>OX438638.1:4489587-5897087 GCA_949316285.1 Eupithecia subumbrata
TGGGTTAGGGTACATCCTACACTACGTTTACCTAGTCGTGGTCTCCAATCAACAACAGGTACCCCGTTTGTAGGTTTTGCACACATGGATTGACTTTCTTCAAAGTACAACAACAAACAAACAAAATAAAACGAAACTTAAGAAAGCCAGCTGTAAGAACCTACACTATTTCTCTGAGAATGGAATCTAGTCTATAATAAAGAATTCAAAATTGGAAAAGAAAGGATATTTCATTTCATATTCCTTAAGTCTAGAATAAAGCTTTCCAAAATCGTTTTTGAATATTATGTGATTTATCTTTATGGCAGCGAGCCAATGCGTGCTGAGATATTTTGACAGATACTCATGACGTCACGGCGGCGGCGCCACTTCTGCTCCCGTCAAGCATGCGTTACGGTTTACTGAACTGCGGGTAGCTTTACAAGGTGACGTTACAACATTTATATTGCAGAGGTCTCTATAGCCAGGTATATTGATATAGCTAACCATGAGTCTTCATTCAAGATTGGCTTCTGTCATCATTAATTGTCCAATGTGGTCCATGTACACTCTGTCTATTTTCTACACTCACGTAAGATTTTAACTTTTCCCATTAACCAATAAGGAGATGGTTTTTACAGAAAAATTATCAGTTAAGCTCAAGACCTGGATAGAATAGAAGGTCTTTGCCCTACAGGGGGACGCTTCAGGCTAAAATAATAAAAATATTGGAAATAATATGCCATAAAATTGATAATGAAGTCTACCTGAAGCCGTAAACATAGAGAGATGCGGCGAGCGCGCGATCACCAGACTGGCGTTGGCCACCTGGATGTACGGCGGCCATGTCGGCTGCGTGGCCTCGCAGCGGAGGCCTATGAGGCCCTTGTTGGCCCCCACCCGGACGCGGAGGGCGCGCCAGCTGGTGCGGAGGCCGTGCTCGTCGGCGGAGGACACGCGTGTGTTGTTCACTAGCCATGGTTCTGTCTGACGAGATAATAAAGTTGAATTCATGTGAATATAATCCGGCACCAATTAATTCAATTGAACAAAAACGTACATAATAAGACTAAAACTCTCACTAGCTCTATCAATTGTAGTTCTAACGGAACTGGTGGGACTCAAACAACAACTAAGCGAATTCACACATCTACAGTATCAAGTGTCAATCATAACGCATGGGACTGAACTACGGGGAGATGTCTGAGTTGGCAACCCACTTTGGTAAGCAAGTTATCAGTCCGATAGCGAAGTTAGTTCAGATATAGGTACACTATAATATTGGACCTACCTACCTACCTACGTGCTTAGATCACTCGCCTCGCATACCTGAGACAAAGTTAGTTTGTTCTACCAGTTTGTAGACCTAGTAGCAACGCTTCAAATCAGATTGTCTACATTTTAGATAAAGTGCTAACGCTGAAGTGACTTTTAAATAATAATTAAGAATGTTTTCGAGAAACTTGAGTGCAAAATTTAACCAAAATAAGTTTTAGGACCAATGTCTTTATAGCTCAGTGTACTCTGCAATATGTATTATTATACTTTAATGTGTTCGACTCATGGCTTATACAATTTTAGTATGGCTTATTTATGACCAATGAGACCATTACTTCGGCTTTAATTATTTTCATTTGTTTGATTTGACAAGCCTCATCGAGCCACCAAGGCACGCCATGACCCAGTCAACATCTGGATAAGCTGTAACATTTCTATTGGTATCCCTCACCCTCTCCGGCTTGTCGTCTATGAACCACATGATGTTGGCGGGCGGCATGGCAGGCGAGGTGGTGCAGTTGACCAGCACCTCCTCGCCGAGCTGCACGCTGCTGGGGACGCCGAGGATCACCGGCGACTCCTTTAGCACCACTGCGGACAAATAATGGTTGCTGAGGAGAGGTTCAATGGGGGATTGCTTGACAGTTTCTGAAGTTAGAAACAAAACATTTTATGCCAGACTACTCAAATACCTTAAACATCTACTCAGTCAGAATGACAAACTTGACGAAATTTTAAAGTTAATGAGTGGTTTTGACGAGCGTCTTAAGAAAATAGAGAATAGCACCAAAACTGCTATCAATAAGCACTCAAAATGATTGGAAACCTTAGAATAATGGCTTGGAACTGTAATGGACTATCAAAACATCAAAATGAGCTACAAGTTGTCCTAGATATTGAAAATATAGACGTGTGTCTCGTATCCGAAACACACTTCACAATTCAATCTCAAATCCAATTTAAAGGTTACAAAATCTATCATGCACTCCACCCAGCTAATAAAGGAAGAGGCGGCAGTGCAGTCATCGTAAAGCAAAACATCAAACACCACGAGAAAAATAAATATGAAGAGCCAGATATTCAATCTGTGGCAATTTGTATCGACACAAAAAGATACAAGCTTACGGTAGCAGCAATATACTGCCCTCCGAGATACACGATCAAAAAAGAAACGTATGTTACCTTTTTTCAAACCCTAGGCGATAAATTTATTCTAGGGGGTGACTTTAACGCCAAAAACACATACTGGGGCTCCAGACTAACCAACACAAAGGGAAGAGAGTTAATGAGCGCTGTGAGAGAAGATAAATGTGATATCATTTCAACAGGCTCGCCCACTTATTGGCCAACTGATCCACAAAAAATTCCTGACCTCATAGATTTTTTTGTGTACAAAAGCATAACTTCAAACTATCTACGTGCGACGCAGTGTTTTGACATGAACTCCGATCACTCTGCAATCCATCTAGAATTGAGCGAAAGTGTTTTAAATACTGAAAAAAAACCAACATTAGTAAATAAAAATACAGACTGGGAGAAATTCAAAATTGATCTGGACTCTAAAATAGAGCTGAAAGTCCCACTGAAAACTCCGGAGCAACTCGACGATGATCTAGAAAAGTATGTAAAACTCATACAACAAACGGCTTGGGAAAATACACCTACCATTAAAACTAGACGAACTAAGAATGTTTATCCCATAGAAATTAAACAACTTATAGAGGAAAAGCGTAAACAGAAAAACCGTTGGCACCAGACGAGATCTCCGCAAGACAAAAATATACTTAATTTCCTTACCAAGAAACTGAAACGGCAAATCCAAAAACACAACAGTGACACAACAAACACTTACCTACAAAGCCTTACCAATGACCGTAGCTCAGATTACTCACTCTGGAAAGCTACTAAGAACATGAAACGACCTATTAACCAGATCCCACCAATAAAAAAAGGACCCGGAGAATGGGCCGTAAGCAACGAGCAAAAAGCCGTAGTGTTTGCAGAACACCTACAGAAAATCTTTAGCCCACACGAAGATCGAGAAAATTGTAACATTGACGAAGCCGAAATTTGCAATGAACATCTAGACATTAAGCTCGTTTCACCTAGAGAGGTCTGGAGTGAAATAAAACTAAAGATAAATGCAAAGAAAGCTCCTGGGTTTGATTTAATCACAGGAGCAGTTCTGCACAACCTACCAAAAAAAGCCTTGGTTAAACTAACTAATCTTATCAACGCTGCGTTCAGACTAAAATACGTACCAGATCTTTGGAAAATTGCGGAAGTAATAATGATAGCAAAACCAGGAAAACCACCACAGGAAGCAACATCCTACAGGCCAATTTCTCTGTTGCCTATAATGTCGAAGCTATTCGAAAAGCTATTCCTAAAAAGGCTTAAGCCATTACTAGAAACTAAAAAACTTATCCCAGAACATCAATTTGGATTCAGAGAACGACATTCCACGGTGGATCAAGTCCACAGAATTACCACGTTAATCGAAAAAACACTAGAAAACAAAGAAGTCTGTTCTACAATCTTCCTAGATGTCGCACAAGCCTTTGATAAAGTATGGCATGAAGGACTAGTACTTAAGTTAAAAAGAATTCTACCCATAGAATACGTAGAAATAATCAAATCATATTTAGCAAACAGAGCCTTTAGAATAAGACAAGATGAATTCTTCTCTGAAATAAAGGAAATAAAAGCAGGGGTGCCACAAGGAAGTGTATTGGGTCCGGTCCTTTACCTCTTATACACATATGACCTCCCAGAACCTGAAAACAGCACCATCGCAACATTTGCTGATGACACTGCTATAATAGCCACAGGAAGAACTCAAGCTGAAGCCGCCGAAAAAGTCCAAGTGGCAGTGAATAAAATACACAACTGGACAAAAACCTGGCGAATCAAACTAAATGAATCTAAATCTATTCATATCAACTTCACAAATAAAAGAGAAGACTATCATCCCGTATTCATCAACGGAGTCGTAATACCATATGCTAACACAGCGAAATATTTGGGCATGACCCTTGACGCCAAGCTACGCTGGAAAGCTCACGTCAAAAAGAAAAAAGAAGAGCTAGAGATTCGCTACAAAAAGATGTACTGGCTAATTGGAAGAAATTCTACTCTAGCAGTACAACATAAAGTTTTATTATATAAACAAGTCCTTATGCCAATTTGGACCTATGGCATACAGCTCTGGGGTTGTACCAAAAAGACAAATGTAGCCATTATACAAAGATTCCAGAATAAAGTACTCAGGGCAATCGTTAACGCTCCCTGGTATGTAAGAAATGGCGATCTTCATCGGGACCTGAAGATTGAATACGTCGATAGAATAATACAAAAATACGCAGAGGCACATGAACTGAGGCTTCATCATCATGTGAACGTCGAGGCTATCCAGCTCCTCGACAACACGGACATAGTGAGAAGGCTCAAAAGAACTAAACCTTTCGAGTTAGTGTAGTTTTAGTTATAGTGAAAGTGCATAAGTGCTAATTTTAAAGAACACATGAACCAAGTGTCTTCCCCTTAAATAGAGACAATAAGAAAAGTGCCGATGGGCACGTTCTTAGTGTAATGTAATGTATGTATAAAATTAAGTTAAAACAAAATTACCCATTAGTCAAATCTATGGCTAGATTGTAATGTTATTCTAGTGTATTTAGAAATGTATGCTAGAATACAATAAAAAAAAAAAAAAAAAAAAAAATCTACTCAGTCACATATCTATTCCTTTTTACATAGTAAAGCTGTAGGTACGCACAATTATCCAAATTTCAAACCAAATGCATAGTTGGAGCCGAAGGCCTCAAATTGAGACAAATGAATTCTAACGACTCGTTCAACACAGTTCGTTTGATCCCAGGTTTGCGTGGGCAGAAGCAAACGGGCAGCTTTCGTGACGGCACAGACGGGTGTACGATAGTACTTAGAAATTCGTTGCCGCCGCTGGGTCTATTTTGTAACAGAATGTTTTCTATTACAAACAGGCAAAAATACGTAGCTCGTCCCACTGCGCACCCAAAGCTGACCTGAGCTGACCGTGCAAAAATAATAAAACTAAAGTTCTCCAGGCAGAGGGTGTTCAGATCTTACCTGCAACAGTAAGGTTCTTAGTCTGCTTGACGACCGCGAACCGGGGCCCCTCGGTGGAGACCTCGCAGGAGAAGGAGACCCTCGTGTTGTAGGTCCTGGGCAGCATGACTCCGATGGTGCAGCTGCGCTGGTCGCAGGCGTCGCGCACCACGCCGGCCCCGTCCGTCCCGTCGAACGTGCGGGTGGTCGGCTGGGGAGGAACACACTCTGATGCTATTCTAAAAGAGCCGCAGCTTCCTTCTGTGTATACTTTAATACACCTACTGCGATCAGCAATCAGCCTGTCAAGCGAGGTGATCAAGTGGTGTTACCTACTTACATATACTTTAAGTAAGAATGGAAGCCGTACTATTAGTCCTGAAACATGTTACTAATAAATAATGTGACTCAAAATCTCTCCTTTTCTGGGGGAGGCATGTTCAGTAGTGGACCCTATGTTTAGTAGATGAGATAGTCCTGACCTATTGGGCTGGCGTGTATCTGCAGCTCTGATGCAGTACTGACCTGCTGGGCCGGCGTGTACCGGAAGATCTCGTCCTTGCCGCGGTACCACTTGACGGAGTGCAGCGCGGGGTCGCCCGGCGCGCTCTCGTAGTGGCAGGCCAGCGAGGCCTCGCGCCGCGGGTCGCCGTAGCCGGGGACCGACAGCTGCGTGATGTTGTGCGCCGCAGCCAGCACTGGAACAACCAGATCGCTCTCATTAGTCTCTACATCAACTCCAATCCACTTGCAAAAAGTGTTGTCAACTTAACCTTTTTATTTTCAAGCCTGCTTTTCATAGTATAACTTATATAAGTATAACTTTTAGATAAACCTCAAAGCCGTCACACTGAACACACACTGAAGCCGGAGGCGGAGCGGTGGCTGTCGGTAGCCGGGCCAGGCGTGGCGTTCGCGGTGCGGAGGTCTTCACATTGCAGGCGTGCGAGAGCTGTGGCGTCGCGGAGGCGTTTTGAAACCTTGTGTGTGTAAGTGTAGGTCACGGCGTCGCATTATTAAAAAGATTCCCTTTTTTACTGTAAGGATGTCATTTTTATAATATTTTATACAGCAGTCGTTTATACAACGTTGTGGTTGAACTAGTACCATCAACTTTTCGGTATAAGTAGTCCATTTTATTTAACGCGTTATTTGGGTCACAAGCTAAAATTTTTGTAAATAAATACCTACAACTCGTAACTCCGCTAGTAGCACGCCTCCGCACCGCGACGCGTGGCGTGCGCTCTGTGTAATGTAAAGACACTCCATCCATTGACTAGCTGAAATACAACGCTAAAACGCCACGCCTCCGCCTCGCCACCGCTCCGCCACGGCTCCGCGCCGCTTCGCGCACGCCGACTGTTTGTGTCGCTGAGCCGGCCCGCCACGTCCGTGCACCGCATAGCCATCGCCTGCGGTGTGTGTGTAGTCTTTCATATGAATTCATACGATACAACTCGCACGCCTTCGCCTCCGGCCCGGCCACGGCTTCTGTGTGTGGAGGCTTTTATTCACGCTTCACATTGAACTGTAGGGCTCCTGTAGGTGAAGTACCCATTAATGGATAGGATGTTCTCCTTCTGAGAAAGCAGTTGTTCTTCGCAACAACTCATTGTGGTTTGAAGCGTTGCATTGCACAACACACGGCATTTGAGGCACAAGTTAAACGTAGGGTGGGCAAATCAGGCCTTAGTCGACTGAACGGTATTCCGCGCGTGCCCGATCGGGCCTTACGCGAACAAACCAAAAATGCAAACTGCATACAGTATTTCTCTAATTTGAATAAAGCTCTGAGTACTGAAAGAATAAACTGTAGAACTTCGTCGAGCGAGTTTTTCCAGTGTAACTGCTTGCATTGCATTGCAATGAAAAGAAAAGTTGAAAAACCTTCAAGTTTTTCGGCCGTCATAATCAAAGTTGACAGTTTTGTGGCATGACAGCTGTAACCTTGGACGAACAAAATCAATCTTTTTGGGGCAGATCACGAGGGCTGAGTTTGTTGATTGATAGAATGATTCTGAGTTTTGTCTCGTTTTGAGACAAAGCTTATTATTATGTGTCGAATTGTATTGGTTGGTATATGTGTACCATACAAAGGCACTGATTTATATATTTTTTTTTCATATTATACAATTATCTACATTATTATATTAAATGAAGTTTACTGGCTGTTTTAGTGCCCATATTTTTCACTTATTAAACAGGATCATTGTCAGCATCATTTAGTCACCCCATAATTATTATTTTTGTTGCCATCTTTGTTACTGCCTTTATATTATAATTTTCAAATATCCAGTGTTGCCACCTTGTGTTCTTTTTGTATTCACATATATTCTGCCTTCGTATGCGCTGGATCTGAGATCGTGTCGGTCATTTACCCTACCTGATCCTGACTGAAAATCAGCACTATTTCACTAAATACCTACCCTAGGTTTTTGTGTTCAAGCAACAAGAACCGTACCGTACAATAATTTAGTGTGCTTTAAAAAACTATAAACCAATTTCAAGTCTCGGAATAGTGACATCTAGTTAAATAAAATTCGAGTCTCAGGTAGTTTGATGACACGTGGATGACAAGACGAATGACAGGAACCCTAAGATCAAGCAGCCAGCCTACGGCCGAGCACGCACTGCGGTTAAACTTGTGTGTTTGACTTTAAGTGGGTACCTACCTACATTACCGACATTTAATTTGACATTATCGTTTGGTGATCTTCAAAAAGCATCGACATTTCCCGTATTTCGCAAATAAAATATTCAATTCGAAATTGAGAAAACATAATTTACAGTCATCAATATACACTGCATGCACTGGGAACGCGCAAATTAGTTTCAACGTTGTTTTTAATCACAGCCGTATTTAAGTACCTATAGTCAACAAAAACAACACGGTTTTGTTGTTTACGTGAAAATTAATGAATTTGCTGAGGGCATAAATAATACAGGCGGGATTCAGAACTAGTGTAATGCATAATGTTTGGGAACTCTTTACGTTTTGGCATAAATAATTCATTTTATAACGAATAACTTCACTCTCTATGTTTCCATCGCCGCGCCGCCCTAGTCGGGGTCGGGGTCGGCTGACAAATGTTGACACAAGGCTTGTGTCGAGGGCAGGTAGGTACGCCACTACTTTATAACGGATGTTTAATTTTTGAAGGCATATAAGAAAATATTATAGAAAAATTATAATCCTTCAAGAATTATTAAGTTAGAGGAGAATCATGGTAGTAGTAAAACGTAATGTTAGAAAGGCAAGCGGGGTTTCAGGTACCTATTAAGCACAAGAAGCGTAAGTAGGTACCTAGGTATGGTTTCCAAAAAGTTTAATGAGAACGCTTCGTGTTCCGTACTTGAGAAAGTAAGCACAATTTAATAAAAGAAAAGTAGGTACGATATAAAAAAAAATCTTCCATAACCCTGTATTTAACAATATTCGTGTATATTAATTATTTAGTAAAAATAATAATAGCGTAGTAGGTAGGTAGAGTTAAGATTCCACAAATGCTTGTGCTATTTTAGGTGTTTTTATAACTATTGTTTGAATTTGAAATCGAGTTTTCTCGATGTTATGATAATGTTTCACAGGATATTAATAGGTAGTGACTCTGTTGGCTCCAAAATCTAAACTAAATAGGTAACTACTCTAAAATAATTGCCGTACCTACGTTTTTTTCCCGATCGTAAGAAAAATGAGACGGCAACAATCTATCTCCATGTTAAAGTTTACTATACTATACGATGAATAAAATAAACCGTTCGGTTAACCAATTAATGGATCACTTTGTTGTCCGTCTGTCTGTCTGTCCGTCTGTCAACCTCCTTTTCTCAGGAACGCGTGGAGGTATGGAGTTGAAATTAACAAATACTCAAGTCCGTAACCCCTTGAAGCCTCAATATAAATAAAACATTCATTAGGTAGGTACATAAAAAAGTTAGAAATAGGTACGCCGCACAAGTCAAATTGCAACGAAACCTATTGTACGTAGACCACGCATGAAGGAAGACGCCATTAGTGGCTTTTTATTCGTGAAAGTACCAGCGAATACGGAGCTACATAAATAAGTTCTTGTACTACGTTGCTGAAGGCAAATATAATTTTCTATTGAAATGTAAGTTTTATGATTACGAATTCGCGTTTTGTTCGAGATATCCAGACACCAGCTCGATATTGGATATCCGTTACCGCTTTGTGCCGAGTTTCGCGATATTGGATCTATGCGATATGAATTTACAGACTCTGCCTTGCTTTGGAAAAACTCAGTCTATGGACATTTTCCATCATACTTATAAAAATTCGTCAACTTTAGGCGATACGTGATATTATATCAGGACCCCTTTATAACACAAGCAAACACACGACTTTCACCCACTGTTTAAAGTTGTAAGACAAGTTAATAATTTTACAATACAAGTTAGAGGGATTTTCACGCCACACCGCCGTCTTCACATCGTCACGTCTTGAATTTTCCTTTAGAGAAAATCTTAAGAAATTTTGCTATAAAATTCTTTTCACAATGAGGTTAGGTTTGAGCTCCGATAGTTGTCAAAGCAGTGTATTTGATGAAAATCGATGAATTTTTATACGATATTTCAATTATTTCCATGTTGTTGTTGGATGATGGTACCAGCGTCACAGACGTTAGATCATGCATGGCATGTGTATTTTCTGTGGAAACTTCTAGGCACATGAATTAACTTAGCTACTAGAATCCTGAAACGGTTGAAATAGAATAAAAGCAGTCAGGTACAGATGAGGCCTCACCCCAAGCATTTTACCATAACTTTAAATGCCTTGCACCGTCTCCAACTTTTCCTTGTAGTTAAAACAAAGCGAAAAACATTGTATTTAATATGAAAAACAAGTTAACGATACGGCAAAGTATTGCAACATCGCTGAAACTTTGCCAAGGTGCACTCAATTTATGTAAATTCAATGCAAAGGTCTAAAGTTAACTCAATAGAACTTTCGTAGCATAATTCAAATTTCATTTTAATGGCGATTATGACAAACGCCTCGAAACTTTGCCAATTTTATTTTTGTATTTAAAACTCTATCTCATAGACTTAAGGGTCCGGCGACGGATGAATTTCCCATGCAAACGTAGTACCAAAATGATTTGTAATTTGAGAATGTTTTCATCATGGTTTGCTATTATTTGTGTTGGAATAGTATTTATACAGGTTCCTGCCATAAGATTTTTTCAAAATACTTATCTACATAATTACTAAGACAACATTCATTCTTTGATGTAAAAATGCGATTAGGTTTAATTTCATTTCAGAAAGGTATTTTGAAAAAAAATTGTGGCAGGAACCTAGATAAATACTATTTTAATACAAATAAAAGCAGACCATAGTGAAAATATGCTCAAATTAAAAATCATTTTGGTATTACGTTTGTATGGGAAATTCATCCGTCGCCGGACCCTTAAGGCTCACATCATCAGGGTTTCTTTGCCCCATACCATAATATTGTAAGCTAAAAGGCTAGGTTCTGATGTGGAAAAGTTTGTAAGTTATTCTTTAATTATTAACAAGCTTGAAAGTGGGTTATAATTTAAGTTAACTTTACTCGCATACTTAAAAGGGACTTATGTTTAACGTGGTAAAGTTGTTGGGATAGTAGAAGTTGGAATAAATGTGAAAATTATTATAAAACTTTTCCTTTGTTTTGTCATTTAACTTTGCGAGGGGTTTTCTTGGGAACAGTGCCTCGTGAATGCTTTCTTTGTTGGTTATATTAATTTATCTTTACAAGGGTTGTCGCAACGCAACCGGGGCATTCACCTACCCCTCCTAGCTAGAAGGTATGGATAGTCGACGCAGAAATGATACGTGTCCCTTGCCAAAAAAACCTCTTCTAACCAGGCGGTGAAACTAACTACTATGAAAGCCTTCTCTTTATCGTACTCCTTGCGGGCTTGTGTCATCCGGATCCATTAATTCCCACCCCCCTCACAATGTATATAGTCAGAGTCACAATGTAAAAAAAACAAGTTTCTGAATATGCCAAACAAGTATTCATATTTAAGTAGGTTTGATAAGTGCCGGGATATAAATGCATTACATTATTAGTATTATTATATAGCGACATACACATACATCAAAATCAGTGTTTGCTCTTCCGAGCAAAACTATGCGCTGAGTTATTGCCTTTTTGCTGGGCTGCAGCACACACTTTACCTGCCTATTTGTGATTTTTTATTTTTTTTAATTTGGGCTCCTTATTTTTTATTATTTATTTTATTCTTTTTTTTCCTTGTCAGCTCATTATATTTTCTGTCAAATGTTTATAATCATACCTATGTACTGTGTGTTGCAGAAGCAAATAAATGATTTATCTATCTTATCTATCTATCTATATAAATACACACACACCTTCGAGATTTGTGTACTTTCTGCTTGTCAAGCAAATACCAGAGGCGTCACTTATGTTATTCCTAATACCATACAGGACGTACCATCGACCGTTTTACTAAATAAAACTACACAAGATCTGGCTTGAGTAAGAATGTAATTTACTATTTTATCCGAACATAATCCCAAAACAAGATTAGAAAGTGCCCCATAAGGCTTTAGCATTCCCTGAAACGTAAACTCGGCCAAAGTTACTCGAACAAAGGCGTTCTTTGCCGCAGACGTCAGAACTGCCAAAATGGACATCGAGCCGAGTGGTCCCTTAACGACTGAAGATTTTACAGCTTGACTGGCCGAGCAGATTAGAAAGTTAGGACTCTGGCTTTGATTATGGGGCCAACAGTGAGTAATTTAAAATAAAACCGAAAATTCTACAAGCATAATCATAAAACCTAACTCACAATAGGTACTTATGCATTATAATAAACAACCCTAGTATCCTGCATTGCATCACACTAACCATTGGATACGAGACTTTGGTAATGTTTTACGCCCAAACCACTAGCTGACTGAATGAATCAGGGTCTACTCTCAATAATAAGTTCTAGACCTGGAATAACGAAAATGCTAGGATACGTGCTCTTCTATCTCGGGAATAGCTGCAAGATTCCTGCAAGGTCTAAAGAAAATAAAACACTTTAAATTTTGTGTGTTTGAAAGCCGCGGGCGAAAACTTGTAAATATCTATGTCCATTTCATGTGAGAATTTTTACAAGTGCTGTACTTTTTTAATGTAACTTGTAGTCTATGCAGCAGTTTTCACGAAAATGTTATGTAGGTATTGATTGTCAAAATAAACGTTAGTCTATTTGATCTAAACTCTCAGTTGACATTCGCCGTAGTTATTAATAACGTTCCCAGAGTCGAGGCCGGGCGTCCTCAAGGGCGGTAGCATAGAGTAAAAACTCGCTGCTGTCTCAGCAGAGGGATAGTGTCATTCAACAATTTGACAATTTGTGTAACCAAAAACCGATCTATGTGTGTTTTGACAGCACGTAAATACAGTGCTTTCACTCACACATTCGTATGATTGAATGTTGCAAGTGAATAGCATTTTCCCTAAAAAATTGGGTAACTGAAGCAAAGTTCCAATTAAAAAATAAGCCATTGTTTTTTTATCACCTTACATTTTATTTTCGATATTATCTTATTTCTTTTTTTAATTTAACGAAATATCAGCTGGTAGCTTTGGTTACTATCATTCTTCCTAGGTCTAACGACAAAATGGTTTTACTCCAAGTCCGCAAAATAAGATGGGCTCCGATCGTGTTCGGAACAATAATTTAAATAGACGGTCAAGTGCGTGTTCGACCACGTGCAGTGTAAGTAATTGCACGGTTCATGTCCTATCTAAACAAACTTATTTACGTGTTTACCATAACAAACAACCTTAATAAAGTTATTTTCAACAAAATTTGTTCAAATTTTCCTTTTTACCCACCAAATTACATATTTTAAGTTGATTAGGACTATTAGGTACTCAACTAGTGAAGTATATTGTAGCTGTGCAGTTTTCCTTTAAAATTCACACCACCTACTACCAGCATTTTTTCCACGAATAATAATGCCCAAGTTAGACAAGCACCTACACCGAAACAAAACCAGGATTTCCTACGACTTCTTCAGCGTTAATAGTAATAATGTAAAATTTTCTTTGTAAAATAGTAAGTTGAGTTTACAATATGAATCTATTCAGAATATCGTCGAGCGACAGAAATTCTAAAACTGTGATATTCGGTAGTTAGTAGCGTAGTCTGAATCCTAAGTCGTAACTTGAGTGAAGTCCACCCTCTCCTCAACCATTTTAATAATGTCCTCCTAGCCGAATTTCGACCACGGCTGCCAATCTCATCGGAGACTAGCCAGATACGCAGGACATATTATAGTGCACAAGTGTGTGTGCAAACGTAGGTGCAATCTCTGTTCCCTCACTCTCAAAATCCGATGGGATGACAGATCGACACGACCGGGGAGAGGTCAGGCGCAGAACCAACGCTCAACGTGCTTTCCGAGGCACGGGTACTATTATTATATTACGGTACTATTGTTATATACCTATACTATGTAACAAAACCGGGGTATTTTTTCCCCAGAGCATAGCAACATTTTCACGAAAATGGTGGACGAAATTTTTAAATTTATTTATGAGTTTTGATGACTGTTTTAGGCAAAATTACAAATGTAATATGTGTGTAGACCAGTGAAATGAAATATTTGCAGTATTATTTTTCTTGCTACTGGTGTTTAAATACCCTTTCACCGCACAACACATCATTTTTATATTTTTATGTGAGAGCTGCTTTCCGCGTCATTTGAAGTATTGTACTAACGGCTCAAAATGAAAATTGCGACGTTTAGTCGCAATTTTTTAGACTTACCTCGTTTGTGTCAACTATCATTCTAAGCTTACTTCTTCTAAGGGCGGTAGCCTATCTGTCCCGAGAAAGGGTTTCCGTCTCCCCGATGGTCCCGTAGTTAGGGTCACAAGGGTTTGCAGCAGTTTCGCATGGCATTAGGTCTTATACAAGTCTCTTCAAGACGAGAGTGAATAGGTGTCTTCTAGTCTAGACCTTCGTGAAACATCTCCGGTCATATCGTGATATCGTCACTTACTATCTAGTGAGATTGTGTTCAAACGAAGCTCTACTGACTAAATACAATCTATACATATAAAACAAAACCGCTCCCGCTGTTTGTCTGTCCCTTTGTATGCTTAAATCTTTAAAACTAGGCTACGGATTTTGATGCGGTTTCTTTAATAGATAGAGTGATTCAAGAGAAAAGTTTATATGTATAATACATGCATAATATAGTAGAGAAACACTGATAGTTTTAGAGGTTTCTAATGTAATGTCGTAAATAAACACATTTTTTGCGCTTATATTGCAAACGCTGGCTAAACCCTACGAGATAGATTAAAATAATGTACTACAGTATTGTACACCTTAAAAAGTTCTACAAAAAAGTCCCCAAGATTATACGTCTATCTCTTAGGGATAACCCACAATAACCATTTTTTATCCTTTACTTTTTACGAGAAATAATGGCTTATTTATGAAGCGATTATGAGCAGTACAGCATAATCCAATTAAGTACTTTATATACAATGTGCATTTAATATAGATCAATATGGCCCTTTACAGCATGTAATTTAAATGAATATTTTCGAAGATATCACAGATTTAAAATGCAGGGACATAGCGGTTGCAGCAGTACCGGCCGGGGGGGGGGGGGATTCTGTAGTTTATTTATATAAGCATTGCACCCGTGCGAAGCCGGGGCGGGTCGCTAGTAAATAAATAAAAAAAGATAACGAAATGCGATAATGTTATTTCAATAGGAGATACCAAGGTAAATTAAATCAACATCGATGTTAAGAAATGAATTTGTATATGAATATATAAATAATATCAGCGTTGTGTGAATGTTCAAAATGATTAAATTGGCTTTGAGTTGCAAAAATTTCGATTTTTCTGGATCCTCCCACGAGTGAAGTCGAAGGCAGAAGGAACATTTACAGAACATTTATAGAACATTTCTCGGCTACTTTTCTTTTCTTCTTGTCAGTTATTTATTTAAAAGCATCTGGGAGTCGAAATCCCATCTGCTTACAGTTCTGAAGAAAGTTTTTGTTTCGAATTATTTTATGAAATAATTCCATTTACCGTTTTTCATTTATTTACAAGGAGGCTGATGCTGCAATTTTTGAATAGTAGAAGGTTGTTTGGTGGAAATTTAAGACATTGAAAGTAGGAAATATTGTCATCTTCACACTACGATATTAGTATGTTGAAGAAAAGTAAATACAACGAATACCTTTTATAGAGGTACAACAATCCTCAGTTATCCCTACGGCTCATAGCTATAACATATAGCTTTGCTATATTATATCTTATACAATACACTGAAATACTTTTACGAAGCCCATTGTAGTGTTGAGTAATAAACCCGGCGCGAAGGGCCAAAACATGACGTTATATTCACACCAGACGATCTTATTGCGAAGATATGGAAATGCCAGAGAAAAAGCTAATTTATTACTATGAAAGATAAAACTGAAAATGTAAATGAGGGCGCGCAGATGGGCCGAGATAATCTGGAGGCGCGGGATTCTGTATCCCGTTTGCTTTGGATGTCTTCGAGGTGAAAGATTTTTTCTGCTGAATCCGGAGATAAACGAGAGTTTTATAATTCGGATAGGGCACGACAGTCACAAAGGTAAAGAGTTTAGGAAACAAATTAGACAACTGTTTCTGAATTAATGAAAATGTCGAACACAGGACCATCCCTGCGTCCTTATTGGATCTTTTAACTTCAATTTATTTACTCCCACATTTTTATCAGGCTTGCAAATATTTGAAATATTTATAAGCACTTTTGAATTTTCAGAAACTTATGAAGGCCTTCTTCCAATTAAACTGAACTATTCTAGAGAAAAGCAAAATTCAAATAATTC
Source organism: Eupithecia subumbrata (assembly GCA_949316285.1). Lineage (NCBI taxonomy): Eukaryota > Metazoa > Arthropoda > Insecta > Lepidoptera > Geometridae > Eupithecia > Eupithecia subumbrata. The sequence continues at coordinate 4,505,810 of OX438638.1, forward strand.
AGAGACGCATTGTGTGACCAATCTGTGACCGAAACCAATCATGGCATAAACATAATACTGCACGAATGCGGGAATGATCCGAGTGGCTGAATAAGAAACATAAACATCTAGAAAGCACAAAAGCTTTGAAGGTTTTTTATTTCGTGGAATCTCTGATGAATGATTCAAAATTTCTCTTCAAAGCGCTTACTTACTTGTATAATATTCTCACTAGTCTCTTACGGAAAATCATTTGGATAAATTTCCTACATTACTGCAAACTGTTTATGTAAGAGTTACCGGTCAAGAGTGAGTTTAACTCGTACGCGTAGGGTTTAAAACCCAACTAGAGTTGGGTTTTAAAATACCTTATAACGAGTTTTGCGTATATGAGTGACTTCGACCAAAAACAATCCTCAATCTAAGTTTGGGAACGGGAATGTGTTTAAAGTTAGAATTGTTTAGTTTAAAGTGTTGAGTTTTGGCACCTACATTATTTATGAACGTCCAAGAAACCATTAATAAAACGAGTAAAATGTACTTGTTTGTGGGAGGCACGTGCAGCGGTGGACGTGTGAGCTGGGGAGGACGTGGATAGTGTCATGTGACTTTCGCAAGTAGTATACTTTCGTCTACCTAGCACGTAGGGGATCGGTACTGTATATCTAAGGATAATAGGTATGTGTAGGTCTTATAACCATAACTTTACTTACGCCAGGGAGAACGACTAATACCTTTACTACACCTAATCCGTAGATCGTATAATATCACTGCTCCCTCGGGCACGATACAAATCAGACTGATGTATTTGAGACCAACATTAACTAGCCCCACTCCGTCCACTCGCGTGCACTCACTGCTGGGTGCAGGTCTCCTCCTCTCCAGGCTCTCGACATTATCTTTTGAAATACTACTTCTACTACTCTGCCTGCAACTTGGCTTACGTGGTGCCTTTATAAAACACAGCGTAGGTGATTCGAGGCACCTATTTACAGACTCTTTAAAAAATACCTTTACGTTATGTTGAGCTCTTAAAGCAAGAACATCACTTTGCATTTATTATTATGGGTTTATAACCAAGCAATGGTATTCTCTTCATAACTTTAATTCACTAGCATATTAATCCTGGGATTTCAACACTAAAAATGAACAGCCTCGTTTGCAGCCTTTACGGCTAATGCGAGATCGTTACCGCCGCCTGCCTGCCAGCCCCGATCTGATAGGTTACCCCGACGCGCAGGGCAATAAGAAGAAAGGCTCATACCTACTCTGCACAGATCTTCTGAAATCTCCTAAGATAAAAATCTACATAAAACGTGAGTCGTAGGTACTAAAAGCTTTTACAGGGAAGAGATAAAGATTATTTACTCGTAAAACCATTTAGAATAATATTTAGGTATGGCTCTAATGGTGTGATCGCTATTGGTACAAAAATGTTGAGTAATAGACACGCAAAAAGGAAATGTTTACTTCCATAGGTTTGCAAAGATCCACGATAAAAGGCTTACTTAAAATTATGTAGGAAAATTAACAAATAGGTATGCACTATGCATCAGGTTGACAAAACTACAGACTTTCCTTTGCCAGAGCTCGCAAATTAGTAGCGACACCCAGTAGTACGAGCGGTGATTGGATAAATGGCTGCACGGCGCTTATATAAGTAGGTCAGTCTATTGGCCAGTAGAAGGAACGTCGGAAACATGGCCATTTTCGGAGCCAGCTCGAGAACTAAGAACTATCTGACTGGTTGAGCTGAAAATAGTTTGCATAGTTAAAATTCTGTGAGCCAGGTTTCGGGGTTTTGGAAAAAGAAACAAAAATCTGACATTGTTAAATTTTATCCAACTACGGAAGGAAAAGAAAGGTAATATCCTAAATGTCATTATAGGGATAGTTTCATTTATTTATCTAATTATTAACTAGTTTATGCCCGCTGCTTCGCACGCGTTGTTTCTATGGAAACGTTAAAAAGTGTTAGTAAATTTTTATCCCATTGGAACTGATGTATGGGATAGAAAGTAGCCTATGTAATTTTATAAAAAAAAAATCCTATTTTTATTCCAGGATTTACTTGTATGCTAAATTTCAGCCCGATCCTTACCGTAGTTTTGCCGTGAAGAGGTAACAAACATCCAACCATCCATCCAAACTTTCGCATTTATAATATAATTAGCTGTACCCGCGACTTCGTTCGCGATTGCCATACCTGCCGACTAATTAAGTTCACATTTAAGCACAGTTTCTCTCATAGGTATTATGAAACGCCGCGCAAAAAAACTTCGATGGGCAGAATTGTACCTTTTACACTTTTGATATAAGTATCTTTATTTAGGTACCTAGTTAAATTGTGTATAAATCGTGTAGGATCTACGGGGGATAGCATGTTTTTGTCTTCAATCCCATTCTTTCTCCACACGACTTTTAGCTACGACTCTTAGTCTAGCTTACTTTCCCAAGACAAATTCCACATTCAACATAAAGAATATTGCTTAATTTCGGATATTTAGTTTTTACCTAACTCAACCTTCAGGGTTGCCGGATAAAAATATACCAAACACCAATATTGCTTCAGTCAACATAGAGCCGGATATAAAACAAACACAATAAACACGACCACAAGAGAGTTCGGATATTGGCTGGATCTATCGAGAAGTCATGTTCACACCTCACACACGAAATGTGGAGAACGAAACTGATCACAATGAATTAAAAAGTGGGTCTATTATACGATATCCTCTGCATGTTATCCAATTTCTCATTTGTACGTCTTACGTGACGTGACGAGTAGTTTAACATTCAGTACGTCTACATAACACAGCTTTATTTTTACAATTTCTCCATATTTTTCCAAAGCCTCTCGGTCTGAATCCATCATGATTAGGTATGTCAACATTTCCGAATCGAAAGTTATTACCGGACCAGTCATAAAAATGTCCTTAATATTAATGTATAAATGGCAAAAATATGTTCACGTCGACCGAGGATATTGTTTTAAGTTCGGGGTTGAAACTCTTGTGAGCACTGGAGGATTGTAAATTATTTTCAAAATACGAACAATTTTAAGCCTACACAGGGTAAGTCCTTATGGGTGAACGTTTTATTAATATCCTACCCAATGTTGTATTGACAAGGTTAAATATTTACGTTTTCTTTTGTATGAAGATATTAGCATACCTACGCTTGATAAATATTTTTTAATTTATTATTTATTTAGAAGCTCCCTTCCGCTGATACCCCCCAAGGCCCCAATGTTTGTAATGGGCATCGAGGAATGAAATTTCAAGTATTTGCAAAAAGCCAAAGCATAGAACGCTTGTTATGGACTGAAGATTTTTTGAAGTGAAAACTTCTTTAGCGGCGTTGAGCACTTTTTCTGTAATGGGTATAAAATCTTAAACTCGCGTCAGGACACGTGACCTGATCGAAAAAGCGTAAGACGGATGGAGCAACGACGACATTATGCCGAAGGAATAAAGCTCAAAATTGTGCAGGATCTTCATTATAGCTAGGAAATTTCTTCAAGTTTTGTTTTGAGATAGAGTTCAAAATCGAACATTATTTTTAGGTAAACAGAATAGATAATAGTACTAGTTTCCGACAACAACAATAGGCCCTAGCTTACGTAATAGTTGCTAGCGTCCGGCTTGCTTATACCTACCTACTTATGTATCTATAGATAATTAATTTCTCGAACGAATCGAAAAGAAAGACAAGGACAAAAATTTTCATTTATTCATTAATATAATTTTATAATTAAGGTTAGGTTTCGATCGAGTCTATCGTACTGCTTAACGGGTGTAAACAGACCCTTCACGAAGCCGTCAACCAAGCATTCTGTACCTACATGAAACTAAGTAACACTGCGCAAAAATAATTGCTGGGAAACGGAATTTATTTTTGGACTTTAAAAATAATCAGATTTTTGTAGCGGGTAATGGTTTGCGCGCAACCGGCTGTAAATAATTGTAATATTATTTAATATTGTGAAAAAATTTTAATAGTTTTAAAGTGTTAAATTTTTAATGTAATATAAATTGTCATGTTTGTGTACGATAGCGCAATAAATGAATATTGTATTCTACCACATAAATGATAGTACTTTTATACTGATAAAGCAATTGGTGCAAAATTATTCCCTAACCATTCCAAAATATCAAACATGCTCAACGTTAATAATCAAGTTTTCACTTCTGCCGGCTCTCCCGGAGTGCAACCCGTCTTTTTTTTTTTTTTGTTCAAGCTCAAATAACGACCACTATGTAAATTGAAAATGATAATTTGTTATACGACTAAATACGTCTTCTTGTATTCATATTTATAAGTACCTGCTCGAGAAACCGTATAATAAATCTTCAATCATTCCTTTCATTCAAAACACACGAGATAAAATTCTGAGATATTTTTATTACCATGCGAACGAACGAATGAAATAATAATCACTCACCCACAAAAAGTCCGAAAACAAGCAACACAGTCATAATTAACAACTTCCCATGGTACAATCAAATCACAGCACGATCCATCACTTCACAATCCGAGCAATCCTGCAGCGCGCGGGAGACGTCTGCTCCGTCCGACGTCTGGCTCGCGACTGGCGCAGCATCCCTCCCACTCCCACCCACCCCCTGTTATCATGATCCCGTAATTAGATAACTGTCATTGCTTTTGTCTGTGTTTTTTGACGTTTGGCGGAAGTGGAGTAGATGCATAACTAGAAGATAAGATATAAGATTTGACGACCTCAGTGGTGCAGCGGGCGAGAGTCCGCCTGCGACGCAAGAGGTTGCAGGTTCGATTCCCGCCTCGGAACAAATTTGTGTACGATCTGCAGAAATTTGTTCCGTTGGTCTGGGTGTTTTCTATGGCTTATTCCAATAATCCCCTGCCATGATCCCCTGCGAAGGGGATTTCTGGACTTTTTGTCCAATAATCCCCTGCCGGTTCAAAGAGAAGAGGCGCAGGGGATTTGTGGACAAGAGTTCCAGAAATCCCCTGATCCACTTATTTACACCGTAAGTAGTTGTTCGTTCTTGAAATAATGAAATGCAAACAACTAAGTAACCTAACCTTATAAGTAGAACATATCAAAAATTAACTATGTATCATAAAAAAAATCTATCTATGTATATAATGTATTAAATAATATCAGTTATCTAGTACCCATAACTTAAGCTTTGAGTAGCTTACTTTGGGGCTAGATGATGCTGTGTGGATTGTCCAGCATTATTTATTATTATTTATTTATTTATTTAAGATAACAACCGTGTTCATGTGCTATACTATGAGAAAACAAAAACTGCAGTATTAAGTAGGTATATTTTACGGATAATTAAATAAAATGTACATTATTCATACCGGATAAAGTTTATCGAGGATTATCCCAATAAACTTTTGATGTATTAAAATACAAAACAATATAGAACAGCTTCAAATTCAATTAGAATTTTAGGTTTCCAGTGTGGTGTGGGGTTAGTGGGGATTCGCCATCGTAGTGATTCGTCATCGCAAAAAAAGTAGTGGTAATTTGCCATCGCACAAAATATTTTAATTTTCTTAGTGGTGATTTGCCATCATTTTCTTTTATACGTGCACTACTGTATCTTAATGTATACTCAAGAACAAGATACTGGAGACAAGATACCAACATGTTTTCACAAAAAATCTAACCCTTCGAAAAAGATGACCTTTTCTTAGGATTATTGAGATTCCTTTGAACAATGAAACTGCTTTCTCTCTCACTAGACCGGTTTCATTGTTCCGAGCATTTCAGCTCCGATTTGTATACCGACTGCGTCACAAGGCCAGATAGTTTCCTTCTACATTTATTTTCACAATCCTTTTCTAGGATTTGTGAATTCGGAGTAATCTGAAGTAGCTCACTTCTTCGGGGCTTGTTTATTACTACAGTTCAGAGCTTTGTGGAGACTATCAGTTGTTATAAATGTACTCGGGGTCAGCAGAATTCTCATCCGAAAATGCCTGGCGTGATTGAGCCCTTTATCAGGAGGTTTCATTCACAAAGAGAATGGAGCTATCAATTGCTTGTGGTTTCACCGAATCATTGCTGGGCGATGGTAACATACTGTACTACCCCGTAGTTGTCGTTAGTATAATATATTACCAAAAGTAGCCCATTCATAGAGCTCTGGATAATATACAAGTACCAACGCGAACATTGTCCTCTTTAAGCACAAAGCCAGTTCATTAAGAGCCGTGTATCTCTAGTGGATCAGTTCATTCAGTCTGTCACATGTACCTACGAGCGAGTTGCTGGGAAAAACAAGGGTATTATACTGTAGCCGCATTCTGAATATAGCTTTATGCATGCTCAAATATGAGGCATGGAGCTATAGAGAATGGATTTGGTTTAGGTAACAAAAAAGATGGATAGTTTTCAAGCTATCGCTTATAAGTTTTCTCATAATGGGTCTAGGAGCCACAGAGCTTGGAGAAGGTTTTAGGTATGAAACTGAAGAACGGATCATAATTAAAAGTTTAAAAGTTACCACAAGATAGGGTCGTAATTGTTTTAAGAAACTCACTAGAGAAAAATATAGTTTTCTGATGCTACGATTCTCGTAGCAGGAAATTCGTAGACTTTACAATGTGCTACGAATATTCTAATTCTACGTGAGTGCTTCCATTGTTGTCAGATTATAAGCCGAGGTGCGTGGCGTAGGTAGGTACTCATTGTCTGACAAGATCTAGTACTAGTTAGTTGTTTACCTGCGAGGCTGCCTCACTGTTGTAATGAAAAGAATGTGGCCGTACTTTTTAAAGGAAATTGTAGTTCGCTTTTGGAAATTTATGACAATGACCACAATTTAATGATTTACCACCCAGCAAACGAATATAACGATAAAATTTAATCCACGATGAAACTTACTTGAACCATCATCATAACAAATGGCTGGACTGATTTTCTTTAAAATAAACAAAGTTTTCGATCACGTTTGTAGATTTCTCAGTTCTCTTGATGTAATTATAACATGCTCGCCTCGTTCGTAGCTCCGCGTCGGCGCCATATTTCAAATTGTGCATACCTACGTATATCTCGACCATTAATTACAGCGAGTGCTCGATACTGTGCAATTACACTCGACGTACTGCAACTTATTTGTTTCCTGGCAATTAAATCGATCAAATTTTTTCCCTAGATAGAATGTTTCAATGGTTCATTTATTGGTAAAAATATAGTTTTACATGTCAAATAGTAGGTAGGTACATAGTACATCTTAAAAAATATACTATAGTATACATTATAGATGGCACCATTGACCATTAAAATGATAATCAATTAAGTAATTATAATATTTCAATAATTAAAATGATACATTTCAATAAAAATAAACCCATCGAATAAAATCATATGTTTATATTGTCATTGGAAAAAATATAATATAAAATACCAATACAATATTATTTCTCAAATTCGTTATTCCTGTAGAAATATTGTTCAATCAGCAGGATTGCGTTGACTTAGCACTCGTGATCGTGACTGGGAGTCGATTGTAGACCGCCCGCCCTACAACGTGGATCAGTTTAGAGGTTTTAGTAAGTCGCCGCTGCACGGCCCTCAGTTTCTGCCTGTTCCTCGTCATGTAGGTGTGCCATCACCGAACTTGGAGTACTCACTAAGGTGGTTACGGGCGTCCATGGCTGCCTGCAGGATGACCAGGCACAGAACTGTTAGTATCTTTAGTTCTAAACAAGATCCGTCAAGTGCGAGTGTAACTCGCGCGCCGAGGGTTTTGAACGTTTGTCAACAAATATGTACCAAAAGTACCGGTTAGAGACTTCGCAATTTAACGAATACCTAAGAGTAGTAGGTTACATTTCAGATGGATCTCTCTGCATGCTTCGGTTAAATGGGTGGTTCGGTTAAAATGGGTATTGGTAAATTTTTCGACTTTTTTCGAAATATTTCAAAAAGTATGAAAGTTACAGAAATTTGAAAAACTGGTTTGAAATGTCCAAACCGATACCTTTCATTTGATACCCCACTCGGTGGGGTAGCCCCCCTTTTGAAAATTATTCCTTTTTGACCATTTTTCAAAAAGTGTTCTTTTTACAGACTTCTCTATATTTTTCCTGTAAAATATAGATCCATATCTACAAACGCTCCATACATTTTAAACGAATCGCTCTGCAAACTTCGGAGATAGGGGGGGGGGAATGGGTATTTTTTCAACTTTTTTCAAAATATTTCAAAAAGTATGAAACCTACCGAAATTTGAAAAACTGTTTTGAAACGTACAAACAAATACCTTTCATTTGATACCCCACTCGGTAAGGTAGCCCCCCCTTTTGAAAATTATTCCCCCCCATTTTGACCATTTTTCAAAAAGTTTTCTTTTTTCAAACTTCTCTATATTTTTCCTGTAAAATATAGGTCCATGTCTATAAACGCTCCATACATTTTACATGGATCGCTCTGCAATCTTCGGAGATAGGGGGGGGGGGGAATGGGTATTTTTTCGACTTTTTTCGAAATATTTTAAAAAGTATGAAACCTACAAAAATTTCAAAATATATTTTGAAATGTACAAAATGGTACCTTTCATTTGATACCCCATATGACTCTGTAGGTATCTTTTAAAATTTCGGCATCACAATTTGTATGGAAAATATTCATTTTCATTTTTCATTTATTTTAATTTATTTTTCTCAAAATCTGTACAGGCGCACGAAATGTATTATTGTTTTAAATTTCAAGTTGATAGCTGCAGTAGTTTTTGAGTTATTAAGGAGGGAAAAAAGGACAGACAAAGCGAGACCATAAGGGTTTTGAAACCGATCTTCGATCATCAAAACCCTAAAAATAGGGCGGGCGGGAGTGTCCCACGGAACGCAGACTATCGCTCTAGAATTGAGACGGGGTGAGAAGTTGTTCTTGTGGGTTTTGATCATCATCATCATTTCTTTATACGAGTTCCCAAGACGAAAAATGTTCAGGTTTTTTTAAAGAATTGAAACTGTAAAATATGGGAGACAGTAGCATATGAAAGCAAATAATAAATTCATTATTTAAACTGAAGATTTTTTACTGTAGTTGCTTTTAGTCTGGTACTTATATAATGTAGTCAAATTTTTGGTGAAAACTCTCAAAAAAGTCTCCAAGCTGAGCAGATGTGCGTCAGTACCATCAGTACGTCAGTTCCGTCAGTATTTCAGATCTTCTAATCTCACAATCTATCGGTCTCTTGGTCCTTAAATGGACGAACTCTTCTTTCCTTATTATTAATCCACATGTCCTGGACAACTGCTCACTCACTGCCGTGCTGTGACTAGCGTGACATTAATGTCGCCGACCTCCGTGGCGCAGCGGGCGAAAGTCCGCCTGCGACGCAGGAGGTTGCGGGTTCGATTCCCGCCTCGGAACAAATTTGTGTACGATCTGCAGAAATTTGTTCCGTTGGTCTGTGTGTTTTCTATGTATAATAAAAAATATCTATCTATGTAGTGTATTGTATTAAGTATATCAGCTCTGCTTAGCTTGGGGCTAGATAATGCTGTGTGAATTGTCCAGTATTATTTATTATTATTACTAGCTGACCCGACAGACTTCGTCCTGTCAAAAAGATTTGTAATGTGGCAGTTTTTGTGCCTACGTATTTTAAAAAATTCTCCTGAACAGAACCGTCACCCTGGTGATATATATTAAAAATAATAAAACACTGTTGGTAACGCGATTTTTGTTTGACTGATGTAATGACGTGGAAACTGATGCATTTTATTTCGCGTGCCGAAACTAATACAAAAGAAAAGCGAGTTTCGGAACGCGACATTAAACTCCTCCAACTATGTATTCTGTGCTCCAACGCACACACGCACATTGTTTTGATAAATATGATCTTTGACGTTAGGAACACACCTAGTTACATAAACCCCTCACCCCTCTGTTTCAGATTAAGTCTAGGCTCTAGTTACTACGCTGACTAGGCAGCACATGGTGTTCTTAGAATGTAAGTGCTTACTCGGCGCTACTCTGGTGGCCGATGCATCTAACTGTGTGAAGACAATAAAAAGTCAGCCTCTGAATCGGCAGGACGTATTTTTATTCAATTTCCTTTAGTCTTCATCAAAAAGATACCCGGAAAAACGTTCCCAAATCAAGAGTGGCGCAGCCGATACAGATTTCCCTCATTTTCCCTCATTTTCCGCGATTTTCCAACTTAAAACTCAGTCAGAAAATTCGCGATAGAAATTGTAGAAATTACGGTCTTCTGTGTGAACCAAAAAAATAACTCTAAACGGGTATCGAAAAGTGAGTGCGGGAGTTGCAGTTGGTTGGTGAGTCAAAATTTTCGCCAAATCCTTCCTTAGTCCTCTCCTGTATTTTAAATGGTTTCTTTTTGTTAAAAACTAATTGATTTGTTATAATATTGAGATCAAACCTAGCTCATTATAACGTTAAATTATAGAGACTTTACGTAGAGTAAGGAACAAATAGAAAGTGCTCATTTTCAAAATCAAATGTTGTACTGTAAGAATTAAATTAGTGATCTTAGCATTGATCAAAAATTAGTTTTAATTATACTCGTTAAAAATAAGTTTATTTTATATATAAATTTTACAATTTATTTTTACAAGAATTTTTTATTTTCCTTGTTCCAAAATTTTATGCTTGTTTTATGTGTCATTTTCACTGTGTTTTATTTTTTTGTTGTGTGCCATTTAATTGTTGTGTCGTGTATTTTCCTTATAAGATTGTGAATTAAGCAAGTGTATTCTCTGCAAAGTTATAGCTCTGTGTTTTCGGATTAAATTACGCGGTAGAGATGACGAGTGAAACAGTGATTAAACCAATTCCAAGAGAAATAGTGCAAATTATTCCAAATTTTACCGGTGATAAAAACAATTAGATTTATTCTTGCAAAAATGTCAGTACATAATTGACATCTATGGGAGTATAAAAGAAGATCAAAATTTATACGTGTTTAATATTATCACGAGCAGGCTTACAGAGAATGCAGCTGCCCTTTTGTCGGAAAGGGATAATATTGTGACGCGGTCCGCCCTTAAGGCCTTGCTTATCCAACATTTTGGAGACCCCGTAGTGAAGCGTGTATTAACATCGAGTTAGAATCATTAAAGATAAAATCGGGTGAGAATTATTTGGATTTTTGCAATCGAATTCAAAGCGTATGATCATTATTAATTTAAAAAGTGAACACCAATGCGGAAAGTGATTTAAAAAAGGCTAAATTGATTATTCATGATAACACGGCTCTGAATGTATTTTTGTACAATCTTCCTGAAAATTTGGTCAGAATAGTGAGGTTAAAGACACCCAGTACTCTAGAAGCGGCATTGAATGTTGTGCTTGAAGAAGTGAATTTTGTAGAGCAATATAATATGAGAAATCGTATTCACGGTAATAATCAAAGCTCAACCTCAGGGTCAAGGCCTTTAGTAAGTCAAGGTCAACCGATGGGTTATAACTTTATAAGCCTATGTTAGGTAGTAACAGTAATGATGTGACTTGAAATTTAATTTCGGGATTCCCCAAAATACGCAGATTAGGATGCCTCAATTTAAAGGCCAAGGTCAAGGGAATTTCGGAACACACCCACAGAGTTTTGGATATCGGCCACAGTATGGTTTTCAGTCACAACATTTCGGCCTTCCGAGATTTGGCCTTCAGCCTCAACAAGCATTCGGGTATAGACCTCCGCAACAGTTTGGGTATAGAGCCCCACAACCATTTGGTTACAAACCAAATTTACCGGCAGTAGAACCACCAAATATTCCTCCTCAAGGACAAATACCATAGTTGCAAAGTGCCGACGTATCTATGAGGACAGCGCCTCATAGACCCCTAGAAAATGGGTTTAGGTTAAACAAAATTACCATGAATGACCATGAATACGGCGACACCCGGTATGCCTACGACGGCATTTTATAATAACGACGCATATTACGATAATTGTGATGGCTATGGCTATGGTTGTGTAAATGAAATCTACTATGGTTATGACGACTCTTCATCATTATTGCCTCTACCATCAAGTGAAAATAATGTTACGAAGAATAACGACAAGAAAAAAACTCAGGTTATAACAGCCTAGCATGTCAAGAAGTCTTAGAAATAAATTGTGATTCAAAATTAAAACTTATATTTATTTGGAAGAGATAAACGCAAAAATGATGATTGATACCGGAAGTATGAGATCGTTCTTAAGTCCGCGAAAAGTTAGTGAATATTTTCCCCAATTTATTCAGAAGGAACGGTTTCAAATTGTTAGCACCCACGCATCTAATATTCACGATGAAGTAGTAGAGATCCCTCTATTCCCATCCCGTTTGTTAGCAACGATTGGCATAACTTTTACCTAAGTATATGACGTTGATACGCGTTATGGATGGACTGATTGGAAATGATCTTATGCAACAATTAGGCGCGATTATTGATTTGAAAGAACTGCTCTTGAAGACAAGTACAACTTGTATCCCAATAATCAATAATATTCTAAATTATTTCATCGATATTCCCCCGCGGTCAGAAAAAAGAGTAAGTAACCTAAGCTGCCGATAAATCAACACTCAGGCGAAGCTATAATTAGACTTTTACAAATGCACGAAAAGAGTCCCTTATATTGAAGACGAGATAGAGAGCAAAGGGCAGTAATTGTTAAACATCATGAAGGAAAGACATGCCACCGTGGTATCAAGGTAACTTTAGTCAGGATTCGTAGAAATTACTAGTGGGAGAGAACGCAAGAAACAGTTGCAGCGGTTATAAATGCTTGCGAAGCATGCCAGATGATGAAATATGATAGGAAACCAATAAAACCAGTTTTACAGTTGACGCAAACACATTACGCCCCTTTTCAAGAAATTTTCAAAGATCTTTTCATTAATGAAGGGAAAACTTATTTAACCCTTATTTGCCTTCAGCAAATTAAAACAGGCCATTGAAATTCAAGGTAGATCAACTCCTGAAGTAGTAAGAGCATTGATGAGCTATTTCTCTAAATACGACATCCCCAAAAATATTAGTTCGGATCCCGGAAGCGAATTTAAAACATGCTTATGAAAGAGTTCTTGAGCTTACATAAAGTAGAGCTCCACATTTGAATTCCCAATAAACCCAATTCAATGGGCCTTATTGAACGTTTCCATTCAACCATTATAGAGATATATACATTAGCTAAATATGAAAAACTATGTACTGATGCTGCATCTACTATGACATATTCTGTCATGTATGGCATATAATCACTCCATCCATTCTAGCACTGAACTTACTCCTTTTGAAGTGTTATTTGGCCATACTGACTCTAGCAGTCTTTATGGCATTGAAATTGAGAAGTGTTATTTCCAAAAGTTAGTTAAAGATCATGCAAAGCGAACAAAATTTTTATACGAATATTTGGCAGATAAGATGCTGACATTAAAAAATATATATTAGAGCAAAGAAAGGCGGTGACTATAGTTAAGGTTATAAACTTAGACAAGATTAAACATGCTTTAAATTACGTAACGACCAACTTTGAGCAATTGTGTAGATTCATCGACTGGAATTCGTCATACTCTCAGGAATTTATAAGTGTTAAAATACATGCAGAGTTTGTACGCGATTTAACTAAAGACAAGTTCAAACAACTTGTTCCACAACAACGATTGAGAAAAGGGCTTATAAATCCATATTGGGTTCACTAATAAAAGTTATTACAGGAAACCTTGATCATGATGACGCGATTAAATTTGATAGAGTCACCTCGGAATTACAGCATGATCAAATGATTATTTAAAAAAAAATTAACCTTGGTCTCTAAAATGTTTGACAATTTCATAAATGTAACCGAGTTGATTAATCGAAACACTATCAATTCAGCTTTAAGAAGGTAGAAGAAATGATTATAGATTTATATAATAAAGAAAAGAGATGGGTATATCAATCACATGTTTTCGCATTGTTTAATGTTGACATAAGTAATTTCCGAACCATCTTATCCGGTTAAGTGAAATTGAAACAGCTCTAGCATTAAGTAGAGTCTCTATATTGCACCAGTCTATTGTAAACTCCACCGAATTATGTATTATTTGAAATTGATTTCGGAATCCGTAAGCTTAGTATATTTTCCTAATGAAAAAAAACTTGATAAATTAGAGGAAACTATTGTTGTAAAATCCTTTACTAAGAATAATCTGGTTACGCTTATTTTAGAAATTCCGAAGAACTGATAATTGTACTTATAATTAATATGATGTATATTCCTTACCAATTTTCCACCAGCCTGATAACAAAACTATCTCTATTTTCCCTAAATATCCCTACCTTTTGGCGAAGAGTACTCAATACATACCAATTGTTAAACCGTGCCGCCCGTTATCTGCTGGCGAACATTTCCTGTGTACCGAGGATAATCGAGCATTCTACCATGAGCTTACCTGTGTAGAGCGGCTCATAAAGTTCGAAGATGACCGTGATCACTGCACACAACATCAGGTAGAGATTGAAAGAGTCAACGAGTCAGTGAAAACAGTTGGATAATATTCAGCAGAGTTCACATGATGTTATCAAAGCATTGCGACGGCGAGATCAGTAAGCAGCCAATACTCAGCCAATGGACTTACTTGGCAACCATCGACGAACCCTGTGATTTGGAGATCAATGGAATTCGTATACTTCACCGGATCCTTAAGGAATCGGATGCTGTTGAGCCAATTCCGCTAATCGCCTTACCGCAGCTACGCGTTAATGCAACGACATCCAGTAAACGTGTGCTTAATATTAACGGAGTTAATTTAGACGAAGTTAAATACATGACGTATTCTCTAAGGCATAGTGAAGTGATCGAAAGTGTTTTAAGTGGTAACAAAGACGATAACTTCAGTGATAATTTAGGATTCGCGACTCTAGGCTTAGTAACATTTAGTTTTCTTTTATTTGTATTTTATGTCTTTCGGCAAAAACTGCTGAGCTTTATTATGTGTAAGAAAAATTATCGGCACAAATCTCAAATCGATCCAACCGATAATTTTCTTTTATTTAGTATTTAGTTTTCTTTTATTTGTATCTTATGTCCTTCGGCAAAAATAGCTGAGTTTTATTATGTGTAAGAAAAATTATCGGCACAAATCTCAAATCGATCCAACCGATAATTTTCTTTTATTTAGTATTTAGTTTTCTTTTATTTGTATTTTATGTCCTTCGGCAAAAAAATGCTGAGTTTTATTATGTGTAAGAAAAATTATCGGCACAAATCTCAAATCGATCCAACCGATAATTTTCTTTTATTTAGTATTTAGTTTTCTTTTATTTGTATTTTATGTCCTTCGGCAAAAAAATGCTGAGTTTTATTATGTGTAAGAAAAATTATCGGCACAAATCTCAAATCGATCCAACCGATAATTTTCCTCTTAAGGAGGGAGGAGTTACATAAACCCCTCACCCCTCTGTTTCAGATTAAGTCTAGGCTCTAGTTACTACGCTGACTAGGCAGCACATGGTGTTCTTAGAATGTAAGTGCTTACTCGGCGCTACTCTGGTGGCCGATGCATCTAACTGTGTGAAGACAATAAAAAGTCAGCCTCTGAATCGGCAGGACGTATTTTTATTCAATTTCCTTTAGTCTTCATCAAAAAGATACCCGGAAAAACGTTCCCAAATCAAGAGTACCTACATTGCTTAGACAACAGTGAGTGCTTGTAATTTAATATGAACTTTATACCATAGCAATAAAGCTCAAATTGACTACGTTTTAGTTACAAATCATTTGTATGGGAAAAAGAAGGGCTATTTTTAGGGTTTTTCCAGCAATAATTCTAATTTTTCTCGCCGTAAAAACCATCCTTGAACTTCAACGAACATTTTAAAAAAAGATTTGGCCAAATTGGTCCAGGCGTTGTTGAGTTATGCGCTTACCAACACATTTTGCGATTCATTTTTATATTATGCTTGTTGAAAGACCGGTATTTGGAGAAACACATCGACTGGTCAGGACGCACTTGTCTATGATCATTAGAACAGCGTGGCAGGCGGTGAATGCGTTAAACCCAAATATAAGATGTCTTTCTGCTATTATTAAAACGCTGTTAGTTTGTGAAAGTACCTACCTATGTACATAATATACACGCTGTTTAAATTATATTAAGGAATCTACTAAGTTTGATACCTTTACAATAGGTATTAATTATTTATTTAGGTTCCACCATTTTACAATAGGTATTAAAGGTAACAGCAATTATCCTTAGGCATGATTATCGTTGTTTAGATTGAGCAATAAAGCACTTTTTTATTTTATTTATTTTATGTTTGTGAAATGTTAATATAAGTGTTCATTAATATTACGCTCAACTACTGAACAAATCGGGCTAAAACTTTGTAGGTTGCAGGAATGAAGTTCTGGACCTGGAACAACATTATCTCGGCTTCTTTATTCTGATTTTGAGCTAGAATCTACCTAACAGTCAAAACTTTGAAATCGAAATGAACGTTTTTATGCGTTTCATAATATTTATTTGTAATTTTTTAAATAATTTTTATAACGATACAGATAAAAACTCACAATGTCTGTGACTCAAATCAACGTAGTACTTATTTGAGTCACATAATCACACAAACTTCAACGATAAAATATTACTCGAAACTCTCACCGTATTTTATGAATCTTCGCGTGAAATTTTGAGAAACGGGTAGGTAATTAATATAATTCCAATTAAAAGTTAGGAGTTGACAGTAAGTTCGAGCGTGTACCTACCTACGTGTTGTTAGTTATAACGTTTACAGTTAATGATGTATAACTGTTATACATAGGACTTAATATAAACATCATGGGCATTTATTGAGAGTAGGTACGAGGAGAGAGGTTGAATGCAGCAGGAACCCTATTGGGAGGTAGCGGTGAGCGCACGGGGGGAAAAATAACGTAGGGGATGGATCTAGGTAGGGCTAAGGGGGCTCGTTCGTAAAATATGACCATATTTTCCATTTAAATTATAACCAACTTATTTCATTTGCTTCGTCGGGGTGATCTGTTTACCTTAGAGTAGGCCCGTGCCATGTGGTGCTAAATCTGCCAAATGGGATGCATACATAATAATGTCAAACCTTCGTTAAATAATAATAAATAAAAAACATGATCCAGCTAACAATCCACAATAGTTAAAATTATTATATAGTTGTAATATAAAATTTTCCCACACGCACCTAAATAAAGTTAACGAAACTGACCTATTAACCGCATGTAAGCTATGTGTAAAATAGGCTTCAATTTATAATCGTTAATAAAACATTGCGATCGTTGTTTCGCTAACGTAAGTAAACATTGACTCGTGCTTCGGTCAGATTCGCGAACACGAAACGTGCTCATGCTCACTAATATTAATCATTTGCTATCCAGAGCCTATTTATTTAGGATTTTAAAACATGAACTAATAGTTTATTGTTAACTGGTAAATAAAATTATGATATTTGGAATATAGCAGCAGCTTAACAGACTGTTTTGACTGGTTGTCTTTACATTTGAATTTATTAACTTTGAACATGTTTGCCGACCTTAGTGGCGCAGTGGGTAAAGGTCCGTCTAAGAGTCAGAAGGTTGGTGGTTTGATTCCTGTCGTAGTACTAATTTGGTTTGATGGATGATGCATGCTATTTTAATTACATCTACATAAAATACAGGTACTTTACTTTTATGTAGTCATGTTAGGTACCTATACAAATGTATTTTTTCGTTTACTTCCGTAAATTTTATTTTATCCTGTATCTTTTATTTTATTCTCAGGGCCTAGTCCTCAAACCGTCCCCCGCCCCCCGCTTGGACGTGCCAATAATTGAATCCGGTTTTTTTGCACTTTTGAACCTCGCTGATTGGTTTTTGAGTGGAGTTCCCGCGCTCCTCCACAAAACACAGGCAAAACAATATGGCGGGAAAACCGGCATAAAACTTTTAGTTTACGACGGGCGCGCGGGGCAGGGGGAGGTTCAGCTTTTCATGCGGTAATAGTTAAAGTCAGATGCACGTCGTAGTAAGATGCATTAAGGTCATATCCACTGAAGCGCATCAGTTACATTTGTTGCGAAAAAAAATCCGGTTGAACGCCTCAGCAACATTTGTTGCAAATTTTACCGCGCGGGGCAAAACTTTTTTTGGGATATTGTATATACCACTAAGTTTTCCCCACCAGTGGGGATTATGACAATTCACAATATTTTTTTGGCATTTTCCCCACTAACATTTTTGGTGGGGATTATGACAAAAATAATTTAGGTTTGTTTTAGTATTATCATTCCACACTCGGTGCCAAATAAAATAAAATTGTAGCTAACTTCACCCTAATGGAAAGAGTCTGGGGTCATCGTATGTTCCTCTAATACCGGTTCCGTTGGTAGAATGGAAAAAAACGCAAGGTGCCACCTTCAGGTTTCCACCTGTTCTGTTGAGTAGTTCTGTTGACAAAACTACTGGGATTTTTTCCCCCATTAGTTCTGTGACTTAAAAGACTATGCTTTACACCTGACTCTTATCTCTACTATTCCCACCTGCTTGCTATCAGCGCCATCTATACATTTCGGTGCTGATTATTTTGGCCTTGTGTGAAGACACTTCTCTCCGAGCCTTGTAGGTACTAACTATCCTTACTCTATGCTCCGCGTTGATTCTACTAAATAACAGATAGCGCTATTAGTAAAATATTAACTCTTCAAGTCATTACACGTAGGCCTAGAGATAGATATAGCTATGTTACAAACAATAAAAAATGACGACCACTGTGGCACAGCGGGCGAAGGTCTACCTGCGACGCAGGAGGTTGCGGGTTCGATTCCCGCCTCGGTACTGTTGAAATGTTTGTACGATCTGCAGACATTTGTCCAGGGCGTTCTGGATGTTTTCTATGTATAATAAAAAATATCTATATGTGTAGTGTATTAAGTACCTATATTAGCTTGGGGCTAGATAATGCTGTGTTAATTGTCCAGCATTATTAATTATTATTAATAATTTTGATTGATTTGAAAGAACCTGAAAGCCGACTTCAAATTCCTTGATCACACTCGTTCTTAAGTTTTACGGAACAATGAGGCTGCTCTTACTTTCACATTGAGCTCGCTTGGCAGGCGGAGTGGTAGGTACCTACCTACCACTACCTAGTCGCAGTTAGGTAGGTATGTGTTACGAAGTAGTCTTTTATTTTATCTTTTATTTTATTTCATTAGTTGTGTACTGTAGTGTCTAATAAATAATTTTCTTTCTTTCTTTCTTTCTTTCAGTTGGGGTGTTGAATACCCAATATGTATAGATACCTACATAGATGGAAGCTGCTGCCTTTGCTCTCCTAGATTCCCTTAGTCGCCTCATACGACATCCACGGGCTGAGTAGATAAACTTTTTATAAATGATAGGTATGGTCGTAGGTATAATGTTTTACAGAAGTACCATCACACTTGGATGGATGGATGGATAGATGTTTGTTACCTTCTTACGCCAAAACTACTGAACGGATCAGGTTCAAATTTTGCATACAAGTAATTCTAATCCTGGAATCAAACTTAGGCTACTTTTTATTCCATAAATCAGTTCCCATGGGATAGAAATCTCTTTTAAACGTTTCCATAGAAACAACGCGTGCGAAGCCGCGGCATAAACTAGTTTCCAATAAAGAAAGGTCGATTCCTACGCCTTTACTGTCAAGGCGTGTACACAACAAGGACATGACGCGTTCTCCCAGTAAGCCCAGATCACATAAATAAATAAATAATGCTGGACAATTGACACAGCATTATCTAGCCCCAAGGTAAGCAGAGCTTGTGTTATGTATGTACGCATCAAGCGTACCTGGGACCTACAATGTTGCAGTCTTATCCAATCAGTAGTTTTGGCGTTGTCTCGTGACCGTGAGTCACGAGTCGTGACAAACTCTGACAAAATAATAGTAATTATTTTGTTTTAATTGTTAGATTTGAGTTAAAATATCTAAAAGTCCTTATTTTGTTGTAATTGTTGTGCATTAGTTTTATTAATTAAAATATATTTCTGTTAACTCTACTGTCTATGTGTAAGTGATCCAAGTGCAAAATCATTGTAAAGTACGACCGATGTAGTCTGGCTTCCTCGATACAGGCCCAGCCTAGTGAAGAAGTCGACGAAAATCACAGTTGAAATTCGCTCAGCAAGCTATTTATTTAAACTACCCACAGGTACTATTGTACATAATTTGCGAAAGTGTCAAAAAAAAGGTCATGTGTTTTAGATTAAGTCTTTTTTGTATAAATGTTCTTATTTGTATTATATGACGCAGTAAATATTTTTAACTTTACTTTTAAATGTACTAATATTATAAAGAGGAAAATTTGATTGTTTGTTTTTTGTTTGTATTGAATACGCTCCGAAACTACTGAACCGATTTGAAAAATTCTTTTACCATTAAAATCCCACATTATTCCTGATGAAAATAGGCTACTTTTTACCGCGGGAAAATGCTTCATTCCTGCGGGAAAACGGGTAATACGAATAAGGGTAGCTAGAATGCAGCTAGTTAATTTATAAAACACACCTGTTCATATTGAAAAAATTTAGTATGTAGTAGAACTCTGTGCCACGATAGTGAAACCTACATTGTGTGAAAAATATGCAATGGGTATTTTTCAGACTTTTATGGTCGTGATTATGGTTTATCAAACCTTTGTTTGACCACGTCACATCCGATGGTAGTCAGCAAGGAACCAACATCGTCACTTGTCGGTGTCGATGTGGCCGACGATATCCCTATCTCGAAAGTCGAGAAGAAGATAGCCAGAGAAGACAACTTCCATCCAAGAACATAAACATAACATAAAAGGTTACAACATTCCTTGCCGCCAAACCAATTTTCTTTCCATGTTCGTAAGGAGAAAATGGCTTATGCAAAGGTCGGGGCGGCCTTTAGACAATTAATCTTCACCTAGTCTATCTATCAATCTCTTGGCCCAAACAGGATCCATAAAACAGTCACACAGCCAAATATAAACAACCTCCGACGTAGACCGCAGATAAGTCATGTATTCACGACGCATCGCGCGCGCTCGTCACGTAACTCCGTAACTCACGTGAAACTCGCGTGTTACGGCAGGCTGTGGGCTGTGGGCTCTCGGCCGGAGGATCGGAATTACCGTTATTGTCTTGCGAAGTACGAATGCTCATTTTTGAGACGTGATCGGGAAGTTTTATAATAGGATGTAAGAATAGTTGAAGTAGAATATTTTCAATTGTTTAGAATAAAAGAAAAGTTTAAAAGAGGAAACCTTTCCATACTCTAGGTAGCAAAACAAAAGTGTGCAAAATCTGCACATAGAATAAGTCATACTGGACAATCCACACAGCATTATCTAGCCCCAAGCTAAGCAGAGCTTGTGTTATGGGTACTAGATAACTGATATACTTATTACAATACACTACATAAATAGATATTTTTTATTATACATAGAAAACATCCAGAACGCCCTGGACAAAGATCTGCAGATCGTACAAACATTTGTCCCGAGGCGGGAATCGAACCCGCAACCTCCTGCGTTGCAGGCAGACCTTCGCCCGCTGCGCCACAGAGGTCCTCAAAACTAACAACTAACTAAGTAAAAAGAAACTGGATCATGTGCCAAGCCTACATGTCGTTATGGTCTCGTGTCACTATACTCGACACCATGCTATTAATTATTTTTAAACTGATCCTAAAATAATTTTTACAAACGATAGGTAGGTAAATCAAGTATACCTACCCTAGCTACAAACGGTTTGCTGGAATGGCTCAATCAAACTTTAAAACATAATAACACTTTATTTTAGTCTTTTAAAACATAGGGACCGTAACTTGAAGTAAAGGTTGTACCATTGCTTGTACCATTTTAAATGCAAGATAGTGAAATGGGAACCATGAAAACAAAAGGAGTTATGTATAATTATGGCCACATGTCTGAAGCCAGCGCAGACATAATTCACTGCACACTTAGCTCCCGCAGCGGTATGTTAATGTAACAATGTTGAAACTGCTGCCTAATTTGTTTTCTTGTAGCAATGTACAGATATCTAACACCGAGTCGCACAGCTCGCGGTTTGTTTGAGAATGAATAATGATTCTGTTTGTTAGGTTACGATTTTGATATTGATCTGATTTCAGCTCTCTCTGCATTGGAGCAGGTAAGATAATCTTTTGACATTTGATATTCAAAAATACTTTCAACAAAGGTAGGGAAGGGTTGGATATTAAGATACTGAGCCTCTAAGAGAAAACGGCTCCAACTAAGCCTACTGTTAGAAAGATTTTGGTTCGTTTATATTTTAATTTCTAGAATAACAATATATTTCCTGCGAAAAAAATACAATATAAAAAAATTAAAAACAATATTATCAACAAAAATAAAAATTAAATAAATAAATAAAACAAATTCCATAGTGAGGCTGCTAACTTGATGGACATGGTCGTTAGCACGAATATTGGTTGTCACCTTCGAAAACGTATGGGATGGGATTCCGAAAATGTTTGATGATGTTGGTTTGATTACAAATCTCTAGAGTTAAGGTATAAAGACCACGATGCTTTCCCACTGTAATGGTGGAAGTCTGGTTATCTAAATATTATACAGATATACCATTTCTCCAAAAACTGTACCTACAATCAGAACCAGAATAGGTAATGTTTATACAGGCTGCTACAGAATGGGTGTACTTGGACAATGGGGTTACCCCCTTTGTCCAAGTACATCGAGGGGTTCAACGTTTGTTCTACGATTTTTTGAATTTCGAACACTCCTCAACCTTGTTTGAATTAAATTAGAGATGATTTGTTTCTTATTCGTGTTTTCACGTGTATTCTTACATTATTAAGTACTTTGAAATTACAAAGGGTTTACATCATTTTTTGTAATTAATTCATGATGAAATACCGATTTTGCTGGAAAAACAAGAAAAAAAGCCTTTGTGAAATGCAAGAGTGCGTGTAAAAAACAAGAAAAAGCAGAAAAAAAAACTTTATTGTTGCACCAAATCTAGAAAATATTCGAAATTCAGAAAACTGTTATTCACAAATTGATCCCATCGGGGTCCAGAATCACACCCTCTTTTCCCCTTACCGTAGCACCCTGTATATAATAAATATAATATAATGTATATTTTATTTATTTATTATTTATTTTTTATTTATTTATTTACTTATTAATTAGAACGGCGATTGCCAATTACACTAATTAATCATAATTTATATTTAACAGAACAATTATTTTACAAACTAACATAAAATTAAATTAAAAATATATATATATTATAGAATTGTCATACACGTTTTACGTTGCACTCTGTACAGTACTCCTACAACTCTATGCCTTTACAGATTGAAACAGTCCTTTGCTCTGAATTTCGACAAAAAAAGTTTATCATCTCGAATAATATGAATTTACTTGAATAAAGTGAATGATATCGGTAAGAAGGTACTTTAGAACTTGGAAGAGAGCTTTGTGTTGTACCTAGGTACCTAGTTGAGAAGCTGTTCATATCATCGTTACCGTGCGTGGGCTTGGTTACCGCCGCAGGATAAATGTTTGAACTGAGAATAATTTATTTCGAGTATTTTCCGTGTTTTTATAACATAAATAACTAGGTATCACGGTAGGACAACTTCTGTGACGCGGTGGGTGAAGGTCCACCTGCGACAAAAGAGGTTGCGGGTTCAATGCTCGCCTTGAAACAAATGTTTTTATGATCTGCAGATATTTGTTCAGGGTGTTCTGGATGTTTTCTTTGTATAATAAATTCTTAAAAATATATCAATAAAAATAAATCTGATAGATTGCATAGATAAAATGTATCTATGCAATGTCTTGCATTATATTACGTATATCAGTTATCTAGTACCCATAATATGATAAGCTCTGCTTAACTTAGGGCTGTGTGAATTGTCCATTATTATTTATTTAACAAAGTAATTTACCCGCCCGTACCAACTCAATTCAATCCATTCAACTTTTAACCTTTTGCTTCAAACATTTCCAAACTGTATGAAACTGAACTAAAGTTAAATGCAAAGAAACTAAAACTTTTCAGCGGATATCCCTTTGACAGAGCGGAAATAAATAACACGATAAATTACCGATACCACAGATATAATAATACTATACTAGTACCGATACCAAGTTTTATTCGATTTAAAAAACAAATACTGATAGCATAAATCAACTCCTTGTTACACTGACGAAGAGTTGAGTAGGTATCTAGCTATAGCTTCATGTGTGTGTTTGTGCTTTTGTGAATTATCACTAACGTCGAGTCTAATGGTCGAGATTTTCACACTTTTTAACTTAGAAAGTCATGACTTCCTATGTAAAAAACTATCTTTATTCATCAAGAAAATTACAATCAAATAATAGAAATAAATCTACAGGTAGCTCAACTGAAAATGTATGTGAAAATGAAATCATTCGTGAATGATGATATGACTATTATATGAACCTCTCATGTTCTACAGACACTCGCTCCCGCTGCCCTCCACATTCACTTACAGCACATTCATCTCTGCTTTGTACGCAGCAGTTCATTCAGTCTGTGTCCCCTGTGCCGGGTCTGGTACAATCACACGCGGCAGCAGCAGGTGCCCGTGATTGATGATGAGCACGGCGGCCGAGGACGTGTCACACCGTGTGTCTGATGTCTGCTGCAGGAGAACTGTTCCAGACTTTTTCGTGGACGTCAGATATTATTTTAGTACGATTTGAGAGCCTCAAGAAGAAGTTCATAAGACAGTCAATTGTGTTACCTCGGCCAAACAACAACTATTGTACCAGGAATATTTTTCTTCAATATCTGTATTTGTTTTTGTACCTACAGCAATTCATATTCAACTTCGCTTTTGACGGAACACTTTGTATTTAGTGGTGTATTTAGCTAGGCTGCAAGTTTGAAGAATTTGAACTCTACGTAGCTGGTAGCAAAATAATGCGTTTCCACTCGAATAAACGAGTTTACTGGAGGCAAAGAGCAAGCATCTTTATTTAACCAACTTCTTCATAATTTTTTTGGTGTTCTTTTAATATTCAATTCAAAGTTTTACTCGACGTTTTATTGTTCCAGAGAAACGTGGCATTTGACCTTGAATATTTTTTCAGCCCAATGTCATCCAATTCCTGGGCAAAAGCCCGAATCCTTTTGACCTACGTTCGGAAGGGCTTTTAATTTAATTGAACCTTTTGTAGAATACCTAGAAGAATCTCTCCCGTTTTTGCGAAATTGTAACTATATCAGTAAATGAAATAACCATTTTATAATCTGCCAAACTCACCAGTATCCCTGCAACATGTCCACGTCCTTGCCCGCTCGTCCGGCGACCAGCGCTTCAAGAATCTTGTTAATTTCACTGATTTATGGCACGAGCCCTAACAGACGTTCGTTTAGATAAATTGTTGGGTTTATTCTGTTATTTTGGTATTTCGCTTTTGATATACGACGCTGTGTTGTATTTGTGAATTGGTGGTGACTCGTTTGAGTGAGCGTTGAATTAGTCTGTGACCTTTTTAACAACTTTATCACTTAGTACTTGCAGGGAATTTGGAAATAAAAGAACACACTACGGGCTAGGTTTACTGAAAAAATTCGCTCTTTCAAAAGTTTATTACGGGCGTAATAAACTTTGGGCGTAATAACCATGGAGTAATTATAATATTAAGACCTAAGGGCTGATATTACCTCTATAACTTTAAAATAAATCACATATTTTAAAACTGCATGGAGCATGGCAATATGCATGGAAAATAGCCAAGATAACAAAGCATCTCTCAGGTTTCAAAAACACCCATGGAGTTGTCGCAATATCACTTCCGTCGACAGCTTGCTAGCTCATAAAAGTATCAAAGTAATACTCTCTTTCAATATCTCCTTCAATATTCCAGCGCCGCGCCCGTGACGCCATCTAGTGTCATATTTTATTCCGAGCCTTCCCTTCCCTCAATCTTATAGAGCGGTTACCTTATCCAGTTGCTAGCTCGGAATACTAATGGGATGGAGTCGTTCTGATATCATGACTGTACAGCAAACAGCGCGAGGCTGCAGTGACGCGGTGCGTGACGCGTGGGGATGGAGGAAACGTATCGTTACATTTTAGAGATTTGGAGGGAAAGGGTTTCAGCGAGTTTCAGCAGTAAAATTTTTGCTCGTGGTAGATATAACATAGCACTAGATATTTTCACACAGCACCACCTAGCCATCAAAGTAAGCAGATCTTGTGTTATGGAAGCCAGACAGTTAATATAAAAGTACCAACCTATTTAGGCAATTCAACGAACAAGACGACAGAATTGTAGGGAAGAACATTAAAAATATAAGGTGCTTTTGCAATAAATACGTTTTTTAGTCCCACAGCTGCGCAAGGCCTCCCTTCCCTCCTTCCACATCTCAGTTTTGCGTCAGTGCTGGGGTCCAGTCTTCTAGGTGCTCGTCTAGCCCATCCCTCGATGCCGTGGTCAGCCGCAAAGTCGTTTTCTGTTTCGAAAATACCTAACTGATAAATAATCACCTCACTCTAATAATTATCAATGCGAAAGTTTGGATGTATAGATGTTTAGGTGGATGTTTGTTATCTCTTCACGCCATAACGACTGAACCGATCGGGCTGATATTGCATAGATGTAGCTATAAGCCTGGAATAAAACAAAAATTAAATTAGTTCCCATCCGATACTAATAACCTTTGAACGTTTCCACAGAAACAACGCGTGCAAAGTCGCGGGCAGAAACTAGTATTTACTATGTTAACCATTACAGCAGAGGTACCATAAACAAATCGCGAAAGTTTTAAAGGTTCTATGAGAACAATCGGGTCGTATTGAAAAGAACTAGGCCTAAACAACTACACAATTTTTTCTCATTTTATAAACCCTCACTGAAAATCTATGTTAACATTTCAAAATGTAATATTTTCCTTTATAATCCATGAATGTGTATGATATAATCCGTGAATGTGTTTATGAGATCATTTACGTATCTTTAACCCTTAAGCGTCGTAAAGGGTCATTCAGGCCCGTCCAACCAACGGGTTTGTTATAGGGAGGGGCAGAATTAGTTCTGTTTTCGGCAAAATTATAGATTGAACGAAAATCATTGTTTTCTGCTCTCAGTTATAATTGTCAAATAAATCGGCCTTGCAGACTATTCAGAATTCGCAGTTATGTCGTTAAATTGGATAATAGGTACCCTCTAAATAGTATTATAAAATGATAGGTTCTGCAACTAACTAAAATCTAAAAGAATCTCATCCATCTAATAGATTTATTGCATACGTATTAGGTGAAACAAAAAATCATCATTATTAGCCCATAACATTCATGAACAATGTAAGCATCTTTGTTGATAATAGATTTTACCGAAAATTTAATCGTATTTCTAGTCGACCGAACCCTATCTCTATTCACAGTTGGTTATGAACTAATAATGTACCCGGCCCTTTACTGCGGCTTCATATGCGAGCGTTGGGTGCTTGTCCACTGTTTTATAGCAGGTTGTACTGTAGGTAGGTACTGTACGCTTTACTGAATCCGATCCATTAGTGCGTGTGTTGGGGTGAATATTCACAATCTGGTTGCATATTAAGAGTTATAGGAGAGCTAACCTCTATTTATCTTTATCCTCTTAGAACTTAAAGCAATAACTAAGACTCGTTTGTTTTGTTTCTTCTGTTGATCGCTCTGGAGGTTATGTTCCGGTTATAACGCATTCATCGCTACTGGAGACATCAGCAGTTTACTGGATTCGAAACACAGTCGTGTGTGTGAACTCGCTTCTAACTACATTGGCCATCACTGAAATAACGTAATACTATAAAAGCCCGTAAGACGGACCTCTGTATTGTTGTCCGGTCGCTATTTTATCTGGACCTGTAATAATTGTCGTGTACTCGTTCGTAAACTAAATACGCAATCGCTGAAAAAAACGTAGGTACGACAACGGATCACTTAAAACTGACCGCTGCGTGAAAGACTTAGCTATTGTTTGAAATTTGCAGATTTGTCTGTCTGTTCTGTTACCTTTCACGACGAAGCTGTTGAACGAATCTTAATGATATTGGCAAGTAGATAGATTGTATTCCTGGGAAGGGCATAGTATAGTTACTTTCAGTCTCGAAAAGCTACTGCGATGCTGCGGGCAGAAGCTTTACCTAGTATAAAACAAACAGTAGCAAATACCTGCTATTGTCAAAAAACTTATAAACTAAAGTAACTAACTACTCGATAAAACTAGCAGTATCTCACCTCACGTCATAAAGTTTCGTTCAACTAGTTCGTACCTACATACATCGATAATTATAAATTTGTTATAAGGATCAAATTCAACAATGTTCTCCCCATTCTGCAATTAACCCCTACTCTTCCATTTCACACAACTGCGCTTTTGAATCAGGCAGTGTCGCCCTCAATCCCTGCAGTTGATCCATATTGACAAAGCGGAAAAAACCGACTGAAACCAGCCTGGAGCGGCAGATATCCAGTAATTGGAAAACTCGGAGAATCTTTCACCGGATTCATTGCTCAACTGGCTTGGTGACCTGATTAAGCTTAGATTTGCTTTCGGGTGAACACGAATTGGCTTATAGAACGAGGTTCTTAAATGATCAGCTAGGTAGGTACCTATAGATCCGCAGAATCATCAATGTGACTCTTCTTGTGCGTCAAGAGAGCGTAGTTTCACGGCCGCGTATTGATAACATTTGGCGAGAAACCCCACATTTACATACATAATGGTTTGTTCACAAAATGACAGAGTTATCGCACAACATTCTTATTTGTTTGTACAAAAAAAATTAAGAGGTACCTAGTTTTAAAAAGGTACTTTTAAAATATCTGTACTATAAAAATAACAATACGCATTCCAATTTTAAAATACAATCGTAAAGCTAAACGATATTACAGCAATGTTCGGCACCCACTGCTGTTATCCCATAAATGGGTAACAGCCAATACCCGGCATGCTCTGTTCTATCACGGAAAGCGATAAATGCGGCATTCTCTGCCATTCCGCGGATTACCAGCTAATAACCATTCGAGCTGGTCGCTCGTGCTTGTTCTTTGTTTCGCGATACAGGGAGTACAAGGAGTAAGAGCATCTGTTATTTAATTAATTTAATTATTAAAACATGCACAACAAACAATTATATTTTTAACTTCAGGTATCACATAATAAATTTAGGAAAAATATAGCCCACTTCGTTGTACTCAAGTATTATAATAAGCTTCATCAATAATTATCGCTACAGCTGACTCTACAATACTACAACTAATTTATATAAAATTAACTTAATTTTACTGAGTAAAAACAAATTTACAACAATGAAACAATAATTAAAACAAAGAAAGTAAAGGCAAATAGAATAGGATTAGCGACATAACTTTTTGAAGACCTCATACTTAAACTTTACTGTACCTAAGTACTATTCGCGAATATGTAAATGTTTACAAAATTAACATTGGACTCTATCATACGGCGTATAGGCATACGAAGAACGGCGTTGATGCGACAGGTGTTTAGATAAAATAGTTTACCTGCCTGAAGGTCTCGCTTGTGCACGGTATGAAGCACATGGTATCTCATGGTATGTTTAATGACTATTCCCGTATTTACGACTATGAGGTGATTCGCTATCGCGCGACGACTTAAAGAACTGCATTTGTGTAGAATTTCCAAGACTTGAAGAAGTAACGTCAAAGCTTACAAAGTTAGATAGTAATGCATAGATTTTACGCATGCTCGCTTACAGATATGGTCTCACGGGGCAGATTCCACCGCCTCCTCTCCTACCTCACCTCGACCAGAAACATGACAGTTAACGCCTCCACCGACTCGTTAAACGCGAGTAATGCGATTCTAACTTTCCTTCTCCCAAAGATCAGGGCAATTGGTGCAATTACCAAGTTTCAGGGAGTTAGTGCGCACTCCTGTGAGATAGTGCAGTAGATCAAGTGTTGTTGTTGTTGACGAACATTAGCTGGTCAATATTCATCGATTCTCACTATTTTTTCACTGCAATTTAAAATAAATACCACGGAAAAAAATTCGTGGAATTATCACTCTGTCAATAGTTTTGACAGTGTTTTTCTAGTACTAAAACTATGTTTATGGCTTGGTACCTTTTAACATCTATCCATATAAAAACGTCCATATTTTTATATTTAAGATATTATGTAGTTTCTAGCTATTCTATCCTAGGGATATTATATAAACAAAATAAGGTGAAGTTGTGAGATGTTCAGGCAAAGACAAAGCCAAAACTACTGAACGGATCGGGCTGAAATTGAACTAGGGATGCGCGCACGAAGGCATGTCAAAACAGGCTACATTTTATAGTTTAGTATCAGAAGTCTAATTCAGTCGACTAACATTTTGAGACTTTTAAGGCTCAGCAGTCGGGTTATCCCGGTAAGAAGCGTGCAAACCCGCGAAGAGAAACCGATGTGGTGGCTTAATTAATGAAGAAACTATGAAGTCAAACTACTGTTTTTCCACTACTATGTATTAGTATTTGTTCTGTACTCTATTCCTCTATTAGCGGTAATGGAGGGAAGTTTTTGTGGTACGTGACGATTGTTGCCTCTTCAGGGGTTATTACTACTTTTACGAGCTGTGTATTTTGCCATTCGGGAATTATTTCCGGAAATATCCATATCTTTACAACTGATGTTGCGTTTTGTTTATTGATTAATTAAATTTAAAATATGATTTTGTTGTATGGATAGGTATTAAATAAAATAAAACACGACCTCAGGTAGTACTGGTCATTTTAAACTGAGATCCATTTTATTATTAAGAATCTTTATTCAACTTTTTGGTATCTAATTTGTAATTTGTTTGATGCGGCCACTTCTTTTGTTAATTAAGTTAATTACCATAAAATACAGACATAAATTGACTAACAAAGTTAATGTAAGAGGAAATTAAGGCATAATTTAAGCTAGTTCCCGGGGACATCTTTGAGGATATTTCCCTATTTTAATTTTATGGTTCCCTATTTCTCTATTAGGGACCTCTTTAAGCCTTAGTAAAAGCTACAAGGGCCTCATAAGAAGATTTAATAACACGTCTTTTCCAAAAACACAATAGCCAAGCATTTTATTAGCGATATTCTACCTAAATACGAATTTTCACAAAAAAAAAATTAAATATTATACATACGAAACAAGCGGATATTTGCAGATCTTGTAAACATTTGCCACGCTTGGGAATGGCACCCGCAATCTCCTGAGCTTCCAACAAAATTTCGTCCAATGCGCCACAGAGGACGCCAATCATCATCGTTACCATCGTCACCCGCAGCTATGTTTTACCCACATCTGGGTAATACGCGTCCCGAAGTTTCTGAATTATCAATGATCGTTTATGCCAAAGACGTTTTGATGTTTTTGTTTATTGCCGTTTGCCTTTTAAGTTGGTTTTGAACTTTCATTATAGGTACACCTTATATCTTATGACTTTTGACACCTCATAAAAAAGTCGCGGATAACGGCTAACAATAAATAAGTGTACGGAACACTTCCCCACACAGTCCATTCATCCTTCAGGAAAATGCTAATTGTCTTGACAATATGCATTTAATTGTGTTCCTAATTGTGCTTCATTGTGGCTGAACAAAGGTTGTGCTCCGACGTTTTGTCTTGACTAATGAGATAAGTGATGCTGAGGAGGTTGGTACTCTTCCCTTTTTTTGGGTGGAATTTAATAGTCTACTGCGATTTTGAAATGGAATGCAACTTCAACGCCAGAAACTGCCTTGCTTAGCAATTTAGGTAGTTAACTGTACATTGTCTGCTGCCTGTTTCTTCTCGAAATATTTTAAGAAAGATATTAGGATGTACTTATTAGATTAATTAGTAGTTATATTTAAAACATCATTGTAAATCTGTTTAAAATGGTGTCTGACTATATCCATACACATCACATCAACAGCCTTCACCCAGTCTATAGCTGGACATAGACTACATACATTCCTGAACAACTGCGAGAGAAAATACATAAGATAATAACTTTACCCTCAGTAAAAACTAAACTTACACCAGAGAAGGTTAGAAACCTTGTCATAGACAGGAAAACTGTTTTGGTCATTCAAAATGATATGTTACGCTTCCCGTAAAATATTTTCGTAGCACTTTCGTATCGGTTTCGTAGCAGTCTCGTAGCATTTGTCGTAGACATGTTCGTAGCGTCTTGACCAACTTTCAAAACGATCTTTATCATAATTCGTTGGAGTTTTATTTCTTGGGGCACTGTTTGTTTCTTCCTCTAAAATTGATAAAAAATAACGTATTTACGTGATTTAAATGCAGGTTCGTACTGAAAATAATCCGTGCCTGCCCGCAGCACAACGGGCTGCAGTGTGAATTAGCAGTGCGCCCATGATTTAGACGTCGCGGCGCAAAGACTACATGATTTATTACACTTACGTACAACAGAGTTAAGGTGCGGTTTCTGTGTGCGATTTCTTAAGCACAATAATTTTAGAAATAATAGTAAATTTGACACCTCTGGTATTCGCTTGACAAACATAAAGTACACACTTTCCCAATGTGTGTGTATAAGTATGAGTATGTCGGTATGTAAGTAATGTAATGCATTTCTATCTATCTACTTAGTCCGTGACTTTTCTAACCTATATACAAATACTTGTTATATTAAAATTTATTTATGAGTTCTGATGACTATTTTAGACAAAATAACAAATGTAATATTAGTACTTACCAGTGGAATGAGATATTTGCAATATTATTTTTCTTGCTATTGGTGTTTAAATACCCTTTCACCGCACAACACATCATTTTTATATTTTTTTGTGAGAGCTGCTTTCGCAATTTGAAGTATTGTACTAGGGGTTCGAAATTGAAATTGCGACGATTAGTCGCAATTTTTTAGATTCACCTCGTTTGTGTCAACTATCATTCTAAGCCTTCTTATTCTAAGTGAGTAGGTATCTATAGCTTCATGTGTGTGTTTGTGCTTTTTGTGCATTATCACTGTAGCGTCGAGACTAATGGTCGAGATTTTCACTCATTTTCACATAGGAAGTCATGACTTCTTATGTGTAACTATCTTTATTCACAAAGAAAACTACAATCAAATAATAGAAATATATCTACAGGTAGCTCAACTGAAAATGTATGTGATAATGAAATCATTAATGAATGATGATATGACTATTATATTAACCCCCTCATGTTCTACAGACACTCGCTCCCGCAGCCCTCCACATTCACTAACAGCACATTCATCTCTGCTTTGTACGCAGCAGTTCATTCAGTCTGTGTCCCCTGTGTCGGGTCTGGTCCAATCACACGCGGCAGCAGGCAGGTGCCCGTGATTGATGATGAGGACGGTGGTCGAGGACGTGTCACACCGTGTGTCTGATGTCTGCTGCAGGAGAACTGTTCCAGACTTATTGGTGGACGTCAGATTTTACGTACCTACGATTTAAATGCCTAAAGAAAGACAGAGCAGAGATTTATTGTAAAGTCCAGGACATTCAGTTGTGGAACTCATTTGCCAAACAAATAATAATCTACCAACAATCATCATCATCATCGTCATCATCCAAAGCTTTTACGGATTTTACCCACTGCTGAGTATAGGCCTCCCGAAGTTTGCGCCATCTACCACGGTCTTGTTCTCCTTTGACGCCCCAAAAATATTCTTCTACAATTTTTTTGTACATACACACACTTTGTAATTATAACTTAGTTACAAGTTTAAAGAATTTCGACTCTACGTAGCGTCCCATTTCTGGGCAAAAGCTCAAGTCATTTTAGCCTACGTTCGAAAGAACTAAGCTTATTTATCCTTTGGTAGAATACCTAGATAAACATCTTCTTTTTCTGTGAAAAATAAACGAAATCAACGAAAAAAATAGCCATTTCATAACCTGCCAAACTCACCAGTATCCCTGCAACATGTCCACGTCCTCGCCGCTCGTCCGGCGACCAGCGCTTCAAGAATCTTGTTAATTTCACTGATTTATGGCACGAGCCCTAACAGACGTTCGTTTAGATAAATTGTTGGGTTTATTCCGTTATTTTGTTATTCCGTTTTGATATATGTATGACGCTGTGTTGTGTTTGTAAATTGGTGGTGGACCCACTTGAGTGAGCGTTGCATTAGTCTGTGACTTTAGGACAAATTTATTACTTTTCACTCACTGAGAATTCAGAAGTAGGTAAATAAATGCTATCAAAAAAGTTCTTGCTCTTTCAAAAGTTTAATACGGGTTTTCACATGGAGCATCTTAATAAAGAATTCACACTTCCGTCGACAGCTTGCTATCATAAAAGTATTAAACTCATACCCTCTTTCAATATCACCTCTCAATATTCCAGCGCCGCGCTCGTGACGCCATCTAGTGTCATATTTTATTGCGAGCCTTCCCTTCCCTGAATCTTATAGAGCGGTTACCTTATCCAGTTGCTAACACGGCATACTAATGGGATGGAATACCTACTGCTATCATGACTTTACATTAAATAGCTCGAGGCGGCGGATGAGTGACTGGAAGGGGGGGGGGACCATTTCCACATAAGGGTTTTGACAAAAACGTCATCATGAGTAAATGCTTAAAATGCGTATTTTCCCTCGTTCCATTCAGCGCGAGAAACGCTGCATTAAGTCACATCACAGGTCCAGCTTTGTACTTGTTATGAAAAACTGAAAATAACTCGCATCAGTTGCTCGATTAATATAATTTAAGTTAAAATCAGATCGAGCACATTGAACAAATATCTACCTGTGCATGATGTGGTCTCATTTTGCAAGCCCTCGCTGAACATCTACATTAGGGCATCTCAAACCAAATATAACAATCGTGAATGTGTGTATGACACCCCTTACGTACCTTTATTTAACCCTAAAGCACCGTAAAGGGTCATACAGGCCCGTCCAACCAGCACAGGTTTATTGTTGGGAGGGGCAGAAACGTTTCTGCTAAGTTTGGTTTTCGGCTAGAATATAGATTGGCCAAAATTAAATTATTTTTCAGAACGTGTTGGATGGGCCTAGCCAAGAATTCGGAAAACTTTATTCACTTTTTACCGAAGTATTGAAGTTACATTATAAGGTGAAGGACTTAGCAATTTTGTTTTTTGATAGTATTAACAGAAATCTCTGCCCGAAAATTCTTAGTCAAAACGAAACCCATCCCTATTTATTAGTAGGTAGGTAACTAACTGGTTATTAACTAATAATAACAAATTAATAACCAGTTCATCATCATCATGATGATGATGATGATGAACTGGTTATTAACTGATAATATACACCGGGCCTTAACTGCGGTTTCATTTGCGAGTGTTACGTGCTTGCCCACTGTTTTATAGCAGGTATACAGTACTGTACTCCTTATTAAATCCAATCTATTAGTCCGAGTGTTATGGTGGATATTCTAATTGTTTTTTTTGGATTATGGCAGATCTATAATGTCTGTAAGTAGATAGTAACAGACCAGTTTTCCCTTAACAAATCTTATCTAGTACTTAGGTATACATAACAGTCAGTAAAATTGTTTGAGCAGACTAAACACAAGCAGGCCGCGCCGTCACGTGCTGGGTTCTTTTTATACCACTAAGGTGACAAACAAACATGCACTCCGCCTGATGGAAATGTAATGTGACGTGAGACTCGACCGCGAGACTCACTCATATCCTGTTTAGTATAAGCATTATGGAAAAAATTAAGTTTTCATTCCCCTGAATCTGAAAAAGCAAGGTTGAGGTGTTTTTCTCGATAGCAGTTTTTTTAATGCTGGTCAATTCACACAGCATCATCTTTGGATACCTATTAAGTTGACACCTTCGTGGCGCAGCGGGCGAAGGTCCGCCTGCGACGCTGGAGGTTGCGGGTTCATTTCACGCCTCGGAACAAATTTGTGTATGATCTGCAAAAATTTGATCCGTTGGTCTGGGTGTTTTATATGTATAATAAAAATATCTATCTATGTAGTGTATTGTATTAAGTATATCAGTTATCTAGTACCCATAACACAAGCTCTGCTTAGCTTGGGGCTAGATAATGCTGTGTGAATTGTCCAGCATTATTTATTTTTATTTTAAGTACCTATAGTAAGTATAACAATTATTTGCAATGTTATTTTTGTCTTCAGGTAACGGTGATTAAATAAGTTTATGAGACAAATAACGGCAAATAGCTGCTATCGTCTCTACAAAATTCTGTTCAAACGAAACTAAAAACTCGTAAAACTCGCGTTATCTCACCTGACGTCTACAAAGTTTCGTTATCCTAGTTGGGACTCCTACTTCCTTAGATTTATTCTAAAGTGTTTATTGGAAATTAAGGTGCAACATTCGCTGGTGTGTTTTTGAACGTGTTGAAAACCCAACATACTTTCTCATAATAAAGGGTCTTGTTACCTTTATCCCCTCTGTCGTGCATTTTTCCCAACTTTGCACAATATAGGTAGAACTGTTTACCCTGCGTGCATCTACTTGAAGCAATTCTCCCCATTCTGCAATTAACCCCTACTTGCTATTTCATACAACTGCGCTTTTGAATCAGGCAGTGTCGCCCCCAATCCCTGCAGTTGATCCATATTGACAAAGCGGAAAAAACCGGCTGAAAGCCTGGAGCGGTAGATATCCGGTAATTGGAAAACTCGGAGAATCTTTCACCGGATCCGATGCTCAATTGGCTGGTGACCTGATTAAGCTCAGATTTGCTTTCGGGTGAACACGAATTGGTTTATAGAACGAGGTTTTTAAATGAGCAGCTAGGTAAGTACCTATAGATCCGCGGAATAATCAACACCATCTTGTGCGTCAAGAGCGTAGTTTCACGCCCGTGTATTGGTAACCATTTCACGAGGAACCCCACATTTACATATACCTAAGTGCTCTTGTAGACACACGTGTTTTGCGCAGTAAAAATCTACGGTTAATTCACCGTGCGTAGGCACGGTCGTCAGCGTGGTGTATGGATCACTAGTTTATGCCCGCGGCTTCGCACGCGTTGTTCCTATGGAAACGTTTAAAGCTGATTTCTATTCCATGGGAACTGATTTGCGGGCTAAAAAGTAGCCTATGTTTGATTCCAGGATTAGAGTTACTTTTATGCAAAATTTCAGCCCGATACGTTCAGTTCAGTTTTGGCGTGAAGAGATAAGAAACATCCATCCATCCATCTATCCATCCATCCAAACTTGCGCATTTATAATATTAGTGTGATTAACTGATTATGGAAGAATGGTCTATTCACAAAATGACCGAGTTACCGCAAACAGGTATTTTATTTTTTAAATACCTAAACAATAAAAATAACGATTGACGCATTCCAATTTTCAAACACAATCATATCAAAGCTACACGACATTACAGCAATGTTCGGCACCCATTGCTGTTATCCCATCAATAGATATACAGCCAATACCCGGCATGCTCCGTTCTAACATTGAAAGCGATTAATGCGGCATTCTCCGCCATTCTACGGATTACCAGCTAATAACCATTCGAGCTGGTCGCTCGTGCTTGTTCTTTGTTTCGCGATAGGGTTAGGGCGTAGGTGAAAGGATTCAGAGCATCTTCGGTATTATAGGTAACGCATTGACTGGCTGGCCTCAGCGGTGCCACCAGCAAGGAAGTGCTGCTTGCACGGCTGCGATGACGATGACGATGTGTTATCCTCTCCAATAACACCAGATGCACCAGATCACAGATTTTACCGCTTGATGTAATGGAATGGATATCTATAAAACCTATGACCAAGTAAAACTGCATCGTCAATCGATATTTACATTCACGCACTCAATTTCCTTTACGTGATGAAAATCTCTTGTATCGATTCAAAAGCCACATTTACACCACGTCCATAGTAAGTACCTTACTATATCAGATACTCGTCGTGCGTGCTACGTAATTCTAACAGAACAACTCCATTGTTGCATTTGTGAAGACAGTGGGAGCGCAAGCAAGATTTTTCAAAGGAAATTACCAGCGCGGTGTTCACTTGTTCTATCGAAAAGGTACTCCATGAGCGTGTATCATCGCGACGATTGTCTCTATTAACTTGCCGCGTGATGCTCGCCTGCAGTCATGGTCTCCTAGAACAGATTTCACCGCTTCCTCTCCTACCTTAACATCGACGAGAACCATGACAGTTAACGCCTCCACCGACTCGTTAAACGCGAGTAATGCGATTTTAACTTTCCTTCTCCCAATGATCAGGGCGATTGGTACAATTACCGAGTTTTAGGGAGTTAGTACGCACCTGTGAGATAGTACAGTGGATCAACTGTTGTTGTTGTTGACGAACATTAGCTGGTCAATATTCATCGATTCTCACTATTTTTTCACTGCAATTTAAAATAAATACAACGGAAAAAAATTCGTGGAATTATCACTCTGTCAATAGTTTTGACAGTGTTTTTCTAGTACTAAAACTATGTTTATGGGTTGGTACCTTTTAACATCTATCCATATAAAAACGTCCATATTTTTATATTTAAGATATTATGTAGTTTCTAGCTATTCTATCCTAGGGATATTATATAAACAAAATAAGGCGAAGTTGTGAGATGTTCAATCAAAGACAAAGCCAAAACTACTGAACGGATCGGGCTGAAATTGAACTAGGGATGCGCGCACGAAGACATATCAAAATAGGCTACATTTTATAGTTTAGTATCAGAAGTCTAATTCAGTCGAACAACATTTTGAGACTTTTAAGGCAGTCGGGTTATCCCGGTAAAAAGCAAACCCGCGAAGAGAAACCGATGTGGTGGCTTAATTAATGAAGAAACTATGAAGTCAAACTACTGTTTTTCCACTACTATGTATTAGTATTTGTTCTGTACTCTATTCCTCTATTAGCGGTAATGGAGGGAAGTTTTTGTGGTACGTGACGATTGTTGCCTCTTCAGGGGTCATAACTTTTACTGGCTCTGTATTTTGCCATTCGGGATTTATTTGCGGAAATATCGATATCTTTACAACTGATGTTGCGTTTTGTTTACTGATTAATTTAATTTAAAATATGATTTTGTTTTATGGATAGGTATTAAATAAAATAAAACACGACCTCAGGTGAAACTGGTCATTTTTAAAATGAGATCCATTTTATTATTAAGAATCTTCTCTTTTATTGTACTTTTCGGTATCTAATTTGTAATTTGTTTTATGCGTAGGCAACTTCTTTTGTTAATCAAGTTAATTACCATAAAATACAGACATATATTTACTTACAACGTTAATGTAAGAGGAAATTAAGGCATAATTTAAGCCCGGGGACATCTCTGAGGATATTTCCCTATTTTAATTTTATGGTTCCCTATTTTTGTATTAGGGAGCTCTTTAAACCTTAGTAATAGCTACAAGGGTTCGCCATAAGAAGATTTAATACCATGTCTTTTCCAAAAACACAATAGCCAAGCATTTGATTAGCGATATTCTACCTACATACCTACGCATTTTTTCAAAAAAATGTTTATATATACATATGAAACAAGCGGATATTTGCAGATCTTGTAAACATTTGCCCCGCTTGGGAATGGGACCCGCAATCTCCTGAGCTTCCAATATTTCGTTCAATGCGCCACAGAGGACGCCAATCATCATCGTTATCATCGGCACCCGCAGCCATGTTTTACCCACATCTGGGTAATAGGCGTCCCGAAGTTTCTGAATGATCAATGATCGTTTATGCCAAAGACGTTTTGATGTTTTTGTTTATTGCCGTTAGCCTATTAAGTTGCTCTTTCATTATAGGTACACCTTATATCTTATAATAACAATAAGACACCTCATAACAAAGTCGTGGGTGACAGCTAACAATAAACAAGTGTACGGAACACTCCCCACACAGTCCATTCATCCTTCAGGAAAATGCTTATTGTCTTGACAATATGCATTTAATGGTGTTCCTAATTGTGCTTCATTGTGGCTGAACAAAGGTTGTGCTCCGACGTTTTGTCTTGACTAATGAGATAAGTGATGCTGAGGAGGTGACGGGCTTATTTTCTTTTTTGGGTGGAAAGTATTCCGTTTGATGAATGAATAATCGACTGCGATTTTGAAATGGAATGCAATGTCAACGCCAGAAACTGCCTTGCTCAGCAATTTTGGTCGTTGACTGTACATTGTCTGCTGCCTGTTTCTGCTCGAAATATATTTAGAAAGATATTTGGATTTACTTATTAAATAAATAGTAGTTTTATTAAAAATATTAATATAAATCAGTTTAAAATCGTGTCTGGCTATATCCATACAGCTCTCATCAATAGCCTTCACCCAGTCAACAGCTGGCCATAGGTCACATACATTCCTGAAAAACTGCGGGGAAAATAAATAAAATAATAATTTAACCCTCAGTGAAAATTAAACTTAGACCTAAGAAGGTTAGAAACCTTGTCAAAGATAGAAAAACTGATTTTGTCATTCAAAATGAAATGTTACGCTTCCCGAAGAATATTTTCGTAACACTTTCGTATCGGTTTCGTAGCAGTCTCGTAGCATTTGTCGTAGACATGTTCGTAGCGCCTTGACCAACTTTCAAAACGTTCTATCTAAATTAGTTTGAGTTTTATTTCTTGGCGCACTTTTTGTTCCTTCCTTTAAATTGATAAAAAATACGGTATTTGTGTGATTAAAATGCAGGTTCGTACTGTAAATAGGGCGTTCCTGCCCGCAGTACAATGGGCTGCAGTGAGAATTAGCAGTGCGCCCATGATTTAGACGTCGCGGCGCAAAGACTACATGATTTATTACACTTACAACAGAGGTTAAGGTGCGGTTTCTGTGTGCGATTTCTTAAGCTCAGATAATGCTGTGTGAATTGTCCAGTATTATTTATTTATTTATTTAATATTTTTCAAGTCAAACTTCCAGATAAACCAAACTATTTCGACTACTTATTACATAAATCTTAACCAAAGCATCCCGAATAAATTAAATCAGCCTCTGCAAACTTTGGCGCAGGGTTCGATGTTTCGGCATCCCTCAACTTGGATCTTTTGTCATAAGTTTTGAATGCTCAATTTTTAAGGAGTTTAGTGACTACTAGCAAAATGAGATTTAGTCACTCTTAAAAAACATGTAATCGTATAATAAATTTCTGACATCGAAGTTCCTACACTTGACTTGACTTGACTTAAGTGACTCAGTATACAATTTTTGTCGTGAACGTGAGGCCACAGGTTGCACACGTTCAGAATACCGTTCACATAAGGTCTAGTTCTCGCCTTATTTTCTCCTGAACACCCTAAAGATCGGGTATGTATCGCGTATCTTGTGTAGGTATACTCAAGTCGTATTCGCTAACCCACGTGGTGTTCGCTCGCTCGCGTCACACGACGTCGCT
This sequence comes from Eupithecia subumbrata, assembly GCA_949316285.1. NCBI lineage: Eukaryota > Metazoa > Arthropoda > Insecta > Lepidoptera > Geometridae > Eupithecia > Eupithecia subumbrata. Next base: position 4,547,079 of record OX438638.1, read on the forward strand.
CTCGCCGCACAGTTCGCTCACGTCGCCGACAGCCGCGCGTCATCGCGACAAACGAGCTCTAAACAAAACCCTCTGCAACGTAATACGTACTCGTACGTACTATTCACTACGTAATAAGATACGCCTACGGATGTGTGTTGTTGAACGGAAATGAAATACTTACCTTGGTTTATTTTGGAGGAAGAAGAGAACAAAGGTATAAAGTTAGATAGCCTTTGTCTTTTATATAAGAGTCGAGAGATCCAGAGTGGATTGCTATCGTAGCTCGGTGTATTTTAGTAATACGAAATGGGCCTGTTTTTCGATGATATTTGATTCTCAACAATGAAATTAAAATTCAGATTATCAACATTGAAATACTAGAATTATATGATACCAATGTTTTCACAATAAAATATAGAAAATTAGCTTCCGCCAGGCAGGTCCTCGCGTTTTTTTTCAGATTAAACTGTAGCTTATTATGTTAATCCAGGTCTAAAACTTTTTGTACATTTTCAGCCCGATCTTAGGTCGAGTTGTGGCGTGAATAGCTAAAAAACATCCAAACTGTGCCTTCTGTAATATTGGTTGTGATCAGTCAAACTTTAACTGCAGTTCAATAATCGAGTGGTAATCACAGAACATGCCTCTATGCCCTGACTCTTATTGAAGTTAAAATCGATCCATCCAGTTTGTTAACATTCACACCCTCTGAGCCTCCGGCCTTTATGTCAATTCCATGAGCTCTAGGCTGATTGCCCGTCGGTGTGGGTGTCAAGTTGTCAATCACTAGGCAAATAGAACAGTAATACAATTGTTTTCGCTTCAGTAAATAAATTGTTTTGTTTTTTAATGTGCAAAAGTTCACTCATTTATTTTATGATTGCACAGCAAGGTAAACCATTTCATCTGATATGTTCCGACGTATAATTTTCTGTCTTTGTGTTTATAAACGGGGTTTGTGAATATGTTAACACGTTTGTTACACACTACCTCAAAAGCTACGATCTGGATAAAACAAAAATATATTGTCCTAATAGTGCGTGCAAATTCTGATAAAATAATTTTATTGAGAATGGTAAACACTAAACTAATTCTCTATCAAAAGTAATATAGACGATACCATTTTTCTTTTAAATATTATGCTCTTAGGGTCTTACCTAGCTAACTCCTTTCCTATGTTACATCTCCGTTTGTTATAAAATGCTATATCTTCGAAAGTACCTACGAAGTAATTCCTGGAAGCAAATAGTTGTGTGAGTTAGTAAGTAGGCTCCCGGTGTCACTCGCTCCTTGAACGCGGGGGGAGTAAGGGGCGGGGAGCTACGGTACTGTTCTAGCTTGTTCCTGCTTGCGTTTTTCTGGATTTCCGCGCCATGCAAACCAACATTTTATAAGCGAAAGTATTTTTGTCTGTTTTTCTGTCTGTTACCTTCTTGAATAAACAGCTGAACAGATATTAACGAAATTTGACGGGGAGTATTCTGGACATGGCGGACATGGACTTCGTTTGAACTCGGAAAAGCGCGAGCAAAGCTGCATACAGAAGATAGTAGTCTATATGACATGTTATTCCAGGTGTAAACTTAATGTGTGCAAAGTTTCAGCCCGATCCGTTCAGGAGTTTTGGCGGTGTATTGTGACAAACATATAAACGGTTGGGTGTACTTATATTTTGTATACTTTGGGGCCAGATGATACTTTGTGGAAATATCCAGGAATATTTGAATGCTTAGTGAACTAATTTTCAGAATAGGATGAGAAGAGAAGACAGGTCCTTAGAAATATAGAATCTAGTCTTACAAAGACATGTAGCACGCTCTCTCCTTCATTCTGCACCAAGTTCCTGAAAGGCAAGAAGTTTGTGACGTCATTACCCTCCATTGCCGCGATATTCCCGATTACTTCCAGGATGGGATCATTTACACGAACGGGACTTCATCTACACTTATGTTATGAAGAAAGTTTGTTATTATGTAATCATGTTTGGAACTTGGGTCTTAACTGTTTCGACTGACTGGGATAGCACAGATTTTTTTTTAAATCGCCTTGAACCAAGCTATTTTATTTATTCTTCAAACCGGACCACAGCAATATGGTGGTGGTCAGTAGCTTGGACGAGCTCTAACAGTAAGAAGCACTGGGTATTAAATTCAAATACGCAAAATGTTGTTGACGCCTTATCTGCAATTAGACACAAGTCGAAAAAAAACGTTTACTCTCTAACTAATGTAACTACAGCTACTAATAAGGATGGTATTGGGAAACGGGTACCTACAATGATACGGAGGCACTTCATGAACGATGAGACAGCAAAAGTTTAAAACTGTGGAGCTGCCTCATCGCTCGCCTCCTTGGTTGGCACAACATAAATAAATTATAGGAGTAAAAATATTTAGTTACATATTTTAAAGTTAAGTACTTTTAATCCACAGGTACCTTTATTATAGAATCCATAGGTTAGGTACCTTATCTTATAAATGAACATGAGAATATTTTACGCAATCGATGATGATCACCTTGAACAGCGAATTGTCTCGGGTAGATCTAAACAATCGATGCTATACCTTCAGATGGATACCTATCTGTTTCGGCAAGTAAAAGTGTAAAAACACATTTTGGTGTAGCATGATGTAGAGTCCCCCACCCCAGCTCTCGCTCTACAAGAGAATTATTCCCGTAATATCCTTGTTTCTCTTGTAATTCCTACCAGTAAACATAAACTCAGTAACATCGCCCTCAATTAGTATATAATTAGGTAAGTGCTGCTGTCATTCCGCCTCCATTATCTTTTGTAAATACATACGACTTCGTTCGGTAACCGACACCGTTTTTGGGAAGACTTGCTGCTAGTTAATAGAGTGTCTTTTCGCTTGTTTTGTTTGAGTGCGTGTAGAACTTCGTTCATTAAATCGGTATTAAGTAAGATGTATGTCACATAGCGTCTAATAACGATATTTATTTCGAATGTTGGTGTATAACTTGTGAATTGTAACTTTTCCGATCTTGTAGCAAAAAACAGAACAAAGTCTTAAAAAGCTGTATTGAGTTAATTTGTAATGTAAGAGTATTATATTTTGAAAACTGAATCGTAATATCGAGCCATGTTTTCACTTAACGAGACGATTGACGCCATTTTGTTTTCATAAAATATCAACATTCTACGCGAGTATACTCGGATCGGATGGCGATGTTTGATTGCGCGTAGTTAGCACCCCGAGTTTCGAAACTTGAGATCACAAAAAGTTTAAAAGTTCTTAGAAATTGTGATCCTAAGATAAATGTCTCCAGATCTAGAGTCTATAACCACTTTCTTTCGCAAGAATAATTCGGTACGTAAAATATATATGTATTATTGTGTATCTACTAAGTATGTATTAATCTGACTAGTATTTATGTTTTATTATGTTTGTATGTGTATTTATTTATGTTAATGGTAAAAACACAAATTATTAATTGTACTTATTATTATTATTTTTCTTGTTTTTCTATAAATTTTTGTAATCTAGCACTACCTACTAAATTGTTGTCCACACTACCCAAAGGTTAGCAGGTAGAGAATGCTATCTAGCATTATGCTCGCCCATGTACAACTTTTGTGAAATAAAGTATATTCTATCTATCTATCTATCTAAGATAAGAGACCACGAGATCCTAAGAGAACACGGGTCCAATTTCCAGTACAAACATGCTTAGATCAGAACGTAGATATCATATTATCTACAGCGGCCGTGCCGAAGCATACTAATAATGTTCTGGTTAGTAGAAGTTAGGAGCATTTCCCACTACACCCGGCAAACACTATGCCATGTTAACAGAATACCTTCCGTTTTTGATGGACAGATTTAGATTCAAATTCATTAATGATTAGGATAATCACCAGTTTTGTGTGGATTGTTGTCCCGCCGCCGCGCTGAGGAAAAATTGTACATGGGCAATTTTTTTTTAAATCCTCTCCCACTTTCTTTCCCGATGTCACCGTCTCTTTCTCGTTTGCAAAGGAGACAAATGCACACATTGAGTAACGCTCTACCGAAGAAACATTATCTAATCTGTGTCTCTGCTGTACTAAGTGTTCTATTTTAGCGCATGTGTACGGGACACCTTTCGTGATATAAATGATAAGAAGAGTATAATATGATAAAAACTCTTATATTGATATAATAGATAAATTTATATTTGAGCACGCGCCTACCATGATGGGGTGAAAACGTGAACTGATGCAATAATGTAAGTGGAAGGCGCGTGTAACAATTGACCTAAATAATATTGATGATTTTACATTATTATGCTAGCTTATACCTAAATGCACATTTGCGCTGCACCGTACAGCATGAATAGTGCGTGCAAAGCCGAGAACTGAATCAAGTATAAACATAAGTTGTCTGACTACGTAGGCGATTTAGTTCTATTTAAACGCCCACAATGTGCACTCGCCTTTATACGGAGCATTTTTATGCGTTTCCTTCGTTTTTTCCGAAGCCTTAATTGGTTTACGTTGCCCGTCGTAATTAATGGCTATAAACTAAAAGTAGGACTTTTTATTGCGATGTCCATTTTGTTTTATGCCACCTTCGGTCGCTGTTCTTGCGTAAAACGTTCATTAGTGACGGGAACTAAAATCACAGTCTTTCTACATTTTGTCCGATGCAATGACAATTTTATTTAGGTTTGGGGAAAATCCGAAGTTTGTGCCATCCACCACGGTCCAGTGCTAACCGCCTCCATTGCCGCCCTCCGACGCGTACTGTGTCGCCGATCCACCTTGCAACCGGGCGTCCGACGTTTCTTTTGCCCACTATTGGCCACCAATCAGTAGTTGTTTTGCTGCACCTGTCATCACCTCGTCTATACCCAGCAGTGGGTAAAAACCCGCAGTGAATGACGATGATAACGATGGGGGAAATGGAAACAGTGGATTTTTTGTGTATCAACAGATCGTGTCTTTCTTTTTGGTATGTAACTTTCAATACAAAACTACAAAAAAGATCCATTCCGTCCTAAAACAAGCCTTGGCACTTAACTAATTGGTATGTGTTAAATAAAAATTTACCACGTTTAAATATAAATTTGATTTGTTGTTAAAATTGCAGCTGATACTATAAGACTACAGTCTAACGCGCTGCGCGGCATAACGCGGACGCGTTGATATCGCTTGTACGGTGACTCATCATTGCGGAGGACGATGTCTTCTAATATTGCAAAGTGTGTTAATTGTAACGTAGTTATCAACGAACTACTGGCTTTTGTGCGAAATGTTATGGACTACATGGATGAAGAAAGCATTCAACAGCTGTGCACTACGTCCTTCTCTGCAGACGACATTGTGAAGGCAAAAACTCTACTTTTTGATTCTATGCCTAGTACTAAAAAGATGCCTCTACGACGAAAAGAGGGAAAAAAGAAAATGTCCAGAGACCTAAGTGATATAATAAGCTTAATGAAAAGTGCAGATCCCGAGATCTTCCCGGTTTTCGTGGCAAAAGATCTGCATTTACTTCCACCGGTAACATTTGATCATATTGATGTGACTCGCTTTTTGAAAGAGATCGTATGGCTAAAAAATCAGTTAAGTTTTCTAGAAGAAAAAACTGTAACATCTGACCAGTTTAACCTCCTTAAACAGGAGGTGGAGGGCTTGAAACATGCATCTCAAATAAATGAGTTTTCGTCAAGAGAAAATTTGTATGTAAATAAAAAGAGAGGAGCTTGTCTGCAACAGAGTTTTGAACAAGATAGTGGACCATACGGGCTGCAGTATGTACCTGAATATGTACCTATAAACATGTCTCAGTCATCAGCTGTTAAAAACCTGTCACCGTCTGCAGTGATACACTCGTCAGCAATTGAAATTGATGCGGGTAGTGCTACAAAACTCAGTTTCATGCAAAATCAAGCGATGAATAGGCACGTGGAGGCCGCTACCACGGTTTCGGCAGAGTCAAATGAGAGAGATTGCAAGGCGAAAATCGAGTGCAGCAGAGGTGCAAGTGCAAGCGGGACAACGCATAGCGCGGCGCGCGTGGAGGCCGTGGTGGCGAGAACTACGGTTTCTGCTGAACCGGTTGCCTCGGCGGCGGTCGGCGGCGGTGCGTGCAGTTCGGGCGATCTCGGTACCAGTCGCGAATCGCAAAGGCTTGATGCATCGGCCGGATCGGACGCCTCGCTCCTACCTGCGGCAGTGTCTACGTCGAACACAAACTCGCCCGTTACTAGATTCGATAAGCGCGGTGGATTATCTGCCCCGGTACTATATGAAAAATCTGATCATGTAGTTAGGGACTCAGAGTGGCAGATAGTTCGTAGCAAATCTGCTAAGCGTTACAAGTTGATTGGTCAAAGAGGTTGTGCTCCTGAACCCAGTGATAAATTTAAGGCGGCGGATATTAAAGTGCCTCTTTTGATCTCAAATGTTAGTAAGGAAGCCACGGAAAATGACATTATTGCCTACATTAAGGAGAAAACTAATGAAACTGTTTCTTTAAAAATGATAAATATGCGTAAAACTAAAATTTATAACTCTTATAAATTGTATGTTTCCAAGAATAAATTAGATTTATTTTTAAATGATAATTTCTGGCCAAATGGTATTGCATTTAGGCGTTTTGTGCATTTCCTGTACAAAACGAAACCTGAAAATATAGTTAAAGTTTCATAACTTATTTTTTATGGATTCTAGGCCTAATAAATATTTAAATTTGATAAGCTTTAATTGTAAGTCGCTTAAGCGGTCTATTGATGATTTGCAAAATATTTGTAAAACGGCAGATATAGTAGCTATCCAAGAGACATGGCTACTTCCCCATGATATTCCTCTTTTAGGTACAATTTCTAACAACTTTGAGTTTACAGGTAAGTCAGCTGTGGACACATCTCTAGGCTTACTGAAGGGCAGACCATATGGGGGAGTGGCCATTCTTTGGAGGAAAGGAATTTTCGATAATGTTAGTTTATTAAAATGTAATAGTGACCGGCTGGTAGCTGTCAGAGCGATGATAGGGGGGTGCGCTATTATCATATTTTCAGTGTACATGCCCACGGACTCTTCTGACAACTTACCTATTTTCACGGAGATCCTGGCGGAAATTAGTGCAATTGTGGCAAGCGAGGATGTTGCTAGCATATTTTTACTAGGCGACTTTAATGCCCACCCATGTGAATCTTTTTTTGTTGAACTCAATAACTTCTGTGCGGAGCAGTCGTGGACCTGTGCTGACATAGAGAAATTGGGCACTCAATCCAATGTTTACACTTACGTCAGCGAGGTCCATGGCTGCCGGCGATGGTTGGACCACTGTGTTGTGTCGGCCGCAGCATTGCAATCAGTTGTTGAGATAGAAGTTATTGAGGATGTTTTTGTGTCCGACCACCTACCCTTAGTTATAAAGTGTGACTTAAGTTTTGTTGGAACTAAAATTGACACTAGCGACCCGCGTCGGAACAGAGTGATATGGGGAGAGAGGGACAAGACACAAATAGCTAAGTATCGTGAATTATGTAACTCTAAGCTGCGTGAGATAGATTTCCCATCCGAATTTATTCAGTGCGGTCACGGATCATGCAATTTGGATGAGCATAAATTGGTGCTTGATATCTTATATGATAAAATTGTACGTGTGTTACACGATGCAGCCACCGAGACCAGTGACCGGCGCGCTGGTAGGGCATATAAAAGTAGGCACCTATGTGGCTGGAACAAGCATGTCCATGATGCTCACAGGGTGTCCAGATTTAACTTCAAAGTGTGGGTTGAACACAATCGCCCAAGATCAGGTGTAATTTTTGACCAAATGCACGAGTCCCGTAAAATTTTTAAAAGTCGCTTGAAGTGGTGCCAAGACAACCAGGAGCAACTCAAAATGGACATCTTGGCTAAGCATAGAGCGGGTAAAGATTTTGGCAAATTTTGGAAAACTACGGGAAAATATGATGTTAGATCTGGCCATTCTGTGAGTGTGGATGGAGAGAGTGAGCCAGTGCATATCTGTAAGCTGTTCATGGAACATTTTAAGGTGCCCTCTCCACTTGGCTCCACAACAGGATCCCCTCCCTCCACTGCTGGACCAAAATGTCTAGGGCAAAAGCCACTGTCGTCGATGTGCTTTACTGCCAAGCAGGTAAGAGTGGCCTTAAATAAAATGACCGGTGGCAAATCTCCCGGCCATGATGGTCTCAGCGTGGAGCACTTGAGACTGGCGGGGGTTCATCTACCGAGGGTTCTCGCTCTGTTCTTCACAATGTGCATGAGTCACACATATTTACCACATGACTTAATGAAAACTATCGTTGTGCCCATTGTGAAGGACAGAACGGGAGACGTATCGGATAAGAAAAATTACCGCCCTATCTCACTGGCAACAGTCATCGCTAAAGTGCTGGACAGTGTGCTTAATTCTTACCTAGACAAATACTCAGATTTACATGACGCTCAGTTCGGATTTCGATCCGGACTTTCGACTGAAAGCGCAATCGTAAGTCTTAAGCACACTGTCCAATACTATACCAGCCGAAAGACGCCGGTATACGCCTGCTTTCTTGACCTATCCAAAGCCTTTGATCTAGTCTCGTATGATGTGCTGTGGAGAAAGTTGGAGAGCAGGGGTGTACCGGTAGAATTGCAGAAGTTGCTTCAGTTTTGGTATGCCAATCAAACCAACTTTGTAAGATGGGCAAACTCACTTTCAGATGCATATAAGCTGGAGAATGGTGTGAGACAAGGGGGGCTAAGCTCTCCAAACCTCTTCAATATCTATGTCAATGACCTCATCGTGGGGTTGAGTAGCATGCATGTCGGCTGTAGTATAGATGGCGTCAGCACCAATAACTTAAGTTACGCGGACGATATGGTGCTGCTCAGCCCGACGGTGAGTGGTCTGAGAGAAATGTTACGTTTTTGTGAAGCATATGCCACTGAGCATGGTCTCATGTATAATGTTAAAAAAACAGAGTGCATGGTCTTTAAGGCCGCCGGTAATTATACCGTCAATACCAATTCTATTACCATGAATGGCTTGGTCATTAAACGAGTATCGAAATTTAAATACCTGGGACATATAATTACCGACGACCTTAAAGACGATGCGGACATTGAGAGGGAGCGTAGAGCTCTAGCAGTGAGAGGTAATATGGTGGCTCGCCGATTTTCCCGTTGTACTGAAGAGGTTAAACTCACGCTTTTCAAAGCTTACTGCCAGAGTATGTACACGGGAAGTCTGTGGGTCAACCATACAAAAAAGTCGCTAGCAACTCTACGCATCCAATACAATAACGTTTTCAGGATGATGCTGCGGCTTCCTTGCTTCTGTAGTGCATCGGGGATGTTTGCGGAATACCAAACCGATGGTTTTGACGCAATTATCCGCAAAAAAACTGCCTCCCTGATCCGCAGAATACGGGACAGTAGCAGCAGCATCCTGAAGACTTTATCAAATAGATGTTCCTCTTCATTCTGGGTAAGCCTTATCCGGAATGCGATCTAGACCCTCTCTACTTATATTTTTATACATAATACTAACAACTAGGTTAATTCTACTTTAATTTTAATTTTTGATGTTGCTACTAACACTCTATGGATTGTGAATTGTCCGAAATAAACGAATTTTATTTTATTTTATTTATTTATTTATTTATTTATAAGTTCTTAACTCAACGTTTACTTGGATAATTTTCAGTTTCCTAAAACAAGTAAAAATACTTGAAAAAATCTACCTTCCTTCCAAGGTCGCATGATATATTTCCAAGAACAATTTTGTTTCAACAAGCTCAAAAGGTCGCCGTCGCCGACGGGTATTATTATATTTCAATGTGATACCCTGAGCCACCGAGTTATCTGAATGATTAATGTTTTAGAAATCACAAGGTCTGTTAAGATAAAAAAAAAAGATAAAAGCATTTATTGTTGTATTAGTTGTTGTGTTTAGATATTGTTTCATCTAGGTGTCTTGTTGCTTTACTTGCAAATTGATCGAAAAATGTTTCTATAATATATTCGACTCCACCTATTGTCTACAATAATGTCAGATATACGTTATGAATTTTAATTTGATTAAATTTATTATATCTTGTTGATATTGGTAAGTGGTTTTATGGCGTTGTGAACTAAGGTCCGTGGATGAACTAAAACGAAACCAACGGGTTCTTCAAGCGATGCTTGTAGCTTTGTGTATAAAGAACAAATAACATGCATTTTAATTTACTGCCAACGGATTTATTGCATTGATGTCCGAAATGAATAGGCGAAAGAATACATCAACTAATTCGTAATGAAGGTAGTTAAGGTATTCTTTCGCCCATGATCTAAAGCTAAATAAACACATCCCATGAAAGGCAATATTTCCAGCCCGAAGATAGTACTTTGGTTGCTCCATACAAAGCACGGCTCGTCAAAGAGACGGCCGCCGAGCCTGCGATGACAACTAGGCTAGCTTTTACGTAATTAATTCGCGGTACGTCGTCGTCACGTGAGAGGGTCACGTGAACGAGCGATATTATGGTTTGGTTACTTGACAGTATCGTCTCGATGAGAAGGCGTTTAATTATTGTACGCATTTGTGTTGTTCCATGTCTGCACGGTAGAAACGATGTACCAAATCGCATACAAAAATGGATGGAATATATATAATAGAATATGCTACTTGATAGTATCTAGTAACCAAACTCAGGTTGCTTGGTCTTTTCAACCGATGAAAAACGGAGGAGGTTCTGAAGTCGACGCGTATTTTTTTTTATGTATGGCCACGCATAACTTTTTCCAGACTATTCCGAATTCGATAATTCTTTTTTATTAGAAAAGGTATACCTCGAAGTTGGTCTCATTTAAATTTGAAAATTACAATAAAATAAGAGAAATAAATTATAACTAGTATGTCCTATGTTACATAAAAAATATTAAAAATAAGAATAAGTGTGTTTCTCCGAATCCGTACTTCGAGCAACTTTAGTAGTTTGGTAGGTGGGAGCTTCCGAACGACTTTAGTTGCTCGTATGAGCTTTCCGTAGTCTCGTTTCCCAAGCTGAGCGAGCGCTGCGTTGCAAACCAATTCGTATAATGTGATTTTAGTGGGGCTTAGTGCCGGCATTTTGCTGAGTTTATGGTGTAGCTAATCTGATTCAACGGATGTTACAAGCAGAATATCGTAGTTACGTCTTTTAAAATTCATGATAGTTGTTTTTGTGTTCTTGTAAGTTTGCATTTGAGAACTAAGCATACACTAAAGATACCTTCTATAGTCTATGGACACACACATGACAGTTTAATTTTCAATGAAACCTGTCTCTGTTTTACAGTTCTGATTCCTTTTCACTCACTTCAAACAATACACAAACAATTTTTTGTTTCATCATATCATTTATACATCCCACACACTTTACAAAAACCAACAACACCACTCAAATCAACGTCGTAAGGTCACCGCGGCTAAATACCCGGATATCCGTCGGATAAGTCACTAGACAAACCGGATTACCGATCCCCGTCCCCCGACGATCAGCCTACGGGATCTCGAAGTTAAATCGAGTTAAATCTAACTCGGCTGGATTACGAATCGATTCAATTTTATCGCCAACAATATTGTGAGACTGATTTTGATACGACTTGGGATTTAGCTTTTAACCCTAGATCACTAACCATTCGTAAAATTGACGAGGCGTACCTGGAGCATTTAGTGTTTCGCTATGTTCCCGACCTCTGCCATCCCACCCGTTTCTAATACCTTCCTAAATTGTATTATTAGAGACCTGGAGTCACTTATTGCGGATGCACATATGTTGAATCGAGAGATAACGATTTATAAAAAATTCAGACTGTAACTTTGCACACAAATATGAAGCCAAATCATCGGTGAAATCATGAATATTTATGGTTTTCAGCTAAGCCATTCAAGGTGTTCCCAGAACTTTTAAAACTTACAGCTGATATCCTACAAAAAAAATTATAAGACCTTGAACTTCTGTAAGGCAGCAAACAAGTGATTTGCAGGGAGCATATTGTTTATGGGTCTACTTATTATTCTTATAAGTTATTTTCGAAATAGACCCTTAAGTTTTACTCAGAGAAGGCTAAACGTTCTAATTATGGTTGTTTTGTCTCATTAATAAAAACTGAATAACAAAATATTGATGTTTTAAGTAGTCGTAAAATTTACGAATGGTTAGTGATAACGTTACTCGAAATAAAGGTTAGTGAGCTAGGGTTAAATTGGAAAGGTTAAAGTTTAGTATTACGACTTTAAAAACATGAACGAGTGAATAAATAAACACTGGTAGTTCACATTACGAAATAATATCAGGAATTTTATGGCCCTGCTTTTAAAACAATATAATTTTAAGTGATAGAAAAGGCAGCAAAAACTTTGTAGGTCTATGGGAATATCATAAACATTTTGTCGTGGAAAGAGAAGAAACAAAGAGACATACTTTCACTTTAATTATATATAAGTACGGATTTGTAAACAAACCGCCTCCAGCCAGAGACAATGTCTATGGTTATGGTTATGGAAAACAATTTAGGGACATCATTATACCTGGATTTCTCTGATTATTCGGCAGGGAGGAACAGATAAGGAATAATTCCTACTTTTCGCTGTTGGCTACGGCTTATCTACATTGCAATAGGGACATCATTTCAGAGTTTCATGGTCAAACAAGTAATTATGTATCGACCTCGACTTCTGTGGGGTAGCAGATGAAGGTAGCGTGTTCGATTCCCAATGCACGAGGTGAATTATTTGTGAGATCTGAAATTATTTATCCAGAATTACGTAGGTACCAACTGCCCTTTGCCCGTCTGTCCTGTCTATAAACCTGTGTAAGGTGTGCTCAGAAATGAGACATTGAGGACCAGCAATGAAGGTGCAGAAAGTTCGATTAAAATTTGTCTGATTTCAGATATCGATAGGACTTGATATACATTCTGCAAAATTTTACACATTTAGGTCTTAGATTTTATTTAAGACCTAAATGTGGTTGTGCGAGTGGGTGTACTAGCTGGCCCGCTAGCTGAAGATACATAAATAATAAATGATCTTGTAGGTAGTCTGCGTTTTCCAAAGTTTCTACCACGTTGCAGCGATAGTGGTCAAGGGACGACGGATAAACCTATTCAAAGTACGCAAATCGAGAGTCGTTAAGATTGGGAAATAAATCTATGCGATAAATACTTGGATATTCTACTCCCACGGCTCAGCTACCCGAAGTGTCTTGGGGTCCGATAAGAGAAGTAGCCATTTTGGTCTGAACACAAATTTTAATTTTTAGCCATAAAATCAATTTACCTACGTATGACATTCACTGAGAATATATTTAAACATAATTATCGAATCGGTCAAGGAAATTTTCGCTAAAAACACGAAAATAGTCTCGGTGAGTAATTCAGTAAATGCCTTATACTGACTTGCTGGTCAACTAAGTGAAGCTATCCCTGTGTACCCCGCTCCAGCACAAGTCCGGCTGACAATAAACAGTGCGCCCGCGCCGCTCTCCACTGATCTGGAGGGAGGTGTACTCTAATCTCGGAGAAGTCATTAAGACGATCTCCTGAGCTGTACGGGACCCTACTTCCGCTCACGAATTATGGCCACGAGCCAAGTAGGTACACATTGGAATTGACTTGAGGTTACCTCAGAGCTAACGGACTAGTTACTTTACCACGTGGTTTGCCGCTGAGTCAATCATCGATAGATGAGTTGGTTCGTCATAATAGAAAATCTGGTTGTATGCTGCTGTAAAGGAAATGTAGAAAACAAAAAAAATATTCATACACAAAAATCACTTAAATTAAATAATATCAACACATAGGTAAGCACAGCTGATTATTTTCTTTCGCGACGAACCTTTAAATTTCTTAAAATATCAAGCGCGTTTTAAATAAATTTATCTTATTTTATCTTATCTTATCTTATCTTATCTTAAATACTAGTGCGTACTGACTTGGACGATAACACTATTGGTGATTTAAGATATTTTATATAATCAGAATTGTGATGAGTGAGCAAGCAGAAGAAACGTCGTGACATTGAGCCACCTTCAGAGGTATGACCACTTATTTGGTAGACTTTAACTATTGTAGAACATACTTAGTAACGTGCTTGGTAGTTCTAGTCTCATGTGAACATATCGACGCAACTATGTGTACTTTCGTAATTTGTGAATTTGACTATTTTTGATCAAATACCCTTTCCCGTGATTTTATTATATTACTTGGTAAATATCAATCAGTCCTTCTAACAAATGTTTGTAGAACACAGAAATAAATACATATTAAGAAGCAAAGTAAAACATCAATTTTACAATTGAGGTTTTATTTTCTCGTGTCTCGTGCCTGTGACTAACAATTTACGAGAAATGGATACCCATATTTAACTTCGCGTAAATTGTAAGTAGGTATAATGAATAATGAAGACCCACTAGTTCCATGGGGTTTGAAAATGACGAGTAAACGTTCTCAACTTTTGAATAAAAATTGACTGTTCATGCAGAGCTGACAATTTTAACTGGGTGAGTGTTTAGTTGAGAAGCGTTCACCCTGAGTCTTGTTCAACACTCATGCTTATTCCACAGCTCTGTTTAAAGTTGCACTGAACCGGTCTGCTCCGGTTCAAACTAGTTTGCAAGGAAAGTTAATTCTTGAGTTATAGTTGCACATTTAATTTAAGTTTGACCTTTCTATTGTGTATATTCTATGTGTCCGATGCGGGTGGACTTGTGAAGGATAGTTGCTCACATTCCAAGAAATGTTTACTAAGGTTTTACAAAGAAATATATACTATTAACGAGGTTTATGCGTCTCTATTTTTGCTACGCCGTGGCAAGTTATGTTTGTTACGTCATAGCTAGCTATGATGGCTATGCCGTAACAAGCTAAGTTAGCTACGTCGTCGTAGCAAACTACGGATATGTCTGGGCAAGGATTACTTATGAGTATATTGGTGGAAACAATTTCTAGACAATTATTATTGGTTTTACGCGGGTAGTATTTGTTTAACACAGTCCCTCCTCGCCACAGCTCGCATACTGAAGGAAGCACTAAGGAAGTCCTATCTTATTTTGTCTAATTGAAACAATGGTACTCGTTGCTCTAGTCTAGGTCATAAGAATACCCAATTGTCTATTTATAGCTGGAATCAGTGACGAGTGGCCAAGCTTACATCGAGCCCTCTCGAAGTCGGAGAGTTGTCCCGAAAGGTCACCGTCAAAAAAAGCTCAGTAAAGCGTATTCAGCGGAATATCTCGCAAACGAGATGATTGTGGCCGTGCTTTGAACAGAAATACAGGAAGGAAGAATGAAATAGTTATCATCGAAGCTAGCTATGGACTGTATTTTGTCATTCTAAAAAATCCAGTGAAATCTCGTTAACTTGTCTGTGCCAGGTTGGAGGCATTGCTAGATATCTTTTCTTTAATTGTTACATCATTTGAAAAGTCCTGTCTAGTTTCATTCGATTTTCTTTAATGTTTGTTTGCCACATCTAGCAATGTTTTGGTAACACTTTGGATGAACTTGTGGGCGTGAGCCTGCGACGCACCTGAGGAAGGGCCTCTCTTGGTGCGCCCCTACGGTTTACAACGCCGAGTCTGGGCAGTGAATGCTATGTTTTCTCTAGAACTCCGTTTATACTTCCTTTAAAATTATAAAGCATTCTTTCTGCCCCGATCATCATCTCCGGCAGCTCGCCCCGAGGTCCTTCACTCGTTGAAAGCACTCCGTCCTACGTAATTGTCACGTTGGTTACTGCGGGTCCCTTCCCGAGCGGCGCCTGCGCCCTACTGCCCGGGGCTCCGTATTCTCAGAAAACATGACAAGGCTCTCTTTGAACTTTGTCTACAGATCTGGACAACGTTATGACGTTAAAATCAAGGGGTTTTCCTTGTTTTTGTGGTTTTTAATGTTATTGTCTTTTTAGCAAAGTTTGCTTTAGGTAAATAAAACGCTACGGTTCCAAGCAAACATCAATTATATTCCCCGACCACCTCGCCAGGTGCGACCGACGACGATCAAGTTAAATTAATATGTACAGTAACCTCGCGGACAACTTAGATGAACTCGCGAGTTCGGAATCTGTTGTTTGATGAGAGAACTAACTAAGGGTGTGCTTGTGTTACTTGTTATAGCGGGAGCGCAAGCGGCTTTATACGCTTGTAACGACATCAGCAATAATCTACCTACTTTGAATAAAATGTACTTTTGATACGTGTTTGTACGTTTGATTCAATTGTAGTCCTCACGAGTACACACACGTCCACTGCTGGACATGCTCCCACACACAAGGGGGGTTCACCACAAACAGAACACTTGTCAGCCGGACTGGTGATCGCAGTGGAGGTGTTACACAGAAGGAAGCTGCTGCCCGTAGTTTGCTATTTCTAACTTTGTCACGTTCGTTCTCTGGACTACTAGATACTGTAGTCTCCGTATAATTTCCCATTATTCTTAGGAGTTCTCACAGTATCTTGACAAACGTCGTCAGTATTATGCATTCTCATAAAAATTGTCACTTAAACCGAATCATACGGTAGGTAGAATTTTTCAGTATATTATAGTAACCAAAAGAAAAGCAATAGAGAAAGAAATATCAAGTGATAGAGGATTCGTTTATTTCCAACGAGAAATGTTTCCTTTAGCAGAGACTGTCAGTTCGGATCGTTGAGCAGAAAAATACAAGTTTTCATATGGAAAGGAGTTTCTCGCTTTGCTGGGCATTTCTCTGCGTGTTCTAGAAATCTTTTCATAGAGTATATGAATTAATGAATTATTCACGTGGTCTACGGTGTGCTCTTTTAGTTAAGTTGAGATATAAAAATTATAATTAAATTTCATAGAAATCGTTGTGATTGGGAATCTCAGAAACAACTAAATATGTACATTAAAATTGTAAAGAAATTAAATGAGCAAGTTTTTAGCTTAAAATTACCTTTTAATTTGGACATAGACTTTTTTATCTCAGATAAGAGCGAGCCGAGCCGCCGGCAGCAGCTAGTACACACTATGTGAAACGTCTTCTGCGCGCTACACAGTGTGTAATAATCTGTAGTGTTGTGCATCACTTTACAACCCTTCACATCATTATTATTAATTTATTAACCTTTTGTAATTGATCCACCTGAACTTGGTACGTCAGTCTTCGATCTTTACCAGCCAAGCCGTGGAGGAACTAATTAGATTGTCTCCAGTAGAGTATTGAGCAGAGTATCGTCGACAGAGACACGTGACAACCTTGGAACTGATCCAAGCACCACGCTAGGTGTTACAACTCACTGAGATGCCTGAAGCGTGGCCAGCTTTAGGATAGACAACCTAACTAGATGCCGAAAGTTACGCCAGCAGCCAAGACATTGCGCACAATGAAAGACCAGGGATTTCGAGTGCCAACAAAAAAATTAAATAATTTTTTGTTTGCACCTTAAATCCGAAATCTGAAATTCATATTATGAATGTATTGTGTAATTTTTTACGTATTTCTGTTTTAATTATTTACGTATTACGTCATTCCCTTTAAAATGTTTATGACTGGATGCCTATGGCTAAAAAAATGGGTTATTGGCATAAATAGAAGGTAACACTTGGATATGTGTGTATCGAGAGCTGTGAAAGATTACTACATAGACAGAGTATGCTTCCTCAACTGATCGAACTGGCGAAAATCTTCAGATTTTTGAATTTTAATCATTTTTATAGTTTACTTTAAAAACTTTCGTAGTTTTACGAATTCATTATGAAAGTAAGCGGGTTAACTACGAACCTAGTTTGTGTTTGAAGAACACCAACATTTCATCCCTTAACCGTTGGTTAACCCGCTTCCTTTCATTGTGATTTTTTATAGTTATTTAAGACGGCATTCACAAGTAAACCAGAAATTCCACGGTTATCTTGTACAAATTCTATGGTTTTCGTTCGTTGATTGAAATAACAATTACTTGTTAATAATAGTTCGTTTTCTCTTCTTCAATAATAATAGAACAAATTTTAGAAAACTTATTTATTTATTTTATAATAATCATTCTACCGATGCATGATTACGCAAAAAGTCTCGCGAGACCTATCTAATTTGATCTAATTTGTAGATTCTATTGAATATAGATAAATAAAATATATTTTTTTAGATTGCAAATATCCTATTCTTCAATAATAATAGAATACATTTTTGTTATAGGCCTCTATGTAAACAAAAAATAACCTGAACCGAATTCAATTATCGACCGAAAAGGCTTCAAAACAAACCCCAATATCTCCGAAGTTCTACGTCTTTTTGACATAATATTTATACTTTAATAATCCTCAACATTTGCTTAAACTACAATATTAATGTTATTTATTAAATCACTACCATTTTTTTTTTATGAATTTATTAAAAGTGCTATATATTTCATTGCACCGGCGATCTGCCCTCAGTACCGCGCGAGCGCTTGTCGAGTTCGGACCTATGTCAGTTTTTTTCACGCACTGCGTCAGAGTGTGCGTGCTAGAACATCGTAAACTACGACCAAAGTTTTTGATCGTTGTAAGTATTTACATTCGTACAGTATTTTCAATTACTATTTAGTTTGTACATTATTATAATACCAGATAGATAACTCATTATAGTTATCCCAACACAGTAAGGGGTTAGGGTACATCTGGTCCGAATCTCAAACTGATCCGCGGACGAAATGTCCGCTTCAATTTTGTGTTGGGGTACATCTGGTCCGAATCTAAATTCTCTTGATTTTAGATTCGGATCAGTTGTACCCTCAATCAAAAAACATCTCGTCCGAATCTCTTCGTTACTTTTCAAGGTTTCTGAATCGAAATACATCCAGCACAAATGCTTCCAGATTTCTAATGGTAAAACATAGTACTTGTCAAGATCTACATTTAGGATGACAGTTATCCTCAAATCACGATATCTCAGGAACTGACCATCCCAGAGCACCAGTTTTTAAAGTGAAATTGTAGTACTCGTCGAGATCTACATTTTTGATGACAGCTGTCAAACTTCAAATCACTATATCTCGGGAACTGACCATCGCAGAGCACCAGTTTCTAAAGTGAAATTGTAGTACTCGTCGAGATCTACATTTTTGATGACAGCTGTCAAACTTCAAATCACTATATCTCGGGAACTGACCATCGCAGAGCACCAGTTTCTAAAGTGAAATTGTAGTACTCGTCGAGATCTACATTTTTGATGACAGCTGTCAAACTTCAAATCACTATATCTTGGGAACTGACCATCGCAGAGCACCAGTTTCTGAAGTGAAATTGTAGTACTCGTCGAGATCTACATTTTTGACGACAGCTGTCAAACTTCAAATCACTATATCTCGGGAACTGACCATCGCAGAGCACCAGTTTCTAAAGTGAAATTGTATTACTCGTCGAGATCTACATTTCGGATGACAGCTGTCAAACTTCAAATCATGATATTATGTCGGGCACTGACCTATACGGTATCCCATGAAAAAAAATTAAATGTCCATTATTTTGATTATTCGTAGAACTCACTCAAACCGTTTTAATTAAATAAACAATAAATAAATAAACAAAACCACACACAGTCAGAGTTTGACATATTAATGATAAAGTTTGAAAAAAAAAAGAAACAAAGCGTTTGAAACACAAATTTTCTATTCAACCAAGTGTTTTTGCAATCCAACCCACGGTTACAAAAATTTTTATTACGGAAAAAAGTAAATTGATTTGAACTCCCTACAAAATGTATGGGATCTTATTTTTGTGATTTCTGACTTTTCTAGTACAGAAAATTAAGTTGATTCTAAAGAAATTATTGATTAGTATAAAAAACAGGATTGATTGGCATCAAAAAAAGTTCAAAAAATCTGTACGTAACTTTTTTGAAAATCTATGAAAGGGGAAGATATTTTTTTCTAAAAAGGATGTTTAGTTTCCTCAGACCATTTTCATGTAGCTTCAACGGTTAAGGTACCTGCCCTTACTGAACCGTCTCAAAATTCCACCCTGTTTATATATGCTGCGGAAGTCGGTAAGCAATCGATTACTGCGTAAAATAATGAAAAATATATCAAAACAAATTAGGTACCTCTATTATGAACAAAATTAATACTTCACATAAAAAAACAATCCATCGAACTCCATCCTAAGAAAACTTGTATTACAGTGGATCAAGATCATTTAGTCGCAAAAGAAAGCACGCTTGTGCAGGTCGCCGCCCACTCGGTGCGTAAAATACCTAAACTTGCAATTCTCCGATATGTGACAGGGCTCTTAAGGCGCTGCCGTGGAAAACTAAGACTGTCAGATTGCATGTCAATATTACCAAATGAGGTCGGCAGAGGCGCTTATTTTTAACATAGACTTATGCCAAATTTATCTGTTGTAGAAGAGGCAAACTTTTGTTTTATTTTGGTTGATAGCACAATCACAAGGTAATAATGTAATGTTAACTAACATTTGCCCGCGGCTTTGCTATCGTTGCATGTAAAATACCTTAATAAAACCTATGTCGCTCATTGTAGCTTCTCAATTATAATAATAATATTTTTTTTTTGGGCTTGTAATATGTCGGAGAACGGCTAACGGTGCGACGAAAAAGTGTACTTTCTACGGTGTCGCTGTTTGGGTAGCGTCTTAAGTTAATAGTTGTAGCCTGAATTAATTTTTTTTTTCATTTATTTAGCCACAGTGCCAATTAGTTTGCCCACCCATCATAATACTTCCCGTTTGATTATCCGCTCCCATATTTGTTGACTACGATACCTAGCCCGCAAGTGAGTTCCTACCCCCGATGGTTGTGCGGTTTGGCAGTAGCTGCTAGTCGTAAGTAACACAAGACTTCATCAAACTACATCTAACTTTTCTCACCCAGTTTGTGAATTTGGCAGAGTTTGTGGGGCAACCTTCTGAACGCGTTTTTGATTTGCTGGAAGACTGCATCGTAAGCAAAATACAAAGGGTTTTTATTCAGATAATATAGGTCCATGTATGACAGAGGTGTTATAATGCATTTAAATAAATAAATAATGCTGGACAATTCACACAGCGTTATCTAGCCCCAAGCTAAGCAGAGCTTGTGTTATGGGTACTAGATGACTGATATACTTATATAATAAAATACTCTACATAGATAGATATTTTTATTATACATAGAAAACATCCAGAACATCCTGTAAGCTCGTATGAACATCAAAGATATCTACGAGTTATAATTTAGATTAGTGCTAGATAAAACTCAGTGAAAATGCAATGCATTTTACCCATAGACGAAATGTCTTTATTTTACTGCAATTTTAAACTAATAGCTACTCACTGCATTACGCCATCATACAAATCACTGCATTACAACATAATCACATCAATTATGCAATATGTCCTCTAAAGCCCTAATGATAAGGTCTCCTTGGTTCTGCATCGACTTTTGTCCCAGGCGGGGTATTTGGCATTGTCACCGTGTTTTAGGACGCGTGAATTTAAGCCACCACAGCGTTGGGGTGACCACATTCTGACGTTATTGTCGAGGATAGGCCGCAAATGGGTATGGAGAGCGGGTAGTGCCAAAAACGGAATAAACAATCACATGAGTACTAATACATAATGAGGTAATATTTCTTTGTTTGTTTCTTAAAACAACAAGTCAGATTATAAGAATTATTTTCCCAATCCCTGCGCGATGAAAGTTTATTTAATGGGTAAGTCTATCGTTTAACCACAATTTCCCCTGTTGGTAAATGACAATGTGGCTGAAGATGACTCACAATGGTCGAGTACACTCCTTTTACTTATGTCTTGAAGAGATCCATGTTGCAAGCCTTCGCTTCCAATCGTTTAAATTAATTGCGTTAACGTTCATAAACTAACAAAGATTCTATTAATGTATTTATACTTACAATTTTTTGGTTTTAAGAAAAAACCAAGGTTCGGATTTCCCAGTAGGTAGGTACTAACTTAAAAGGCGGTTAAAACAACTTTTTTAAAGCTTCAGTCTCCAGTAATGATGGCTACCCTGCAGTAGTTAGCGCGCCTCGGAAGACATTCCGAGTCCTGATTCAAGCTGAAGCCAACAAACACATCGAATTATGCAATTTTTGTCTCCATTTTTGGCACAATAATTTGCTAACGAACGAATAAATAAAACAGACCACGAGTTTTGAGACTAACTGAGTAACAAGGCTCTGTCCACGGCTTCACACGCGAATTCCGTGATAGGTAAGAAGCAGCCAATATTCTTCTAAGTATTTTACTTCATAGTTTAGTATTCTGGCGTTATCATCGTCCAAACATCTTTCATATGTTACAAACTACCGCCGTTATCATTTTGATGGGTCAGCGACTCAATCATAACTTCAGGTTTAAGAATATTTATTTCTCACTAAGAATAAATTCACTTACATGAGAAATCACATTTTTTTACAATGGCGGGCTAACTCGTACTAATACTAACTTAGGAAAAAATAGAATGCTAAATTTTAACAGAAAAATAGTGGGTAGTTATTAATAAGAACATGCCGTGGTGTGGTGGAATGTTTCTATGCGTAAACAAAACAAAACAATGGTCGCTCGGCTATGACATGGAGCGAGCACAACTGGAAGTGCATGCAAACAATACTATAATAAAATAAAAATAAAAATGTTACACGACCTTTGACTTAATGTAATATTTAAGTATTTTTTTAAAAGTTGACATTGATTTGGCTTCTTTTTCTTTTGGTAGTTTAATATTCGGTAGCTATGCTTTATATTAGGTCCTTACATATGAAATTGGCGTTTTTCGTACTGGCCACTTTAATCACAAATTTCTCCTCTTTGGTAAGGAATTCCAAATTCAAATTTGTACAGCTATAGACTCGTGTATTTGTGCTTCGATGATCGTCATTCATTTGTTTTTTTTCTTCTGTTTTTTTCTGTTTGCGTCACTCATTTTACAAAATGGAAAACTTAAAATATCGCATTATTTACGAGTACGAGTTCCGCCGTGGCACTAGTGCTGCGGAAACAACTCGAAGGGTGAATGATGTGTATGGCGGTCGTGTTGCAAAAGAAAACACAGTTCGTTTTTGGTTCCAACGTTTTCGTTCTGGAAATTTCGACTTGCAGAACAAGCCCCGTGGACGGCCTGAGACTCAAGTTGATAATGAAGAGTTGAAGGCTATTGTGGAAGCGGATCCATCGCAAACCACGTCCGAGTTAGCTGCAGGCTGCGGTGTTAGTGATAAAACTGTTTTAATTCACTTGAAGCAAATTGGGAAGATTAAAAAGCTTGAAAGGTGGGTACCTCACGAATTGACTGAAGCAAACCGGCAAACGCGCGTCGACTGCTGCGTTACATTCTCAGTCTAAGACATCCTCCGTACTCCCCGGACCTTGCTCCAACAGATTACCATTTTTTTCGAAATTTGGATAACTTCTTGCAAGGGAAAAAATTCAACTCCGATGGGGCAGTCCAAATCGCCTTCAAAGATTTTATTGATTCCCGTCCGACTGGTTTTTTTAGTAAAGGGATCAATGAACTACCTATAAGATGGCAAAAGTGCATAGAAAATAATGGTTCATACTTTGATTAATTAAATATATTATATTAAAAAATATTCGACTTTTTGTTCCTCCCATACAAAACGCCAATTTCATATGTAAGGACCTAATATTTAATGTTTTCTTGCCATAGTCAGTTCAAGGGGTGTACACGTCGGTGACGGTGGAGTGTAGTTTTGAGCTCGTCCAAATTCCCAGGTTTGACAATATGTATGTTATACGTATGTTGGCGTTTATAAATTTTAGGGCCTTTTTACTAGTTAAAATATTTCCGTAGTTTGTAACTAGGTATTTGATAGGAGTTCTCTTCGTTTGTAACAGCGTCAGCAGGTTTTGTTTTTTGGAATTGTTGTCGTAATCTTAGGGACCCCTTTTATATACTTTATGGTAAGTTCCTTGTCACCATCATCGGTTCGCCGCTTCAGCTCCTCCTTTAAATTTCTCAGATATGCTTGCTGTTGTGGTGTTTGGTCTGAGAAAATCTTTATGGTGCCCGATTTCAGGTTATTCCTATTACGCAATATGGCTAATGCCGCCTCTTGGGATTTGTAGCAGACCTTTATTGGGCGGTTCTTCGTTGGGTTGTATTTCCCAAGTCGCACAATGTGTACGGGCTTACAGCAATCAAAAGTCACGATTTTTGTTATCTTTAGGACTTCCTCTGTATCTGAAAATTTCCTTTCGTCACTGCTATCACCGGTCGGTTCTGGGACTCCTGCAATTATAATGTTTTTGCTTCTCTCTTCTCGTTCTTTTATTTCCGTTACCATATTTTCTAGCGTGTTTTCAGTTGATGATGTTGCTGGGTAGTTAGTTTTAAGGGTGGTGACTTCCATTTTAAGCTTACCTATTTTCTCCGCTGATTCTGCTGTTGAAATTTTTAAGTGGAGTATATCAGACTTCATGGCATTTTGCTCATCAGCGAGTTTGTTGGTCACGTCTCTAATGTCCGCAATCTGCTTCTTTATGGTCTCAACGTCACCAGATACTTTTTTTAAGAAATCTTATTGGTCCTGTTTCATTGAAGACATCATGGCCATCATTTGTAAGAATTGGTTGCGGATTTCACTGAGTTCTTCCTTGACTTGAGCAAAGTCATCAGTTTCCTTTCTTTTATTTCGCATGTTTACTTTCTTGCCAATTTTGTTTTCTACAAGAAATTCTCCGGTAGATAAATTTGGTTGCGAACCGCTACGTCCGGCAGCCGCTAGGTTTGGGTCACTTCCAGTCGGTGAGCGCAGTAAACTCATGATCTTTGTATTTGCCGAACTTGTTGTCCAGCGTTGAACGAATAGTGTATCGTAGAGTTTTAACTGGCACACTGACACTTTTTAAATATTTTCAACTGATTTTAGACTTAAGTGTTATTTGGATAAGTTTTATTTAAGATTGAGTAAGATTTTTAAATTTTACGTAAACATTGTGCAACACGTCTGCTTCGTACGGTGCCCGACGGCAGAGTCTTCCTTTTAGAAACTCAAAAGAAAGGCGAGACTGAAAATAAACTAACATTTATTACATTTCTTTTATGTTTTATCCTACTAACGTTTAAAATATTAGCTTTTTTCATATTGCAGACTTCTGTTTGGATCTTTTAATTTCTACTTGATGATGTAATCTTATCCTATAAACTATATTAATGAATAGAACCATTCAAACAGATCATAAAAATAACAATTCATAAGTAATAGCTGTCTCTCGCCATAAATTGGCCACTAGTTAAAAGCTGTATAATAAAACTGCCATTTAAACTTCCATTTCGAAGATTATTTATGCAATATTGCCTTAAATCGTTGCAAGTTGCAATTTATAGCAGTTATGGCAAGTCTCGTAAATAACAGTTTATAATGAGGTGTAAAGCAGTTGGATTAGTAGACGGCGTCTTTGGTTTTTGGTTTTTTGTAGTTAGTTCGAAAGTATTTGTTCAATTCCTAGCACGCTTACAAAAAAAACCTTAAAAGCGATTAAAAGGAAATTCAAGCTAAATAAGAGTACCTAGTTTTTGATCACAGTTTGTTTTTCCAGTGACATATTTTGACTGGAAAATATTATCTTAGAAGCTTATAAACTGCTCTGTTGCTGGTGCTCTGAGATTTAACAAGGTCAGCGCCCTCCACGGGGTGGCGTGCTGGAGGATTTATTTGCACTTTCTACGTAAGATGTTTCTTATACATATTTCTAACGTGTAATATTCTGAGACTGACTAACAAAAGAAGATTGCTGAGGTATGCTTCTTATTACCTTAAAATATTCAATCTACGTGTTTTAATAAACAAGTCATTTTCATAACTTGATACTTCGTCGTTGCAAAGATTCGCCGTGTATCGTAGCTGCATCTACGCCGTAGCAGCCTCTACGCCGTAGCTGCATCTACGCCGTAGCAGCCTCTACGCAGTAGTGGCATCTACGTCATAATAACAGCTAGGCCATAGCAAAAACTACTAATATGAAAAAAAATATAAGAAAAGCAAAATTCTTGTTATTTGGTGTCTGATAAAATCCGTAGAAAGCTCTAGTGTGCCCCCTCACACAGCGCTGCACATTAGAATCTAAATATGTCGCTCACTAACTAGGTACTCGACTATTAACTTCCTTAATAGAGATAAAGGCAAGAACCATCTCGGTGCTTTACACAAATGGATGTCAATAAAAACTGTAAAAAAACAGGAAATCAGTTATTCCAGTTTCAAGCTGTATTTTTAATAGACGCAGAGCGGGTAATTAATTTTTTTAGGGCCGACGCTAACGAATTTACTTTTGAATCTTTTGATCTTACCTACTGTCCTTTTTAAATGAAGGTTCACTTAAATTTTGATTTGTTTATCGTGACCAGGTAGACCATAATCTCAATGTGGCTGACGATATATCACTATAGCTATTTGAAATTGAATGCACTGGGTTATCCGGGGAAATCATTCTGTTCACAGTTCCTTGTGTGAGTAGGTTCCCATAATTTTGTCAGTTTTTCCAACAGTACTACTAATTTTCACGTCCACTTGTCTCCACGAGACGTATCCGGCTCGGCTGCAGAGTACGTCCCGGCAGAGTCGCAAACACTGCGCTAATGCAGTCGCACATTATCTTTAATAACACCACTTATTCAGGACGACGTCTGTTTGCGCGAGGACAGGACGACTAAAGTTGCTGAGGTCTTACCGCAGACCCCCTAAATCCAAAGCAACTTTATGTTAATGTGTGGCGAAGTATTTCACTTTTGTTTGACTTCAATTATTAAATGAATTAATTTAATTTTGATCCATAAAGCTACCTGTAGATTCTATGCAACAGTCTACAGTTAGCGTAATTGTTTCAATTGTAAATACTAGTTATAATTTTAATAACTACCCGAGAGCTGGTGAGTATCTGCCGCAGCGCATCAGCATTGCCATACAGCGGGGCAATGCAGCCAGGGTCTTGGGGACGCTTCCGACTGGTATTGATGTAGATCAATTGATCTACCTGTACATTGTTTGCAACAGTCTGCAGATATCTCAATTGTTTCAATTGTAAATACTAGTTCTAATTTATTTATATTATTTGGTAGTAATGTTTTAATTAATTTCTATGATTCCCACCGCGTTCGATTCCCGCCTCGAAACAAATTTGTGTATGATCTGCAGAAATTTGTTCCGTTGGTCTGGGTGTTTTCTATGTATAATAAAACATATATCTATGTAGTGTATTGTATTAAGTATATCAGTTATCTAGTACCCATAACACAAGCTCTGCTTAACTTGGGGCTAAATAATGCTGTGCGTTTTTCCAACATTATTTATTTATTTCTTATTTTATAATTTCGTAATTTTCTTTGTCAATAAAGTCTACTATATTTTTGAAGTCAAACAAACCCTTATCTAAGCATTCTTTGACCGAGTGAATGTATAAAAAACTACTATCAGATGATGGATCAGACTATCAGCTGGGCTATTTCAATGTCACTGGACACGTCACACGTCACAGGACTCCTTCACGTAAACCTCGTATGTGTCGAGTGTATCCGTGTACATCATACGATGCCTCTGTAAACATTCCGACGGAAAGTAATAAAAGAGTACTTTCTCATAGCATTATATTTCGCGTTTATTCCGGTTTAAATAATATTTAGCTTTCTGACTTTTATAAATTATGTCCTAAGCTAACTTTAGACTGTTCATGTTGATTTTGATACCTGACGACCAAAATACAGCAATTTCCCGTCGCCAGTCTGCAAGCAACAAGTGGCAGTTTCAAGTAAAACATTACAGTAGGTAGTACCATCTCGTAACATTTTAACGTCTCGCCTGAAATATGACAACGTATAACTAAAGCTTCCGCAGTTTTATACTTATACAATCAAAACCTGTATAATTACAGTTTATACAAATAATTTTACACTAATGTATTTCTTGACAAGCGTGAGCTGTTGGGCTGTTGGGTCGCGGATGAAAGGAAAATGATTCAGGGACGGAAAATGTTTTAAGTCTCGTTGATTTCGACAGAAACTAGGTATGTTCTGTACTCCTTTACTTTTAGTCCTCTAGACACTGTAATTTATGGTAAAAACAATGGTAACTTCGATGTCTTTTGCAAAATTAAAGCAAATAAATACAACGTTGACTCAAATAGATTGTCTAAATACAATTAAATATATTGTTTCTGAGGACCAACTTGGAGAGAAGTTGGCTTTAGTTATAAGCAAAATAACAAAATTGAGATTTGAAAAATCCAGGGATTCAAAACCCACACTTGTAAGTAGCTTATAAAAATCAAAAATAATTACATACTCACCTCAAAAAATAAGCGTAATCTTGTAGAATGTTGAACACAATATGGCGGTACTGGAGTAACCCTGGGGAGGCCGCTAATGCGGCTTATAATAGATTTCCCGAGGCGGTCGTTTGTCCCGCGCCGGCGCACGGGGCGGGCATTACTCTTAGCGAGACGCACGCGGGTTGACTCCTTGTACCTTACTCAGTACTCATTAATATTATGTTACTAAACATTCAACTTTCTCACTATGTCTTACTTCAGTTGACACTACACATATTATTCACACTTTATTCCGATAATAAAACCCTCGTGATTCGTTATTGAGGGTATGCTACGAAGGCAAAGAACATTCAATAATTTTATAAATTTTGCCCGAAATTAGTGCTAGGACTCTCGAACTCTCTGTCACAAACTAGGGTTTGTGTACAGTTTTACGAAATTAATCTAGACAATTGTTAAAATTACGGCGTGTACTAGCGAAGATCAACTTTTGTATTGAATCACATTACAATCCTAAGTCAATTCAGCCATCTTCTTGGGGACGCTTCCAACTGGTATTGATATGGATCAGTTGAGATACCTATAGATTGTTTGCAACAGTCTGCAGTTACTTAGGTCAATTGTTTCAATTGTAAATTAGTATAAGAACTAGTGCTCCAATTTGTTTCTATTATTAGATTGTAATTTTCTGTGTCAGTCCTAAGTTCCATAAAATGTAATCATAATGATTGAATGCAAATGGCTCTTTCATAATTATTATTATCTGGTCCATCTGTTACTGACTGTGATACTTTACCTCAGCCATGTCTAAGACATAGTAAGAGAATAAACTCATCAAAGTACCCAGCTAGGTTTTATTACCCTGTATTGTAAAGAATGACGTCACGCAGCTCTTCCAACATATAACGAACATCTAAGCTTACTTCCGTCGCCGGGTTTACGAGCTACTTTCCACGCGTCAATAAGTTATATGTAAATATTTCGTCAGAGAACGTATAAATCAAGCAACTTAGTCAACGTGTAAGAAACTTTAAGGAACTAACTACCTCGAAAGGCTACTGTAGTAATGGAACTCTGTCTCCTGTTTGTTACCTTTTGACTTCAAAACAGTTGAAAGAATTTTGAATGATATTTGGCAATGATATTAATTATTGATCTGATATCTCATGAGATAACAGAACCAGTGCAGAATCTCGTATCACACTTAACATTGTAAGTATTATAAGACTAAATTATGTTGGGAGGTTGTCCGCATTTTAGTGACGTATTTTGGATAATTCGTGTAAATAAATAAATTAAACGCTAGTAGGCTATCTTCGCGCCGAAGTACATACAATAATCTCCTCTTTTCATAACAGTCACATATTCATAAATTCGAATATAAAAACAAACATTATTTTCACGTAACTGTATTTTTACTGCAACGCAGGAACGTGTAGTAAATAACATACAAGTAGCTCAAGGTACTGGAAGACAAGCTCGGCAATTTTTTCACAGACCGTGGTACATATTTATATTACCAACCAAAACTGT
The DNA here is from genome assembly GCA_949316285.1 of Eupithecia subumbrata. Taxonomy (NCBI): domain Eukaryota; kingdom Metazoa; phylum Arthropoda; class Insecta; order Lepidoptera; family Geometridae; genus Eupithecia; species Eupithecia subumbrata. Next base: position 4,576,819 of record OX438638.1, read on the forward strand.
CCCACCATATAAAACACTTTTATAATTATGCTTTTACAAAAAATTTTTGCTGAATGGACAAGAGGTGAAGTTAGTGTACTTAGTTTATTCTATGCTTTAATTGATTTTTGTCTCATATGAAGTGCGTTTTGTAGAGTTGTGATGTATTGCGTTTAAGCTCCTAAAAACCAGTCTAATAAGAGTTTGGGCAAAAAACCCACCATCTTCTAATTATGGAGCCTAAAAAAGGAAGTTTTAGGAACTACTACACATTTCCGGGCTGCAGTGTTGCTCTCTGGAAACAAACCGAGGTTCACGACACAAACAAAACATAAAGAGATAAGAACGCCACGGGGCCGCTCGAGGTACGTGAGAGCTCGACATTCGTGCGCCATGCCTGTTCAGGACTGGACTAGAAATAGCACAGCTCCACATATATACCACTCTGTTTCCACAAAGTGAGAACGGCAGCTAACAAACAAAATCTATCTGAGCTAAAGGCACTGAAATAGCTAATAAAACCTTTGATTTGATTATTATAAAACATTGAAATCAAATTAATTTGGACAATTCATCCGTCTGCGTGCTTCGTTTATACAATTTCATACAAAAAATTCGAAAATCACCGACGCACTTGCCGGTCTACAAGTGAGACTAAACAAACAACGCAAAGAAGACTAGCCATCTATCACGTTTTGGACTAAAAATGTCTGCCCTCTTTTTGCCAACTTATCAAATAAGAGGTGTCGTTTTCCAAAGCTAAGTTCAGAAGCGGCCCTCTTCTTGCCGCACATACATTGCAGGTGATATAGCGGCAACTTTTATCGAGGTTACAGCCTCTAGAAGCGTATATTCCGGAAATATTTATGGCAGATGAATATTTTAACGCAGGTTAAAAAAGTTACTGTATGTGTATTTTATCGAGAATGTTATCCTATATAAGGGGAAGCTTCTTCGAAGCGATTGATTGACAGTTTTTGGTCGACTGTCTTATATTTCAAATTATCTTTGCCCTATGAGCACCTACACATATCAAAGTGATTTTGTTTTATTTGACTTTGTAGCGCTTCTGTAGGTAAGGATTGTCAAATTTGACTATTCGCCTTTGACTATTTTGAACATTTTAAATGGTAAATCTACTCTACGCTTTTCGATAGTTTTTTTGCGTTTATTTGTTTTGGTTTTCTCGACGACGATTCAATAGGTTTACACGCTGTCGTGATCACAACATGACTGCAGTGTTGCATCCAGAGACCACGGTAGCGTGTAAGCCAGCTGAAATGTCTGAAATTCAAAATCTTTCTATTGCCATCGGAAATAATAAAACATTTGAGAAATTTGCCGTAGCTTGCCGTCAACGTACACCTAAGTTTATCAAGTTTGTTCCAACTTAAACAAAACACATTTATTTTAACACATTAATATAACTGTGAAACACTTTTAAATGAAATCAATATGTTAGCGAGTTTTACAGTTTTCTGTTGCACAATTCATTTACTTGGTTGGTTTTCTCTTTGCTTATTTCCGTCTAGACAGCGCGTTATTGGTTTACTTCTGAGTGAGCCGATAGCCGGTAGATGCTAGACTTACAATAAATATATGTTTTATGAAGTACGTGCTCGCTCCCCGTCAGCGCGGCTTGCGAGCCTCGCTGCAGTTTACTGCAAGGAAGTGGTTTGTAATTATATGTGTAAGGAAGTGGATGGATTGAGTGAAATGTGGTCAATAATAGATACACAATAAGAGACGCGGGTGTAGCGTCAAGGATGATGCTTATAGAATAAGATTTGATTTGGCTTATGCTGATCCTTCTCCGAGCTCCACAGAACAGTATAGCAGACAATATTATAAACAGACCAACTACTCGATAGTCCGATGACGTCATGACGACACTCTTGTGTATTTGATGTCTGGTGCATTAAAGAGCAGGCTTGTTTGTACACAACAGCGGGTGCTGGCGGTCTGGAATGATGATCGTGTTGTAGCTCGGTTATTTAAGCTGATCCGATCGTCTTTTGCTTTTGGTATAGGTACCTATGATTTTAGAGTCAGCGTCACGTCAGCGTAGTTACTTCAATGTGAAAACAAAAGACAATCGTGCCAGCTTTAAATAACTGAGCTACACAGCCTGTTTTTTTAACAAAGTAACAAACATACGGAGTATACCTTTCTCCCCTGTGTGAGGAGGCAGCTAAGCCGCCCTCTAATCTCAAAGATAAGGAAGCGGTATACAAGTTGCTCTCCTTCCCATGTATGTGAGTCTCGGTGAGATGGGTCATGTAATGCGCTATCAGACGGTACATTGTCTGTTTATTTGTGGCTGTGTGTTTGTGCTTTGCGTCGCGGTACAAGAAGAATATATAAATCTCATGTTTCAGTTACATGGTGACCGAGTCAAGTCCTCGCTAGGACTAACTAGCTGTCAAGTCTGCACCATAGAACCGCATCATACCACACCTGGAACACCTGGAACAAATATTTGCAGATCGTACAAACGTTTGTCCCAAGGCGGGAATCGAACCCGCAACCTCGAACATGAATATTTTTTTTAATATTTGAGAAAAATTCACGCAAACAGAAATGAAATAATAATTCAAAACCGTTTGCTCTACGTTTTGGGTGGAATGAAAGTAATTTATCAAAACGCCCGATGTTCATGAATTCATAAAAGCTCGGTTAATTTTTCATGAAACCGGGAATTCTATATTGACACATTCCAGAGCTGGCATTGGTTTCTAAACTTCAGTAGAATCGGACTCAACTAATATTAATGTTTGTGAACATGTTTGTGTCAAAACAACGTTAATACTACCGAACCGGATCGGACTGAAAATGTGGCTTAACATAGTTATAGAACAGAAATAAAAGTTAAAATATCGAGTTGCATAAAAATCTTTCGAACCAAAAGAAATATTCTTTCGACTAAAATGTTTTCCATCAAAAATTACCAGTAGTCTAGTGAAAGTTAATATCGGAGACATTATTTAAAAGAGACACAGGATGCAGTGCTAGAATTTTTGACGTAATTTCCGGACACCAGGGAATATATTGCGGTAGGGGGGGAGACTTGACATTAGTGTGTACATCCGGACATCTTGTGGTCCGGATAGAATTTAAGGAAATCACACATTTCTCAAGTATATTTGTAAAATTAGTAGGTATCTATACATCACTAATTCTTTCTTTATCCGTTAATGTTGTCCCACAATGTCCGCAGTGAGCGTTGTGGATAAGGAATCCATTTTGTAGTTGCGCTCAAGTGACAGTTAAAGTGTGCACATGAAAGTACAATGGAACTGGAGTGGGCTGGTTCCTAACCCGCCCTAGCATGAAGCAAGTTTTTTTTTATTTATTTTATAATTTACGCAAAAGGTGAAGGATCGAATTTTTGAAAGTTAGTTTGCTATTTATTTGAACATAACGAAAAGAAACTAAAGCATATATTATGATGATACGCCCAAGATATAAGGAAGTATCCGGTCTTCCCTGTTATTAAGAACTTTCTAGTTTTACGTTAATCTGTCAAAAAACGTATTTTTACCATAATCATAAAAAGTCTCGAGGAGACACAATAATATGCAAGCTATTAAATAATTTACTGTGATGAAGGCCTGGGGCCGGAGAGACGAATAATTAGAGACCTCCTTAAACAATGGAATTCATTATGTGTTAATAGCTCGTAAATCAAGTTGTTATTGCAAACCTCCTGATGAGAACGGTTATTGGAAATATTTAGGTACGCAACTGTAATTTACAGCAATATTTTTATCGTGAAAGCAAGTAAAATACCTAAATGGTCAAAATAACTACATTTTGCATTTTGGAGGCATAAGTTAATAATTTCTAACTACTTAGTTGTTGAAACTATAAAAACTGCCCTGACAAACTCGTTTACCCAATCAATCACAGTCCCAATCAATTAATCCAATAAACAACTTTGTAAAAAAATGAACGCCGCGGCAGTATTAGATTCTGTCGAATTGAAGCTTAGCTTCTTTTGGAACTGTCACGGTTAAATAGGCTCGCTATGCTCGTTTAACAGCGACCTGGATCTCATGTCTGAAGCCAAATAGAACACACCTCGATTGCACATTCTGCTAGAAGCCACGACGGGAACTAAAAGCTAGGAGATGGCTCCCCAAGGAGTCGATGCACTGAGCGAACTGAACGTAGGTAAGCGTTCAGTAACTCGGTTAACGGAGTGCTTTGTCTTGGAGTGTTAGCTTCAATTGTTTGGTGTTCCGGCACAGAATAATGTTCTCGTGATATTTAAAGTCTGTCATTTGCAGGACATTTCGATCCGGTGCGATTCTCATTTTGTAAATAGTCATACAATTTTCACTTCGCTTGATCTGAGGTAACTCTATTCTCTAGTCAGCATATTAAAAGGGTACCTACGACGCTTCATACGAATTCTAAAATTCGATTCCTTTGAGTCTCTCGGCGCGTTCGGCTGTTGTTGTGTTGTGTACAGGTAATTTTTGATTCGATTCCTCAAAAAATGTAGTACTTCAATTTTGAGAAATCCTAAGCAAATACAGACAAATGTACATAAAAAAAGTCACCGAGTAAACAGCCAAATAAAATGAAGTAAGTCACACATATTTGTCGAGATTCCGTGCATCGAGATAAAGTGCGTCGAGATTTCGTAGTTCACCCGTACCAAAGCTACAGACCAACAAAATACCCGACTTTTTAGAAAAGCAATACACACCTTTCTGATTTATGCAAAGCCTTCCAAATGTATTTAATTTTCTTCGGTCCGCTATAACTAGACCATCCAAATGGCCCGGGCAGAACAACCGAATAACAACCAACCGAAATTACTACTTCAAAACTGCATAAATTTTTTTTGCCCGCATTTATTGGAAAATTGACGTTACAAGTCCAAGGTTCGTAGAGCTTTTCAGTTAAACAACGTTTAGGTGGGTTTAGTCAGTCAGCGAGATCTTGCTTCACTGGTTTTCTGCTCCAAGTGGTCTTGCCTTTGAATCGTATTGGAAATGTTTAAAAAAGGAAATGTTGAATATGTTTGGGTTTGTTTGTATAGAGAGAAATTTTTTTGAAGGTAACAGAAGAGAAAACTAAAATAATCTAATGTTGCAATACCCAATCGAGTTGAGACACGCGACGTATACATTTACGTTGACAGTGTCGGCAGCCTGTCTGTAGGTACAACATAAACCTAACCGACTCAAGGCTCACCATGACTCTGCCAGCATGTTACTCAAATGTATGTTTCACATAGGTTTTATGATGGAAATACATACCTAGAGTATTAACATAAGAAAATTTATAGTGAAATCGGTTGAGGTGTACGTTCAAGTGATTTTTTTTTTCTTAAATTACTTTACGTAATTTTTGATAAACTGGTTCTCTTACATACATTTTCTCACAAGTTTTGTCAAACTTCAAACCTACCTCTCGTGTTTGTCAGATATGATCGAAATATGTGTAACAAGCTAACTTTGTCGTCTTTCAACATGTAAAACGAGTTCTGTTTGTAATATTTCACTGTGTTCAGCTGCGACGTGGAGATTTTAATAAAATATAAGGAGATGTATAAATAATAAACTTTGAGCGTGTGTGTTTACATTTTAAAATGTTTGTAATTAAATATTTACCGTTAACCTTGCCTATTAAAGTAAAGGTATTTTTGTTTACGAAAACTAATTAGTAAAACGTCTGGCAAACTGTCTAAGCAGAAATGTTACTTGTCAATCATTTGAATAATTTCATGTTCAAAATTTATCTAAGTTTCACAGTCTTAACAATAACTCGTTAGTTTAGGGCGTGTTGTCAGATAAAGTACAAGATGCTTCCACATATACACACACACACACATAGGCAGACGTAGGAAGAATATATTGATCTAGGAATGTCGGAGTCTATGTATTTATTTTGTGAGGACGTGCAAATAATAGAATATAATTTGGCGTGTTTGTAAAAACTATAAACCGACTTCAAATTCTAGTAAATAGTATTCATTATTTAAGTTCACGTGCAAAAAATTGTGTTTGGTCTTTAAGCCGACTTTAAGCCCGGAACAATTCGAAAGCGCGATCAAGTTTTCCCAGTTACGACATTTATTTCATTCGAGTCTAATTTAGTTTGATGACACATTATTATTTTTTTATTCATATTTATTTAAAGGACTTTAGTCCCCTTAATATTTGGAATAGCATAGAATACAATCGTTTATTCACAGAAAACATGTCAAATATTACAATGCTTTTGTTGTATAAGTGGTATCAATGCAATACTACCATTAGTTTTGGACTCGTGTATGTTTAATAATAAATCTACCTAGTTTAATAATAATAATGATTATGAATTAAAATAAATATTTCTTGTCTGCTTAAGTTTAAAACATTCCTCCACGCTATAAAAACAATGATTCAGTTACCATCTATTGAGTCTATTTTTAATGTTGGTGACTATGTCAGTCCCGTATTTTAATTTAACAAACTAACTACTACTTAAAACTAAATTATATCTAAAACTAACTTAAATAATAATAATTGCGGATGAAACTGTTTACCCCCGTTGCCATGGAAACCATTGCTTACCAGGTGGTACACTCAAAAAACGAAAACCGAAGTGTCTGATTCGTTTTTATGCAAAATCAATTCAATTCAGTATCCTTTATTTCATTTCTTGATAATATATTTAGTTTTAGATAATTTTCTATTTCGTAACACTGCCAAAAATAATTTTAGATACGTCCGTACGATAGGTTTTTTAAATTTCAATTACGACGGAATTGGTGTTAGCATTAGATCAACTCCATCTTCATAATAATTTTGTCAGATATTTTTGTAACTTTTTGTCAAATACATCGAACGAGAAAATAAGGGACGTAAGGAAGTTTATGTAGGTATGTAAACCTACTTAAAACATAAACTCCCCTAGGCCCCTAGTTTCCTCGTAATGTTTATAATCAATGTTTAATAATGTATGGTACGGGCTCCATATCATCTTCCAACTCTCATGCACGTGCTGGCTGTACCGAAGGTCGACCAGTCCAAAAGACGACAAATACAGAATTGGTCAGAAACAAATATAGCTATAACCAGAAGTGGGTATTGCAAGAGATGGACAGATAAAGCAAATGACTTAAAAAGAACTTGTCCTATATCGTCAAAACCCCGGAGTCGGCAGTCAAACCCGGAGCACATTGTGACGCAATCATAATAAACAGAGCCAGTAACATCTTTACAGAGGGGTTAGAGTTGAGGGAGTACTCAGAAATGCAGAGCAGAGCTCAGAAAGCTCAGATCACTAGAGATATTGCTGTCATATTTTATGTTTGGTGTGTACCCCAAATTACTAAAGATGCTGATCATTGTTGATTTCTTCATAGTCAAATTTTATTGTATTTTAATACGAAAGCACTCTATTCCGAGCTAAATGCACCTAATTAACCAAATATTCGCGGCTTCGCACGCGTTGTTTTTACGGAAACGTTTCTATCCCATGGGAACTGATTTATATGATAAATAGTAGCCTATGGTTGATTCCAGGATTAGAATTACTTATATGCAAAATTTCAGCTTGATCCGTTCAGTAGTTTTGGCGTGAAGAGGTAACAAACATCCATCCATCCATCCATCTATCCATCCATCCAAACTTTCGCATTTATAATATTAGTGTGATTAAGAATTCTTTAAGGGTTTTACGATTTATACATAATTATAAAATCGCTCAAACGGGCATCAATAGAATTAATTTGTTTCACTTGGACTAGGCTTGTTTAGATAAATTTATGTGCTGATAAAAGCCGTCGTTGTGTTTATTTATTTATTTATTCGTTCTTTTCGTTTTGTTTCGCAGTAGCACGCGGCTTAAGTGTCATTGCGGGAATAAGGAAGGACATTGCGACAAAATAAGTGAAACAAAGCGGGACCGAGCTGTTGTAGCTTAATTTCAGACATTGTTATTGACTTCAACATGTTTTTTGTGTAATATCTGTAGAAAATATTTTGATTCATAGGGCTTTGGGCGATAATATTTTCTGGGTGTGACTTGTTGATTATTATTAAAGCTAGGTACATGCAACAATTCGCCATTAGAAAACAATTCATTTAAAACCGATCATTCTCGGGATCCAATATTTCACATTACGAGATGTATTGTAGTTTTATATATTGCGAGTTTCCGACGATTAAATTAATCCGATCAAAAATTGAGCTCGTTGTTATAATAGCATAAATGATAAATATAATATTGTTTGACTTTTATAAAATATCAGCAACATAAATAGATGTTTATTCATTTAGAATTATACGTTTCTATTATTTGATTGCAATTTTCTTTGTTGATCAAAGCTTGTCTTTTAATGTTAGAGACACAGTTGTATAACTATTCGCGCACTAACACTAAACGTGCATTATCGTTTTCACACAATTTCATGTTTGGTCAATATTTTTTTACAAAATAAAATAAAAGTAATTCAAAAACAATGTCTGAGCTCTATTTCAAAGCAGTCGTGTCATGCCATTTTGAAACTGTTTCGCAAATAAACCACAATTTATTTGATTCCATAAGCCCACATAGTATATTTTGCGGCGTCCAGACGTACTTTATACAATGTTATTTGCAATAACAGCGTTATTAAATGAGCTGTCTTGAAATCCTTTGTGGCCACGGTAACAGCGGGGTATTGGTTAGGAAGGGGTTTTTTTTCCAACACAGATACGAAATATGCAGTGACATAGTGCCCACTGACTGCTCGCAACGATAAAGCAGCCTAATGGTGGTCCACTGAAGTGAAAGGGATTTTTGTTATTTCTTTGAAATACAATAACAAAAATACTTAAATATCCATATATAACACTTAAATATCCGTAAATATTCATTTATGATTTATCCGCTGAAACTGCATACTAAATCATATCCGTTCCACTTACCGCTTGGCATAAGCCCCTTCGTTTAAACTTAAAAATATGAATTTTCAAGATTTTTATGTATCGCTTCCGTTCCGATAATTAACCAACGTTTCTCGTCGTCGGGTCCACTACATTCATGTTTTTATATTAACTAGATTTGACTAGACAAGAGGGCAAAGTCTCTGTTTTCCCAGCCCCGACCGACCGCGACACAGGGCCGGGTCAATGGCACCTGATAGCACCTTATTTATGGCAGCACCACACCACCGAACTGGTGACCACAATGCAACGCGACGTTGGAGGTACTAAGATTGGTTATTCAATGTTAGATGTTGCAGAAGGGAACTTTTGTCCCTGGACATAGTAAAATATCAGCTACCGATGAAGAAGAATTGAATAGAATGAGATATATACCGCCCTCCGGCCAGGTGGTATGACGATCTGCGAAAGGCTGGAGGAAGCTGAAAACGCGTGAGCTATTTCCAGCAGTGTATGAACATAGGCTAATAATTACAATGAAATTTATTAGACCCACAAAACAGTAAAATAGACAGCCGACAGAGCATCCGAAGTACCTGGCAAGTTATGAAAGCTAAACAGACCACGGGGTATATATATCACAGGTTTTGTGGAACCCGCAATAAAGTCAAAAATGAACCAGTGAGAATTATTTCGGCCAAGGTGGTAAACACATGATAATGCATAAGTAGGTACTCGTAATCATCAAAGTAAATCGATTAAAAGCCAAAAGGCTTTTTTCTCGATTATTTTGATGCTCTTCGCCCGTTAATCATTTTTCAGTTTAACCACTAGGTATGGAATACCCCTGGAGTCCATGGCTGCGTCTCCTCGTACGATCACCTCACTCACAATCACAGACTCATGGAGAGTGTGAATGTGAACAGTGGACACTCCATATGGACGATCTCGAACAGGTGAGCTTCAAGTGTTTTGTTGAACAGAAACTGACGATAATGTATTTTTTTGAGACAAATGACTCAATTTATTAACACGACACTTTAGTTACAATTAATTTCAAAATGTTAATGGGTTAAATTTTTACCGAAAGTATTTTTATAAATGTTTAGTCATTAACATTTTAGTTCATACATTTTCTTATTAAATTTTTTGTTTGTGAGTTAAATCCAATAAAAGAATTTGTATTATTTTCTCCGTGACAATTTCCGTTTTCTGCAATCTGAAAAATCTTTTTTTTTCGGCTTTCCGCTATTATTAACGCTGGTTCGCAGGGCAAAAGCTCGCATCGACCGAAATCTGCAAACCCCTTTAAGCCTCGGAACGAGGACTGGAACAGGGCGACCAGGATTATTAGACCGAACCAGGTAAGGTGGGCCGTTAACTCTCTCAAGACAAACAAAGCGTGTGGTGAGGATGGAATACTCCCTGTTTTCCTACAGCGGGGAATCGACGTTCTCACCCCATATCTGGTAAAAATCTTTAGGGCAAGCCTTGCCTGGGGATGCGTGCCAGAACTATGGACTAATGCCAAAGTTGTCTTCATACCCAAGGCTGGAAAGAAGGATTACAGCCAGCCAAAGTCCTTCAGACCAATAAGCCTTTCCTCATTCCTTCTCAAGACTATGGAGAAGGTGGTTGATAGACACATCAGAGATGTGGCGCTAGCCGCATCTCCCATCCACCATAGCCAACACGCCTATCGCAAGGGCAAATCCACAGAGACGGCGCTGAGTAGCCTCATTGACAGAGTGGAGAAGGCCATGGAGGACAAGGAAATCGCACTTTGTGCTTTCCTTGACATTGAAGGGGCTTTTGATAACTCACCTACCTCTTTGCTGGTGAACGGGCTGATAAATAAAAATGTCGACCCGACCACCACCAGATGGGTAGAGGATATGCTCACAAACAGGGGAGCAAAACTAGCCCTTCACCAAACAACCATTGAGATATCCACGGCCAGGGGCTGCCCCCAAGGCGGAGTCCTATCGCCTGTCTTATGGACCCTAGCTGTGGACCAGCTCCTGTGCAGACTGGCGAACCTCAATATCGATGCGCAAGGTTACGCAGATGACCTTGTGATTGTCGTGCGAGGATTCTGCCAGTCCACTATTTCAAGCATCATGCAGCGAGCTCTCAACACTGTCAGCGACTGGTGCAGCGAAAGTGAACTCTCAGTCAATGCTGACAAAACTGTGATTATACCCTTTACCAATAAGAGAAGGCTAGACAAGCTCGTGAAGCCTAAACTTAACGGTAAAATCATAACCTTTTCTTCGGAAGTAAAATATTTGGGCGTTACCATCGACCAAAAACTGACGTGGAATACACACCTAGCCAACGTCTTGCAAAAAGCTAAGATGGCACTAGGAGCAAGCGGCAGACTAATGGGCAACAACTGGGGCGTCAACCCCAGGATTGCCCTGTGGCTGTACACTGCCATTGTGAGGCCGATCATCACTTACGCCTCCTTGGTATAGTACGACAAGGCCCTTCAGTCGACCGCAATCAACAAACTTAACAGCCTACAAAGGACTGCCTGCCTTATGGCCACGGGAGCCATGTCCACCTCCCCCGGACTGGCACTAAATGCATTGCTGGGACTCCCTCCGCTCGACATGTACATACATAAGGAGGCAAAGACCAGCATGTATAATGTTGGTGAAGTTAGCAGAGCATCTTCCAGCAGAGCATAAATAAATTAGAGTTCTGTTCGCATGCAGGTGAGTTCTATAGTTCCTGATACTTTTCAGGAATAGTTCTGGCGTTTTTACATGAAAAAAATTAAGTGAAATTATGCTCTGCTAACTTCGCGTAGCAGAGCATTTTTCATAAATCGATACAAAAACCGGTATTTATTATGCTTTGACATCTTACGAACAGTTCCTGTTAGTTTTTAGAAATAGTTCCGGTGTTTATACAATATTATGATAAAAAAATTGAAAAAAAAAAATGATTGAAAAAAACTGTCAGCTTACTAACTTATCTTTGCTTGAATTTTTTCAGAAAAAGTTTTTCTGCGGCTTTTGCGGAGCTTTGAAGCTCTAGGGCCGGCGGTCCACCACCTAGCGCGCATCAGGTATTGTTTTCCAGGTCGGGGACAACCTCAGCGCAACATAAATTGAAAAGGTGGATTCTCTCTTTGTAGTTTGTTTACGTTGGTTTTGACAGAAGCTTATTCTTTGTTATTTTTCTGTCTACAGTAAGGAGGGCGCTTGCCGTGGAGCCCGGGCTACCACGCGTGCGCCAGCCGCTGTCATCCTGTTAGTTTATTTAGATTTGTAAGAATTTTATTTACATTTATAAGTTTCAATTATTGTGATGATACAATGCACGCAACCGTTGATTGCGATTAGGAATGTGACGGAGACCCATCCCATCGTGTCTGTGCAGCCTCTCTTAGAGTGCACACAATGTCCCCGGGCTCGCTTTTTCAAGGGACAGAGAGGCCTCAAAATTCATAAAGCAAGAATGCATAAGGACCCCAATATCCCGTTGTCTGCTCCGGTTGCAGTAGCGGTAGATATTTTGACGCAAAATTCGGATTATGTGGCTGACACACGCCCTTTTTGGAAAGTTCTGAGTGAGTACAAAACTACTACCCCTATTTTAAAGCGTATACCTCGAGGTGCCCGCATCTCTGTCGCTTCCGCTCTCTCAGAGGCCATTAGGAATGCTGTAACCAAAAACACCAAGCGAGCTTGGGAGCATTTACTAGTATTCCCTTACAGTGTACTGCATGTAAAAAAAGATTTGGCGAACAAATCTTCAATGACGGTTAGGATAAAACAAAATTGTGTGAGGTACACTGCTCGCGAAGGTCAGCCTATTTTAATTGTTGATCAGGACACACAACAAAATTCAAAAACTAATAAACCATTATCTGAGTCTACTATCTACAGACTTGTTGAGAGTAAACTCAGTGATGGTGATATCAAAGGTGCCTCTCGCATTCTATTTTCAAGTGACACGATGGCACCAAATGACGATGCTACTCTCATATCTCTTGAGAGTAAGCATCCAACCGCTGGGGCCAATATTCGACTCCCCGATCCACCGGAAGAGAGTGATGTCGCTGTGGGCACGACCAGCCAGGACGTGCTTAAAGCTGTCATATCATTCCAGAGTGGCTCTGCCGGTGGCCTGGATGCTGTGACTCCACAGCATCTAAAAGATCTTCTGTCTGGCGGGTCTGGCCATGCAGGTGAAGTCCTTCTGGAAGATCTGACATCTCTAATCAACCTGATGTTGTCAGGCCGAGTCAACAGCGAGATCACTGAACTCCTTTACGGTGCGAATCTTTGTGCCCTTAAAAAGAAGGATGGCGGAATTAGACCCATAGCTGTGGGCACAACCTACCGCCGCCTTGCGGCTAAAGTCTGCTGTCGGAAAGAAGCCGACTATCTAGGCGACTATTTCCGACCAATTCAGCTAGGCTTTGGTTCGCGAGGCGGTTGTGAGGCCGCAGTACATTCCCTTCGTACATTTTTAGACCAAAATTATGGGGAGGTAATACTGAAGGTTGACGTCAAAAACGCCTTCAATTCCGTAGACAGGGGCGCCTTGCTAAAAGAAATTAAAGACAAAATTCCAGAAATTTACCCTTTTCTTTGGCAATGTTATGGTTCACCGTCAAAATTAATTTACAGGAACAAAGTAATTTCGTCCGCAGTTGGCTGTCAGCAGGGCGACCCTCTTGGTCCGGCCATATTTAGCCTTGCCATCCAACCAATCATTCAACGTCTCCAATCCAAGCTCAATGTTTGGTATTTGGATGATGGAACATTAGGTGGAGAGGTGAACACAGTTTTTGATGATCTAAAAATCATCACAGACGAATTTCAAAAAATAGGTTTGGAATTAAATTTTTCAAAATGCGAGCTTTTTATTTCGGACTCTTGTGTAGACAAAAACAATATCATTGGAAAATTCAATAGTTTAGCCCCCAACATTACAGTTGTAGATAAATGTTCACTTCGACTCCTTGGTTCACCAATTCTTGATGAGTCTTTTCAGTCATTTGTAGATGAGAAAATTCAAAATTTCAATAAAACTTCGGACAGATTGCTCAAAATTAATAGTCATATGGCTTTTACAATTATTCGGTTCTGTCTATTTGTACCTAAATTTACGTATTCTTTGAGATGTAGTCAACTGTGGAAACACAGCGAGCTCTTGGAAGGCTTAGACAACATAATAAAGAATACTTTATCATCGGTTTTGAATATTGATTTAGATGACAAGGCATGGTCGCAGGCCTCCCTGCCTGTCAAATTGGGAGGCTTAGGTATACGCAAAATTTCAAGTGTAGCCCTGCCAGCGTTCTTGTCTTCTGTCTACAGCACTAGTTCTTTAGTTGACAAAATTTTAAAGCCTTCTCGTTTGGTCCCGCCTGGAATGTCATTAAAAATTTCATTTTTAGACGAAGCTCGAACGGCTTGGCATAATGCTTGCCCCGATGCTGCTCCCCCAAAATCACTTTTGTCCCAACGGCAATGGGACGGGCCTCTGTGTGAGTTGACACGGAATTGTTTGTTACAAACGTGCTCCAGCTCTACGGATCGTGCCCGCCTCCTGGCCGTTTCTAAATGGGAGTCAGGACATTGGTTGCAAGCATTTCCTTCATATAACACTGGTACTTTATTGGATCCCGTAACTTTCCGTATCGCAACATGTCTACGGTTGGGTGCAAGGTGTTGCGCGCTTCATCAATGCCAGTGCGGTACTGCTGTCGAACAGCTTGGTCATCACGGATTATCGTGTACTAGGGCAGCCGGTCGGATATCTCGCCACGCCAGCCTTAACGACATCATCCGGCGGGCCTTTGTCACCGCTAACGTACCAGCTATTCTCGAACCGAATGGTCTGTTACGTGACGATGGTAAAAGGCCCGACGGTATGACACTAGTCCCATGGGAGTTGGGGAGGCCCATTGTGTGGGACGCTACATGCGTCGACACACTTGCGCCTTCCCATCTTCCGAGGACATCCGTGAGGGCAGGCGCGGCGGCAGATTTGGCCGAAGATCTCAAGAGGCGCAAATATGCAGGTCTCGACAGAGCCTACACATTTGCTCCTCTTGGAGTCGAGACCCTAGGTCCGTGGGGTACCGAGGCTCTTCGGGTTTTCAAAAAATTATCTGAGCGTCTGGTCGAAGCGACGCGTGACCCGAGAGCTGGTCAGTATCTGGCACAGCGCATCAGCATTGCCATACAGCGGGGCAATGCAGCCAGCGTCTTGGGGACGCTTCCGACTGGTATTGATATGGATCAGTTGAGCTACCTGTAGATTGTTTGCAACAGTCTGCAGTTAGCTCAATTGTTTCAATTGTAAATACTAATTATATTATAATTTTCTTTGTGAATAAAGGCTTCTGCCATGTAATAAATATTATGATTTATTTTAATGATATGCTCAGGTACATTTCCGTTCGAGTCGTAGTCGTGACTCGATATTCCTTCGACCATTGTTAAATTACACTGCATCGAATTTAACAAAAAAAAGGTTTGTTCTTATGTTTTTGACAAATTTTATAACCGTACTCCTGAAATTTTTATTCAAAACGGTCTTGAAAGAGACTAAAAATCGAAGGAATTTTTCGTCGAAATTGTAATATATCAAATACAAGTAGAGCATGTTTTATCAGAGTTCCAATAGCATGCACGGAGTTTAAGATAAACACATGTTTTTTCTTATTATAGGGATACTTTTGACAGTCAGAACTCTGGAAGTTTTCATGAAACCGGTCTTTGAAAACTGATGAAATTCGAGATTTGTGCGTTGAATATGTATTGAGTCAAACACCTGTAAAACAATTTTGATCAGAGTTCTAATAACGAGCATTGAGATGTAGAGAAAATAATGATATTTCTTATGAATAAAATTATTTTCAGGAGCAGAACACCTGAAACTTTCATAAAAACTGTCTTTGAAAATTGACGCAATCCGAGATTGGTGCGTTGAACTTCAATTGAATAGAACACTTGTAAACAAAATTTCGTTAGAGTTTTAGTAGCGTGCATTTAAGTGCAGGTAAAATGAGGTTTGTTCTTACGATTTTGATACTTTTCAGAAGCACAACTTCTGAAAGTTTCATGAAAACGTTTTTAGAACAATGACAGAAATTAAGATATTTTCGTTGAAAGTGTACCGATTCAAACACAAGTAGAGCAAGTTTTATCAGAGTTCCAATAGCATGCACGGACTTTTAGATAAACACATGTTTTTTCTTATTATAGGGATACTTTTGACACTCAGAACTCTGGAAGTTTTCATGAAACCGGTCTTTGAAAACTGATGAAATCCGAGATTTGTGCGTTGAATTTGTATTGACTCAAACACCTGTAAAACAATTTTGATCAGAGTTCTAATAGCGTGCATTGAGATGTAGAGAAATAATGATATTTCTTATGAACTTAATTATTTTCAGGAGCAGAAAACCTGAAACTTTCATAAAAACGGTCTTTGAAAACTGACGCAATCCGAGATTTGTGCGTTGAACTTCAATTGAATAGAAAACTTGTTAAAAAAAATTTCGTTAGAGTTCTATTAGCGTGCATTTAAGTGCAGGTAAAATAAGGTTTGTTCTTACGATTTTAATACTTTTCAGAAGCACAACTTCTGAAAATTTCATGAAAACGTTTTTAGAACAATGACAGAAATTAAGATATTTTCGTTGAAAGTGTACCGATTCAAACACAAGTAGAGCAAGTTTTATCAGAGTTCCAATAGAATGCACGGAGTTTAAGATAAAAACATATTTTTTCTTATTACACTTTTGATAATCAGAACTCTGGAAGTTTTCATGAAACCGGTCTTTGAATACTGATGAAATCCGAGATTTGTGCGTTGAATTTGTATTGACTCAAACACCTGTAAAACAATTTTGATCAGAGTTCTAATAGCGTGCATTGATATATAGAGATAATTTTGATATTTCTTATAAATAAAATTATTTTCAGGAGCAGAACACCTGAAACTTTCATAAAAACTGTCTTTGAAAACTGACGCAATCCGAGATTGGTGCGTTGAACTTCAATTGAATAGAACACTTGTAAAAAAATTTTCGTTAGAGTTCTAGTAGCGTGCATTAAAGTGCAGGTAAAATGAGGTTTGTTCTTACGATTTTGATACTTTTCAGAAGCACAACTTCTGAAAGTTTCATGAAAACGTTTTTAGAACAATGACAGAAATTAAGATATTTTCGTTGAAAGTGTACCGATTCAAACACAAGTAGAGCAAGTTTTATCAGAGTTCCAATAGCATGCACGGACTTTTAGATAAACACATGTTTTTTCTTATTATAGGGATACTTTTGACACTCAGAACTCTGGAAGTTTTCATGAAACCGGTCTTTGAAAACTGATGAAATCCGAGATTTGTGCGTTGAATTTGTATTGACTCAAACACCTGTAAAACAATTTTGATCAGAGTTCTAATAGCGTGCATTGAGATGTAGAGAAATAATGATATTTCTTATGAACTTAATTATTTTCAGGAGCAGAAAACCTGAAACTTTCATAAAAACTGTCTTTGAAAACTGACGCAATCCGAGATTTGTGCGTTGAACTTCAATTGAATTGAAAACTTGTAAAAAAAATTTCGTTAGAGTTCTATTAGCGTGCATTTAAGTGCAGGTAAAATAAGGTTTGTTCTTACGATTTTAATACTTTTCAGAAGCACAACTTCTGAAAATTTCATGAAAACGTTTTTAGAACAATGACAGAAATTAAGATATTTTCGTTGAAAGTGTACCGATTCAAACACAAGTAGAGCAAGTTTTATCAGAGTTCCAATAGCATGCACGGAGTTTAAGATAAACACATGTTTTTTCTTATTATAGGGACACTTTTGATACTCAGAACTCTGGAAGTTTTCATGAAACCGGTCTTTGAAAACTGATGAAATCCGAGATTTGTGCGTTGAATTTGTATTGACTCAAACACCTGTAAAACAATTTGGATCAGAGTTCTAATAGCGTGCATTGAGATGTAGAGAACATAATGATATTTCTTATGAATAAAATTATTTTCAGGAGCAGAACACCTGAAACTTTCATAAAAACTGTCTTTGAAAACTGACGCAATCCGAGATTGGTGCGTTGAACTTCAATTGAATAGAACACTGGTAAAAAAATTTTCGTTAGAGTTCTAGTAGCGTGCATTTAAGTGCAGGTAAAATGAGGTTTGTTCTTACGATTTTGATACTTCTCAGAAGCACAACTTCTGAAAGTTTCATGAAAACGTTTTTAGAACAATGACAGAAATTAAGATATTTTCGTTGAAAGTGTACCGATTCAAACACAAGTAGAGCAAGTTTTATCAGAGTTCCAATAGCATGCACGGAGTTTAAGATAAACACATGTTTTTTCTTATTATAGGGATACTTTTGACAATCAGAACTCTGGAAGTTTTCATGAAACTGGTCTTTGAAAACTGATGAAATCCGAGATTTGTGCGTTGAATTTGTATTGACTCAAACACCTGTAAAACAATTTTGATCAGAGTTCTAATAGCGTGCATTGAGATGTAGAGAACATAATGATATTTCTTATGAACTTAATTATTTTCAGGAGCAGAAAACCTGAATCTTTCATAAAAACTGTCTTTGAAAACTGACGCAATCCGAGATTTGTGCGTTGAACTTCAATTGAATTGAAAACTTGTAAAAAAAATTTCATTAGAGTTCTATTAGCGTGCATTTAAGTGCAGGTAAAATAAGGTTTGTTCTTACGATTTTAATACTTTTCAGAAGCACAACTTCTGAAAATTTCATGAAAACGTTTTTAGAACAATGACAGAAATTAAGATATTTTCGTTGAAAGTGTACCGATTCAAACACAAGTAGAGCAAGTTTTATCAGAGTTCCAATAGCATGCACGGAGTTTAAGATAAACACATATTTTTTCTTATTATAGGGACACTTTTTACACTCAGAACTCTGGAAGTTTTCATGAAACCGGTCTTTGAAAACTGATGAAATCCGAGATTTGTGCGTTGAATTTGTATTGACTCAAACACCTGTAAAACAATTTTGATCAGAGTTCTAATAGCGTGCATTGAGATGTAGAGAACATAATGATATTTCTTATGAATAAAATTATTTTCAGGAGCAGAACACCTGAAACTTTCATAAAAACTGTCTTTGAAAACTGACGCAATCCGAGATTTGTGCGTTGAACTTCAATTGAATTGAAAACTTGTAAAAAAAAATTCGTTAGAGTTCTATTAGCGTGCATTTAAGTGCAGGTAAAATAAGGTTTGTTCTTACGATTTTGATACTTTTCAGAAGCACAACTTCTGAAAATTTCATGAAAACGTTTTTAGAACAATGACAGAAATTAAGATATTTTCGTTGAAAGTGTACCGATTCAAACACAAGTAGAGCAAGTTTTATCAGAGTTCCAATAGCATGCACGGAGTTTAAGATAAACACATGTTTTTTCTTATTATAGGGACACTTTTGATACTCAGAACTCTGGAAGTTTTCATGAAACCGGTCTTTGAAAACTGATGAAATCCGAGATTTGTGCGTTGAATTTGTATTGACTCAAACACCTGTAAAACAATTTGGATCAGAGTTCTAATAGCGTGCATTGAGATGTAGAGAACATAATGATATTTCTTATGAATAAAATTATTTTCAGGAGCAGAACACCTGAAACTTTCATAAAAACTGTCTTTGAAAACTGACGCAATCCGAGATTGGTGCGTTGAACTTCAATTGAATAGAACACTGGTAAAAAAAATTTCGTTAGAGTTCTAGTAGCGTGCATTTAAGTGCAGGTAAAATGAGGTTTGTTCTTACGATTTTGATACTTCTCAGAAGCACAACTTCTGAAAGTTTCATGAAAACGTTTTTAGAACAATGACAGAAATTAAGATATTTTCGTTGAAAGTGTACCGATTCAAACACAAGTAGAGCAAGTTTTATCAGAGTTCCAATAGCATGCACGGAGTTTAAGATAAACACATGTTTTTTCTTATTATAGGGATACTTTTGACAATCAGAACTCTGGAAGTTTTCATGAAACTGGTCTTTGAAAACTGATGAAATCCGAGATTTGTGCGTTGAATTTGTATTGACTCAAACACCTGTAAAACAATTTTGATCAGAGTTCTAATAGCGTGCATTGAGATGTAGAGAACATAATGATATTTCTTATGAACTTAATTATTTTCAGGAGCAGAAAACCTGAATCTTTCATAAAAACTGTCTTTGAAAACTGACGCAATCCGAGATTTGTGCGTTGAACTTCAATTGAATTGAAAACTTGTAAAAAAAATTTCATTAGAGTTCTATTAGCGTGCATTTAAGTGCAGGTAAAATAAGGTTTGTTCTTACGATTTTAATACTTTTCAGAAGCACAACTTCTGAAAATTTCATGAAAACGTTTTTAGAACAATGACAGAAATTAAGATATTTTCGTTGAAAGTGTACCGATTCAAACACAAGTAGAGCAAGTTTTATCAGAGTTCCAATAGCATGCACGGAGTTTAAGATAAACACATATTTTTTCTTATTATAGGGACACTTTTTACACTCAGAACTCTGGAAGTTTTCATGAAACCGGTCTTTGAAAACTGATGAAATCCGAGATTTGTGCGTTGAATTTGTATTGACTCAAACACCTGTAAAACAATTTTGATCAGAGTTCTAATAGCGTGCATTGATATATAGAGATAATAATGATATTTCTTATGAATAAAATTATTTTCAGGAGCAGAACACCTGAAACTTTCATAAAAACTGTCTTTGAAAACTGACGCAATCCGAGATTTGTGCGTTGAACTTCAATTGAATAGAAAACTTGTAAAAAAAATTTCGTTAGAGTTCTATTAGCGTGAATTTAAGTGCAGGTAAAATAAGGTTTGTTCTTACGATTTTGATACTTTTCAGAAGCACAACTTCTGAAAGTTTCATGAAAACGTTTTTAGAACAATGACAGAAATTAAGATATTTTCGTTGAAAGTGTACCGATTCAAACACAAGTAGAGCAAGTTTTATCAGAGTTCCAATAGCATGCACGGAGTTTAAGATAAACACATGTTTTTTCTTATTATAGGGACACTTTTGATACTCAGAACTCTGGAAGTTTTCATGAAACCGGTCTTTGAAAACTGATGAAATCCGAGATTTGTGCGTTGAATTTGTATTGACTCAAACACCTGTAAAACAATTTTGATCAGAGTTCTAATAGCGTGCATTGAGATGTAGAGAAATAATGATATTTCTTATGAACTTAATTATTTTCAGGAGCAGAAAACCTGAAACTTTCATAAAAACTGTCTTTGAAAACTGACGCAATCCGAGATTTGTGCGTTGAACTTCAATTGAATTGAAAACTTGTAAAAAAAATTTCGTTAGAGTTCTATTAGCGTGCATCTTAGTGCAGGTAAAATAAGGTTTGTTCTTACGATTTTAATACTTTTCAGAAGCACAACTTCTGAAAATTTCATGAAAACGTTTTTAGAACAATGACAGAAATTAAGATATTTTCGTTGAAAGTGTACCGATTCAAACACAAGTAGAGCAAGTTTTATCAGAGTTCCAATAGCATGCACGGAGTTTAAGATAAACACATGTTTTTTCTTATTATAGGGACACTTTTGATACTCAGAACTCTGGAAGTTTTCATGAAACCGGTCTTTGAAAACTGATGAAATCCGAGATTTGTGCGTTGAATTTGTATTGACTCAAACACCTGTAAAACAATTTTGATCTGAGTTCTAATAGCGTGCATTGAGATGTAGAGAACATAATGATATTTCTTATGAATAAAAGTATTTTCAGGAGCAGAACACCTGAAACTTTCATAAAAACTGTCTTTGAAAACTGACGCAATCCGAGATTGGTGCGTTGAACTGCAATTGACTAGAACACTTGTAAACAAAATTTCGTTAGAGTTCTATTAGCGTGCATTTAAGTGCAGGTAAAATAAGGTTTGTTCTTACGATTTTGATACTTTTCAGAAGCACAACTTCTGAAAGTTTCATGAAAACGTTTTTAGAACAATGACAGAAATTAATATATTTTCGTTGAAAGTGTACCGATTCAAACACAAGTAGAGCAAGTTTTATCAGAGTTCCAATAGCATGCACGGAGTTTTAGATATACACATGTTTTTTCTTATTATGAGGATACTTTTGACACTCAGAACTCTGGAAGTTTTCATGAAACCGGTCTTTGAAAACTGATGAAATCCGAGATTTGTGCGTTGAATTTGTATTGACTCAAACACCTGTAAAACAATTTTGATCAGAGTTCTAATAGCGTGCATTGAGATGTAGAGAAATAATGATATTTCTTATGAACTTAATTATTTTCAGGAGCAGAAAACCTGAAACTTTCATAAAAACTGTCTTTGAAAACTGACGCAATCCGAGATTTGTGCGTTGAACTTCAATTGAATTGAAAACTTGTAAAAAAAATTTCGTTAGAGTTCTATTAGCGTGCATTTAAGTGCAGGTAAAATAAGGTTTTTTCTTACGATTTCAATACTTTTCAGAAGCACAACTTCTGAAAATTTCATGAAAACGTTTTTAGAACAATGACAGAAATTAAGATATTTTCGTTGAAAGTGTACCGATTCAAACACAAGTAGAGCAAGTTTTATCAGAGTTCCAATAGCATGCACGGAGTTTTAGATAAACACATGTTTTTTCTTATTATAGGGACACTTTTGATACTCAGAACTCTGGAAGTTTTCATGAAACCGGTCTTTGAAAACTGATGAAATCCGAGATTTGTGCGTTGAATTTGTATTGACTCAAACACCTGTAAAACAATTTTGATCAGAGTTCTAATAGCGTGCATTGATATATAGAGATAATTATGATATTTCTTATGAATAAAATTATTTTCAGGAGCAGAACACCTGAAACTTTCATAAAAACTGTCTTTGAAAACTGACGCAATCCGAGATTTGTGCGTTGAACTGCAATTGACTAGAACACTTGTAAACAAAATTTCGTTAGAGTTCTATTAGCGTACATTTAAGTGCAGGTAAAATAAGGTTTGTTATTACGTTTTTGATACTTTTCAGAAGCACAACTTCTGAAGGTTTAATGATAACGTTCTTAGAACTATGACAGAAACTAGGATATTTTCTTTGAAAGTGTAGTGATTCAAACACAAGTAGAGCAAGTTTTATCACAGTTCCAATAGCATGCACGGAGTTAAAGATAAACACATGTTTTTTCTTATTATCGGGATACTTTTGACTATCAGAACTCTGGAAGTTTTCATGAAAACGGTCTTTGTAAATTGACGACATCAGAGATTTGTGCGTTGGATTTGTATTGACTCAAACACCTGAAAAACAATTTTGATCAGAGTTCTAATAGCGTGCATTGATATGTAGAGATAATAATGATATTTCTGATAAAACAATACATTTCAGGAGTAGAACACCTGAAACTTTCGTAAAAACTGTGTTTGTAAACTGACTCAATCCGAGATTTTTGCGTTGAATTTCAATTGACTGAAACACTCGTAAAATTTTTTTCGTTAGAGCTCTGTTAGCGTGCATTGAGGTACAGATAAAATAAGATTTGTTCTTACAATTTTGAAACTTTTCAGAAGCACAACTTCTGAAGGTTTCATGAAAACGTTTTTAGAACAATGACAGAAATTAAGATATTTTCGTTGAAAGTGTACCGATTCAAACACAAGTAGAGCAAGTTTTATCAGAGTTCCAATAGCATGCACGGAGTTAAAGACAAGCACATGTCTTTTCTTATTATTTGAATACTTTTGAGAATCAGAATTGTGGAAGTTTTCATGAAAACGGTCTTTGTAAATTGACGACATGTGAGATTTGTGCGTTGATTTTGTATTGACTCAAAGACCTTTAAAGCAATTTTGCTAAGAGTTCTACAAGCGTGCATTCATATGTTGAAACAATAATGGGTTTTCTTATGACTTAAATACTTTTCAGAAGCAGAACACCTGAAATTTTCATGAAAACGGTCTTGAAAAAATGACGAAATCCGAGATTTGTATGATGAATTTCTATTGACTCAAACACTTGTAAAACAATTTTCGTTAGAGTTATTTTAGCGCGCATTAAGGTGCTGATAAAATAAGGTCAGTTCTTATGATATTGAAACTTTTCAGAAGCACAACATCTGAAGGAGTCATGAAAACGTTCTTAGAAAAATTACAGAATCTTAGATATTTTTGTCGAAAGTGTTGTGATTCAATCACAAGTAGAGCAAGTTTCATCAGATTTCCAATAACATGTACGGAGTTTAAGACAAGCACATGTCTTTTCTTAATATCTGGATACTTTTGGAGAATCAGAACTCGGGAAGTTTTAATGAAAACGGTCTTTGTATGTGGACGACATCTCGCGTTTATTTTTTAGTGACTTCAAACACCTGTAAAGCAATTTTGATCAGAGTTCTAATAGCGTGCATTGACATGTAGAGATAATAAGGTTTTAATATTGGTTATATATACATACTTAAAATTCCTCAACTATAAATCACCCCTTTTTT
This sequence comes from Eupithecia subumbrata, assembly GCA_949316285.1. Classification (NCBI taxonomy): domain Eukaryota; kingdom Metazoa; phylum Arthropoda; class Insecta; order Lepidoptera; family Geometridae; genus Eupithecia; species Eupithecia subumbrata. The sequence goes on from OX438638.1 coordinate 4,601,162, forward strand.
TTCCACCCTTAGGGTTAATTTTTTTTTCCTAATTTATATGGGACTAAATTCGAGATCTACCCTATCCAATAAAAAAAGAATTATCAAAATAGGACTACTGCGTAAAAAGTTATGCGTGTTCATATATTACGTTTTGTGAACAATCAATCATTCCCTGTTTTCCTACCCTTAGTGTTGGATTTTTTTTCCAAATTTATATGGGACCGATTTCTGGGTATACTGTTTCCAATAAAAAAAGAATTATCAAAATCGGACTACTCTGTTCTAAGTTATGCATGGTCATACATAAACAAAATATACGCGTCGACTTGAGAACCTCTTCGGTTTCGAACTGCATTTTTCATGAAAACATACATAGGAAATGACAAATTCTTGCAATAGAGCGTTTCATCGGATTTCTTATTACATTCACAGGTTTGAGACGAACAAAAGTTTCGTAATGAATAAGTCAAAATCAGAATTCTCGCAATTTTTATGAAAACTGTCTACGAAAAATAACAATGTTTGAGTAACATGCGTCGTATTTGTATAGATTCAAAAACCATAGAGCAATTTTTATCTGAGTTTTATGCATGGTAAATGAGTCTATTATGATAAAGACAAAAGTTTTTGCGACAAAAGCTTAGATTTTTACTCTGCTACTAACCACTAAATATTTAATATTTAAATATCAATCTTTGCATTACCCAAGGCCAACGACGTGGACGTGTTGAGAACTGGCCTCGTTTTTTATTTACAATTTATTTCATTGATTTTTTCATATTTTTGGATAATTACTTATTTTTTTTGTTTTTATAATTATTTTTTTGTTTTTTTGTGTATTTTTTTATTTTTAGTATTTTTTTATTACTTTATAGATAGTATCACTGGCACCTTACATAAATAATCAGATGTGGGGTTATGATTGTTCTGGGACTCGCTGCGCTGCGTTTTTTCAGTAACCCATCGTACTTGTACCAAAAAACCCCGGTTAACGCATACGCAACGTAATGTTTTTGAGTTAAGCTGTAGTTGATTACAGCCGCAATTCTAAAATTTACTTGACCCAGCTTTACATTTTTTTGTAGAGAGTCCAGTGTGAGCTGGATCATATCATATTTGGGATAACCTGGGTCAGTGACAACTGCTGTGTCAATGATGAGATGCCCTCCATATTCGGGCAAGCATTGGATGGTGTTCTTGCATTGGTAACAGCTTCTCGCTGTTATTAAACAATCATCAATGGCAGCTTGCATCATTTCTAACCCCTTACTCAACATTATATCTACGTTTATAGATAGGAAGGTGTTTTTTTTTATATTGATGTAGCCACATGGGCATTTAGTTTTGTATGTGTAGCTTGGCTCATCTTGCAGAATATATTGCGCTAGATGAGCAGCGTTGCACTCTGCATCCAATCTATGGATATTATTTGGGTACGTTGCTTTTGCTGTGTCAAATATGGGTGTTTTCATTAGAATTTCTGCTCTTTGAACATAATGTTCTTTACTTATGATTTTTTTGGAGGCTACATTTTTTACCATTTTTATGATGGAGCATTCTGATGGATTTAAATATTGCGCGTATATTTTATGACTGAGAAATCCACATAAAATGCTTTGAAAAATTGAATCAAAAGCACACGTTGAATATATATTTATCAAACGCTTGTGATCACGTACTGATCCTGCAAGATTCCCATTCAAAAGAATGGGAACAATTCCTGAGTAGGAATCTTTGACAAAATCCCACTCAGGACAGGCATCCAGGCAGGTGATGGCTCTTTTGGCTTTATGCTGTGGATTCTCTGTCATATCTGCGATAACCGGCCTTTTTACCCTATTCTTAAATATCCCTCCCCATTCCTCCTGGACATTTAAGTCATTCTCAGAACAGTCATCCTGAGATGACTGTACTGTTTGTACAGGAGCAACTTTGGTTGACATACGTGGGTCATCAGTGGCATCACATCGCTCTCTTATTTTTTGGTCCAGTTTTTCCATATGTTCGAGAACAAAACGGTCTATTCTCATTGGTAATTCGCCTCTAAAGTCACGCGATTTCAAATCAGCGAACTCGGACTCAACCGCAGCAGAGGTGGCACTCACACTGCCTCTACCAAAAACAGGCACCATGATGCCAGTCCACAAAGGAACGTAGGGCAGGAGGTGTCTTTTAAGTCGCTGCCCGAAATCGACGCTGTAGCAGGCATTTAGCGTGTCGCCTTCTGCAGACTTACCAGCAATTTTATCTGCTGTGTCATAAAGACCGTCACGCCATGACCTCCACCCAATGCCTAGTTCGCGTTCCACGTTGGTAAGTTCTATATCCAAGTCAGATTCCTTAGCACTATGAACTTCCTCGTCATTTTGTTTGTCAGCATCGTCATCGTCATCGGAAATGTTGTTGTCGTGAAAATTTGTCCCTTTGATTTGATAATTCAGAAAGTGAAGGCGATCTACCGAAGGAAGAGGCTCACCGCTAGGTCCAGCTCCAATGCATTTACTAAGTGCGACCACCAGGACTGATTCTAAAAAGAAAGACAAGTCTTCGAGGCTTGTAATTTGGTGTGCTTTTCCTACGCATCGTTTATAAAATCTCCTAACGAGACATTTGTCTTTTCCTTTTAAACAGGGCCAGCGTGAAATCATTGCCATCAAATGACATATGTCTAAACGCATGAATGTTGATGGCAAAGATGTCGGACTGCTTACTAAGGCGTCATAGCATCTTTGCAAGTAATCGGCTAAGCTTGCGCTACGGCAATCAACAGAGTCCAGCCAAAATCGGTCACCACGATTGGAGGAATAGGTGCGTTAGCAGCAAGAATATGACAAAAAAAAATTACCACAACCAGCGCTCTTTGGTCAGCGGAAACCATTTGAAACGTTGGTACGCTGCCATCTTGCGTCATGAGCACACACTGATAGAGAAAAATGTGTGGTTTCAGTGATTTATCTCGTTTTGCAATTCCACCCGTAGCATCGATGGCTAATACAGCATTTTGGTCTTTTCGGATACGAGAAATGTAAATTTGTAGTTGCTCGGGTAGCCAATATATACAGCTGAATTTATGTAGACCGATGGATTGAATACAACCAACTAGTTTGCCATGCTCAGCGCTTTTCAGTAAATTGATTGCAGGGTTTCCAAACTGTAAGCCATATTTGGTGAGAAGCCTTTGTTCTTTAGCTTTCCGAACCACATCGTTAGTTGGTAAAATCGGCGGATTTTTGCCACCAAATTCTTTAATACGGCCAGCCTCTTTTCGTCGCCAAGTGATGGCATATTTTCCTCCATCAATCAAGAAATCCGCTACTTCGCGGCGGCGAGGCCCTCTTAATTGACGTCTTTTGGTTCCCGAATGAGAAATCGGTTTTATGCCTGCAACGCGACAATCCAAAACAACGTCAACACCCTTTGCTGGCTCTTTTAAAATGGTGCAGTTTATTTTTGCGTCGCACTCGCGGCAAATCCCCTCAATGGTCAAAAAGAATTTGGCCGCTGCGTTTAGGTAAATGTTGTGATTTTTAAAGCATGCTACACAATCCAGATGATGTTGCACCCATAATGCTTCTGCTATCACGTCTGTCCAGCCTTGTCGCAACTTCCAGTAGACACGTGTCCCGTAAACTTTTTCTTGGGGTTTTATTTTCTGCCATTTATCTGATGAAATAATTAATTTAACATCAACCGAAGTTAAACTATCTGTCATTTCAGTACTGCTGTTTGCGCTTTGGTCCACATTATTTTTGACAGTGTAATTGCCATCATTTGGGTCATTGAACACCTCGCGCACTTTAATATGAAACACTTTTAAGATCAAATCCCTAAAGCCGGCTCTATTTTCATTAACTATTGTATAAATGTGCTTGGGCGTGATCAATGATGATTTATCAGCCATCTCCTTTGAAATGGCCGTATAAACATGATGAGAAGGTGGAAAAATATTACCTTTTTCATCAATAGTTCGGTATCTATCATCTTTTAAAAGATTTTCTAAAATAATTTTGTCGTACATGATAAAACAATGTATGGATAACACAACAAATAATCAATTAAGTTTTGGAATACACTGGAAACTTATAAAACAACAAAAAACTTAAAAAGTAAAAACAATTTATATACAGTTACAAGACGTCAAACTAACAACACACAGGTACAGTGTTAATAAATCAAAAAATATTAGGTATTGCTAAATGGTACCGGATAAAACTTGAGACACAAACACGTAAAATAAAATTACAAACAACTACATACCATACAGTATATAGAAAATAAACAACTTTAATAATAAACAACAATATAAAATAACTTCTAAGACACAATTTAAACTTAAATCTAAATCAAGTAGTATTTAACAGAACACAACCAAATTGTCAAAAAAAAAAAAATTGAAACCAAATATAATAAAAAAATTATTAAATTTCTAAATAATATAGTTTTATCACATAGAAAGACGAAACATTAACGAAGACTTAGTACGAATCGCAATTAAATTCAGAAGAATGAAGCATAGACGTGTCGGCAAAAATCAACATTTCTTATGTTGACTCGCGCGCCGTTCTCGTCAGCGCGATCTAGCCCTCGTCAAATTTTAGTAGCGACATCTAGTTATAATTTCATGGAACTAAACATAATTTTGATCTTTAATGTATTATTGATGTTTTTTTTACGGTATCGTTTAGAGGGGGTTAAGGGAAGCTTTGAGAACATTTGAGAATTTCCCCCTCCTTCTCCCCCCTCAGTAGGTCATTTTCAAAACCAACAAAAATTTTGAAAAAATTTAGGGGAATCGTAAAAATGACGAAAATGACATAAAAAAATTCTTTGCAAGTACCTTCCCCATTCCTCCTGCAGAACCCCCGAACCCTTTTTTAGGGAACTACTAGAAGAACTACTAGAAGAACTACTAGAAGAACTACTAGAAGAACATATAACTAAATAATTTTTGTAATTTTTGAAAGTACCTTTTCATGAATATTTTACTTCTGAAATGTAAAAAATATGTAAAAACGAAGTTTTTTTCATCTGAAACTTGGTTATTGAATTCTAATAAAAAAAGGTTTACAGGCCTTTGGAGCTATACAAATTTGACGTATTTATCTCAGATTTCGAAATTTTTCAAAGACCGTTTTCCTGAAAATTTCCGGTGTTCTGCTTCTGAAAAGTATCATTATTATAAGAACCAACCTTACTTTATCTGTTACTAAATGCACACTAAAAGAACTCCAATGAAAATAGCTTTACAAGTGTTTGAGTCAATAGAAATTCAACGTACAAATCTCGGATTTCGTCATATTTAAAAGACCGCTTTCATGAAAATTTCAGATGTTCTGCTTCTGAAAATTATTTAAGCCAAAAGGAAAACCATTATTGGTTCAAGATATGAATGCACGTTGGTATAACTCTCATCAAAATTGCTTTACAGGTGTTTGAGTCAATACAAAATCAACGCACAAATACCACATGTCGTCAATTTACAAAGACCGTTTTCTTGAAAATTACCAGAGATCTGATGCTCAAAAGTATCTAGATAATAAAAAAAGACATGTGCTTGTCTTAAACTCCGTGCATGCTATTGGAATTCTGATAAAACTTGCTCTACTTGTGTTTGAATCGGTACACTTTCAACGAAAATATCTTAATTTCTGTCATTGTTCTAAAAACGTTTTCATGAAATTTTCAGAAGTTGTGCTTCTGAAAAGTATCAAAATCGTAAGAACAAACCTCATTTTACCTGCACTTAAATGCACGCTAATAGAACTCTAACGAAATTTTTTTTACCAGTGTTCTATTCAATTGAAGTTCAACACACCAATCTCGGATTGCGTCAGTTTTCAAAGACAGTTTTTATGAAAGTTTCAGGTGTTCTGCTCCTGAAAATAATTTGATTCATAAGAAATATCATTATGTTCTCTACATCTCAATGCACGCTATTAGAACTCTGATCAAAATTGTTTTACAGGTGTTTGAGTCAATACAAATTCAACGCACAAATCTCGGATTTCATCAGTTTTCAAAGACCGGTTTCATGAAAACTTCCAGAGTTCTGAGTGTCAAAAGTATCCCTATAATAAGAAAAAACATGTGTTTATCTAAAACTCCGTGCATGCTATTGGAACTCTGATAAAACTTGCTCTACTTGTGTTTGAATCGGTACACTTTCAACGAAAATATCTTAATTTCTGTCATTGTTCTAAAAACGTTTTCATGAAATTTTCAGAAGTTGTGCTTCTGAAAAGTATCAAAATCGTAAGAACAAACCTTATTTTACCTGCACTAAAATGCACGCTAATAGAACTCTAACGAAATTTTTTGTACAAGTGTTCTATTCAATTGAATTTCAACGCACCAATCTCGGATTGCGTCAGTTTTCAAAGACAGTTTTTATGAAAGTTTCAGGTGTTCTGCTCCTGAAAATAATTTTATTCATAAGAAATATCATTATGTTCTCTACATCTCAATGCACGCTATTAGAACTCTGATCAAAATTGTTTTACAGGTGTTTGAGTCAATACAAATTCAACGCACAAATCTCGGATTTCTTCAGTTTTCAAAGACCGGTTTCATGAAAACTTCCAGAGTTTTGACTGTCAAAAGTATCCCTATAATAAGAAAAAACATGTGTATATCTAAAACTCCGTGCATGCTATTGGAACTCTGATAAAACTTGCTCTACTTGTGTTTGAATCGGTACACTTTCAACGAAAATATCTTAATTTCTGTCATTGTTCTAAAAACGTTTTCATGAAACTTTCAGAAGTTGTGCTTCTGAAAAGTATCAAAATCGTAAGAACAAACCTCATTTTACCTGCACTTTAATGCACGCTACTAGAACTCTAACGAAAATTTTTTTTACCAGTGTTCTATTCAATTGAAGTTCAACGCACCAATCTCGGATTGCGTCAGTTTTCAAAGACAGTTTTTATGAAAGTTTCAGGTGTTCTGCTCCTGAAAATAATTTTATTCATAAGAAATATCATTATGTTCTCTACATCTCAATGCACGCTATTAGAACTCTGATCAAAATTGTTTTACAGGTGTTTGAGTCAATACAAATTCAACGCACAAATCTCGGATTTCTTCAGTTTTCAAAGACCGGTTTCATGAAAACTTCCAGAGTTTTGACTGTCAAAAGTATCCCTATAATAAGAAAAAACATGTGTATATCTAAAACTCCGTGCATGCTATTGGAACTCTGATAAAACTTGCTCTACTTGTGTTTGAATCGGTACACTTTCAACGAAAATATCTTAATTTCTGTCATTGTTCTAAAAACGTTTTCATGAAACTTTCAGAAGTTGTGCTGCTGGGAAGTATCAAAATCGTAAGAACAAACCTCATTTTACCTGCACTTAAATGCACGCTAATAGAACTCTAACGAAATTTTTTTTACCAGTGTTCTATTCAATTGAAGTTCAACGCACCAATCTCGGATTGCGTCAGTTTTCAAAGACAGTTTTTATGAAAGTTTCAGGTGTTCTGCTCCTGAAAATAATTTTATTCATAAGAAATATCATTATGTTCTCTACATCTCAATGCACGCTATTAGAACTCTGATCAAAATTGTTTACAAGTGTTTGAGTCAATACAAATTCAACGCACAAATCTCGGATTTCATCAGTTTTCAAAGACCAGTTTCATGAAAACTTCCAGAGTTCTGATTGTCAAAAGTATCCCTATAATAAGAAAAAACATGTGTTTATCTAAAACTCCGTGCATGCTATTGGAACTCTGATAAAACTTGCTCTACTTGTGTTTGAATCGGTACACTTTCAACGAAAATATCTTAATTTCTGTCATTGTTCTAAAAACGTTTTCATGAAACTTTCAGAAGTTGTGCTTCTGAGAAGTATCAAAATCGTAAGAACAAACCTCATTTTACCTGCACTTAAATGCACGCTACTAGAACTCTAACGAAAATTTTTTTACCGGTGTTCTATTCAATTGAAGTTCAACGCACCAATCTCGGATTGCGTCAGTTTTCAAAGACAGTTTTTATGAAAGTTTCAGGTGTTCTGCTCCTGAAAATAATTTTATTCATAAGAAATATCATTATGTTCTCTACATCTCAATGCACGCTATTAGAACTCTGATCAAAATTGTTTTACAGGTGTTTGAGTCAATACAAATTCAACGCACAAATCTCGGATTTCTTCAGTTTTCAAAGACCGGTACATGAAAACTTCCAGAGTTTTGACTGTCAAAAGTATCCCTATAATAAGGAAAAACATGTGTTTATCTTAAACTCCGTGCATGCTATTGGAACTCTGATAAAACTTGCTCTACTTGTGTTTGAATCGGTACACTTTCAACGAAAATATCTTAATTTCTGTCATTGTTCTAAAAACGTTTTCATGAAACTTTCAGAAGTTGTGCTTCTGGGAAGTATCAAAATCGTAAGAACAAACCTCATTTTACCTGCACTTAAATGCACGCTAATAGAACTCTAACGAAAATTTTTTTACAAGTGTTCTATTCAATTGAAGTTCAACGCACCAATCTCGGATTGCGTCAGTTTTCAAAGACAGTTTTTATGAAAGTTTCAGGTGTTCTGCTCCTGAAAATAATTTTATTCATAAGAAATATCATTATGTTCTCTACATCTCAATGCACGCTATTAGAACTCTGATCAAAATTGTTTTACAGGTGTTTGAGTCAATACAAATTCAACGCACAAATCTCGGATTTCATCAGTTTTCAAAGACCAGTTTCATGAAAACTTCCAGAGTTCTGATTGTCAAAAGTATCCCTATAATAAGAAAAAACATGTGTTTATCTTAAACTCCGTGCATGCTATTGGAACTCTGATAAAACTTGCTCTACTTGTGTTTGAATCGGTACACTTTCAACGAAAATATCTTAATTTCTGTCATTGTTCTAAAAACGTTTTCATGACACTTTCAGAAGTTGTGCTTCTGAAAAGTATCAAAATCGTAAGAACAAACCTCATTTTACCTGCACTTAAATGCACGCTAATAGAACTCTAACGAAAATTTTTTTACAAGTGTTCTATTCAATTGAAGTTCAACGCACCAATCTCGGATTGCGTCAGTTTTCAAAGACAGTTTTTATGAAAGTTTCAGGTGTTCTGCTCCTGAAAATAATTTGATTCATAAGAAATATCATTATGTTCTCTACATCTCAATGCACGCTATTAGAACTCTGATCAAAATTGTTTTACAGGTGTTTGAGTCAATACAAATTCAACGCACAAATCTCGGATTTCATCAGTTTTCAAAGACCGGTTTCATGAAAACTTCCAGAGTTCTGATTGTCAAAAGTATCCCTATAATAAGAAAAAACATGTGTTTATCTAAAACTCCGTGCATGCTATTGGAACTCTGATAAAACTTGCTCTACTTGTGTTTGAATCGGTACACTTTCAACGAAAATATCTTAATTTCTGTCATTGTTCTAAAAACGTTTTCATGAAATTTTCAGAAGTTGTGCTGCTGGGAAGTATCAAAATCGTAAGAACAAACCTCATTTTACCTGCACTTAAATGCACGCTAATAGAACTCTAACGAATTTTTTTTTACCAGTGTTCTATTCAATTGAAGTTCAACACACCAATCTCGGATTGCGTCTGTTTTCAAAGACAGTTTTTATGAAAGTTTCAGGTGTTCTGCTCCTGAAAATAATTTTATTCATAAGAAATATCATTATGTTCTCTACATCTCAATGCACGCTATTAGAACTCTGATCAAAATTGTTTTACAGGTGTTTGAGTCAATACAAATTCAACGCACAAATCTCGGATTTCTTCAGTTTTCAAAGACCGGTTTCATGAAAACTTCCAGAGTTTTGACTGTCAAAAGTATCCCTATAATAAGAAAAAACATGTGTATATCTAAAACTCTGTGCATGCTATTGGAACTCTGATAAAACTTGCTCTACTTGTGTTTGAATCGGTACACTTTCAACGAAAATATCTTAATTTCTGTCATTGTTCTAAAAACGTTTTCATGAAACTTTCAGAAGTTGTGCTTCTGGGAAGTATCAAAATCGTAAGAACAAACCTCATTTTACCTGCACTTAAATGCACGCTAATAGAACTCTAACGAAATTTTTTTTACCAGTGTTCTATTCAATTGAAGTTCAACGCACCAATCTCGGATTGCGTCAGTTTTCAAAGACAGTTTTTATGAAAGTTTCAGGTGTTCTGCTCCTGAAAATAATTTTATTCATAAGAAATATCATTATGTTCTCTACATCTCAATGCACGCTATTAGAACTCTGATCAAAATTGTTTACAAGTGTTTGAGTCAATAAAAATTCAACGCACAAATCTCGGATTTCATCAGTTTTCAAAGACCAGTTTCATGAAAACTTCCAGAGTTCTGATTGTCAAAAGTATCCCTATAATAAGAAAAAACATGTGTTTATCTAAAACTCCGTGCATGCTATTGGAACTCTGATAAAACTTGCTCTACTTGTGTTTGAATCGGTACACTTTCAACGAAAATATCTTAATTTCTGTCATTGTTCTAAAAACGTTTTCATGAAACTTTCAGAAGTTGTGCTTCTGAGAAGTATCAAAATCGTTAGAACAAACCTCATTTTACCTGCACTTAAATGCACGCTACTAGAACTCTAACGAAAATTTTTTTACCAGTGTTCTATTCAATTGAAGTTCAACGCACCAATCTCGGATTGCGTCAGTTTTCAAAGACAGTTTTTATGAAAGTTTCAGGTGTTCTGCTCCTGAAAATAATTTTATTCATAAGAAATATCATTATGTTCTCTACATCTCAATGCACGCTATTAGAACTCTGATCAAAATTGTTTTACAGGTGTTTGAGTCAATACAAATTCAACGCACAAATCTCGGATTTCATCAGTTTTCAAAGACCAGTTTCATGAAAACTTCCAGAGTTCTGATTGTCAAAAGTATCCCTATAATAAGAAAAAACATGTGTATATCTAAAACTCCGTGCATGCTATTGGAACTCTGATAAAACTTGCTCTACTTGTGTTTGAATCGGTACACTTTCAACGAAAATATCTTAATTTCTGTCATTGTTCTAAAAACGTTTTCATGACACTTTCAGAAGTTGTGCTTCTGAAAAGTATCAAAATCGTAAGAACAAACCTCATTTTACCTGCACTTAAATGCACGCTAATAGAACTCTAACGAAAATTTTTTTACAAGTGTTCTATTCAATTGAAGTTCAACGCACCAATCTCGGATTGCGTCAGTTTTCAAAGACAGTTTTTATGAAAGTTTCAGGTGTTCTGCTCCTGAAAATAATTTTATTCATAAGAAATATCATTATGTTCTCTACATCTCAATGCACGCTATTAGAACTCTGATCCAAATTGTTTTACAGGTGTTTGAGTCAATACAAATTCAACGCACAAATCTCGGATTTCATCAGTTTTCAAAGACCAGTTTCATGAAAACTTCCAGAGTTCTGATTGTCAAAAGTATTCCTATAATAAGAAAAAACATGTGTTTATCTTAAACTCCGTGCATGCTATTGGAACTCTGATAAAACTTGCTCTACTTGTGTTTGAATCGGTACACTTTCAACGAAAATATCTTAATTTCTGTCATTGTTCTAAAAACGTTTTCATGAAACTTTCAGAAGTTGTGCTTCTGAGAAGTATCAAAATCGTAAGAACAAACCTCATTTTACCTGCACTTAAATGCACGCTACTAGAACTCTAACGAAAATTTTTTTACCAGTGTTCTATTCAATTGAAGTTCAACGCACCAATCTCGGATTGCGTCAGTTTTCAAAGACAGTTTTTATGAAAGTTTCAGGTGTTCTGCTCCTGAAAATAATTAAGTTCATAAGAAATATCATTATTTCTCTACATCTCAATGCACGCTATTAGAACTCTGATCAAAATTGTTTTACAGGTGTTTGAGTCAATACAAATTCAACGCACAAATCTCGGATTTCATCAGTTTTCAAAGACCGGTTTCATGAAAACTTCCAGAGTTCTGATTGTCAAAAGTATCCCTATAATAAGAAAAAACATGTGTTTATCTAAAACTCCGTGCATGCTATTGGAACTCTGATAAAACTTGCTCTACTTGTGTTTGAATCGGTACACTTTCAACGAAAATATCTTAATTTCTGTCATTGTTCTAAAAACGTTTTCATGAAATTTTCAGAAGTTGTGCTTCTGAAAAGTATCAAAATCGTAAGAACAAACCTCATTTTACCTGCACTTAAATGCACGCTAATAGAACTCTAACGAAATTTTTTTTACCAGTGTTCTATTCAATTGAAGTTCAACACACCAATCTCGGATTGCGTCAGTTTTCAAAGACAGTTTTTATGAAAGTTTCAGGTGTTCTGCTCCTGAAAATAATTTTATTCATAAGAAATATCATTATGTTCTCTACATCTCAATGCACGCTATTAGAACTCTGATCAAAATTGTTTTACAGGTGTTTGAGTCAATACAAATTCAACGCACAAATCTCGGATTTCATCAGTTTTCAAAGACCGGTTTCATGAAAACTTCCAGAGTTCTGAGTGTCAAAAGTATCCCTATAATAAGAAAAAACATGTGTTTATCTTAAACTCCGTGCATGCTATTGGAACTCTGATAAAACATGCTCTACTTGTATTTGATATATTACAATTTCGACGAAAAATTCCTTCGATTTTTAGTCTCTTTCAAGACCGTTTTGAATAAAAATTTCAGGAGTACGGTTATAAAATTGGTCAAAAACATAAGAACAAACCTTTTTTTTGTTAAATTCGATGCAGTGTAATTTAAGAATGGTCGAAGGAATATCAAGTCACGACTACGACTCGAACGGAAATGTACCTGATCATATCATTAAAATAAATAATAATATTGTATAAACACCGGAACTATTTCTAAAAACTAACAGGAACTGTTCGTAAGATGTCAAAGCATAATAAATACCGGTTTTTGTATCGATTTATGAAAAATGCTCTGCTACGCGAAGTTAGCAGAGCATAATTTCACTTAATTTTTTTCATGTAAAAACGCCAGAACTATTCCTGAAAAGTATCAGGAACTATAGAACTCACCTGCATGCGAACAGAACTCTAATTTATTTATGCTCTGCTGGAAGATGCTCTGCTAACTTCACAGACACGCATGTATAGGGCCAGCACACTGGGCAGAAGGAACTGGCTCTCCCAGAAAATGAGATCTCTGCAAGACTCAACTCTGGAATCGCCCATTTTGAGCATGACAACGGATGTCAGGCTCCCACTACATGTGTTTGTAAAACACTACACAGTGGAACTTCCTTCCAGAGAAGACTGGCTAAACAGCCAGCCACTCTGCAAGGACGGGTGCCTAAACTGGTACACGGATGGTTCCAAAATGGGACTGGATGTAGGCTGTGGAGTGTATGGAGAGCGACCCAGGTTTGGCAAAAGCATAAACCTAGGTAATCACGCCTCTATCTTCCAGGCAGAGGTATTCGCCATTCTAGAATGCGCCGATATAAATCTGGGAAAGCACTACACCAACCAAACTATCTACATTAACTCTGACAGCCAGGCGGCTCTCCTAGCACTGGATTCGAAGGTTATCACGTCCAGGCTAGTCGAGGACTGTCTGTCGCGCCTAAACGCGCTGGGCTCTAAAAACCGAGTCGTCCTAAGATGGGTACCGGGACACGCGGGAGTCAACGGCAATGAGTGTGCCGACGAACTCGCGCGTGCCGGGGCCAAGGGGACTCGGGTGGGCCCCGAGCCTTTCTGCGGCATACCGAAAAGCCTGGCTCGCAGAACCCTCTTGGATTCCTGCTACGAGGAATCGTCCAAACTCTGGAAGAATTCCTCGGGCATGAGCCACTCAAAATCTTTAATAAAAGCCTTCGATAAACAGTTCACTAACCGAATCCTAGCGCTAAGCAGAAGCAACCTTCGCATCATGACAAGAGCCCTAACTGGACACTGTCGCCTCAACAAGCACATGTTCAAACTAGGGCTAAGCGACACTCAATCCTGCAGGTTTTGTGAGGAGGCAGAGGAAACACCTCTCCATATCCTGGGAGAGTGCGGAGCACTGATGCAAAAACGTAGTATCCATCTCGGCAAGCACCTGCTTAGCCCAGACGAGCTAAGAGACTCCACCCCTAAGAAAATCCTACAGTTCCTAGCAGCTGCAAGGGTTAGTGGCGAATTATGAACGCCGCTGCTTAGAGGCGGAACACAAAAAGTGGCGATCACAATAGGCCTATCATGGCCGCAGTGACACGAAAGCCACAAAAAGCTAATAAAAAAAAAAAAAAAATATTACTAACGCAAGGTTTGCATACAATCAATTAATAAATTGCCGGTTTCGATTCTATAAGAATTTCTACTGATTACAACCGGGAGGCTATAATCGGCGGGTCTGCCGCGAGACGCGGACGCTTGTGAATTATCGTCGTCCCGGGATATCTTTTATCGAGTTACGCCATTGCCGGATAGCCGGGTAGCCGGATATCGATCATTATCCGGATCCCCGCTTGTTTGAAAATAAACACAGTTCAGGTTTGTGTTTTGTAGCTTGTAGATAATATTGAAGGGTGTTCAGAAGACTGGAGGGATACGTTAACAACATGTTTGAACCAGACCTGATTAAGTATAACTGCTCTAAATTAAAACAATACTTAGTTGTTGTTTCATCTCCCATAAAATGTCTTCTAAAACCTTTGAAGTACCTTTAAACCTGTAGATAAATGTACCTCTTACAGGCAGCAATACGTCACATGTATGCTAATGGGATATTGCTTCCTAAATGTACCAGCTACAATAATCGGCTATAATTATCTCCTTTACAATCAGTCAATTTATGAAAACGGACCATGCGCAAAATGGGAGTTTTAAAAGTTACCACTTTTTTCAACCTTTAGGCATTTTCCAATCAAATATAATAACACCCGCACCCTGTTTTTCATTTCCGCCAGAACCTAAGTAAATTACAATCTCTTCACAACTTTTTAAATATATCATTTTGTAAACATTCTCACATAACTCTTGTCCCCGGCTTCGCTCGCAGACACGTCGTGCAATAAATCGACCTGAAAGTTCGTGAACGTCAGATTTACTCTCGCTTGTTCTGCGGGTTACTTGTTCAACTTTTAAGGACTTCGGAAAATGAATTTGGTGGAGATTTGACGTTGTCTTAATAAGAATTATAAAACTTACAAACAAATTCGGAGTTAGTTACGGAAGCCCGCCAATTCAAATGTACTTAGATCACCTTTTCAGAAGAACTCCTTAACAAATAAAAGGATCCTTAAATTAAAATAAGATTTACTAGTTAGAGGTAGTCGATAGGGAAAATTCAGCATGATCTCCCATGATTTTATTCATTGCGTACTGTTACTGTCCAGAGGCAAAAGAAATATTAACAATATTTTCGTGACAAGCCATTTTGTTTCTGTAAAATGTTTCAATAGATAACGAGTTTAAGCCCATATTTGAATGCACATGTTTGTGCTGTGCGGTAGTGGTGTTGGATTGATGTGCGCAAAGCTAGATCTTGAAGACTCGTCTACACGTCGGATGTTTCAAATCACTTCCACAAGTAATGGAACGTGCGCTCTCGAGCTGTGTGTCGCGACATGCCAGCTCATCCTCAACAACAGCGCGTCTTAGTACAGATATTAACTGATTCGATAATAAGTTCTGAAACGAGCCCAATTAGGAACATAGGCGTTCTCTACGCACCCTGTAGGTAGAACAAGGGCGAGATACTGTAGTGTAATATGCACATTTGACACTCGATGTATTGTATACCTAGAAAACGAATGAAACCTCCCAATAGCCAAATCACCGGCCATTACTCCTCTGCGGGTCAATTCTCTACTATATCCTCTTTATTCCGGACAATAAAGAGTTATTCACCCACACTTGCCAATAGATGGCGTATATAGATAAATTGCAATCGGACAGATCATTTTAAAACTCAGTCAAAGTAATAACAAAGTTGTGGAGCAGTATTATGAGTGTTATGGGAGATTAAGAAAATTGGGTGTGGTATATGAAGTGATCTCTAGGTAGAGAATATTTGTGTATAGTGTATAAGCCATTGACTTCTAAACAGGCATAATGCTTGGACGACGTTGTTAATGCTTAGACGAAATGGAACGATTTTTGTAAGTACCTACCCAAAAAATATAATGTTGCTGTGAAAAATTAAAACTATGAACTATATGAGATTAAAACGGAGCATCCAGGTAGGTATCCATGCGAAAGTAGTTAGAACTTGTTACATTATGCTTGGAGATAGACTGTCTTCTGGGAAAGGACTCATAGTCATAATCTCCAAAAAAAATTCTCGCGAAGTCACTTTACAGAAGCTAATACGGCGGAATGTATAATTAATGCCACCTCTACATTTCGTAGAGTTTAAAATTTGGCAAGATACGCATCGTTTGGGATATAAACTCGCACGTGCTACTTGGGTTACGAGTTATTTGCTCGTTTTATTTACGTCGGGACAATTAATCACAACGTCATTTCATTTCACGACGAGTAAGTTTTCGGAAACAATAATAAGCCTGTAATGTAGTAGGAGTAGTGGAGACACGAAAATATTTCTGGATATGAAAGACTGGGATAGATTTGGATGTTGTGTGAAAAATAAACTCTACTTTTCCTCCCTCATGGCCACAGATTCCTTTCTAATAATTAGTAGAATTCTTAAAATCTGCCTCATTAATAGTCACTACGTATGTAATAAATTTAATCAAATATTACCCTACAATGATATAACTATTTCCAATAAATATAGAAACAAACATCATTTCTATTGAAACACCTTTATCAGAAGATATTTTAAACGCACACTATTAATATTCTACGTCCACCTGAAAACCCGAACCAATCTAACTACAAAAGCTTTCCCGTGTATCTGGATGGAGATCCATATCGTCTTAGATACAGTAGTAAGTACGTTACAGATACCGTGCTACGGTCACGTGCCGCCGCGAGCTGTCTGTTCAAATATTAACCGGTGCGCCACGGACATACATAAAACTATCTGTATTTATCAATGTGCTTGAATTAGGTTTCAAGAAGGCTAGACTTAAAGAAGGTGACTTTTTCATTAAGACATGCATTTTATCAATGGCGATTATGGCAAGAATAGTCTAGAACGTAGGCTGCTAGAATATAATATAGTTTTTGGAGTTAATGACGTATTTCGGAGAGTTGTTTTAAGTTAAATTTGATAGTGACGGTTATGAAACAAGTTTAAAGTGCGTATCAAGCCGTGTTTTGTTTAAAACTTCTCCTCTTGATCAGTTGCAACTTTGCAAGTCTCTAGCGACTTTAAACTACAAATATAACTATACCTATAGATAAAGTCGACTTGCAGGACGTGGTCTTATCATCATTGTCGTCATCATCTGCAACACATGCTAGTCCTCCGTTGGAGAGAGACCTCCTCTAATGACCGTCATAGCGCCCTGTCTTCTGCTTCATCATCTATTTTATTCCACTTGACCGCAGGCCTTCACCTAATGCGCGCCATAGCAGCCTTCAACTTACAGCTATTTATTTGCTAGGAATTTAATAAAACGCGGCCGCTTAGTATTTTAAAACTGGTCATCTCATCTAGTACATGTTGTTCCCAACATTCTAGTTTTCTAGTTGCACTAATGGGCGTAGTGATAAATGTCCTCGGTCATTAGAAGCTGCATTTATACTCGCTGCGATATTTTCTGAAAAGTCGTTTATCCTAGGAGCTATCTCTACCGGTAGGTAGTGAAATGAACGTAGCAAAAGCACACGGACATAAATGTTTACCATCAGGGAAATAGTTTCCAGAATTATTGGACCAGCAAGATCCAGTAATTATTAAATTTATCTAAGTACCAGTAGGTACTATAGTTTGACCGAAACCGCTGTACCGCTCCTTGAGAAAGTGCGGCGAGGTGGGGGGCGAGGAAAAAAGAGCAAGAGTACACATTAGATCGATATTGTCTGGCTGATGGTCTGTTGTGTTGTCTGGCAGACTGATGGATCGGAGCAACCGGTACTTCCCCTCCGTCTCGCCGCGCGCATACCTCAGGCGCGGTACAGCGGTATCGGTCAAACTATAGGTACGAAGGATGGTAGTTAGGTGAACCAACTCATCCCAAATGCAGAAACATAAACAAGTTACACTAAAACCCTCTTAGCTAATCTTATCCACGAATGCTTTCCAATACAGGTAGTGTACCTACCACTTGACATAAAAATACACGTTTACGATTATTCCTCGTAATGCAGATAAACTTATTTATCGCTAGTAATATCAGAAATGTAATGTAACTGTAAAATAAAGAAGTAGGTTAATTCAATGCCACCTATACTTTTATTTGCATCACAAAAGTACCTTTTCCATTCAGAATATTAATCAAACTTTACAAAGTTGGTCTGTTTTTAAATGTGGTTGTATTTTTTATGGATGTAATAAATGTATGGTACAACAAAAAGAAGATTAAAATGACAAGTGAAGTTCCAAGTTTCAATCTTTCAGATTTTCAAAAGGGCTAAAGGTATAATTTTATTGATATTGCAACCATAACAATTCGAAAGGAACACATCCCGTATTAGGTATTATTACACATTACTCAGCCAGTCATCTTTAAGCACGTGCGCAATGGGGTGCTCTTCCGGTGGACAGGCGGAGGGGGAGCGGAAGCGAGTTCTCAGCAGTTATCGAACGTTTTTCGGTACGCTGTACAACGAAATTGATCCCATAGTGCTTTTAGTGTGAAGGTAAATATGGACGTCTTGTCTTGCTGGCAGCTTTCAACGTCAAGAACATTTGTGGGTCTCTAGAGGTGCCAGAATGATAAAACTGAAAAGTTTCTTCATGTATCATCTGCTGTGAAACCTAATGCAAGTTACCAACTTTGTGAAACAAGGGGCTCTCTTTACTAATATAATATTTAATCTAGATCAATGTTTGTTCAAAGTTTACCTTCCAACCCACTGTGCGAGGCCGCTAAGGCCTTGTATGTAATGGTATATGATATTAATAGATAAAGTAAGAATTTGTGATTTTATAACAATACATAAATAAAGTCCATAAAACAAAGGAATTCAAAAAAATACATAAAATAACTTTTAGTAAACTATAGTTTTAAAGACGTGTGAGAAAATCTGTGAGTTTTCGAGTTTTTCTCGAAAACTGACCCTGGTTAAATTATTGTCAAAAGTAAATAGGTATTCTACGTATTAGAATTGATCTTCTCTAATAAGAAATGTAACAAGGTGCCGATCTTGATAAAACTTTACTGGTTGTGTCCCCCTCGCAAATCAGCCACATTGACCTGTCACCATCTATGACCCACTTTCTCTTCCACTGCTCCTACTCACAAGGTCTACGGATACGTTGCGTATTGTTCCGTCGGGTTCGACGCCGACGGTGCTACGCTGCCTAAACCCAACCTGACCTTGTTTAACCCTGGTCTCATTTATATTAACTGACTTCAAAAAAGGAGGAGATTCTATGTTTGGCTGCATGTATGTTTCTTTTATGTTGAACGCCGATTTCTCGTTTTATATGTACATGTATTATGTATATTGATTTGGATGATTCTTTTGCAATTGTTTATTATTATCTTTACAATTGCAAAAGATGATCACGAGGTGGTCACATAAAAAAAAATTCTAGAGGGAATTAGTAATTAGTAGGCAAAACTTAAAATACTGTTTAAAACTAAGGGATTCGAGGTCAGTTTTAGTTTTTTCAAAAAATCTAACTATGGAAAACACCCACCATCGGCCACCTTCTCGGTTCCTTATTATGTATCAACGCCGCGTCTTGGCCTGTTATTCAACATCCTGAAGCAACGCCGAAGACATTTCACCGCAACGTCATTCTAGGTGTTTCGTATGGCTAACTCTGATATGATCAACAGCCAGTTTTAGTTATTTATAGATAACATGCAGCCATGTAGCAGCTCATGTAGCACACGCGGTGTGTACAAGCCCCCCGGGGACGAACTTCCTCCTGAATGCTGTAAAAGCTTTGCTCGATAAGTAAGTTCTGCCATCATTTTATGAACGGTGAGCTTTCGCAGAGCAAAAGGTCAGTTTTTCATATTACAAAGTTAAAGCTCAAATTGACGCGTAATTATGTAAATTTATGAAAAATGCTCATAAACTTTGTAAATTTAACATTTATGTGGCGTGGCGCCATGATTTATTTTACAAAGTCAATATTTTATTTTGTACACGACGTATTTATAAATAAATAAATAAATAAATAATGCTGGACAATCCACACAGCACCATCTAGCCCCAAAGTAAGCTACTCAAAGCTTGTGTTATGGGTACTAGATAATTGATATTTAATACATTATATACATAGATAGATAATTTTTTAGTATACATAGAAAACACCCAGACCAACGGAACAAATTTCTGCAGATCGCACACATTACGTTTTGGAGAACCGGTAGGTGGGGAATGTCTACACACAAAAACACCGTAGGTACTCTCTATGAAAATGTTTCGCGAATACAAAAGTAGGCACTGTTAAATTGTTGTTGTTGACTTATACCTCGCGACACTAGTAAAATACCAGGTTATGTGGAAGATACAAATACTTAGAACAAATGTCTGTAAAACCGAGAAGGCAGGAGACCGGCAGAAAATTGGCTGTCGCGATATTTTTCTACCACAGCACGTGTCTCTGCACGTGACTACCAAAATTTTCACTCTGACAGTTCTACTGTCAGCGCGGGTGCGTTCCGTTCCTACCTTCGGAATTGAACGCCACAACGTATTTATGTTTTGTGATATTACAACCGCTGGGTGTGTAGGTTTGATATCTACTTAAAATCTTTGAAGGATTTTTCTGGAGGTTTAAGGTTCTTTTTTGGCGTAATATAAAATGTTAAATAGGTACTCGAGAAATATCAAAATCATAATTAACTACACAAATAGTCGGGGCCTAGTGCGAATACAATGTTGGGCGTGCGTTACCAAAGCGCGGTTTAAAACGATTTGTACCTACCAACGAAAGGCAATACCGATTCGTTTCCGAAATTATTTTGTGTGCGACAACTTTGACGATCATTTACTTCACTAATATTCTAAAGGTGAAAGATAGGGTAAACCCAGGATACATGCCTCAGTGGGATAGATGCCTCGGTTTCAAAAAACATAACTTCCCGAAATCGCAACTACGAATTAATAGTTTAATTATGGCGCGGACGTGCCACACCCCTCAGTTCCCCGCAGGCGGTTGAGCAGAGTGGACGTATTTTTCTTGTGCGTGCGATTATCTCCGCGGCGAACGCAGGCTTACTGGTCAAAGTTTTAAACTTGAGTATTCAGTGTTGCATAACTTTTTATGTAGTCATAAATTTTATTCAATTTTACTAACGTTGATACATTGTTACATTGAGTACACACCTAAATGTCAATACCCTCTCTATTGTATTTAGTTTAGTTCTACTTATGAAAGGCATCTATCCGTATCAAAAAGTATAGTTGCCTCAATTTATCTGGGGGATAGTTGCCCTTAAAGGCATCTATCCCCCAGAACTCTAAACATAGTCAGTGTTTGTTGGGAAACATAATTTTGTTATATTTTACGTCGGAAACATTTTGTACATACCTATTTGTGTTCAATACCTAATGTTTGTAGGGGAACCATGCCACGAAAGTACAAAAATGTTGGTTTTCTTCTTTCGTAAATGTTGGTTTTCTTAATGTTCATTTTCTTAATTTTCTTACTGTTGATTTTCTTTATTGTTATGTTTTGTTAGACAAATTCACACGCTCAATTATTATTGTATAGGAATGCTCAAATAAATGATTTTAAATTGTATTTTACTTTTATTCATTCTATAGGGCATCTATCCTCCATAGCATTTTCATGCTGTGGCATCTATCCATATAGGGTAGGCATCTATCCCCAAAAAAAGGGTTTGCGAAAACTCAATTCCTGCCTACTTAGTGATATTTAGGTCACTAGCAACCGTTATAGATGTGAGATAAAAGATTAAACTATCTATATTCATAAAAATTACTCATCAAATAAGAATTTTAAAACTACAAGGCTTTTTCAAAAAGTGTGGCTTCTATCCTGGGTTTACCCTAGTACCTATGACGTATGTGTATATGTCACTTCTTCACGCTCAAACAACTGAACGGATTTGGATGTAATTTGGTATCAAAATAAATTATATCCTTGATTAACGGCTACTTTGACCCCGGAAATAGCAGTATTCTCATGGGATGATCAAATAATTCAGATATGTTTATCAACGCGGGTAACAAAGCGGGGAGCTGCTAGTAAATTATAATAGGTACCATATCAATGTAATCAGAAGTTACCGGTAACAGCGAGTCACATAATAAATCAGAGCAACTTTCACAAGCTATACTGTGCACTTTATCGTTAACGACTCGAACTAATAATCTTGAATCTGCTTCATCATTCACTCTCACAACAGAACAATCTCGACTGTCCATTACAGCGCAGCATCAGCCAGAGTGCCTTTGTAACGAGACGATAAAAATCACAAATACAATCTACATATTCATGCGTCCACCGCGTCTGTGATAATCTCGGAGGAGCCGCCATTTTGTGAGGGAATTAACTGTCTACCGTAGCGATGTGAGGTGGTAAATGAAAAATTATGTACTGTCCAATTTTGTTCCTACTAATTCGAAACCGTGTTGCAAACCCCTCTTTGTGAATTGTAAAGTCCTGCCTCTACCATGCATGTACATTAAAGATGTCTGTATATTTGTCAAATCTTACCCAGCTTACTTTACTAAACGTGGGGATGTCATGATTCGACAGAAAAGGGCCAAGTTTCAAAATTTGCTCTACAAACCTCAATGTTGTAAGGATATTTATAAAAAAAAATGTTTTTAACATGTGCATAACTATTTATAACAAGCTACCAGAAAAATTGAAAGAATTAAATGGAAACCTATTTAAGAAACATTTACATATATGGTTACTTTCAAATTGTTTCTATAGTGTAAACGAATACTTAAATTTTAAATAGTAAGAGAATTAGTTAATGATATTTTAATGTATAATTAATACCTAATAATAATAATGACATTTTAACATTTGCACACCTGCTTGCGGGTCGAATACATTGTCTTCACATAACTTTAAGATCTTGTAATTATTGTATTCTGCAAATAAATGATTGATTCTGATGATTCTGATTCTAAACATATGGGTTCCATTTCTTGCTAAGTTGGGTAAAAGGATTTGATGGCAACAAAGCCAAGCAGAAAATTCGTAGGTATTTCGAGTGACCGTGAATGGCCCCAGCCCAACCATCATGTTTTACACCAAAATGGAAAGAGTCCCGTCTGCAGCGAGCCGGCTCCCGCCCCGCGGCCCTGGTGAACGTTTCCATAAAGCTACAAACTCGAGTATTCATTATAATCCGCCCAACGCCGGGTCAGCGCGACTAATCTAATTGACGAATGTTGCCCTCCAGTCTAGAGGAACTAGTACCGTGGCCAATGACCTAAACGTCTAAACGCATATATTTTCAATTTATTTTTAATCGCATAACCGATCGAAATAACACGACTAAGAGACGTGCTCGTATAAGTTTATTTTAAGCAATAAATAAATTTCTTTTCTTTTCTTTTTTCTAAGTAATTATATGAATACGTCTCTTAGTCGTGTTATTTTTTGTTATTTTCTACATAATTCTTCTGTTAACTTCATACCTATGTAGGTGTACATACATATGGATATGACAGAAAATGAGAAAAAATACTTAGCATCTTCCAGATGCTAAGCATTTTTTTTTGTCATATATTATAACAAAACTCGCTTCCACTCAAGGCTTCCCTTGCGTTTTTCCAGGATAAAATGTAGCCTTCCTCGGGATATCATCTATGTCCTTACCAAATTTCATTGAGGTTTGTTTAGCCATTTAGGTGTCATAGTTTAATTGTACCCTAAGGAAGTATTGATACCGAATGCTCTGTTACCACGGCTCAAACCATCTGTTATTCGTGTTGTCTAACAGACAATGCAAAGCACGAGTAATGACTTGAGCAAATTCAAGTTAGTCTTCGTTAGATGCGGCCCGACTCGGAGCTTCATTTGATTTATTTATTCAGGCACTGATTTAACCCTTGCGGTAAAATAACTTGATTTTCTAAGAAAGTCATGATTTTCATCAATAAATCTCAATTTGAATTAAATAAATGATTTTATGTATAACGTGTAACACGCACATATACATAGATACACGTGCCACCCTGTGCAAATTTCAACAAAAACGTTCAAAATAATTTGATGCACTCACACTGTGGTCAGTTGACCGATTGAACTGAGCGTTGTTCGAGTTAAATAAACAGATGGATCCAGTGCAGGGACTGATGAACCTGACTGACTGATACGTGAAGGGAGATTTGAGAACAGTATGGGACTAGAGCTGGTTGATATCGCGTCTAGAGTTCTCCTTATCCGACTTGCTGAGAAGGTGGTATTTTGATGGTCTGATCATTTCTATGATGATTTCCGGATCAAGTCAAACTG
Organism: Eupithecia subumbrata; assembly: GCA_949316285.1. Lineage (NCBI taxonomy): Eukaryota > Metazoa > Arthropoda > Insecta > Lepidoptera > Geometridae > Eupithecia > Eupithecia subumbrata. Next base: position 4,625,615 of record OX438638.1, read on the forward strand.
ATGCTTGACCTTTTGCGTAAAAGCATTGCTTATTTTATGCTTGCCTCTAAAGGGCGGACCACAGAACTTCACCAAGACCAAACTGTTGATGAACAGTAAATTGTTGATATTTTTTTCTTTCGAAGGTTTGAATTATCTAACATCAGAACTCTATGTACATACGTACCTACGATTATTCTTTTTCTATTCACTTCTATCAGCCTTCATTTCAACATACACTCTTTTCTTACATGTTATGGAAGATCTGTATCTACCAACGAAAGAAAATCTAGGCTAAGAGACTAGCTCTAGCTTGACTTTGGAAAACGGTGCTAAATATCTTTTCTTTCTACACAGAAGCTGAATGTAACAGTAAGCTTGATATTTTCTAGTCAGTCCCTGTTCTTGTGGCAGCCAGTTCTCCCTTCGCCCACCCCGTGTCTCGGACTCGGGCCCTCAGAACGCGGCGGCTGTATGGAGTGGTTACAATATGCGACCTCGGGGACCTGCAATGTTTACAGCTTTTACAGGTTTGATGTCACATACTTTATGAGAAAATACTTTTTGTTTCGTCGATAACATGACTTTCCTTTTTCCGTTATTTTTTGTGTTATTATTGGAACGTGATCTGGGCCGCGATCAGGGTGTGGTACAGCTTTATGGCTCAAAAGTTAGGGTGCGCGTTCACAGGCCGGCATCGGACAATCCGCTGACAGGTGCGTTCGCTGATCGGCAATCCGAATGACGTCATAGGTACGCATTAAACGGAAAATTTGCCTTCAAAAATCCTCGCCAGCATTGCGTCAGACCTTGTATAACTGGAGTGGCTGTCAGTTGATTCATCCATGAGGCAATTGTTTAAAATAAATAAAATAAATAAATAAGGCTGGACAATTCACACAGCATTATCTAGCCCCAATCTAAGCAGAGCTTGTGTTATGGGTACTAGATAACTGATATACTTAATACAATACACTACACAGATAGATATTTTTTATTATACATAGAAAACACCCAGACCAACGGAACAAATTTCTGCAGATCGTACACAAATTTGTTCCAAATATTTTTTTAAAATATTTGGGATAGGTGTATCAAAACGCATGAGTCAAATCGAACAAAAGTCTAGGTTAGGATTAACGATATGGAGTTAAATATCATTACATTACATTTATCTAAAAAAGACTATCGAAGATAAGAAAGCCTCAGAGAAGAGAGGATTCTGCTGGATTGGAGTGACCTCGCCAGTCGTATCGTGCGGTCGTGTAAGGAAGTGCATGTAGCTCGGGTGACGTCTCCTCCAGATGAAGCGAGGCAGCTGACACAGAGCGGGACAGAAAACATATTTCATTTCGATCCAAAGCAACTACAGTGAGAATAACAAAGGCACGGTTTACATAGAAGACACACAGAGAGCTCAGACTCTCTTCTCTCTTACACATACTCTGTGTTGTTGGTACTGATAGGAACCAACTGTTACATATATGTAGAAATACATAATACAGATATTTCATTTAATAAATAATTTACAATTATTAACGAGATACTATACAACCTCATCACGTATCGCCATGGGGAGGGCAGGGGATTGAAAAATTTGCAAAAAACATCACGTGATTTATGAACCCATAAGAACCCAGTGATGGCTTTAGACAAAAGCGATTAAGTAGACTGGATTCTGATTGCGTTTGTGATATTCAGGCTATGTTAGGAACAAGACAACCATATTCTGTCTCTGATTCAAAGCAGTGATAATCTGATAATCAAAGGGAATAATAGATATTCTGACAACCCTCACGATTGCCTCATTTATAGCTTTACTCACGAATGGCGTCGCGGCAATCCCACTGCTGCACCACAAGATCCGTAAGCCATTGGAAAGCAGTCCGGAGAGCTGAGTGTGTGAGGCGGGTTAAGCCGACAATCTAACCACTAAACTACACGGAAAAATTATGTATCTAAACTAAACACACCCTATCATAACTTCACAATAATAATCTCATCCCCTTCCGCCATGATGTCTATTTAAGCGGCCTCCCCACTATCGCGCATTATACCCGGTTCTATCCGGTTATACCCGGATTACAGTGACGTCACGGCTGGCTTACGGGCTGATCCCTCACATTTTTTCAGCTCTCGTAAAAAACGCCCCAAAGGACTCGCACATCGTCGTTACGCGGACAAAGTGTAGATGAGTGGTGAGGTTGTTACCGAATTTGTTTTCGGAGTGCTAGGAATCAGGAATTTTACTGACTAGTTTTTCGGAGTTGGTTTAAAATACCTGAAACTAAACACAGCAGGTATAAAGCAAAGTGGTGTTGCTGTTTCGGAGTCGATTTTCAGAATGTTGTAATTTTATTTTACGAATAAAATCTAAACCTATGTATTTTAATTACACAAAAATACTAAAATGGTGAAAAACTATAGTTGTAAGTTGACTAGATTCAATAGGTAGGTTTTCAAAACTAGGTAAGTACAATGTATTTCATAAAAGGATGCACACTGCAACACTACTCTTCGAATCAAATTTCAGCTTCGGACTCCGAAATCTGGAACGAGAATAACACATCACTCCGAATTATAATTTCAAATATGCGATGTGTCGTCTCAGTTAAATTTACTTTATCGCTTGAATTTGAAGCGATGTGGGTAATATGTGCTTTGTATGTGTAGCGGTTACCCGACTGCGAAGATAAAGAGGGTAATGTGTAACTCGAGTTGTGTTTGTCGAGTTCCCGTCTCGGAGTGAGAGGACCGTTCGAGGGAGTTCCCTTTGTAAACATGAACACGAACGTTTGGATGAACAGCGGAATTATTATGTAAAGTTATGAATTGGAGATTATGAAAATGGGTTTTTCAGTTGTATGTATGTTTTCAACGTGAGCTCCGTTGTGCTCTTTCAAGGCATTTTATTTTTTTCTGAATCTTTCTATAGAGACGCGTTCTGCTTTCATGAAAGCTATGAACCCTGTTGGATTTTATAAATTAGCTAAGTAGTCCAAAGTTTGACGACCTCTGTGGTCGAAGGTCTGCCTGCAACGCAGGAGGTTGCGGGTTCGATTCCCGCCTCTGGACAAATATTTGTACGATCTGTAGACATTTGTCCAGGGCGTTCTGGATGTTTTCTATGTACGATAAAAATATCTATCTATGTAGTGTATTGTATTAAGTATATCAGTTATCTAGTACCCATAACACAAGCTCTGCTTAGCTTGGGGCATCCAGCATTATGTATTTATTTAAAGCTCCTTTGAAACTGGTACAGTTGAGCTGATGGCCCGATCCTATAACTTGTGAAGCCATTCCAAAAGACATAAGTATGTGCTTAAAAGCGAGTAGTGCAGTGAAATTATAAACTTTGACTTTGAGTTAACTATACCAGGCTCGTGTGGTGTGAGACGTCTTAGTTACAGATTAAAGAAATAGTTCTGAACTGAAAGGAATCGTCTCACATGCTGCACGACGCCTGATGTTACTCTGCGCTGTTAGAACATCGACGCGTCCGTCCACAACGTGTGACGTAGTTCACGTGTGCCAGATATAGTTCTCGTTTATCTAAAGCCCACCTCCACTGTGCTATTACAAGGACACGCAGCGCGCCCTCCATCCCCTCACATAACGCAATAACACACGGCGACCTATAAAAAGCGTCGCTGTAGCTCATAATCAGAGCTTGCGCGGTACAAAGCGTATAAACGCGCCGGTTATATATACGGTGTACACTTACGAGCAAGGAAGTGGAACAACATGTACTGACATAATAAATAATTGAAACTTGTGTAACTATGGTTTCGATGTGAAACGTCTTTCAAATCGGTTGGCTGGGAGTCCTGCGGTTGTGGTTGACATGCCGTGCACACACAGCAGTGTGGCGAGTGAAGCTAGCCACGCTCTATGCTGCTTTTTAGCTAAAATTCTCTACTAGACCTCACAAGACAAGAAATTTCATATAGAGACTCCACTGCGGCTACGTCCCTAATACAGTCTACCAGATTTTTTGCTCATGCATAATGCATTCACTGGCCAGCTGCTACGACAGGCCGAAAATAAGCATTTCCGCCATGGTTATTCAAACTGATATAATATCCCATTCATTGCCCCAAGCATGTTATGAACGAATATGATATAATACAAACACGCACAGCTAAATAGGTGGTATAATGTAGGTACATTATAATAATGCCAGGTAGAATGCTACAGAAATGAGTTTCCTCTCGAGAGTACAATTATTTTGTCCGGCGGAGTGTGTGTGCACGGTACCTGTGGCGCGTGTCATTTGTTTTGATCAGAGCGCGCGCCTCGCTCCGCATCATGTGTTGTTATTCGCATTATGGAGGTGTCTTGTGAAGGAATAGCGGTTATTATTGCGTTTAGTTTGCTTTGTTTGGGTTTTGTAAATGTGAACCGACCCTACTGTTTGTGGACTACCAATATAAGGAGAAACGCTTTATTTGTATCACACACACGAGCGATAAACTGACGTTCTAAAAATTAAGTAGGGTAGCGAGAGAAATTTTTGGAAATGAACCTTTTTACCTATGGTGTAGCCATTTATTGCTGATGAGAAAATTTTGTCATAAATGCACAGCACATATATTCGTAGAAGATAAGCCCACACCAACCACACATGAGAAATATATCAAAGTAAGTCGTAAAATAATTTCATCTTTCACGAGACATCATCGAGACTAGTCCTCTTTGCGCGGAACTTTTACTAAATATTATACATCCAATATTTTGTAATGGAGATTCGTAACGTAAATTCTGAATAATATTAATATGTAGCCTGTACCTGCCGGCCTGGGCTCGCCTTGCCTGACTCCACCACGTGGAGAGAACGTAAGGGCCTCTTCTTCTTCAAGTCTGATAATGAATTAATGAATTAAATTACATTCGAACTGAAATTATGCAAGGCATTGTACAAGAACTTTGTAGGCAAGTAGCAGACGTGAAAATACAGATAAGTTCAGAGTCGACTGCGAGCGAGCAGCTTCACTGCGGACCTCTTATTAGTTAGAACAACTTTTAATTGGCCGCCAACAACCGCTGCTTCGGACCGGGAACGTTTACCGAACCATCATCAGGGGAGATGGACTTGCTTGGACTATGTTCAACAGTGGAAGGAACACTTATTACCTGTAAGTGGACATGTGCTTCAAACAAGAATGAGAGTAGGGTGTCGTTAGATAACTACCTTGTCATAAGGAAAACTTTTATACATTATTTAATAAATAAATAAATAATTAAATAATGCTGGACAATTCACACAACATTATCTAGCCCCAAGCTAAGCAGAGCTTGTGTTATGGGTACTAGATAACTGATATACTTAATACAATAATTTACATAGATAGATATTTTTACTATACATAGTAAACACCCAGACCAACGGAAAAAAATTCTGCAGATCGTACACAAATTTGTTCCGAGGCGGGGATCGAACCCGCAACCTCCTGCGTCGCAGGCGGACCTTCGCCCGCTGCGCCACGGAGGTCGTCATTATTATATTATAATTATGTCATATTATTTATTAAATCGAGTCTTATGGATTTCCGAGCCATATAAAGCAAAACTGACTTACAGTACGTATCATCAAATATTACGTTATAGTTCCCTTCTAGGATAATTGACCTTCTGTCATCTCAAAAATCAAAAAACTTCTAGTACAAAAGAGTAATTAGTGGAAAATCGGTACTAATGAAGGCAGAGTTGGTCGCAGAACAAAAGCAAACAAATTTTTGTTCTTCGATCAAGAGACCGAAATAAATCGACATCATCATTATTTTCCCTCGTCGCATAAAAACGCAATGAAACGCAAAATTAACTCCGAAGTCGGCGTCGAACGGAACGCAATTTACTTTATTTTTGCAAAAGTGTTTCAGAAGTGACGTCGCGTGACTTCAAGAATCAGTTACATAGTTTAAGTCCTTGAGATTCATGTTACTGCTAGGGCCAAGTCAGGAGCGAATTGCATACTGTTATTGAATTCAATTTAGAAACATGAATTAAATTGTTAATCAAAGGTTGAATTGAAACTCAAACAATAATAAATAATTGATAAATAATTATGCTGGCCAATCTGTTGTCCAGCATAATTATTAGCAAGTTCTTAGAGTTTACAAAATCGATTGCAGCTGCGGGCATTCCTACATAGGCCAGACTAAACAAACGGTCGCGGAACATGTTAAGCCTACAGCAATCTTGACTTGATTATATTATATCGAGATATTGGATAAAAGATGACGAGTCCAATTAGTCCAACACATTTATCACGTTCTCTTCATACCGCAAAGAAGCCAAAAAGCACCATAAGCGACGTTCCAGAAGCAATTAAGGCTCCAGTCTTCAGCTCGTACTTTGCACAGTTCTATAAATCTAACTGGGCTTATTGCCGAGAGCACGGACCGACTGCTCACTATATCAGACCAAATTTAAATTCGAGCACCAGCTTTGGTTTGTATAAAAAAAAACTCACTTTCTAAATGAGAATAATTATGGTAGATCTAAGTCGGAATCTGAATGCGGCTTGAAGCTTCTTTGGATAGCCGCCTTTCATGTCATATGTTCGTATCGTATTCTAGAATGAAGGTCAGGGTCCTATGTTTATAAACCATCTCTTTGTGAATGTGTTTTGGAGTGGATCGTGTAGATACTTATCTAATTAAATGATTAAAATCAACGGAAGCTTGAAATATTAGTGTTACTTCTTCTATACTGTTTCCACTAATTTTAGGCGAAAATCAAAGGATTTTTATTAAAATGGAAGGGCCGGCCCAATCCGTTGCATGAATTACGGTGCGATTACTCTGAATAAAATTGTTCAAAAGCATTCTAAACGCATTAAATATGTAAAGCTCTAATTCTAACATAATGTTCTTCAAAAAGAACTCTGATGGAAGATTGAACAAAAATATTGACCTTCTCAGTAGCCGGCCCTCAGAAGGAAATATAATTAAAAATTCACTTTCGTTTCAAAAAATTATAATAACAACCCAATATATTTCCTTATTAAGTAAAGTCGTAGGCATGTTTACAATCATTGCTCTTACGGTTCTTCAGAGAATGAGGCGGGATGGAAACACAAATTTTATTTGAGAGCAATTCTAAGAATAAGTAGATAGTTACCTACTGTGTTTTTGGTGTAGTACCTACTAGTCAAGTAGTAGTAAAAAAGCTAGTCACCTATATATCATACACCTACCGACGTAAACAGTAGGCGTGTGTGTGGCGTGAGAGATTGAGTGGGGAGGGTAGTTAAGTATCTAAACCCTACGAGTTTGAATTTTTAAGGTTTTAGATATTCTTATTTTGTTTGTTCTTTGTCCGGCTGAACAACAGCTGTGAAAACTTATGTGTACTGAACTGTACTTTCAATCGAATTGTGCAAACAGTTTTAAAACACACACTTCACCCATTTCTCCATACTAAATTCGAATCTTGGCACATACATGCGCAACTATGTTGTGCTACACGTGCGACGTGACACACAGTCACGTCTAGGACCATTTCATGAATACCTATATTATTGTGTAAGACAGTTGGAAAATAGCTCAAATACATTTCTATTTTCTTTTCAAAACTGAAGAAATTTCGTATGTCCATGATGAAACAAACAAAACATCAAACACCATAAATAAATCTGAAATCTGGAATAAATCACCATCGGCGTCGTCTGTCATAATCATGAACCATGCCTGCGCCTTGTGGGTGCGCCGTGCACCCCGTGCATTTGGAACGCGAACCGAACTCTAGGGGCCGGTGGCGGCAGCGGGATGAGGAATTTCGGTCAGGTGGAGGGCGAGGAGTGTCCATTCTATACTTTTAGTTTTTACTTTTTTTTTGCGTTATTATCTTTTCTCTGCTTCTACGTAATATTTACACTGGAAGACGTAATAATTGAAAGAAGACGTAGTAATTCATTCATGTTAATAACATGAATGAAATACTGGAAACAAGCTCAACATATAATATGTTTAGCTGTGTTCTAGTGTTTGATTCTCATCTCACACTCAAATCACATAATGTCGTTGTCATAAGTATATCTTCTGTCATAAAATTCAAATCACTTTCACCGCAAACACTATCACCAAGAGTTGCATTGATAAGCAGCACACTCAGAAAGCCACGAAGGTGCCAATTTTATTCTATCTCGAACCAATTAAGAGCCGTGAGAGCTTTGCAAAGAAAATCTTTCAGCTCTCGAAATAATTAAGTTTAAAGAGTTCTCCGTATTTAACTGAAAGCATTCTCTGATCCACGTGTGAAGGCTTTTTCCTCAGCTAATACGGGGAGGTACCTCCTTGGAAGAGTATACCTGTTATTGGAACAGGAAATGGGTCTAACTAAAGACTGTAATGTATACTGTATAAATAGGCGATGATTTCAAAAAGTGGATATGTTTACTTCTAATACATAATTGAATGGTCACTAAAGACTAATATGAGCTTAAGAAGATCTGTACTTCCTCTGGATCCGAGACAGTTACTAAACGTGAACCTGAAGCCAAGCCAGCTGTACGTCACACGTTAACATGTCGTGACTAATTGGAAGATGTATAAGAGGTAACGTTGCTCAGTTTGGTTGTAGAATGTGATCTCTGGAGATTATGTACCCACTGGTCTAATTCTAAAAAAAGTTTCACTAATCTCTGATCACGGAGCCGCAGGCAGAAGCTAGTTGGTGAAAATATCTTCACGTCCCTCAACTTTAGTGGAAACAAACTTGACAAATCGAGTTACTTTTTGTCAATTTTATCGATGCACTTTACGACAAGAAGGTTTCAGAAGCATTGAACTGAATGGCAGCTTTACGAGCACGTAACGTCTGCAACAATATTTATTGCAAGCAACGGAATAAGCAATATTTATTTTACCAATTGTAGAAAGCTCAGGACAGAGAAATTTAGAGAGTTAATACATGGAAGTTTAAACTTGTTGTGTTTTTCATTTCCATGATCTCGGGCCACCTTGGTCCTTTAGTAGCCACGCGCAGAGCTTTATGGTCCTCTGTTACATGCTACGTGCTATTATCATCATTAAGCGGCTGGCCACTGCTGGGAATAAGCTTTCATGTTCTTCTGTGCTAATCTTAGTCAGCCCTATGCCCTGCGACCTCGCTCTACTCCTACTCACAGATTAACAAACGTTAGTGTAAGCGCATGAAACGTGGTTGACCGCAATAAGTAAGAAACGTGATGGGGACCTAGGGATTAGATTTTTATTTGTTCTAACACACTAATAGGATCCCTACTTTGAGGCTTCACGGTCATGTGCGAAAATAGCCCTAGGTACCTATTTTAATTAAATTCTTGAAGTTGCGTTCGACCACCACCTGAAATAAGTATTTATTTATTTTATATGTTCTTTCTGTAACCGGCTCACCTCCCTCTTTGACACAGTTTACAGAAAGTGTTTACTTAGCGGCTGAGTGCCGGCAGGTGGCGACTGGTAGACCACTTTGTGCGAGCTGAATTATGGCACGTCAAATGGAAGCCTCTCTATTTGGCTTGTGTCCTAATTAATTCAAGGCTGAAAGAATTTCGAACAGAGAAATTTAATTTTTGAGGCGGAAATGTTTGGGATGGATTTAACTACAAGAATAACAAGCTGGTTGGTGATTTAAAATTCTTGAAAAAATAACCCAAGGAAATCAACAAAAAATTGCATGTTTCTAATAACAGGGTTAGTTTCCAATTGCCTTGATATTGTGTCATTTCATTTTAGAAATAAATAATTTTAGTTGCCATAGAATACCTGCTTGGGTAGTTCTTCAGCCCGGGAACTAATTTATTAGTTTACCACAAATTTTGAAACAATGTGTAACAAAACAGTGTTGTGTTTATTTTTATTCGGAATTTTTATAAAATTTGAACAACTTCTGAAGCTTAAAAATGAAAAAATGAAAATGAAAATTTAAGATATAAGATATAAGTAGGTAAAGACATTCTAAACAATTTTAAAGGTATATTAAATACACAAGATTTTCACTTGACTTTTGCCCTGCAGTGGGACAATCCAGGCTAAAGAAATAACAAAAATGCAATAAAAAAAAATTCGCCTACACTCTTAACCTACCTCTCTCTATAATACTCGTATTCTAATTTTCATATTCATATCATTTATAGTAATTTTATGCATACACGTTGTTCTTAGGTGCAGATAGTCTTAGTGGGTACACAATGCATTTAAACCCTCAAATAACCGTAGCTCTACAGCTGCGGTTCCGTATAGAATGCAATTGTTTTTGGATTGATCACGCATATTTCACCAAAATGACATAACACAAAATATTTGCATCATATCGAAATTATTATAGACGATGAGAAGATTAATTAAATTTTGAGGAAACGAACCCGCGCCTGCCGGTGAACCGAACTCAGAGCACGCCGCGGATCAGCGGCGTGTAAGGATTGACGTCGAAGGCGAGTGAAACCATTGAAATCTAGATGATGACTATCGTTTATTAGGATACATTAATACTCATACCACAGATTAGGTACATAATACAAGATTACATATATAGATAGTTACTACATCTCAGGCGACTCGACTTTTATCATTTGATACTTACCTACTTTGGGGCCACTTAAAGCTGTTTGAGAATGTCCAGAAAATTAATTCTTTATTTCAGTCAACTTGATAAATTTTATCAGAGTTAAAAAAAATTACGACAAAATTACTTCTAGTCAATAAAATAGTAGGTAAGTATTTGAAGATTTCCTTTACAGAAGAGGGATACACATTAGTCATTTTCATCATCATCAGTATGAGCACGCGCACGCACACGCCGACGCGCACACGCCTGCACCACACCAGGTAAGCCTTGCCACAATCACGACGCGTACTCGTTTTAGCCGAACGAAAGGGACCGGAAGGAATTTTCCCACTATTTATTTAATACTAGTTTATGCCCGCGGCTTTGCACGCGTTGTTTCTATGGAAACGTTTGAAGGTCATTTCTATCCCATGGGAACTCATTTATGGGATAAAAAGTAACAGCATGCTTGATTCCAGGATTGGAATTACCCGGATGCAAAATTTCAGCCCGATCCGTTCAGTAGTTTTGGCGGAAGAGCTAACAAACATCCATCCATCCAAACTTTCGCATTTATAATATTAGTGTGATGATTAGTTTGATTACGTATTTTCTGTTTTTACTATCTCGTGGCGTGGCTCCGACGCGGTCACTCACCTTCAAAAGCAATTCACATTCAATAGCGAGTCCGCGCGGGCCGTATACGAATTATGCCGGTTTATTATATAAATAAAAGGTAAATTGCGAGTCTGACTCGCGCACTAAGGGTTCCGTATAATTGTAAGACCTTGTTTCTTGCCAAATATCATGATTTTAGGTCAACGGGAAGTAGGTAACTACTTCCCGTTGACCTAAAATCATGATATATATAATTATTTTGTTCCAGGGAGAGAAGCTAAAATTATTTTATTTTGTTACTAAACTACAAATTTACGCATTTGGATTTTTTCCTTTACTTATGCTATAAGACCTTGCTTCTTGCCAAATTTCATGATTCTAAGTCTACGGGAAGTACCCTATAGGTTTATTGTGCTTTCAGAAATTTCAAAATATTCGGACATAAACGGCTGTAACTTTTGATTGCGTTGAGAAGAAGTTTAATTATAGAAGAAGAAGTTTAATTTATATTGCGGCTTCAAGAGTTTGTTACGGACTTGAGTATTTGATGTTATTTTCAACTCGATACCTCCACGCGTTCCTGAGAAAAGGGGGTTGTCAGACGGACTACAAAGTGATCCTATAAGGGGAACCCTTATTCCTTCCTTTTGAGGTACGGAACCCTAAAAAAGTTATCCAAAATTAAATTCTAACGCAAAATGCTATTATCATTGACTGAATCACACTCGATCCTCTGAAATTCAAATGAGAGTGTTGAAAGCTGAGCAAGGGTTCGGCATACATCAAGCAGGGTCTGACGAGACAACTGATTTGTTGGACCACATTAAGGCTCCTTGTCCCTACCTCGCAATGCCGGTTTTGAATTCAAGGTTTACCATTTGGGTTGGTCCATTTTGTCATTATTGACAAAATGGACCAACGAATTTATTACTAAGCGTCCGCCGCCGTCTACATGTCTGCCGCATTCCTATAACAAGCAAACTATTTATGAAAAAACTTAAAAACCTCTAAACATTTTATTTAACCGATACTTTAATAACATGCAGCTGAACAGATTTTCAGTCAATACAATACAATACGGGGCGGTATACTTAATTCACCTGGAGTTATTCACCCGGGTGCACTAAGTACACTTTTAGTAGACTTGATTCACCCTGGTTATTTCGGGTTATTCCAGTTTTCCCCCCTGAAATCCCCCCTAAGGGGGAAAACTGGACTCCAAAAAAATTAATTCCAGTTTTCCCCCTTAAGGGGGATTTGTCAAGGGGGAAAACTGGAATAACCCGTTATTTCCGGGTGCATCTATTTAGTAGATTTAAATCACCTTGATAAACCAATTAATTATCTTTACCAAATCTCACCGGTGTGTGACAGTCAGACGCACACATTCATGAACCACACGGGTACACGAACAAACACACAGATGGATAGAATATCGTTCCTCTTTTTTGTCGTGAATAAAAAAAAACTACAAATCTTTGTAAAAGAACCCTCTGTTTCAATGGTTTATGATAACTACATAGTACTCACAACCATTATTGTCGTTGATTGCATTCAAACTGTCATCTCACAGACCAGTTAGCGCATCAATCATCATCATCATCTCGCCTACAACTGAAGGACCCTCGCGCTCCCCTCTCAGCCTCTTGTCATTCATGAGCTGAGCACTCGATGATGCTTTAATATCGGTTACCGGACTCCGTGATTAAAGGGATTCAGTTTTGAGGAGGTGACCGACGATCAGCAGAATTCTTTGAGCTGATTATTGACTGTTAAGAAGGTAGCTACGGAGAAATGGATGCACATTGATTTTTAAATGCCCCTTGTAAAATCCATAGAGCAAATAACGGCCGAAGGAGTATCACAAATGACGTTTGAAACCTAAGCTTGCCATGACTCCGCCAATTGGTAAACGAACAATTGAACTAATACGCTAGGCAGGTGTTATAAAGAGCCTCCTCAAGTAAAAGTTTTACGTATTTGTTTATTTCCTTTAGTAGTTTTTTTTATAAATAAAAAAAACTACAATTAACCACTAGAAAAAAGTAAGAACTAATGTTTACAGTTGAAACAGTTGAACTAACTGTATACAATTAAAATAAACAAACTAGAGGTTGTCAAATGATCCATATTAAAACCATGTACTCTAATTAATACGGTTACATACGACCTTGCTGTTTTTTCCGAGTTTCATATAAACCTAACCCCCTTCCCAGTTTGGAGCAAAGTCAAAATAAACACAGAAGAAAGGACAGAAACAAGAACAAATTTAGTACCCGTTCCTTGCCAGAGAAATCACAGATAGGTTTGTAAAAAAAATCAAAAGTAATACGCAAACAAGACAGGATAGAGTTGAGAGATTCACAATTTTTAAGGGAAGGTTTTTCGTTTGCTCTGGCTTTGAACTAACGAATGCAAAACAAGAACTGTGATCAAATGAAATATCAGAAACTCATTCACCTTTATTTTATTTACGAACAGACATGACGACTAAATGTAGTATTGATGAGATTTATAAAAATTTATAGGGATGGTGGCCCTGGATGCCTGTGTTTCAATTCAATTTAATCAAATCTCTGTGGAACAACAACTCATTCAATGGGTCCTAAACAAAATAATACCTTTACACATAAATTGTAATCTACGGCGAGGCACAGGGCACCCAGTGACCATAGGACCCGTGACTGTTTTTCACAAATTTTTATTTGACGTCCCAAAGTGAAACCGGAAACGGATGTGGTCAACCGAACCTTCTCGAGTTGCGTAATTTCACGCGCTGCCTATCCACATTTTTTTGTCAGTAGGTTTGTATCTTATTTTTTGAGTGAGCAATTTTATTTTCTACTACAAGAGTTTCGTGAAGCCGTGTGTGCCTTTAATTAATACTTCTTTGTCTAAATACTCATTTGGAACAGTTTATATCTATTTTTTTACGGGCATGTAATCTTCAGAGATAGATACCGGTCTGATTCAGAAAATACTTTCTACAGGTGGATCCAAAATGTTGAGTTAACGTAAAGGCAATCACAAAACCAAGCCGCAGGCTGAAGCAAGTAGATCAAATGTCTTTTAAAATAATTAAGTAGGTAGGTATGTTACCTTACTAATAACTTCAAATGATTCTGCAAGTTTATTAGTTTTTATAAAAAAAAATCACCTTTCACAAAGAAAGAGGTTTTCAAATTCTATCTCGCCGATTTAAAAAAAAACTCCGTAATCCCCGGGGACTTCGATCACGTAATCAACTTTAACTTAAGAACTTAAAAAATTATTGGCACCCATACTTTTGTTTCCAACTTCGAAATTGCGATCAGTAATGGATTTCTTTGGCGTAAGGCTATTGACCTAGCGAACTTTTAAACTTTGGAGACATTAAGTGGATGCGGTCGAGTCACTTATAAGTTGAACAATATGATTGAATCGTTTGGTAATGATATTTATGTAAAAAATTCAAGTATCGAGTGAAATAGTCTGGGGAACATGATCAACTTTGTTTGTAAGACTAAAAATCTACGCACATCAGAGGCGCGCCGCTGCCACGCAGCACAAAAATGTGCATTATACAATGAGCGTAAATTCGTAAAATTTTATTACATTTGACAGTGAGAGCATAGAATAGAAGTATTGTATACCTTATGACATGTGGCCGATGATGTATCAAGGAAAGTGAAGTCGAAAACACCGTGCCCTGAAGACCCAGCATTTGAAATACAAAAGATAATTTAAACTTTCTTTCAAACGAACCTGCAAACTCTGCTCATTTTGCAATAAGCGATAAGGACGCCCATTCTACTTAAATTATGTACCTATATGATACCATAATATGATGTATTTTTGTTCGTTTAAGTACTATATAGCATTCTGGTTTTGTTTTGTATTTAACGTTGGTGCAAAGTGATGCTGTGTTTAAAATGGGACATTTACATTAATTATTTGCTAGTAAATGATTTTCCACCTAACAGTGACAATGACACACGCAGAAATTTATATCGCATACATGCTGTTAAACATAACTTACGACCGAGTCCCTCACCTCGACTTTACTAAATTCCTCGTATTTCTTTACGCCGCCCTAAACCGTTTATTGCGTGTAGGTGTGTACGTTACGACGCTTTACCTTTTATGGCCTGCTGAATATTATGAGGAGAATATTATCTTCTACGGAGATATTCTTAGAAGTAGGATACAGTCGAAGCGAGAGAGATAACCATACTACAACTCTGCATAACCTTAAAAACAAAATACTTAAAATATGATAATTTGATATGTAGATACGAACAGCGACATCTGACAACAGGACTGGGTCTAGCTAGAGCAGCAGCTTAGTCTCCAAAGGAAGAAAAACCATTGAAAATTATGAACTCAAATCCATCGTCATAATTAACCATTTCACCTGACGAACAGCGGCTGATGAGCCAGGTTTACAAACTGGAAAGAACCAAATAAAATACAATAATTAAAAGAACAGTGAACAAATAGAAAAGTGTTATGATATAAAAATAATTATGTGAAGCGATACATTTTACTGTCTCAATAGGCTCACTGTAATTTATTGCCACTTTATGGAACTTGATGCCGTAATACCGAAGCACATGTGCTATTATCGCTTGCCGCACACAACGGTCACCGTTTGCAGGCTTATCACCTCCTACGTAATGCTTGCAGCCTGGTACGTGAGGATTAGATTATAGATGTATCCTATACTAGTGATTCACTGCGGCTTTGTTCAGATATTATATCAATCTGATACCAACGGTACCTATCCAGAGTACGTGACTAGGTAGTCGGTTGAGTCAAAATAATTTTCAAAATATAGCTAGGTGGCTGAAAATAACAGACAAACGTGTCAAATTTCATCACCTCATATCCCTTGTAGATGGTTTCAAAAACATTATAGACACTAAAATTCTACATGAATCTAATATTTTGATCAATTCTATTCGTATTCTTTCCACAATAACCTAACAGACGTTTCAGAATCACTACTAGAGACCCTTACCTCCCTGTTGCCTGACTACAAACAACTCAGTCAACAGGTGTATCGAGGGGAGACGTAACCGATCCAACCCTGACGAACGACGCCGAACCAACCAGTAAATTGCTTGTAACAGCTACCTTCCCTTCCCGTGCTGAATGCACATCTATCGGAGTTGAAAGCGCCGATGGAGCTGAAAAATGCATGAAACAGGTTAATTCTGTCAATTTGTCCGACTTGCTGAGAGCAACAACACACAATAGGACTGCTTAGGACTGTTAGAAAACCGAATCATCATCATTAACCATTTAGTACCCGTATCTTAGCCGTATCGAAGCCTAGGCCTTTCTCCACTTAGCCATAACACCCGCGGCACATTCCTAAAATAGACCGAATGATAGAGGCCCATTCAGCTTAAACCCAGGTGGAACACAACTAAGTAAATAATTTGTAAACAGTTAAAATATCTCAGCCTAAATGAGTGAATCACGTTCTAAGTACCCAATATCAGATGCAAACCGGAACACCAACCTGACAGCACAGACCAGGAGGGCGATTACGATGTGGTAAGGCACGGCATTACGGCTCAAACGTTAGCAGTTGAAACGTTCGGGTGCGCGTTCACAGGCCGGCATCGGACAATCCGCCCTAGCCCCAGCAATGGATTGACACAAAAAATCTGTACCGCACGGAGCGGACTGTCGGCAATGCCGGCGAGGATTCTTGAAGGTAACTTTTCCGTTTAATGCGAATGACGTCATTTGGATTGCCGATCAGTGGACGCACTTGTCAGCGGATTGTAGCGGACCTACGATGGAATAAATAAATACAAATTAGAGTGAGACTTATAATAACATGCCTACAAAATGAATGTTGAACTATGTAGTTTTTAGTTTGAAATAATGTTTTACGTTTGTTAATATTAATACCTACCTACTTAATATTGTTATGTACTTGTACTTATTTCAATTAATTATTTTGCACTTTCCTTTACCTAAGTAAGATAATTTTCACACTAGGTATAATGTTAGTTTGTTAAGTCCGTTCACCAGTTTTTATGTGTAAATTTGTTTATAGAGGAGACTTTACTGGTCTAAGAAAATTCTTATTGTATCTCTTTAAATATTTATGTACTGTCTGTCTTACAAATAATAAATAAAAAAATCGTTTCGTAGGTACTATCCTACTAATATTATAAAGCCGAAAGTTTGTGAAATGTGAATTTTTGTTATCTAACATCTCCAAAACTGCTAAACAGATTATCATGAAATTTGGCGTACATTTAGAACATAGTTTACCTTAGATAATAGGCTACTTATTATAACTAAAATACGCGAGCGAAGCCGCGGGCAGAAGCTAGTACTTAAATAAAATGTTGTTCAGCTTCTCTACTCTCAGCTTCTTCTGTCTTCTTCTGTAAGGGACCTTACAGACTGCGACTTACTTGTGTGCCTGTATTGTATAGTGTATGTATGGTATTTATTTACAAACAACATAGTAAACAGTTACTACGTGAAATGATATAATGCCTAATTGGTTAGAAAATAACCCAACTTTAGGACTTTGAATGTTTTTCCTAACTTTTATTTTGATTTTGACATTTAAAATTCCACGTCACCCGGGGTGCAAAAATTTAAATGGAATACAATTTGCTTTGAATTTGACCAAATCTGTCGTTAAACTCTCAGCGACTTCGTAGTTCGTATAATTTACCTTTTCACATAATTACTTACCATGTAGTTACTTACTAGTACTTACTAGCACACGGCTTCGCAAGCGTTGTTCATAAGGAGACGTTTATAGGTTATTTCTATCCAATGGGAACTGATTTAAGGGATCAAACGTATTCGCGATCGGGCTTAAATCAAGGGTCGGTTTTAGGACCGCTCCTGTTTTTGATAATGGTCAACGACCTACCAACCGTTCTACGACACTCAAAGTGCCTTTTGTATGCCGACGACCTAAAGCTCTACGCGACTATCAACACTCTCCCCGACTGCTTAGATCTACAGCACTATATATTGATGCGGTCTATCAATGGAGCGTCAAAAATAAAATGGAGTTCAACCCATCTAAGTGCTCTGTCATGACTTTCGGTCGCATGTGGCACCCAATTGTCTATAATTACAATATCAACGGCATTTTGATCAGCAGAACAACGATGATCAAGGATCTGGGAGTCACATTCGACCGGAAACTGACGTTCAATGACCACATCTCTATCGTAGCTAAGGAGTCCTACATGAGGCTGGGTTTCGTACTTAGAAATGCACGTGACTTTCGGAGCGAGTACGTGATAAGGCTCCTTTTCAGCGCTTTGGTCCGTAGTAAGCTGGAGACCAGTTCCTGTGTATGGAGCCCACATGAGGAAAAATATGATCTGCTCCTAGAAAAAGTTCAAAAAGCATTTCTAAGACACCTCTACAAGCGCGTGGCAGGATATTACCCATTTATGTATCCCACGAAATTCCTGCAAGGTTATCTAGGTTATAACTCGCTTAAAACTAGACGAGCGTATGATCAGCTTTCAACCGTATTTAAAATGTTTAGGAACATTATTGATAGTCCTGATCTTCAGAACGAGCTGCTTCGCCTTCACGTGCCGAACAATTATATCCGCGGTAGAAGTCACAGGCTCCTAGCTCTACCACCTTGCCGCACTGTAGGGCACCATCAGTCGCCGCTGCCTCACGCTCTCGACGCCCTCAACGGGTTACTTAAGGCTTTTCCAGACTGTGACATATTTGCGGACGATTGGAAGGACCTAATGTCAGTTTGTCAGCTCTATTGTGAGAAGGAAGAAAGACCGATTTCTTAAAATAAAAGATTTATTCATAATGTATAATTATTATTATTATTATTATTTTTGGATTATTTTTTTTTGTATTTTAATGTATAATTTAACTTTGACATCTTTATTAGAACATAATAATTTTTAATTTAATTTTATGTTAGTTTGTAAAATAATTGTTCTGTTAAATATAAATTATGATTAATTAGTGTAATTGGCAATCGCCGTTCTAATTAATAAGTAAATAAATAAATAAAAATAAATAAGTATTCCAGGCCTAGAACTACATCGATGCAAAATTTCAGCCTGATTCCTTGAGCAGCTTCGGCGTGAAGAAGTAACAAACATCATTCCATCCATCTAAACATCCAAACTTTCGCTTTCGTTACTCGGTTCTAGAATCCAAGTTAGTAAACGTCAACACAGACACCTTGAATGAAGACGTTACAAGCTGTCAGTTTGTTTAAAAATTACTTCCCCGAGGAACTAACGGTGACATCACGTCGTTACTTCTCTGTGATAAATCACCGTTATAACGTTATTTTATGCCTGAAATATAAATGGTATAGGTATTTCAGCGAATATTTCGGATATTTTTATCAATTTAGTCGGCTTTGTATGACGTGGATGATTAATTAATACGTATTGCCCTCAATGGTTCACTTCATATAGAAATGAAACTCATATTATACTTGCCCAGTGATTTAACTACTAGGTACTTACCAGATACTAAAACGCAACTCAGATTTAAACACGTCTCAAGTTGCGATTTTTTGACATATCTCCATGAATATGTCACTTGAGACGTGCTGTCAGACAATGGAGTTGCGTTAGAATGTTCGGGAGTCATTGTGAAATTATTTACTGTAGTATTTGTTTGTAATCGTTAGATCTAGAACCGATTAGTCTGGATTGGGATAAGTAGTTGCTGCTACTTTTATGATTTTCGATTCTATACACTGATATGATTTGATTCCGCTACTGTTACTGTTAGTAAAAGCCGATGCGCGGCGTGTTCTGTCACAGTGACGTATGTGCGATGTCACATTCGGTGACGTATGTGTGTACATGGCTTTATACTATTTGCAGGAGCGTGTGTGAACTAGGCTTTAATTGAACGTTTACTTAGTCATTTCTATATTTGTTAGTGCAATCTGGTTTTGTTTCAATTCAATGAAATTCTGAAAACGGATTAGTTGATTTCTATGGAAGGAGGTCCTCACGGGGCCATTTTTGTGCAAGCCCGGCATTATATTACCAAAAGCAAACACCACTGCAAAATAGTTTTTAACCGGTAATGTATAGAGTCGCGTATAAATCTCGCGTAATGTGGTTCTTAGCTAATGGTCCCGTATTTCACGTGAACGTTTTTATTGCGTCAGTGGTTAGATCTCAACTCATTTTGGATGAAAATTAAATGGTCTTTATTACGTTGTTGTTTTAAAATTTATTGGGATATCAAACTGAGGTGACTAATTTGAAAAGAGGTTTTTTTTGTAATTCTAGCAACTAAGAAATTTTTAGTGGCATCTGAAAAAGTTTGTGAGGAAACCCCACATTACCCTTGCAGCCAGGTAAAGCAAAGGGGGGATTGAGTGCGCGTTCATAAATATAATTGCGTAAATGCGTAAATTAAGTATAAATTAAACATTCTTCAACTCTCCTATTTATTTATAATTAGTAGCATTAGTGATTAATACTAGTAGGTACCTCTTTTATTGAAAAAAATACTGAAGATAAAAATGTACTTATGTTCACTGTAAATTCGTTTCCCTATAACTTTACAACTTATTAACTCCATCAATAAGTGCAACATTTTTATCCCCTGTAATAAAACCAGTAAATACAAAACACCAAATATAGTGTCGTTTATAACAATAACGGCAAAAAGGGGATATAAGCCCTTCTTCCCGTTATTGTTATAAACGGCTTATAACGACTTCTTTGTACCGGGATAAGATTAATGTCTTTGAAAATTTAAAAACATTGCCGGGGAGGAGGGTGTGTCACTGTTGTTTACTGACGTTTCTGGGGGCGCCTTCTTTATTGGAGGGCTGAAATGAATATTGTATAACAATGCAATAGGAAATAAGTTAGTAAGTAGGTAATATTAGTCGTCTGGTTCCATAATATTATACAGGGTTATTAGTAATTCACTGACACTGTGTGAACTGCAGGCTCTGCCCATCATCACGAACACGTCCGTGAAGAGGTCCGCCAGATTAATAATATAATAATTTTATGTAAATCACCTTCCATGCTAAATGAAAACTCATGGTTGTCCGGAACCCAATGCATTACTACAGACCGATCTCACACACCAACTGTTAATCCAGAGCAGAGCCGATTTTAAGTTTAGTTTTAAATAAAGCCTCTCTAAACAACGATTATTGAATGGAGGGGGTACCTACCTACCTACTACCAATAAAAAGTTTAAGAAATATGATCAGAACCAGCAGTGTCAGTGAATTACCAATAACCCTGATTACTTATACAAGCTCTGCATACTTTAGGGCCAGAAAATGTAAAAATGCTTTTGAAATTGTAATACCTACCTTAATCAAAGAAACTTTCCTTAACAAAAATCTAAAACTACACTACTACAACTTATTATTGGTGTAAGTACTAAATAATGTATTTCGTCTTCTACTTCTCGTCTCGTCCCATCAAAACTAAACGTGAAATTTTACGGTTATTTCAACTTGACATAGCTTGAGATAAACCAAAGTCGTTCTAGAAGGTCCTGGGAGATGCAAGTAAAGTCGCCGACATCCGCTAGTTCCCTCTAACCCTGCGTGAGTACAGGCTAGTGCTAGTCTCATGTCAGACGAGGGCTATTAATGCAGTACTGCATCGCGGGAACTCACCGCCGTTCAATTATGTAAACCGTGTCGGACGGACGTATCCGACCGTGAGTGAACCTTTGCAGTAAGTCAATCTTATAACATCATTTTACGTACTGCATGGTTATAAGTAATTAGTCTCCTGAAGATTACACCATCCACCACGGTCCTCGCTAGCCGCCTCCACTGCCGCCGCGCGACGCGTGCCATGCCGTCACCTCGCACCTGCGCGCTCCACGCTACTCTTGCTCAACCTCGCCCACTCACCAGGGGTCGCTTTGCTGCTCCTATCATCACCTCGCCTCGCGATGTGTCCTACATCTCCATTGGAGTTCCAACATCCTGGACTTTTATCCGTCATCGGTTGTCTACAAGGTTGATGTCGATCCTGTACCTACTTCGTATATATCACGTTGTCCCTTGATTCACTCCAATGCTTGAATATTATCTAACACACCAAGTAGCCCTACCGGTTCACGTACACACTGTCAGTGGTAGCTGGTAGTATGTTAGTGGACGCGGCGTGCCCACATCTATTATGTATTTTGAATTCGGTCGGATTGCGAGGTTTCGGAGATGGCCGATGGTATGCAAGCTTCTAATTTACTTTAATGCAAATAATTTCGGTATGGTATTAGTTTTGGGTTGCCGGTTCGATTTCCATGGCGGTAATAGCTTGAGAGGATTTTAAACACCTGTCAAAGGCAGGGAAGGTCTTAATGGTGAATTCTGTAATTTTCTCTAGCTGGAGGGATTTTCTTCGTGAACTTCTCAACCAAGTAGATAAGAACTTAGTACAACTAAGTTCGTGTAAATTAGTTTTGAAATTTTAGACGTAAGTTTAATGTCGTGAAGAATTGTCCTATACGATAAATTTAAATAATAGTGGTTAGTTTTCACGTGATCTTATGGAATCATGCAGTAACTTTAGGTCTTCAGTTTTTTGGAGTAAACAAAATCAGTCACAACATCCTGCTTCCGCCTCTTTACCTACTATTATATTAGTATCAGTCTTTGTTCTAGCTAGTCAGTTAAAAAGTAAAGGGACTTCAATGACCATACGGAACGTAGAGTAAAGGAAAATACATTGTATCTGTCACAACATAAACTCCGCCGGATATGAAGTGAACGAAGTAAGGATATTGCAGTTCTGGCAATAATGTTCTGAATCGACTCACGTATTTTATAAGAGCTGGCGATATAACAAGAGCTATCTACACTTCTACACAAGCTTACAATGTATGTGAAGTACCTTACTGATGCCGTGATCCATCATCAGCCTGCGCTAGTCCACCATCTGCATCTGCCTGCGTCATCATCCAACCTGACGACAAGGTGGTCTATACTACGATCACCGAGTCGTAGTCCACTCAAGAACACATTTAACCCAACAACAACAACTTTAAGATTTTTCAGTGTATCCACATTATTATTAACAAGACCAACAATATAATAAATATTATCTATGACTAATACAGATTTACAGTAACTGTTGCAGATATGATAAAACTTTTGTGTTCTGTAAACTTGCACGTTATTGCTAGGCCCAAATTCATTCACGCTGTGGTGGAAGTTTGATTGATAAACCAATGTGCTCGACATGACTGTAGGTAAGGTAGAGCTACTTATCAAACCAACCTATCAAGCTACTCCGTAAATAAGGAAAAAGTCATAAAGAATTATCTCTAAAACGAGAAGCGTACATAAGTAATGGAAAGAAGGTGTAACGAGGCGCGACTAGGATTCACTCGACTTTGTAAATGTACGAAATTTAGATGTGGTAATCTACGGAGCAAGATAGTGAATGTTTTTGAAAAGCTTAATAAAACCAGCTTTTTTTACACTTTCTTACGTAATTATAACCCCTCTATCAGCTTTTCTATTTGAAATTCAACTAAGTGAAAAACTCCAACAAAGTTTGAGCAAGTCACCCATGTAAAGACATTATTAACATACAGATGGCCTATTTGCTTCTTCAATTTAGGTACTTTATGTTTTAGTATTAAATACCTGCCTTGACTATTAGTAAGTTTTAGTAATAAGTTTATCACATTCATGCTGGATATTCCAGCAGCATGCGGCGCACTCCGCCCAAGTATGCGCGTAATGTTGGCTGCAGCTTGTCATCTCACTTTCTGCGGCCGACTGTACCACGTGATTTAGGGTTGTGAGTGAAGTTTTAAAAATTTAATTGTGAGAATACACACTATGGAAACACCAAAAACACTCTGAATACTACAAATAGCACATAAGAAGTGGATTCATTGATCCTCGCGATCAAATCAAATCGAATCAGCCTTTATTCGCTGACCAAGTTACAGTATGTACATTTATAGCATATACTATACGGTAAGTGCTATTTATAAACTTGAAAATAGAAAACTAAATTTTCTTAGCAACCAGTTTGCTGGTCAGGTTGTCCTTCGACATAGGCCTCCCCTTGTTTCTTCCTCTCATCTCTGTCACGCGCTAATCTCCTCCAACCTTTTGGTAGATCATCTTCCCACGTCACTTGACCTCGTGGCGCAATTGGCAGCACATCCCGTACTGATGGCGGGTTGCGGGTTCAAGTGACGTCTAAGTCCAAACTTTATGGGGACACCTCCATAAAGTTTGACCTATAATTTCAATAAGGTAATTTCTAAGAATGTAATCACAACATTCTTAGAAATTACCTACCCTGAATGTGAGGGCTCACGAACTATAAACTGTGCTATGAATAACAAACTAAATTAGACAATGTTTGTATATAGATAATTTATCTAGTCAACAATACAACGAAAAAGTCGGATAATAACGTAAATTTATCTAAGATAAATTTACGTTATTATCCGACTTGTCTAAGCCCGGTACGTAAGTAAGCAGTAATAATCGATAGAATTTGTTTACTATCGCGCGCGTGATCGATTGAAATACTAAGACCGAAATGAATAAGAAATAATTTATATACATTTCGGATAAAATTCATACAAAAATAATTATTACTATCACTCATTGTTATCAATAACAAAATACGTTTACTGAGCACCCAAACATACCAACCTACATGCATATAGGTAGGATGTGTTATATGTATAGAAGATTGGTTATATTTCTTAGAAAAATAACTTTCAAACCTAACCTTAGACCTAAGCAGTGTTAGCGCGCTTCTCGAATTGGACAAAGGAGCCGTCTCTGCTCTTGATGATGAAGCCACTCTTGCAGAGCTGGATGGGGTCCGAGGTCCTCGCGCTCCTCTGGATGGAGTAGTGCAGCAGGATGTTGTACAGCAACACTTTGATCTCCATGAGAGCGAAGCGGACACCTGGTGATGGAAAAACAAATAAGATTATTTGATTTCAAAAACTTTAGAGGAACGGAACTTAATGTAACTCTCAGGTTCATTCAGATTTTTGAAAAAACCGAATTGTATATCTATCTGTAGTAACTTGTCTGGCGTCAGATTTTCTTTTGTAAAATTGTATTTGTTAACTTCTTTAAGTTTTTCGGTCTGATAGTTCTAGTCTTTTCAACATACCTATACAAATCCTTGGGCCAGATCCAAAAGGCATAAAAGTGAAGGGCTTGATATTGTGCTTGTTTTGTTCGGAGAACCTGTCAGGGTCGAAAGTCAGAGGATCCGGGAAGTGTTGAGGGTCCAGGTGCAGGGAGTTCACGCTGTTGTAGATCACGTCGCCCGGCTGGAGCTGGAGACAGAGGTTAGTCAGAGGGTGAGGTTAGCATGATTGGGTATTGGAATTTGTAACTAGTGTTATTGAAGAATAAATAAATAAATAAATAATGCTGGACAATTCACACAGCATTATCTAGCCCCAAGCTAAGCAGAGCTTGTGTTATGGGTACTAGATAACTGATATACTTAATACAATACACTACTAGATAGATATATTTTTTATTATACATAGAAAACACCCAGACCAACGGAACACAATTCTGCAGATCGTAAACAAATTTGTTCCAAGGCGGGAATTGAACCCGTAACCTCCTGCGTCGCAGGCGGACCTTCGCCCGCTGCGCCACAGAGGTCGTCGAGAAATGAAAGACCCGGGATATAAATTGAGAGTTTATTTTAGATTTAATTCACATTAAAGTAAGAGCACATGCTATGTCGACGTGAGACGAATGGGAAGGGAAGGTTTACATACTACGTGCGAATAAGAGCAATCAATCTTAGCGAGCGATTGCTATACTAAAACATCTAGGTGTTTCGTATCTACATTATGTACGTTTTGCGTTCTATGAATTCCAACAGTTATTTTACGCGAATGCGTTTATATCTGATGAGATGGCTTTCTTACATTCTAGACTTGAATATCGACCTTTTTCATAGAAGAGTTGATTATTTCTAATATTGTATCAAGGTTTTTTATTTATCCTCTCCAAGCTAAAAACATATTGACACTCCGATACGAGTGCTTAGAGTGCGAAAATAGCTGATTGGTGATGAAAGATGTACATTACTTACAACATAAGGCTTCCCTCCTTCTCTCGGCGGGGGCAGTTCGTATGTCTTCGCACATTGTCTGTCCAGGATGATGGCTGGTGACCATTTTCTTAGTGTTTCTGGGAAAATGATAGGTTGCTATTAAACTGTTCAGATAAAAAAAAAATACGTTTCTTTGCATAATTACAAGACGTTATAAACCTAGTTGTAAGTGTAAATATACCTTTTTTGTCTTAGTTTAGTCCTTAATTTGGAGTTGCTTCATAAAAAATTATAGTGTGATAGCCAATTTAAAACCGTCCGTCCAGTCTTAGATGCTTGGCATGGGGCCCCGAGATCCGCACGTATTAGTAGCAATTATTTTGTGCATTCCAGAAAATACCAGGAGTTGGTCACCACCGCACTACCACATCTCTGGTCGAACTGACTGTTATCATTTGTGTATCGGACTATGTAAAACGTTGTTTCGGGAAATAAATATAGGTATTGAGGGTTTATGTGTCAGAGCTACCTACAGAAATGATCCCATAGAACAACAAAACCAACCATTTACAACGCAGTCTAAATATTTCAATTCCGCCATATTGTCGTTGTTCATTCCTCCTTTGGTCTCCTTGAAGGCTCTGATCTCCTGGTACAGTCGGTCCTGCACATCCTGGTTCAGAGCCAGCTCGTGGAGCCCGAGCACCATTATCGAGGCTGAGGTCTCGAAGCCAGCCGCGAAGAACAGGAACGCCTGACTCGTCATTTCTTGCAGGGTCCATTCTAAAATACAATAAGATAAAAATGTAAGTGGAAATTTTGCAAATGTCTCTGTTTGATGTTTTATTTCAACTCATAAAACGTTTCGAATTGATGTGTTATTGCTCGCATGGTCCAGTCGATTTGAGCACTTGACTGGCGGCTGAGATGCGGGTTGAAGTTCCATGAGAAGCAAATCATTTGGTAAGCTATTTGTTAAGGCTGCTCCGCGGTCAATTACCCAATACGGTCTTCGCTGTTTTAAGCCTTTCTCTTCAACGAATCTATTCAAAGTATTTTGGAAAAATGTGAACCAATTGTTCCACAAGGCCTTACAAAACTGAGATTTTTTGTGGTTTTATTATTATTGTATTTAATCTAATAATAATTACGAAAATATTTATAGCAGGAAATATTTTATATTGAAGTAGGTAGTAGTATTAATGTTTTTTTTTTATTTGTGTTTTTTATTTACTGTGAGAGTTAAAATCCCGCAGAACGTTTCTTATTTTCAAAAGTAATTTATTTTAAAAGTACCTACACAAAATATATAAATGATTTATTATGTTAAACGAAATAATTAATCATGTAGATCAGATATTGGTCATATTTTGTGATTTGTTTTAGTACCTACATTAGATAAGTTTAGAGAAATCTTTATAACGGTGAGGATAGAATTGGGCAATTTACAGCGAAGTCCCCTCAACTCGCATGAAGCGGTTTTCCTCCACCTTCATTATTCGCACCGCTAAGGAATGGAAATCGAAAAAAAAAATGGAGAGGTTTTTGACAGTTTTCAAAGGAAATTTAGCGGGTGGCGAAGAAAACTTCAATTGAAAACTGTCACCAATCCGCTTCTACTCCCGCTCTTGCTCCCGCTATCCAACGAAAATACAGCCAAAATGTATTCAGTTAACACTTTCACGGCCCTTGAAGCACTCGCTCATCTGGAGCTCGTAGCGGCGGCGCGCCCCGGCGCAGGTCGCACCCCCGAGGCTGGGCAGTGAAAGTGTTACAGAAAATTGCATTCAAATAATAGAAACGAATTAAAACTAGTATTTACAACTGAACCAATTGAGTTAACTGCAGATTGTTGCAAACAATCGACAGGTAGTTCAACTGATCCATATCAATACCAGTCGTCGCGTCCCCAAGACGCTGGCTGCATTGCCCCGCTGTATGGCAATGCTTATGCGCTGCGTCAGATACTCACCAGCTCTTGGGTCACGCGTCGCATCAGTTAAAATATATATATTTTGTAGGGTGCACTCCAATTAGATTACTTCTACGTTACATTATCGATTCTTCATCGGTTAGCATAAAGGCTTTGATTCGATTCTATTATGCCATTGGAATATATTTACCGAATATTCCATTCATACATGCATTTTCATCCAACAGGCTGTCCGGATTGTGAGCAAAGAATACGATTAAGTATAACCTACCGTGGTCTAGAGTGCGGCCTGGGACTCGGTGAACGTAGTGCATGGCGTCCTGCACTACGTTCACCGAGTCGCAGTGAGGCCGGGTGGCGAGACAATTTGCGAGATATTGCGTCCAGCAGTGGACTAGCAGATGATGATGACCTACCTCTCGGAGTCTCCATGAGCAGTTGGATCATGTCCGGTCTATGGACGTTGTTTTTCTTCCTCTCCTTCATCGTGTTTTCTATGATGTTATTGAAGAACGCGTAGGTTTTCTTCGTCTGTATTTTGATGCCCAGTAACTGAAACGAAATACTATTCATTGACAACGGCGCAGTGAGCTAAGGTCTACGTTCCGGCTTTGATTTAGCTGTAGGGTAAAGGCTTTTCTGTATTTAATACTAAAAGTCTATATTTGGCTATGTGGGTTGGTTAGAAATAAAAGAGTTTAATTATTCACTATACTGAGTCTATTCATGAAACGGTTAACACAAGTACATTAAATTATATTAACGTTAATCTACAATCCTTAATGACGACCTCTGTGGCGCAGTGGACGAAGGTCTGCCTGCGACGCAGGAGGTTGCAGGTTCGATTCCCGCCTCGGGACAAATGTTTGTACGATCTGCAGACATTTGTCCAGGCCGCTCTGGATGTTTTCTATGTAAAATAAAAAATAGGTATCTAATATCTGAGTAGTGTATTGTATTAAGTATATCAGTTATCTAGTACCCATAACACAAGCTCTGCTTAGCTTGGAGCTAGATAATGCTGTGTGAATTGTCCAGCGTTATTTATTATTTATTTATTTAAATTAGGATATGTCTGTTCTAGGTGAGGTTTGCAGAGTGACTGGTGGCGATCGGCTTAGGCAGCAAAAATACCGAATAATCAAAACGCGTTTGCACTGCGTACTTTAAGCTAAACGGTGTCACTACAGCTTCTATGATTCTTGATATAATTCAGTATTTGGTCGGTATACTTGTCATCATCTGGTAGTCCCCGTAACACAAGCTCTGCTTGCTCCAAGTGTGCCTCCGGGCTGGTGCGATCCACGCTGATTTTCGTTGCTAATATCGTTTTTTCGTTACGTAAACAATTAATGATACGTACGAATACAATTTATCGATCCTTGGCTCACTTTATCTGCTTGACCATTTGCTACGAATGGAGGAGGATCGGACTGCAAAACGAGCTTTCTTTGGAGCGCCCGTCGCTTGAAAAAGGACGTTCGCTCACTTTAAGTCTTCGCACTGGCGTAGAAGGAGGCGGCGCAAGACAGAAGCCGGTGGCTATCTATGGTGTCAGAGGTCACCCACTTCGGGGTTGAGGCGACAGGATAGTGAGTAAGTACCTGACTATCATCGTTGTTTTTTATATCTGCCTGATCATTAACATCCCGTTATCATGCTAGACGAGACTGGTTGACACTATACAAATGGACTGATAACAATGTTTTGATTTTTTTGTTTACAATTACATCATAATCTATTTATGACGTCGATAGGTTATCTGTACAACTGGGCACCACTGGGCTCATCCCACAGAAAACTTAATGTACGGAGTGTTAAAGATTCACCTCAACAGTAGGAGCCAGCAGGTGGAATGATGATGACGACTATAAATACAATAGGAATCTACTCATATCAAATCATCAGTCTACTCATATTGAATCATCGTTTTGGATTTGCCACAGTCACTAATTTTGGCATGCAGGTTTATGATTGCTGAGGAGATTTAAAAATACCCAAGGACAAGGCTGCCCTTCCTCTGGTAGATTCTCTTAGTCGACTATTATGATGACAAACACGGGCTGAGTACTTTGTTGGGGCAAATTTTGAAGTTGCAAACATTTGTGAATGTGAAATAAAGAATGTGACGAACCTTTGCTACGCTCGGCAACTGATCAGCGAACATCATTTTCACCATCTGATAAAAGCTGAAGGTCAGGCAGTTCTGTCCGACGAGGAAGAACTCGTTCTGCTTGTCCTGGAGCGAGTTCACTTGGAGGCCGAAGCTGGCCGAGGCGATCACGTCGTTCGTGTAGCGACGCATCAAGTCATCGATATCTATCTCTTCTGAAAGGTGAGCTGAGAAAAAAATATGATCATTAGAAATAAATAATTCTGGAAATATTGCACACAGTGCATCATCAGACCACTGACCACCACCAGTAGGTGCCAGTCGACTGATGTAAATAATACAATATGGAAATAATACATTTCCGTCGAGGTCTGTAGTGGTCTGTAATGTTAAATAAAAATAAATAATACTGGACAATCCACACAGCACCATCTAGCCCCAAAGTAAGCTACTCAAAGCTTGTGTTATGGGTACTGGATAACTGATATATTTAATACATTATATAGGTACATAGATAGTTTTTTTTTTATTATACATAGAAAACCCCCAGACCAACGGAACAAATTTCTGCAGATCGTACACAAATTTGTTCCGAGGCGGGAATCGAACCCGCAACCTTTTGCGTCGCAGGCGGACCTTCGCCCGCCGCGCCACGGAGGTCGTAATTACTGCGATCCCCAACCCGCATACCCAGCGTGGGGATTATGGGCACTAGACCCCACGTTATAAAAGCCAATAAGGCGCTTATTAGGGGGAGGCAATGGACCAAAATAGGCTGAAAATTTAATAATTTTTTTTAATCTCTTCAAACATCAAATGGTTAATGAATTTGAAGTGATAAAGTATATTAGTAAGATTATGTATACTTTTGCATTAGGTGCCGCTGGAAAAATAGTTTTACCGTTCAGAAATAAATAAAAAATAAATGTTTAAGGTGAGTTTCTTACGAAACCTTTTTCAAAAAAAAGGTACTGGCTAAAACTCACCAATAGTGTTACATTGATGCCGCCTTTTCGAGTAAACCGGAGGACTTTGCTCAAAGAAGGTCGACTTTGCTCAAAGAAGGTTGTCAAAAGATCAAATAATATTTTTTATTTGAGTAATCCCTTACAGTGAGTATAGACCAGAGCATTTACTTGTAACAGAACATCGATCATTCGTTGTTTTTAAATTTACTCGAACCCTACTTCGACATGGTACTGGGCGGAGATAAAATGTTTGCAATGTACAAAGATAATGTTACAGATAAATGCTCACTCGCCGTGAGCATTGCGTCGAACACAGCGACCAGCATTCGCAAGAACGTTACTTTACATGGAAATGCTCTAGGGAACTGAACATTTGTTTGTATTGTACCATTCGTAAGAACGTCACATAACATTGTAATGCTCTAGCAAATGATCTAGTCTTTACTTACCTTTACACTTTCTAACTTGGCTACCTTGTCAAAGAGTAAACCTCATTTATTCAATGGAAGTATCTTAATTATGCAACCTTTGGGTGTAGGTTT
This sequence comes from Eupithecia subumbrata, assembly GCA_949316285.1. NCBI lineage: Eukaryota > Metazoa > Arthropoda > Insecta > Lepidoptera > Geometridae > Eupithecia > Eupithecia subumbrata. The sequence continues at coordinate 4,657,336 of OX438638.1, forward strand.
TTTTTTGAGAGTTAAACGGCTCATTGTGAAATAACTTGTTTTGTTTGTGGAAGTGCCTACTACCATCACATCTTTTTGTTACCAAACAGCATTTCTGTGTTCAATCTGGGGTGTTAGTGCCGGTACAATTAAATGCTCATGAGGGTTAGCATATAACTACATGTTCGCCAAGTTCTTCTTACTCTAGTAGACAAAAAAATAAGTGTATTAAAACTTTATTTCTTGTATCAATGAACACTTTATTTTTTATTTGATAATAATTTGGTATAAATTTTACTATTCTGTGAGCTTATTTTGTAAGGCGAAATAAATTACCGGTATCTATTGAACCTACCTTTTGATTTTTGATTTGATGCTTTGCTTATACAAATTAGTAATGGCAGCAAACCTTGTAAATGCTGTATGATGTTATCGCTGACCTCGCTGACGAACTGCAGCATGTGCCGCATCTTGGCTCCCGTGAAGGCTGGGCTCAAGGTAGCTCTCATATCCCGCCATCTCTCTCCTGCAAGCAAACTATCAGTTTTTACAGAGAATTAAAATGTAGCATCATTTGCACCACGAGAATGCTAACCCCAAGGCAAGCCACACATTACACTACACAGTAATGTAAGAAACTTAGTGGCTGTAAGAATCGTGCACCTGCAAGATTGAATAACATTTTACTAAGTAAGTAATTGTGAAACACTAGTGTTTTTCTTGCGAACTGCCTAAGATGGGAGTGGCTAGGCCCAAAAAAAACAGATAAAAAGTTTACAAATTTATTAAAATTAAGGTAAGGTTCGTTGTCTCCGAATGTACGTTACTACGAAAATTATTGCCACTGGCCTTAGCTGGAGAGAGGTCCGACACGGTAGGCGACTAGTGGACAGGTACGTGGGCTGGCGGCAAGAGTGGTGCAGCGGTTAATATGGAGAATCCTTCCGGGTAGATACCAGCAGTACGGTAGTCGGGGACAGATGGTGTCATTATGGCCGATCCTTCAGGGTACCGGCAGTACGGTCGACGGGGACGGATGGAGTCAGCGTAGCCGTGTCGTTGCGTAGCCGACAGGTTAGTGCAGCGAGTAATATCGCGGTTACCGTTTCAACCCCAGTAGGATGGAACCCTGGAATCCAAGTCCAGACGCTTTAGAATATGCCCGGTTTTGTAGTATGACTGCAGCATCCTCAACTCAAAGCGTAAGCGCAATGGCAAACAAGCATTTGCAGTGATCGATGATGAAGCATTCATACAAATGAAATACTAAAGCTAAAACAATGGAAATGAAATTACTGTTTACCTACTTCACTAAATCGATTCGATTGTGAGATAGGTATCCGAGTCAATGAATTAATTACGTGGGGTACAAATCATTAAAGGCTAGATGATAGTTCGATTGATAGATGATGTGTGGAATTGATTTGTATGACATAATTTACAATGAATCAAGAAGGAAAGAAATTAAATAATAGTGAAATTTCCTAAAAGGCGCAAAGAAGTATTTGTACCATGAATGGTAATTAATTTAAGAAGCTCATATGTAAGTAGCAAGGAAAATAGAATAGGTACAATTAAATAATTTAATAGCATTCATGGTGCGATAACGGTGAGATAGGTCATTGACCGTTACTTCGACTTACCCAGCACACAACTTAAAGCACTAAATGAACAATAATGCAACACTCACCCGATAGGTACGGGGGTTTCACTCAGATTAGATCTATTAAAAGATTATTTAAATTAAAAGATGATGGTTTAGTAAAACTGTAGAAGAAAATAATTTAGTTCGGTTCGTAGTCCGCGAGTAAGTGAAAGGTCACCTCTGGTCTAGCCAACGACACGTCCCGAGCGCGTAGGCTCACTGTTGCCAACATATGCGCCGCGCTCTGAAGTTGGACGCGGCGCGCAGCGCGAACGTTCAAGGAAGAATGGCAACTTTCCCGGTCTGTCCCAAAAATTTGAGGAAAGATATGAAATATACCATTCGATTTATCTCAAAATTTTGAGGAACTCTGCATTTTTAGTTTTTCCGTAATTTTTGCAGAAAAAATTAAATATTTTTTGAAGATTGGCAGAATAATTTCATGTCCTTTGGTTCGACTCCTCATTGCAAATGGCAGCGGGGTGACCAAAAAGGTTTCAATTCTAGAGGTTAGTTTCAGGTTAGGGACAGGAACCTTAAAACCAACCTCCTTTTTTCAGTTGGTAGGTAGAATAGAGTAGGTTTATCGGCCATGGATGAAAATAGCTAACTAATAATTTGGAAGGTAACACGCCAACATCATACGCCCTGCTATATTTTAGGATAGTTTTTCGAACTAGATAGGTAGGTAGGTACCTAACCTATACCTAACCTGTATACCTACCTACCTGGCCCAGTTAACTTAAACCTGCTTAGGCGTATTGCCACGGCTTTCTCTCTTTTTGAGGAGGCACATCCAGCAGTGAATAGGTTATGAGGTTTACACAAAGAAACAAGAGATGCTCCTACAGAAGACCGCTGCTGATGACGACATTACTGACCTACATATTATATCTAGCTATCATTTTGCAAAAACATCAAATACTCCGAGCCTGAGATATACAAGGTGACTCATTTTTCTATCCGAGCCTTGATGACTCGTTAATAAATTTAATATTCTATAGGTCAATTCAATCAAAGATCCTTAATGTTATTTAAGTTCACGCTCCACATGCTCCATTGTCATGCGCAAAAGATCCATTATTCTATTAGCAACATCCTTTTTAGTTTGGCGTGACATGTCCATTAGTTTGGCAATAGATGTCTCAGTCGGGGAGACTCCGTGGCTCCCAAATTTAATAAGTTTTATCAGATTTATGTCAAATTGAGCTATAAGTGGCACAAGCCGTAATACGCAATACCGATAAGCACTACAAACATCCTTGGGAATCGTCATTAGTAGGTAATTGTTTTGATGGCCAGACTCACTTTGCGCTTTCCGGAACGTGGTCACCACTCGACCTCAACGACCATCGGTAACCATCATAAGGTGGACTGATGACCTGGTGAAGGTCGCGGTAAGGATGCAGGCCTCGCAGCACACCAGTCCTGTACGGTTCGCTTCTACCTGTTTACATATCTGCAGTGTGGCGATCTTTGGGGGAGGCCTGAGTCTTGCGGTGGACATCATTCAATTAATATGATAATGATGAATGTCATTCAGAAATACCTCTCATTGCGAACAAACTCTGGCCAAAAAGGGGGTCAATATCTCCATCAAAAAAATTCATGTGGTCCACAAAGTGATCAAAGTCCTTGACAGTCGTTTTCCTGATGATTTCGGGGTCTCTGATGATGATGACTGGGCGCGTACCGTCCATGTACCCCACATACCTGAAACAGTTGTCGCTTGTTTTAGGTTCTCTTATGCTTCGAACCCTACAAACCGATACGAAGCAATGCTACGTCGGCAGCACAAAGGGTGGCGGTAGTACACTGAGAGCGCCAGCAGTTTTGTACTAGTTGCAAGTTATTTATTGATTGTTAATTAGCTTTTGCAAGCGGCTTTACAAGCGTATTTTGGGTCCCTCCCTTCTAATTTTCTCTGTCCCTTGATTGATATTCTGGGTCATGAAAAAGTTGAATACAAATTGAAAAATCTTACTAACCTCTCATTTGGGAAAGCCTTGTATGCATCATCAATATCCTCAAACATATGCCGTTTAAGCAGCGACGAGGAATACGTATTGCCGAAAAACGGCCAAAACGGTGAGAACTTTATATCTCTCGACTCGAAATGATATTTTGCCTTCTTGTAACGATACACATAGTAAACAACGATGGAGGTAACCAAAAATATCACGAATTCGACTATCATGGTGGTTCCTGCGTGTTTACCAGCGGACTGAAGGCGTGCGGCAGAGATTTTAATAATAATAGCTCTGCGTTATCAGAACCTCTACCACGAGTTTATATACAGTTCACCAGGATATCGTTTCATCTCTAATGTGGATGAAATGAAATAATTTCGACTTAAAATTCCTCAGTATTTGTTGCTGAAACGTGCACCGCTGGGTGTCAATCGGAGGGACTAGAGCCTTTTTTAATAAATGGTTCTTGAAAGAGTTTGTTAAAAAGAAACCTGAGAGCAAATTGCAGATTTAGTATAATTTGAGTTGAAAGAAAGAAAAGAAAGAAAGAAAATCAATTTATTGGCTCACAAATACCATAAAAAATAAAACAAAAAACTTCCACTGTCCACCATAGCATCTAAAAGGTCCTGCCTCAGCTTAATGTTGTTGTTTTATATGAGATTATAAGATGTGCGTTGTATTTATGAATGTTTGAGGTGAGGAATAATGGTAGAGGTTACGTTCACGAGCGTGATTGTCCTCTCTATTGGCTGTTGGTTGAGCAGCGCGAACACCATTTTTTAACGGAAGACGGTAGTTTGAACGAATCCTGGCCTTGACACCGGTTGGACCTTTTCGTTAGCTTTAGCAAATTGAAAACAAGACAGGAGATCTTTTCTTAGCATTGATGTCTATATTTTATCTGAATTTCTTGGTTCGTACGGTGTTGGTGACGGAAGAATAAAACAGGATTTTGACTTTTATTTATTTCTTTTTATTGAAATTTTAATAGGTAAAATCACAACTTAACCTCTAAGACCTCACGCCGTGAAAGTAGAAAGTTTGCTTCTAGCTTTATATATGTCCTGATATACAAACATAAGTTTAATGAACTAATAAGTACGAGACAAAGCATGACTGGCTTTATTAATTATAACTTTGTTTGCGATACACTTGACAAACTTATCAATGTGTTGCAATCGTTTTTAGTAGGTATAATAAGGTATAAGGTATAAGTACTCCTATTTCCGCATTCAGACTCGCAGTTGGTCCATTGTGCGTTAAAAATATATGCTAGCATAGCCAGCCTAACTCCGTCCAGAAGCGCAGAATCTTCCTGGGATCTTCACAGGCTTCGCGGAGTGACCTCGGCAAGTTGAGGATTTCTGTTCGTTGTGTTGTTACTCCCTCGCATTCCAGGACCACGTGGGCAGCTGATTCGTCTTCGCTGAGGCACCCTCTGCAGAGAGGGCTATCCGTCGCTCCGATGGTAAATAGGTGTTTGTTTAGTGGGCAGTGTCCTGTAAGTGTTCCTACCAGGATACGCAGGTCCGTTCTGTTTAGGTTTACTAGGCGTTTTGTCAGCCTCGGTGATGTTGATGGAAGCGCCGCTCTGGCTTGTCTACATTCTAGGAGGCGTGTCCATCGTTCCTTATGCATCTCTCTAGTTCTGAGCCTTATCCATGTCTGGAGTAGCGAGAATGGTAGCGGTAGGAAAGGTGCTGGACCTTCTGTGGTGGTGTCCGATCCCCTCCGTGCCAGTTCATCGGCGGCGTCGTTACCTAGAGATCCGCTATGTCCCTTGATCCATTGAAGGATGATCCTATTCTTGGTGGATATCCTCTCTAATGCCAAGTGACATTCGTACACGAGCTTGGAGTTACAGCTGTTTCCTTCCAGAGCCCTGAGTATGGCAGCACTGTCGGAGAGAATGCGCACACATTGGTCGCTCATTTCTCTCTTCTGCACGGCTGTGGCTGCCTGTGTTATTGCTACGCATTCACACTGGAATATGGAGCTGTGTTTACCTAGTGTTATTGATATATTAATGTTGAGGTCCATTGAGTGAACCCCAGCACCTGTACCCGTATTTGTTTTAGACCCATCTGTGTAGATTCTGACTTCATGGGAGCCTGATTCATCTTTATGGTCCTCGTATAGTTGTATCTGGTAGTGTTTGTCTAGTATTGATTTACTAGGCATTTTGTCGCAGGGGGCGGCTATGAGAGGTTCGTATAAAATGGCCCTGTCCATGATCTGAGCATGTGGGCTGCCTGTGACTCCCCAGAGCCCCATGTTGTTCAGTCTTAGCGCCGCCATCGTCGCTTCTTGTTGTATGTACAGGTCTAATGGTACTAGATCTAGAATGATGTCTAGGGCAGCACCAGGTGTAGTTCTCATGCAGCCTGTTATCGCTGAGCATGCCATTCTCTGGAAGCGCTGTAGTTTGGCTATCACGGTGTTTTTAGTAGGAACAACGCATTTCGTAATGTTGACTTGAAATCAAGGATGCATGATTTAAGATTTACTGCATATCATGGATTTTATTTAACAAGTATCAGTTGTGTTATGTGTACACATTCTAGATGACTGAAATAATTAATACAATGCATACTTTAAGATGTTTTTTATTATACATAGAAAAAACCCAGAAAACCCGGAACAAATATTTGCAGATCGTACAAACATTTGTCCCAAGACGGGAATCGAAACCGCAACCTCCTGCGTCGCAGGCGAACCTTCGCCCGCCTATACACACAATCAAATTTCGTAGATAGTAATATGGTAGGTAGGTATTACAGTGAGGTAGGTAGCTAAAGTACTGCGCAAATCAAGTACAAAACAATCAACACAGTAGACTACACCCGATGTCTGTTAATAACGCAATGTATAATAGACCTAGAGCCGAGACAAATACATACGGATATAAGGTGTAGTGGGAAGTCAACAGAAATAATACGAAGTTTTTCGCTAAGTCTTACCAAAGTCAAGTTAAAAGCTGAGGAGCTCAGATAAATCAAAGCATTTCAAACTTCCAGACTGCAATGTCTTACCGCCGGGTACTAGGCGCTCATAAATTGCAAGGCAGTGACAGAACCGCTTCGTCACTTCCGCGGTTTGCGATCTTATCTATATATAAAAGAAAGTCGTGTTAGTTACACTATTTATAACTCAAGAACGGCTGTACCGATATGGCTGAAAATTGGTGGGTAGGTAGCTTAGAGCCAGGAGACGGACATAGGATACTGTTTATCCCATTCGACAGCGTTCCCGTGTGATTTGACATAAAACGTCAGTCACTATAAAACGTGGTATAACAAAAAAGAATCAGACTTGGATTAACAAAACGAAAATGACAGTTATGTAATGGACGTATGGATGACGTATGCATGCCGGGGGGCCGATTCTGTAGTATATTTAGTATCAGCATTTGCACCCGTGCGAAGCCGGGGCGGGTCACTAGTTTTTTATAACGATACTTCAACCTCACGTTTTCTGAGCTCCTAGGCGTCTACTCTGCACGACGGTAAACGATATGAGATACGAAAGATTCTTGTTGGGCCACCAACGCAACGTCGGAAATCTTCTGAAACAAAAAAAATGTCTAACAAATAAATGAAACTCAAAAATGTCTCAACAGTCGTGAAGCACAAAGAGGTTACATTAAAATTTGTCCATACAAAATGAAAAAATCCTCTTATCGAGTCACATCCTTTTGGGTTACCTATTTCATTTTGAGGTGTGGAACCCTAAAAGTATGTGGTACTTTGACATCGACAAGCACTGTCGTTCCCATCGCAATACTTTTGTAAAGTAGGACACCTGAGCACGTAAAACTTTAACAGGAATAAATTTCCTGTAAATGGGCTGTTCGTAATCCCTGCAGAGACATTACAGAGCTCTCTATATCTCGTTTCTTTTGTGTAATTTGGAGTATCAAAAAACTGTCGTTAGTACTTTTATTTGTTTTTTCATCTTGAAGGTTATTAATATTTAATCCACCAATTTATTTCACTTTAGGTTTTTGGGAATTATTACCTGGCTTTCTAGTTCTTGTTTTTTCTGCATATATTATTTTACTTCTCCCAAATGTTTATTTGTACCGATCTGCCAGCTAGCAGAAGATAGCTGCGGGCAAACGGAACAGCGAGTGGTTGAGAAATAGAAGAGGCCTTTGCCCAGGAGTAAGAAAGTATTTGCTGTTAAAAATATTTGAAAGGCTGTAAAATTTCGGTAAGGACCCGTCAGTTTTAGAATACCTAGATGAAATCATGATTCCTTCATTTTCATGAAAGAGTCTACACTCTAGCTGTTTACATTACGTTCGAGGCATTCGGTAGAGCGATACGAGTGGCGCACCTCAGACACAAATCTGCATAATTTTCAAAGGAATCGCTAAACATGTTTTTGTTAGCAAGCACTAGTACGCGGCGGGAATACGAAATGTACGCGTAGCTGAGCGGAAGGTGAGGCGCACACTTGCGACTTCAATTGATAAAAGAAGCATTTTTAAAAGTTTTTATTCGTTGCCAAGTCGACTTTTTGTAGTCAGTATTAAAGTGATCTGAAAAAAATTAGAGAAGGTGCCTATATCATAAAATGTAAATTATGATGATTTCAACTTTCGAATTAATAACATAAATTTGGTGATCGTACTAATGAGGATAGAATCAGGAAACGGCAATAATCCCCTCGAATAATCCATCGAGCCGATTGGATCTGCTTATTTTGACAACTAGAAACTGATAGCTTAGGCCAAATTATCATTATGACAAATTACAAAGGTTACTAAATCATTTTGAAAAATATTGGTTATTTATCATTTTCTTAATAATTAAATAATATAAATTCTTTTTTCAGATAAACGGAATGATCTCCACTCATAAACAGTCCTTCATTATCGTTACGACTCTACCTAATATTGATTCTCGTTACATAATGTGACCTGAGCACTAAATAGTGACGCAACTGATGATCCTGTAAGTGTTTACACTGGCAGTGTGTCAGTGCACTGCAGTGAGCTTGAATGATTTGTAGCTGGAATCTAAACAACGTATCTATGCAAAATCAGGGAAGTGCACTCGCTCGGTGTAAAGTAGTAGAAAAATATTGAACTAAAACACTTTTGTACACGTCATGTGTTTCACGCAATAAATAAAACTTTACTTTACTTTACTAAGGCCCCATGTATTGCTGGATTGACGAAAGAGATCTTCCTGAACGATCTTATGAAATTCAAAATTGTGTTAGTCGTCGCCCACGTGCGGCGGAGTTTACACCAAGCAGGCGCGGTAACCATGATTAACGCGGTATTTAGGACATTGTCCAGCTGAATTATGGCGCGCTATTTGTTTCGGAGATAGCGCTTTTCAAAGCGGAATGCCTTCGTTGAAACAACACTACTTTGTTATCTTTGCATAGAACAATGGGTAGCCCCGCTTTTAATTTCTTTCTTCAATCTACTTTTTTTTAATAATATTGTTTTCTGCTACCAGTGTTGCACGAGTGGAGTAGATCTGCCTACCTCATTTAGTTTTTATTCGTTTGTAGAGATTTTTACCATTCAAATACCTACCGTATTTAAATGGTAAGAATCTGTACTAAAATGGCTTCAATACTGAAGACAAAATTGAATCCATAGCCACCTCAACCGACGGCATTATTTCGCAAAGTTGTGAATGATAAATGTGAACTATCCCTCTCCGCACCGCGCAGGCACTACTCAGCACCTCGACCAGTATTAGATATAACTACTAACTAATAAAGATGAGGGAGGTCGCAGGTTCTCAATTCCGTTGTATATATTTAAGATTCCGCAGGTATCGTAATCCGACGGGTGCCAACGTGACCTAAGTCTCCGCTGTCTGTCTGTCCGTCTGTCAGCTGTGTATCTCGTGAACCGTCATAACTAGAGAAGACAGTTGAAGTTTGCACAGAGTGTGTATTTCTATTGCACTACTACATGAAATAATATTAAAAATTGAGGTTTTATATACATAATTCTCGTACAAAAACGTGATTTATTTGGCTTTTGTTGCTCGACCTTAACAGTCGACTACAGGTACTTAAAAATTTCACGTTGGAAGTATTTCTCTGTAATAATAAAGATAGTTATAACAGTCGTTTGATTTTGAAATTGAACAAATTGAAATTAAAAAAAGAACATTTAACGAAATTAAATAACTATAGGGTAAAAAGGGAGTCCTCATGAGACGTGTTTTATCGACGGTTTTTGCTAGATTTAGTAATGAAGTACATAAGTAGTTCTTAATCTTGTACAATATCACGGAACCCTTTATATGCAAATCGCACTTGGCCATTTTTGACGCATAAATTATGTACTGAGACGAATTTAGATACTTAGTCCTTAAATCATAGGAAATAATGGCATTACTTGTACCTAGGTATTTATTATAATTTTGAAACCTCTAAATTCAATAGAGATTCCATTACTATTAATTCCACGAGGAAATGTTTTCCATTAAGCAGTCGGACGGATATGGTTAATAAAGGGGAGCCGGTGTCGCGGAGCCGATACAATAGATCGAATGCGACATTTTAAAATTCGAATAAACCCACCTCGTTAGGACTGCGATCACACCGAATATATTAAAAAAAGAGATATCCCCATTGAGGTACTGAACAAATAGTTCCTATGACAAACAAACTCAACGGGCTTATTCTACCGAATACGAACAGATTGTTTAGTTTCTTTGAGTAATATTCTGTTCCTACCTACCTCGCTTGAATTAATATTATTTTCTTAGTACGGAATACAAGTCAGAGTCCACTCAGAGTAATTTTTGTTCGAAAGCTAAATATAAATAATTTATTCACAAAGCTAATTAGTGTTCCAAATTTTCTAAGAACACTACGAAAAGTCCTGCAAAAGTTGTTTCGTTTGATATCTTACAAACATAGTTTCACCGAGCAAAACATAGCCTTTATAAAATTGGTAATAGGTCTGAATCCGAGAGCTTTTGTGTAAAAGTGTTCCAGATTTCAGAGTTTAATCATTCTTGCAGTGACCGGACAAATAAATGATCAGAATCGCCGACATAAATCGGTTTCCGGACGAAATATGGCCGCTTCGTGGACCATCCGCTGGACGCCACGGGGACATTTGAAATTTGAATTCGAAATGAATTATTTTCTATTTTTTCGAATGTTTGTAATGTTTGGAATGTAGTGTTCTTAAATTGTGTACAAAGACAGTTGGTGTCGTGGTTTATCGTTATTTAAACTTTAAATGGAGATAGAAGTTGTCACTGATCTGGACCGCACCGCTGTCACACAACAAAAAATTATATAAGAAGTAAACTTTTTTCCACTTCTATTGTAACACTGATATTATAAAGGCGAAAGTTACTTTGTTCATTACTTGCTCAAACGGCTAAGCGGATTAAGATGAAATTTCATGAAGAACGTATCCAGGATTAACTCAAACCAAATACACCTACCTATACTTATCATTACTTTCTAATTGTTTTATTAATTTTAAGTCGAACCCGCAACCTTTTCCGTCACATATAACAACTCGTGCGCGCCCCACAGAGGTCGGCATCGAAATATACGAGCTTTCGTTTAAGTATTCTAACTTCACAGAAACGTAAAAATCAGACCGATATCTTCAACAGATCACTTCACTCATCTCTATCTAAAGGGACTGTAAAAGGGACGCCATAAAAAACCCATTCGATAATTCAGCTATGATCGTCGAGGAAGGGACTCGTTGTCTGCAGCTGGCCGAGGATGTGAATGCATGAAGTGTGATGTGTTAGTGAGCTCAGTAAGAGTTGTACGTAGCACGTGAGGGTCACTCACCCGACTGTCGACACATACGTTACACGTTGTGTGTTATGTTACACAACAAGTCTACACAGAGAGTGGAGATGCTGACGACGCAACAGAACAGAGGAACTACTACTAACATGGATGACATTTTTTGAAGGAAGGATCTTAAATTGATAAGTAATGTTTATTGCGTATAAAAGACGCGGTAACAGAGTGAATTTTAAATTTAGCATGGGTGGTTTGTTTACAAACATTCCACATCGAGTTTGGCTGGTGTATAGTGCTGCATGTTTATTTATTTCTCACATCGCTCCCGTTACACATCTAGTGATAGTTTTCGTAGACCTTGTCCATTGTGATACAGATACTGCCAAGTGCACAACATTATCTCAAAGATAAATATTGGACGACGAAACAGTTAGATTTTAGTAGTTTTTCAAATGAATTGATTTATCAAATTATGATTAAATCATGTTTTTAAAATGAGTAAGTAATGCCTAAGTTTGGATGTAAATTAAGATGTTTGTTTCTTCTTCATGATGAAACTGCTGAACAGATCGGGCTCAAATTTTGCATAGATGTAGTTATAGAACTGAAATCACATTAAGGTTACTTTCATTCCGGAGTACAGAGTGCAGAAGCCCCGGGGAGAAGCTAGTAAGTTAATATTTCCCCAGTAGCAGTGTAACGTGTACTGTCAGCCTGTAAGTACTCACGTAGGTACCTACGTGAGTACTTACATCATTTTTTAAGTTTTGGTTATTTATTGTACGCAAGCCTTCGAGGAAAATTCTAAGAAATTTCGGGGTATTATTAAATATATTTTTTTCATAACGTTATATTCATCTAACAATTATATCATTACCTAGAAAGGTACATTAAAATCATTGTTAGAACTCGAAAAATCCTAATTCGCACTTCATTAGCTTGTAACCAACTGACCCGGGAGACTTGACTTAACTAAATTAGGTTACAACAGACACATAGAAGTGAACCACCACACTACCGGCGGCGGTGGAGTGACCTGAAGTGGATTTTGGTCACCAACATTAGATATAATTGTTTATGAATGCTCAGGGCATTTCTCGACTTCTTTACTAAATCTAAACATTTTGGAGGTAGTGAAGTTTTGGAGTACAATAGTAATGAATTTCAAACGGTTTTCAATTTTTTCAAATTTCAAACGTAAATTTTTTTCAAAACGCCTTTTTTATGGCTGCTTATTTGATTTGATTTAAAATCCTAACCAAATTGTTTTTAAATCAATTATCTGTTCTATCCACCACTATTATTTCATCCTTTGAAATTTACGTACAAAAGCAATCTAGCAGTGTTTTTGCTAAAATTTATTTCTGTCTTGGGATGTTTCGTCCAGAGGTGAATCCAGCGTTGCATAAATCAAAAGTGCCTAATATTCATTCTCCTCCGAGAGCTGGACGAGGCTGATGCGGTTAAACTGAAGAAGTTGCTTGTCTTTGTTTATTTTGGCTTCAGTTTAACGTACAGTTTAGCCCAATTATGTAAATACAGTTTGAAGTTAAACTAGGTCGATTTTGAACCCGCGATGTATATAATATAAAGAAAACAAATTAGTTTTTAACTGTTACGGCATGTATTGTGTCGATAGAAAGATTTGTAAAATACCTACATTTACATTTGCTTTTAGTTGGCTTATGAACATACGTGCATAACCTTGCTTAATTCTCCGGTTGACGTCGCAACAATCCCGTATTCCTCTGTAGGCCGCGCTGCTGGCGCCGGCTTGCGGTCAGATGTCCCCGGGTGCCTCGGACCGCGCGCGTGTCCTGCATGTTCATTACCATCCCTCTGACACAGTCGTGTATCGGCTCAACGTTACTTGATCCGTTGCTATGCCGAAGATTGCAAGGTACAATGTTGCTACGCAGAAGTTTGCTACAGCTACTACGCCGTAGCTAGCTACATCTATTGCTACGCCGTAGCTTGTTTACAGACAGTGCTACGTCGTCTTGCTACAGCTGCTGTTGCTACGTTTCAGCTAGCTGAGGTTATTGCTAGACGGAACTTTGCTTCCCCGTAGCCTGTTGCAAACTTTCACCAGGAATTAACCAAGGTTCTATAAACCCCTCCTAGTGTTCAGACTGATTACAGTATTGAATCACCTTTGAAAAGATATTGGTTCTTTTACCTTTCTTTTTGGTTTGGTAACTACTTGACTCGACTGCAGCAGTAGCAGCTGGAAATTTATAGAAAGGTTAAAAAGGTTCCATCATCTTCGCCCATCAATCTTCGACCAGGAACCTATTTAAAGCTCCAGTGAGCTGGCTGCCGTCCAGATCTGACTACACATGGGACACTCACCAGATACATCCAGATACAATCTCTCGGAATGAGCGAGGTGGAGGGGAAGTTGCCTGATGCATGGTCGAAAATTCCGACTTAGCTTTATTTTTATATTTAAGTTGTTATCAGTTTAGTTTTAAATTTAAGGATTAGAATAGGTTAAATAAAGTTAAAAGAAAATGTACCAGTCACTGACAAGTTTCGAGAAACGCAGTGAGTGGATCCTTGCTATTGTGTGCCAGTTGCAGCCATAGTCTCAAATATAGTGTATTGGTACCCAAACCATAACACATTGCAATCATAATAAGTGCACATTAACTTACAAGTAATATTTATTTTTAATCCGGGTAACGAACGTTAGCAATACGTAACGTGGACAATCGTTTTTGATACTGCTGTTGTAAGTTCATAAAAAACTATTAAGATTACTTGAAAACCGACCAAAATCATTTCAATCAGTCCGATCTCGACACCGTGTATCAATAGTTTTATTGGACGTAAATGTCGTCACAGGACAGCCGGATGTATGGAGAGGGTAATAAGGAAAAGTTATGTTGATTTATAGAACTAGTTTTGGCAAATTCTTCAGTGATAAACATGGCGTTCCTTGTCCTTGGTGGACTTATTAGACTGTAGTACCACAATATAAACTTGTGTTCTTCGTCAGGGTCGCATTCTAGGATTAACAGAAATCATTTATATAAATGGACCCTCTTATATAAATTTTCATCTGGTACATTTTCTACAAAAGATGGAAGAAGCAAGATTTAAAGGGATAAATGGTAGCACTGAAATGGACTTGTGGAGTCGACACAGCCAAGTTGGCGACATAGCCGACGGCGGGTTGTTGCGACATGTCAATGTATGAATATATTGTTGTAGACAGTCGGCAGTGTTGGTCCACTTGTCAGCAATTCGGCGAGTTTGGGGTATGTTTCTACAACGGTCTTTTAACCAAGTCTTAGCTTTAAGCATAATAACTGAGTATTATTCTATTCTTAATGTAATTAGTGTGAGTAATTGTACTTAATCATATAAGAAAAATACCCACACATACTGAAACGTCACTACCCTGGAGGTTGGCTGCTCTATCTTTACTACTACAGGACAGTCACTCATCTCAACTACCTCAGTGTAGATATGCTTTATCATTAGTGACGTCATGATGGTGCAATCAACATGCTCACTCGGTTGGGCGGACGATGGATGTGGAATAGTAATGATCCTTCTCTCTTCTTGACTAGCTACCTATTGTTGGGACCGTCAGGTCTGTACTGATCTAAACTTCTGTCTCGTGCTCCTCTCGCTGCTCGTACACACAGCATGGACCGCCTGGACAGGTTTAGTCTATGCTAGTATAGAGAACTATACACATGCATGTTACATACATTGTTGAAGATGACTAGCTTTCACGCGAGGATAACTAGCTGCTAGATTTTTATTCGCATTCTTACAAAATATATTTCAAGAGAAGCGTTATGAAATAAAATGTGCCATGAATCACACACAACCACTCTGCTAGAATATGAAATTGCTGCATCAATTTCGACAAACTGCAAGTCTTTGACCGCAGACCGTATTCCACTGTTCTGTGTCGGAGGGACTTTAAAATGCATAGTACTGATAACATTTGAATTTCCTTTGAGAGCACACTAGCAACTTAACTTAAGGCTGCAAGAGGGAAGTGGAAGCAACGCAAGCGGAAGTTAAAGTTGATTTATTAAAGAAAATCTCGCGCGTAGCGGACTGGAAATAACCCAAAATATTCACCACCACCCCACAGAGATGTTAAGAACTCATAATATAGGTTATCCGTTCTAAAAGTAACATTATATCTGTCTTTACCGAAGCCAAAACTGAGTAATGTAATAAATAATAATAATAATACATTTGAACCCGAAACCTCCTGCGTCGCAGGCGCACCTTCACCCGCCGCGCCACATCGGTCGACGACGGAAATAAAATAAAGTTTCAACTGTAAGTAGGCACCAATGTGCCAACCCATATAATCATTTCACTAAATCCTTCGTTATCTCCGCAGTAAAGTCTTTTTTACAGCCGATACAAACAAATCGCCTCGATATCTCGTGATGATGTGTTACAGCAATCTCGCAGTAATCTGAGCAGACATACAGGATTCATGATCGTCAGTTATGTCAGTGTCGGTGCCCTCGGGCGGACGGTGTCACGCTGTTATTATACACTTGCGAGCTTTAAACTGGAATCGCTTCAAGGGTTGTTCAAGACTAATTTTTACAATTTCTTTGCAGTGAACTATGAGTTAAGCTATGTTTTCCCTTACGCAGGATTTATTGGCGACAATAAATTTTGATTTAATGCACGATAATGTCCGCTGCCACACCGCAGCAGTGACTAGACAGTACCGACAGACGTCTTCCATGTCGGCATTCCCACACTAGACTGGCCAGCCCTTATTCCTGACTTGAACTCAATCTGGCATATGTGGGACGAGCTCAAACAGCGGATACGAGGGAGAAATCCAGCTAATCCAGCTCCGGCGCCGATAGAAGCCGATAGATGCAACTTCGACTCGACCTATTGCAATAATTCTCAAAATTTAGGTAGCCAATTTAATTAATTTTAAATCTTCTTGATATCACTTGAAAGGTAACAAAATTACCTTTCAAATGATTTACCACAATCTATAGTTCACTAGCTGCTGCCCGCGGCTTCACCTGCGTAGTTCCCGTTCCCGTGGTAATTCCGGGATAAAACATAGCCTATGTCCGTCTCCTGGTTCTAAGCTGCCTCCCCACCAATTTTCAGCCAAATCGGTTCAGCCGTTCTTGAGTTATAAATAGTGTAACTAACACGACTTTCTTTTATATATATAGATTGTACATAAATTGTAAAAAAAATGTTTTGATCAACTCGCGATGAAGCGATTCCATTTTAAAGCTCGCAAGTGTAGATCGTAGCTGTTATATAGCGTTACCTAGTAGGTAGAGTATACAGCGTGTATACGTGACTGTACATATACCTAGAGGCAACTATTAGTAGCTAGATGTAGAGCAGGGGCGAGAGAACGGAGCATGCGTTGTACGATAAAACTTATTTCTAATAAATAAACATAAAATATATCGATTTGGGTCGGGGTACAGTAGTCTCAATAAACTACTTATACCCAGACAGTAGAAAACAGTTTTTTTTTCCTGAGTAATATAAAATGTAGGTAATAAAATATGCTTCAAATACTTTAAAGTCATACGTGATGCGCTACCCTACAGTATAGGTATTGCAGGGAAGTAAACCAAGACCACCGACCCTTTTATAACATAATAGAATGGAAAATCATCCCCAACACAACCCACTTTCTAGAAACATGGGAGCTACCCACATCATATTCATAATGAATTTATGATTCCAAACTTTCAACACTTGACTCATACAAACAACCATAGTTAAATATTAATACGAATTTTCCAAACTTTAACAACGTGGGCACAAACAACCCTGTTTTAAACTCTAGGTGAAACAAAACAAGGTTTGATATTGTTAGACAGTGTTGCGAGAGGACTTTTCCCGTATACATACTTTCATTTTCAGAATATGGCCTGAAGCTTTTAGGCATAATGCTTTTATTCGCCCCGAGATGTGTTGCTTGAAAGAATACTCAGTTTCTCAGGAAATTGAATTATGTGGTGAGGTGCGCAACGCGTTTGTACTACTTCACTGCTCCTGACTTTCCATGCCCTAATCCCGAATTATTGTTAAAGTAACGGAATTCTCGTCCTTTAAAGTCAGCTCAATCCGAAGAAGTTTTGAGGAGGAGTAATAAACAAAAATTGGCGTTTTATAAGTGTTTATACTTCTTGTAGGACCTAGATCACCTTGTACGCTACAATACCTATCACTACCGATACAGTCAGAGATGAATAGAACTGAGTGCCCACACTTCACACGCGCTGAGGGAGCTGAAAGAATGGAGTTTAAGAACTCGATCTATGAAACATCGAACGATTTGCCAGAGTTTATTTGTTTTAATTCGATTCATCAGCGTTTTCCTTCAGGCATAATAACAGGCAGACACTAGATGAACGAAATACAAAAGTAATGAATACAACTATCTCTTTTATTTATTTATTTATTTATTTAATTCGGATTGCCATCAGCTTAACTAAATACAATAGAAATTAAAATAGATACAGAAAGCTAATAATAGGCATTCGCTAATAGAATTATAATAAACTACTTAAGTGTGAACACTAAAATTTTTCCGTCCTAAATTGCGTAACTACATAAAGAAGCAATAAAATTATACCAATTAAATTAATAACAAAAAAAACAAGTAAGCGTAAAACTACATCATGTGCAAAAGAAGTTAAGAGTCATGCATCGCCTTGCCCTGTGAATGCTGGTATTGAAAGGGTCAATGCTCAGCGTCCTGCTGAAATCATTGACTGTTCTACTCGCTCGCACTACAAATGAATTTTGTCTATAATTAGTTCCAACATGTTGGACATGTAGTAGGGGGTTGTGTCTAAGCTGCTTACGAGGTACATTGAAGTCTAATTTGCTAAGAAGTTCTGGACAATCAACATCATTGTTGATAATCTTAAGAATATAAAGATAATCAGCTATCAGCCGTCTGTTCTTGAGTGGCAAGAAATGGAACCTCTTGCAGAGTTCATCATAGGTAAAAGATTTGTAAGGGATCTTTACTCTAAAACACAGGTATCTTAAGAACCGCCTCTGAATACTTATCTAAAACTGTATTCTCCTGACATCGCGAGTATTTAGTTTCGCAAGTATTTAGCAAGTCTAGTTCGTTATCAAGCATAATGTATCTGTTCGTATTCTCTATTTCCGCGTTCGTTACTCAATTAGGCAGCAGTTAATCAGCGCTACAGCAAACACGACGGATTTGGAATGAATAATGAATCGAATTGAATGATGCTGAGTAGATTCTAAAATTACTTTTAGGTTCTAGGACCTTATTATATGGTATTCCATTGTCTGATTCTATAATAACACATAATAGGTATGTGCATTGATTTTTCAGTGGGGAATATCAACCATGGAGAGGCTTATGTCCAGCACTGGAAGTCGTCGTTCGGTCGGCTGAGATGATGATGGTAAAGGAAATTCGGTCTAGCAAAACATCCATGTCCGGAAAGTTTTATAAACAAAGTAGATAAGTAAAATCACATTAAACGCGGAGGCTATGAAACTAAAAAACGCAGCCATAGGTATGAAAAATTATACGCACACTTGTCTTTTTTACTTCCAATATAGTCTTTGATAGCCTATATTCATAATCCTGATCAATGTTTACAACAATCATTCACAGACGACTTCCTGTCATCACGCGTCACTGAAAAATGGAAAATTTCCAATATCTATCGAAAATGTACTTGCCAATAAACAATTTGTTCTCCAATTGCGTTCGATTTATATTCTAACGGGAGATTCTGAGCGATTATTCGTGAAATCGGGAGTATTACGAACTGAGCTTACATCGAGAGCTGGGCCCGTACTCTTAAAAACTAAATAGAAGGTTCGGATTCGTTTTCGTGCAACACTAATCTTGTGCAAGTGACTTATGAGTTGGTTTTGCACGACAACGAAAACGAAACCTCGATTTTCTTTTTCGAGTAGGCCACCAGGCTCCACCACGTTCATATTTATAAACCAAAATGTCATGTAACCACTCTCGGGATGACTTCAAGCTATAGGCAAGTAGTATAATCACTTGACACTTGTGGTTATCTTGGATGCTCTCACAGACCTCAACAAAGATAGCCACATCCATTCACAAAACTTCGATCTATCCAATCTAACCATCCAGTACCGTTAACTGCTGAGAGTCTCTGATCTACACATATTATTTTTTTACTCTTATGGGAATTAATAATTATTTTTAACAAGCGTCGGTAACCAGTTTCCTGTCTCTCCTCGTTCTACTCAGCCTGGCTGATCGCAGCTCGCCAACTGTTGCCCAGTTAGCATTACCATAACAATGGACACTGGACCGAATGAGTCCGGGGCGTAATGGACCCTCTGATGAGCTCGGCTTCTTTCTGAGAACAATTTGTAGGGACTGGGGTTTCATCTTCTGCTTTGTTGTAGATGTGCATTGAATATGGCAGTGGAAATGCATTGTGAGTAATGTAAGCAACTGAATTAGGTGGAGTATTAAACTGAAACTGTGAACAAACTCTAACTATGTATAATGACAAAATACAAACTTCCTGTGCTATTAGTAAATTTTACACAACTCCACTCCGCTTAGTCCACGTAGGTCCGCTTAGGTATGGCTATGTCAGTCCCGTATTTTAAGAAACTAACCACCTACTACTTGAAACTAAATTATATAAATCTAACCTTAATAATTTAATTGTCGCTTCACTCAGAGGTGCGGCTAAAATGAATTGGTTAACAGCAGTCTCCATTAGGTTAACTTAGTACAAGTCACTTAGTTCTAATCTCATAGATTTTGTACCGTTTGTCAGACTCTTTCAAAGTCACGAGGCTCGTCGCGCCATGGTCTGCGCGATCTGTCACGACGCTGTATAAAACCTAGACCTTAAGACGCTGCCCAAACAGCGACACCGTAGAAAGTACACTTTTTCGTCGCACCGTTAGCCGTTCTCCGACATATTACAAGCCCAAAAAAAATACAGTGTATAGTCAAATGTATGGAAAAAAGACTTATACAAAAATATTTTATAAAACGATCTAGGATCTTGAAAAAAAAAATCACAAGAAAGAACAAGAAAAAAAATTTTCGTCTCGAAATGCTCAATATTTTGAGTGACAACCATTAATTATTCTAATACTATATGAAAGGAAATTTTATCAACTAAAGAAATATGTAAAAAGTTTTAAATAAATAAAACCATTAACATAATAAAACCCAAAAAACACATTTTTGTAAGGCGTTTAGCGAAGTAATTGCAAAAATTATAATATTTTGCCAATAGAATTTCAACCTTATTACTCAAACATCCCTTTCAATATATGCTCAAAATAGCTTCCACTAGCTTCATTCGGAGGCTGGATGCCTCCTCGGACGGACGTGAGGTTATGTAACTTTTTTCGCGATGACAGCTGGGTTCGACGGACGAATTACGATTTTCGACAACTTTTGTTTTGCGGGTTAAATGGTTCATTCGTCATTGAAATAAAGTCTATATTTGATTGAAGCTAAGCCAAAAGAAATTTGCAGGAATTTTATTCATTGACAGACCTACCAATTAAGTAGAATAGGTTTATAGTGGTTTTATCTCTGGTAGCTAGATAGGTAGGTACTACTCAACATGTTTACAGCACGGAAAGTATTGGTCGAGTTAAAATATGTTAAATAGGTAGGGCGATTTTGATGACCTTATATAATCATGAAACCATAATAATAGTCGGGGACATAAATATAAATACTCTACCTAGAGACTCTGAAATAACTTATGAGAAAAATAACAGACAAAACTATTTGAATGTACTATCAATGCACGGACTCTTGTCTGGTCATAATCTTCCAACAAGAGAAACCGCATGCCTAGACCATGTTATCTTAAAATTAAATAAACATAAAAACTCTGCAACTATTGCTGTAGTTAACACGTCTTTTACGGATCACCTATCAATTCTAGTTAATATATCTAAAATACAAATTAATAATTCTATAACATACAAGACAAAAACAGAATATGAAAAATCATTACAATATTTAAAAGAATTTAATTTTGCAGACTTACTTGAACAACAATGCGATCCAAATTATTTATGTGATAAATTAATAAATACTATTCAACAAAGTCTATCTATGCATACAAAGATAGTTCGTGTACCTAGAAACAAACAACTCATTAAACCTTGGATTACCCTGGGCATTTTACGCTGTATCAAAAATAGAAATAGTATGCAAAAAAAACTACGAAATAATCCAAACGACAAAATACTTAGTATAACTTATAGGAGATATAGAAATTTCTGCAACAATTTAATTAAAAAACTAAAACGAAAATATGAAAGAGACCAACTATATAAAAATGCTAAGAATAGTAAAAATCTTTGGAAAACCATAAACGCTATTACTCATTACAAACCTACAAAAACACCTAATATCCAACTCCTTGATATAAAACCATCGCCTAATGAGTCAGTTAATTTTGTAAACAAGTTTTTCGCTAATATTGGTAATGATCTAGCTCAAGCTATTGCTTATTGCAGGGCTAACCAGTCGTTAAGTATTATATCTCCATTTGTAACACTTAAACAGGTTTCATCGTTTGTCTTACTAGAAACAGATCCAATTGAGATAAATAAGGTCATAATGAATCTGAAATCTGAAAGTGCGCCTGGCCCTGATAACATCCCTACGAGTTTTCTGAAGCTTGCTAAAGACATTCTTACACCAATGTTATGCCATCTAGTAAATCTCTGTTTTGATAAAGGTGTATTCCCAAGACAACTTAAAAAGGCTATAATAACACCGGTTTTTAAAAATGGGAATAGAGATGAACTCAATAATTATAGGCCAATTTCAGTTCTTTCCTCAATTTCTAAAATACTGGAGAAACTTATTAACATTAGATTACATTCGTACTTTGAAAAATTTAATTTATTCTCCAACTCACAATACGGTTTTAGGAATGGCCGTTCATCTGAAGACGCTATCGCTGCTTTAACCAATCACATCGTTGATCAAGTAGATCGCAAACAGAAATGCCTAGCAGTTTTCCTAGATTTGAAGAAATAATGAATGAATATTGAATGTTAATCATAATCACTCATGAGTTCTTGGAAGGCAGCAACATAATAAAGAATACTTTATATCGGTATGAATATCAATTTGGATAGCAAGGCATGGTCTGTTGTGGTTTTAATGATTATTTTGTAGAATTACAATCTAAACTAATACTATCCTCATGATTGTTGCGTTTTATTTCCGGAAAATAAAATTAATTATGTAAGCGAGTAGTACTAAGATTGTGTACAAAATTATATCCGTGAAATTCATCATTCAGCATTCCAACATTCACGTATTTTATTTTACGAATATTTTTATAAATATATATTTTTATAGTATCGATTTATAGATTATCTTTTAAAGGGAAATGTATACGATTCTACAACAAAACTACAAAAGTGTTAAAAGTTATCAAAAAATAATTTCAAACAATTTGTAAAACATATCCTTTGTTAAAAAGGCTTTTGTTTTTTTTTTTTGTTAAAGAAATATCTTCAACGATTGACACTTTTGTAATCCATTTAGACCTCAGTTGTTTTGACTAAATTAGTATATTTTTTTAATGTATAAAGTATTATCATAATGGTCGGTGATATTGTCGGCACTTTAACATGCATGAAGATGATATTATTTTTTTAAGTGTTTCTGATTTCTATGAATAACTATCGATGAATGTAATTTTTATTATAATTGAGAAGCTACAATGAGCGACATAGGTTTTATTAAGGTATTTTACATGCAACGATAGTAAAGCCGCGGGCAAATGTTAGTTAACATTACATTATTACCTTGTGATTGTGCTATCAACCAAAATAAAACAAAAGTTTGCCTCTTCTACAACAGATAAATTTTGCATAAGTCTATGTTAAAAATAAGCGCCTCTGCCGACCACATTTGGTAATATTGACATGCAATCTGATAGTCTTAGTTTTCCATGCACAGCGCCTTAACTTAAGATAAAATGTATTTTAAGTGTCAAGCGCAGAGCCGGCAACTAGCCAACCCGAGTGTTCGTTAGAGGCACCAGGAGCAGGCTATTGTCTCGGGACGCCGCTGCAGCGCTGTGACAAGACGCTGAGATTTAGCTATAGGTACCAAGGGAAAGATATCTCGTTTGGATTCTGCAAGGTTAATCAAGGAACTTTTTCGGCGATACTGCACAAAAGTTTTCCATTTCTATAATCACGAAATTTACTTAATTCTTCGAAATTTTTTAATCCTAGAATCTTTTAAGTGTTTATTTATTGCATTTTTGGAAATAATGAGTTTTTTATTTGAATCATTGGATTATTTTCTAGCTAGGATGTTCAGTTAAAAATGCAGGCAAGGGATTTTTTTTTTTCGTTACATAATCTCAAAACAATAGCACAAGTTTTCTATTCAAATGCTTCTGACTGGCAAACCCAAAAAAAAATTACGCTCTCTATCAACTAATAAACTGGTTTTCATCAAACTTTTCTTCTCTCTCTGCTCGTCTCCCTTGCAAGACGTTATTGATAGTCAGTGACGTAGAGTAGACAATGTCGTCGACTGCCGTGCGACATGTTGTGAGACGAGCGCACTTAGCGAACTGTAAACACGTTCAATCAGTGCCGCTGTGTCGCACGTGACCCGCCGCGCTGGCTGAGGCAGGGGCTGAAGCGGATTCTACAGTGTACAAAGTGTTGAACATCTGAGAGCGTTTTTATAACGTAATGTAAGGTATGCGTTTTTGAAAATTTGATATAGTCAGCAATTTTCTGCATCGTTGAATCTCAACTATACTTGAGAATTTCAAGCTTAATATACTTTGTAAATGGGCTCGTCTCAGGAAGTATCTAGTATCACCATGCCTTATTCTGCCGCCAAGCAGCATATTTATTAGTTTGCTCGAGTTTAAAGGCAAGGTGAAATTGTTACAATGTATCAAATCGATATATGAATAGAAAAGAAAACCGTAAGGGTTCTTAATTTCGATAACAGAAAAGAAGTTTCCTACCTTAACATTAACCGCGAGCTTATAACTTGAAACGAATAACCCATTACGGAAGGGACATAAAAACCGCTACCGCTCATAAATTAGATGGATATCTTCAGATATTGGACATGCTGTGTCCGCCCTAGGGCCGCCCTCAGTACTGTTAATGACTGTAACTGGTCACGCGGTAATGAAATGGCCGGGCCGGTGTTCGATTGGCCGGACCCTGATAGAATTATAGATTAAGGGGCACTTAACTCGGCTACGGCTTACCTCAAATACCTTGTTCGTATAACGTTGACGATGCGCTAGTCAATTTTGGGGTTATCCTAGCTTGATTACTAGATTAATTATTAAGTTTGGACTACTTAGTATTCCAAATTGCTTAAGAAAATAGTTTATGCCCATTTCGGTAAGCTATAACTGTGTCTCCAATGCTCAATTAATGTCTTGATTCATAACAATGCTTGGGCTATGATAAACAATGCTTAGTCTCTTAGTTCCTCGAAGTCCATGTCAAAGCGACCCGAATGCTTAGGTTCGGCAAACAATTACCATTGGACCGGCTACTATGTACCTTGACTCAATGGATACCAGCCTTGCTGTTAATGTTTCACTGCCCCCTCTCTCAGCACTCATCAAATGGGCGTAATACCTCATTGGGAAAATTAACAGTCGATTGTTCGAACGCTAGATTAACTATCCATGATTCAATCTCAGTCTCTTGTAAAATAGTTATAATATCTTGCTGAAATGACGTTTGACAAGATTGCTCGATTTTGATTTTCAACCGACGGAAATCGGAGGAGGTTCTCAAGTCGACGCGTATATTTTTTTTATGTACGTATAACTTTTACAGATTAGTTGGATTTACATAATTCTTTTTTTTATTGGAAAGGGTATACCCCGAAGGTGGTCCCATTTAAATTTGAAAAGAAAATTCCAATCCTAACGGTAGAAAAACAGGGGATAATTTATTTTTCACACACTGATTGTAATTTTTGACCACGTATAACTTTTTACAGAGTAGTCCGATTTTGATAATTATTTTTTATGGGATAAGGATTACCTTGATGTGTCATCAAACTAAATTAGACTTGAATTTGAACTAGATGTCGCCACTAGAATTTGAAGCCGGTTTATCGTTTTTTAAAACACGTCAAATTAAAAATGACACATAATCGTGATCAGCGAACATCCGAATTTTTATGAACTTCTTATGTATCCCACTCCCACAGCTAGGCAAAAGCAACACCAGAGTTACAGTAAACATGAAATTATTTCCCCCATTGTATTGAATATACCCTCAGATCATATATAGGTATTATCAGATTACAGCCACGTACCTACAGCTGCGATCCCACTTAGCTGCTTCTCGGAAGAAGTTTTAGTCGACATTGGATGAAAACTTCCATCTATGCTGCAACAAAGATATTTATACTAGATACGACCTGTTTATCTAATATGACTTGAACCACTCTATGTAAAGGTCTCATAACACAACCTCTTGAATTCCTCTATTGGGATTTTTGGGGGATTTTCGAGCTAGCTTCTTACGTAAAGAATGTATTGTCAAATCAATTAAGTGCCCTACTAATGAAATAACACAGATAATATGATCCTGTAACATTTCTGATAGGGTACTTCTCCAAATAAGCATCCAAAGCTTTGTTTATGCAAGATATTACATATTGGAAATGGTATCTGCTCTCATGTTATAGCGAGTGAATCCAAGCCTTATCCCGTGTAGTAGTATAAAAGCGACGACAGTATCGTAAATATAATAGTATGTCAGCTGCAAACGACGGGACCACAGCAAAGCAAACGTTACAGCTCTCGGCGCGATCGTATCAGTTATTGTTGTTGCTTTACTGTTTTGTATGCGCTGTTCGCTAAACTATGTTTTGATAACGAAAACTAAGCACATATTTCTCTGAACTAGAGAGCTTGATACGCATTTCAAAATTTGCAATTGTTGGCGAACACCGAACTTCTCTGGGCACGTAGGTAGCATTGAATGAAGACTCAACGGAGCGTCTCGTGGTCCAGAGCACAAGTCCCGTGGAGGGCAATAGGTCCCGTGGTCGCTCTCCAACTAGAAGGAATCCATCATCTCTCTGACGACACAGTCAACTATGACCGACTGCTCCCACAACATAATATCAAACAGGAACAATTGGCGGCGCATGGCACGAGCAGACGTTCATGAGGAGTCCGATACCACGACCTCTCTGAGGAGAGTATAAATAGGATAAAGAAATTAAAATCGTCTATGAAACATAGGTGGTAGGTAAACAATGGAATTCATAGTCTTGAGCTGAACGATCTCCTAAACTCCATTATTCACCATTCCAGAGAACTCACGAGCTGAACATGGTTTCATTCGTGGTCAAGTAGATACAACGTAGATTGTTTTATTACTAGACGCTATAATAGTGCTAAGTAGCATTCACTTCTATTGAATCTGAATAAATTGTTTATTTGACAGCATTGTCAACGTCGTTCAGCGTCGCATTTCAATCCACGACTCCTCTGCACCTTCGCTACTAAAAGTCTCACAAAAACACAAAATTTAACGCATCGAGGCTAAAGTAATTCATTTATTTCACGGCAAAGGTTAAACTAATTTAGCGGCTTTATAAACACGGTTTATCTTAATCCCGGATCAACTGGTAGGTGCTTTATCTGCGAGCAACTTTGTTTTTGGGGTTCGTTTACGCATTTTAGTAACCACCAAAAAACGTAA
This sequence comes from Eupithecia subumbrata, assembly GCA_949316285.1. Taxonomy (NCBI): domain Eukaryota; kingdom Metazoa; phylum Arthropoda; class Insecta; order Lepidoptera; family Geometridae; genus Eupithecia; species Eupithecia subumbrata. The sequence continues at coordinate 4,684,441 of OX438638.1, forward strand.
ATAAAGTATCGAAGTTTCTTTGCTTAATCCTTGCTTAACTACCGTAATCAACATTAAGTGCTTTGCGGTTTTCTTTATCTCGCGAAGGACTAAGGCGGATGCTGCATGCGGCAAGCTGAAGACAGGGCGCTACGACACACATTAGGGGAGGCCTATGTCCAGCAGTGAAATTGCATAGGCTGATGATGATGATAGAAATGTTTATGGGAAATAGCTCCAAATAATATATGTTCAAACCATTGAACATGTTTTTACTATATTACAATCTTATTTTACCAAAATGTTTATAACTAAATTAATATTATATAATTATCAGTTACTTAGTTTACCTATAACAAATACAATTGTCAATAAATTCATCAACGAACAAGCCAAGTCAACGGCAAAACTTATACTAGCCTAATTGCATTTACGCAGCCACAGCATTTCAGCATTTATCTTAAGTCCAAATATCAGTAGAGCGACGACTCAGCAATAATGCTGCGCGTGCAGTCCTAGATCTTAGTATATAAACTGTAAAATTTTGTAAATAAATCACTTGGAACGAAGCACTGAGTCGAGTTTTACTCCTCCTCCCTCTACGAAGACCCTACGGGCCCTGAAGTACCAGCAACCGCTGACGAGCCGCCCAGAAGTTCCCAGCACCCGCTGGAGGTACCGCCCAGAAGTACCAGAACCCGCTGAGGAGCTGCCCAGAAGTTCCCAGCACCCGCTGGAAGTGCCGCCTAGAGGCACCAGCATCGCTGATGAGCTGACCAGAAGTTCTCAGCACCGCTGAGGAGCTGACCAGAAGTTCCCAGCAACCGCTGGAGGTGCCGCCCAGAAGTACCAGAACCCGCTGAGGAGCTGCCCAGAAGTTCCCAGCACCCGCTGGAGGTGCCGCCCAGAAGTACCAGAACCCGCTGAGGAGCTGCCCAGAAGCTCCCAGCACCCGCTGGAAGTGCCGCCTAGAGGCACCAGCATCGCTGATGAGCTGACCAGAAGTTCTCAGCACCGCTGAGGAGCTGACCAGAAGTTCCCAGCAACCGCTGGAGGTGCCGCCCAGAAGTACCAGAACCCGCTGAGGAGCTGCCCAGAAGTTCCCAGCACCCGCTGGAGGTGCCGCCCAGAAGTACCAGAACCCGCTGAGGAGCTGCCCAGAAGTTCCCAGCACCCGCTGGAGGTGCCGCCCAGAAGTACCAGAACCCGCTGAGGAGCTGCCCAGAAGCTCCCAGCACCCGCTGGAAGTGCCGCCTAGAGGCACCAGCATCGCTGATGAGCTGACCAGAAGTTCTCAGCACCGCTGAGGAGCTGACCAGAAGTTCCCAGCAACCGCTGGAGGTGCCGCCCAGAAGTACCAGAACCCGCTGAGGAGCTGCCCAGAAGCTCCCAGCACCCGCTGGAAGTGCCGCCTAGAGGCACCAGCATCGCTGATGAGCTGACCAGAAGTTCTCAGCACCGCTGAGGAGCTGACCAGAAGTTCCCAGCAACCGCTGGAGGTGCCGCCCAGAAGTACCAGAACCCGCTGAGGAGCTGCCCAGAAGTTCCCAGCACCCGCTGGAGGTGCCGCCCAGAAGTACCAGAACCCGCTGAGGAGCTGCCCAGAAGTTCCCAGCACCCGCTGGAGGTGCCGCCCAGAAGTACCAGAACCCGCTGAGGAGCTGCCCAGAAGTTCCCAGCACCCGCTGGAGGTGCCGCCCAGAAGTACCAGAACCCGCTGAGGAGCTGCCCAGAAGCTCCCAGCACCCGCTGGAAGTGCCGCCTAGAGGCACCAGCATCGCTGATGAGCTGACCAGAAGTTCTCAGCACTCGCTGAGGAGCTGCCCAGAAGTTCCCAGCAACCGCTGGAGGTGCCGCTCAGAAGTACCCAGCACCCGCTGGAAGTGCCGCCCAGAAGTACTAGCACCCGCTGAGGAGCTGCCCAGAAGCTCCTAGCACCCGCTGAGGAGCTGTCCAGAAGTTCCCAGCACCCGCTGATGAGCTGACCAGAAGCTCTCAGCAACCACTAAAATACCGCCGAAGAAGCCTGGAGAGGCCCCAGAATGTTCAAACCAATGAACATGTTTTTTTTATAATCCTAAAGTCCTACCCGGGAGATGCCCCAGAATGTTCAAACCATTGAACATGTTTTTACTATATTACAATCTTATTTTACCAAAATGTTTATAACTAAATTAATATTATATAATTATCAGTTACTTAGTTTACCTATAACAAATACAATTGTCAATAAATTCATCAACGAACAAGCCAAGTCAACGGCAAAACTTATACTAGCCTAATTGCATTTACGCAGCCACAGCATTTCAGCATTTATCTTAAGTCCAAATATCAGTAGAGCGACGACTCAGCAATAATGCTGCGCGTGCAGTCCTAGATCTTAGTATATAAACTGTAAAATTTTGTAAATAAATCACTTGGAACGAAGCACTGAGTCGAGTTTTACTCCTCCTCCCTCTACGAAGACCCTACGGGCCCTGAAGTACCAGCAACCGCTGACGAGCCGCCCAGAAGTTCCCAGCAACCGCTGGAGGTGCCCCTGAAGTTCCCAGCAACCGCTGGAGGTGCCCCTGAAGTACCAGCACCCGCTGACGAGCTGCCCAGAAGTTCCCAGCAACCGCTGGAGGTGCCCCTGACGTACCAGCACCCGCTGACGAGCTGCCCAGAAGTTCCCAGCAACCGCTGGAGGTGCCCCCTGACGTACCAGCATCCGCTGACGAGCTGCCCAGAAGTTCCCAGCAACCGCTGGAGGTGCCGCCCAGAAGTTCCCAGCATCCGCTGGAGGTGCCGCCCAGAAGTTCCCAGCATCCGCTGGAGGAGCCGATCAGACGTTCCCAGCACCCGCTGGATGAGCTGCCCGTCCATACTTCCAGCATCCTCTCACTGTGGCCAAGACTACCTTAGCCATTAGTATCTAATCGGTCTTGTGAGTCTGCTTGACCGGCAGTGAGAAAATCCTTCCCTGTGTACATTGCACGCCGTACACGCCCTTATTTCCTTCCCACCTTCCGTCTGTTACCTTAGGTCTCCTGGTAACAGATATCCCGTGTTATATCTATATATTTATATATCACACTTATATGGTTAGGGATAGGGTCGTAGGAACACATACATACATTGATAGGGTTGTAGGAACACACACATTGATAGGGTTGTAGGATCACACATTGATAGGGCTACACTATTAGGGCTGGTAGGACAAAGTACGTGGTTAGGGTCCAAATATAGGGTCCGTAAGTAGGGGTGAGGTAGGGTTAGGCTACGTAGAGTAGGCTACGTAGATTAGGTGTTAGTGAGTAGGAACGCTCTGTGCTTATAGTACACCCGTGTGTACCTACACTCAACGACCACACGTAGGGTAAAGTACCAAGCACTGGGTTGTCCTACAGTAGGAGTTAGAGTCTGTATCACCGCCTGATCATCGCACACCCGTGCGTTCACCAGAAACGTACGTAGGGTTAAGTGTCGACTATTAGGCGGTTTTACAATATATAATAATAATAAATAAATAATGTTGGAAAATTCACATAGCATTATCTAGCCCCAATATCTATATATCTATCTATATTATTTATATACTTTATCATAACCAAACACCGTCACAAAAAGCATGTTTGCGTAGGACCTCATACGCTAAGATCATTACGGAACCAGTTTTAAAACTTAGTTGCTCCATCTTGTCTCTTCTTACGATATTGTGTATCTCAGTACACGCCAGTATATTGTAGTTCGTCTTGATTTACGGCGGTTTAGCCTGGCTCAAATTAAATCGAGTAATATTTTACCGGGAAAATAACATTTTCATTGAGGCCCCTCTCTGTAATTGAAAAATCTTGGTATGTAGTCGGGTTCTTCCGGGTACGGCTTGGTTTACCGAGCGAGAATACTCTCGAAACTTGAATACAAAAACTATTGTACATAAAGTTCAGTTTTTAGTTTTGTTTTTCGCTATGCAATCAAAACATGAATATTCAGCATGCCTAGACTTGGTTTGGCTTGGTATTGCTAAAAATTTAATTTACTCTTAAATTTCAACGATCATACAATCCACTACACAGAATAACAAAATAATTGATATTTAATAAATACGAACTTTGACTATATATTCGTAGAAAGTGTGAAAAGTTGAGTATGCACCTCATGCATAAAACTGTCTCCTTCTTGGGCGTAATTAAATTCCTCTCCATTCCACACATTCCACCGGTGGTCGGCCCGGCCGGTAATACCCGGAATGGGGTCAAACTAAGACTTATTTTTGAGAGATTCTGCCGCCTATAGAATATTGTTAACGAAGAAACATATATCATGTAAATACTAGTATTTACTGAAAATAGTAGATTATGCACCCAGTGCGTAAAGCGGTGTCTTACGTCACGGGCGTCCATCCCGAGCGCAACTCAGGATTCTAGAATAAATCACGAGCGGAGCGAGGGGTTATTACTAATTTACTAGGATTCTGAGTACGAGAGGAATTTAATCACGCCCAAGAAGGAGACAGTTTTATGCATGAGGTGAATACTCAACTTTTCACACTTTCTACTAGTATATAGTCAAAGTTTGATTACGTGTTTCGCGGCATTAGTTTCTTATTCCACCTTCTAAACAGAGGTTAGTTCGAATTTCGAAGATCTCATTGTACGGATCTTCTTAAAAAATGTCGCACATTATTTTGATGTTCCAAATTCAATCTCAATCATCCATTGGGAGTAATGTTTATTATTCCCAAGGGATTATCCCAATTCAAACTCATTACGAGTTGAAACCTCAAAATATGTATAAATGTTGACAAAGAAGACTCGAAATAAAAAAATTAATTTGTTTCAATTTAGTAATTTTTCACCTTTTTCAGCCATCATCATCATCATCAGCCTATGTCCACTTCTGGACATCGGCCTCCCCTAATGAGCGCCATAGCGCCCTGTCTTCAGCTTGCCGCATCCAGCATCTGCCTGCAGTCTTTCGCAAACAGTCATCCCACCTGGCCGGAGGGCGCCCTACACTACGTTTGCCGAGTCGTGGTCTCCACTCAAGAACATGTTTACTCCAGCGGTTGTCGGTTCTTCGCGAGATATGGCCGGCCCACTGCCACTTCTTTGAGCTATGTCGATAACTGTGGTTCTCTGTCGGATGTATTCGTTACGAATTCTATCCTTCAGAGAGACTCCGAGCATAGCTCTTTCCGTAGCTCGCTGAGCGACTTTGGTTTACCGAGTCACTAGTGCGATTCAGAGAGCTCATCAGAGTTGATACAACCACGACTGTTTGTCGAGATGTGTCATTCGCCAGAGCTCAGTTCCACGTGTTTGCTCTCTCCAATGAATACTGCACGTTTGCAGCTGGGTCGACATACTATCATAACAACTCATTATCAGTCGGTGCAGTTAGTGCAAAACACGCGCATAGCTTTAAAAGCGCGGTGCTTGTTAATTAACTAGCATCGTAACATTTCGCTGTTGCGATGCTAGTTAATTGCTTCGTGAAAGCAAATTTAAATCTATGTTGCATTATCGATGCCGCAGGAAGGGTTGCCGGCGCGTGGTTCCACTTCATTTATATCAATTAGTCGGGACTCGGGCCGCAGCCGACACAACTTCACTAGCTCACCTACCTACCTCAACAGGCGACACAGACGAGCGATAGACACCAACTTACAGCCAAGGGCCCTGATTAGTTTAGCAGAATAGGGCCCCAGGCTGTAATAGTGAAGCCACTATGATAATGGTATCGTCACAGAGCGTCATATTTTGCTATTCTACCGTAGATGAGAATTACATACAGATGGTTTTGACCTAGCGTTGAAACCGTTATTTCAATCTATCCGTGCAAATAGCACGCACGCACTATCTAGAGTTTCTTCTAAGGTTTTTACGTGAAACGATAATACGACGATACCATTATCATAGTCTAGTGATCGGTGCACAATTGGGCTCCTTTTACCGATGACGTATTAGAAAGTAAACTATGTATGTAGATGCTTCCCATGATTCTTCATAATACTTCAGTCTATGTCAAAAAGGCAATGAATTGATTGTCTTTTTATAAATTATATTAGCGCAGCGTAGAGTTCGTGGTTCGTGCGCGCGCCACCACTCGCTGGTAACGTTATATGGTTGCACATATTTCTAAACATTAGGTACACAACCTATTAGTGCATGCGGCTACATTCATTTAGGTATTTACGAATAAAAAATTAAACGACAATTATTTAACATTAAAATATTGTCGTTAAATTTATTAAATTTATGCATCCCTGCAAATTATCAGTGGAAACTCGGGTAGAACTGGTTTCTGCACCAGTATGAAGTACAGTAGAGTATAGTATGAAGTCACATCGGTGAATCACATCGTGTTAAAGTTTCGTTAGGTTTTAAATTAGTGTTAGTATGTGATTTATAAAGTACTTACTTAAAACCATTATCGGATCTACCTACTCGTTTTTACGTGTAAGCTAAAATACAAACAGACAAATTTAGATTTAGGTACGTATTTCCTTCTACTCTTTAAAACACCACCACCATTTTCATTATTTAAACAGTGACACAACGAATGGCCGCCAAATTGCTGTAGCAACTAACATCACAAGAAAAAGCTTTTTGTTTTGAGAGCACGTTGGCGTGGATAGTACAAAAACACGGAGTTCAACAAACAAAGTTCTGAACATTTTTTATAAACATGGAAGGATTTGTTTTACATAGTTTGCAGTTGACGAGGGGCTGGACGAGTGTCCGAGCGGTGAAGGTTCTTTATGATGATAATTTATCACATTCTTGCACTCTCTCAGATTCTAAGTTTCAACTTTCTGGCGGCTCTCGTCAGTTTAGTATGTGGACCTTTTTTGATAGTGATCGATTTAGAACAGTGAACATTTTATTAAGAGGTTCTGTTTGATACTAGAATATCTAGAGTACCTACTGGACCTTTAAAATAGATAGTGGACAATTTTGAATTCCTTCCGTGGTGTTTGTTCTATTTGTTCAAGAAGCAGTTCAGTAAGTTAACTTACAACCAAAGTGTATACTGTGGGTGTATAAATCTAAGCCGCCTTGTTCCGTCCGCCATTTTCAATTAAAGTAAATCTCGCCACAATCCAGGATTAGAGCACAAAGGAACCGTCTAGTTACAAATATTTACTATAATGTTTTTATGAATTCAGAAGTAATACATAAATAACAACGATGTTGTTTGTGATTATTATCTCATTTTGATTCCATTAAGTTTTCATCCTTTTAAAAGGTATTCTACATTTAAAGGTTTGAAAAAAAACGCAGCCTGTAGGAACCTAAATCTTTCCGATCTGAAAGCGCTAAGGGATGTGAAATAATCGATTAAAGAAGATCGAATTCTATGGTTATGTGAAGTACAACGTGGTAAATCTTCTACGTACGTAAGTGTCCTCAAACGAACACTACATATTCATAGAAGCAGAGACCATTGATGATGATGTTTGAAATGGAATGTCACATCGCTCAGCGTCCGCGACGACTCGGACAAATTGTATACATAGTGTAGAATAGCCAGTACGCTTTTGTTTCAATTCTCTTCTTTTTTCTCGGAATCATCACCACGCAGAGAACGAATACATTCAAGGTACCAACTAAACTAACTACAAACAAAATACCTATTGTTATTTATATTCTCAATCGTTAACTTTCCACAGAGAAGTGATGATGGGGTCTTACGTAAAAGCTGTTCTTCCAATGCGCTTCCATCTGTCTGTTCACACACACAAATAACTTTTGTTTTCATATTTGCACATTCATCGACAATCTCCTTTTATGGAAAAGCACAAGACAGCGGAGGCTGGTTCAAATCAAGGAAAGCCTAGACATTAGTATTTTTATATTATATTCCTATATTTTGTCCAGACACAGCAGTGGTTAATGAGTTTCCCGCAATCCTGATGATCCAAATGGCTTAGGGCGGTGATGATGATGCCAGAAGGTTCAAATTGTCTCGAGCAAAACTATGCTTGCAACCAATATCTTTGCCCGCAGCTATAAAACCGTTGTCACCCTTCACAAATACCCTATCAGCGTTTAAGTTTGCATGTGTCTCGTAAAAACCTTATGACTTATTATCGAGGAACAACTTTTTCATCTTTCATCTTAAAGTTGAAGGTTCAGTTCACAATAATGTGACCCGCTAGTGTCGTAAAGTTGCGTGACTGTAAAAGTGAATAAAAACATCAGAGGCAGGGCGGATGTGACCCAAATTATTTTAGAGTTTGAAAGGGAATTATCTGTTCGCTCGTGCAAAGTTTTGCCTTGGTGTGTTTGTGTTTATATTCTGACTTTTTATTCGAGAGCAAACATGTGTGTTTTGTAGCCATGTTCTAGCTTTTTTCATTCATAAAATAAACTAATAATGCTGGACTAAATAAATAAATATGTATAATACCAAAATAAATAATGGGGCTATATGATGCTGTGTGAATTACACAGCATCATCTTGCCCCAAGCGGAGCTCTTGTTGTTGGTACCTACTAGATGACTGATATAGTAGGAAGGCAATAATAATATTCGCATCGGCTTTACCAAGTTATACAGCAACAGCTATAAGTACAACGCACCCTGTTCCAGCTGCACCCGGCGACATAATGCTGGGCGCTCCGTGAGCTCGCTGCACACGCGCGTCGACCGAGGGAAACAGACGCTGAAGGGAGTAATAGCTTATTATAGTTACATTTATATATAGTTGCTACCTTTTTCTTTTGCAATTTTCTCTCAACTAGGTAGATTATAGTCTAATGACATAATTAACCCGTGAGAAGGCGCGCCTAATTTTGTTACATGGATAGGCGCGCGCGAGCAAATTGCTCACACTACTTTAAATGCTTATATTTCTACAAAATTAGTATTTTTGGCTATAAATGGGATCATAAATAATAAAACAGCATTTATTTTATACGTAAACAGGGGTTTTAATTAAAACTATGAAACATTAATGCAACTTCTACCGCAAATAACCAATTAACTAATTTTTGATCTACTGACTTTGGAAGTCCTCAAAAAAATCATAATAATTTTTTTTTGTGTTATATAACTTAAAAGTTTCACTCTTCCATGAGATCAGGACAAGTGTGCCTCTCAAAACACGTTGTACACATATAAGTTATGTGCTCGGTGCAGAGTAATTGCTTGCATGAAGTGCATGCTTTTTTGTGATCGTTTGTTCTTACGTCTAGGACATATCACACAGAATCTACTTAGGCCTAGGTTCTGCAGGTGCCGTAGAAATCGTCACGAATCGCATTATTAGGAACTTTAGATCTGAAAATATGTTCTCCATGCAAATCCGCCATGAAATATGTGTAGTAGAATTCGATGATTTTGTGCAATATTTAGATCGTCCATTTTTTATGTATTGTGTGTTGTAACTGAAAGCAAAATAAAATAGCATTAAAATATGACTTCATAGTACATAAGTAATTAATAATAATCAATTTTAATACAAATCAACAGAATAAAACACGAGAAAAATATAAAAACATTTTTTGGTATGTAAAAAAATAACTTACGTGGATGGGCGCGCGATGAGCAAAGTGCCGCGCGATGGTGCGGGGCCTCCACAAATGCTTCACTGCGCATTGGCAGCGAGACTGAGCAGCACTTGAGTTACGCGAGGGGAGAGGGGTTGAATAGTTAGGAAGGTACCTAGGCGCTCGGGGTGCCATGAAATTTGGATCACCAAAAACTCCTACATTAAATTTTAGTGTGAGCAAATTGCTCATAGCGCGCCTTCTCACGGGTTAATCTCTGCATCACTCCCGCAGGTTCAAGATTCTTGCTGCTGGAGCTGAAGGTGGTACCTTACGTTAGAAGGTCAGGCTGTACCAGTTGATGCTGCACTCCAGGATAGAGTTGTGTGAGAGAATTATACAGAATTATCTTATGCTCACTCATGGAAAAACTCGGAAAATTCTAAATTTGTTCGTACCAAATTTATAGACATGCAAGTTCAAGTTCAAGTTCACGTTCTTTATTCCTAACAATAATTAGGTTACATGTCTATTTTTTATGAATAATTCATTGTATTTGCTTACATGCTTTGTGGCATTTTGTAGTTGAGGAAACATAGTGTCTGCAATGAGACGTTATGTGATATAAAGTTTCTGTTATAACCAGGTTACCTCACGAATGGAAACATTTCGCTGCTAAAAACTCTCGGCTCAAAATAAGACGCAAACAAAAACCACTATCAGATTACATCGTATGTACAACAAACAAGCTCCAACAATTTCTCCCGCAAATAGTCAGACATCAATATTTATTCAATATCCAATACCGATTATATCTAGAGAAATAGTTCGATAAATATCTCACAAAATGTTATCTAGCGAAATTGTTTTCTGCTGCGAAAAAATATGTCTCGGTCGCTCGGCCGGGACATCGATCAAAAATCCACAAGTCACACAGAGTCAATAGGTAGGTGGGATGTACGAAGATTCGGAGAAAACCTTTTACGAAGAAAATAAGGAGGTTTTTCGAAAAAATTTACGAGTACCTACAGAATTTTTGAATTTTTTTCTACCTAATCTAGGTAGAGGTATTGTATAATTTTGAAAACGTCTGTGTAAAGAGGGGTAAAGTGGTCAGTTTTGGAATAGGCTACTATATTAGTAGACCGCTTGAATCTCGTATATTTCGCGAATTAAGATAAGATTCGGATGTTGCCTAGACCTGTGAATAAAGTGTAACATTTAAACCTACAGAAATAATCATTAAATGTTCAGTTAATATTAATGAGAGGTTAGCGCAAATTTGACCGCGGCCACTGATGCTGACCACTTTATTTTAAAGGTCAAATTAAACTAGAAGATCGAATGCATTTGCGGTTTTCTATCCAAACAAAAACTATAGAGTTAGGTTCTGTTGTCGGAAGGTACTCAGATATTAAATAAATTAGCATGACGTTGATAGCCATGGACAATACAGTACCATGGATAGATACGAGATCCGCATCTTGCAATAGAAATGATAGTCATAGAGACGCTACGCTAGGATTTTTTTAATCGGGTTTTTTGTATTTTTTTAAGATTTTCCGAAATTTTACCTCTCTACCCCTAGAACTTTTTTTTGGAATGTGTTTTCTAGTAAATTTTTTACTTGTTTATGGTCTCAGATGTATCCTTCGTCTTTTGAAGGCATTATTTATTTGAAAGAACGTGTAAATAATTAGTTATAAGCTCTCAAAGTTAAAAAAGTAAAAAAAAATCAAGAAGAACAACTTTGCATCGTTTTAAAAAAAAAAAAAAAAGCGATCGAGAAGTTCAAATGCTCTTAAAAAAAATTCTAAACATCGCTTATTACAACGGTATAAATGTAGCCAAAAAGTCTATAAACTTGGCAAAAATTTGCACTTATAGGGAAAATGGAGTAAAAACGCTAAGAATAAAACATTGTATTATAACAATTTTGGTTCAAATATCACTTCCCTATTTCTAATACAAAGGTAGGAACGATAAATTAATAAAATAAAAACCTTTTTTTATCATACCTAGGTATCCGACTAATTCGAAGATTCGAAATTCGAAATCAGAATTTCGAATTCGAATCAATATTTACAATAGGGTGGATCGCGGTTGTATGGAATTTTTTTTTCTTCATATATCGAAACCTAATAGTGGGGAAAAGTTGTGTTATGGTATAAGTGTTGTGCACGATTTTTTTGATTTTTTTATCTATTCATCTTCTGCTGCCGCATTGCCTTTGAAAATTTTAAAAAAATTATAAAAACTGCAACATTTCAGGTACTGCTACTGTTAAAATAATGACTTTTATGGACTAAATAAAAGATAAAAACATGTAGTTAAAATGATATTTAATATTAAAAACTAAAAAAAGTTGTTTCTGAACAAAAAAAACTAATAAAACTTTACCACATTAGGCATTAAAATCCTTCTTTGACTCAATTTTTGTCATCATTTTTCTAGACTGCACCTTGGCTTTGATCAAACCTTCCCTGTTCCTCTGCAGACATAGGGTAGTGGAGGCCTCAGTTGTCAGATTGACAGCCCTCTCAACAGCCTGAGTGCGATTAGGCAAACGGCAAAATATAGCGTCGCTATCCTCAGATGATTCAATAAATGCCTTGATTTCCTCATTTGATATTTGCTGCAGTTGCGGTGGTGCTGTTATTTGAATCGTCTGCCAGTCCATCAAGTCGGTATAAGATGTCGCATCCAAGTTTAATTTTGGAACCTCAAACAATCTTGGAAACAATCTTGGTACAGCAGAGGGAGGTGACGCGCGTGCCTGTAAAATTCGCTGCACAGCTAATTCGCGCACATTTTTCTGGTTGTCTGTTAACATCGAGAGGTTTTCTGGGTGAACGGAGTAACTATTTCTTTGTACTACAGGATCTACTACCTCCTTGAGGGACTGTGGGAGATATCTAAAGCTTGATACTTGAGCATAAAAGTGTCTTGCTGCCTCTTTGCACGATGGAGCTCATTTTGTGGCAAACCTTGATCACGAAGGTAGCTAATGTAATCAAGTTTTGCGAAGGTGACTCAGTGGCTACGTAGAGTCGTAAGATTTGATTAGCTCTCGTAAGCCACCTTGCGTGAGATAGTTTTCCTGGCGATTTATGGGCTAAGTCTTCAGGAAAGATACCCTTTGTCACAGTCAATACAATTTTATGCAAATATAGCTGGTCGGTACTTAAATCTGCGGCGGTTGCTTGCAATGGGCCCTCTATCCATTGGAATACTATAACTGGCATCAACTCGCATTTTTCTAGGAGCTTCCCTATTTCTCCTGTGTAGGACCTTGGTCCTGGTGTCGATCCGTCAAGAATACTCGTGACACGCGTCGCGCCTCGCCCCGAGCGTAGCTTCCGCCCCCCTGTTTATGGGAACCAAGGTCAAATGTAACTTTTTTTGTTGTCTTTTTCTAAAATACAACTTATGAACGACATAGAAAAGCAAACTAAAAGCAAAAAAATTTATATTTAGTCATTCGCATGAGCTCCCGAACATAGCTCTTTTTTTCAAATTATTCAATATTTCAAGGACTTTGCGGCAGCTCTTAACATAATTTTATTTTGAAAGTGTTTAATAAACCTTATTTAAGATCCAGAAACGCAACTTTTTTCTACTATTAGTAGTTGAAATATCTAAAAAAAAAATTCGATCCACCCTAATTTACAATCGTAAAATTTCGTTCTTATTTTGGTTATTTGTTATGTTTTGATAAACTGTTTGTCTAACCCTCCACCAAACACCCTGTATACTGAACTTACCACGTCCCTGTATAGAATAAAGTGATTCGAGGAGTATCTCCATCCACGATATGCTTGCCACGGAGGTTGTTTTGTATTTAAAGAGGTTAAGTTTTGATGGTGAAAGTTTTTTTGGTACTGGTTTGAGTCAGTATGTGACGAACCTTTGTTGTTTTGTGCAACAGATAAAAAGAACTTCTTTATTTATATATTTTATTTCAAAAAACCACGCCAATAAAATTAATCTCTCTTGTTTTCGTAGCTTGTTGTTATCCAGTTGAGCAGATTACCGTCCGGCCGCGTCAACTCGACTAACGACTTGATACACTCAATCTCCGATAACAGTATACGAGACGGGAAATACGGAAACTGACGTGTTTACCCGCCTCGATGTTTCAACTTTGGGAAGGAAATGGGAGTAAACGACAGGTTACACGATGTTTTGCACTTATTAAGTTCTTGGCCATCTTATAAATGAAGAAGTCCTTGCGTTTTTTGTCCTGTTTTTTACCTTTATATGTTGTTTAAACGTACATATTTGCAATATATTAGACAAATCAATGGATGTAAGCAAGCAGGATAGAAGCAATGCGAAGTGCTGGTGCTGGAAATGTGAAATGAACAGGTCAGGAGGTCGGTTAGGAGAATAAAAAGACAATGTTGGTGATGTCGGAGTTCTACGGTGACAGCTTAACTCCCTTGCTGTGGAATTAAACATATCTTATTCCCAATATACTAAGACCCGAGTTCACAAACAGATTGTTATTTTAAACAGTTGTTTTAACGTTTTTAACGTCATTAAACGTTTTTGTTGTGTGGGATAAGCTGGCTGGGTAGCCCGCTGGTTCTTGCCTTCCTGTCCTGACTTCGGGGGTTTCTTCAGAGAAAGACCGTTCCTCTTCGACTATTTATTATTCACCAATCAAGTTACAAATTTCCTATCTTTGACTACACCCTACGACTATCTGTCTGACAATGCACACGGTATCTTGAAAACAATGCTATTTATGCAAGGCCCATCAATAGTGAGGCATCGCTTCTCACGAAGCTTTCGCATAACGGTTTGTGACCTAACAGTACTTTAAATGGTCTATCTCGTTACAAAGGGTGGCCGCCTATTCTCGCGCGTTTATTACCTACCCTGTATTGTTTCTCAAATGCACCGTTTTTTACTAGTTTATTAACAATGCCTGTTTTCTCCTTGCCATCTTTACACGTTATAAACAGTTAGGCAGTTATACAGTTATAAGCAATATAGCAATATACACAAAAATCTCCAATAAACACGACATTAAATCTAAGCATACATTTTATCCTTAAATCTCTATCTTAACATCTAGTACGCGTTGTCAACAGTCTCCCCCCGAGTGCCTGGTGCGCCAGGTACTCCATTCTTTGAAGACAACGCTATCGGGATCAATCTTGATACAGGGCGCCGGACGACGCCGCCTCTCGTTCTCACATCGACGATCCTCAGCCTTCCGTCTCGTCCCGGGTAGGTTGCCTCGACGACTCCGCGTGGCCAGGTGTTTCGTGGAAAGGTAGAGTCAGCGATGATGACGACGTCTCCTTGCTTCAGTTCTGGCGCCGTTTGTTTCGATCTCATGGCTCGCGGCATAAGGGTGGGTAGGTACTCCCTCAGCCAAAGAGCCCAGAAGTGGTCCGCCAGGTGTTGCGCCGTCCTCCAACTGGGCGTGCCCACAAGCGTTCGCTCATCGAACGCCCCCAGAATGTCGGCCCCACAAGATCTGCCAATTAAAAAATGATTAAGCGTGAGGCTCTCTTCATCACCTGGGTCGGCGCTAAGATGGGTTAGCGGCCGTGAGTTCACGGTGTGTTCCTCTGCGTTCTTATTTTTGACGAAGATCACTGTGGATAGCGACGATGGAGCGCCGAATATTACCAATTCCATTCTCAATTCCTTCGACTGTGCCGCTGGCTCATCGCGCCCTAGGAACCGTAAACTGTCTCGATCTTCCTCACGTATCCTGATCTGCAGGAATATCTCTCTGATGTCAGCTACGACTGCGACCGGGCCTTCTTGGAACCTCAGATATACTCCAAGGCGGGACTGGATTGTGTCTGATCCCGGCAGTAGTGCGTCGTTCAGGCTCTTCCCCTCGAATCTTGTCGCGGCATCAAAAACAAGTCGTACCTTACTCTTCACAGGATAAGCCACGGCGCAATGCGTTAAGTAGAACGTTCTGTTTGGCGTGGAGGCGGCTGGAGCTTCCTCTGCATAACCGCTTTCCAGCAGGTTTCCGATCTGTCTCTGGTACTCTGCCTTGAGCGTCGCATCCTTCTGTAGCTTTTTCTCGATGCCTACCAGTCGGTTGTAGGCCTGTTTATAATTAAAGGGCAACGACTCACCATCGCTTTTCCACAGCAGTCCAGTTTCAAATCGCCCCTCTGGTAGTCGCTTCGTCGTCTTCTCCAACACCTCCAGGGCTCTTCCATCAGCGTCGTTGCTCGGTCGTTGTGGCTGGATACCGATCGCTTCTAGGTCAAAGTGCCGCTTCATCATCTCTTCCATATTCTCTTCTTCGGTGAGCCGGCAATGGTAAAGGAAGTTTACTGCCTCGGCTGCCCGTGAGGCTCGACCATGGAGCACCCACCCTAGGCTGGTAAGAGAAGCGACAGGTTCATTGGGCTTACCCTTCAACACTTTTCTTGAGATGATCAGGTCCCAGTTGTCTTGACCGATGAGTAGAGCCGGGCGTTCGTTGCTGTAAAACAGCTCCTTTGCGATTTCCCTCAGGTGGCTACAGCTCTCGAGGGTGTCCTCATCAATGTGCTGCGGTGACAGCTTCAAATCTTCCACGGTGCGAGCGCCGCGCAGAGTGTGCCTGTCTCGTCGGTGAGCCCCCTTCAGTAGAAGGTCCATTCTCTGTGAATCGCATTTAGTGACCTTACCTCCGACCGTCTGCAGGACTAGCTTTTCTTCTTCTCCTGTAGCTCCAATCTTCTCGGCTTTTCTGGCTTCCAGGAGAGTCACCGTCGACCCTTCGTCCAGTAGGGCGAGGACCCTGGTCGAGCCTTCCGGTCCGTATAAATCGACCGGCACTATCTTCAAGTAGGCTCTTGTTCCCACGGTCGCTGCGTAGACGTTGGTCACTACATCTTTTGCCTCCGCGGGCTCTGTCCTTTCTGCGGCCTCTTCATTTTTCTGCTGCTGTGGCACAGCTGGCCTTTCGTTGTATAGTAGCAGGTGGTGTGGCCGTTTGCACTTGACGCACGGACGTGTTCTGCAGCTAAAGCCACTGTGCTTACCTCTCAAACATTTGAAGCACAACTTCCTATCTCTTGCTACATCCCAGCGCTCGTCGACTGTCGCTTTCTTAAACTTTGCGCAGTCCTTGATGTAATGCGTTCCCTCACACATGCGACAGCTTGGCACAGCAGTGGTGTTGGCAGCTTCTACATCTTCCTCTTGGCTTGCGTTGACCGTCTGCCTGCCCTTCCTCTGAGGCTTCTCAGGCAGCGCTGCAGACCCACAGATGTCAGCTTCTCTGTTCAGGAACCTCTCCAGCTTCTCCAGGATCGGTTCCTCCCCGGTGGTAGCAGTACTGAAATCATACCACCTATATCGCATAACGGTAGACAACTTATCTATGACAGTCTTACCCACTTCCGGAGAGTGCAGTAGAAACGGCTTCTTGAGCGCTTTAATCGTGGCGACTGCGTTGCTTAGGCGGCTGGCGAAAATGATCACGTCACTCGGGTTGTCGCCAGGCTTCGGGAGCAACTTCAGTTTCTGCAGTTCCATGTCCACGATGTTATCTGGGCGGCCGAACCTTCTCTCGAGCGTCTTCATGATGATATCAGGACCTACCTACCTACTTAAGTACTTACTAATTTCATGTATTATTTAATTTATTAGTTAATCCTTCTTGTTGCATGTTTTAATTAAGTATGTATGTAACGCATATGTGGATAGCGCCGTGGGCTACATTTATAATATCGCTCATCTTTACTAGTAAAGTACTAACACAAATGTATAATAAGTTTAATGTAGTCGTTAGTTATTCCTCAATAAATAAATAAATAAATATCAGGATCATCTGCTGCGTAAAGTTGGCTACGAACTGCCTCTTTAGCGACCCCTTTCAGCGCCTTCCTCAGGCGCGCCGTGTTCTGATTGTCGGTGTGGGCTGCTGCACTCTCTTTGTACGTCTTCACGAAGGGTAGCCACTCCTCCGCACTGCCGTCAAAATCTGGAAGAGGCCAAAAGTTACGCGTGGACTCACTATTACGTAGCGTGATGGCATCGGCTAGCTCTCTGATGAGGTTGAGAGAACTTTCTTCCTTCTTCTCGGGTGGTAGCAGCTGCGGTAGGTATCTCTCGGGTTGTGGTGGTGGCTGGACCTCCTCTTCAACAGGTGGGCACGGGGTTTCTATCTTGGTCGTATCTTCTACCCAGCGCTCGACCTCTGTGGAGTTATCAATGTTTGAGGCCGCCTCAGAGGCGTACTCCAAGGCAAGCTCGTATTCCGACTGCGCCAGTGCAGTCGCGAGTTGAGCTTCTTCAAGCTTCTTTCTCTGCAACTCGATAAGCGCCATCCTCTCTGTCCTCCTTGACTGTGATCTCGCAACAAAGGAGCGTGGTGCGGTAGGCGCTGGGGACGCAGCCGGCGTCGCGTTCGTGGGGCGCTCAGTGGGCGCGCGAGCGACGGCGGCGGCGGCGGCTAGCGGGGCGGGGTACTCAGTCGGTGCGCTCAATGTCGTGGCGGCGAGTGCGCGAGTCGTCTGGCCCAGAGATATGCCGGGCGCAGAGTTCGCGGGGGCCGTGAGGGGTGCGGGGCGCACCGTGCTCGTTGTGGACGGCATCGATGTTGCAGCGGCCGCTGCGGCTGCAGCGGCAGTGGTGGCTCTAGTACTTCCTAGCGCGGCTGCGCTCAACACGGCGGGCGATGCGGTACGAGTCGTCTGGCTCAGAGGTATGCCGGGCGCAGAGTTCGTATCCGCTGACAAGGCGCGAGTCGTCTGGCCCAGAGGTGTGCCGGGCGCAGAGTTCGCGGAGGCCGTGGGTGGTGCGGGCGTCGTCTCAGATTCTTCGCTAGTAACTATGCTGGTGTCTAGAGTCTTAGGCTCCTCCGAAACCTCCTCCTCCCTTCCGCGGCGGGAGCGTAGCGATCTGGACCTGGGGTTCGGCATCTTCTTATCCGGCTCGAAGGACCAATTGTTGTGTGGGATAAGCTGGCTGGGTAGCCCGCTGGTTCTTGCCTTCCTGTCCTGACTTCGGGGGTTTCTTCAGAGAAAGACCGTTCCTCTTCGACTATTTATTATTCACCAATCAAGTTACAAATTTCCTATCTTTGACTACACCCTACGACTATCTGTCTGACAATGCACACGGTATCTTGAAAACAATGCTATTTATGCAAGGCCCATCAATAGTGAGGCATCGCTTCTCACGAAGCTTTCGCATAACGGTTTGTGACCTAACAGTACTTTAAATGGTCTATCTCGTTACAAAGGGTGGCCGCCTATTCTCGCGCGTTTATTACCTACCCTGTATTGTTTCTCAAATGCACCGTTTTTTACTAGTTTATTAACAATGCCTGTTTTCTCCTTGCCATCTTTACACGTTATAAACAGTTAGGCAGTTATACAGTTATAAGCAATATAGCAATATACACAAAAATCTCCAATAAACACGACATTAAATCTAAGCATACATTTTATCCTTAAATCTCTATCTTAACATCTAGTACGCGTTGTCAACAGTTTTTGAACGTCAATAAACAACGTTAATCAACGAACCTGCCTTATTGTCCGATTATCTATTGGTGAACACAGACCTTAGTGAAGGAAAGCCATACTGATGCGTTTTGAACCACAAAAAAGTATCTTGTTTTGATAACACGGAAACTTTGTAAATTTTATCTCGTCGATTATAGGTACCTTACTCAAAGCAATAACTCTCATAGCCACCCAACTAAGTTCCAAAGGTAATTTCGCCTCGCTCGAAGCCTGCGCTATGAATAATTGCTAATGAACACTGATCAGCATTCGAATATATCCGAACGCAATGAGTAAATGCTAATGAGTAAATTGAGAAAATGCTACTTTATGAATATGGCGATCAAATATCAATTGAATAGGATATTGACGATATGAGCTTCCTTTACGACGATAATCTCCGTAATTGGTCCTCCGAGCAATCTACAACTTCGGTCAATATTGTGTTTACTAACGTGGAAATGTTGTTCTGTTGTCAATATGGATTGATATTTTATGGAATTAGCTTATATTTATTTAATTATTGTGTCATATTATGCTACATACAATTCTGAAATAAATTAAGTAGAGAAGAATTATTTATCTAATAGGGTTGAATGCTAAGTTTCATAATTTCGATAGAAACAGTTACATAACGTCGTGGTCTGAACGTTGATTTGTGATAATTTTGATAAGCTAATTTATTCATTTGTGTGGTTGAAAAATATTACATAGCCTAAGATATTTTACTAGGGCCTCTCCTTAAGATTAAACAAATAGTGTCAACCAGTCCGGTCCGGTCCGTCTGATGATGCTGTCCCCGCCGCCAGCTCTGCAGCGCCGCGCCGCTGTGCGCCGGAGACAGATTTACTTCGCGGAAAATTGGCAAGTAATAATAAAACGTTGAGTCATAAATAAGGATCGACATTGCCTCTCTCGAGGATTTCTTTTTACGGTACATTACACTCTTGCTCTGAGGCAGGAGTAGGGTGGGAAGAGTAGGCGATAGCGGGGAAGAGAGAATCATTGGTATTGAAAACTCGAGTTTGAAGTTAGTAGCGTGAACTTTGTGTCATATCCCAATGCTACCAAATGTATATTTTTTAGTACTTAAATAAAAAAAAACAATTTATTCGGTTGACTCTGACTACCAGAGAATACCTAAAAATACCTTCTACGACAGACGTAGCTGTACGCTGCTACGCGGCGTAGAGATTTTTCGTGAAATAGTGCTTCTACGATAACCTCAAACTCAACCTCAACAGCCTATTGCCCACTGCTGCCCCCCCCCCCCCCCCCCCCTGATAAGCGCCTTATTGGATTTTATCTCATGGAGGTAATGCCCATAATCCCCACAAACTTAGTACGTTTTACTGAAAACTGACAAATATCCACCCCCTCCCGTTCACTGCCTACCGAAAACATGCCCCAAGCTAAATCAAAGGGCGCTCTATAGATTTAGGTCTCAAATTAGCAGAAGGGTAACATGGATAACGTGTCAGTGAATATCAAACAGGAATAATGAGCAAACTGAGGTTTAAGACTAATATTTACATACTTTGTGGGGTTAATTAACTACCTTACCTACGTATTATGGGCTGTTGTTATTTAATTAAACTGTGATTATTTACTCTATATCTTTGATATAGACTTATGTTGTTGATTGTACCTACCTAATGAAGGTAATGACGATGTTTTGCTACAATTTTATCTAGGACAACATGTTTATTTTTCCCTACTTTGTAAGAGTTTTTTCTCTCTAATGAGTCATTAGTAATGACCTTTCTTCTTTAATGTAAGTAAAAGGATTATACAGAGGCCCTCAAACATACAGTAGTACAATACCTGCTATGGAGTTTTTATGATATATCACTGTAAATGTGTACTTTACACAGTACAGGTACATAACAGTGTATGTACCTATCTACAATCTGCTACAGAGTAGAAAATGAATCGTTTGCATAATTTGCTTTAAAGTTTAAGGAATGCAATAAATTAGTTTTCGAGTTAAGTAGTAATATCCAGAGTATTAATTAGATAGTAAAATTAAAACGCTTCTTTTGTGATTTTGTTCACTGACTGGTACAACCATTTTTGAAATAACGAACAAAAAAACTTAGAAATTAGTCGTATATAGTATCGAGACAAATGGAAGGAAATGAGAAGCCTAGCCATAAGACAGTGCCGGTTTAAAATAATAAATAAATTGTTTCTATTATTTGATTTTATTTTTCTTTGTGAAATAAGATTCTCTTGGCAAAGTTTTTTCCCCTGATATAATATGTCAATAGAAGAATATAAACCGCTTTTCTATTTCTTTTAAGCTTTCGCAATAGAAAAGCGGTTTATATTCTTTAGAGAGGTTTATATTTAGGGAAGGAGGTAAAATGAACTGTTTAAACTCCTAGCTAAGCTCATTTCAAAAGTAAGTAGGTAAGTTGTGAGTTATTCACCTTGAAGAAACAACACTTCGTTTTAAATATTATCGTTCCCAAAACTGCTCATGTCATAACCCTTAATCCCTTCATGGACATGTCTATTAACTATCGAACCCATATCAGTAACAACAAATAAAAGGTCCATGTCCACGGGCTATAATCAAGACACGGGCCTAATTTACCCCGAGACTCGCCCTAGCAGTAGCGGTCCGAACAGTTTTATCGAACCCATAAGACTAGTTTGGGCGTAATTCTGTTTAACAAAAGGCAAAGATAGAGTGAGGTTACGGCATCGATCGAGATAAGGAGGTGATATATTCTAACGGGTAGGGAGGGTTAACCTCTGGTGAAACATATCGAATGAAATTAATCGACTTGTAAAGGATTATGTCGTAGGAGATTTGAATCCTAATAGATAATTCACCAATCATAAACGAAAAATATTGCAATAAAATTTAAGTGAAAGGGGATTTTTTTTGTCAAAGGATGACATACAATTTAAATATAGTAACCTAGATAGTTAAAGTTAGGTTCATAAGTACCTGAAAAATACCGACTGATCAATTAGTCGTGCCACGTGCTATACTGTGCATCGTCTTTATACATAATACAGTGTGTTTAATTAGGAGGTGAACTAGCGATGCAGTATTTTCATAACATGTGGTATTTATTGAATGACTCATTCAGTCATACATCGAGAGACGGACTAAACCCGGATTTCTGCTTGATGAAAGTTTGATTATACGATACCCGCGTATAATCCACGCGCTTTCAGATTAGGATGAAACCTTTTCAATGTTAATATTTGACTTCGCATTTCTATCAGGGATGTTTGCAGATGCACATGTCGATGACATGAACTCAATTGTTCGCAAAAGGATCGCGTCCCTGATGCGCCGCACCTGCGCCAGCACCCACAGCTTACTTAAAATTGTAAATGATAGTTTTAGTTTCAATTCTGGCATCATGAGTCAATGGGTTGTAAATCAACATCGGCCACTCGCCCCACTAGTAACCCAATAACTTTTGACATTTAAATATAATTTGCTATTATTATTATTGTTATTATTGATTGATTTATTTTGTTTTGTAATTGTACTAACCATTCTCAATTTTAATAATATTGTGTTACTAACAAAATGGATGAATGTCTGAATAAATAAATTTTCAATTTCAATTTCCATTTTCAATTTCAAATTCTGGTTTACCATCAGCGCGTTGTGGGAATGAAATAGAAGTTTGTCAAAGTAAATATCCGACCTTGTTTCAGTTCGCAATGTCCCATTCCATTCTGAACGCAGAGCTACTGCTGGTACCTACTACGTATAGTCACATAGGTAAACAACTTTACCGAATATGAGCTGTTTCTAGTTCACTTCCGCTTGCCTCTGCACACCAGCTCTGCCCAGTTCTGCAGTTAGAAAGTTCATCACGGCCATACCGCAAATTGGGCTTAGCTCACCACAATTATTCAGTAGCTTTGCTCTATTTTTATAATTCATTCGTTAATTTCGAAATCGAAACCTATTTTCACGGTAATCCATATCCTCAAGTTATCGTAATCAATGTTTTTTGTTATTTTTTAATAAAACAATAGGTTTAATTTATATAATAACTTTCTTTTTGCAGCTATGAAATTTTGTCTCCATACGGCCTTATCTGCACAAGACTGATTTTATTAATAAAAATATTTATATTATGTACCTATCTACATTTTTTTGTGTACTGACCCTTCTACTTCGATGTTTCACTGTGTCAATTATTTGAATTTAAACAATAGAAATTTGGAATAAGTAGGTGTGGGTAGAAAGGGGAACTACAATTAAATGTTTTGGGTCGAACGGAGCAAAATACCTATTGGGTAGAAAAATCTTGGGTCGAACGGGGAAGCACTCCTTCAAAAAACAAAATACAGCACGAGACATCTCAATCGTGTTTGGTTTTTTATTCTTATTTATTTAGAGGACCCTGAGTCAGAAAGTCGTAAAGAAAACATGTCCTTTGCACTACCGATGGGCAATTCAAACTTGCATGCCAGCGGACACGAAGATAATAGCACATACCGCACACGTCCTAACAACATATTCCTTAAATAACAACATATACCAGATCTTACCGCAACATAAAAAAGTTATTACTCTGCCCATAAACTTATACGTTATCAAGTTATTCTCGTAGAAAAAATGGAGGAAAGTTTCTGATCCTTTCAACAGGAGAAAGATCTATCAACAATTAATTTTATTGATGTGACTGGCTGGTCTTCAGCTTCACAGTGCGTTATTAGGGTAGGCCTATGTCCAGCAGTGGACTAGTATAAGCTGATGATGATGAACGTTTATTATCAGGTAAGTGTAAATTTAGGATTCTTTTTACTTGAATTTTCACAAAAAATCAGGGTAGCTATGTATTAGTACTTTTGCCGCTAAGTAACGTTGATATGTTCTAGCTCCCGCAAGGTCCTGTGTTGTCAATGGCGATAGCTGTACCGCTTTTTATTAGATGCATTTACCTTAAATAGACGAAAACAACGTTTGTCTCGCGAAATTATTCCCTCTGAAAGTGTTTGAATAAATCTGTGCCGTTTTACATCTTACAAAAGTCCTTTGCAAATTAGGAAATTATCATTGTTTAATGACATCCATAATTTAAGTTCTTTTCAATCCCGGTGACTGAGAAAATCATCAAGCTCCGACCGTTCAATGTTGAACACAAAAGAGTGTTCTTATTCAGATAAAACTAAAATAACCTGTAGATTGTTTGCAACGGTCTGCAGTTAGCTCAATTGTTTCAATTGTAAATACCAATTATATTATAATTTTCTTTAAAAATAACTATTATTTTATTGTAACACAAAGCAAAATAAATTCTAATAAAAACGTAAATTCTAATTTTCCATCTGAATAATATAAAAGTAAACCGAAAAAGGCAGGTAATTTAAACGAAACGAGCATGCATTTTAGCTTTGCCCGGGCTTAAAAAGTCGAGAGCTGTTGGAAGTAATTCAGCGCAAGCCGGGGGCAGCGCCTAGCGCACTGAGAGTGGAGGCAGTAAAGGGAATGCTACATGAGCTGCATCTCTCGAGAATGAAGACAGGGTTAGGCTGTGTCTACAGTGATTTGTACAAGGCGGTTGTAGCGAACGCCTCGTACTTTGGCTTTCTTAAAGTTTTACTGATTAGAACGTATTGGAAAAAATATTAAAGTGTCAGCTTAATATTTTTTTAATTCGTTTAATACAAAAAAATGCTACCAATTAAATGTGGCTTCGCATTATGACTTTAATGAAGTTTTGCCACTTTCTGCGAAACTCACTCTATATATCGTTTCCGAGGTGAGAGCACGCTCCAAGGAGGACTCTAATGTAAATCCAACTTTATATTCTTTGAACACATAACTAGATTAGTTGTGAAACAACCTGCTCTTTTGCGTTGGTATTTATGCAATACTTTAGTTTCCCTTTACATTTTAAAATTAACCTTTTATTAGACTCGAAGCTCGTGGTCAAATATTACCTCGTCGTAGCTGCGTGCTACGTCGTAGCTGCGTGCTACGTCGTAGCTGCGTGCTACGTCGTAGCTGCGTGCTACGTCGTAGCTGCGTGCTACGTCGTAGCTGCGTGCTACGTCGTAGCTGCGTGCTACGTCGTAGCTGCGTGCTACGTCGTAGCTGCGTGCTACGTCGTAGCTGCGTGCTACGTCGTAGCTGCGTGCTACGTCGTAGCTGCGTGCTACGTCGTAGCTGCGTGCTACGTCGTAGCTGCGTGCTACGTCGTAGCTGCGTGCTACGTCGTAGCTGCGTGCTACGTCGTAGCTGCGTGCTACGTCGTAGCTGCGTGCTACGTCGTAGCTGCGTGCTACGTCGTAGCTGCGTGCTACGTCGTAGCTGCGTGCTACGTCGTAGCTGCGTGCTACGTCGTAGCTGCGTGCTACGTCGTAGCTGCGTGCTACGTCGTAGCTGCGTGCTACGTCGTAGCTGCGTGCTACGTCGTAGCTGCGTGCTACGTCGTAGCTGCGTGCTACGTCGTAGCTGCGTGCTACGTCGTAGCTGCGTGCTACGTCGTAGCTGCGTGCTACGTCGTAGCTGCGTGCTACGTCGTAGCTGCGTGCTACGTCGTAGCTGCGTGCTACGTCGTAGCTGCGTGCTACGTCGTAGCTGCGTGCTACGTCGTAGCTGCGTGCTACGTCGTAGCTGCGTGCTACGTCGTAGCTGCGTGCTACGTCGTAGCTGCGTGCTACGTCGTAGCTGCGTGCTACGTCGTAGCTGCGTGCTACGTCGTAGCTGCGTGCTACGTCGTAGCTGCGTGCTACGTCGTAGCTGCGTGCTACGTCGTAGCTGCGTGCTACGTCGTAGCTGCGTGCTACGTCGTAGCTGCGTGCTACGTCGTAGCTGCGTGCTACGTCGTAGCTGCGTGCTACGTCGTAGCTGCGTGCTACGTCGTAGCTGCGTGCTACGTCGTAGCTGCGTGCTACGTCGTAGCTGCGTGCTACGTCGTAGCTGCGTGCTACGTCGTAGCTGCGTGCTACGCCATGGCTGCGTGCTACGTCATGGCTGCGTGCTACGTCATGGCTGCGTGCTACGTCATGGCTGCGTGCTGCACAGCTTGGCTTGCTATTTTCTTCGATCAGGTACTGGCCGCCTCCCCCCCGCCCGCAGCTAATACCTGCTCGATGGCTACATCGCATAATGCACACATTTTATTAATAACAAGCTTCTGCCTGCGGCTTCACACGTGCCGTTCTCGGATAAAACGTAGCCTATTTATTATTTAAGACGGATTATGTTCTTCATCAACGCTAAATTTCATTTTAATCTTTTCAGTAACTACCTTGTCTTTGAAATCTTAATTCTAACAAACATTTTCGTTCATATTTTCACAAATTTTCATCTAATCATAATACCTAGCAGGATAAACAAACGTATCTTGATCTTATTGAATAATTATACCTCTTTCCGTGAAGTTGGTAAACAAGTGTTTCTGACGTTTCAATACAAAAGCTATTTATTAAATAAATCGCATCCAAATGTTCAATTCAAATCAATTTAGTCCATTAATCGCGTTAAACAAGCAATCTAAACGCCCTGATCTCAGATTGAAAGTTAGAGTAGTTGAATAGTCCCAGGAGACAGGGGTGTCCGTATTTTCCGCAAGATGAACCACCCTGTGGATAATCTGCTGGAGCGTTAATTAGAACGTAATTAGAACTGCGCCTCAAGGTGGGTTTAAGAATAGTTTAATCTGGTTTAGTTATAACAGGCTACGTACGAGTGATACAAAAGCAATTTCATTATTTGTTTTGGTTGTGGTGAAAGGAAGGTAAACTAGTAGTTTATTTGAATTTTAATTTCTTCTGTTAGTATTCTCCGATGTTACGGTTCGATACGAGCCTGAGACTGACGGACATACAAACCAACGGCTTGGTAATTTATTTCAAAATATCAAACAGAGAAGAGAAATAAAAATCGAACGCACGTTCAAGAGACAACACGTCGGCTGCGCGTTGTGCGACATGTGGAAATGAGACCGCAATACTCGACGCTTTAGATATAGTTTAGAAGACATATAGTTGGATATTTAAGCTTAGAAAAAAGTAGACTTCGATAAGACGACTCCGAGACGTTTGTCAGCCTTGTGAGATCTGCCAGCATCAGGTCAATACCCGGCGGGAGTTCATAAGATAATATGGTAAACTGAGAACCGATACACACGGGAAGTGATTGCGACTAGCACTGAACTGTACTATAGTACATAAAAATCAGCATTGTAGTATTTATAAGTTAAATAGATAGCGTAGGTTAGTGTGATAATCATAATTTCAAATAAAACCATGATTGTAATTTGCTTTGTAGAAAAACTCTTTTGTTCACCTAGCTAGTAGGACAATGCATATAGAGCGTGCTTTGCCCCAATTTCATTAACAATCTCAACTTACTTTATGGACTTCTGTTTCAAAAGCTTGCAACTTTAATTATAGGTAGGTATATTAATATTTTTTAAAATTTTAATTGGATCCAGTCAATGATAATTATTTTGTAAGCCAGTCGTGTAATAGTGTAATGTAACCAATCAACATAAAGTGCCCCCAACGTAATTTATCAAAATCAAATGCGTAGATTTCAGTTAATAATATTCAATATATTTGTGCTAATGAGTAGGTACCTATCATTTGAGTTAATTTACTACTATCGCTGGTGTGGTAAGCTGACACACGTAGGTACATATAGGTATGTATACTACGTACCTACATAGCCTAAGTTAATATAATAAATTAAACGTGTTACATATTGGTATATTAAGTAAATTGTACACAAATTATGAAATACAATCTAATTGAGAGCCTCCTGCTTTTAGAAGGAAGAAAAAGTCCAACGTTCTTTCAATAGTATACAACTCGCAGAACGCTGGTCGATGGTTCCGAACTAAACTCAAAACAAATTATATTCCTGTCATACGCATCCATGAGTGGCAAGTTCAACAAATCGAATCTAATAATATAAAATAAATTGAGGAAAGCGCAGGGCAACCTGTCAACTAAAATAAGGACATTAACATGAGCTAGAGAAACTTTCGTAAACAGTTCATCGACTCACGTTCACTTATTTAGTTGTACGACTAGAAGGCACCGCTTCAGAACTAACTTGTTCACTGAACTATCAGAATACTTTAGCGGTGACACGAGAATTGTTTCACTTATTGTTTCAGTATTAATAAGAGTGTTTTATGTTTTCTACCCTTTGGTATGCTCTCTGGTGGTAGAACAGTCCTCTGATGCCCACTCGCTGCTGACTTGCGACTAGTCTCCATCAGGCGGCCGTCGCTGGGGACGAGACTCAGCTAGGAGGAAATCATTTCATTAGAACAAAGTTAAAATCATCAACTGAAACCTGTTTTTTAAGGCATTGAAGTATAAACATTATCTATCTATCGGATTTTTGATATCTATTTATGGTGTTTAAAAATATTCAACACATTTTTTTTTATATAAATACAACAGATCCATGGCATGTCCAGTTGCTACCTACACCTTTCGCATTAACAATGTCCAGCAGTATTATTATTGTTTTGTTACCATAGCTCCAGTGCCCTGTGTCCAGCCTTCAGAGCACGTCGTCCAACCCCCGCCGCCCCCCGAGCCCCCCTCTCCGGCTGGTGATGCGTGAGTCCGGCCCTCACTGACGACACATCATATCCTTGCGGCGATGGCTGGTGGTAGAGCGGTACCTCTTGTGTGTTGTTTTACTCAAGCAACGTACCGTAGAGAAATTACAACAAAACAAGATTCTGTACGGAGGAGCGTGTTAGTAATAAAGGGAGCCGTAAATATTTCATTCTAAGGATAAAATGTCAAGCTGATCTGGACGTTGATTGCGCGTTACAAATCTGACTTCACAACTCTCAAACACTGTGTAATGTAGGATGAGCTCAAGAAACGTACTTGAAGGCATTAATTCCGATTTTAGGATTGATAATGTTTAACAACATCGACCTCTACATCTACATATTCAGGAGCAGAGGAGCCATTGTGCAATCAAATTCTAAGCCGGCACCACACAGCTGTTGATGTCGCTTACAGTCTATTCGGTTTCACTAAGCTATCGTGTATTGTCCCGGTACGGCAACGGCAGGCAGCACCATAAATCCTAATGTGGACACTGGGACACATAACCCACATACCGGAGTCGGCACTTCCGTCGAAACGGCGCTTGTTGCAAACTTTTACTGTGACCTACTTCGGGGAGTATTTCACGCTTTTATGACTCAGTAAGTACCTTTACTGACTTTTGGTCGTTGAGGGCTATTCGCGAAAGGTTGGTTTAATAGTTTATTTTGTTACTTAAGTCCTGGCTTAAGCTCACCTTTGCTTTGCGCTCGCATACGCGTAAAACTTCTACCTTTCATTATTTAAACTGTTTCTAATTTTAAACACAGGGACAGTAGCTACACGTAGAGTCACAATAGAACCAAGATTTCCTGAAATCCAAATTGGAGACTTAAATTAAATTAAATGGGCAGTGGCTCTGTTTGCGCCCGGGTTGTTAGCGGAGGGTCTGTTAGTATAACTTCCTAGTGCCGAATCACGCTGAGGCAGCGCGCTCTGTGGGCTGTAACATTATGAACTCGGCGGATGCAAAGTGGATTAGAGATGTTCTGTTTATCTAACTCAAGGACCGATAGAATATCGACAGAAATCATTTACGTCATGAAATCACATCCTGCCAATGTAAGAAAAGCGAAAGTTTGTAAAGATGTGAACTCGTAAGATGTTTTTGCGGAACAATGACAAAATAACTGAACGCATCCAGCTGAAATATGCAAGTATTTCTAATTAATTAAGCAGCCTTCGCTAACTTTACCGGAGAGGTCGTCTAGTTTTCAAAATAAAACTGGTTGCACAACAAGACTTCATTTAAATTTTAACCACACAGGAGCCACAAACAACGTTCATAGTGGAAACTAATAATAGGCTAGAGCGCTTGGGCTCAGCTGATCTAATCTATCCATACAGGATATTTATCGTTCATCTCCGTAAGTACAGATGATTCTATGAAGCAAGTGATTTGAGCAGCAGAGGAATCAGTTCTCGGAACTGGAAGATAATCCGTTTCATAGCAAGCAAACAGCATCACTGCTCGAAGCACCGCCGCCGGTCGGTACACACTCGTCGGTACAGGTGATCTATAAATAACATCAAAAGTACTATTATACACCTTCCCAATCCTTTCCCCTACCTCTCCACTCTCCTTGAACCCTTCAACGTTTCTTCAAAATCCCTCGACATTTTTCGATAATTCCTTAATGCGATAATCTTAAAATGGGTTCGGAAAAGTAATTAATTTGTGATATTCAAAGGAATCCGGTTTTTGATTGAAGGTTACTGGCGATGAGTATTGTCAGGTCTTTAGGATATTGCTTTCATCGGAATTCATTACCGGGGCTCGGTAGAATATCTTCAAGGGAATCGTAAATTGATGAACATGTTAAATTAACATTATGAAAAATTTACATTTTCTTATTCTAAGTCCATTAATCATGGAATTCGTTATATGAAGTTAGACAGAAAGGATTCTGTTATAGAAGGCAAATTAACTAAAATCTATGTACATATTTGAGTTTTTGAAGCATTGTAAGTGAGAGCGGGAACGTATTTGGAGGAAATGATTGAATTTCTAAAAACAGCACCATTCCTGTATATGTATATTGTATTTTTCAGTTACTTCGTACAAATATTTCTGCGTACTATCCAACTGTTCTGAGAAATTTACAGAATAGGTAGCTGCATAATATAAGCCGCGTCTAAAAACCCCAGTTGACAGAACGGACTGGAGAAGCGGTGAGAAAGAAGTCAGGACACATTCCATTATAAACCTAAACCTCCACAAAAATAAAGCCCAAATTTAACCAAAACAAACTTCATTACATCAGTAGGTATATTTACCTCCTGTATTTCAGGAAATAAAGTTTTAGATGGCACGGTTTTTGCAAATTAGATTTTCTGTATTGTTTGATATTCAGTCAAGGTAAGCCGTGGTCTCTCAAGTTCACAAATCAGGAGCTGAATAGCAAAAAAACGCTTTTCACTTCCTTTCTAACAATTTACAGCCGGTAGAAATTTTATAACTAGCACATTTTCCTCATTGGTTTGAACTCACTTTACAAACAATACGCAACGCGAAACAAATAAAGGACAGGATTTAATGAAAAAATGAAACGGTTTGATATTAATATCGTAAGATATCGTTTCTATCGGCGCC
Source organism: Eupithecia subumbrata (assembly GCA_949316285.1). Lineage (NCBI taxonomy): Eukaryota > Metazoa > Arthropoda > Insecta > Lepidoptera > Geometridae > Eupithecia > Eupithecia subumbrata. Next base: position 4,715,549 of record OX438638.1, read on the forward strand.
CTGCGCGGAGAGAATGACAAAGACGCTGAGACGGTGGTATTGTGGACACGGACTGTTTCTTCTAAAGATCGTGAAGGTAGGTATTTTATTTGCTAAAGTTCGGTAGAATATTCATCCCTGAATACCTATTTTTAAGATCACACACAACGCGAAACGCAAGTAGAACTTTAGAATGTGTGGACGGACCTTCTCCAGCGAACAAGATCCAAAGATCTTCCCTCTTTTCTCTTCATTCTCATCACCATTCGCACAATTTTGGTTTGTTGTAAACGCACCGACAGCAAGCAGGCGACTTGAGTTAAGTAACTGAAGCGATCACAATCGAGTTCCCAGAATACCCCCTTACAAAGTTATTGTATAAGTTAGCTTACGCGTGATTGGCGGCAAGCCCGGTACAATATATGGGATTGTCGTCGAGAATACTAATCACTGATTAGCTAAATCCGAGACGTCGACATCGACTTCAGAGGAAGTTTACACGGAGATAAAAGAACTTGTTCGTTGCTTCACTATTGTTATAACAATCGTTTGCTTACTCTGGGCTAGATGATGTGTTTGGGTTGTTCAGGATAATTTGTTTATTTTCTTATCGCTGATGTGGATTGCATATAATTTCACGGTGTAGTCTCAGTAGTTCGGTTACAATTAGGTGGACCGGACTTCTGAGTCGCTCGACGACTCAGTAGGTTAGTTGCCTAATTGAACAGACTTTTTAGCCAATTTTTTGGAACAGTTTTGTCGGTGTTGATGATACATTGCCGGCCTACATGGTACAAGCGAGACATTTTCTATAATGTCAGCAGTAATACTGTAGTTTTTGTGTAGTTTGGCTTGAAAATACTGATACTGTATTCCCCACAAACATTTTCAGAAAGCGTACATCAGAAACGAAAAAGGTTGTGTATACATATTCTAAATATTTCATTTGGGGAGTCCGAGGCTATACGGTAAACCGGTGGTGACAGAGATCCGGTCAAAATCTCTGTCAGTCTGTTTGATACCTATCAAAGGGTTTCTTAAGAATGGAAATTATAAGAAAAACCAACAAAATAAGTAACAATGAAGTTTAACATTTGACTTCGCCCTTTAAATCCCAAATAAACGATTTATTAAAGAATATGAAGCAGCTTTTGAATTCAAAGAAGGAAATGAAGCCGTTTCAGAACTTGTATTTGCACTCGCCTTCATTACCATCTCAAGAGAATAATCACACGCCTCCGAGCCGATGACGAATATTAATTATACTTTTGTTAACTTTGATTAGTATAGTTGTCCTTTGTTCTACTCAGATAGACTGTTAGAGTGTTGTTAAGGAGGCACCTGTTTTAGACTTGCGAAGTGTGTGCAAAATTAATAATCGTAGATCATCTTCATTTGTAGGACTCGCAATTACGTGCGTCAGCTTTGAGCACCACACGTGACTTGGTTTGTCGGTCAAGGGGGCTTCAGGGATAAGCTGTGTGAATAAAACGTTTAAATGCAACGAAGGAAATAGGATTGCATCGTGATCGCTCACAATGAAATTGTAACCACGCACTCAGATAAACAACCAATATTTATATTAGTATTTGGGGTACACTTTAAACCACTCCCACACACGTTAAAAAGATAAAGATTAGGTATTTTACTGCTGAAACTGTGTACATAAAGGACAATTTGATGCCCTCTAAAGAATTGACTAAAAGATTAGTGATGACGTAATAATCAACTGAAACAAACGATTTATAATATAAACTTGTATAACTTCAAGTAATGGGATATTGACTATCGATTCAACTTGTTTAAAACATTCTGATACGAAACTAATTATAAAAATACATAGCTAGATAGATAAATAATACTTTATTGTACCACACAAAGACAGATAACAACCCAGAAATAAATGTTTAGAGTAGACGAAGTACAAAGGCGGCCTTATCGCTATGTGCGATCTCTTCCAGGCAACTTTGGGATTGACTGGACATGTAAGAACAAAATAGACGGTGGCACTCAAAAAAAACTAAAACAATACTTACACTACATAATATAATACCTACATATAACCATACATTTTAATACAATTGTAGTATTTTTAAATACAGACGGCGAGGCATGTGTACAGCGCAGCTTGCAGGTGTACGGCGTAGCAGGTCTACAGCATCGCAGGTCTACAGCGTAGCTGGTCTACAGCGTAGCAGGTCTACAGCGTAGCAGGTCTACAGCGTAGCAGGTCTACAGCGTAGCAGGTCTACAGCGTAGCAGGTCTACAGCGTAGCAGGTCTACAGCGTAGCAGGTCTACAGCGTAGCAGGTCTACAGCGTAGCAGGTCTACAGCGTAGCTGGTCTACAGCGTAGCAGGTCTACAGCGTAGCAGGTCTACAGCGTAGCAGGTCTACAGCGTAGCAGGTCTACAGCGTAGCAGGTCTACAGCGTAGCAGGTCTACAGCGTAGCAGGTCTACAGCGTAGCAGGTCTACAGCGTAGCAGGTCTACAGCGTAGCAGGTCTACAGCGTAGCAGGTCTACAGCGTAGCAGGTCTACAGCGTAGCTGGTCTACAGCGTAGCAGGTCTACAGCGTAGCAGGTCTACAGCGTAGCAGGTCTACAGCGTAGCAGGTCTACAGCGTAGCAGGTCTACAGCGTAGCAGGTCTACAGCGTAGCAGGTCTACAGCGTAGCAGGTCTACAGCGTAGCTGGTCTACAGCGTAGCAGGTCTACAGCGTAGCAGGTCTACAGCGTAGCAAGTCTACAGCGTAGCTGGTCTACAGCGTAGCAGGTCTACGTCTTAGCTGATCTACGGCGTAGAGTGTCTACACATTCAATATGGACTGTTTTAATTTTATAATCAGACAAAATCTTTCTTGTAATTGTACTTCTAAGTGACAAAGCGCAGCTTAGATGTCTAGTTAAAGTAAAGTAGAAGCAACGCATGCTAAGATGGATTTCTTCGATAGATAATGCAATTTTTGTCATTTTAAAAAACAAACTTTATCTGATATAGTTTGATCGTAGGCCCAGATTAGAATTGAAATTTGGCAAGAAGCAATGTTAAAGCACAAGTAAAGGGAAAGAGCCGAAAACTGTAAATTTGTAGTTAATTCACAAAACTGTAATGTTTGATTCTCGCCATGGGCCAAACCTATGTATAGGGTACTTCCCGTTGACCGATAATCATTGATTTGAGACGAAAATTTGGCAAGAAGCAAGGTCTTATAATATGGAACCCTTAACTTGCACATCTCGTTTTATTATTATCGAATTTTAACTACCGGCACATCTAAGAACGACACTAACGTACAATAGTTTCCGGATGGCCAGTCCGCTTCCGGTCTATACCGCACTGCGGTGATAAATGAAGGCGACGGCTTCCCGCACAATGCAAAAGGACAAATTCGACTCGTGGAGATTTATCTACTCGTTTTTTCTACCAAATACTTGCATCTTGGAAATGGAAGAATTCTTTTGAATATTCGCATTGCTACGTCACTACAGTGTCTGTAGTGACTGTACTGCACTGTCTCCACTCCAACTTAAACATAACATACTCTCTACTCTCTGCGCGAGTGCAACTAACACTGGTTTACTGTTATATATAATCGTACCATCTGGGTTGTTCGCTTCACCACCCGTTACTTCACATCACTCCACACGCTCGTGCAGGAGGTCCTTATTCTACCTGTTATAAATAAATAGTCCTCGCAAGAGCTAGTCACCTTATATGCGTAAAAGGTACTCACTCATACGAGCGGCGACAGAAACATGAATACTGGACAGTAGTGAAACAAAATAATGTCTGTTGTTGTAGAGTGACGACACGTCCTGCCGCCTGCAGACCGCAGGAGGTGACCAACTCTCGTGCAAGCACTATCTGTACCTTATCCTCATATCTTGTAAATCTCTAGATTTGAGACAAGATTCTTAAAAATTCGTTCACTAGATTCAAATGAACATGAATCGTCAGATAATTTAGCATAATTGGGATATTACAAAGCTGGTTGCTATAGAGGTCTACTATGTGAAGCCTGGCGGCAGCCAGTGGGGAATACATTACAGCGGGGATCCTAGCGATCTGTTTTAAATTATGGAAAAGGTTTGATACGGTGGTGTTCGGTATAATAGGATATATTTTGGATGACTTAAATTGAGCTTTATTCTGAGGCCTCGCTCACGTTTACCTACAACGTTAACGCATTCACTGTCCAGCCATCAGCGCGCCCCCTCGGGTCACATCGCAGAATGAGGAGGAAGAGATACGTCCATGTAAGTCATGAGTGGTGAAAGTGTTAGTACATCGCATTCACTGCCCAGCGTCTGCGGTGGAACCGAAGGGGTGCAGCTTAAAATATTAATAAAAACATCGCTAACTCTCAGTAACAATGTGACAAAACAAACCATCTCGCGGGATCACGCACCGAGATTTCCAGAATAAAATGTCACGAAAACCGTTTATTTTTAATATTTTCGCTGCAAAATTTTCACTGAAAATTCACTGAACCAACTTGTCACGTTTGGTTTAATTCATTACTCGAAAAGCTCAAAGTTTTAAGTTATTTTTCGGGTGAGTAACCGTGTGGACAGTATTTCCACTAGAGGGAGGTTTTCAGAGGAACTCAAGCTAAAAATAAATGAAAGGGGAAAGGCCTGTTATGGCTCCTACGCATTAGCGGTAGCCTAATGGGGCGGCTAACTACGTGTCCAGCCGCTTTAATATACAGCCGCTTGTGATTAATCCATTTATTTTTAAAATACATTCATTTTTTTTGGTGGTAAATGTGCGAACGTCCAGAGGTTCAAATGAGTATAGGTATCTGAATTGTATCTGACAGCTAGGTGGCTCTCAGTAAATGCAGTAAATATATCATGACATTGACAGGTCGACTTCTCTCGCGGAGTTGTCAGATAGTATCGCTGTCAACAAAATGTAAACATGTTGTGAGAATGTTATTTTAGGAGTTAATAGGTTTTGCCTTTGCCCGAAAAAAGCAATCAGATTACGTTCACTAAGTTATGAACCCGTCCGACCCACCTTCACACTGAGCCTTCACACCAGTGTTAAGGTAGGGAAATTACTTTCCCAGCTTTCATACTGACTATTTTAAAATAATCAGTGTGGCGGTGGATCATATAAATGAATAGGTAAAGTGTTAATGTTGGGTAACCAAGCCTTTCGGTCTCTTAGGTCTATTCGTTTGTTCCATTTTATTTTTGTATGTATCTGAATTTTGTATTCGTGCAAAAAACGATCGATTTAATTTAATTTCACAGCTAAACGGCTGAACAAAAAGTAGAGAAGATAAAAATAGGTAGCTGATAGCTCGTGAAAGAAAATAAAGCTTTTTTATTTTGTCTTAGACAGCTAAGTTATACAATGCTGATGAAGTTGCGGGAAAACTAGTGAGGTACCTAATAAAGTTCACAAATATCCTATTTGATATTTTCATAGAATTTTCTCTTTTATTTGCTTTTTATTCATTGTTGATCAATAAAAATGATCTTCTTTAATTATAAAGAAACGAATAATAAGTCAGAACAAAGTAGAGAATGTATTTTAGCATTATACATAAGTAGGTATACATTAAAATAGGCCCTTCAAAAAGCTAGGTGCCGTGTCGCCGTGTCCCCCGGGGCTAAAAGTAAGTAAATTTAAAACAAATATTTACCAGGCACTCTGCGCACCTGAGTCGAGAAATGATCCATTTTATTTTGGACTAGGTATCTTATGCCCGCGGCTTCGCCCGCGCTGTTCCGAGATTGAATGTAATCTATGCCCTTCCCTGGGATACCGTTTACATTCCTGACAAATTCAATAAGAATCCGTTCAGCCGTTCGTGAACAGGACCGACAGACAGAAATATTTTCGCTTTTATAATATTAGTATGGATTTTGTATCTGTTTTCATTCAAATTCTACGGATAAAAAGGAATTATTGTTTTCAAGATGAAAATTAAAATGTGGAGTACCTACTGTCAACTATTTTGTGAGACCACGTCTACCTCCTCACTCCCGTGTACCGTGTGTTGTACAGCGCCGCTGTCGTCAGTGGTCAGTGGTGTCGGGGGATACATTATTAGGTGTGCGAAACTAGTCGACTCACAACAAAACTTTAAATATTAAGAACAAAAGACAAGCCGTACCTACTTGATAAATAGAAATCAGTCAATTATCATTGCAATGGTAAACCATTGATCTTGAATAATTGATCTTGTACCATCCTGTGAAAAGAATATTCAGTGAAAGTACTGAGTACTAATAAAAGTACCAGATAGGATGCAGTGATCATGATCGTCCTGGTGGCTTCACTGCACTTGATCCGGCTCTGAGCGGGGCTACTGTGAAACTGTGCAGCTACACTAGAATAACATTATTGGTAGCGCGGGCTCGGTTACTTGTGTTGTTGTATGTTCAAGTTAGGTACATACACGGATCGATAAAGTCCCCTTTCAAAATACTAAGAGATAAAAGTATTTTGTGAAAGGAAATTCAAAACTTTCTCTTTATCTACATGGACATTTCCATGTAGACAAAGAGAAAGAATTAAATTCATCAAAATTTTAGCTTTTACAAATGACTTTAAAACAATAAACTATAATTAAATCAAAAATAAAATCTATGGGCTTTTCAACTAATCATCTAGCATAGCATACTTACTTACACACTAAATTCATATCTACAGTATTCAAAACAACGAACACAATAAGCTAAATGTATGCATCTGCAAGAAAACAAAAGCAATAGGTTTTTTTCAGTGGTAGGGACTTTTTATTTTTCCCAGAGATACAAAAAAATATTTTAGGTTTAAGTGGAGATAAGAGGGTATCAGTGACCAGAGGGATGAGTCCAGTTGACATTAGTAACGAGATGTGATCGCGACGTCTCCCTTTAGTATGGGATGTAGTGGGATGCGTAGTTCTGTCCCTGTCCCCCCTCCCCGCGGTAGAGGCGCTGTACCGAATTGTAAGGGGACGTCATGACCACGTCCCGTTACTAAAGTCAAATAGAGTCACTCCTCTGGCCTTGTGCTTGTAATAGAGTGAATGATTGAGTCCAGCACCAGAGCTAAGATTCCCTTACAAAATGTAAAAACTATATTACTACAATTTTCATTGTGTGAAGATCAAGGCTCGCCATAACATGACCAACATGATGCGAAGTCACAAAATGGAAGCAATCACTAGACATCTTTATAGATAGTATACTCGTGGAGTACAGTTTCCTTATTAGATATCGTACTTCCGAATATCTACTTACAGTATACTACATACTTTATAGGTACAATAAGGGGCATATTGGATTCCACCGATGCCATACAGTGTGTCCCGAACCACTGCGCCCTGGAGTCAACTGAGGATCCTCATACCCTGACTCTATTGGGTAGATCTATTTTACTCAGATCAGGTCAAGGTGGGACAAATGACCTGGCTTTTATAACTGATAAATAAATAGGTACCTAATGCAGCTATTGTTCTACGAAATAAAATGTTTTTTCCAAACGCCCTAGATTTGGGACACTCTGTACCTTCTCTTCCTTATCACAGAACAGAGAACACTCTGTATAAAACAGTAAGAAGTGGATCAAAAATATACTTCCTTATTTTATTATTTATAATGATATAGTTGGTATAAAAAGAAGTTATTGCGCTGTAGTAGGTAGATATTATAAAGAACTAGTTCCATTTAATCTTTCGCTTATATAATAAGAGTGAGGTACTTGTACCAACCGCCTAATCAAATGTAATTGATTTGAAAGGCCCACTTACAATGGTAGTTGAGTTCATAATGAGTACATCGTAGGTAGGTATGTACGGAGATAGAAGAACAGGCTTAAGCTCATGTTTGCTGTGAATCCTATCGTTCACGACATTTTATCGAGTATTGACTCTATAGTGTTAGAATACTTGTTTGTTTGATATAAATAAACGAACTGTCAAAACCCAACCGAAAACGATAGAAACAAAATCTTGCACAGAGTAGAAATCCGTAGATGGATGTGAACCCGCTCGTTCAATCTGCTATCTCCCACTACGCCAAAGATGTACCCTAACCCGTCTCATCACCGCGTCTGTCGCTACATCCCGTAAGTACACCAACACCTAGGTACATGTAGCCCGGAGTTAAATAAAGTTTTAGTGCAGGTTTTATTGCGGTGTTACTGTTACCGTCCTAGAAATAACAGCGAGAATCCAGTTATGGAAGCTGGTGGAGGGAAGACGAGTTTGTTGGAGGAATTTCATTTAAATTCCAAACTCTGGCGGAGGGAAAAAATCTGAAGTGAAGTATTTGCACATTTTTTAGGAAAGTTCGAATGACAACCGGTACCTATGTTTGTTTTGTAATTATTAAGAGCTACCAGCACACCGTATCAGTGATTATTAGGTATCTTACTAATATATAAGTCATACTAAATTCTTGACACCTTTTGGCCACCCATTGCTGAGTGAAGGCCTCTGCCTTGTTCCTCCATCCATCGCGTGTATCACAGAATACGTGTTAGTAAACAATAGTACATTGTATGGTGCGTAATTACAGGACTAGTTTCTACCCGCGACTTCCAAGTTGTCGTTATAGTTTGCAAATAATCTTATAACATTATTTTGCTACCATTATAATATTTCTTTTTAATTCTAGTCTATTCAACATTGCTCGACCGTGTGACATTCAGGTTCATAGCCTTGAACCTTCACATCATTCACATCACTTCACATCTCATCTCATCTCATGAGATCGATCACGAGTCACTTGTTCGACGTCTGATTTTACCTGAGGGTATCTATTTTTGACTTCTAAAAAAGGTATTTTTTTGTAATGTTGTAATTGTCATTCAACATTATCATTTATCTACATGGGACTCATAGAGAGGACGTCCAGCAGTGGGTACTACAGCTGATGGTTCAGTAGATGTTGTCTTCATCAGCACATCCCTCTACTTCTGATCCTGCCTCCCTCTAACAAGGTGTATTGTCATAATCACCACGCTTGGAAAGCGGATGCTGTCGTTTTTTAGTTGTTTAGATAAAACAATAATTTAAATATTTTCAAACTTACGCGATCTGAACACATTATTATTAGTATTATTAAACGGGTATTTATCGCGTTTATTTACCTATTTTTCCCGGCGTTTCAACAGGTGGTGAAAATAGTTAAATAAAAGCGATAAATACCTGTTTAATAATACTAATAATAAAACAATACCTAATTTATTATTACGTAGGTAGGTACTATGAAACTGTTCTTAAATATATTTTAAGGTAAAAACATGTCGTATCTACCAACTCAACCAACTGTACAAATAACCAACTCAACATCTGTCGACCTACTTATGCGCAGAGTTTTGGTCGAAGGGTGTCAAGTTTCGAAGGTTCACTGGCCGCCTGCAAGGGGACACCGCCGTGCACCGTCGTCAGCTGACACCCTGATTGCGTCATCTACACGTCGACGCCATAATCACAAACGATGTGTTATTAATTAAGTTTTTATATTTTATGTATGTTAGTTTTAAGGTATATATTACTATGGACCGTAGAATAAGTTAAATTAGATCTGTAACTTGTCTATGGTCTGAAATAAATGAATTATTATTATTATTATTAAATAAAGACAAACAGTTGAACACTGCTACGATTTCCAGTTCCAAGAAACTTTCAAAAAAAGAAGTCTACGGAGCACACGCGATGCGGCCGTCTTCAGACTATACCGACAAGTGTGTATACGGGCAACCTTATCGGCAACTAAAGTTATCGTTCCGATTATAATTTTTGTTCCTTCAAACTCTGGTTGGACGCCGTAGGTACCGCTACGCTGGAATGATGGTGGTGGAAGCGGACCTACAAGAGCTACAAGCAGGGACTTCCGGAAAACTGTACAGGACAAACCAAAATGAGAGTCACTGTCGCTGAAGTTTCATTTGCAATTCAATTTTCAATATTTTGTTCCTATGTTGCGATTTTGATATTCAGCGGAAGCAAGAGCGGATTTAACTGTAACTGCCGTCCATGCACTGCACTGTATTGAAAACAGACAGAAATACGCCCAAGCGTCCACCGAAAACATCGTGCGACGGGCAATCTTGTACAGTGAGGGCGAGAACTGCCTGAACTGAACCTGAACTGAACCCTCTCGCTGCCCGGCGACATTGCACCGTTACCGACGTCCTTTCTAAGTACATTACTCGTGGATCATTAGATCTATCCACATAATTTGTAAGTTTTTGAACGTATAAATTAGAAGTAGTACCTAGTGCATAAAATCGTTGCATGTGGCCACATTGTCGGGCAACATTGTAATTTGTCGGTTGATGAGCGCATTTTATGAAGTTGTTCATTTCTAGTCTGAAGTTTTGTCGAGCTGTGCCAATATCAAATATTTAGCGAAATTTCTTGTTTATTGTCGCGTGTCTATAAGTAAGTAAATATAGTAGAGTATAGCCACAGAATAACTATGGTAATGTCCTCCTAGCCGAATTTTGACCACGGCGGCCAGTCTCATCGGAGACTAGCCAGATGCGCAAGACATATTATAGTGCACAAGTGTGTGCGCAAACACAGGTGCACTCTCTATTTCCTCACTCTCATAATCCGATGGGATGGCAGACCGACACGACCGGAGAGAGGTCAAGCGCAGGACCAACGGTTTAACAGGCTTTCCGAGGCACGGGGGTATGACACCGCCCACTTCCTGACTCCGGACTGTGAATTTTCTTGCTAGAAAAATCGCAATAACAACTATTGGCCCGACCCGGGATTCGAACCCAGGACCAATCAGCGGTTGAACAAGCTGACCGCTGGACCAACGAGGCAGTCATAACTATGGTATAACGCTATTCGCTTGGATGTAATGTTTGCACGAATCCTCGTATGACCTTAACAAAACTAAATACATAGATGAGAACCTATAACACTTGCGCTAAGTGTACGGTTATTTCGTGTATTTGCACGCTCCATTTACAAAGACTTTTTATATTAAAAGTAGAAAAGGTCAAATCGTACCCTCTGGGTACTTAGCTCATGAGATTTTTATTTACCAAAACGTTTTCCTCAGATTATGTACGCCCAGGCTAGCTTTAAGAGTATACTTAAGAAACACTTTCTATTCAAATTCATTTATTCATTTGTGATAGACAGGTATTACAGGGATGTTCAGACATATACTTAATTAAGAGCACTGTGATCTGCCATTTAGCGTACAAATTTTACATAATTCTATCGACGATTCTATCGACCTGTACCTTCCATTGTGTATGGTGAACTGAGAAATTCGTAGCAAAACGGCACTTTTTGTTAGGTATTTTATAATCCGAGCATAGCGGGAATCGAGCAAAGCGCAATTAACCGGAGAGTTAGCACTAAACATGCATATTTTGACGACCTCAGTGGCGCAGCGGGCGAAGGTCTGCCTGCAACGCAGGAGGTTGCGGGTTCGATTCCCGCCTCGGGACAAATATTTGTACGATCTGCAGACATTTGTCCAGGGCGTTCTGGATATTTTCTATGTATAATAAAAAATATCTATCTATCTATGTAGGTAGTGTATTGTATTAAGTATATCAGTTATCTAGTACCCATAACACAAGCTCTGCTTGCCTTGGGGCTAGATAATGCTGTGTGAATTGTCCAGAATTATTTATTTATATTTGATCAGTAAACCCCGCGCCGGCAGATCGCACATTACGGATACAACAGCTTTCAACAGAATCGAAAACGTGCTGTCCGTCGCGAGTCGGGCACGCGATTTACACTAAAAAAAATTCAAACAAATAAACTCTTCATAACAACAGCGGAAGAAGATATGCCTTGTCGTATTTCTGGCAATATCTACCTCAGAAGGCCGCTACTAAAAATCGAGAGATTTCCCATAGGCACAGATATTATAATACTATATACTATAGGTAATTACTTTCTCAATCGACTGTACCTCAGAAGTACTAGTAGCATCGCGGCGTCATATCATATTAATGGTATGGCAGTAACAGAGCGATGCTAAACGATATCAGGTTACTGAGAGGGGTTTCCTCGAATATTGTTTTGCGGCTCAGGACCGATTCAATAATAGCAGTTCTGAGAACTCCGTTACAGGTAATTTTGAGGGGAAATTTCCTTCTAAAAATTATTACCGAGTAATTTACACGGAAGATCTTAGTGAATGAATAATTTCGACTGTTTGAGACTGTGTTTATGCTGAACGGAGGTTGACAGCTCTTGAGGCATTATTATTATATCCAATGGGAATTAAGACGTTTCGAATTAAATTGAATGGAACACGCTCTTTGAGGGTAGCTTTAATTTTAAGACTTTAGAGACAGCAGAAACAATAAAATGACGTAAAAAAATTAAGTTTTACAGATGGGATTGCAATCCGTTAAATCCAGTATGCCAGCTATAAATAATAAATAAATAATGCTGGACAATACACACAGCATTATCTAGACCCAAGCTAAGCAGAACTTGTGTTATGGGTACTAGATAACCGATATACTTAATAAGTACAAAACACCACATAGATAGGTATTTTTTTTATTATAGATAGAAAACACCCAGACCAACGGAACAAATTTCTTTTCTTCGCCCGCTGCGCCACGGTGGTCGTCAAATCAGAATGTGCCTTGTACGTCTGCGCAATCAATGAGGATATTTGCGGTGCGTTGTCCAACATGTGGACGTACCATTCAGGCCACCACGCGAGCCTTCACTGTACAGTACACGCTGTCAAATCTGTCATATGAAAGTTTTAGTCTCGGCCATTGTGTATGAGCTCTAGAAAATCCGACGAGTTTTTACCGGATTAGTTGCATTTCGTGCGTCGTCATTTTGGAGTAAACAATCAAGTAAGTCGCAGTACGTGTGTTCTGCTACCTGGCGAAAAAAATACCAAAACATTTGTCGCATTTCGTTCGTCGAGTACATTATAATCTGTCCTTTGATCGTCGTTCCCATTCCATAGTATTTAATCTCTGTGGGACATAATTCAAAGACCCGTACCTGTATCGTGGTCCGTTGTAGAGGTTTCATCTCTGGAATAAACAGCCCAGTTATAAAAAGCTCTCATTCAGAATTCGTGGCCTGTAAATAGCTACGTTCCCTCTTTCGTACATTCACCTCGGAGTTGTGTGGGAGACGCGTATCATGTGTCAGTGCGAACCGTAAACGCTTTTCGTAATACCTTTTACCCGACTGGGTTAGATAGGGTTATTTTAAAAATTAAGCTGTGTGGTGCCGGCTTTGATTTAAACCACCCCAACTCTTCCCTCGGCTGTCATAAGAGGCGACTAAGGGATATCCACCGGGGCGGGCAGCAGCGCCCCTGCAGAACAATTCTTCCACCGAACCGCGGTCCCCAACACGCAAATCCAGCGTGGGGATTATGGGCGTTACCCCATGTGATAAAAGCCAATAAGGCGCTTATCAGGGGGAGGTCTGCGTCCAGCAGTGGACCAATACAGGCTGTTGATGTTGAGGTGAGTTTAAAAGTCCTTGATGCAGTAGCATGCATTATCATGAAACACTGAATTTTAATATGACAAATGCATCATGTGAGGAGCCACCACATTTGATGCCTTGCAGTGGGACACTGTCACAGAACAATACTACTCTACGAGGACACTGCAGGTTTACTGATACAGAGGCAATAAGAATATTTTTGATGTGACTCCACATTCTGTTTGGCTTTACAGCTTGGTGCTTATTATAACTCCGTGATGCCTACACAGTTTCAAGCTATGCTATTGTACTCAAATGTCAGAGAAGACTTGAATTTTTGTGAAAATGTTTATTTCCTTGCTATCTGCCAAGCGGAAAATTGTACAAAGATGATTTACCAAGAACGGAAGGTTTTAGGAATTTTTTAATCTACTTTCTGGAAATGAACTCAAGGTGCATGTTGATTGAAGTGATTCAAGGTAAGTTTTTATAGTGAATACCTATTTATTTTCTGGCTGCAGTCGCTTCTGATTGAAGAATCCATATTTTTAATAGATGGGAGAAGAGGGTACCTAAATAGATGATTCTCAGTCTATTTTCAAATTTTATTGCATTAATTATTAGTATTGTTATAATTCGTATGTGTAAAAAAACGTCGGGAAAAATAGGTAAATAAACGCGATAAATACCCGTTTAACAATACTAATAATAATGTGTTCAGATCGCGTAAGTTTGAAAATATTTATTGCATCAAATTTAAATAAATAAAATACAATCATTATGTGTACACATTAATTTATCACCATAAGACCGAAATTTCCCATTTTTACAATAACACTTTACAATAGGAGATGCGATAAATAACAAACTGTATCACAGAAAATTTAGATACTGCTCAAAATTGACCATTATTTGACTAATTTATATTGTTAAAGTATATTACAAAATCGTTACAAACTTCAGTTAACTCTTTCATTTATTTAGTAAAGGTCATATTTTGCACAGTTCGTCTTGAGCCTTATTTACTTATTTTATTCCGTGTTGCTAAGTTAAGCGTGAACTGAATGCGCCAGAATGCGCCAGCGCATGGAACTGAACCAAATGAGTTCTAATGACTCTTCTCGGACAGTGTGCGCGGGCGCATGGCTCGAACGATCACACAACGAGTTCTAAGATGAAATTCCTCTGGCTCCTTCTCTACGTTTTCCGCTTGTAAAGGAGTTTACGCAATATATTTAGAACATAAACACAATGAAATTCAAATGCGTCGTCACAGTTAGTGATTATTGTTAGTTCAAACGTAACTTTCTGACGTCGTATAAACATTTCTAATTTGTGATTGAATTGATTATAAAGATTTCCTAAGATCTTAGTCACACACAACCCATGCCTTATGAACTCTTAAATTGTTACAAATTAAGTGACACATTTATTTTCTTCTTCTATCTATTTATCTATATTTACAATTGACACGGTAAAAACATTGCGCTAAGTAGTCAAGTTGTAATTGGCACAGAACTTTGGAAAAACATTATTGTAAACAAGTTGGAGTTGTAAATATTTAAAACATAGTAAATAAGGTCTAACTGTTATGATATCAATATAATAGGAGCCGCAAAACAAACAAAATATCATAAATTCGTTGCAAAAAAAATTACAAACAAAGTTTCGTCGGGTTTTTAAAAAATTATCTGAGCGTCGTCTGGTCGAAGCGACGCGTGACCCGAGAGCTGGTCAGTATCTGGCACAGCGCATCAGCATTGCCGTACAGCGGGGCAATGCAGCCAGCGTAGCGGGGACGCGACGACTGGTCTTGATATGGATCAGTTGAGCTACCTGTAAATTGTTTGCAACAGTCTGCAGTTAGCTCAATTGTTTCAATTGTAAAAACTAGTTAAGTAATAAAGTAATTTTCTTTGTAAATAAAGATATATATTGGTTATCCTTAGATTAGGTAATTTGATGAAAAACTATGCGGTTGCTCTGTAAACAAAGATTTTATTGTAAGTGATGCACTTAGATAATAATGAACTATACACTAACTTATTTATAACACTCCTACCTGTAAACAAAGAAACGACAATTAATGTTTCTTCATCAAACACCTTTTTCTTTAATGGTGTTTTCAGTTTTGTACCTATCTAGATATTTTCATAATTTTCACAACGCAGATCGGCCATGTCTTCTTCTTTTTATAACCGATGACGTATGTCTGTCTGACACTGACATTTGTGACAATGACAACTCAAGACCTCAAAGGTAGTTTGCCTTTACATCTCCCCCCCTATGGCGAGACGTCAGGCTAAAATAAGAAAAAAAAAATATGCAGGTCTAGAAATCAATATCTATTCGAACTGGAATAAGCTTTGTGATGTGGAAAAGATTTGATTCCATTTTTCTGTGGCCTGTATCTATTTTATAGATCGAGTTTGAAATTTTTTCAACAATTTCATAGGGTCCAATTTTTAGTTCATCCAATTTCTTCCTATTAAGCTTGTTTCCATTTTCTACAAACACCATGTCTCCTACGTGGAATTCAAATTCTTTTCGGTGTTTATCAAATAATTTTTTATTATATTTATGAGATTTGATTGTATTCTCCAAAGCTGTTCTTCTGTCTTTGATTAAGATGCTGTTTGATATTCGTTGTTTTAATTCATTTGGTATTATTGTTATGTCTGTTCCATATAAGAGGTAATTTGGTGCAAAGCCCGTCACTGAATGAATCGTCTCATTATATTTACTGACACACTCTTGAGCTATTGTTGTCCATGCTCTTGGTTTTTCTTCCTCGTTTATTTTGCATCGGATTTTGTTCACTAGAGTTTGATTCAGTCTTTCGTTTAAACCATTTGAGAATGGTGCATTTACTGCTGTGAAAACCATTGGTATCTTCTTGTCCTGCAAAAATTTCTTGAATTCTTTTGAATTGATTCCAGGATATTGATCAGTGAGTATCATACCTATGTCTTCGGTTTCTGTTATATTTATAACCAGTTTAATAAAATCATTTGCTGTCTGAGTCTTCGATGTTTTAATGAATGCATATCTTGTAAAATGATCCACCAGTAAATGGAGATATTTTTTTGTTGATCTTGTACTTCCGAATCCTCCTATTGTGTCTATCGACATTATTTCAAATGGTTTCGTAGCAGGACCTAGATGAGACATAAAGCCATATTTGTCTTGTCCTCTTGATTTATTTTTAATACAAATTTCACATGTTCTACAAACTTTTTTTATGTTTTTTGTCAAATTTGTAGCCGTGTAGTGTGAGCTTATCATGTTCTGCATTTGTCCAATTCCAATATGGCACATATACCTATGCACTCTCTTTATAAATTCAATGCTATACTCTTCTGAAAGAATTATTTTTTCCTTATTTTTAATTTTTTTTAAATATATTTGTAGTTTCTCTATCAATGCGTTTTTCCTTTTTTGTATTTCTTGATTTTTATTCTGATCCTCTATAATATCTTCTAGTTTTATGAGGTTTACAACTTTTAATTGTTCATCTGTATTTTCATGTGATTCTAATACTGGATTTCTGCTAAGACAGTCAGCTTCTAAGTTTTGTTTTCCTGGAGCATATTTTACTGTAAAGTCATATTGTGATAGGTAATATGTTAGATCACCCAGCTCCTCGTCGGTTCTTGACTTAATATTCATATTTTCCAAAGGTTTATGATCTGAGTAAACTGTAAATGGTTTTCCTATTAACCAGTACTGCCAGTATTTCACTGCTTCTTTTATAGCCAAACATTCTAAGTAAATTGCTTTTTTCTTTTTTTGAGCTTCATTTAATTTTTTCGAAAAGTAGGCTACAGGCTTTTCTTTTCCATCAGTCTGTGTTTGCTTCAGTATGGCTGCAACACCTTCTATAGAAGCATCTGTATAAATATTAATTGGTAAATTTTGATCAAAAATTTCCAGGACCGGTTGGGAGCATAGCAGGTTTTTCATAATTTCAAATGCATTTTGACATTTTTCTGACCAAACAAACTCTTGATTTTTTCTCAGTAAATTATGCAATGGTTCTAGTATTATTGCACTCTTTGGAATGTACTCATGATAAAAATTTATTTTTCCTAGAAATTGTCTTACATTCTTTTGTGTTTTTGGAACAGGAAAGTTCTTTATTGAAATTAAATTATCTTTCAATGGCATTATAGAATTATTTTGGATTATGTGACCCAAATATTTTACTTTGTCTGATGCAAATGTGCATTTTGTGAATTTTAATCTAAAACCTTCTGTTTTGATTGCGTTCATTATTCTTGTGAGATGAGCTATGTGTTCCTCAAAAGTTTTTGAAAATATAAGAATGTCATCAATGTAATTTACAGCAAAATCTGATGTTTTATGTTTTCTCAGTATATTACTTAGTATTCTTTGGAATATACCTGGAGACGTTTTTAAGCCAAACGGGAGACAGGTCCACTGATACTGCGAGTCTTGTGTTACAAATCCTGTCTTCCTTCGGTCCTCGACACGGAGTGGAATCGACCAAAAAGCTGAGTTTATATCCAGTGTAGTAAAAAATCTGCAATTCCGGGTTTTTATCATAAGGTCCTCAATTAATGGAAATGGTTGAGCTTGTGGCACTATTATTTTATTTAAATCTCTGAAGTCTATGCATAATCTGGACTTCTTGTTATCTTCTTTTTTAAATGCCAAAGTAACCGGTGCAGCAAATGGGCTGCAAGATTCTTCTATTAGTTTATTATCTAATAACCTTGCTATCTGCTCTTCTATTTCTTTTTTATCCTCTACAGTGCATCTATAAGGCCTCTTACTACAATATTTGTCTACTAACAAGTCTATCCTTGCTTCATATCCATTAACTGTGCCAATATCATATTTATTTTTTGCAAATACTGATGTGTACTTGTCTATCAGTTGTTTTATTTCAGATTTTTGATTTTCATTTAAATGATTTATCTTCATATTGAAATCTTCTTCTTTAACATGTTCATTAAAGTTCACTGTGTTATTTTCCAAACTGTTTTTAGATTCATTATATTTACTTTTTCCTGAAGTATTTTCTTCTATTTTATTTTTATCTTTGGAGCATAGTTTCTGTGATATTTGTAAGTTTTCATTTTGGATAAGTTTGAATGATTTTATCATATCTAATCCAATCAAAAAATCATACTTGAAATTCTCTTCATCGATAATATAGATATCAACTTTTTTCTCCAGTCCCATTATTTTGATTTTCAAAGTTGTCAAACCACTTGTCTTCTTTACACCATTAATTGTTACTAAATTCGCTTCATTCAAATTATTTCCTATTTTTTTTAGTTTCAATAACTTAGAGTTTATAAGAGAAACATTAGATCCTGAATCGTAAACTCCATATATCTCCAATGTATCATTCAGTAACAGTTTGACTTTGATTAATGGTGTAGTTATTCGTTTTTTTCTTCATTTTCATTTAACTCCGCTTCTATAACTGAATTGTTAACATGTTTTATGTTATATTTTTTTAGCTTTTCATCCTCTTTTGGTGCAAACCAGCACAAAGCTTCAGGGTGGTAGCGAGAGCCTTTATTTAATTTCTCACAAATTTTGCATGGGTTATGTTCATCATTTTTATTATTAATGTTTGTTCTTACATTTCCATATTTTTTCTTGGCCGAGAAGTTTTTCTTATTCACCATGTGTTCATGTTTGCTTACTTCATTAAACAAATCCACTGTATCCAATAATGCTTCTCTATCCATCTTGTTCAATATGAATTCTGGTAGCCCAGCTGCGATTAGGTCTATCAAAGTACCTGTGTCTATTGATCTTCTCATTTCCAGTAGTAATTTCTCTTTTCTCAAAGCATAGTCCAACAGCGACCCATCTTTATATTTAAATAATAGTGCATATGTGACTGGGTTCCATCCCTTGTTTGAGAATGATTCACAGAATTTCCTTTTCCATGTTGACCAGTCGGAGTTCAAAGTTAGTTTAATTATCATTGAACTATACCAGTCTGCACATGTTTTGTCCATAAAAATCCTGAGTATTTCAATTTTTTTCTCATCTGTGGTCACATCAAATCTTAAACATTCTTTCTCAAACATTTCTATCCACTCCGAGGAATTTGTGTTCTTGGTAGTAAATTTTTCGATCACAAATTTTTCTGCCACATTTTTCAAGTTCTGTGGCTTGTTTTCCATTAATTTTTCAATTAATTTTTCAAGTGTTTTACTTGAATCTTCTTTTAGAGATACTGGAGGACTTTTTATTTTCTTCTCTTCTAGATACACATCGTTGAATTGCAGGTTACCATGTTCATCAATGTACGTGTTTTTTATTTCTGAATTCATTGTGATCCAAAGTCTTCTTATTTGATGCCTTTTATTAAGGCTATTTTTTACCTTAAGGAAAGCAGCAGTTTTTATCAATTCTTTATGTAGGCTCACGGATTGATATTGTTCCGGTATTTCATACACTTTGCCATCACATGTTGAAAGTGAGGTTAGACATAAAATATTTGACTTGCCATCGCTTGCCGCGAGCAATGTGAACTCAAATAAGAGTTTTTCCATTTTCAGTTGAAGATCCAAATTGTCGTTTTATATTGGTTATCCTTAGATTAGGTAATTTGATGAAAAACTATGCGGTTGCTCTGTAAACAAAGATTTTATTGTAAGTGATGCACTTAGATAATAATGAACTATACACTAACTTATTTATAACACTCCTACCTGTAAACAAAGAAACGACAATTAATGTTTCTTCATCAAACACCTTTTTCTTTAATGGTGTTTTCAGTTTTGTACCTATCTAGATATTTTCATAATTTTCACAACGCAGATCGGCCATGTCTTCTTCTTTTTATAACCGATGACGTATGTCTGTCTGACACTGACATTTGTGACAATGACAACTCAAGACCTCAAAGGTAGTTTGCCTTTACAGATATAATTATAAAATAAGTCTTAATTCTAATGACACTCGTAATAACAATAATATTATCATTTTCTTTGCTGTTAACGACTAGAATAATTTATTTTATATAAATTTATCTCTAACATAATAGATAAATTTTTAATTTTTCTTTTGTGACATAACATCAAAATTCAGTGCTTGTTATTCACTTAATTAATTTGAACTAATATTAACTTACTATTTAAACTTATCAAAACTTCTCTTAACCCCCTGCTTCCCTCGCTCTAGTCGACCGACTCTCTGAGTGTGCGGTCTTTGCTTTTTGTCTTTTATAATTTAGTTTTTATTTATAAAACATACGCGAAAGTGAAAACGTTAGCGGTCATTTTGACAGTTAGTTTTTCATAGAAATAGTAGTGAACGTAGTCGTCATCGCGTATGGAAACAAAAAACGCCCTAGACTAGAGACTGATATTTTTCTCGCTGCGTCGACGTTCTAGCAACAAACTCGACGAGGATTGCCCAGGAGTGGCATTATGTTACAATCTACCTACCTATCTAAATCGACGATGTCAATTTCAGGAAACCAAAAAGCAAACAGCAGCAACCAAAAACAGCTTTAATATTTCTTGAAATGAAAGTTTTGAACTGTGAAAGGATCTCAATTCAATTAATTTTTAATGGTAATGAGCAACGTTTTCATGGATTTATTGTTTTAGTGATTATAATTAAGGGGAATAATAAACAACCTTTATTTCAAAATGCATTTGGCAATAAATTGGGCTTGTGACTTTCCTTTTAAACTTCGACGATGTGAATAATGCAATCTCAAAAGTAGTCCATTGGTTTAGTGTCAATAATCTTTTGCTAAACGAAAGCAAAACAAAATGTATTAGATTTATTCTACCTAATGTTAAACAAGTGAAGGCTGATGTAAACGTTAAAGGAGAAACGTTAGAAATAGTAGAAAGTACCGTATTCTTAGGAATCACCTTAGATCATAAACTTCAATGGGGCCCACACATAGATAAGCTATCGAAGAGACTTAGTTCTGCAGCGTATGCAGTCAAAAAAATCCGTCATCTTACAGACGTGGATACATCTAGACTTGTTTATTTCAGCTACTTCCATAGTATTATGTCTTATTATGGTATACTGCTGTGGGGGAACGCTGCAGATATTAACACCGTATTTGTGCTGCAGAAGAGGGCTGTTCGTGCAATCTATAATATGGGTCCCAGAGAATCCCTACGTGATAAATTCAAAGAAATAAATATAATGACAGTACCATGTCAATATATTTATGAAAACTTGTTGTACACTCATAGAAATAAAAATCTGTTCCCTAAAAATTGTGATAAACATAACTTTAATACCAGAAATAAACATAAACTCGCTGTGCCCACAACTAGGCTAAACAAAATTAATGTATCTTTCTTCTCTACGCTTCTACAACAAAACTCCTAGTGAGTTGCAAAAATTATCAGTAAATAAATTCAAACAAATTGTCAAAACCTTGCTGTGCAAAAAGGCTTACTATAAAATATCAGATTATCTAGAAGATAAAAAAGCTTGGAACGGGTTTTGCTCCAACTCGAAAAATAACAACTAACAGGCTAAAGGTTTCTTCGTCGCTTCTTTACTTTGGTCTACATACCGAAGCGACAGAAATCAAAAATATCACTTTATTTCCGTGTCAGTGTATAGTTTTATAATTTGACCTTTTCTAAGTGTACATTTATTGTATTTATGGAAATAAAGAGTTTTTGATTTTGATTTTGATTTTTGATTTTGATTTTAATTTACAATTTTATGAGGGTAGGGATGCGGTTTCACACGGATTGTAAAATACCTTCGACAAAAGGGTAAAAGGTTGAAGGTTGCTGAACCTTTTGGACCGCATCTACAGTTTGCTACGGAAACATGAACTCTAAATCGTAAATGACAATAACAGATATACAAGCACTAATCATTTTATGCGATAAAATTTAGAATCACAGAATTTTAAGTATTCGTTACGATCATGGGTACCAAACAGATGGTTAATAAGTTTATTTTTTTGGCTTAAATACTAATTGGTAGATACTCCCATTGTTTTTTTTTTCGTCTCAAAGTATATGATACAAAGAACTGATCACTAATAAAATAAAATAAAAACTGTAAATTGGTTCGCTGTCTGCTATTCAATTTTGCGAGGCACCACGGCACCACCTAGTCTTAGGGCTAGCGCATACATACAACTTTTAGTTGAACAACTGTTTTGTTGTGTATCATATGTTTAAAAGAATATATTAAAGCGCACATGCTGTCAACTCGATAGTTGCTCGACTAAAAAGTCAAATAGCTTTATCGATTTGCTTTTGATTTAAAAGTTGGACAACTATCGATCAAGCGCTCAATTTGTGTTGCATTGCATTGATGTGCGCAGACCATCGACTAAACAGTCGATCCGCGACTGACCGCGACTGCCAGTCTCGTATAAGCATTTCGTATAGCATTCGTATAGCAAATTTCTACATAGCAAAGCACAAACTAAAACTTTCTTGTTAATTGACATTGTTTGTAAACATCTTGACTCGAGCGTTGCTGAATAAAGACTGGTCGATTTCAGGAGATAAAAAAATCGATTGTATGCGCACTTCCATCAACTAAACTGTTTAGTTGAGTAGAAATCACGAAAAGTACAAAACTCGACGAAACAGTTTAGTCGATGCAACAGTTGTATGTATATGCTAAGCCTTAGGCGTTATCGGCAAATATAAATGTTTCTAAAACGTACATCCCTCGACATTCGTAACGGTACTTATCATGACTAACTGTCTACTTCACTCGAGACACTGTACCTACACAGTACGTACACACTGCACACAGCCACCATCAGTACATGTCCGCACACAGTCGGGGACACACCTGCGAACAAACATATACTTTAATAATATAAACACATTATTTTTCAGTACTTTAAGTCAGCATCGCCCCACTGCAGGGTGTGAGGGCACTCTATTCTCCTTTCACACTTGAAGGTCGGGGTAAGTATAATGTGGAGAAATCTTTTTCAAATGAGCCTAGCTGACTTATAAGGAACCTTTATTAAATGGCTTTAATTTTTGTTTAATTATTATGGCAGGTTTATCTGTAAATTATATAAAAAGCAGATTTATGAGATATTCGATTTGTTTTGAGTTTCGCATTCTAGGCACCGTAAGCACTGCAATCAACAAAATATTATCTCAGATGGAAACTGATCTTCGCTAAAGACCTAGGTAATAAATAAGCATCTGTTTAACATTACTCATTACTCGGTGACCACGATTCAGAAAATCAAAACGTTAAGACATTTAGAAACGATTAGAACGACATTGTAAATCTAAAAAATCAATCTGATTCAGCTCAATGTGTCAATAGCAATGTACGCGGAGAGCGGATTGAATCCGGTAAATATTAGTGTTCCCTGAACCGTACTGTTCAATGTTCAATTCTGTTTAATGTCCCTGTTCACTGCGCATTCGATCGACGGAACGTCACTGAGACGTTTTACAACTAAGGACGTGTTTATACGAGACTAGTTTAGTTACAGGCTTCAATCAGTGCACTTAAATATGTTTCGTTACTTTCAGCGAGAATAAATTCAAAGAAACATTGTTTGGTTCAGTTCAGTTCAGCTCATTTATTTATAATGGAATAAGTACATTACAGGTCAAAAAATATAAGCATTATTATAAATTATCTTAAATTATTTATACAAAAAAAATAAGTAGATATAATTGAAATTGCATTATTATTATGTATACAAATAAATCACAGGTACATTTGCAAGTACCTAGAGACCAAATTAGTTCGTCACTTTCAGGCTTTCAGGTTTTTTGGTTTAACTGAATCATATTTTGATCGAGTTTAAAAGACGTAAGTTCCTACTTTTTTTTGTTTCATTTGTGTCTGTTTTCATCAGAACTTTCTTCATTAAATTCGTAATTTAACGACTGTTTTCGTGCTAGTCCCGATCATTGGATCAGTCCGCGCTGCGCATCGTTACTGAGCAGTCGTGTGCAAAGTCGGTCGCGTACTTTACGATCGTAACAATGACGTCGAGCACGCTTAAATGTGCAAGTTGTAATGTAGTTATTGACGAAGTGCTAGCATTCATAACCAATAAAATTGATGTTATGGACCAAGAAAGTTTGGTGCGCATTTGTGTATCGGCTTTCAATATGGAGGAGGTGGAGAAGTCGAAAAATCTTCTGTTTGACTCCATCACTACTGACATACGGAAGATTAGGAGGAATAAGAAAAGCGAGGCAAAGATACAAAGAGACCTGGAGGATATTCTAACAGTTCTCAAAAGTCTAGATCCTGAGGCGATACCGATTTTTGTGGCCAAAGAGTTACATCGTTTGCCTCCTGTGCTGTTCGATCATTTGGATTGCTCGACGCTATTGAAGGATATAACTCTATTGAAAGCGCAGATAGAGAGTATCAAGAACACATACGTCACTACTGAACAGCTACATAATTTGGAAGTAAAGTTTAATTCTAATAAATATGACTCTATAATTGATACGCCAATTCACCATCGATACGATCATTTTGTGTCTACCCGCGCGCGCGGCGCAAATCTATTAAATAGTGGGCCGATGGCCATCGCTTCTATGGCCGAATCAACCTGTCCGCCGCGGTCAACGTCCCCGCCGCCGGTCATCGACCCAACTCCCACACGACCATACTCTGAGCGCCCGCGTCTATGTCGTGTCGGCTCGGCAGGTTTCGGCGCTGCCGAAGGCGCCGCAGCGCGCGATTTAGACGCGACTCCGACGATGACCCACGAGTGCGCGGGGCCGCGGGTGAGTCACATAGGCTCGACCTCTGCCGCCGCCGCCGCCACGGAAAGCGCTGTGCACGAGTCAACATCGTTGTCGCCGCCACCGAGGCCTGTATTGCCGAGTGGGATGCGATATGAAAATGAGGCAGATACTAGAAATACTGATTTTGACAATATTGTTAATACTGAACAGTCGTTACACAATTCGTGTGAAATAGAAAATAATAGAAAAGAGGAGAAAGATTGTTCTCCGAAAATCAGTTTTGCTGATATAGGAAAAACAAGAGGTTTGTGGCAGGTACCGGAAAGGAATGAAGAGTGGAAATTGGTGCAGAGAAAGCGTCTTCGAAACAAATTTACTACGAGTAAGGGGAAGGCAAGCTTGGAACAAAATAGTAAATTTAAAGCCGCTGATATCAAAATTCCGGTCTTTATAACTAACGTACACACAGATGTCTCAGAGATGGATATTGCAGAGTATGTTTTGATGAAAACACAAGAAAAAGTATCTCCTATAAAAATTAAAATGGCAAAACAGCGAAGTTATAACGCCTTCAAAATATTTGTGAGCAAAAACAACTTGCAAGTTTTTCTCGATGTTAGTTTCTGGCCAAAGGGGATATCTTTTAGAAGGTTTGTAAACACGAGATACGACGAGC
The DNA here is from genome assembly GCA_949316285.1 of Eupithecia subumbrata. Taxonomy (NCBI): domain Eukaryota; kingdom Metazoa; phylum Arthropoda; class Insecta; order Lepidoptera; family Geometridae; genus Eupithecia; species Eupithecia subumbrata. The sequence goes on from OX438638.1 coordinate 4,741,295, forward strand.
ATGACCAGCATGCGCCTGTCGGTGAGAGGCAATCACAATACACTCAAAATGGATAGCACGCCCTACAGTAAGTTCATTTCATTTAACTGTAAATCGCTCAAGCGATCCTTAGATGGCGTTCGGAGTCTCTGCAGGCAGGCGGATGTTATCGCACTGCAGGAAACGTGGTTGCTGCCGCATGATTTGACTATGTTAACAACTGTAGCTGACGAGTTCGGAGGTACTGGGACTTCTGCGGTCGACACGTCCGCGGGCCTACTACGAGGACGGCCCTACGGCGGGGTCGCTCTACTATGGAGGAAAAGTGTGTTTCAGTCAGTTAGTGTAGTAGAGTGCGATGATGTGCGTTTGACAGCAATTAAAGTCAAATTATGTGATAGATGTTTGATGATATTTAGTGTGTACATGCCAACTGACTGTTACGAGAACCTACCGGACTTCACACAGTGCTTAAGCAAAATAACTTCCATCATTGAAGATACTAGAGACACGGACGCTATCTATGTATTGGGTGATTTTAATGCTCATCCAAAGGAACTATTTTGCAATGAGTTATTAGACTTTTGTAAAGACCAAAATTTGACATGTGCGGACATGAATATGCTAGGCGCTGAATCCGGCACCTATACTTTTGTTAGTGAGGCACACGGGTGTGCGAGATGGTTGGACCATTGTGTAGTGACTGGTGCTGCGCTACCATCTATCTGCCGTGTATGGGTAGAGCATAGGGTGCAATGGTCTGACCATTTTCCACTTTTTGTTGAATGTGACATAGGTAAATTAAACACTAAGATAGACTTAAACCCGACCTCGTTTGTAAATAAAATTATATGGGGAGAGCGTACTACTAGTCAAATTGAAAATTATCATCAGCTATGTAACTCTCGACTCAGAGAAATCGATTTTCCTGTACAGCTCTCCCATTGTTGTGATGGAATTTGTACTGACGTAGAGCATAGAATTTTGCTAGATAAAATGTATTTGAACATTGTCACCATCCTAACAGAAGCCGCAGTATCTTCCTATGAGCGAGGGAGAACACGGAGGAGAGGTGGTTATGTTGTCGGGTGGAACAAACACGTAGCACCCTTTCACAGAGAGGCCAGGCTGAAATTTTTGGCATGGATTGAAGCTGGTAAGCCGATTTGTGGTGGATCTTATGATGATATGTGTGAGAGCAGGAAATCTTTTAAGAAACAGCTAAAATGGTGTCAAGACAAACAAGACCAAATTAAAATGGATATTCTTGCCTCTCAACACGCTGTCAAAGATTTCAAGCACTTTTGGAAGCAAACAAATAAAATGAATTCAAAGTCTGGCCTCCCTGTGAGTATCAATGATGTGAATGATCATACCTTGATCGCTAATCTTTTTAAAGATCATTTCAGGGTTAATCTGCAGTCGAACTCTACCGCATGTGTTTCGGTCGATGTTGAGACTGTCACACCAAAGAGAGTTATTACTTTTAAAGCCAAAGAAGTGCGAAAAATTATTCAAACAATGCAAAGAGGCAAATCTCCTGGGCATGACAGTCTCAGCATTGAACATATGAAATATGCGGGCGTTCATCTGCCGCACGTACTCTCCATGTTTTATAATCTATGTTTATGTCATGGTTACTTACCTGACGGGTTAACCAAAACAATAGTGGTACCGATTATAAAATGTAAGACTGGAGATGCGTCGGAAAAGAGCAACTACCGGCCCATCTCACTAGCGACCACGATGGCAAAGATACTTGACAGTTTGCTTAATAACATAATCCTGCAACACGTCAAAGTCCACGATGCCCAGTTCGGTTTTAGGGCTGGGCTCTCGACGGAGAGTGCGATCTTGTGTCTTAAGCAAGCTGTCAGGTACTACACGGAGAGGAAGACACCGGTATACGCCTGCTTCCTGGATCTGTCCAAGGCGTTTGATACTGTCCTGTACGATAAGCTTTGGTGCAAGTTGGAGGCTGCGGGTGTACCGGCCGAAATAGTCTCTATGCTAAAAAATTGGTACCGATGCCAGCGAAACCAGGTGAGATGGGCGGGTGCGTTGTCCGATGAGTATGGCATGGAGTGTGGTGTGCGGCAGGGCGGGATAACATCTCCTCTGTTGTTCAACCTATATATAAATGAGCTCATCGGCGACCTCAGCAGTACCCATACGGGTTGTTTTGTAGATGGAGTTTGCGTCAACAACTTCAGTTACGCGGATGACATGGTACTGCTGGGGCCGTCGGTGGGCTCAGTTCGCAAACTAGTCACGATTTGTGAGGCATATGCGGTTGAGCATGGACTGAGGTATAACTCGAATAAGAGCGAAGTTCTCGTGTTCAAAAGTGGGTTAGTTAAACCAGTTCATGTTCCGGCTATTATGCTCAACGGTGCGGCTCTGCGGGTGGTGAGTAGTTTTAAATACCTGGGTCATATTGTGACAGATGATCTGAAAGATGACGCAGATATAGAAAGGGAACGCAGAGCGCTGGCGGTCCGGGGAAACATGCTTGCACGCAGGTTTACTCGCTGCTCGAGGGAAGTAAAGGTCACTCTTTTCAAGGCTTACTGCCAGTCCTTCTACTCGAGCAGCCTATGGGTAAACTACACCCAGCGGGCTGTCAGATCTCTGCGAGTCCAATATAACAACATTTTCAGGATGCTGATGCGGCTGCCTCGCTTTTGCAGCGCATCTGGGATGTTCGCGGAGGCGCGCACGGACTGCTTTCACGCGATAATTCGCAAAAAAGTAGCTTCCCTACTCCAGCGTGCGCGAGGCAGTAGCAATAGCATCCTGCGGATGATTGTTGCCCGATCAGACTGCCCTATCCAAAACAGGTGGATGCGTATTATGATGGGCTCCGTCTGAACAATATGTAATTTTAATTTAATATTCTTAATTGTGTGAACTGATTTTAATTTTTCTATTGTGACATTTCTTGTATTTTATGATTTTTCTTTTAGTAATGTGTAATTTTAAGTTCTAATTAATTTGGTTATAATGTGTTATGGATACCTATATTATCTGAAATAAATGAATAATAATAAAATAATAATTGGATGAATAGCAAAGTTTATTTGGTGAATAATTGTTTCCACCTCATTTACATTTAGTCAAGCATTTGCCAGTTCGAATTGGACCTATAGTTATAAAGTTCTGATTCCAACTGGCGTATGCTTTGTAGCGAGTAGTTACTCGCACTAAGCTTATAATTGATTACACAACGACAGATATAATAATTTAGTGTTTGCGAATGGGAATGCTCGATGGACGCTCTGTCTATTTACGCAATTATCCGCGATGATGATTGGTCAATTAATAATTATTGTCATCATCGGCAGCCCGAGTGCATCCTCTGTTGACAATCTAATGCAGCAATAATGTTATTCTTCACCATTAATTAAACCGATCATTACTATGTTTGAACAGCAGTATCGACAAAATAATCGTATTCCTACCTAATAGCTCTGCTTAGCTTGGGGCTAGATGATGCTGAATTTTCCAGCATTATTTATTTAATTCTTTAAAATTAAGTTTCCTGGCGCGTCTGTCTGTGTGAAAGAATATTTTAAACTCTTTCTAGAGGAACCATTTAAAGGTCAGAACAAAGCTACATCCGTCGAAGCATACAATGAAAACTTAATGTATGTTCTAGAATGTGGTCCTAAATAAGGGGTTTCATGACAGAACTTCAAGGAGCGAAGGCAGTCCCTTCTCAGTAAAGTTGTAAGTTTGTAAGTCATGTCAAATGAAGCCGATTGCTCTAGTTAATCGGTCTCGTTCAAGTTGCACTGATCCCTCACAAAGTTTGCTTTGAAGCGAGCAAGTAAATAGGTAGAGAGGGGTTACAAATTGTAGGCATGATGTTTTTTATATGACAATACTACATTGTGTGTGTGTTGTATAATCCTGCATTATTCTTTATTAAAAGAATTTAATTCTGTTAGTATTTAAGTGAATCGATTCGCTAAAAACACAATTTTTATTCAAAATCCTTTTAAGGGTAAACAAAAACTCGCATGGACTTTTAGACAGTTATTTTAGTAAGTTAATTTAAAAGTTCGTAATATTTTTTGGGTCTTAGTTTTCTGCTACTTTGTGGAAAAATCTTCATTTATTAAGAGCTCAAATAACTTCCCTATTATAACGACACCGCTCCAACACCTAAAGTCGCCTTTAAGAAATTATAATAGGGCTTTTCTTGCATTACCTAAAATTTTATATTTGCTTACACACACACACACACACACACACGCACATTTCCCTGTTCTGATGAGTTTTACATTCTAAGAAAACCGTAACTGAAACCAATAGCAATGTCACAGATAGGGAAGTAGGTATTGTACGTAGTTATGCATCAGTTATCTACGTCATCATCATCCGCCTATGCTAGCCCACAGCTGGGTATAGCTCTCCCCCTATGAGTGTCATAGAGCCCTGTCTTTTGTCGTATCCAGCATCAGCCACTAGTTTTTCAGTCGCAGATCGTTATGTCACTTGGTTGGTATTCTACACTATGTTTACCTAGTCGTGGTCTCCAATCAACAACAGGTATCCACCCAACTTTTGTCGGTTTTGCAGACTTGAATTGACTTTCTTCAAAGTATTTCAACAAACAAATAAAATAAAACAGAACTTAAGAAAGCCAGCTGTAAGAACCTACACTATTTCTCTGAGAATGGAATCGAGTCTATAATAAAGAATTCAAAATTGGAAAAGAAAGGATATATCATTCCAAATTCCTTTAGTCTAGAATAAACCTTTCCAATATTATTTAAGTACCGCACGATTTTAAATTTTAGGTGATTTATCTTTTTGGCAGCGAGCCAATGCGAGCCGAGAAATTTTGACAGATACATTCTGCTCCCGTCAAGCATGCGTTACGGTTTACTGAATTGCGGGTAGCTTTACAAGGTGAAGTTACAACAATTTTATTGAAGAGGTCTCTATCGGCCAGGTATATTGATATAGCTAGCCATGAGTCTTTATTCAAGATTGGCTTCTGTCATCATTTGTCCAATGTGGTCCATGTACACTCTGTCTATTTTCTACATTCACGTAACTTTTCCCATTAACCAATTAGGAGATGGTTTTTACAGAAAATTTATCAGTTATGCTCAAGACCTGGATAGAATAGAAGGTCTTTGCCCTACAGGGCGACGCTTCAAGCTAAACTGATAAAAATATTAGAAATAATATGTCATAAAATTGTTAATAAAGTCTACCTGAAGCCGTAAACATGGAGAGATGCGGCGAGCGCGCGATCACCAGACTGGCGTTGGCCACCTGGACGTACGGCGGCCACGTCGGCTGCGTGGCCTCGCAGCGGAGGCCTATGAGGCCCTTGTTGGCCCCCACCCGGACGCGGAGGGCGCGCCAGCTGGTGCGCAGCCCGTGCTCGTCGGCGGAGGACACGCGTGTGTTGTTCACTAGCCATGGTTCTGTCTGACGAGATAATAAAGTTGAATTCATTGGAATATAATCCGGCACCAATTAATTCAATTGAACAAAAACGTACTTAATAAGACTAAAACTTTCACTAGTTCTATCAATTGTAGTTCTAACAGAACTAGTGGGACTCAAACAACAACTAAGCGAATTCACACATCTACAGTATCAAGTGACAATCATAACGCATGGGTCTGAACTACGGGGAGATGTCTGAGTTGGCAACACACTTTGGTAAGTAAGTTATCAGTCTGATAGCGAAGTTAGTTCAGAAATAGGTTCACTATAGTATTGGACCTACCTACGTGCTAAGATCACAGGCCTCGCATACCTGAGACAAAGTTAGTCTGTTCTACCAGTTTGTAGACCTAGTTGCGACGCTTCAAATCAGATTGTCTAGATTTTAGATAAAGTGCTAACGCTGAAGTGACTTTTAAATAATAATTAAGAATGTTTTCGAGAAAATTGAGTGCTCCAATTTAAACAAGTTTTAGGACCAATGTATGTAGCTCAGTGTACTCTGCAATATGCATTATTATACTTAAGTGTGTTCGACTCATGGCTCATACAATTTCAATATGGCTCATTTATGACCAATAAGAATTACTTCGGCTTTGATTGTTTAATTGTTTTCGTTTCTTTGATTTGAAAAGCCCAATCGAGCCACCAAGTCTCGCCACGACCCAGTCAACATCTGGATGAGCTGTAACGTCACGACCCAGTCAACGTCTGGATGAGCTGTAACGTTACTATTGGTATCCCTCACCCTCTCCGGCTTGTCGTCTATGAACCACATGATGTTGGCGGGCGGCATGGCAGGCGAGGTGGTGCAGTTGAGCAGCACCTCCTCGCCGAGCTGCACGCTGCTGGGGACGCCGAGGATCACCGGCGACTCTTTTAGCACCACTGCGGACAAATAATGGTTGCTGAGGAGAGGCTGAATGGGGGATTGCTTGACAGTTTCTGAAGTTAGAAACAAAACATTTTACGACAGACTACTCAAATACCTTAAACATCTACTCATTCACATATATTTTACTTGTTTACATAGTAAAGCTGTACGCACAATTATCCAAATTTCAAACCAAATGCATAGTTGAAGTTAGAAGAATTCTGACGGTTCGTTAGATCCAAGGTTTGCGTGGGCAGAAGCAAACGGGCCGCTTTCTTGACCATACAGACGGGTGTACGATAGTACTTAGAAATTCGTTGCCGCCGCTGGGCCTTTTTTGTAATAGGTTTTCTATTACAAAACAGGCAAAAATACGTAGCTCGTCCCACTGCGCACCCAAAGCTGACCTGAGCTGACCGTGCCAAAATAATAAAACTAAAGTTCTCCAGGCAGAGAGTGTTCAGATCTTACCTGCAACAGTAAGGTTCTTAGTCTGCTTGACGACCGCGAACCGGGGCCCCTCGGTGGAGACCTCGCAGGAGAAGGAGACCCTCGTGTTGTAGGTCCTGGGCAGCATGACTCCGATGGTGCAGCTGCGCTGGTCGCAGGCGTCGCGCACCACGCCGGCCCCGTCCGTCCCGTCGAACGTGCGGGTGGTCGGCTGGGGAGGAACACACTCTGATGCTATTCTAAAAGAGCCGCAGCTTCCTTCTGTGTATTATTCAACATAGAGTATTGAATAATCAGAAACAGAAGGTAGCTGCTGCTGCGATCACCAATCAGCCTGTCAAGCGAGGTGACCAAGCGGTGGTACCTACTTACATATACTTTAAGTATGAATGTAAACCAAATGTACTATTAATCCTGTAACTATGTTACCAATAATGACGACCTCCATGGCGCAATGGGCGAAGGTCCTGCGACGCAGGAGTTTGCGGGTTTGATTCCCGCCTCGGAACAAATTTGTGTACGATCTGCAGATATTTGTTCCGTTGGTCTGGGTGTTTTCTATGTATAATAAAAAATATCTATCTATGTTGTGTATTGTATTAAGTATATCATTTATCTAGTACCCATAACCATAACACAAGCTCTGCTTAGCTTGGGGCTAGATAATGCTGTGTGAATTGTCCAGCATTATTTATTTATTAATTTAATAAATAATCTGAATCCAAAACCCTCCTTGTCTGGGGGAGGCATGTTCAGTAGTGGACTATAGAACAGTCCTGACCTGCTGGGCCGGCGTGTACCTGCAGCTCTCATGCAGTAGGTACTGTACTGACCTGCTGGGCCGGCGTGTATCTGCAGCTCTCATGCAGTAGGTACTGTACTGACCTGCTGGGCCGGCGTGTTTCTGCTGCTCTCATGCAGTAGGTACTGTACTGACCTGCTGGACCGGCGTGTATCTGCAGCTCTCATGCAGTAGGTACTGTACTGACCTGCTGGGCCGGCGTGTACCGGAAGATCTCGTCCTTGCCGCGGTACCACTTGACGGAGTGCAGCGCGGGGTCGCCCGGCGCGCTCTCGTAGTGGCAGGCCAGCGAGGCCTCGCGCCGCGGGTCGCCGTAGCCGGGGACCGACAGCTGCGTGATGTTGTGCGCCGCAGCCAGCACTGGAACAACCAGATCGCTCTCATTAGTGTCTACATCAACTCCAATCCACCTTAAAGACGGAAACGCGTCGTATCGGTTCATATATTTTAGTATGGTTAGTCTTATTTGTAGGTCGTGTCGTGTCGTGATGCGTTCTATCGTGGCGCCGCGCCGACTGCTCGCCACCGATTGCACCAGATCGGTGGTGGGGGTTATGAAGCGACACGACACGACGGACAAAATGTTTCTATACCGCGTGGATGTGGCGCATCATTATGTATACAACGCGATCAACTAGCGGACGCTTGTTAGCAGCGAATTTCTGATAAATGACTGACGAGTTTATTGAATTTGCACGCAGTTTAAATAGATGATGATGATAATAGATATAAATTTATGAGAAATGCTGCTTATGAAGAAATTTATGCAACAGCTTATTTTGCCCTCAAAAAGTTTAATTGCAAGAAGAAGTTGAAGGTCTTCATCAAAATCACTAGGTAAGTATTCGAATCCTAAGAGAACATTATGTACGTTTTAAATAAGAAACAAACCGAAGGAACCGAATAATTCTAATTTAATCCAACGAATTCTAACAAACATTCCGTTTATGCCTAGGTATAAATAGGTTGTTTTCTCGTGGTCCCGTTATTTTGTTCCATAATTGCTACAGGGCCCTTAAGTGTTGTGTTGTGTGTGACTCCCAAGCACAACAGCCAGCCATCCAACTGGATCTACCCCTGGTTGTGTCGCCTGCAATGGCCGGTACATACCAGGTAGGTGGTGTTTGTCTCTCAATATCAGAAGAATAGTTACACCGATTTTAACCATGATCAAATATGTCTAGTCTATGTTATTTACCTACTTATTTTTTTTTTAATTCCTTCCAAAAACAAGAACCATACCTTACAATAATTTGATGTGTAATAAACAACTATAAATCAATTTCAAATCCTCGGAATAGCGACATCTAGTTAAAATTCGAGTCTCAGGTAGTTTGATGACACGTGGATGACAAGACGAATGACAGGAACCCTAAGATGAAGCAGACCACGGCCGAGCACGCACTGCGATTAAACGCACACGTTCTTCTTGTATTTATTATTTATGCAAGCTAATTTGTACAAACAACTACATAAAAAGAAATAAATATGAATAATATCAATTTGAAAAACACAAAGAAAACAGTATGCGAACAGTACCTACGCTCTAAAATTTTGCACTGATTCAAAGACAAATCGCCGTCCCCCGAGAATAAAATGGTAATCGCCACTACCATGATTTTAGTGTTTTGTCATTTTTGAGATCTGTGGATGCTAATACATCGGCTCAATTTTTTTCGTAGCTCTATTATCATTATTCGCAAAGTTACAAAAAATTACAATTTTATTCGACGATTCTACCCATGCCTGAAATTACAGAATAAAATTGTACTGTAGTATTATCATATTGTATTCACACATTTAAGTATGATAATCAATAATACAATTATGTTCTCGTGAAAATTATGACACGAATAATGGCAATAAGTGTGTGCAGCTATTAATATTAAAACACAAATATAACTTCGATGCTGAATATATCCAATTAAATACAAAACCTGTTAAAAAGACATGAAGCAAGCGGGGTGCCAGACAGGTCACAAGCCCAAATCCCCGCTATGTGCCCGAATTGCAAGGATATAATGTGATACACTGAACCACTTTCAATAAGCAAGGCTCTATGACGATCTGATGAGCCTCTGTAAAGCAGGAGATATTCCAAGCTACTATCATGATTTTTATGAGTTCCTGACGCAAGCTATTACTGGCTCTGGAAGCAATGATGTCCTCCTTGTAGAAAGTTCGCGGTCTAGTCAAGATAACACAGTCAAACATATATTTTTATTTTTTATTTATGACCTAATCTCCATCTAGCTCAATACACGTCTTCCATTTAGTTTCGAAAGCATATAACACCTAAAAAAAAATGATTCCTTAAGGTCTTCAAATTAAAAGTTTACAGCGGCTTCGACATTCTTCATTTGTTTAAAATTTCTGTCTTTGTCCATGTTTTTTTAGGTTTGGAAAAAGATGAAAGTCTGACGGTACTGAAATGGTATAATAAGCCGGATGGGGTTGCAATTCGAATGCACTATCACGAATTTGAGCCATGATTTCGATAGAGGTGTGCACGCGAGCGTTGCCGTGGTGAAACAAAACTTTCTTTCGTAGTAACCCTGGGCGTTTCTATTTAATTTCTTCACGTAAACGACGCAAAAGGGTGCTGTAGTATGCCGAGTTCATTGTATCACCTTTCGGAAGGTAGTCCACCATGATGACACCCTTAGCATCCCAAAAAACAGACGCCATCACCTTGCCAGCCGACAGCTTTGTCTTGGCCTTCTTCGGAGTTGGTTTACCTGGTTTTATCCACTGCTTGGATTATTGTTTTGACTCTGGAGTATAGTGGTGAACCCAAGTTTCATCCACTGTTACAAACCTGTTGAGAAAATCTTGCGGATCAGCTTCAAACATCTTCAAGCAGTCGCTCGGCAAGGTAGGACGCCCTCTGGGCAGGTGGGATGACGATCTGCGAAAAGCTGCAGGCAGATGCTGGATGCGGCAAGCTGGAGACAGGGTGCTATGGCGTTCATTAGGCTACAATGCCCAGCAGTGGACTAATGTAGCCTGATGATGATGATGATGATGACTGTGTTAAGTCTGAGGCCTAGCTTTAGTGATTTAAGAAGATTTTGAGGTAATTTCGTCAATTTAAAGCAATTTAGTATTATAAAGAAAAAGTTGATTACCATTGATAAAGTTTTATTGGAAAACCAAAAAAGCCATTAACAGAAAAAAAATGACTACATTGACGAGAAAAAGATGATATTCGAGCATTATCATCATCACTTTCAGTGTAAAAAACGTGGAATAAAATGGTAAGTCACTGGTGCAATAACGATTTTGGTTACGAAATACTGTGAATAAAATGGTAATCGACATTATAACATCTTGGATGGCGATTGATTTTCAGTAACTTCTTGTTTTTGAAATATCTTGCTTTTGGCATATGTTACGCGTGTTCTTCTAAAACATTTCAAATACATAAAAAATAAGCTTTTCGTTAAGCTGACAATCATCAGTCTACGTCCAGTATTTATGAAGTAATCAATGAAAACATGTTTTTTATTTCTCCTGAAAAGTTGTGTTTTTGCAGTTACCATTATATTCTCCGGGGACGGCGAAATTTCATCTTCTTCTTTTTTATTGGCCAGCTTTTTAGTATTGCATTAGGTAGAATAATAATTATCCTTTGACTCTGTCAGAAGTTGTTCAAACAAACATAGAGTCTAACCCGATGAAAAAAAGGTTTACAATCGTTCGGGTGAGCCGAGCCACCGGCGGCTCGGCGCGTGCGAGGGCATTTTCCTTTCAATGTCTAGCCGAGCCACCGGCGGCTCCGCGCCAGTTTAGGAGAATCATAAAATAAGTTCGCGCGTTGCGTCGTCGCATCTCGCCGCAGACTGATTAACGCGATAACGTAGGCCACACATTCATACAACGTAATTAATCAAAATCAAATACGTGGATTTCAGATTCAATATACTTGTGCTTACCTACTCGCTAGAGTTAATTTAATCCTATTTGATACAGCCGGTGCGGTAAGCCGACACACGTATACATATGTATATCTACCTACATAGCCTACTCTAAGTTAACATTATATATTAAACGTATTACAAATGAGTATATTAAGTAACTTATACACAACTTATTAATACAATCAAATTGAGAGCCTCCTGCTTTTAGAAGGAAGAAAGGAAGAAAAATTCCAACGTTCTTTCAATTCTATACTACTCGCAGAACGCTGGTCGATGGTTCCGAACTACACTCGACATAAATTAGATTCCTGTCATACGCATCCATGAGTAGCAAGTTCAACAAATCGAATCTAATAATATAAAATAAATGGAGGAGAGCGCAAGGCTGCCTGTCGACTAATATAAGGACATGAGCTAGAGAAACTTTCGTAAACAGTCCATCGACTCACGTTCACTTATTTAGTTGTACGACTAGAAGGCATCGCTTCAGAACTAACTTGTTCACTGAACTATCAGAATACTTTAGCGGTGACACGAGAATTGTTTCACTTAGGATCCATTATCTAAGAACTAGTAGCGCCTCGCAGTTTTACCGTGAGAATTCCGGGATAAAATATAGCCTATGTATTATTCCAGACTATAATCTATCTCTGAGCCAAATTTCATCCAGATCCGTTCAGTAGTTTTTACGTGAAAGAGTAACAAACATCCATCTATCCATCCAAACTTTCGCGTTTATAATATAAGAAGGATAGGATAGGATTTCTTGAAAAAACTTGTAAAGTTATCTGAACTACCGGGTGACACGATTCCCGTAGTTCTGTTCAAAGCACATTCCTAACCGGTGACTGGCTGCCCGGCGGGCTGCCCGGGCGCCGGGCCCCGGGCGTCTGACATTCATAAAGTAAAGGTAGTTCATAAAGGCGATAACTAAAATACCCTGAATAGTCAAATTATAAAACACCAACAACCACGGAAGAAACTTCTATATTATTTGAAAGGGATTACTTTCAAGTTCGATCGTGAACAAAAGATAATTTCTGAATTTTGATCTTTAATGTTTATTGCTTGGTTCATGTGTTTTACGAATGATTATGTTATGATTTGTCGAGTATTCTGTTTAGTTTATAATAACTGAGAGTTATCGATAGACGCGAACTTGTCTTGTAGTGGTAGTACCTACTCAACTGCGAGTTTGAGCTCGATTGTAGTGGTAATATGACACAGTGCCTCTCCGCTGCTATCCTGAAGGATGATCGTGTCGTGTGTTGTAAAATTTTTTGTTTCAAGTCTTGTAACATAGCCCTAAACGTAATACGGCCCGACAAAGTAATAATAAGTAATAATAATAAAGTAAATCTTGTCTTGTGTTGTAAAAAGGCCCGTGTGTTGTAATAAGACCCGAGACACAATGAGCCCCGACAAGGCAAGTGCCTTAAACCACCTTCACTAAGTGTTACTAATTGTTTAGAACAGAGGAACGCTGCGTATGTACGCATTAGCGAGACATTACAATATTTTGTTTTATTAGGTACTCCATTAAGACATAATATGTTAGCATTTGTGACTCACGGACCTTTCGAGTAAATGTAATGAGTTGGCAGGACATTTGATTAAGAAATCGGTCATTCTTCCTTCTCACAATAGAGCAAACAATCTGACATTAGGTCCTTCCATTCGTCCCCAAATATGTCAAGTCTGAGAAAGCCTTAAGTAACCCGTTGAGGGCGTCGAGAGCGTGAGGCAGCGGCGACCGATGGAGCCCTGCAGTGCGGCGAGGTGGTAGATCGAGGAGCCTGTGACTTCTACCGCGGATGTAAGAGTTCGGCACGTGAAGGCGAAGCAGCTAGTTCTGAAGATCAGGACTTCGGAACGGCATGCGGGTTGGGATCGGTTTTTTTTTTGTAGATATCCCTTAGTCTATTGTCTCTTACGACCCGCGGGAAGAGTTGGGGTAGTGCAAAGCTGTCGCAGTCGCTTTTAGTCAATTCTGTTTCACTCTTCTGTCGTGTGTTGTCCCGTCACGGCAACGGCAGGCAGCACCATAAATCCTAATGTGGACACTGGGACGCATAACCCACATACCGGAGTCGGCACTTCCGTCGAAACGGCGCTTGTTGCAAACTTTTACTGAGAGCTACTTCGGGGAGTATTTCACGCTTTTATGACTTAGTGAGTACCTTTACTGACTTTTGGCAGTTGAGGGCTATTCAAGAAAGGTTGGTTATACGTTTAGTTTATTACTTAAGTCCTGGCTTAAGCTCACCTTTGCTTTGCGCTAGCATACGCGTAAAACTTCTACCTTTCATTTATATAAACTGTTTCTAATTTATAACATAGGGAATGTAGTTACACGTAGAGTCACAATAGAGCCAAGATTTCCTGAAATTCAAATTGGAGTCTTAAATTAAATTAAATGGGCAGCAGTGGCTCTGTTTGTAGCCGCGCTGTTAGCGGAGGGTCTGTTAGTATAACTAACTAGTGCTGAATTAAGCTGCGGCGCTCTGTGGATTTTAAGATTTTGAACTCGGCGGATGCAAATTGGATTAGAGATATTCTGTTTATCTAACTCAAGGACGGATAGACGATCAATAGAAATAATTGACGTCATGAAATCATGTCCTACCAATGAATGAAAAGCAAAAGTTTGTAAAGATGTGACATTTGATGATTTGTAAACAATGGCAAAATAACTGAACGGATCCAGCTGAAATATGCATTTATTTCTAATGAATTAAACAGTCTTCACCAGCGGTACCACAGAGGTCGTCTATTATTTAAAACGAAATTTGTTGCACAACAAGACTTTATTATTTTAACCACACAGGAGCCTGTAAAAACCCATCTATTTTTTTTTTGTCGCCTACCTATAATTTCTAATTACCTTACCTATAAAATTTACCTTCCTATTAATTTACTATACCTATGTTTCTAAGACTACCGAATGTAGAATTAATGATGAGTGTGGCCAATGATCGTCTAGATAGTGGTAGGACTCCTACGTTGTGTTGTGGTAGTACCTAGGTTCTTTTAGGTGCTAAAGACAAACGAACTAATGCTAAAGTTAACTTAATTCCTTCCATTCCTCGTATTAATTTAATAATAAATATAAAGTTCAATGTTTCGAAGTATTTATGTACTAAAATAATATTATAAGCATGAAACAACAATAAGAAGTTCAGATAGGTCGTTTTGTAGGTATTAATATAATCACTCTTCATTCTATCGTACTGATTTTATTACGGCATAGGCACAGGCCCCTCCACCGCCTCTGTGCAGTAGCTTTCGACACCTTACTGGATAGCTCCCTCCGTAGAAGATGTATGCTGGCTAACATACCATCTACTTTATAATAATCATAATTGGACTTATCACAAAACAGTCATACTTAAGTATGTCTGGTATGTCGGGGGAATAAGAGGGCATAATCTTTTATCAACCCTATTGTTTGTCAGTACGTAAGTTAATACCTCTATAGCCAGCCTCAATTGTCTGTGATATAATTAATGAGATTAGTTTTGATATCTATTTTAATTATAACAATAAATATATAAATAACATAATCACATTCAGAGGGAAAGCTACTTTGTGATATTTAATTCAACCCATTCAGTCCATCAACTTTCTTACTAAAAAAATGTCAGTATCAACTTTCTTACTTAAAATAGTCCGTGGTCCACTAAATCTCTACAGTATCTAATCCTATTAACTAGTGAAGTACAGACTGATCCAATTTTTATGCGGAGTCAGACTCTACCAAGCTAGTTATCCCTAGTTAGTACCGAATGACCCCTATTCCGCGCTTTATGGTTTAAAGTAGGTATAGACTGTTAAAAGTCTACATGATAATAAGGACCTCCTCGTATGGGAGTTTATGTCCAAGAAGTCGACAGCTTCTGAATATAAAATAATTCCGAATTACAGCTTTGTTTTTAGATTTTATTCTCAATATAATATAATGATTCTTCCAACTGAGATTACTTCTCATAACTTGATAATAGGGACCTTCTCGTATGGGAGTTTATGTCCAAGAAGTCGACAGCTTCTGAATGTAAAATATTTCCAAATTTCAGGTTTACTCTTAGATATTATTCTCAATATAATATTATGATTCATCCAACTGAGATTACTTCTCATAACATGATAATAAGGACCTCCTCACATGGGAGTTTATGTCCAAGAAGTCGACAGCTTCTGAATATAAATAAATTTCCAAATTTCAGGTTTACTTTTAGATATTATTCTCAATATAATAATTATAATGATTCATCCAACTGAGATTACTTCTCATAGCTTATAAAAGGCTTTCCCACTTTCGGAGATTATTGCCTGAAGTGACATTCGCACCAAGCTATAGTTAGATTGATCAAAATATAAAAGCTCTCTCTAATGGAGACAACTGTAAATACAGTTTAAATTGCAATGTAAATCATAGTTTACCTGAAACCAGAATATACTACTCTGCGAGTTTTAAACAAATTTAGGTATTATTTAATTTGAAAAATATTATCAATATTAGATTGATCAGTGTCCTGGTTCTGTGAAATTATATTTCCTGTAATTCCTAAGGGAAAACACAATGAAATTCAGTAAACAATAAACACAACTTCTTCTCCAAGAAACACATAAAAAATCAAGAAAGGATAAAAATACATATGATTTAAGTCAACATTATTATTTAGTTTTATGTGAATTATTTAACCTTTGATTAAGAAACAGTAATCTGACAAGCAGTTAAAATTTTGACAAATATCAGATGTATTTTTGCAATAAAAAAACATGCAACTTAGCTGTAGCTGGAACCAGCACCAGTAGGTATCTGAAACACTAACTCTACTCTACACTAAATTGATTACATGACCAAGTGTCATGAATCACAACACTGACTTTATATTAAATAAATCAAATTTGTTTTAGTTAACACTTATTCTACTTTAATCAACACTGATTTTAATGAATAACTTGAATCTATACGGTTTTACTAAGGATCGTTTAAGCTTTTGTCCAGTAGGTAGGTACCCTAGACTAGCTTCCCGCGCGGATTCCGAAATTAGACTGTCCCTAATATTTCCATAGGAGCCGTCACATGATCAACTCTTACGCACATAAGGTCCAAATTATCCCTTATTATTTTGGGCATTTTGCTTATCGTTTTGAAGTGTTTAATTTTTTGCTTCTAGACAGGTTTTATTTATGACACTTCACGTTTCATGGGCATGTTAGTTTTATCGTTTCAAAATCAAGTGTTCTTACGATAAACACAGCTCTTGACAATATACCTTCTCAATTCACAGATCGTAAAAGCTTTCAGCGTTGAATTTAAATGACTGTAAGAAATGCCATAAATCTCGTTATTTTATTACCATAGATTAATAAGAACTAGTAATCATTTTATATTTGCAACAACAGACAGATTATGATCTGTTCTGTTACAAGTTCCATCGAAACTTTCGCATTTATTATAATTATTATTAGTGTGAAATAGATAGGTACCTTAGGTACATATCAAAGGATCTAAAACGCCCACTCACAGTGGTAGTCGAGTTCAGACTGACTATATCGTAGGTATGTACGCAGATTGAACAACTCACCAGCATTAATGAGCCTGGGTCAAATGCCAGTTTTTTTTTCCCTATCTATAGCGTTAACGTTAGGATATTTATATAGATGGAATCAATAAACAAACTGTCAAAACCCAACCGAAAACGACAAAAACTAAATCTCGCACAGAGTAATAATAATAATAATGTTTTATTCATTGATAATAGAAACATAGTCTTATTAATAGATGAAAACACCAATATTAACAGTATTATGGAAATACTTGTGAGAGTTGCTTTCGCTCTTCCACGTTTTAATTTATGTATACGTTTTGAAGGCGTTACACTTTTTTTTAAAACATTACAAAACAATACAAGTATTAGTGATTCAGAGTAGAAATCAATAGATGGATGTGAACCCGCTCGTTCAATCTGCTTCTCTCCCGCTGCGCCAAGGAGGCCGTCTCATCACCGCGTCTGTCGCTACATCCTGTAAGTATACCAACACCTAGGTACATGTAGCCCGGAGTTAAATAAAGTTTTAGTGCAGGTTTTATTGCGGTGTTACTGTTACCGTCCTAGAAATAACAGCGAGAATCCAGTTATGGAAGCTGTTGGAGGGAAGACGAGTTTGTTGGAGGAATTTCATTTAAATTCCAAACTCTGGTGGAGGGGAAAAAATCTGAAGTGAAGTATTTGCTATTTTTTAGGAAAGTTCGAATGACAACCGGTATGTTTTGTAATTATTGAGAGCTACCAGCACACCGTGTCAGTGATTAGGTATTTTACTAATATTTATGTCACACTAATTTCTTTATCTTTGGCTGAGTGCAGGCTTATGCTTTGTTCCTCCATCCATCGAGTGTATCACAGAATACGTGTTAGTTAACATAGTCATGGTGTTATGTTTACTATCACGTGTTCTGTGCTTACATAGTACGTTAATACAGTACTAGTTTCTGCCCGCGGCTTTGCAAGTTATCGTTATAGTTGTCGAATAAACTTATTATAACATTTTTTCGCCACCTAGTCTATTCAACATTGCTCGACCGTGCGACATTCAGGTCCGTACCCTTGAACCTTCACATCATTCACATCACTTCACATCTCATCTCATCTCATGAGATCGATCACGAGTCACTTGTTTGACGTCTGATTTTACCTGAGGGTATCTATTTTAGACTTCTAAAAAAGGTTCTAAAAAAGTTATTTTTTTGTAATGTTGTAATTGTCATTCAACATTATCATTTAGGTACCTACATGGCACTCATAGAGAGAGGACGTCGAGCAGTGACCACTACAGCTGATGGTTCAGTAGATGTTGTCTTCATCAGCACATCCCTCTACTTCTGATCCTTCCTTCCTCTAACAAGGTGGTATTGTCACAATCACCACGCTTGGAAAGCGGATCGGTCATCGCAGTAAAGATGTTAAGAATACACAGAATTTGATGTGTTTTGTTGTCGTTTTTTAGATAAAACAATAATTTGTTATCACGTAGGTAACTGTACTTAAATTTATTTTTAAGTACAAGCATGTCGTATCTACCAACTCAACCAACTGTACAAATAAAGACAAACAGTTGAACACTGCTACGATTTCCAGTTCCAAGAAACTTCTCTAGGTACCTAACTACATTTTACGGAGCACACGCGATGCGGCCGTGTTCAGACTATACCAACAAGTGTGTATACGGGCAACCTTATCGGCAACTAAAGTTATCGTTCCGATTATAATTTTCGGTCTTACAAACTCTGGTTGGACGCCGTGGGTACCGCTGCGCTGGAATGATGGTGGTGGTAGCGGACCTACAAGAGCAACAAGCAGGGACTTCCGGAAAACTGTACAGGACAAACCAAAATAAGAGTCACTGTCGCTGAAGTTTCATTAGCAATTCAATTTTCAATATTTTGTTCCTATGTTTTGCGATTTTGATATTCAGCGGAAGCAAGAGCGGATTTAACTGTAACTGCCGTCCATGCACTGCACTGTATTGAAAACAGACAGAAATACGCCCAAGCGTCCACCGAAAACATCGTGCGACGGGCAATCTTGTACAGTGAGGGCGAGAACTGTCTGAACTGAACCTGAACTGAACCCTCTCGCTGCCCGGCGACATTGCACCGTTACCGACGTCCTTTCTGAGTAAATTAATCGTGGATCATTAGATCTATCCACAATTTGTAAGTTTTTGGACGTATAAATTAGAAGTAGTAGTACATAAAATCGTTGCATGTGGCCGGCCAAATTGTCGGGCAACATTGTAAGTTGTCGGTTGATGAGCGCATTTTATGAAGTTGTTTGGTAGCTCATTTCTAGTCTGAAGTTTTGTCGAGTTGTGCCAATATCAAATATTTAGTGAAATTTCTTGTTTTATTGTCGCGTGTCTATAAGTAAGTAAGTATAATGGAGTATAACCACAGAATAACTATGGTAATGTCCTCCTAGCCGAATTTTGACCACGGCGGCCAGTCTCATCGGAGACTAGCCAGATGCGCAAGACATATTATAGTGCACAAGTGTATGCGCAAACACAGGTGCACTGTCTATTCCCTCACTCTCATAATCCGATGGGATGGCAGACCGACATGACCGGAGAGAGGTCAGGCGCAGGACCAACGGTTTAACGTTCTTTCCGAGGCACGGGGGATGACACCGCAACTTCCTGACTCCGGGCTGCTACTGTGAATTTTTCTTGCTAGAAAAACCACAATAACAACTATTGGCCCGACCCGGGATTCGAACCCAGGACCTCATAATCTGCGGTTGAACAAGCTGACCACTAGACCAACGAGGCAGTCATAACTATGGTATAACGCTATTCGCTTGGATGTAATGTTTGTCCGAATCCTCGTATGACCATAACAAAACTAAATACATAGATGAGATGAGAACCTATAACACTTGCGCTAAGTGTACGGTTATTTCGTGTATTTGCACGCTCCATTTACAAAGACTTTTTATATTAAAAGTAGAAAAGGTCAAATCGTACCCTCTGGGTACTTAGCTCATGAGATTTTTATTTACCAAAACGTTTTCCTCAGATTATCTACGCCCAGGCTAGCTTTAAGAGTATACTTTAGAAACACTTTCTATTCAAATTCATTTATTCATTTGTGATAGACAGGTATTACAGGGATGTTCAGACATATAATTAAGCGTACCTACTGTGATCTGCCATTTGGCGTACAAATTTAATATAATTCTATCGACTTTATATAATTTCTCAGTTGTATGTATCTCAGTGTATGGTAGAACTGAGAAATTCGTAGCAAAGCGGTACTTTTTGTAAGGTATTTTATAATCCGAGCATAGCGGGAATCCAGCATAGCGGAACTAACCGGAGAGTTAGCACTAAACATGCCAGATCACACGTTACGGATGCAACAGCTTTAAACAGAATCGAAAACGTGCTGCCCGTCGCGAGGCGGGCACGCGATGTACACTCTTGAAGAGTCCTCGGTTTTATAAACCCTTACGTTTGACAATTTTCAGGAAATGAAAATATTTACAAAGAATTTTTTCAAACAAATAAACTCTTCATAACAACAACGGAAGAAGATATGCCTTGTCGTATTTCTGGCCATACCTCAGAAAGCCGCTACTGAAAATCGAGAGATTTCCCATAGTTACTTTCTCAATCGACTGTATCTCGGAAGTACTCGGCATCGCGGTGTCATATTATATTAATGGTATGGCAGTAACAGAGCGATGCTAAGCGATATCAGGTTACTGAGAGGGGTTACTGGGAAGGGTTACTACGAATAATGTGTTGCGGCTCAGGACCCATTCAATAATAGCAGTTCTGAAAAGCTCCGTTACAGGTAATTTTGAGGGAAAATTTCCTTCTAAAAATTATTACCGAGTAATTTACACGGAAGATCTTAGTGACTGAATAATTTCGTCTGTTTGAGAATTTGTTTATGCTGAAGGGAGGTTGACAGCTCTTGAGACATTATTATTATATCCAATGGAAATTAAGACGTTTCGAATTAAATTGAATGGAACACGCTCTTTGAGGATAGCTTTAATTTTAAGACTTTAGAGACAGCAGAAACAATAAAATGACGTAAAAAAATTAAGTTTTACAGATGGGATTGCAATCCGTTAAATCCAGTATGCCAGCTATATTATATACTACTAGGTTACTACCTACCCTAAAACTCTGTCTCTTTTGAACGGTAATAGGTTTCCTATTATATCTGGGGGTATTTTCAGAATGTAAATAAATAAATAATGCTAGACATTTCACACAGCATTATCTAGCCCCAAGCTAAGCACAGCTTGTGTTATGGGTACTAGATAACTGATATACTTAATACAATACACTACATATACAGATGTTTTTTATTATACATAGAAAACACCCAGACCAACGGAACAAATTTCTGCAGATCGTACACAAATTTGTTCCGAGGCGGGAATCGAACCCGCAACTTCCTGCGTCGCAGGCGGACCTTCGCCCGCTGCGCCACGGTGGTCGTCAAATTAGAATGCGCCTTGTACGTCTGCGCAATCAATGAGGATATTTCCGGTGCGTCGTCCAACATGTGGACGTACCCTTCAGGCCACCACGCGACCCTTCACTGTACAGTACACGCTGTCAAATCTGTCATTATAAAAGTTTTAGTCTCGGCCATTGTGGATGAGGTCTAGAAAATCCGACGAGTTTTTACCGGCTTAGTTGCATTTCGTGCGTCGTCATTTTGGAGTAAACAATCAAGTAAGTCGCAGTACGTGTGTTCTGGCGAAAAAAATACCAAAACATTTGTCGCATTTCGTTCGTCGAGTACAATTATAATCTGTCCTTTGATCGTCGTTCCCATTCCATAGTATTTAATCTCTGTGGGACAAAATTCAAAGACCTGTATCGTGGTCCGTTGTAGAGGTTCCATCGCTAGAATAAACACAGCCCAGTTATAAAAAGCTCTCATTCAGAATTCGTGGCCTGTAAATAGCTACGTTCCCTCTTTCGTACATTCACCTCGGAGTTGTGTGGGAGACGTGTATCGTGTGTCAGTGCGAACCGTAAATGCTTTCCGTAATAACCTTTTACCCGACTGCGTAAAGGGTTATTTTAAAAATTAAGTTGTGTGGTGCCGGCTTTAATTTGTACCACCCCAACTCTTGAAATGAAATGAAATAGTATTTATTTGCTTAAATATAGGTTAACAATGATGACTTTAGAATAGGGTATGTATCACTATATTTGACTTATAAGTCGTGCAAATGTTTAATTTGGCCATTTATGTTAGAATAGAAAATTAACTTAACTTATTTGATCAATAAATTTGGTCTCACAATTTAAAAAATATATACATGTAGATCATAATGCATAAAACCATCAAAAATTTATCAATATTAGGTACATGTCAAAAATAATTTATCCCGCGGGTGTCATAAGAGATGACTAAGGGATATCCACCGGGGGCGGGCAGCAGCGCCCCCTGCAGAACAATTCTACCACCGAACTGCGACACGACAACAGCCTGTATTGGTCGACTGCTGGACGCAGTATTGGTCCACTGCATCCAGCAGTGGACCAATAAAGGCTGTTCAGGTTGAGATGAGGTTAAAAATTAAGTCCTTGATGCAGTAGCATGCATTATCATGAAACACTGAATTTTAATATGACAAATGCATCATGTGAGGAGCCACCACATTTGATGCCTTGCAGTGGGACACTGTCACAGAACAATACTACTCTACGAGGACACTGCAGGTTTACAGATACATTTCACATTCTGTTTGCCTTTATAGCTTGGTGCTTATTATAACTCCGTGATGCCTACATAACAGTTCCAAGCTATGCTATTGTACTCAATTAATGTTCGAGAAGACTTGAATTTTTGTGAAAATGTTTATTTCCTTGGTTCCATCTGCCAAGCGGAAAATTGTGCAAAGATGATTTACCAAGAACGGAAGGTTTTAGGAATTTTTTAATCTACTTTCTGGAAATGAACTCAAGGTGCATGTTGATTGAAGTGATTCAAGATAAGTTATTTTAGTGAATACTTATTTATTTTCTGGCTGCAGTCGCTTCTGATTGAAGAATCCATATTTTTATTATTTGGGAGAAGAGGGTACCTAAATATTATTCTTAAATATTATTCTCAATCCATATACAAATTTTATTGCATCAAATATAAATTAATAAAATACAATCATTATGTATACACATTTATTTATCACCATAAGACCGAAATTTCCCATTTTTACAATAACACTTTACAATAGGAGATGCGATAAATAACAAACTGTATCACAGAAAATTTAGATACTGCTCAAAATTGACCATTATTTGACTAATTTATATTGTTAAAGTATATTACAAAATCGTTACAAACTTCACTTAACTCTTTCATTTATTTAGTAAAGGTCATATTTTGCACAGTTCGTCTTGAGCCTTATTTACTTATTTTATTCCGTGTTGCTAAGTTAAGCGTGAACTGAATGCGCCAGAATGCGCCAGCGCATGGAACTGAACCAAATGAGTTCTAATGACTCTTCTCGGACAGTGTGCGCGGGCGCATGGCTCGAACGATCACACAACGAGTTCTAAGATGAAATTCCTCTGGCTCCTTCTCTACGTTTTCCGCTTGTAAAGGAGTTTACGCAATATATTTAGAACATAAACACAATGAAAATCAAATGCGTCGTCACAGTAAGTGATTATTGTTAGTTCAAACGTAACTTTCTGACGTCGTATAAACATTTCTAAATTGTGATTGAATTGATTATAAAGATTTCATTAGAATAACAGCGGATGATTGAATGGGTCACACACACCCCATGCCATATGAACTCATAAATTGTTACAAATTAAGTGATAAATTTATTTTCTTCTTCTATCTATTTATCTATATTTACAATTGACACGGTAAAAACATTGCGCGTAGTAGTAAAGTTTTAATTGGCACAGAACTTTGGGAAAACGTTATAAAATGTTGCTAGCTTAACAACTTAGAGTTGTAACTATTTTTAAGATAGGAAATAAGGTCTAGAGTTATGATATGAATATAATAGAAGCCGCAAAACATACAAAATATCATAAATTAGTTGCAAAAAAAAAATACAGACAAAGTTTCTTCGGGTTTTTAAAAAATTATCTGAGCGTCTGGTCGAAGCGACGCGTGACCCGAGCCCGAGAGCTGGTCAGTATCTGGCACAGCGCATCAGCATTGCCATACAGCCAGCGGGGCAATGCAGCCAGCGTAGCGGGGACGCATCCGACTGGTCTTGATATGGATCAGTTGAGCTACCTGTAGATTGTTTGCAACAGTCTGCAGTTAGCTCAATTGTTTCAATTGTAAAAACTAGTTAAGTAATAAATTCATTTCTATTATTTGATTACAATTTTCTTTGTAAGTAAAGATATAATTAAAAACAATGTCTTAATTCTAATAACACTCGTAATAACAATAATATTATCATAATATTCTTTGCTGTTAACGACTAGAATAATTTATTTTATATAAATTTATCTTTAACATGAAAAATAAATTTTTAATTTTTCTTTATGTGACCTATCATCAAAATTCAGTGCTTGTTATTCACTTAATTGATTTGAACTATTATTAACTTATTATTTAAACTTATCAAAACTTCTCTTAACCCCCTGCTTCCCTCGCTCTAGTCGACCGACTCTCTGCATGTGCGGTCTGGCCGGAGGGAATCGATCGATCAATTATCGAACGATGCACTCCCTTTGCTTTTTGTCTTTTATAATTTAGTTTTTATTAAGAAAACATACGCGAAAGTGAAAACGTTAGCAGTCATTTACAGTTAGTTTTTAGAAATAGTAGTGAACGTAGTCGCCATCGCGTATGGAGACAAAAAAGCGCCCTAGACTAGACACTGAGATATTGCTCGCTGCATCGACGTTCTAGCAACAATCTCGACGAGGATTGCCCAGGGGTGGCATTATGTTACAATCTACCTACCTATCTAAATCGACGAGGGATGTCAATTTCAGGAAACCAGAAAGCTAACAGAAGCAAACAAAAACAGCTTTAATATTTCTTAAACTGAAAGTTTTGAACTGTGAAAGGATCTCAATTCAATTAATTTTTAGTGGTAATGAGCAACATTTTCATGGATTTATTGTATTAGTGATTATAATTAAGGGGAATAATAAATAACCTTTATTTCACAACACATTCGGCAATAAATTGGCTTGTCGACTTTCCTTTTAATTTACAATTTCATGCGAGTTGCTAGGGACGTGGTCTCGCACAGATTGTAAAATACTTTCCGCTTTGATAAAAGGGTCAAAATTGAAGGTTTACACACTTGCTGAACCTTCTGGACCGCATCTGCTACGGAGTTTGCTACGGAAATATGAACTCTAAATCGTAAATGACAGTAACAGATATAAGAGCATTTATCATTTAATGCGATAAAATATAGAATCACAGAATTGTATGTATTCGTGTTACCATCATGGGCACCAAACAGATGGTTAGTAAGTTTCTTTTTTTTGGCTTAAATACTAATTGGTAGATACTCGCATTGTTTTTCTTTTTCGTCTCAAAGTATATGATACAAAGAACTGATCACTAATAAAATAAAATAAAAACTGTAAATTGGTTCGCTGTATGCTATTAAATTTTGCGAGGCACCACGGCACCACCTAGTCTTAGGGGTTATTTGCAAATATTCATATTTATAAAATGTACATCCCTCGACATTCGTACTGGTACTTATCATGACTAACTGTCTACTTCACTCGAGACACTGTACCTACACAGTACGTACACACTGCACACAGCCACCATCAGTACATGTCCGCACACAGTCGGGGACACACCTGCGAACAAACATATACTTTAATAATTTAAACATTACTGTGCAGTATTTTAAGTCAGCATCGTCCCACTGCAGGGTGTGAGGGCACTCTATTCTCCTTTCACATCTAAAGGTCGGGGTAAGTATATTGTGGAGAAATCTTTTTCAAATGAGCCTAGCTGACTTTATAAAAATGGCTATAAATTTTGTTTAATTACTATGGCAGGTTTATCAGTAAATTATATAAAGAGCAGATTTATGAGATATTCGATTTGTTTTAAGTTTCGCATTCTAGGCACCGTAAGCACCGCAATCAATAAAATATTATCTCAGATGGAAACTGATCTTCGCTAAAGACTTACGTAATAAATAAGCACCTGTTTAACATAATTCATTCCTCGGTGACATCGATTCAGAAAATCAAAACGTCAAGACAATTAAAAACTATTAGAACGACATTGTAACTCTAAAAACTCAATCTGATTCAGCTCAATGTGTGAATACCGATTTACGCGGAGAGCGGATTGAATCCGGTAAATATTAGTGTTCCCTGAACCGTACTGTTCAATGTTCAATTCTGTTTAATGTCCCTGTTCACTGCGCATTCGATCGACGGAACGGCACTGGGGCGTTTTACAGCTAAGGACGTGTTTATACGAGACTAGTTTAGTTACAGGCTTCATTCAGTGTACTTAAATAAATATGTTTCTTTACTAAATTAAAAGAAACATTGTGTTAATTGAATAATTTTTTGATCGAGTTTAAACGTATTTTAATTTTATTGGTGTCTGTTTTCATCAGAACTTTGTCCATTAGATCTGACATCTAACTAGTTTGACCGATACCGCTGTACCGCGCCTGAGGTATGCGCGCGGCGAGACGGAGGGGAAGTACCGGTTGCTCCGATCCATCAGTCTGCCAGACAACACAACAGACCATCAGCCAGACAATATCGATCTCATGTGTACTCTTGCTCTTTTTTCCTCGACCCCCACCTCGCCGCACTTTCTTAAGGAGCGGTACAGCGGTTTCGGTCAAACTATAGTCCCGATCATTGGATGAATAGCAAAGTTTATTTGGTGAATAATTGTTTCTACCTCATTTAGATTTAGTAATAAAGCGTTTGCCAGTTCGAATTGGACCTTTATAGTTATAAAAGTATGATTCGATCTGGAACAAATGCTTTGTAGCGAGTAGTTACTCGCACTAAGCCGATAATAATTGATTACACAACGACAGATATAATAATTTAGTGTTTGCGAATGGGAATGCTCGATGGACGCTCTGTCGATTTGCGCAATTATCGGCGACGATGATTGGTCAATTAATAATTATTGTCAGTATCGGCAGCCCGAGTGCAGCCTCTGTTGACAATCTAATGCAGCAATAATGTTATTCTTCACCATTAATTAAACCGATCATTACTATGTTTGAACAGCAGTATCGACAAAATAATCGTATTCCTACCTAATAGCTCTGCTTAGCTTGAGGCTAGATGATGCTGAATTTTCCAATTTAATTCTATAAAAAAAATCCTGGCGCGTGTGTCAGTCTGCCTGTGTGAAAGAAGGTATTTTAAAACCCTTTTAGAGGAACCATTTAAAGGTCAGAACAAAGCTACATCCGTCGAAGCATACAATCAAAACATAATGTATGTTCTAGAATGTGGTCCTAAATAAGGGGTTTCTTGATAATACTTTAAGGAGCCAAGGCAGTCCCTTCTCAGTAAAGTTGTAAGTTTGTAAGTCATGTCAAATGTAGCACATCGCTCTAGTTAATCGGTCTCGTTCAAGTTGCACTGATCCCTCACAAAGTTTGCTTTGAATCGAGAAAGTAAATAGGAAGAGAGAGGTTACAAATTGCAGGCATGATGTTTTTTATATGACAATAGTACATTGTGTGTGTGTGTGTGTGTTATAATCCTACATTCTTCTTTATTACTAGAATTTAATGTATTTAAGTGAATCGATCCGCCCAAAACACACTTTTTATTCAAAGTCCTTTTAAGGGTAAAGAAAAAGTTGCATGGACTTTTAGACAGTTATTTTATAAAGTTAATATAAAAGTTCGTAATATTTTTTTGGTGTCAGTAAATAATTTTTATTGATGTAATTTTTCTGCTACTTTGTCTAAAAATCTTCATTTATTAGGAGCTCAAATAACTTCCCCATTATAACGACACCACTCCAACACCTAAAGTCGCGTGAAGGCGCGGTCGTCGGTTAGTTAATTGGTACAAATCAAATAGTTCTCAACTTCCGGTCCCTTTACCGAATCAGGAAACTACACTCAACGGCTTCACAAACTTATTCGAGGGTGTTTTAAATTCCACTCGTCAGACATATTCTGACGATTGGTTGTTGAATGTTTTTGACCTTGTGACGGCAAAGTGATTTAACAAAAATCCTGTGAGAAGTTGTAATAGGGCTTTTCTTGCAGTACCTACTATTTATTATTTACTCACACACACACACAAACATTTCCCTGTTCTGATGAGTTCTGAATTCTAAGAAAACGGTAACTAAAACCAATAGCAATACCACGGCTAGGGAAGTAGGTATTGAAAGTTATTGTTGGGACACACAATCTATACCCATGCATGTAGTCGAGCAGACGACGTAGGTAGCTTTGCTCTGTTTGCAGTACTAACAGGAATTGAACCGTGCTGTTATCGTGCCGAGATAGGGATAGGGTAGCTCTCTGTATGTACTTGTACGTAGTTATGCATCAGTTGTCTACGTCATCATCATCCGCCTATGCTAGCCCACAGCTGGGTATAGCTCTCCCCCTATGTGTCTCACAGAGCCATGTCTTTTAATGTATCCAGCATCTGCCACTATTTTTTCAGCCACAGATCGTTATGTCACCTGGTTGGTATCATACACTACGTTTACCTAGTCGTGGTCTCCAATCAACAACAGGTACCCACCCAACGTATGTCGGTTTTGCAGACATGAATTGACTTTCTTCAAAGTACAACAACAAACAAACAAAGTAAAACGGAACATAAGAAAGCCAACTGTAAGAATCTACACTATTCTCTGAAAATGGAATCTAGTCTATAAAAAAGAATTCAAAATTGGAAAAGAAGGATATTTCATTTCATATTCCTTAAGTCTAGAATAAAGCTTTTCAAAATGATTTAAGTACCGCACGTTTTTAAATATTAAGTGATTTATCTTTTTGGCAGCGAGCCAATGCGAGCCGAGATATTTTGACAGATACATTCTGCTCCCGTCAAGCATGCGTTACGGTTTACTGAATTGCGGGTAGTATTACACGGTGAAGTTACAACAATTTTATTGAAGAGGTCTCTATCGGCCAGGTATATTGATATAGCTAGCCATGAGTCTTTATTCAAGATTGGCTTCTGTCATCATTTGTCCAATGTGGTCCATGTACACTCTGTCTATTTTCTACACTCACTTAAGATTTCATTGTACTTTTCTCATTAACCAATAAGGAGATGGTTCTTACAGAAAATTGATCGGTTATATGACCAAGACCTGGATAGAATAGAAGGTCTTTGCCCTACATGGGGATACTTCAAGCTAAAATAATAAAAATATTGGAAATAATATGTCATAAAATTGTTAATGAAGTCTACCTGAAGCCGTAAACATAGAGAGATGCGGCGAACGCGCGATCACCAGACTGGCGTTGGCCACCTGGATGTACGGCGGCCACGTCGGCTGCGTGGCCTCGCAGCGGAGGCCTATGAGGCCCTTGTTGGCCCCCACCCGGACGCGGAGGGCGCGCCAGCTGGTGCGCAGCCCGTGCTCGTCGGCGGAGGACACGCGTGTGTTGTTCACTAGCCATGGTTCTGTCTGAGGAGGAAATAAAGTTGAATCCATTCGAATATAATCCGGCATCAATTAATTCAATAGAACAAAAACGTATACAATAAGACGTATGTAATAAGACTAAAACTCTCACTAGCTCTATCAATTGTAGTTCTAACAGAACTAGTGGGACTCAAACAACAACTAATCGAATTCACACATCTACAGTATCAAGTGTCAATCATAACGCATGGGACTGAACTACGGGGAGATTTGGCAAGTCGAGTTGGCAACCCACTTTGGTAAGTAAGTTATCAGTCTGATAGCGAAGTTAGTTCAGATATAGGTTCACTATAATATTGGACCTACTTATGTGCTTAGATCACTCGCCTCGCATACCTGAGACAAAGTTAGTCTGTTCTACCAGTTTGTAGATCTAGTTGCGACGCTTCAAATCAGATTGTTTAGATTTTAGATAAAGTGCTAACGCTGAAGAGACTTCTAAATAATAACTAAGAATGTTGTCGAGAAAATTGAGTGCTCTTTACCAAAATAAGTTTTAGGACCAATGTATGTATAGCTCAGTGTACTCTGCAATATGCATATTTATACTTTATTGTGTTCGACTCATACAATTTTAGTATGGCTTATTTATGACCAATGAGACCATTACTTCGGCTTTAATTATTTTTGTTTGTTTGATTTGACCAATCGAGCCACCAAGGCTCGCCATGATTCAGTCAACATCTGGATGAGCTGTAACGTTACTATTGGTATCCCTCACCCTCTCCGGCTTGTCGTCTATGAACCACATGATGTTGGCGGGCGGCATGGCAGGCGAGGTGGTGCAGTTGAGCAGCACCTCCTCGCCGAGCTGCACGCTGCTGGGGACGCCGAGGATCACCGGCGACTCCTTTAGCACCACTGCGGACAAATAGTGGTTGCTGAGGAGGAGTTGAATGGGGGATTGCTTGACAGTTTCTGAAGTTAGAAACAAAACATTTAATGCCAGACTACTCAAATACCTTAAACATCTACTCAGTCACATATCTATTACTTTTTACATAGTAAAGCTGTCAAAATCAAATCAAAATCAAAATCAAAAACTCTTTATTTCCATAAATACAATAAATGTACACTTAGAAAAGGTCAAATTATAAAACTATACACTGACACGGAAATAAAGTGATATTTTTGATTTCTGTCGCTTCGGTATGTAGACCAAAGTAAAGAAGCGACGAAGAAACCTTTAGCCTGTTAGTTGTTATTCTTCGAGTTGGAGCAAAACCCGTTCCAAGCTTTTTTATCTTCTAGATAATCTGATATTTTATAGTAAGCCTTTTTGCACAGCAAGGTTTTGACAATTTGTTTGAATTTATTTACTGATAATTGTTGCAACTCACTAGGAGTTTTGTTGTAGAAGCGTATACATTGCCCTTTAAAAGATACATTAATTTTGTGTAGCCTAGTTGTGGGCACAGCGAGTTTATGTTTATTTCTGGTATTAAAGTTATGTTTATCACAATTTTTAGGGAACAGATTTTTATTTCTATGAGTGTACAACAAGTTTTCATAAATATATTGACATGGTACTGTCATTATATTTATTTCTTTGAATTTATCACGTAGGGATTCTCTGGGACCCATATTATAGATTGCACGAACAGCCCTCTTCTGCAGCACAAATACGGTGTTAATATCTGCAGCGTTCCCCCACAGCAGTATGCCATAAGACATAATACTATGGAACGCTGTACGCACAATTATCCAAATTTCAAACCAAATGCATAGTTGGAGCCGAAGGCCTCAAATTGAAACGAATGAATAGCCGTTATTTAAGAGATTCAAGATCCTTCCGTTACCTTGCATGTACATCAGGGACATCTGCATCTTTGTCAAACAATACCCTCAATATTTTAAAACACACGCGGAAGTCTTAACTAGACATACAAGACACAAAAATAGAATTTACGTCCCGCCTTGTCGGATAGAGCTTGTAAAGCGAAACTCTTACTATCATGCCATTACTATCTACAATAAATTGCCTAATAGTCATAAAGAACTGCCGCTCAACTTGTTTAAAACTAAACTGAAACACTGGCTTTTAGATAATTGTTTCTATAGTGTAAAAGACTATTTGAATTTTAAAAATTAATCTTACTTTTTCGTTTTTATTGTTCCTCATAATTTTCAATTCAATTTGACTTTTTTAAATTTTTTATCTAATAATTGACATTATGAATCTTTAATAATTAAAATTGTGGACAATAATGTATAAATTTTGCACACCTTAATGGGTAGATTGTAAATGGACATATATAATTTTAAGAACTTTTGTACATACATTCTGGCAAATAAATGATTATGATTATGATTATGAATTCTGACGGCTCGCTCAACACGGCTTGTTAGATCCAAGGTTTGCGTGGGCAGAAGCAAACGGGCAGCTTTCGTGACGGCACAGACGGGTGTACGATAGTACTTAGAAATACGTTGCCGCCGCTGGGCCTTTTTTGTAATAGAAGGTTTTCTATTATAAAACAGCCAAAAATACGTAGCTCGTCCCACTGCGCACCCAAAGCTGACCTGAGCTGCCCGTGCAAAAATAATAAAACTAAAGTTCTCCAGGCAAGGAGTGTTCAGATCTTACCTGCAACAGTAAGGTTCTTAGTCTGCTTGACGACCGCGAACCGGGGCCCCTCGGTGGAGACCTCGCAGGAGAAGGAGACCCTCGTGTTGTAGGTCCTGGGCAGCATGACTCCGATGGTGCAGCTGCGCTGGTCGCAGGCGTCGCGCACCACGCCGGCCCCGTCCGTCCCGTCGAACGTGCGGGTGGTCGGCTGGGGAGGAACACACTCTGATGCTATTCTAAAAGAGCCGCAGCTTCCTTCTGTGTATTATTCAATATAGAGTATTGAATAATACACAGAAGGAAGCTGCTGCTGCGATCACCAACCAGCCTGTCAAGCGAGGTGACCAAGCGGTGGTACCCTCAGATGGCAGACCCTTCGCGCTGATACACCCCTTCGAGTGGCAGGATTTTCGCCAGCATGCTGCCCGCCAGTGCGGAAATGGGATGTGGTGGATTATTTCGCTGATTTCTTGATTATTATCTAGTAATACCTCTTAACATCTATATATATTTTTCCTTGAAATTTCCTACAAAACAGCAGATATTCTGATCTCTATATATAAATATTCTGAAGTTGTGTAACGTAACTAATAAGGTTGAATTAAAATTTAATTATAATTGCGTAAAAATGGTGAAATTAAAGAAAGTTTAAGAAAAATCGTAAAAATAAAACTTTAGAGTTTTTATGACTAGTTTGAGTTTTTTTTTAGAGATTTACCATCATATTGTTACACTATAAACAAAAAAGAACACATTTCCTAACCATTTAATTATAATTAATTTAAATTCCGAAAAAAACGATTTAAAAAAAATGGCGCGCGTATCAGATTTAATTTTGAATTTACGATTTTTTTTTTAATTTCTTCTTAACTTGGTTTGTTTATGGTTTTTACGTCAGCTTGATATTGTCAGTCAACTTTTAAGACATTGACATGACTCAAAAAATTACTCTACGTAACAAAACTTCGACGAAACAAAAGACAAGCTGAAAATGTCGCAAATCGGCCATATTCTAGTCGCTTGCACGAAGGGCTATTTTTTGACAAGCCACTTTATGTCCTTGTGCCAGCTGAGACGACGTAGGAATCTAAACCGTACTATTAGTCCTGTAACTATGTTACCAATAAATAATTTTAATGAAAATCCCTCCTTGTCTGGGGAGGCATGTTCAGTAGTAGACTATACCAGTCCTGACCTGCTGGACCAGCGTGTATCTGCATCTCATGCAGTAGGTACTGTACTGACCTGCTGGGCCGGCGTGTATCTGCTGCTCTCATGCAGTAGGTACTGTACTGACCTGCTGGGCCGGCGTGTATCTGCAGCTCTCATGCAGTAGGTACTGTACTGACCTGCTGGGCCGGCGTGTATCTGCAGCTCTCATGCAGTAGGTACTGTACTGACCTGCTGGGCCGGCGTGTATCTGCAGCTCTCATGCAGTAGGTACTGTACTGACCTGCTGGGCCGGCGTGTATCTGCAGCTCTCATGCAGTAGGTACTGTACTGACCTGCTGGGCCGGCGTGTATCTGCAGCTCTCATGCAGTAGGTACTGTACTGACCTGCTGGGCCGGCGTGTATCTGCAGCTCTCATGCAGTAGGTACTGTACTGACCTGCTGGGCCGGCGTGTACCGGAAGATCTCGTCCTTGCCGCGGTACCACTTGACGGAGTGCAGCGCGGGGTCGCCCGGCGCGCTCTCGTAGTGGCAGGCCAGCGAGGCCTCGCGCCGCGGGTCGCCGTAGCCGGGGACCGACAGCTGCGTGATGTTGTGCGCCGCAGCCAGCACTGGAACAACCAGATCGCTCTCATTAGTCTCTACATCAACTCCAATCCACTTGTAAAAAGTGTTGTCAACGTTACCTTTTTATTTTCAAGCCCTCTTTCCATAGTATACATAGGTACATACTTATAACTTTTAGATAACCCTCAAAGCCGTCACACTCACACACTGAAGCCGGAAGCGGAGCGGTGGCTGTCGGGCCAGGCGTGGCGTTCGCGGTGCGGAGGTCTTCACATTGCAGGCGTGCGAGAGCCGTGGCGGGCGTCGCGGAGGCGTTTTGAAACCTTGTGTGTGTAGGTCACGGCGTCGCATTACCTATGATAAAGATTCCCTTTTTTATTGTAAGGATGTCATTTTTATAATATTTTATACAGCAGTCGTTTATACAACGTTGTGGTTGAACTAGTACCATCAATTTTTCGGTATAAGTAGTCCATTTTATTTAACGCGTTATTTGGGTCACAAGCTAAAATTTTTGTAAATAAATACCTACAACTCGTAACTCCGCTAGTAGCACGCCTCCGCACCGCGACGCGTGGCGTGCGCTCTGTGTAAAGACACTCCATCCATTGACTAGCTGAAATACAACGCTAAAACGCCACGCCTCCGCCTCGCCACCGCTCCGCCACGGCTCCGCGCCGCTTCGCGCACGCCGACTGTTTGTGTCGCTGAGCCGGCCCGCCACGGCCGTGCACCGCATAGCTACCGCCTGCGGTGTGTGTGTAGTCTTTCATATGAATTCATACGATACAACTCGCACGCCTTCGCCTCCGGCCCGGCCACGGCTTCTGTGTGTGGAGGCTTTTATTCACGCTTCACATTGAACTGTAGGGCTCCTGTAGGTGAAGTACCCATGAATGGATAGGATGTTCTCCTTCTGAGAAAGCAGTTGTTCTTCGCAACAACTCATTGTGGTTCGAAGCGTTGCATTGCACAACACACGGCATTTGATTGAGGCACAAGTTAAACGTAGGGTGGGCAAATCAGGCCTTAGTCGACAACGGTATTCCGCGCGTTCCCGATCGGGCCTTACGCGAACAAACTGAAAATGCAAACTGCAAACAATATTTCTCTAATTTGAATAAAGCTCTGAGTACTGAAAGAATAAAGTAGAACCTCGTCAAGCGAGTTTTTCCAGTGAAACTGCTTGCATTGCATTGCATTGCAATGAAAAGAAAAGTTGAAAAACCTTCAAGTTTTTCGGCCGTCATAATCAAATTTGACAGTTTTGTGGCATGACAGCTGTAACCTTGGACGAACAAAATCAATCTTTTTGGGGCAGATCACGAGGGCTGAGTTTGTTGATTGATAGAATGATTCTGAGTTTTGTCTCGTTTTGAGACAAAGCATAATTTTATGTGTCGAATTGTATTGGTTGGTATATGTGTACCATACAAAGGCACTGATTTATATTTTTTTTTTCATATTATACCTACTATAAACTGCATTATTATATTAAATTAAGTTTACTGGCTGTTTTAGTGCCCATATTTTTCACTTATTAAACAGGATCATTGTCAGCATCATTTAGTCACCCCATAATTATTATTTTTGTTGCCATCTTTGTTACTGCCTTTATTATAATTTTCAAATATCCAGTGTTGCCACCTTGTGTTCTTTTTGTATTCACATAATATATCCTGCTTTTGTATGCGCTGGATCTGAGATCATGTCGGTCATTTACCCTACCTGATCCAGACTGAAAATCAGCGCTCTTTCACTAATACCTACCTACCCTAGGTTTTTGTGTTAAAGCAACAAGAACCGTACCGTACAATAATTTGGTGTGTTTTAAAAAACTATAAACCAATTTCGAATCTCGGAATAGCGACATCTAGTTAAATAAAATTCGAGTCTCAGGTAGTTTGATGACACGTGGATGACAAGACGAATGACAGGAACCCTAAGATCAAGCAGCCCACGGCCGAGCACGCACTGCGGTTAAAACGCACACGTTTAAGTGTGTTTGACTTTAAGTGGGTACCTATCTACCTACCTACATTACCTACATTTAATTTGACATTATCGATTGGAGGTCTTCAAAAAGCATCGACATTTCCCGTACCTATTTCTCACATAAAAATATTCAATCGAAATTGAGAAAACATAATTTACAGCCATCAATGTACACTGCATGCACTGGGAACGCGCAAATTAGTTTCAACGTTGTTTTTAATCACAGCCGTATTTAAGTAGGTACCTACCTATAGTCAACAAAAACAACACGATTTTGTTGGCTTACGTGAAAATTAATGAATTTGCTGAGGGCATATAATACAGGCGGGATTCAGAACTAGTGTAATGTATGTTTGGGAACTCTTTATGGTTTTAGCATATATAATTCATTTTATAACTAATAACTTCACTCTCTATGTTTCCATCGCCGCGCCGCGCCGCCCTAGTGCTACTGCTTGCGCTGGTCGCTAGAGGACCGGCTGACAAATGTTGACACAGGGCCCGTGTTGAGGGGAGTAGCTACGCCACTACTTTATATCGGATGTTTTATTTTAGAAGGCTTTTGCTCAGCAGTGAGACGAAATTGGTATTGTCACGGGTTCCTACTCCGCCGGGCTAGCCTAAATTTGAGAAGTTTTACTCCTACCTACCTAAACAGGGAACTACCTTTATGAAAGAAAACAAGTATAAATACAGATACCTTATATTCAGAATTAAACCTGGATTACATGCTTTATCACTCTTATTCTACTTATGAAGATCTTATATTTAGCTTTATACCAGGCCAAGAATTACCTAATGGATTTGCAACTTATAGATAATTTAAAACTTAATTTATATAATATTCTAAACTACACAAATGTTATTTATTGTTCATAAAAGATCTCCTAATTTTGTATAAAATACAAAATACTTAATTTAGTCCTTAACTTAAGTCCTAGATTAAGATATATTGCCATACCCTACCTGACAGGGTACATTAATACTTACTGTATGTAATATTTTTGTTTCGCAATAAAAATACTGAATACTGAATACTAAATATAATGATCGTGAAGGTCGGCAAATTGGGTTGAGCCGATAGGTATAACACACTAGACTTATTTTATTTTTAAATAGGTATTATTATTATTTATTTCTTTCCTAAATGGTCATATTTTCTTTTCTCTGTGTTTGGTCTGTGAGCCGTGTACGCACGCACCAAAGGTCTTGCCAGAAAACCTGCGTTGCTCTTTATGTTGATGTTGCTCAACAGTTGCTGAAGCTGAGGCAGGACCTTTTTGGTTCACACCGGAATAATACTCTTTGTTTTACATTTTTTTTTTTTTTTTTTTAGATAATATTATTATTTTTGTGTGAGCAAATCAAAGATCCTATGACTACGTTCCTATCTTTGATTGAAGCAATTAAATTGATTTTCTTCTTATTCTTCTTCTTCTATTTCGTACTTTTAAATCCTCACCTCACTGTGCGACGCACTATCGAGTCTCCACTGGGATTTCTGCTACTCGTCGCAAGATGACGCCGCGAGCCTTAGAATAAGAAGGCTTAGAATGACAGTTGACACAAACGAGGTAAGTCTAAAAATTTGCGACTAATCGTCGCAATTTCAATTTCGAACCCCTAGTACAATACTTCAAATGGCGCGGAAAGCAGCTCCTACAAAAAAATATAAAAATGGTGTATTGTGCGGTGCAAGGGTGTGCAAACACCATACAAAGAAATAAACAGAACTGCTTACCTGCACTCTTCAAAAATTCACTGGCCACTGACACAAACTCGACCAAAACTTTCCGAACACGATAAGAGATGGCGTTACTAGAACTATTTTCGATAGCTTTTAATGTGTACAAACGATCGCACCCGCTCTTAAATACTAAATAATCTTTTGAAATTGTTTTATTTGGGAAAAACTTTAATGTGTACAAATGTGACCACAGGGTCTGAAAGGGAGGCAACTAAGGAATATCCACCAGAGGCGGGCAGTAGCGCCGTCTGTAGAACAATTCTACCACCTAACTGCTATCTCCAACCCTCATGCCCAGCGCGGGGATTATGGGCATTACCCCCATAAGATAAAAGCCAATAAGGCGCTTATCAGGGGAGGCCCGAGACAAGCAGTGGACCAATATAGGCTGTTGAGGTGAGGTGAGGTGAGGGGACGAAATTGGTAAGTCAGAAAAATAATAGAAAAATTCTGATCCTTCGATACAAATTAAGTCAGAGGAGAATCATGGTAGTAGGTAGATTAGTTAAGAGTGCGCATAGGATTTCGCATTCATAGGACCGCTCCTCTCCACGCAGAATCTAGGTTTTTTATGAAGGCGCTTACGCTCTTCAAAGAACGTATTTCTTTTCGTTATCAATAAAGAATAAATGTTGCATTTTAAATACTTACTTATATCGAGTTTTTTACCACGGATATAGAATAGAATAGAATATAAATTTATTTGTTAACAGACTTACACATACTAAACTTAGACTAAAATAAATGATAAACTTAGATTAAGATGTAAACCCAGTAACAAAATGGCTCTGCCTCAGCATGGGTTGGTTGACTGGCAAGCTAGCAACCAACGATGATCTTCCGTCAGAGCCACATGTTGGCTTTACGGACTAACTACTCAACAGACAAAATATAAATATAATACTAACAATAAAAATAAGAAAACAAATGTGGGGCCTGCTCGTATTTGAATAAATACAGTAAGTATTTAGTGACTATTTTTATTATTTTAAGAAATTAAGATGATGAAATTTATGTATATAATAAGTATTAATGTTTAAATAGTAGATGCAATTTATGAAATACTTCTAAAGAACACTTGTGTCGTGTCTAAGACTTCCGAGTCTAAGATATCCCGTGAGTACTAAGATCTGCCTGCGACGTAGGAGGTTGCGGGTTCGATTCCCGCCTCGGAACAAATTTGTGTATGATCTGCAGAAATTTGTTCCATTGGTCTGGGTGTTTTCTATTTATAATATAAAAATATCTATCTATGTAGTGTATTCTATTAAGTATATCAGTTATCTAGTACCTACCCATAACACAAGCTCTGCTTAGCTTGGGGCTAAATAATGCTGTATGAATTATTACATTATTAGTGTCCAGCATTATTTATTTATTTATTTATCTAGGCTTAGTTTGACAACCAAACCCGCTATGTTCGCCCCTTAAGTACCTATTGTATAACAGGAAAACAAAGGAAATAAAAAATAATTTGAGAAGTGCCGCTTGCTCTTACACTTGGGCTTCAGTTATTTATGAAGCAAAAGTGCGTAGGTAGGTATATGAGATTTGGATTGGGTGAGGCAGGCATACGATTGGTTTCTGATTTCCATAAAGTTTAATGAGAACGCAATTTATTGAGGCGTCGTATTCCGGACTTGGGAAAGTAGGCACAATTTAATGAAAGCAAATTCGATGAAAATCCATTTATTCCATAACCTTGTTACAATAATCGTGAATAATAATAATAATTATCAAGAAAAATATTTTTATAACATAGATAACATTACAATTCTTCTGTTTTTTTCAAATTGTCTGATTGACTGACAACCCTAAGCAAACACACGACTCTTAGCCATTCTTTAAGGCCAGGTATTCCTGCAGCAGTAGGTGTAAGGGAAAACGCGCGCCTGCCAAGCAGCTGCGCTCGTGTTTTTTGCAGTTATTTAAACATGGTGATTAAGAAAACCATTTTATCAAGTCAAACTCTGCGAATTTGCTTAGAAATATTAAGTGTCTTTAGTTGAGTACAAAAAAAGTGTGATATCAGAAGGTAGTTCGCTAGTTTTAGTATTGAAAAAACGTTAGAAAAAAGGGCAACTTTGAGATTTTTTTCTATCGAGTGAAGTTCATTAGATCTTGTAACTGAATGCGACTTTGACTAGACTAGATCCTAAAGTAATATATATCTTTTTTTCAGAATCTTTAACACTATTTT
This sequence comes from Eupithecia subumbrata, assembly GCA_949316285.1. Taxonomy (NCBI): domain Eukaryota; kingdom Metazoa; phylum Arthropoda; class Insecta; order Lepidoptera; family Geometridae; genus Eupithecia; species Eupithecia subumbrata. Next base: position 4,781,210 of record OX438638.1, read on the forward strand.
CTAAGTCTCAGATGATTTTAAAATTCTCAAAAATGCGGCCTCTGCTGGCCTACCAAGCCTTATAGCTGTAAGATAAGTTAATAATTTCACAATACAAGTAAGTGGGATTTTGTTCAAAAGGTAAAAAGACAGACCTACATGGTGACTCGTTAGGGTCAGGCCTCGAATTTTACGTTCACAGAAAATATCTTATGGAATTTTTACATAAAATTCTTGCTGCAATGAGGGTAGTTTTGGGCTCCGAAAGTATCACAGCAGTGCTGCAATTGATGGAAAACGATGTAATTTTTTCAGAATTTTCAATTAGTTCCATGTTGGATGTAACCGTTTGGTAGTCTGGGCGGAACAAACCGTATGTTTTGTGAAAACTTCTAGACACACGGTAAGAATCTTGAAACTGTTGAAATATAATAAAAACAATCAGGTACAGATGAGGCCACACCGCAAACATTTTACCAAACTATTTATATGCCTTGCACCATTTCAAACTTTGCCTCGTAGTTAAAAAAAGGCGTAAAACATTGTTTTGAACATAGAAAACAAGTTAACGATACGCAAAGTATTGTAACGTCGCTGAAACTTTGCCAAGGTGCACTCAATTTATGTAAATTAAATGCAAAGGTCTAAAGTTAACTCAATAGAACTTTCGTAGCATAATTCAAATTCCATTTTAATGGCGATTATGACAAACGCCTCGAAGTTTTGCCAATTTTATTTTCGCATTTAAAACTCTATCTCGTAGACTTAAGACTCACAACATCAGGGTTTTGCCCCATACCATGAATATTGTAAGCTAAAAGGTTCTGATGTAGAAAAGTTTGTAAGTTATTCTTTAATTATTAACAAGTTTGAAAGTGGGTTATAATTTAAGTTTCCTTTCGTCGCATACTTAAAAGGGACTTAATGTTTAAAGTGTTAGAGTTGTTGGGATAGTAGAAGTTGAAATGAATGTGCAAATTATTATAATAACCTTTCCTTTGTTTTGTCATTTAACTTTGCGAGGGGTTTTCTTGGGAACAGTGCTTTGTTAATGCTTTCTTTGTTGGTAATATTAATAATCATATCCTTTCAAGGGTTGTCGCGAACAGGGCACTCATCTACCCCTCCTAGCTATAAGGTATGGATAGTCGATGGAAAATGATACGTATCCCTTGCCAAAACACCCTTATCTAACCAGGCGGTGAAACTAACTACTGAGTATAGGCCTTCTCTGTATGCGTGTTAGCCGGATTCACTGATTCACACCTCTCCTCACTATGTAGTCAAAGTCACAATGGAAAAAACCAAGCTTCTAAATATGGCAAACAAGTATTTTTAATGAAGTAGGTTAGATAAGTCACGGGTTAAGTGTCAGATGGATATAAAAGTAGTACCTACATTATTACATTACTTACATACTGACATACTCATACTTATATCTATACACCTTCGGGATGTGTGTACTTCCTGCTTGTCAAGCAAATACCAGAGGTGTCAATTATGATATCCTATTAACTTAAAGGACGTATCATCGACCATTTTACTAAAGTAAAACTTCACAGGATCTGGCTTGAGTAAGAATTTCATTTACTTATTTATCCGAACATAATCCCAAAACAAGATTAGAAAGCGCCCCATAAGGCTTTAGCATTCCCTGAAATGTAAACTCGGCCAAAGTTACTCGAACAAAGGCGTTCTTTGCCGCAGTCGTCAGAACTGCCAAAATGGACATCGAGTCGAGTGGTCCCTTATCGACTGAAGATTTTACAGCTTGACTGGCCGAGCAGATTAGGAATTTAGGCCTCTGGGGAAACAGAGAAGGTTAAAAAAAATTACAAGCACCATCCTAAAAACTAGCTCACAATACCTAAGCACTATACTATTAACCTAGTAACCTTTAATGCACCACACTAATAATTGAATACAAGTCTTTGGTAATGTTTTACGCCCAAACAACTAACGACTGAATGAATCAGGGTCTACTCTCAATAAGAAGTTCTAGACCTGGAAGAACATATAAAGGCTTGGATAAGTGCTATTCTATCGAGTGTGGCTGCAAGATTCCTGCAAGGTCTAAAGAAAATAAAGCTTTTCGAGTATTGTGTTTTGAAAGCCGCGGGCGAAAGTTTGTAAATATCCATGTCCATTCCATGTGATGATTATGATTATGATTATGTGAATTTTTTTACAAGTGCTGTACTTTTTTAATGTAACTTGTAGTCTATGCAACAGTTTTTACCAAAATTATTATGTAGGTTGTTGATTGTCAAAATAAACGTTAGTCGATTTGATCTAAACTCTCAGTTGACATTCGCCGTAGCAACATAACCAATACCGTTCCCAGAGTCGAGGCCGGGCCTCCTCAAGGGCGGCAGCCTATCTGTCTCGAGAAAGGATTTCCGTCTCCACGATGGCCCCGTAGTAAGGGACACAAAGGCTTGCAGCAGTTTCACATGGGATTAGGTCTTTTATGAGTCTCTTCAAGACGAGAGTGAAATGGTGTCTTCTAGTAGAGTAGTGTAGTATATCGTCACTTACTATCAAGTGAGATTGTGGTCAAACGAAGGTCTACTGACTATAAATAAATAAAAAAAGATGACGAAATGGGAAAAAGTATCTTATATGGGAATAAAATACCTAAATCAAATCGACATCGTTTGGTGAAATAGTATAATGATGTAATGAGATTAATCGAATGAATAGAATGAGGGTTTTATAAAAGATCAAAATTATTAAATTGGATTTGAGTCGCAAAAATTGCGAAAAGATGCAAGCGAAGTCGGAGGCAGAAGGAACTATTCAATATCCAAATATTTACATTGAACATTTCTCGGCTACTTTTCTTTTCTTCTTGCCAGTTATTTATTTAAAAAGCATCTGGCAGTCGGAATCCCATCTGCTTACATCTCTGAAGAAAGTTTTTGTTTCGAAATATTTTATGAAATAATTATTCATTTAATTATCATTTACCGTTTTTCATTTATTTGCATTAAAAGAGGCTGATGCTGTTATTTTTGAATAGTAGAAGGGTATTTGGTGGAAGTTTTTGACTTTGAAAGGGGAAATATTACCATCTTCATACTACGATATTAGTATGTTGAAGATAAGTAAATACCTACAACGAATACCTTTTATAGAGGTACAACAATCATCTGTTATTCCTACGGCTCTTAGCTATAACATATAGCTTTGCTATATTATATCTTATACAATACACATAAGTTCTTTTACGAGTCCATTGTAGCGTTGAGTAATAAACCTGGCGCGAAGGACCAAAACATGGCGTTCTATTTACACCAGACGATCTTTCTGCGAAAATATGGAAATGCCAGAAAAAAAGCTAATTTATTACTATGAAAGATAAAACTGAAAATGTAAATGAGGGCGCGCAGATGGGCCGAGATAATCAGGAGGCGCAGGATTTGGAATCCCGTTTGCTTTGGATGTCGTCGAGGTGAAAGATTTTTCTGCTTAATTCGGAGATAAACGAGAGTTTTATAATTCGGATAGGGCACGACAGACACAGATGTAATGTGTTTAGGAAACAATTTAATAAACTGTTTCGGAATTAATGAAAATGTCGAACGCTAGACCATCCCTGCGTCCTTTTTGGATCTTTTAACTTCAATTTATTTACTCCCACATTTTTATCAGGCTTGCAAATATTTGAAATATTTATAAGCACTTTTGAATTTTCAGAAACTTATGAAGGCCTTCTTCCAATTAAACTGAACTATTCTAGAGAAAAGCAAAATTCAAATAATTCAGAGACGCATTGTGTGACCAATCTGTGACCAAAACCAATCATGGCATAAACATAATACTGCACGAATGCGGGCATGATCCGAGTGGCTGAATACAGAAACATAAACAACTAGAAAGCAAAAAAGCTTTCAAGGTTTTTTATTTCGTGGAATCTCTGATGGATGATTCAAAATTCCACTTCAAAACGCTTACTTACTTGTATAATAATATTCTCACTATTCCCTTACGGAAAATCATTTGGATAAATTTTCTTCATTATTCATACGTTGGCAAACTGTAGAGGTAAGAATTACCGGTCAAGAGTGAGTTGAACTTGTACGCGTTGGGTTTAAAAGCCAACTAACAGAGTTGGGTTTTAAATAGGTACCTAATAACGAGTTTTGCGTATATGAGTGACTTCGTCCAAAAACAATTCTCAATCTAAGTTTGGGAACGGGAATGTGTTTAAAGTTAGAATTGTTTAGTTTAGAGTGTTGAGTTTTGCACCTACATTATGTTTGAACGTCCAAGGAACCATTAATAAAACGAGTAAAATGTACTTGTTTGTAAGAGGCACGTGCAGCGGTGGACGTGTGAGCTGGGGAGGACGTGGATAGTGTCATGTGACTTTCACAAGTATCTACCTAACACGTAGGGAATCGGTACTATATATCTAGGGATAATAGGCATGTAAAAAAAAATAAAAAGATAATGCTGGACAATTCACACAGCATTATCTAGCCCCAAGCTAATCAGAGCTTGTGTTATGGGTACTAGATAACTGATATACATAATACAATACACTACATACATAGATATATATTTTTAATTATACATAGAAAACACCCAGGCCAACGGAACAAATTTCTGCAGATCGTACACAAATGTGTTCCGAGGCGGGAATCGAACCCGCAACCTCCTGCGTCGCAGGCGGACCTTCGCCCGCTGCGCCACGGAGATCGTCTATGTGTAGGTCTTATGACCATAACTTTACTGAACCCAAGGAGAACGACTAATACCTTTACTACACCTAATCCGTAGATCGTATAGTATGACTGCTCCCTCGGGCATGATACAAATCAGACTGATGTATTTGAGACCAACATTTACTAGCCCCACTCCGTCCACTCGCGCGCACTCACTGCTGGGTGCAGGCCTCCTCCTCTCCAGGCTCTCGACATTATCTTTGGAAATACTACTTCTACTACTCTGCCTGCGACTTGGCTTACGTGGTGCCATTATAAAACACAGCATAGGTGATTCGAGGCACCTATTTACAGACTCTTTTAAAAAAATACCTCTACGTTATGTTGAGCTCTTAAAGCAAGAAAATCACTTTGCATTTATTATTATGGGTTTATAACCAAGCAATCGTATTCTCTTCATAACTTTAATTCACTAGCTTATTAATCCTGGGATTTCAACACTAAAAATGTACAGCCTCGTTTGCAAGCCTTTACGGCTAATGCGAGATCGTTTCCGTCGCCTGCCTGCCAGCCCCGATCTGATAGGTTACCCCGACGCGAAGGGCGATAAGAAGAAAGGCTCATACCTACTCTGCAGAGATTATATCTTCTGAAATCTCCTAAGATAAAAATCTACATAAAACGTGAGTCGTAGGTACTAAAAGCTTTTACAGGGAAAAGATGAAGATAATTTATTCGTAAAAGCATTTAGAATAATATTTAGGTATGGCTCTAATGGAGTAATCGCTATTGGTACAAAAATGTTAAAAAATAGACACGTTAAAAGGAAAGGTTTACAAAGGTTTGCAAAAATCCACGATAAAAGCAAAATCAGCAAATAGGTACGCCTCAGGTTGACCAAACTACAGACTTTCCTTTGCCAGAGCTCGCAAATTAGTAGCGACACCCAGTAGTACGAGCGGTGATTGGATAAATGGCTGCACGGCGCTCATATAAGTAGGTCAGTCTATTGGCGAGTCGGAGGAACGGCGGAAACATGGCCATTTTCGGAGCCAGCTCGAGAATTAAGAACTATCTGAAAAGTTGAGCTGAAAATAGTTTGCATAATCAAAATTCTGTGAGCCAGGTTTCGGGGTTTTGAGAAGAGGAACAAAAATCTGACGTTTGTTAAATTTTACCCAACTACGGAAGGAAAAGAAAGATAATAACCTAAATTTCATTATAAGGCTAGTTTTATTTATTTATTTTTCATATTCATATTTATTGCAATCATAGTGTATATTTTTAGGTCTTAGTATTTAAGTAATTTAAAAGAGACACAATGGTATCCTAGCAGGGCGTGGCAATAGGTTATATAAATTTAGGAGAATTAGGTTTATAATAATAACTAGTTTATGCCCGCTGCTTCGCACGCGTTGTTTCTATAGAAACGTTAAAAAGTGATTTCTGTCCCATTGGAACTGATTTATGTGATAAAAAGTAGCCTATGTTTGATTCCAGAATTTACTTGTATGCTAAATTTCAGCCCGATCCGTTCCGTAGTTTTGCCGTGAAGAGGTAACAAACATCCATCTATCCATCCATCCAAACTTTGGCATATTATAAATGCCAAAGTTGTGTGATTAATATATAAATAAATAAATAAAACTATCCCTAAATTACTGAGGTAAACCACAGCTTTACAATTTCCATATAAATCCTTAAAATATTTATAACGCTAAGGCCAAAAAGGATTACACCAATATTAATTAAACAAAAGGAACAGCAAGGTAAGTCAGAAATGAATCAGAATGATGTCAGAATTTCAGCTTTAGTTTTACATAAAGCATGTTTATTTATCGAGTTCAGTCTTGGTGGCTTTTGACTTAATAATGAAAGACAAATTCCACATTCAACAAAAAAATATTGCTTATTTCGTATATCTCGTTTTTTACCTAACTCAACCTTCAGGGTTTTCGGATAAAAATTTACAAAACACCAACATTGCTTCAGTCAACATAGAGCCGGATAATAAAACAAACACAATAAACACGACCACAAGAGGGTTCGGATATTGGCTGGATCTATCGAGGTTGGTAGAAGTCATGTTCCACGTATCGGGTACCTTTTCCGATTGGGTTACTTTTGTGACCTTACACACGAAATGTGGAGAACGAAACTGATCACAATGAATTCAAAAGTGGGTCTATTATACGATATCCTCTCCATATTATCTAATTTCTCATTTGTACGTCTTACGTGACGTGACGAGTAGTTTAACATTCAGTACGTCTACATAACACAGCTTTATTTTCTCCATATTTTTCCAAAGCCTCTCTGTCTGAATCCATCATGATTATGTCAACATTTCCGAATCGAAAGTTATTACCGGACCAGTCATAAAAATGTCCTTAATATTAATGTATAAATGGCAAAAATATGTTCACGTCGACCGAGGATATTGTTTTGAGTTCGGGGTTGAAACTCTTGTGAGCACTGGAGGATTGTAAATTATTTTCAAAATACGAACAATTTTAAGCCTACACAGGGTAAGTCCTTATGGGTGAACGTTTTATTAATATCCTACCCAATGTTGTATTGACAAGGTTAAATATTTACGTTTTCTTTTGTATGAAGATATTAGCATACCTACGCTTGATAATTTTTTTTTTAATTTATTATTTATTTAGAAGCTCCCTTCCGATGATATCCCAATGTTGGTAATGGGCATCGAGGAATGAAATTTCAAGTATTTGCAAAAAGCCAAAGCATAGAACGCTTGTTAGGGACTGAAGATATTTTTTTTGTTCATGAACTTTTAATAGCTCAAATAACGACTACTATGTAAATTGAAAATGATAATTTGTTATACTACTAAATACGTTTTCTTGTATTCATATTTATAAGTACCTGCTCGAGAAACTTTCATATTTTAACTTATAATAAATCTTCAATCATTCCTTTTATTAAAAACACACAAGATAAAATTCTGAGATATTTTATTACCATGCGAACGAACGAATACCAAATCATAAACACTCACCCACAAAAAGTCCGAAAACAAGCAACACAGTCATAATTAACAACTTCCCATGCTACAATCAAATCACATCACGATCCATCACTTCACAATCCGAGCAATCCTGCAGCGCGCGGGAGACGTCTGCTCCGTCCGACGTCTGGCTCGCGACTGGCGCAGCATCCCTCCCACTCCCACCCCCTGTTATCATGATCCCGTAATTAGATAAATGTCATTGCTTTTGTCTGTGTTTTTTGACGTTTTGCGGAAGTAGAGTAGATGCATAACTAGAAGATAAGTTATAAGATTTGACGACTTCAGTGGTGCAGCGGGCGAGTCCGGCTGCGACGCAAGAGGTTGCGGGTTCGATTCCCGCCTCGGAACAAATTTGTGTACGATCTGCAGAAATTTGTTCCGTTGGTCTGGGTGTTTTCTATGTATCATAAAAAAAATCTATCTATATAAACAATGTATTAAATATGTCAGTTATCTAGTACCCATAAGTTTAGCTTTGAGTAGCCTGCTTTGGGGCTAGATGATGCTGTGTGGATTGTCCAGCATTATTTACTATTATTTATTTATTTATTTAAGATAACAACCGTGTTCATGTGCATAATGTACTACTATACTATGAGAAAACAAAAACTGCAGTATTAAGTAGGTATATTATACGGATAATTAAATAAAATGTACATTATTCATACTGGATAAAGTTTTATCGAGGATTATCCCAATAAACTTTTGATGTATTAAAATACAAAACATTATAGAACAGCTTCAAATTCAATTAGAATTTTAGGTTTCCAGTGTGGTGTGGGGTTAGTGGGGATTTCCCATTCGTAGTGATTCGTCATCGCAAAAAAAGTAGTGGTAATTTCCCATCGCACAAAATATTTTAATATTCTTAGTGGTGATTTGCCATCATTTTCTTTTATACGTGCACTACTGTATCTTAATGTATACTCAAGAACAAGATACTGGAGACAAGATACCAACATGTTTTCACAAAACATCTAACCCTTCGAAAAAGATGACCTTTTCTTAGGATTATTGAGATTCCCTTGAACAATGAAACTGCTTTCCTCTGACCGGTTTCATTGTTTCGGGCATTCCAGCTTCTATTTGTATACCGACTGCGTCACAAGACCAAATAGTTTCCTTCTACATTTATTTTTAACAATCCTTTTCTAGGATTTGTGAACTCGGAGTAATCTGGAGTAGCCTACTTCTTCGGGGCTTGTTTATTACTACAATTCAGAGCTTTGTGGAGACTATAAGTTGTTAGAAATGTACTCGGGGTCAGCAGAACTCTCATCCGAAAATGCCTGGCGTGATTGAGCCCTTTATCAGGAGGTTTCATTCACAAAGAGAATGGAGCTATCAATTGCTTGTGATTTCACCGAATCATTGTTGGGCGATGGTAACATACTGTACTACCCCGTAGTTGACGTTAGTATGATCCAAAATTAGCCCATTCATAGAGCTCTGGATAATATACAAGTACCAACGCGAACATTGTCCCCATTAAGCACAAAGCCAGTTCATTAAGAGCTATCTATCTCTAGTGGTTCAGTTCATTCAGTCTGTCACATGTACCTACGAGCGAGGTGCTGGGAAAAATAAGGGTATTATATTGTAGCCGCATTCTGAATATAGCTTTATGCATGCTCAAATATGAGGCATGGAGCTATAAAGTATGGATTTGGTTTAGGTAACAAAAAAGATGGATAGTTTTCAAACTAGCGCTTTTAAGTTTTCTCATAAATGGGACAAGGAGCCACAGAGCTTGGAGAAGGTTTTAGGTACGAAACTGAAGAACGGATCATAATTAAAAGTTAACAAGTTACCACAAGGTACGGTCGTAATTGTTGTAAGAAACTCACTAGGGAAAAAATTAGTTTTCTGAGGCTACGATTTTCGTAGCAGGAAATTCGTAGACTTTACAATGTGCTACGAATATTCTAATTCTACGGGTGTGCTTCCATTGTAGTCAGATTATAAGCCGAGGTGCGTGGTGTAGGTAGATACTCATTGTCTGACAAGATCTAGTACTAGTTAGTTGTCTAACTACGGGGCTGACTCACTGTTGTAATGAAACGAATGTGGCCGTACTTTTAAAGAAAATTTGCTTGGAAATTTATGACAATGACCACAATTTAATGATTTAACACCCAGCAAGCGAATATTACGATAAAATTAAAATCCACGAAGACACTTACTTGAACCATCATCATAACAAATGGCTGCACTGATTTTCTTTAAAATAAACAAAGTTTTCGATCACGTTTGAAGATTTCTCGGGTTTCCTGTTGTAAAATTATAACATGCTCGCCTCGTTCGTAGGTCGGCGCCATATTTCAAATTGTGCATACCTACGTATATCTCGACCATTAATTATAGCGAGTGCTCGATACTGTGCAATTACACTCGACTTACTGCAACTTATTTATTTCGATACTCTTATTTCTATATTCTATACTGCAACTGATATATTATTGTTATTTACATTGAGGAATAAAATGCTTATTTATTTTAAGTTTTTGTGATCATCAATATGAAAATATGTGTTTGTTAAAATTACGCTAAAACTACTGAACAAATCAGCCTAAAACTTTACAGTTTGCAGGAATTAAGTTTTTTATCTGGAACAACATTATCTCGACTTTTTTTCTGATTTTTGAGCTAGAATCTACCTAACAGTCAAAACTTTGAAGTTTGGATTGGTAGATTGAAGGTTTTTGAAACTAGTATGTTTTTTTAAGATACAAATAAATTGTTATAGGTAACGAAAGAGATAAAACACAGTGTATAAATAAGTCTGTGACTCAAATCTACTTATTTGAGTGATATAATTAAACAAACTTCAACGTTAAAACATTATTCTCGAGAAACTCTCACCTTCTCACGTGGAATTTTGAGAAACGTTTAATGAATATAATTCAATTAATAGTTAGGAGTTGATAGTAAGTTCTAGCATGTACCTATCTACGTGTTGTTAGTTATAAAGTTCACAATTATACTCAGGACTTAAATCATTATCGTTGTTATTTATTGAGAGTACGTACGAGTAGAGAGGTTGAATGCAGCAGGAACCTTATTGGAAGGTAGCGGCGAGCGCACGGGGGGATAAATAGCGTAGGGAATGGATCTAGGTTGGGGCTGAGGGGGCTTCTTCGTAAATATATGACCCTGTTTTCCATTTTAATTATAACCAACTTATTTCATTCGCTTCGTCCATGTGATCTGTTTGCCTTAGAGTAGGCCATACACCTTGCCGTGTGGTGCTGGCTTAGAATTAGCCTAACTCTTCCCGCGGGTGTCGTACGAGGCGACTAAGGGATATCCACCGGGGGCGGGCAGCAGCGCTCCCTACAGGATATTTCTACCACCGAACTGCGATCCCCAACCCGCATGCCCAGCATGGGGATTATGGACATTATGGACATAGTAGTCACGCTTACACGCACTCAGGTAAAGTTAACGAAACTGAACTTTATCCGTAACGCATATAAACGGGTATGTGTAAAATAGGCTTCATTAATAATCGTTAACAAGCTCACAAACATTGCGATCGTTGTTTCGCTAACGTATAATCAACATCGACTCGTGCTGCGGTCAGATTCGTGAACACGAAACGTGCTCATGCTCACTAATATTAATCATTTGCTATCCAGAGTCTATTTATTTAGGATTTTAAAACATGAACTAATAATTTATTGGTAACTGGTAAATAAAATTATGATATTTGGAATATAGCAGCAGCTTAACAGACTGTTTTGACTGGTTGTCCTTACATTTGAATTAATTAACTTTGAACATGTTTGCCGACCTCTGTGGCGCAGCGGGCAAAGGTCCGTCTAAGATTCAGAAGTTTGCTGGTTTGATTTCTGTCGTAGTACAAATTTGGTTTGATGCATGTTATTTTAATTACATAAACATACAATCATACAATACAGGTACTTTATTTTTATCTAGTTATGTTAGCTACCTATCTATGCAAATGTATTTTTCTGTTTACTTCAGTAAATTATATTTTTCCCGTATCTTTTATTTTATTCCCAGGGCCTAGTCCTCAATCCGTCCCCCGCCCCCCGCTTGGACGTGCCAATAATTGAATCCGGTTTTTTTGCACTTTTGAACCTCGCTGATTGGTTTTTGAGTGGAGTTCCCGCGCTCCTCCACTAAACACAGGCAAAACAATATGGCGGGAAAACCGGCATAAAACTTTTAGTTTACGACGGGCGCGCGGGGCAGTGGGGGAGGTTCAGCTTTTCATGCAGTAATAGTTAAAGTCATAATATAAAATAAGCACGTCGTAGTAAGATGCATTAAGGTCATATCCACTGAAGCGCCCCAGTTACATTCATTGCGAAAAAAAATCCGGTTGAACGCCCCAGCAACATTACATGCAAATTTTACCGCGCGGGGCAAAACTTTTCTTGTAGCTAACTTCACCCTAATGGAAAGAGTCTGGGGTCATCGTATGTTCCTCTAATACCGGTTCCGTTGGTAGAATGGAAAAAACGCAAGGTGCCACCTTCAGGTTTCCACCTGTTCTGTTGAGTAGTTCTGTTGACAAAACTACTGGGATTTTTTCCCCCATTAGTTCTGTGACTTAAAAGACTATGCTTTACACCTGACTCTTATCTCTACTATTCCCACCTGCTTGCTATCAGCGCCATCTATACATTTCGGTGCTGATTATTTTGGCCTTGTGTGAAGACACTTCTCTCCGAGCCTCGTAGGTACTAACTATCCTTACTCTATGCTCCGCGTTGATTCTACTAAATAACAGATGGCGCTATTAGTAAAATATTAACTCTTCAAGTCATTACACGTAGGCCTAGAGATAGATATAGCTATGTTACAAACAATAAAAAATGACGACCACTGTGGCACAGCGGGCGAAGGTCTACCTGCGACGCAGGAGGTTGCGGGTTCGATTCCCGCCTCGGGACTGTTGAAATGTTTGTACGATCTGCAGACATTTGTCCAGGGCGTTCTGGATGTTTTCTATGTATAATAAAAAATATCTTTATGTGTAGTGTATTAAGTACCTACCTATATTAGCTTGGGGCTAGACAATGCTGTGTTAATTGTCCAGCATTATTTATTATTAATAATAAATTTGATTGATTTGAAAGAACCTGAAAGCCGACTTCAAATTCCTTGATCACACTCGTTTTTAAGTTTTACGGAACATTAAGACTGCTCTTACTTTCACATTGAACACGCTATGTAGGTAGGTAGGTAGGTACCTACCACACGATTATGGTTTATCAAACTTTTGTTTGACCACGTCACTCCGATGGTAATCAGCAAGGAACCAACATCGTCACTTGTCGGTGTCGATGTGGCCTAAGATATCCCTATCTCGAAGGTCGAGAAGAAGATAGCCAGAGAAGACAACTTCCATCCATGGATGAAAAAGTCAATGCCAATTATTAAATTACTACTCACTGCCACGGCGGCGGCTTCTTACGCTGCGTTCACAAATATTTTGTTTAGTTAGTAAATATTATTTAAATTTTCAAAATATTCTATAATTTTATATGTTTGCTTGTTTTTCTTTTTGTTATTATTTATAGATTAAGACACTATTGTTTTAACAGTGGTTAGTCTTGAGGTCACCTCAAATCGGTTCCATCAGAAAACCAGCGCTACCTTGCAATATGTAAGATAGCATTAGCTGAGGTGGAACCCTTTGACCTGCGCAGCGCTACAGCGCGGAGCACACACCGGTAGCTCACCTACTCATCGCTAAGTACTTAGGTACCTCTTAATATGGCTGTACCTGCTAAATAAATGTTGTGCCTGGAAGGCTGGTACCTACCTACCTACATAGTGAATATCTAATTACCTCTGCTATTTGCTTTATTAACTTTTCAATTAATCTGTACTTTTCCTGTTGTGTCTTTCTTTCTTTAGTTCAGTTAATTTTAGCCCTTTATGTAAGTGGGTGGGTAGGTACATACCTACTCCTTCTTCTATTTATGTATAACTGTATTCATTTATTGTTTTAAGTTATGTACCTACTATTTCTGTTCTGTGCTGTATCAAAGTTGTGTTTGTCAATAAATGTTTCTCTATCTCTATCTCTATCCAAGAACATAAACATAACATAAAAGGTTACAACATTCCTTGCCGCCAAACCAATTTTCTTTCCATGTTCGTAAGGAGAAAATGGCTTATGCAAAGGTCGGGGCAGCCTTTACACAATTAATCTTCACCTAGTCTATCTATCAATCTCTTGGCCCAAACAGGATCCATAAAACAGTCACACAGCCAAATATAAACAACCTCCGACGTAGAGCGCAGATAAGTCAAGTATTCACGACGCATCGCGCGCCCTCGTCACGTAACTCCGTAACTCACGTGAAACTCGCGTGTTACGGCAGGCTGTGGCTGTGGCCCCTCGGCCGGAGGATCGGAATTACCGTTATTGTCTTGCGAAGTACGAATGCTCAATTTTTGAGACGTGATCGGGAAGTTTTGTAATAGGATGTCAGATAAAGTTAATGAAGTAGAACATCTTTGTTTAGAATAAAAGAAAAGTTTAATAGAGGAAGCCTTTCCATACTCTAGGTAGCGAAACAAAAGTGTGAAAAATCTGCAAATAGAAACTGAATCATGTGCCAAGCCCACATGTCGTTGTTGTCTCGTGTCACTATGCTCGACACCATGCTATTTATTATTTTTAAACCGATCCTAAAATAGTTTTTTACAAACGATAGGTAAATCAAGTATACCTACCCTAGCTACAAACGGTTTGCTGGAATGGCTCAATCAAATTTTAAAACATATAACACTTTATTTTAGTCTTTTAAAACATAGGGACCGTAACTTGAAGCATAGGTTGTACCATTGCTTGTACCATTTTAAATGCAAGATAGTGAAAAGGGAACTATGAAAACAAAAGGAGTTTTGTATAATTATGGCCACATGTCTGAAGCCAGCGCAGACATAATTCACTGCACACTTAGCTCCCGCAGCGGGATGTAAATGTTACAATGTTGAAACTGCTTCCTAGTTTTGTTTTCTTGTAGCAGTGTACAGATATCTAACACCGAGTCGCACAGCTCGCGGCTTGTTTGAGAATGAATAATGATTCTCTTTGATAGGTTACAATTTTGATAGCGATCAGATTTCAGCTCTCTCTGCATTGGAGCAGGTTAGATAATCCTTTGACATTTGATATTCAAAAATACTTTCAACAAAGGTAGAGAAGGATTGGATATTAACATAATGAGCCTCTAAGAGAAAACGGCTCCAACTAAGCCTACTGTTAGAAAGATTTTGTTTTATTTATATTTTAAACTAGCTTCTGCCCGCGGCTTCACACGCGTATTTTCGGTATAATAAGTATTTCCTATTGTTTAAGTTAGGCTATTTTCTAAATATATGCCAAATTTCATCTTGATCTGTTCAATAGTTTTGGAGATCCTAGGTAGGTAACTAAAATTTCACATTTCACAAACTTGTGCATCACACTAATATTATAAGTGCGAAAGTTTGGATGGATGGATGGATAGATGGATGGATGGATGGATGTTTGTTACCTCTTCACGCCAAAACTACTGAACGGATCGGGCTGAAATTGGTACACAGTTACTTCTAATCCTGGAATCCAACATAGGCTACTTTTTATCCCCTAAATCAGTTCCCATGGGATAGAAATCACCTTTAAACGTTTCCATAGAAACAACACGTGCGAAGCCGCGGGCATAAACTAATTTATAATATTAGTAAGATTCTTGAATAATAATATGTTTTTTACCACTCTCGCTTGAAAACGGTGACTTTAGGATGGACGCGTCAGAGACCAATTTGAATTTGCTTTTTTATTTAATTTCTTTTAAGCTTGGTTAAGTTAAAATATCGACGAAAAAGACTGTCGAAAATCGTCCTAAATTTGGACGCTTGCCACAGAACGGTAAATTTTGATGATTTATAAGAGTTTATTTAAAGGTTCTTGACTGGTACATACATTCAATTTACCGGTATTCAATGCAAATATCTAGAAATTGACATGCAAGCCGCACAAAATAAAGCCATATTCAATAGTTATTACGCCCCATTTCCTTCAATTGACATTCCAGAAATGTTGCTACGTGTGCTCTAGAAACAGGCAGATCTTTCTATGATTTGCTATTGTTGCGTGACTGACTGGAAACCGTGTTTGGTTTCCGTCCGCCTTCAGAGAGGCAACGCATCCAGACAACGCACAGCCTAACCAACACCGTACCTAAACCTCAAAATTATTTATTTTCCTCTTTCAACTAAAATTTCCCAAAATACTTTCCAAAATGGACGTGGAGATTCATTGGTAAAAAGATGTCAATTTGATACTAATAATGATTGTGTAAGTTATTAAGTTTTTTACCAACTAGAGTTTCGTTATTCAAAATAATAATTTCAAATTATTTGACAACATGAGTCAGCTCCAAGCAGTGAAAGTCGCGGGCACTTACTAGGTAGTGAGATGAACAGCGATCACTCGTTGTGCAGTCGAGTAACGTCTGTACGAGTCACTGGAGGACGATGAATTCAGATTAGCGGCGGCGGGCGGCGCGGTGAGACGTGTCTTTACGGTGACATGTATATTTGGAGAAAATAATGTAATAATGTCGTCAGGCCCTTGTTAGACACGCTTCTGATGATGTTTTCAAAATAATCTAAAAGAACTTAAATCGGATTTTGTTTATGGTTAACATTATTAGTAACATTTTGGTAGCCGCATCATTTGATTTTTCCATTGTGATATAACTTATTTGATTGCTGTTGAAACGTAAAAGCTAGAAATAAAACAAAAACATGGGGAACACGCAATTTACAATGATACCAGACTTCTTATAGAGTCCGCAGGTCTGCGGAATGCTTAACGAGGGACATCTTCAGGGTGAGTGCGGTTCTAGACGCGCGCGTCCGCCTCTCTCCGACACAAATAAGGTTCCTAGTTAACCCGCTTACATACGTAGTCAAACTAGTTTTCACTGCCCATTTTTTAAGCAAACCAGCATCCATGAAATAACCAAGGTTAAATGACTAAGCCAGTCAGCGTAAGTAAAATCTTTGAACTATAAAAATAATAATTCACAAACAGCGTTTCCACGTAACATAACATTTGCGTTTTAAAGGCGAACAGCCCCTCCAAACCCTTTGCCCAATCGGCCAGTCCTCTCAGTTGGAAAAGGTATTTTTACGTCCAACAGAAACTCAACAAGTCATTGGGCATGAAATTCAGCGTCCCAAAAGCGACCGCGCTAGAGATGGGAGGAAATTCCCATGAAATCTCGTTCATAGCGTATTGGCTAAAAGATTTATTATAGGAATACATCGTTATTGCTTTGGGATTTGGAGGTACACCCTGTCACAGTTACTAGTTGACATAATTTAAACCACCAAATTCCATAGTGAGGCTGCTAACTTGATGGACATGGTCGGTAGTATGAATATTGGTTGTCACCTTCCAAAACGTATGGGATGGGATTCCGAAAATGTTTGATGATGTTGGTTTGATTACAAATCTCTAGAGTTAATTTATTAAGACCACGATGCTTTGCTACTGTAATGGTGGAAGTCTGGTTATCTAAATATTATACAGGTAAACCAATTCTCAAAAAACTGTACCTACAATCAGAGCCCGAATAGGTAATGTAATGTTTATACAGGCTGTTACAGAAAGGGTGTACTTAGACCAAAGGGGGTAATTCTGGACATCGAAGGGGTCAACGTTTGTTCTACGATTTTTTGAATTTCAAACACTTCTTAACGTTACTTGAATAAAATTGGAGATGTTTTGTCTTCATATTCGTGTTCTTTTACGTGTATTCTTACATTATTATTTTGAAATTTCAAAGTATTTACACAATTTTTTGTAGTTATTTCATGACGAAACACTGGTTTTGCTGGAAAAACAAGCAAAAAAACAATGTTGAAATGCAAGAGTGCATTTAAAATAACAGGAGTAAGCAGAAAAAAAATAACTTTAGTATTGAAAAAATCTAGAAAATATTTGAAATCGTTATTTACAAATTGATCCCCTCGGGGTCCCTGATTTCACCCTTTCCGTAGCACCCTGTATAGTACTCCTACAACTCTATCCTATCCATACTCTATGCCTTTACAGATTGAAAGAGTCCTTTGCTCTGAATTTCGAGACAAATGTTTGTCAACTCGAAGAATATGAATTTATTTGAATAAAGTGAATGTAATCGGGAAGAAGGTACTTTAGAACTTGGAAGAGAGCTTTGTATTGTACATATTTGAAAAGCTATTCAATATCATCGTTCGATAAATGTTTTATTTCAGAGTAATTTATTTCGGTTAATTTCTGGGTTTTTATAAAATGAAAAACTAGGTATCACGGTAGGACAACCTCTGTGGCGCGGCGGGCGAAGGTCTGTCTGCGACGAAAGAATTTGCGGGTTCGATGCTCGCCTTGGGACAAATATATATGTTCGGTCTGCATCAGATATTTGTTCCGGTTGTGCTGGGTGTCTTCTATGTAAGTATAAAAAAAATATATCTATGTAATGTATTCTATTGCGTATATTAGTTATGTAGTTCCCATAATACAAGCTCTGCTTAAATTAGGGCTGTGTGAATTGTCCATTATTATTTACTTATCAAAGTAATTTTCCCGTCCGTACCAACTTAATTCAATCCATTCAATATTTAGACTCTTGCTTCAAACATTTCCCAGCATCAAACTGAACTAAAGTTAAATGCAAAGAAACTCAAACTTTTCAGCGGATTTCCCTTTGACAGAGCGGAAATAAATAAGACGATAAATTACCGATACCAAGTTTCATTCGATTTAAACAAATACTGATAGCATAAATCAACTCCTTGTTACACTGGCGAAGAGTTGAGTAGGTATCTAGCTATAGCTTTATGTGTGTATTTGTGCTTTTGTGAATTATCACTAACGTCGAGTCGAATGGTCGAGATTTTCACACATTTTCACATGGGAAGTCATGACTTCCTATGTGTAAAACTATCTTTATTCACAAAGAAAATTACAATCAAATAATAGATATAAATCTGCAGGTAGCTCAACTGAAAATGTATGTGAAAATGAAATCATTCATGAATGATGATATGACTATTATATTAACCTCCTCATGTTCTACAGACACTCACTCCCGCAGCCCTCCACATTCACTTACAGCACATTCATCTCTGCTTTGTTCGCAGCAGTTCATTCAGTCTGTGTCCCCTGTGCGCGGTCTGGTCCAATCACACGCGGCAGCAGGCAGGTGCCCCGTGATTGATGATGAGGACGGTGCCCGAGGACGTGTCACACCGTGTGTCTGATGTCTGCTGCAGGAGAACTGTTCCAGACTTATTGGTGGACGTCAGATTTTACGTACCTACGATTCAAATGCCTAAAGAAAGACGGAGCAGAAATTTATTGTCAAGTCCGACAGTAAATTGTGGAACAAATTTGCCAAACAAACAATATTCTACCAACAATCATCATCATCATCGTCATCATTCAAAGATTTTACGGATTTTATTCACTGCTGAGTATAGGCCTCCCGAAGTTTGTGCCATCTACCACGGTCTTGTGCTCCTTTGACGCCCCCAAAAATATTCTTGTACAATTTTTTGGTACATACACACACTTTGTATTTATAACTTAGTTACAAGAATTTCGACTCTACGTAGCGTCCCATTTCTGGGCAAACGCTCAAATCTTTTTGGCCTACGTTCGAAAGAACTAAGCTAATTCATCCTTTGGTAGAAAACCTAGATTAACTTCTCTCTTTCTGTGAATTTAAACAATATCAGCGAAAAAAATAGCCATTTCATAACCTGCCAAACTCACTAGTATCCCTGCAACACGTCCACGTCCTCGTCCGCTCATCCAGCGACCAGCCCTTCGAGAATCTTGGTAATTTCACTGATTTATGGCACGAGCCCTAACAGACGTTCGTTTAGATAAATTGTTGGGTTTATTCTGTTATTTTTGTATTCCGTTTTGATATATTATTATGTATGACGCCGTGTTGTGTTTGTAAATTGGTGGTGACCCACTTGAGTGAGCGTTGCATTAGTCTGTGACTTTAGGACAAATTTATTACTTTTCACTCACTGAGAATTCAGAAGTAGGTACATACATGCTATCAAAAAAGTTCTTGCTCTTTCAAAAGTTTAATACGGGTTTAAACATGGAGCATCTTATAAAGAATTCACACTTCCGTCGACAGCTTGCTATCATAAAAATATTAAACTCATACCCTCTTTCAATATCACCTCTCAATATTCCAGCGCCGCGCCCGTGACGCCATCTAGTGTCATATTTTATTCCGAGCTTTCCCTTCCCTCAATCTTATAGATCGGTTACCTTATCCAGTAGCTAGCACGGAATACTAATGGGATGGAATACCTACTGCTATCATGACTTTACACTAAATAGCTCGAGGCGGCGGATGCGTGACTGGAAGGGGGGGGGGGCATTTCCAGATTTGAAGGAATAGGGTTTGACAAAAAACGTCATTAAATATCATCGCAAAAATTTACGACTTCGGCGGGACTCGAACCCGCATCCTTCCGTAAGTACCGGAATGTGCTAACCAACTACACCACGAGGTCGAGTGACGCTGGAGTCGAAAATCTTTGCGACTTTCTACGGACTGTAGCGCCGTTATTGTGATATTTAATTTCTTAGAAATTTGCCAGAGTGTGAGGCTTACGCACTATAAAATCAAAAACTTTAAAAAACGTCATCATAAGTAAAACGTTTAAAATGCGTATTTTCCCTCGTTCCATTCACCGCGAGAAACGTTGCATTAAGTTACATCACAGGTCCAGCTTAGTACCTGTTATGAAAAACTGAAAATAACTGGTATCAGTCGCTCGATTAATATAATTTAAGAAAAAATCAGATCGAGCACATTGAACAAATATCTACCTGTGCATGATGTGGTCTCATTTGCAAGCCCTCGCTGAACATCTACATTAGGGCACCTCAAATCAAATATAATAATCTGTGAATGTGTTTATGACACCCCTTACGTACCTTTATTTAACCCTAAAGCACCGTAAAGGGTCATACAGGCCCGTCCAACCAACACAGGCTTATTGTAGGGAGGGGCAGAAATGTTTCTGCTAAGTTCGGTTTTACGCAAAAATATAGATTGATCGAAAAAGAATTATTTTTCAGAACGTGTTGGATGGTACTAGTCAAAAATTCGAAAAAATTTCTCTACTTTTTACTCAAGTATTGTAGTTACATTTAGGTGAAGGACATAACAATTTTGTTTTTTGATAGTATTTACAGAAATCTCTGCCCGAAAGTTCTTAGTCAAAACGAAACCCATCCCTATTTATTAGTAGGTAACTGGTTATTATCTAATAATACACACCCGGCCTTAACTACGGTTTCATTTGCGAGTGTTACGTGCTTGCCCACTGTTTTATAGCAGGTATACATTACACTGTAAGTACTGTACGCCTTATTAAATCCAATCTATTAGTCCGGGTGGTATGGTGAATATTGTAATTGAATGTTTTAGATTTAGGCAGATTTATAATGTCTGTGGATAGTAACAGGCCTGTTTTCAGTTAGCAAATCTTATCTAACTTAGTAACAACTTTGGTAAAGATAACTGTCAGTAAAATTTAGCAGGCCCTTATGTTGTGCATTTTTTCTTACTTTACATAGTATAGGCATACCTATACTTCATAATATATTCCTTACTTTACATAGAGGTATGCCTATAGTATTTAAAGTAAGGAAAAATGCACTATACTATGGTATAGACTACTGTTTTACTCTATTGTGCACTTCTACTGAGCAACTTACCTACTCTGCGTGCATCTACTTGAAGCAATTCTCCCCATTCTGCAATTAACTCCTACTCTGCAATTTCATACAACTGCGCTTTTGATTCAGGCAGTGTCGCCCCCAATCCCTGCAGTTAATCCATATTGACAAAGCGGAAAAACCGGTTGAAACCTGCCTGAAGCGGTAGATATCCGGTAATTGGAAAACTCGGAGAATCTTTCATCGGATCCGATGCTCAATTGGCTCGGTGACCTGATTAAGCTCAGATTTGCTTTCGGGTGAACACGAATTGGTTTATAGAACGAGGTTTTTAAATGAGCAGATAGGTAAGTACCTATAGATCCGCGGAATAATCAATATCATCATGTGCGTCACGAGCGTAGTTTCACGCCCGCGTATTGGTAACCCTTTCACGAGGAACCCCACATTTACATTTACCTAAGGGCTCTTGTAGACACACGTGTTTTGCGCAATAAAAACCTACGGTTAATTCACCTTGCGTATGCACGGTCGTCAGCGTGTTGTATGGATCACTAGTTTCTGCCCGCGGCTACGCACGCATTGTTCCTATGGCAACGTTTAAAGGTGATTTCTATCCCATGGGAACTGATTTATGGGCTAAAAAGTAGCCTATGTTTGATTCCAGGATTAGAATTACTTGTAGGTATGCAAAATTTCAGCCCGATCCGTTCAGTTATTTTGGCGTGAAGAGATAACAAACTTACATACTATCCATCCATCCAAACTTTGACATTTATAATATTAGTTTGATTATGGAAGAATTCACAAAATGACCGAGTTACCGCAGACATTCTTTGTTATTATTTTAGTTTTAAAATACCTAAACAATAAAAATAACGATTGACGCATTCCAATTATCAAACACAATCATATCAAAGCTAAACGAAATTACAGGCAATGTTCGGCACCCATTGCTGTTATCCCAGCAATGGATAAACAGCCAATACTCGGCATGCTCAGTTCTAACATTGAAAGCGATAAATGTGGCATTCTCCGCCATTCCGCGGATTACCAGCTAATAACCATTCGAGCTGGTCGCTGGTGCTTGTTCTTTGTTTCGCGATAGGGTTAGGGTGTAGGTGAAAGGATTGAGAGCATCTTCGGTATTATAGGTAACACATTCACTGCCAGGCCTCAGCGGTGTCACCAGCAAGGACGTGCTGCTTGCACGGCTGATGCACCAGATGCACCAGATCACAGATTTTACCGCTTGATGTAATGTAATGGATATCTATAAAACCTATGCCCAAGTAAGACTGCATCGTCAATCGATATTTACATTCACTCATTCAATTTCCTTTACGTGATGAAAAACTCTTCTATCGATTCAAAAGCCACATTTCCACCACATCCATAGGCAAGTACCTTACTATATCAGATACTCGTCGTGCGTGCTACGTAATTCTATCAGAACAACTCCATGGCTGCATTTGTGAAGACAGTAGATTTTTCAAAGGAAATTACCAGCGCGATGGGCACTTGTTCTATCGAAAACGTACTCCATGAGCGTGTATCATCGCAACGATTGTCTCTATTAACTTGCCGCGTGATGCTCGCCTGCAGACATGGTCTCCTATGACAGATTTCATCGCTTCCTCTCCTACCTTAACATCGACGAGAACCATGACAGTTAACGCCTCCACCGACTCGTTAAACGCGAGTAATGCGATTTTAACTTTCCTTCTCCCAATGATCAGGGCGATTGGTATAATTACCGAGTTTCAGGGAGTTAGCGCGAACCCTTGTTAGATAGTACAGTAGATCAAGTTTTGTTGTTATTGACGAACATTAGCTGGTCAATATTCATCGATTCCCACAACTATTTCACTGCAATTTGCACAACACAATTTTATTACGAAAGGAACCCCGTTTTTCGTGGAATTATCACTTTGTCAATAGTTTTGACAGTGTTCTTCTAGCACTAAAACTATATAGGTAGCTGTATAGGTTGGTACATTATAACATCTATCCATATAAAAAACATCCAGAGTTTTATATTTAAGATATTAGTTTTATATTTAGCTATCCTATCCTAGGAATATTATAAAAACAAAATAAGGCGAAGTTGTGAGATGTTCAATCAAAGACAAAGCCAAAACTACTGAACGGATCGGGCTGAAATTGAACTAGGGATGCGCGCACGAAGACATATCAAAACAGGCTACATTTTATAGTGTAGTATCAGAAGTCTAATTCAGTAGACCAACATTTTGAGACTTTCAAGGCTCAGCAGTCGGGTTATCCCGGTAAAAAGCAAACCCGCGAAGAGAAACCGATGTGGTGGCTTAATTAATGAAGAAACTATGAAGTCAAACTACTGTTTTTCCCCTACTATGTATTAGTATTTGTTCTGTACTCTATTCCTCTATTAGCGGTAATGGAGGGAAGTTTTTGTGGTGCGTGACGATTGTTGCCTCTTCAGGGGTCACTTTTACTGGCTCTGTATTTTGCCATTCGGGATTTATTTACGGGAATATCGATATCTTTATAACTGATGTTGCGTTTTGTTTATTGATTAATTTAATTTAAAATATGATTTTGTTTTATGGATAGGTATTAAATAAAATAAAACACGACCTCAGGTAAAACTGGTCATTTTTAAACTGAGAGCCATTTTTTATTAAGAATCTTTAGTGAACTTTTCGGTATCTAATTTGTAATTTGTTTGATGCGTAGGCAACTTCTTTTGTTAATTAAGTTAATTACCATAAAATACAGACATAAATTGACTAACAACGTTAATGTAAGAGGAAATTAAAGCCTAATTAAAGCTAGTGCGCTGGGACAGCTCTGAGGAAATTTCCCTATTTAAATTTTATGGTTCCCTATTTCTGTATTAGGGACCTCTTTAAGCCTTAGTAATAGCGAAAAGGGTTCGCCATAAGAAAATACCATGTCTTTTCCAAAAACATAACAGCCAAGCATTTGATTAGCAATATTCTACCTAAATACGCATCTTTATATGGAAATGTTTATACAAAACACCTGGCTATTTGCAGATCTTGTAAACATTTGTCATGCATGGGAATGGGACCCGCAATCTCCTGTGCTTCTTACTATATTTCGTCCACTGCGCCACAGAGGACTTCAATCATCATCGTCACCATCGTCACCCGCATCCATGTTTTACCCACATCTGGGTAATAGGCGTCCCGAAGTTTCTGAATTATCAATGATCGTTTGTGACAAAGACGTTTTGATGTTTTTGTTTATTGCCGTTAGCCTATTAAAGTTGGTTTTGAACTTCAATTATAGGTACACCTTATATCTTATAACAATAAGACACCTCCTAACAAAGTCGCGGGTGACAGCTAACAATAAATAAGTGTACGGAACACTTCCCCACACAGTCCATTCATCCTTCAGGAAAATGCTAATTGTCTTGACAATATGCATTTAATTGTGTTCCTAATTGTGCTTCATTGTGGCTGAACAAAGGTTGTGCTCCGACGTTTTGTCTTGAATAATGAGATAAGTGATGCTGAGGAGGTGACGGGCTTCTTTTCTTTTTTGGGTGGAATGTATTCCATTTGATGAATGAATAATCGACTGCGATTTTGAAATGTAATGCAATATCAACGCCAGAAACTGCCTTGCTTAGCAATTTTGGTCTTGGGCTGTACATTGTCTGCTGCCATTTTCTTCTCGAAATATTTTTAGAAAGATATTATGATTTACTTATTAGATTAATTAGTAATTATTTTAAAAAACATCAATGTAAATCTGTTTAAAATGGTGTCTGACTATATCCATACACATCACATCAACAGCCTTCACCCAGTCCACAGCTGGACATAGGCCACATACATTCCTGAACAACTGCGAGAGAAAATAAATAAGATAATAACTTTACCCTCAGTAAAAACTAAACTTAGACTTAAGAAGGTTAGAAACCTTGTCAAAGACAGAAAAACTGTTTTTGTCATTCAAAATGAAATGTTACGTTTCCCGTAGAATATTTTCGTAGCACTTTCGTATCGGTTTCGTAGCAGTCTCGTAGCATTTGTCGTAGACATGTTCGTAGCACCCTGACCTACTTTCAAAACGATCTTTATAAAATTAGTTTGAGTTTTATTTCTTGGCGCAATTTTTGTTCCTTCCTTTAAAATTGATAAAAAATACTGTATTTACGTGATTTTAATGCAGGTTCGTACTGAAAATAATCAGTGCCTGCCCACAGTACAACGGGCTGCAGTGTGAATTAGCAGTGCGCCCATGATTTAGACGTCGCGATGCAAAGACTACATGATTTATTATACTTACAACAGAGGTTAAGGTGCGGTTTCTGTGTGCGATTTCTTAAGCTCAATAATAAATAATATATTACGCTTTAAATAATGAAAGTCCCTATGCAACTATACAAATGGCTCAATGGACATGGTTAGGAGCAGTTCACATTCAAGAACGGACCAGTTGTGAATTCCTTTTAAACTTAGACGCTGATAGCTCGGACTGGTCCATCATTGTCCCAGATCGTAATGACAGCTGTAAGATCCAGGGGGCTGATTTTGTTAGGTGTAGGTTAAATTATCATTTTCATAAAGAAATACATGTTGTCAGGCACATAGCGACAAGCTAGCTCGAAATAAAAGTAAACACGATAAATACAAGTATATGTATATCTATCCATCTAGCCGTTTTTGGCTACAGTGACTTGGACTTTGTACTCAATATTTATCAAGTCAAACTTCCAAATTGAAGACAAACCAAACTATTTCGACTACTTATTACATAAACCTTAACCAAAGCATCCCGAATAAATTAAATCAGCCTCTGCAGACTTTGGCGCAGGGTTCGTTGTTTCGGCATCCCCCAACTTGGAGTATAAGTTTTGAATAAATTTTTAAGGAGTTTAGTCATTATTAGCAAAATGAGATTTAGTCACTCTTAAAAAACATGTAATCGTATGATACATTTCTGACATCGAAGTTCCTACTTCCTACACTTGACTTGACTTGACTTAAGTGACTCAGTATCCAATTTTTGTCGTGAACGTGCGGCCACAGGTTGCACACGTTCAGAATACCGTTCACACTTCCTACACTTGACTTGACTTGACTTAAGTGACTCAGTATCCAATTTTTGTCGTGAACGTGCGGCCACAGGTTGCACACGTTCAGAATACCGTTCACATAAGGTCTAGTTCTCGCCTTCTTTTCTCCTGAACACCCTGAAGATCGGGTATGTATCGCGTATCTTGTGTAGGTATACTCAAGTCGTATTCGCTGACCCACCTCGTGTTCGCTCGCTCGCGTCACACGACGTCGCTCTCGCCGCACAGTTCGCTCACGTCGCCGACAGCCGCGCGTCATCGCGACAAACGAGCTCTAAACAAAACCCTCTGCAACGTAATACATACTCGTACGTACTATTAACTACGTAATAAGATACGCCTACGGATGTGTGTTGTTGAACGGAAATGAAATACCTTGGTTTATTTCGGAGAAAGAACCGCGAGCAGATACAAAGTTAGAAAGCCTTTTGTTTGCTGTTTTATTTTGATAGTCGACCTTAGAGATATGGAAAGAAGAGTCATCAGATCAGATCAAGTGTGGATGTTTATAGAAGACGTATTTTATTGATCCGATATGGACCTGCTTTTTGAGGATTTATGAACAATATTAAAAAAACTCGAATAACAGGATAAAATGTTTTAATCTTATGATAAATATTATTTATACTACACCTGCTCTGAAAGTTGCCTATTCCTTTTCCATTTATAGAATATAAAGTATGTCTTTGCAGGCCTATAGGAAACCGGGAGGAAAAACTCTATGGAATTTCATTTCTCACGTGTTTTAGCGGGAGGAAAAAGTGTATGGAAATCCATTTCTAACGTGTTATTTTTTTTTAATTTCCTAAAAGATCGGCCGGTAGCTATGGTTATTTTCGTTCGGTCAAACGACAAAAAGTTTTTACTCCAAGTCCATTAGGCCTCCTCCGATTTCCGAACAATATTTTGAAAAAAGAACCCAAAGGCTGGCGCGGTCAATGAGGTTTTACCAACACGGGCGCGGTAAGTTCTTCTAAATTTTAATTAATAATTAATTCTGCTTTTTATTTACCTCGAAGGTGTAGTATAAAGCACTATTTATCACTCAGCAGAAAGTGGGATTCCTACCTCGTGTGTTTTAAGGCCCTCGGCTGCGCCTCGGGCCCAAAACGACACACTCGGTAGGAATTGACCACTTTCTCGCCTTGGTGTAAAATGTACTATTAAAACTAGCTTCTGCTTGCCGCTTGACTCGAGTTTTTCCGGGATAAATAATGCCCGATATTTCGCCGAGTTTTGCCGTGAAGATGTATCAAACACCTTACATGTGGCGTTTATATCATTGTGTGTGATGTGATGTGTTATAATATGTTGTCGCATGCAGCACAGTAATGGAGTGGTGACTACACAACATGGGCTAAGCCCTTGACCCTTATTTACGACCTCCGTGGCGCAGCGGGCGAAGGTCCGCCTGCGACGCAGGAGGTTGCGGGTTCGATTCCTCGGAACAAATTTGTGTACGATCTGCAGAAATTTGTTCCGTTGGTCTGGGTGTTTTCTATGTTTAGTAAAAAAAAAAACTATCTATGTAGTGTACTGTATTAAGTACCCATAACACAAGCTCTGCTTAGCTTGGGGCTAGATAATGCTGTGTGAATGGTCCAGCATTATTTATATTTATTTATTTATTGATTGACGCTAGAATCCGGCCCAGCAGTTTGTTAAGCTCTGAGCCTCCGGCCTTTATGTCAATTCCATGAGCTCTAGGCTGATTGCCCGTCGGTGTGGGTGTCAACTTGTCAATCACTAGGCAAATAAAACAGAAATACAATTGTTTTGGCTACAAGAAATAAATAGTTTTGCATTTAATGTACAAAAGTTCTCCAACTTCTTTTACGAATTTGTATCAATACAATTTCATCTGATATTGTCTGACTGTGTATACGTTTATTTATATTATATACGGGGGTTTGTGAATACGTAAATATGTTTTTATTACATAATCTCCAAAACTACTAACCAGATAATGATAAAACAAAAAAAACGCAACTTATCTGAGGAGCGCGTGTAAAGTCGTATAAAATAATTGAAACTTTCTTTATCAATAAGTAAATTAGGCGAGCTTATTCTTTACAACGAACAGAATACTTATAAAAATGGTATGAAAGTTAAAAAGCGTTATGTCAAAATGCTTCGATTAAAAAAACGATTTTTGGAAAGAAGTGAGAGGAGCAGGATCGTATTTAGGAGGAAAAGAAAGGGGCCGTTTTAATCGTCGTCGTTTTACATCGTTTACCGACAGTCTATCGAGTGCAGATCAAACTAATTATTTATTTATATTTATTGATATGCAAAACTGGAAACAAAAAAAGCAACTAAGGTTCTTTTCTCGTTCTAGATACTAGATTGTGATTCAAAACATACATAAACAACATAATTAGATAATAATGCAGTAAACGCATACTATTGTATATCTTGGTATATCTTGAACAATTTTACTTATGGTCTTATCTAGCTGACCCGCTTGTCTTGCTACATCCCTGCTATCATAACAATGCAGGTATAGGTACTATAATAATATAATTCCTGTAAGCGAACGTCTTCAAAGCACCATTTAGTTAAATAGTTGTGTGAGTTTGTAAGTGGGGCTCCCGGTGTCGTTCGCTCCTTGAACGCGGTGGAAGTAAGGAGCGGGAAGCTTCTCTGATACTGTACTAGCTGGAGTAGTATTTCGGGAAATAGTCGGTAATGTTTTATTCCAGGTGTAAAACCTAATGCGTGGTAAATTTCAGCTCGATCCGTTCAGTAGTTTTGGCGGTGCACTGTAACAAACATAGTAATATTGGTCGTGGTGTTTAAGTATTTTGTATTATTACAGCTTACTTTGGGCCAGATGATGCGGTGTGGAAATGTCCAGGAATATTTTATTGATGAGTGAACGACTATTAAGAATAAATAAATATTTATTTATTCTAATCCTGGAACATTCACACAATAGGAATAATTAGTAATGAATAGGATGCGAAGAGAAGATGTACCCTTAGAAATACAGAATCTAGTCAATCATTCGTTACAAAGACATAGCCCACTATCTCTTTCACCCTGCACCAAGTTCCTGAAAGGCAAGGAGTTTGTGACGTCATTACCCTCCAGCTCCGCGATACTCCCGATTACTTCACAGGATGGGATCATTCACTGCGTCATACAAACGGGACTTCATCTACACTTATTATGTTATGAAGAAAGTTTGTAAGTCATGTTTGAAACTTTGGTCTTCACTGTTTTGACTGACTACAATAGAATAGTGTTTCGGTTGAGATTACTTTTAACAGTGCTATTATATTTACACCAACCTTCAAACCAGAATACAACAATGCCGTACGCAACAATGGTCGGTAACTCGGACGAGCCCTAAGTAATAAGAAGACTTATTTACTTTCATATTACATATTACATCTTCCAACCTAGCTTTCCACCCTAGGTTTGAAGTTGGGAACTTTATATGTCATCTTCCAACCTCTGCCAGGTTGGATAGTAGGAATAAATTATCTTAATTATTATTAATAATAATAATAATAATGCTGGACAATCCACACAGCACCATCTAGCCTCAAAGTAAGCTACTCAAAGCTTGTGTTATGGGTACTAGATAACTGATATATTTAATACATTATATACATATAGATAGATATTTTTTTTTTATTATACATAGAAGACACCCAGACCAACGGAACAAATTTCTGCAGATCGTACACAAATTTTGTTCCGAGGCGGGAATCGAACCCGCAACCTCCTGCGTCGAAGGCGGACTCTCGACCGCTGCGCCACTGAGGTCGCCATAATAATATTATGTTCCCAACTTCCAAACTGTCATTAATGCGGTACATTCATGAAGCATTGATACTAAAATCAAAGAAGTAATGTTGATTAGATACAAATCGACAAAAAAACATTTTCTCTAATTAAAACAGCTTATCCTTATTCGTTCGAATGTAAATACAGCTAATAATAAGAATGGTATTAAGAACGGATACCTACAACGATACGGGCGCGCTTCGTGATACAACCTCATGGCAAGACAGTAGGTATTATAGAATACCTACCTTATCTCATAAATGAACATGCGAATATTTTACACATTCGATGTTCGATTTCTACCCTAGACAATTCGCCGTTTAGTGTGATAATGATAAAGCCGGCTTTTCACTATGGGATATAATATAATATATATTACATCTTGAGATATAATATTTTATCGCTCACCATACATTTTGTACGAGACCGTTCACACTGTGCTATAAAATATATTACATCCCAAACTATAAATATTTTTTCGACCGAGTGAGCGATATTTGAAGGTCATTTGAAGGTGTATATTTTACCTCACCTCCCCGGACACCGCGCCTCCCCCGCTTGGCCCTCCGTTTGAATGTTGGCGTTCGTGTGCAGACGTGTAAACTGATCATGTGTGTTCCAAAATATATATCTTACAGTGTGAATAGCAATCGCGGGATGTAATATACAGCTCAAGATGTAATTTATATTATATCCCATAGTGAAAAGCCGGCTTAATGCTATGCCTTCAGATGGGAAACCTATTTGTTTCGGCAAGTAGTAGTGTATAAACACATTTTGGTATAGCGTGATGTAGAGTCCCCCACCTCTCGCTCCACAAGAGAATTATTTCCCTAATATTCTTGTTTCTCTTGTAATTCCCAGCAGTAAACATAAACTCTGCCACATCGTCCTCAATGAGTATTTAATAAGGTAAGTGCTGTCATTCCGCCTCCATTATCTTTTGTACATACGACTTCGTTCGGTAACCGACACCGATTTGGCAAGACTTGCTGCTAGTTAATAGAGTCGCTGTTAACGCCGACCCTGCCACCGACAGACTCGTCGTTCGTCGGCGCACCATAGAGCTGACACAGAGAAGAAGTCTATAGTACCATTTTTTCTTGTCCATGATAAACTTCGCAAATGTCAATGTGACATCCCTTTTTCCCACTAATTTTACTTGTCATCGCTAATTACTATGTCGATCTTGTAATAGTTGTAATTATTACTTTTTTATGGATTGAACCTAATGCGTTCCAAGAAGTCTTTTCCTGCTCCGAGCTGCACTCCTAACAGTCGCTTTTCGTTTGTTTTGTTTGAATGTGGGTAGAACTTCGTTCATTAGATCGGTATTAAGTAAGACGTCGACTTGGCGTCTAATAATGATAAGTATGTCGAATGTTGCTGTAAAATAACTTGTGGATTGAAACTTTTCCGATCATCAGATTAAGCAAAAAACCGAATAAGTCTCGAAAAGCTGTACTGAGCTAGTTTGTATTGTATCAGAAATTTAATTGAAAAGTGAATCGGAATATCGCACCGGGTTTACACTTGACGAGACCAAGTGTATATTGACGCCATTTTGTTTTTATAAAATATCAACTTTGTATGCAAGTTCACTCGGATCGGATGACGAGGTTCAATGCACGCAAGTAACGTGTTAACCCCTAGTTTCGTTCGAGTAGTCATCACCGAAACTTCAGAAGTTCCAAGAAATGGTTATCTTATGATAAGAGACCACAGATCCAATTTCCAGTACAAACATGCTTAGATCGATGGAACGTAGATATCATTATATCTACAGCGGCCGTGCCGAAGCATACTAATAATGTTCTGGGTAGTACAAGTAAAAGCATTTTACACTAGACACCAAAAAACAGTGCTAAGTTAACCCGAAGAAAGAATTTTAATAATGTTCTGGTTACTAGAAGTATGTAAAAGCATTTTACACTACACACCAAAACACTGCTAAGTTAACGAAAGGTAGGTACGTTTCTGCATGAGAGACTCAGATTCAAGAATAAGACAGATAAAGAATTTTCAGCAGTTTTATTGGAATGTTTGTCCGCGGCGGCGCTGATAAAAAATCGCAAAAGGGAGAATATTTTCAAAAATCCTATCCTTCCTTTCCCGATGTCATCTCTTTCTCGTTTGAATACTAATGTAAGCTGATCAATATTTTATAAGATGAGAGTTGGCAATGCTATCAATACTAGGAGTTTTTAAAAAGTAAAGGTGGAAACACTGGCCAGACGACGCGAAGGAAAAACACAACTATGTCGACAATCGCTATTCATTATAAATTTATAAAAGTAGAGACAAGACAAAATAAACGATTATTGTATGTATCACAGTGTTTTAGTGTGTGAAATCTACAGTCAGAAGTGCGAAAAAACTCGCTTGCCAGGTGGTTGGTAATGCTGAAGATCTGTGAGTTACTTTGACATTTATTTTTCTTCAACGATGGTTTACTGGTGATAGAAGTTCTTTCCTGACCTTTCCACCAGCAAGGATTAATGCATCGACAGATCCTGTTATGCTTTCGAACCTCCCAATGTTCTGATAACAATGAAGAAAAGTTATCACTGAATTTTATACCTACCTGAAAGGATGGCCTTACAAAGACTTCAGTGATGTTAAATTTTGAGTGATTATTGTACCATATTTACCTATGATTGTTGAGTGAACATTATTTATGTTGTTTCTAACAAAACGCGAACAAATAAGTTATTTATCAACGCACCGGACTTATTATAATAGCATGATGCTATCAAAGTGAATTTTAGCAAAATAGTGAGACAAATACTCGGGTATTTGTTAGCCAATTGATTTGAAGTGATTTAGTGTGATTAAAACTTACATTTTACAATAATAAACTGAAAAATACTTGTCAATAATTACCAAAAGAAGGTGTTGAGGCGGCCACACATTAACTTTTATTTTGAAGAAAGAAGTTTCCATAGAATGTTTTCTTTAGTTATTACAATTTAAAACTGAAGTTAATAGTCGTTTATTTATGGTGAAACTAATTACATGAATGATACATATTATTTGTCTGTAAAGATTACAAATGTTTAATTTAGTTTATAGCTATCGACACCTTATTGTAAATATTTTCTCTGTTTCATAACTTACAAGAAACCTTCAATGTTTCATAAATTTTAGTTAGGGGTACCTGTTGTCTATTTGTAGAAACACTTCTCAAGTGATTTGAGTTCCTTAATTTGTTTTTAAAATTATTTTTAAGTTTAGTGTTGAGTGAATAATTTGATTTTGAAGTTTTGTTCTATTATTTTTTTGTTTATTTTAATAAAACCGAAACAGCAAACACTAATTATGGGATCCGATAGAGAAAGTAGGCCTCGTAAACGACAAAAAGGAAAACATAAGCACCGCCGTCGTCGTAGGTCGAGCTCTGTAGATACAGTATCCTCACCGAGTTCGACTTCATCGGCAAGTAGTTATGAAAATCTCAAAAGGTGTAAATCGCGATCCAAGGGGCGTAATAGACATCATAAACATCATCATCATCATTCTAAAAAGACAAGGAATTCAAACCCTTCAAGATTGACCCATGATAATGATGGTCAAACGCCCTTGTACCAAAGGTCACCGGCTAACGCACATTTAAATGAAATGGGTGCACATCTGCCAACAGTTAGTAGTCATCCAGTACCTCAAACTTTTTCAACCCACTTCAATGCTGTACCCGAATTCGACCCAAGTGATGGTGCTCAAAATGTTGAAGCATGGATACACAAGGTAAATGAGTGCGCTCTGATCTATTCATGGACTGACACACAAGTTTGCCACTATGCAATGTCAAAACTTGCTGGACTTGCCAAACGCTGGTACCAAGGATTACCATCATTGCTGTTCACCTGGGAACAGTGGACAGAAAAATTAAAATCTGCTTTTCCTTCAACGGAAAATTATGGAGACATGTTGCAGAAAATGTTACAGCTACGTTGCAAAATAGGTCAGCCCTTAGACGTTTACTATTATGACAAGATTAATTTAATTAATAAATGCGAAATATATGGTCGTAAGGCCGTAGGGTGCCTAGTTCATGGCATTGATGATAAATTCGTCCGGATGAGCGCAAACGCATGCCGTTTTGAAGAACCAGACCAACTGTTTGCTTATCTGAAAACCCTGGCGCAAAATGATATTTATTTTATGGACAAACGCAGGATTCACTCTAAAAATACAGGAACTCATCAACAAGAAATATCAAACAGCAAACATAATTCTTCGAACCCGGGCATTATTTGTTTCAACTGCGGCGAAGCAGGGCATATCAAAACAAAATGTACCAAGGCACCCAAAAGATGCAATAATTGTCGGAGAGCTGGTCATTTGGCCAAAGATTGTCGGATTGGAAATACGACTAAATCAACTGAAAATGGAAATAAAACTAACTTACTCCAACTAACAGCGCCACCTAGTAATAAAGAAGTCATGCGGATCCAATCAGTCAACTGCGAAACTGAAAAATTTTACAAAGACGTCAATATTGAGGGAAGTGTAAAACGGGCATTTATCGATTTAGGCAGTAACTGTACTTTACTTAAAGAAAGTATAGCGAAAGAAATCTTTGAAAAAATTGACAACGAAAGAGATATTCCTAACCTTCGAGGTTTTGGCAATTCAAGTGTAAAACCAGTAGGAACAGTTAAAGGAACAATATCTGTTGACGATGTTCCGGCTGATGTTGAAATGATGGTAGTAGCAGATCATTACATGCCATGTGACGTCATTGTTGGACAAACGTTTACTGAACTGCCGAATATTGTGATGTACAAGAATTCTAATGACCTGATATTCTATGAAGCTCCTAATATGGAAACTGAAAACGACGACCCAAAGCTGAAACTGGTTGCGCGGGAAAATAATGTTATTGAATCATTTACTACCTCACCAGTAGAAGTAAACACTTCAATACAATTTTCTGGAACCCTGTATGTTCCGTCTGGATTCCGAGACTACTTTAACAAAAAACATCTGATATTACCAGGTATTTATGATTTCACGGATAATACTGGGTATATTATGATAACAAACTTAGGTGATACTAATCTCGAGATCGACAAAGGTCAATCTTTGGCAAGAGGATGTAATTATGATGAAATAAATGAAGCTTATGTTGGGGTTACTACGACGTCGATAGAAACAGACAACCTTGAACCCTTGGAAGATGTTAATGTGGGAACCAAATTAACTGAAACGGAAATGAAAAGCCTTAATAAACTTATAAATAAATATAGAGATTGTTTTGCAGTAGATTTATCTAAGCTTGGAAAATCAAATCTCGCTGAAATGACTATTAAGGTAAAAGATGATGTTCCTGTGGTGTATAACCCATATCGTATGTCACTTAAAGAAAAAGAACAACTCACGGAAATAATAGAAGATCTACTCCATAATGGAATTATTCGAGAAAGTTCTTCTTCGTACGCCAGCCCTGTTTTATTGGTTAGTAAAAAAAATGGGCAAAAGCGGCTATGCATCGATTATCGTGCACTCAATAGAAAAACCCTGAAAGACAAATACCCTTTACCCCGCATCGAAGATAAATTAGACTGCTTAGGTGGTAACAATTTGTTCACGAGTCTAGATCTTGCTTCAGGATATTATCAAATCCCTGTAGCAGAAGAAAGTAAACATTTAACGGCGTTCGTGACTCCAGACGGATTATATGAATATAATCGTATGCCGTTTGGATTGGCGAATGCCCCAAGTGTATTCCAACGAGCTATAAACTCCATGCTAAATGGAGTTGGACAAAATTTAGTACTGGCATACATGGATGATCTTTTGGTTCCTTCTAAATCGGTTCAAGAAGGCCTTGATAAATTGGAAAGAGTATTCATCCTTTTAAGAAAATCCAAGTTGACTCTCAATCCCAAGAAGTGCGTGTTCTTTCAAGAGAAAATAGATTACCTTGGATATGAGATTTCAGGAGAAGGTATTAGACCTGGAGCATTAAAAACAGAAGCTGTTAAACTTTTCCCTGTGCCGAAAAACGTTCACGAGGTACGTCAATTCGTCGGACTGGCAAGTTATTTTCGGAAATTCGTGCGAAACTTTTAAATTATTGCACGGCCTCTTACTAAGCTCACTAGAAAAAATGAACCTTGGCGGTTTGGACCCGAGCAGCTGGAGGCCTATAATAATCTAAAAGAAAAATTAGTGAGCCGGCCAGTACTAACCTTGTATAATCCCAAAGCAAAATTGGAGGTGCATACAGACGCAAGCAAATTGGGTATAGGGGCTATTCTATTACAAAATGATGGCAAAGCTCTTCAACCTATATCATATTTTAGCAGACAAACGTCACCAGAAGAACAAAAGTTCCACTCGTATGAATTGGAGACCCTTGCTGTAATCACAGCTCTAAATAGATTCAGAGTATATTTACTAGGTACGGAATTCAAAGTCGTGACCGACTGCAATGCAGTCAAGAGTACTATGACCAAGAAGGATTTGATTCCTCGCGTTGCGAGATGGTGGATCGCAATGCAAGAATATGATTTTACCATTGAATATCGAAAAGGTGAGAGAATGACACACGTGGATGCTCTCAGTAGAAATCCGATTAATGCAGAAAATCCACCATCTCGCGATGACGATGAACACATATTTTACATAGACGTTGCAAATATAAATCTGGATGACGATAATTGGCTTCACACGGTGCAACAGGCCGACACTGAACTGCAAAGGATTGTTGAAATTCTAAAAGATCCACAAAGTAGTAATGTTGTAGAAGTGAAAACAAATTTTATAATTAAAAATGAGAAACTTTATCGGGTCATAAAAAAAGAGGATGCTGTTCAACTACTATGGGTGGTACCGAAATCAGTGAGATGGCAAATCGTTAAGAACAACCATGACGACGTTGGACATTTCGGATTCGACAAAACATATGACAGGATACGGAAAGTATACTGGTTTAAGAAAATGAGACGTTTTATTAAAAAATACTGTGAGTCGTGCTTGCAGTGCGCGCACAATAAAATTCCGGGGGGGCCGAAGGAAGGTATGTTACATCCAATACCAAAACCAGACAAGCCTTTTGAAGTTTTACACGCGGATCACTGCGGTCCATTTCCTCGTAGCAAAAAGGGGAACTGTTACATTCTAGCTATCATTGATTCGTTTACGAAATACATTTACATAAAGCCTGTAAAATATTGCAAAAGCAAAACGACCGTAAATATTTTCAATGAATATTTTTCTCTATTCGGAGTCCCTCGTCGGTTAATCACAGACAGAGGGACTAGTTTCACTAGTAGGGAATTCACAAATTTCACCAAAGATAAAGGTATTAGTCACATACTTAATGCAGTCGCAACCCCTCGCGCTAATGGACAAATTGAGCGTTATAATCGATCTATTGTGGATGCCCTCACAGCTAGTAATAATGATCGCCCTGATAATGAATGGGACATAATGATTCCAAAGGTTCAATGGGGTCTCAATAATACTATTAACAGGGCTACGGGCAAAACACCTTCTGAAGTTTTATTCGGTATTGTACCCACAGGAATCTCAGATGGCGCTATGAATTCTGTAGTGTCGGATATTCATATACCCGAAGATCGAGAGAGTTTAAGACAGAGAGCTAGTGAGCGTATGATGGCAGAGCAGATAAAACAGAAAGCAGTCTTTGACAAAAGACGCAAAACAGCTCATGTATACAATGTTGGAGATCTGGTACGCGTTGAGAGGGAGTTAACCAATGTCATACCGGGACAACCAAAAAAATTGCTTCCAAAATGCAGAGGCCCATATAAAATTGTAAGGGTTATCGGTAATGATAGATACGAAATTGAAGATACTCCAATAACAAGGAAAAGCGGTAAATCTTTATACAAAGCTGTTTTTGCGGTAGACAAAATACATCCATGGTTGGTGTTTTCTCATGATCCTTTAGACAGTGGTTCAGAGGGTTACAATTCCAAAGATGAACAATGATGAACAAACTGCAGATGGCTATTGTCACTTTATAAAATACTGCTAAAAAAAAAAAACATTATTCAAATGACAATTTTGCGGGAATTAATATCTTCCGATTAGCCCTCGTGGGCGTTTCTTGTATAAGCAAAACAGTCATTCAAGCCTGTATTAACGTTATTAACTCTCGTGAGCATTATTTGCTGTTACTATAATTGCCATGTATTGATGTGAGAAGCCCTCGTAAACGAAACTTATTATTATTATTAGCCTGTATTGGCGTTTAATCAATCTTGGGTGTTACTTGTCACCATTTTTTTAGCCTGCTTTGGCGTTATTAGCCCTCGTGGGCGTTTTGTTACTAACCCTTGTGCATTGTCGTGAACGTAACTTGTTATTATTAGCCTGAATTGGCGTCATAATCACTGTTGGGCGTTACTTGTTTTCATTATAAGCCTGTATTGGCGATATAAGTCCTCGTGGGCGTTATGTCATTAGCCCTCGTGGGCGTTATATTATTAGACCTCATGGGCGTTATGTTATTAGCCCTCGTGGGCGTTATGTTATTAGCCCTCGTGGGCGTTATGTTAGTAGCCCTCGTGGGCGTTATGTTATTAGCCCTCGTGGGCGTTATGTTATTAGCCCTTGTGGGCGTTATGTTAGTAGCCCAAGATCATTGTTGTTATTTTGTGATTTAGCCCTAGTCGGCGTCGTTAGCCTAGTGTGTGTGGATGGTTAAAAAAAAATATAATAACAGCCCCTGTGGGCGTTACTAGCCCTTGTGGGCGTTACTAGCCCCTGTGGGCGTTACTAGGCGATACTAGCCCCTGTGGGCGTTATTAGCCCTTGTGGGCGTTACTAGCCCCTGTGGGCGTTACTAGCCCTTGTGGGCGTTACTAGCCCCTGTGGGCGTTACTACTCTAGCCTTTGTAGGCGTTACCAGTAATTTTCATTTTATTCATTTATTTAAATTTAGATACTATGTATAAAAAAAAAAAGTTTTAGTTTGATTTTTATTGTGCTGTTATTTTATCTTGATCGGGTTTGATTAGATTCGTTATAGTGCGCGACATATGCTATTTTGTATTCTGTATTTTTAAATTAGGACAGGTACAGACTGGAAATGTGTTTATGGTTGTGAATTGAAAGGTGTTAAATTACTCAGATTACTATAATTACCCTTCACATTTTGCTTTTGATTATTGTTTGATATTTTGATTTCCTAAATTAAATATAACATGTACATGTAGTTTAATCTAGAAATTTCTTCTCGTAATTATTGTAATTGAGACATACTGTGTCCTTTATGCACACGCGAGGGCGCATGCGGGTAGAGTCAGTTTGGCCGAGTGTAAGCTGATCAATATTTTATAAGATGAGAGTTGGCAATGCTATCAATACTAGGAGTTTTTAAAAAGTAAAGGTGGAAACACTGGCCAGACGACGCGAAGGAAAAACACAACTATGTCGACAATCGCTATTCATTATAAATTTATAAAAGTAGAGACAAGACAAAATAAACGATTATTGTATGTATCACAGTGTTTTAGTGTGTGAAATCTACACTAACAATGCGCACATTCAGTTCCGTTTAAGTTACGTTCTGTTTTATCCATGAATAGAGGAATTGGCTTCGTAGGTTGGCGATTGGCTTCGTAGTTAAAAGCCCACAATGTGCACTCGCCTTTACACGGAAAATTTTTATGCGTTTCCCTCGTTTCTTCCGAAACCTTAATTGGTTTACATTTGACTATAAAGTAAATGCGGGGCGCGATGTCTATTTTGTTTTATGCCACCTTCGCTGTTCTTACTTAATAAGTTGATTAGTGACGGGAACTAAATCATAGTCTTTCTACCATTAGCCCGGAGCATTGAAAATTTTATTTAGGTTAGGGTAAATGGAAACATTAGATTTTTCTTTGTAACAACAGATCGTGTAATTCTTTCGGGTATGTGACTTTCAATACGAAATTACAAAAAAATCCAAAAGCCTTGGCATTTAATATGTACCTTTATTTAAATTATTGCTAGAGTTCTTAATTTAACGACAAAACTAAAAATTATCCAAGTGAATAATTTTCAGTTTCCTAATACTTAAATTGTAAACAATGATATTTCAATAAGTTTCCACATTCCTTTCAAGGTCACATATATTACTGTCGCCGTCACCGCTCGGTATTATTACATTTCAAGATATCGTGAGCCGCCGACTTAACTAAATGATTTATGTGTTAGAAATCACAAGGTTTGTTGTGTTTAGATTTTGTTTCATCTAGGTATAATTATCTTATTGCTTTACTAATTGAATTTTAAATATTTGACTCAACCTATTCTGTGCCATGCATTAGGCATGTCTGAAATAAATTAGAATAGAATAGAAATTTATTTAGCACACAAAACACTGAGGGAAAGTTAAAACAAAACAAAAAGTTACACTAAACACCTCAATAGAGACAACATAAACCATACAAACAAACCTCATAAAAAAGTGTTATAAAAATAATTTAAAATATACCTCTACGTGTAGTCTGATGAAAAACAAGATTCGTCAAGTGCGAGTGTAACTCGCGCGCCGAGGTTTTCGAACGTTTGTCAACAAATATATACCAAAAGTACCGGTTAGAGAATTTCCAATGTAACGAATACCTAAGAATAGTAGGTACCAACCTACATTTCAGATGGATCTCTCTGCATGCTTCGGTTAAATGGGTGGTTCGGATAAAGGTGGGTAATGGTAAATTTTTCGACTTTTTTCAAAATATTTCAAAAAGTATGAAACTTGCAGAAATTTGAAAAATTTATTTGAAATGTCCAAACTTTCTAAAAAAATACCTTTCATTTGATACCCCACTCGGTGAGGTAGCCCCCCCTTTTGAAAATTATTCCCCCCTTTTTGACCATTTTTTTTTGACCAAATCAATCGCGCAAAAATTGATTTGATTTATTCGATCATTTATTGAACCTGTTTTATTTTGGTAAAAGCTTTTATGACGTTCTGAACTAAGGTCCAAGAAGATGACACTGCGCCCGCTCGGTACAAAGCACAGCTCGTCAAAGAGACGGCCGCCGAGCCTGCGATGCCAACTACGCTAGCTTTTACGTAATTAATTCGCGGTACGTCATCATCACGAGAAAGGGTCACGTGAACGAGCGAGTTTATGGTTTGGTTACTTGATAGTATCGACTCGACGACGAGATATTTCATTTATATGGGATTTGCTTCATTCCATGTCTGCGCGGTAGAACTGTACCAAATCCCATACACAAATGGAACGTCTCGTTGCCGAGGGAATACTATCGAGTATCCGACCTTGGGGCTCTGTTCATGTTCTGTGACATGCTGGCCGAGTCAGGGCGAGGCTTGACTCGCGGGCTGGTACAGGCTGTCAAATCATTCACCGTCACATTAAGCGTATGATGACTCGGCTAACATGTGACTGCATCATTGCGGAAAGTCCTAGAGATATGAACGTGATATGAAATTCTCTTCTTTATAAAAAAAACAATCAGTAGTACTGTGTCTTATTCAATTACAGATTGAATGAGACACAGTATGATACCCCGTAATAATACACGTCCCGTTATGTGTATACTAAACCGAAAAGGGGTGATTCTGGACCACGAAGGGATACTTTTTTATGTACTTTTTTAATTTATTGTTAACTTTATCTAAATATTTCTACCAAAATGGCCTAAAAAAAAAGAATATAGGTATACAAGTATAATTCTCCGACTTTATAGCAACATTCATCTCACTCCATCACATTTTCACCTTTAGTTGCTCGTATGAGCTGACCGTGGTCTCGCTTCCCAAGCTGAGCGAGCGCTGCGTTGCAAACCAATTCGTATAATGTGATTTTAGTGGGGCTTAGTGCCGGCATTTTGCTGAGTTTATGGTGTAGCTAATCTGATTCAACGGGTGTTACAAGCAGATCATTGTAGTTACGTCTTTAACGTTCTATGATAGTTTCAGATTTCAGATTTTGATTTTAGAAACTGCTGCAAGTTCCGATTCCCTTCGCCGAAATGTATTTGAAAATACAATTTATGTTTAACCTACGTTCAACCCATTCAGAGGCAGAGTCCATTTTATAATTTGCTAGTTTACTTAAGTTTTTGTTCACTATTTCATCATTAAGCTGTCTTGTATTTGCACTTTTTGATCTATGTACATTTGTACATCCCACGTACCTTACGAAAACCAACAACACCACTCAAATAAACGTGGCAAAGGTCACCGCGGCTAAATCCCCGGATATCCATCAGATAAGTCACTAGACAAACCGGATCACCGATCCCCGGTCCCCGGTCCCCCGGCGATCAGCCGACGGGATCTTGAAGTTAAATCTGACTCGGCTGGATTACGAATCGATTTAATTTTATCGCTAACAATATTGTGAGACAGATTTTGATACGACTTGGGATTTTGCTTTTAAATTAGAAAGGTTATAAAGGGAGATTTAGGAAAGAAAACTGGAATAACACAAAGTTTGGCATTACGACTTGTAAAACATGAACGAGTGAATAAATAAACACTGTTGTTCATATTACGAAATCATATTAGGAATTTAATGGTCCTGCTTTATATATTATATTATATTAAATTGAAATTTGTAATTGTGTATTGTATTTATAAAAATGTGTATGGATTTATGTCTGAAATAAATGATTTTTATTTTTATCTATTATTTTATTTAATAAATAAAATTATACCTAAGTGATAGAAAAGGACAGGAAACCTTTGTACGTCATTGGAATAACATAATAATTATGTCGTGAAAAGAAGAGAAACAAACAAACGATAATTATGTATACAAACCGCCTCCAGCCAGAGACAGTCTATGTCTATGGTTATGGGAAACAATTTCCATTATACCCGAATTTCTCTGATTATTCGTTAGGCAGGAACAGATAAGGAATAATTCCTACTTTTCGCTGTTGGCTACGGCTTATCTACATTGCAATAGGGACATTATTTCAGAGTTTCATGGTCAAACAAGTAATTATGTATCGACCTCGACTTCTGTGGGGTCGCAGACGAAGGTAGCGTGTTCGGTTCCCAATGCACGAGGTGAATTATTTGTACGATCTGTAATTATTTGTCCAGAATCACGTAGATACCAACTGTTTTATAGTATCATAAAAGCATCCGCCCTGTCTATAAATACCTATATCTGTATGGTGTGCTCAGACATCAAATATTGAGGATCAGCAATGAGGTTCCAGAAAGTTCTATGAAAATATGTTTGGCTTCTGAAATCATCTATTAACTATGTCACCCGGAAATCATGCAGGATGGAAAACAAGTCCATCTAAGACCTAAATGTTTGGTTACACTGGGCGAGCTAGCGTGCTAGCTGGCGCGCTAGTTCATGGTACATATAACACACTAATATTATAAATGCGAAACTTTGGATGTTTAGATATATGGATGGATGGATGTTTGTTGCCACTTCCCTCCAAAACTACTAAACGGATCGGGCTGAAATTTTGCATACAAGTAATTCTAACCCTGGATTCAAACATAGACTATTTTAGATCCCATAAATCAGTTTCCGTGAGAAGTGATTGATGGGATAAAAAACGTTTCCATATAAACAACGCGTGCGAAGCAGGGGGAAACTAGTAATAAATATTCTTGTAGGCATTGCTCTACGTTTTCCAACGTTTCTAACACGTTGCAGCGAAGGGATGAAACCATGTCACCAGATGTACTCAAAGTAAGCAAACCGTCGGACAGGAGTCGTTATCATAAGGAAATAAAAACTATGCGATAAATATTACGACCTCTGTGGCGCAGCGGGCGAAGTTCCGGGGTCCAGGAGGTTGTTGGGTTCGATTCCCGCCTCGGGACAAATGTTTGTACGATCTGCAGATATTTGTTCAGGGTGTTCTGGATGTTTTCTATAGATAATAAAAAAAAACTATCTATGTAGTGTATTGCATTAAGTATATCAGTTATCTAGTACCCATAACACAAGCTCTGCTTAGCTTGGGGCTAGATGATGCTGTGTGAATTGTCCAGCATTATTTTTTTGTGTACAAATTGTTTTCACCGGGGGCGGACCCATGGCACCCCTGAAAGTTACCCCTGGTTGCATTTTACAATACATTGCTGGTAATGCGTTCCTACTTCAGTTAACCCAACCAGTAGCCCCCCCTCCCCTCCTGCTGGAATGGTTTTCACTGATATACTCGTAAGTAATCCTTGCCTAGACAAAAGCGTAGCTTGCTGAGACGTAGACGACGTAGCTAACATAGCTTAATACGGCGTAGCCACCGTAGCTAGCTACGACGTAGCTACTATAGCTTGTTATGGCGTAGCAAAAATATAGGCGCTACCATGCTAAACGGTGTATAGGCCTTGTAAAAAATAAAATTATTTGTTTTGTTTAGGTAGTATTTGTTTAATAACTCCCTCCTCGCCACAGCTCGCATACTGAAGGAAGCACTCTCGCCCCCCTATCTTGTTTTTGCCTTATTGAAACAATGGTACTCGTTGCTCAAGGTTATAAGAATACCCAACTGTGTATTAATAGCTGGAATCAGAGACGAGTGCCCAAGCTTACATCGAGCCCTCTCGAAGTCGGAGAGTTGTCCCGAAAGGTCGCCGTCAAAAAAAGCTCAGTAAAGCGTATTCAGCGGAAT
Organism: Eupithecia subumbrata; assembly: GCA_949316285.1. NCBI lineage: Eukaryota > Metazoa > Arthropoda > Insecta > Lepidoptera > Geometridae > Eupithecia > Eupithecia subumbrata. The sequence continues at coordinate 4,826,110 of OX438638.1, forward strand.
ATCTCGCAAACGAGATGATTGTGGCCGTGCTTTGAACAGAAATACAGGAAGGAAGAATGGAATAGTTAAAAAATAAAATAAATAATCCAGTAAAATCTCAGCGCCAGGTTGAAGGCATTGCTAAATTTCTTTTTATGTAATTTTTACTCCAATTGAAAATTCGTGTCCAGTTTCATTCGATTTTCGCTAATGTTTTTTTACCACATCAAGCAAAGTTTTGTTAATGAAGAAATGAAAGACCCGGCATATAAATTGAGAGTTTATTTTAGATTTAATTCACATTAAAGTAAGAGCACATGCTATGTCGACGTGAGACGAATGGGAAGGGAAGGTTTACATACTACGTGCGAATAAGAGCAATCAATCTTAAGGAGCAATTGCTATACTAAAACATGTAGGGGTTTCGTATCTACATAGGTACGTTTTGCGTTCTATGAATTCCAACAGTTAACATTTTGGGTTCCCACGCCCACGATACATATGCTGAAGAAGAGCCTCTCTTGGTGCGGCCCTCCGGGTTACAACGCCGAATCTGCGTAGTGAATGCTATGTTTTCTCTAGAACTCTGATTAAACTTCCTTTAAAGTTAAAAAGCATTCTTCTACCCCGGTCATCATCTCCGGCAGCTCGCCCCGAGGTCCTTCACTCGTTGAAAGCACTCCGTCCTAGGTAATTGTCACTTTGGTTATTGTGGATCCCGTCCAGGGCGGCGCCCTGCGCCCTACTGCCCGGGGCTCCGTATTCTCAGGAAACACGACCAGGCACTCTTTGAACTTTGTCTTCAGATCTGGATGACGTTATGACGTTAAAATCAAGGGGTTTTCCTTGTTTTTGTGATTTTTAATGTTAATTTCTTTTTTGCAAAGACGTAGACATAGAGACAAAAGAGATACCTTGGATTTGACTTGACAGTTCAGCAAAGACAAGTTCCACTTTGGCCCGAAATTATTCAGATCTGTGTCACTTTGTATTGGTAAATTAGTTTTTGTACATCTAAGGCTAGACGCAAACGGACTACCGGCCACAGCCACCGGTGTGGCGAGCAACAAGCTGTTTACAGGCTCGCACCGCCCCACCCCCGCACACCCTCACTCAGTTAACCGCTAGGCGTCCTACGCATCACACGTGTTAATGTACTGTGGTCGCTTCCGCACACCGTAGGCAGTCGCGCGCTTCCGCGACTGCTACAAATGTGGCGATAGCGCGTGACAGCCACCGGTGGCTGTGGTCGGTGGTCCGTTTGCAACAAGCCTAATGAATCTGCGATCTTAGAAGATACAGATAAAAAAGTGTAGTTATGCAGGTAGGTTGGTATTAGTTACTAAGTAAACATCATTCGAACCTAAGGACACCTACCGGTTGTTGGAAATCTACTCGTTCAAAAACTTAAACCAACACATTAATTGCATTATTTAGGTAAATTAAACACTACGGTTCCACGGAAACATCAATTATATTCCCCCAACGCCTCGCCAGGTGCGACCGACGATCAAGTTAAATTAATATGTACAGTAACCTCGCGGACAACTTAGATGGCCTCGCGAGTTCGGAATCTGTTGTTTGATGAGAGAACTGACTAAGGGTGTGCTTGTGTTACTTGTTATAGCGGGAGCGCAAGCGGTCTTATACGCTTGTCACGACATCAGCAAAGATCTACCTACTTTGAATAAAATGTACTTTTGATATGTGTTTGTACGTTTGATTCAATTGTAGTCCTCATGAGTACACACACGTCCACTGCTGGACATGCCCCCACACACAAGGGGGGTTTACCACAAACAGAACGCTTGTCAGCCGGACTGGTGATCGCAGTGGAGGTGTTACACAGAAGGAAGCTGATGAACGTAGTTTGCTATTTCTAACTTTGTCACGTTCGTTCTCTGCACTACTAGATACTGTAGTCTCCGTATAATTTCCCATTATTCTAAGGAGTTCCCACAGTATCATCACAAACGTCGTCAGTATTATGCATTCTCATAAAAATTGTCGCTTAAACCGAATCATACGGTAGGTAGAATTTTTCAGTATAATATAGTGTACCTAAAGAAAAGCAATAGTGAAAGAAATATCAAGTGATAGAGGATTCTTATATTTCCAACGAGAAATGTTTCCTTTAGCAGAGACTGTCAGTTCGGATCGTTGAGCAGAAAAAATACAAGTTTTCATATGGAAAAGAGTTTCTCGCTTTGCTGGGCATTTCTCTACGTTTTCTAAAAATCTTTTCATAGAGTATATGAATAAATGATTTATTCACGTGGTCTACGGTGTGCCCTTTTTGTTAAGTTGAGATTTTATTATTATTAAATTTCATAGAGATCGTTGTGATTGGGAATCTCCGAAACAACTAAATATCTACATTAAAATTGTAAAGAAATTAAATGAGTAACTTCTTAGCTTAAAATTACCGTTTAATTTGGATATAGACTTTTTTATCTCAGATAAGAGCGAGCCGAGCCGTAGGCAGCAGCTAGTACACACTATATGAAACGTCTCCTGCGCGCTACACAGTGTGTAATAATCTGTAGTGTTGTGCATCACTATGCAACCCTTCACATCATTATTATTAATTTATTAAGATTTTGTAATTGATCCACCTAACTCCTGAACTTGGTACGTCAGTCTTCGATCTTTACCAGCCAAGTCGTGGAGGAACTAATTAGATTGGCTCCAGTAGAGTATTGAGCAGAGTATCGTCGACAGAGACACGTGACAACCTTGGAACTGATCCAAGCACCACGCTAGGTGTTACAACTCACTGAGATGCATGAAGCGTGGACAGCTTTAGGATAGACAACCTAACTAGATGCCGAAAGGGACGCCAGCAGCCAAGACGTTGCGCACAAATGAAAGATTTGACGACCTCAGTGGTGCAGCGGGCGAAGGTCCAACTGCGACGCAGAAGGTTGCGGGTTCGATTCCCGCCTCGAGACAAATGTTTGTACGAGCTGCAGATATTTGTTCAGGGATTTCTGGATGTTTTCTATGAATAATAAAAAAATATATATCTATGTAGTGTATTGTATTAAGTATATCAGTTATCTAGTACTCATAACACAAGCTCTGCTTAGCTTGGGGCTAGATAATGCTATGAGAATTGTTCAGCATTATTTATTTATTTTTATAAAGACCAGGGATTTCGAGTGCGAACTAAAATATATAAGAATGAATTTTTTACGCATATTAACTTTTAAATTTGAATGAGTTGATGCGTAAGGCTAATAAATTGTAAAATTGTCATAAATAAAAGGTACCAACCAGTGTTGCCAGTGGCAGATAGTCAAATATAACATGCGACAGCTCAAAAAGTAACATTTTCCCGAGAAAAGTTACATTCCCTTAAATTATGTGGAAAACGACTTACTTAATGCTTTACTAGGGTACCTACTTTGTTACACAAAAACTAAAATAAGTTGTCTGTCCTGTCCCATTTGTTCAACTTCGAAAAAATCGTAATACTTAATTGTTTCTCGAATAATCGATTGGCGATGCTGAAAAAGGAAAAACATACAATCAATTATCTGTGTCTAAGTAATATACCATCCAATTTATTACCTAATATCTTTCAATATTTCAACTTACTACTAACAGACTTGGTACTACCAACAGTCGAATATGGAGGGCTGTGAAAGATGAGATGACCTTAGAGAGAGTATGCGTCCTCAACTGATCGAAATGGCGAAAAGCTTAACAATCTTAAATTTTGATGATTTTGTTAGTTAATAATTTAAGTTTATTTTGCCTGAATTAAACAAATTTTTGTTCATTTATTCAGTCACATCACCAAGTAGGTTGCCTACGCATCATACATACTACCTGTTTGATTATCCTCCCAGATGTATGTTGACTAGGATACCTAGCCCGCAAGTGAGTTCCTACCCCCGATGGTTGTGCGGTTTGGCAGTGGCCGCTACTCGTAAGTAACACAAGACTTCATCAAACTACATCGAACTTTTCTCACCCAGTTTGTGAATTTGGCAGGGTTTTTGGAGCAAACATCTAAATGTGTTTTTGATTTGCTGGAAGACTGTATGGTATCGTAATACATAGTACCTGAGCAAACATACTTGGTTTTTATAAAGGTAATTAAGGTCAATGTATAACAGACGTATTATAATGCATTTATTGCAAATCCTTACGATGCGATGTATAATTGGCACTCAAAGAGTTAAGGATTTTAGAAAAAGTATAAGCTCGTATAAACCTCAAAGATATTACGAGTACACATGCGTGTAGAAAATTGTCTTGATTCAATGAATTATGTCGCTGACTGTACCAAATTCTGCAAAATCTTGGACTCTAATGAAATTACCATCTGGCATCAAGCAGGATAATTAACAAAAATTTATGAAACAACCGCATCTCGATTGGAAACTACACGTTATTTATATAAAATGAGTTGCCATGTTCATTAAATGCTAACGTCGTTCATTCGCAGCGCGGTTGGCGGCAAAGCGAGTAATTATTTAGATTGGTGCTAGATAAAACTCTGTGAAAAAGTACATCAAAACACCAACCTGATAAGAAAGTCACCAGGTTTTACCCAAAAACCCTTTGATATCATAAAACTCTCAAAATACAATAAAAAAGTTCTACGATTCTGTCCAGCTTGGTTTTTCCGGGAATAAAATATGGAAGAAATGTACTTACACGTAGCACTCGGACGAAGAGGGGTGGCGCAAGTCACGAGCGAAAATAATGCAAGTTACCTACTTCAGTTAGTAAGTGTTAGCCTCCAATAACGCCGGGGCCGCACACATAACGCTTAACTCTCGTTGAAACAGACAAAAAAGAAAGTTTTTGGCTTAAGGGACATCACAATGCGCACGGCCACATCACGATAAATTGCATTGTTGTGAGAGTTTACTGACGTAGCGCTGTAATTGTATTGATTAGGGTAGTGAGGCGAAAACTTGAGCTATCATGTGGCTAAGGCATAAAAGAAGTCGCCATTTTCATCTGTCTTGTGCAGTGTTCCTCCAGTTCTACGCTTGTCTCTTTAACAGGTTCACTTTTATATCATTACTGCTACATTTTTTACAAAAAGCGTCTGTATTCCGACCCGCCCGCGCCTCTGCTCCACCCCACAGTACCCTGCAGGAAGTCCGGTCACGGGCCGCCAACTCTGCGGGGAGTTAACGTGTACAGCCTGCCTCCTGATTTCTGTTACAAATACAGACTCACTCATACATACGAATACGTCTACAACCTAATTCAAAAACATTCTGAATTCTGATAATTAGTCCACATGTTGGCTGTCATCACAAACCGTCGTTTGTTTCATTTGATTTGACAGACAACATTTAAAAGTCAAACAGCTAGTTTCTCTATCGCTGATTAGTTGACCAATAATTTGACGACCGCTTGCAATGAAGTATTTATAGTTACTAAGGGCTTGGCCATAAAAAATGCCTAGTAAGGATTCCTGGAATTCAAGTAATGTCAAATAAAATTTATTCAATGATTTGGCACTCTCGTTAACGAATTCCTGTTCAAAATCTACCCTATAAGCTTGAAAAGAGATTTGACCACTAATTTGTTTATTTGAAAGGTGATGTCCATTTGAGAAGCCGGCTGTAAGTGAAAGATTCCCATGACTCGCCCAAATAATACGCTTACAAACACTATGTATCCATATACAACTCTCAGCGCGACTCCGGTAAAGCTTCATCCACTGCGTCTCAGAGATCGAACCCGGAATACAGCTTCATGAGAAAATACAATAACATGAAAGATCAGGATATCCCAGCTACATTATCCGGCCAAATTATATAACCCGGCACCAAACGAGGGCTTCCAGTGGACTATTCCAATAGAGTCCGGTAAAGATAATACAATACCTTTGAGTTGTTACAACTTCGACTTCAGGTGAGTTTGTTGAGCTTTACTTGGGCTCTTGGGATCTCTTTTCTTGTTTACTTTGACAAAATAACAGTTTCTACACCTCATTAGCGAATTAAAACGTGTATTATAATAATATGATTATAATGTTTACCAGCTCTTTAAAACGGTATTTCGCTCAACAGTTTAAAAATGTAACTTTAGGTGAAAATTAAAAGTCCAGCCGCTTTTAATTTTCAGTTGGGTTTCTATCTTGTCCATCTGTGTAGGTATCTTTATAGAAAGAAAGAAAGAAAGAAGAAAGAAAATCCATTTATTTGACCCAATACACATATTAAAAGTAATAAAATAAAATAAAATACACATATGACATAAAAGGGGCCAAAAAGGTCCCTGTCTCAGCATTGTGCCGCTACAAGCCACAGCGAGTAGCGGCGCTGATTTTCAGACAGGGCCTCGTGTGGTGGCACAAAGATGGTCAAATATACAACAATACAATTAAAACACAAACAGACAAGAGTAGATAGAGAGGTTACATACAACACAGGAAACAATGAGAGAAAAAAGAAAAGAAAACAGAAAAAGATACGTATAAAGTTATGTTCTAAGATTAGGCAAACTATAGATTTTTTTTTAATTTCTTCTTGGTCGGCTAGAGCGTGTCTCAGCGTCTGTAGCCGGCCTAATTTATTAAAGATTAAACAGTTTTTATAATCTATGGCTGACTGCCTGGGCTGTGGTGTGGATGGGTAAAAATAAAGAAGAAGAAGTATAAACATAGGATCTAAACTAAATAAATGACAAGATTTTATTTGGTTACAACAAAACAAATTGTGGTTGGTGGAAGAATAAATAAGTAATAATAATTAGATATAATAATAATAAATCCGTCTGTATATCTGTCGTGTCATCGTAACTCACAAACGGTTAGACAAAATGTCTTTATTTTACAGCAATTTTAAACTAATAGCTACTCACTGCATTATGCCATCATACAAATCACCTATACTGTATTACAACATAATCACATCAATTTGGCAATATGTCCTCTAAAGCCCTAAAGATAAGGTCTCATTGGCTCTGCATCGACTTTTGTCCCAGGCGGGGCATTTGGCATTGTCACCGTGTGTTAGGACGCGTAAATTTAAGCCAATACAGCGTTGGGGTGACCACATTTTGACGTTATTGTCGAGGATATGCCACAAATGGGGATGAAGAGCGGGCAGTGCCAAAAACGGAATAAACCATCACATAAGTACTAATACATTAAGAAGTAATAAATAAGTATATAAATAATGCAGGACAATCCACACAGCGTTATCTAGCCCCCAAGCTAAGCAGAGCTTGTGTTATGTAATGATTCTTTGTTTGTTTCTTATGGTCACCGGAACACCAAGTCAGATTATAAGAATTATTTTCTTAATCCCTGCGCGATAAAAGTTTATTTAACAAGTAAAAAACATCGCTTAACCACAATTTTCTCTGTTGGTAAATGATGATGTGACCGGCGATGACTCACAATCTTAAAGAGATCCATGTTGCAAGCGTTCGGTTCCAATCATTTCTAATAAATGCGTTAACGTTGGTAAACAAAGATTCTATTCATATATATTTATTTACTATTTTTTGGTTTACAAAAAAATACAAAGTCCGGGTTTCTGTCCGAAGCTATTACATAGTGTACTAACTGAAAATGCGTTTAAATCAACTTTTAAAAACCTTTTATCACATGAAGTGAACCAGCTTCAGTCTCCAGTAATGATGGCTACCCTGCAGTAGTTAGCGCGCCTCGGAAGACATTCCGAGTCCTGATTCAAGCTGAAGCCAACAAACACATCGAATTATGCAATTTTTGTCTCCGTTTTTGGCACAATAATTTGCTAACAAACAAATAAATAAAATTGAGCACGAGTTTTTAACTTACTGAGTAACTAGACTCTGCCTTCGGCTTCACACGCGAATTTCCGATATAGGTAATTCATAGTTTAGTATTCTGACATTATCGTCGTCCAAACATCTTACACTACATATTTTACAAACTACCACCTTTATCATATTGTATGGATATGATGGGTGAGCGACTCAATCATAACTTCCTTGCAGAAACTCAAAAGAAAGCCAAGACTGCAAATAAACTAACATTTATAATATTTATTTATCTTTTATCCTACTTACATACTTTTAAAATATTAGCTTCTTTCATATTGCTGGCTTCTAATTGGATCTTTTAATTTCTACTTGATTATGTAATCTTATCCTATAAACTATATAAATGCATAAAACCATTCAAACAGATCATAAAAATAACAATTCATAAGTAATAGCTGTCTCTCGCCATAAATTGGCCACTAGTCAAAAGCTGTATAACAAAACTGCCATTTAAACTTCCATTTCGAAGATTATTTCTGCAATATTGACCTTAAATCGTTGCAAGTTGCAATTTATAGCAGTTACGTCAAGTCTCCTCAACAACTATTAAAAATGCCTGAATTGAGCTCTGTTGGATTACCAGACCGCGTCTTTGGCTTTTGGTCTTTTGCTGTTAATTGAAAAGCATTGATTCAATTCCTAGAACGTTTACAAAAACGGCTAAAAGGAAATAAGGGTGGTTTAAGAGCAATTACTTTTTGATCAAAGTTGGTTTTTCCAGCGACATATTTTGACTGGAAAATATTTTCTTAGAAGCTTATATACTGCTCTGTTGCTGGTGCTCTGAGATTTAACAAGGTCAGCGACCTCCACGGGGTGGCGTGCTGGAGGATTTATTTGCACTTTCTACGTAAGATGTTTCTTATACATATTTCTAATGTGTAATATTCTGAGACTGACTTACAAAAGAAGATTGCTGAGGTATGCTTCTTATTACCTTAAAATATTCAATCTACGTGTTTTAACAAACAAGTCATTTTCATAATTTGATACTTCGTCGCAGCAAAGATTCGCCGTGTATCGTAGCAGCCTCTACGCCGTAGCAGCCTCTACGCCGTAGCTGCATCTACGCCGTAGCAGCATCTACGCCGTAGCAGCATCTACGCCGTAGCAGCATCTACGTCATAGGAACAGATTAGGCCATAGCAAAAACTACTAAAGGTAAAAAATATGAAAATCAAAATTCTTGTTTTTTGGGGACTGATAAAATCAGTAGAAAGCTCTAGTGTGCTATCCCCCTCACACAGCGCTGCACATTAGAATATAAACATGACGCTCACTAACTAGACTATAATAACTCGACTATTTACTTCCTTAATCGAGATAAAGGCGAGTTCCAGTTCCATTGCATCTCGGAGCTTTAGACAAATGGATGTCAATAAAAACTGTAAAAACATATGAAATCTGTTATTCCAGTTTCAAGCTGTATTTTTAGTGGACGCAGAGCGGGTATTTAATTTTTTAGGGCCGACGCTAACGAATTTACTTTTGAATCTTTTGATCTTACTGTCCTCTTCAAGTGAAGGTTCACTTAAGTTTTGATTTATTTATCCTGACCAGGTAGACCATAATCTCAAAGAGGCTGATGATATAACACTATACCTAGCTATTTGAAATTGAATGCACTGGGTTATCTGGGGAACTCATTCTGTTCACTCATGTTGTTCCTTGTGTGAGTAGGTTCCCATAATTTTGACAGTTTTTCCAACAGTACTACTAACTTTCGCTCGTCTTTCTGCACGTCCACTTGTCTCCACGAGACGTATCCGGCTCGGCTGCAGAGTACGTCCCGGCAGAGTCGCAAACCCTGCGCTAATGCAGTCGAACATTATCTTTAATAATACCACTTATTTAGGACGACGTCTGTTTGTGCGAGGACAGGGCGACTAAAGTTGCTGAGGTCTTACCGCAGACCCCTCTATGGTTTAATCCAAAGCAATTTTATGTAAATATGAGGCGAAGTATTTTGCTTTTGTTTGACTTTAATTATTAAATAAATTATAATTTTGATCGATTGAGCTACCTGTTCATTGTTTGCAACAGTCTGCAGTTAGCCTAATTGTTTCAATTGTAAATACTAGTTGTAATTATTAGTAACAAGCTCTGCTTAGCTTGGGGCTAGATGATGCTGTGTGAATTGTCCAGAATTATTTATTTATTTATTTATATAATTAATTCTAATAACTACCCGAGAGCTGGTGAGTATCTGGCACAGCGCATCAGCATTGATATACAGCGGGGCAATGCAGCCAGCGTCTTGGGGGCGCTTCCGACTGGTGTTGATGTGGATCAGTTGATCTACCTGTAGATTGTTTGCTACAGTCTGCAGATATCTCAATTGTAAATACTAGTTCTAATTTATTTATATTATTTGGTAGTAATGAACCAATTAATTTCTATTATATCATTGGAAGTTTCTTTTTCAGTAAAGTCTACTACATTATTGAAGTCAAACAAACCCTTATCTAAGCATTCTTTGACCGAGTGAATGTATAAATAACTACAATCAGATGATGGATCAGACTATCAGCTGGGCTATTTCAATGTCACTGGACACGTCACACGGCACAGGACTCCTTCACGTAAACCTCGTATGTGTCGAGTGTATCCGTGTACATCATACGATGCCTCTGTAAACATTCAGACGGAAAGTAATAAAAGAGTACTTTCTCATAACATTCGCTATAATTCCGGTTGAAATAATATTAAGCTCTCTCACTTTTATAAATTATAGCCCTAGCTTACTTTAGACTGGTCATGTTGATTTTGATACCTGGCGACCAAAATACAGCAATTTCCCGTCGCCAGTCTGCAAGTAACAAGTGGCAGAGTTTCAAGTAAAACATTACAGTAGGTAGTACCATCTCGTAACATTTTAACGTCTCGCCTGAAATATGACAACGTATATATACTAAAGCTTTCGTAATTTTATACTTATACAATCAAAACCTGTATAATTACAGTTTATACAAATAATTTTACACTAATGTATTTCTTGACCAGCGTGAGCTGTTGGGCTGTTGGGTCGCGGATGAAAGGAAAATGATTCAGGCACGGAAAATGGTTTAAATCTCGTTGATTACGATAGAAACTAGGTATGTTCTGTACTCCTTTACAGTTTTTAGTCCTCTAGACACTGTAATTTTATGTTAAAAACTGGTATTAAACAAATAATAACTTCGATGTCCTTTGCAAAATAAAGGCAAATACAACCACGTTGACTCAAGTAGATTGTCTACATACAATGAAATATTTTGTTTCTGATGACCAACTACAACTTGGAGAGAAGTTGGCTTTAGTTATAAGCAATAACTTAAGATTGAGTAATGAAAAATCCAGGGATTCAAATCCAAACTTCTAAGTGGCTTATAAAAAACAAAAATAATTGCATACTCACCTAAAAAAATAAGCGTAATCTTGTAGAATGTTCAGCACAATATGGCGGTACTGGAGTAACCCTGGGGAGGCCGCTAATGCGGCTTATAATATATTTCCCGAGGCGGTCGTTTGTCCCGCGCCGGCGCACGCGGCGGGCATTACTCTTAGCGAGACGCACGCGGGTTGACTCCTTGTACCTTACTTAGTACTCATTAATATTGTGTTACTTAACACTCAACTACACTTATTATTCACACTTTATTCCGTTAGCAAACCCTCGTGATTGAGGGTATGCTACGAAAGCTGCGAACATTCAATATTTTTTTCAATTGTAGAGTGAAGCCTATCGAACTCTCTGTCACAAACTATAGTTTGTGGACAGTTTTACGAAGTTAATCTAAACAATTGTTAAAACTACGGCGTGTACCAGCGACTCTTGTCAACTTTTGTATTGAATCACATTACAATTCTAAGTCAATGCAGCCAGCGTCTTGGGGACGCTTCAAACTGGTATTGATATGGATCAGTTGAGCTACCTGTACATTGTTTGAAACAGTCTGTAGTTAGGTCAATTGTTTCAATTGTAAACTAGTATAAGAACTAGTGTTCTAATTTGATTGTAATTTTCCACGTCATTCCAAATAAGTAGGTAAGTCCAATAAGTTCTACAAAATGTTATCGTATTGATTAAATGCAAACAGCTATTTTAAATTTATTATAATCTGGCCCCATCTGTTACTGCCGAAGAGAATAACTACATCAAAGTAACCCAACTAGGTTTTATTACCCTGTAAATAATGACGTCACACATTCCCTCCAACATATGTATAACGAACATCTAAACTTACTACCGTCACCGTTTTTACGAGCTACTTACGCGCGTGACAATAAGTTTTATATTAATCTTTCATCAGGTAATCCCACGAGAATGTATACATCAAGCAACTGGGTCAGCGTGTCAGAAACTTTAATGTACCAACTACTTGGAAATACAACCTGTAATAATGTAAAGCTTTCTCTTTGTTTGTTACCTTTTGGATTCTAAACGGCTGAATGAATCTTGAATGATATTTGTCAAAGATATGAATTATTGTTCTGGTATCTCATGAGATACCAGAACCAGCGAAGAATTTCGTATCACACTAAACATTATATCTAAGTATTTTATTGACTTAAATTTGGTTGGTTGTTCTTTAGCATCTTATTGACCTATTTTGGAATAATTCCTTAACATAAATGTATAAAACGCTAGCTGGCAATCTCCGTGCCTAAGTACACACTATAATCCCCTCTTCGCATAACAGTCACATATTCATAAATTCTAAAAAAAAAACAACATGTTTTTACCTAACCTTATTTTTACTGCAACGCAGAAATGTGTAGTAATAACAGTATAATGTGCTAGATTTATTGGAAGCTAAACTAGGCCATTTATTTCACAGAGCGTAGTGCATATCTTCTTTTTTGCTGAATGGACAAAAGATGAAGTTAGTGTCTTTAGTTTATTGTATGCTTTAATTAATTTTTGTCTCATCTTAAGTGCTTTGAAGAGTTGTGATGTGTTGCGTTTAAGCCGTCCTAAAACCAGTCACATAGGCGTTTGGGCAAAAAAGCCACCACCTTCTGGTTACGGAGCCCTTAAAAGGAAGTTTTAGGAACTACTACACATTCCCGGTCCGCAGTGTTGCTCTCTGGAAACAAGCCGAGGGTCACGACACAAACAAAACATAAAGAGATAAGAACGCCACGGGGCCGCTCGAGGTACGTGAGAGCTCGACATTCGTGCGCCATACCTGTTCAGGACTGGACTAGAAATTACAGTAGGCATCGCGCTATTAAATCGCCACATATACACCATTCTGTTGGTACAAAATAGAATGGCGGCTAATAAAATCTATCTGAGCTAAACACAGTGAAAGAGCTAATAAAACCTTTTAAATCAAAACAATTTGGACAATTCATCTGACTGGACGTGCTTCGTTTTTACAATTTTATATAAGAAATTTGAAAATCCAATTTCTTAACACCTTAACTGCCACCGACGCACTTGCCTCATAGCAACCTCATAGCAGGACCTCGGGCTGTAGCTATGAGGCAAAACCGCAAAATGTAGCTCGTTCCCCAACTTACCTACACATACGAAGACAAAATGTACCGGTCGAAACGCGCAAGCGAGACTAGCCATCTACATCAGATCGCTTACTTTATTTATGGGCTAAAAATTATTGCCCATTTTTTGCCAACCTACTAAATAAGGGGTGTCGTTTTCCAAAGCTAAGTCCAGAAGAGGCCCTCTCCTTGCTGCGCATACATTGCAGGTGATATAACGGCAACTGTTATCGAGGTTACAGCCGCTAGAAGCGTATATACCGGAAATATTTATGGCAGATGAATATTTTAACTCAGGATAAAAAAGTTACTGTATGTGTATTTTATCGAGAATGTTATCCTATATAAGGAGAAGCTTCTTCGATTTGATTGACAGTTTTTGGTCGACTGTGTTTTTGACTGTCTTATATTTCAAATTATCTTTGCCCTATGAGCACCTACACATATCAAAGTGATTTTGTTTTACTTGACTTCGTAGCGCTTCTGTAGGTAAAGATTGTCAAATTTGACTATTCGCCTTTGACTATTATGGACATTGTAAATGGTCTCTACGCTTTTCGATAAATTTTGAAGCGTTTATTTGTTTTGTTTTTCTCGACGACGATTCAATAGGCTTACACACTTCCGTGATCACAACATGACTGCAGTGTTGCATCCCGAGACGACGGTAGCGTGTAAGCCTGCTGAAATGTCTGAAATTCAAAATCTATTTCCATCGGAAGCAATAAAATATTTGAATAATCTGCCGTAGCTTACCTTCAACGTCCACCTAAGTTTATTTTGTTCCAATTTAAGCAAATTGCGTTCATTTTAACACAATGATGCAACTATGAAACACTTTACGTACAAAAATAATTAATTTGGTTTCTAATTTTCCCCTTCTTCAGTATTTACGCCTTTGGCAAGGAGGTTACGTTACGAGGCTTCTTGTTCCAAAGCTAGGAGTTAATAGATTTTCCCTTAGCAAGAGAATCCTACGTTATGTTTTCTAAGCAAAGTTTTAACAAGCAGTGACAAGTAACCCAATAAACAGGAGATCTACTTTGAAAAACGAACGAAGTTGACAGATGACGTCGATGGAACGAAACGAACAACCTTACCACCAATTTGCTTCTGGCGCGTCATCAACAGACACCTTTCGTTTCGGATCTGTAAGAAATAAATGTAGAATATTTTTATACATCATCGAAAGAACGGATCGGCAGACCTTCGCTGTGAGCGATCCGAGGTCATCCGCCAAGTTGGTTCGTTTATAAAAACTAGAACTCCAGGTTTCATTCAAACCACGTGCAGACAATGCCCCTGAACGATGAATGCGAAATGATGCACGGAATGGGAGCGGCAATCGGGCGGGTCATTTTATAGCGAAGCATAAATAAAACATTTACTGGACACATTTTATTTTTTATTTCATGTTGCACATGCGTTCGATTGTTGATTTTGATAAGATTTCGTGATGCAGCCCAACTGATAATAGGTACACTACACTTTATCTCGAATTCAGGAACTGAAAGAGGTGTCTTACTAAATTAAATTAGATACGGTCTAAGTAATGAATGAGTAAGTTCTCTATTAAGCGATAACGTACAGTATACACTTGAAACTTGAATGCAGCCGACCAACTGGATGTTCGTTCAGATTTGCAGCAAAGTATTATTTATTATTCCGTTAAAGAAACGCGTCGTCGTGCATATTCAGGACTACATTATTATATATAGCGTTATTACTTCGGCGGCGCAACAGAGAAGCAAAGTTTTCTGTTGCACAATCCATTTTACTTGGTTGGTTCTTTCTCAAGTTTTGTTTATTTCCGTCTAGACAGCGCATCATTGGTACTTCTGAGTGAGCCGACACCCGGCAGATGCTAGACTTACAATAAATATGTTTTATGAAGTACGTGCTCGCTCCCCGTCAGCGCGGCTTGCGAGCCTCGCTGCAGTTTACTGCGAGGAAGTGGTTTGTAAATACTTGTATGGAAATGGATGGATTCAGTGAAATGTGGTCAGTAATATGTACACAATAAGACACGCGGGTGTCGCGTCAAGGATGATGCTTATAGAATAAGATTTGATTTGCTTATGTTGATCCTTCTCCGAGCTCCACAGAACAGTATAGCAGACAATATTATAAACAGACCAACTACTCGATAGTCCGATGACGTCATGACGACACTCTTGTGTGAGTGATGTGTCTGGTGCATTAAAGAGCAGGCTTGTTTGTACACAACAGCGGGTGCTGGCGGTCTGGAATGATGATCGTGTTGTAGCTCGGTTGTTTAAGCTGATCCGATCGTCCTTTGTTTTTGGTATAGGTACCTATGATTTTAGAGTCGGCGTCACGTCAGCGTAGTTACTTCAATGTGAAAACAAAAGACAATCGTGCCAGCTTTAAATAACTGAGCTACACAGCCTGTTTTTATCAAAGTAACAAACATACGGAGTATACCTTTCTCCCCTGTGTGAGGAGGCAGCTAAGCCGCCCTCTAATCTCAAAGATAAGGAAGCGGTATACAAGTTGCTCTCCTTCCCATGTATGTGAGTCTCGGTGAGATGGGTCATGTAATGCGGTATCAGACGGTACATTGTCTGTTTATTTGTGTCTGTGTGTTTGTGCTTTGCATCGCGGTACAAGAAGAATATATAAATCTCATGTTTCAGTTACATGGTGACCGAGTCAATTCCTCGCATAGGCTTACTGGATGTCAAGTCTGCACCATAGAACCGCATCTTACCCAGAACACCTGGAACAAATATTTGCAGATCGTACAAACGTTTGTCCCAAGGCGGGAATCGAACCCGCAACCTCGAATCATGGATAAATTTTTTTCTTGAGTTAAATTCACGCAAAAAGAAATGATATAATAATTCAAAACCGTTTGCTCTACGTTTTGGGTGGAATGAAAGTAATATATCAAAACGCCCGATGTTCATGAATTCATAAAAAGCTCGGTTAATTTTTCATGAAACCGGGAATTCTATATTGACACATTCCAGAGCTGGCATTGGTTTCTAACCTTCAGTAGAATCGGACTCAACTAATATTAGAGTTTGTGAACATGTTTGTGTCTAAACAACGTTAATACTACCGAACAGGATCGAACTGAAAATGTGGCTTAACATAGTTATAGAACAGAAATAAAATTTTAAATATCGATATACATAAAAATCCTTCGAACCAAAAAAAAACTAATTTTCCCCCCTGGTCTTAACCCCGGTTTTTATCCCACCACTACAGCTTGCTTGTATAAAACAAAGTACATCATACTGTATCTAACGAGTTTCCATTTGTCTTACCTCCAAGCAATTCTTAATTATTTTATATTTTCAAATGGCCAAGGTTCAATCAAGGGTGGATTTTAAATAACAAGCTGCAGAGGGAACTGTTCTAGTATATATTTTTAATAACTACCTACGTCTATAGTAATAATAGTGTTAGATTAGAGATTTAATAAAAGGTTGTATGTAGGACCTTTTTAGGTTGACTTGATCTATCATTTTAAGTCAAACTGACGCAACCTATGTGGATTCCCGAGCAACACCTTCTTATAATAATTGCAGTTCGTGACATACACACCCTTTTTATTGATATTTAATATTGATGCACCTACGTCAATGTCTCATTGTTTTTTAGATTTAAGTATTTCTTGTTTGCCTGCAGCTTTACAGTGTTTTAAATGTGTAGAATCTATTGATTTTAGTGTAAGGGGAGAAAATAATCCAGTTGTTTCATTTTCTTTCCCTGATGACTGCATACAATATTACAAATAGGTTGGCCAATCATGGCTCTTTTCACGTAAGTACGGGTGGGTGAAATAACCAGGTACCTATCTATCACTAAGTCTTTCTTTATCCGTAAACGTTATCCCACGATGTCCGTAGTAAAGAACATGTGTGTTGCGGATAAGGAATCCATTTTGTAATTGCGCTCAAGTGACAGTTAAAGTGTGCACATAAAAGTACAATGGAACTGGAGTGGGCTTGTTCCTAACCCGCCCATGCATGAAGCAAGTTTTTATATTTATTTTATAATTTATGCAAATGGTAAAAGTACATAGGTATAGGAAGTTCGAATATTTGAAAGTTAGTTTGTATTTGTATTTATATTGTCTGGGTGTTTTCTATGTATAATAAAAAATAATCTATCTATGTAGTGTATTGTATTAAGCATATCAGTTATCTAGCACCCATAACACAAGCTCTGCTTAGCTTGGGGCTAGATAATGCTCTGTGAATTGTCCAGCATTATTTATTTATTTATTTATTTACTTGAATATAACAAAATGTATAAAAGCATACATAGATTATGAACTAAAGTAAATCAAGCCGTTATAGCGAACCTCCTGATAAGAACGGTTATTGGAAATAATTGCACTATACTTGTTTTCACTATAAAACGTTGCTGTAACTGTAATTTACAGCAACATTTTATAGTAAAAGCAAGTAGGTAGGTACTTAAGTCAAAACACCTAAATGATCATAAACGACAACGACGTTTTGCGTTTTGAGGGCATGAGTTAAATATTTCTAGCTTCTAAATTATTCAGCAGTATAAGATTTCTGACGAATTCAAGCTTAGCTTCTTTTGGAACTGTCACGGTTAAACAGGCTCGCTATGCTCGTTTAACAGCGACCTGGATCTCATATCTGAAGTCAAATAGAACGCACCTCTATTGCACATTCTGCTAGAAGCCACGACGGGAACTAAAAGCTCGGAGATGGCTCCCCAAGGAGTCGATGCACTGAGCGAACTGAACGTAGGTACGCGTTCAGTAACTCGGTTAACGGAGTGCTTTGTCTTGGAGTGTTAGCTTCAATTGTTTGATGTTCCGGCACAGAATAACGTTCTCCTGATATTTAAAGTCTGTCATTTGCAGAAGGTTTCGATCCGGTGCGATTCTCATTTTGTAAATAGGTACTGATACCATTTTCACTTTGCTTGATCTGAGGTAACCCAATTCTCTAGTCAGCATATTAAAAGGGAACGAGGCTTCATACGAACTCTAAAATTCGTTTGAGTCTCTCGACGTGTTCGTCTGTGTTGTTGTGTTGTATGCAGATAATTTTTATTTTCGTTTCCTCAAAAAATGTTGTACTTCGATTTTGAGAAATCCTAAGAAAATACAGACAAATGTACGTGAAAAAAGGTCGTCGATTATACAGTACAATAAAATACAGTAAGTGCCAAAGCTACAGTAGTGCAACAAATATACCCGACTTTTTAGAAAAGTAATACACACCTTTTTGCTGCCTTCCAAATTTAATTTTGTTTGGTCCACTACAACTAGTCCATCCAAATAACCCAGGCAGAACAAACAAATAACTACCAACCGAAATTACTAGTTCAAAATTGCATACGACTTTTTATCCGCATTTATTGGAAAATTTACGGTGCAGGTCCAATGTTCGTTGAGCTTTTCAGTTGAAAAATGTTTAGGTGGGTTTAGTCAGTCAGCGAGATCTTGCTTCACTGGTTTACTGCTCCTAGTGGTCTTGCCTTTGAGTTGTATAGGAAATTTAAAAAATTGGAATTGTTAGAAATGTTTGGGTTTGTTTGTATAGAGAGGAATTTTCTTGAAAGTAGCAGAAGAGAAAACTAAAATAATTAGTTCCAGCTAATGTCATATTGAAATACCCAATCGAGTTGAGACAAGCGACGTATGTTGACAGATTTGTCAGCCTGTCTGTAGGTACAACAAAAACCTGAAATAGGATATATTATTTACTATTAAAACATGTCAAATATTACAATGCTGTTGTTGTATCAGAGTGGTATCAATGTAGGTAATTTGTACCAGTAGTTTTGAACTAGTGTATGTAGGTATATTAATAAATCTACCTAGTTTAATAATAACAATGATTATGAATTAAATTAAACATGTCTTATCTGGTGAAAATTAAAACACCCTCCACCCTCCACGCTATAAAAACAATGATACAGTAATCATTTATTGAGTCTTTTTTAAAGGCTAAGTCAGTGCCGTATTTTAACAATTGTAAAAAAAAAGTAATAGTTAGTCTATAACTTTTTTACAAGGGCAGAAGCCTTTATTGACAAAGAATATTACAATAAAATAATATAAATAATGCAACAGTCTGCAGTTAGCTCAATTGTTTGAATTGTACTACTTATTGCTTAAAACTGAATTATTTCTAATATTAACCTTCATAAATAGTTTAATTGAGCATGAATGATGAAACTATTTACCCCTGTTGCTATGGAAACCCATTGAACTACTATTACTAGCGTATGGAACGGACACCAGCGAACAACAACTTTGCGGCATGAGTTGTTGCCGGCATTTAGTCGTTCGCCTACGCCCATGTCGTCGCCCATCGCGACACCGCATGCGAATAAAACCAAATTAAAATGCCGATGAATCAACTGCGAAGAAAAAAGATAGTGGCTTGACTTATCATCGGTAAGTAAACCGAATATCAACTAAAACCAACCAAAATTAATTTTTGTACATTATTTTCTATTGTACCTGACATTTTGTTTGAAAATCATGGATTATGAAAAGTGATTCGTATAGATGGGATGTGTTCACCTTTGTCACCAACCTTTAGTAGGTACCTACCTACTTAACTGTTTATTATTTTTTTTTAACTGATTATTTTTTTAACTAATATAGACGACCTCCGTGCCGCAGCGGGCGAAGGTCCGCCTGCGACGCAGGAGGTTGCGGGTTCGATTCCCGTCTCGGAACAAATTTGTGTACGATCTGCAGAAATATGTTCCGTTGGTCTGTGTGTTTTCTATGTATAATAAAAAATATATATCTATGTAGTGTATCGTATTAAGTATATCAGTTATCTAGTACCCATAACACAAGCTCTGCTTAGCTTGGGGCTAGATAATGATGTGTGAATTGTCCAGCATTATTTATATACTTAATTTATTTATTTATTACTCACCCTATGCCGTCTGTCTGATCAGTGATCAGTAACAGTAGTTACCTACCTACTGTAGGTATCTTTTGCAACCGTCATTATAAACTAAAGCTGTTTTATACCTAGGTAGGTAGGTATATTGTCGTCTGAACAAATATCTAAAGTTTTATAAATTTGTAATAGATCGATTGGTGACCTCTGTGGCGTGGTGGGCGAAGGTCCGCCTGGGACGCAGGAGGTGGGTTCGATTCCCGCCTTGGGACAGATGTGATAAAGTGTGGGGTCTAGTTAGTGCAAGTACCTACTGTAATCAAATTTAGTTTTGTATGCACAATAGCTGTCTGAAGTGTCCCTTCTGCGGTACTTGTGGGCGGAGTCGAGCGCGCCCCGCGCAGGCATCAAGTTGCGTTGCGACACGTTTTTTGTTTGGTTTAGCTACTCTAACTACTTACAACTCACTGTGGAAACCATTACTTACCAGGTGGTATACTCAAAAAACGAAAACCGAAGTTTCTGATTAGTTTTTAAGCGAAACCTACTCAATTCAGTATCTATCCTATATTTTATTGCTGTGATAAAAATTGTAGTTTTGGACAATTTCTATTACTTAAAACTAGCGAAAAAAAATTATTAGCAAATAATAATAATTGATACGTAGGTGACCAAATTTTTTTTTGACGATAGGTATTTTAAATTTTAATTACGACCGTATTGGTGTTAGCATTAGATCAACTCCATCTTCATAATAGATTCCGGAGTCAGCAGTCAAAGCCGGAGCACATTGTGACGCAATCATAATAAACAGAGCCAGTAACATATTTATTGAGGGGTAAGAGTTGAGGGAGGTACTCAGAAATGCAGAGCAGAGACAACTAATAAAGCTCAGATCACCAGAGATAGGCTGTCATATTTTATGTTTGGTGTGTACCTTCAATTACAAAAGATACTGATCATTGTCGATATCCTCATTATCAAATTTTATTGTATTTTAATACGAAAGCACTCAATTCCGATCAAAATGCGCCTAATTAACCAAATAAATTTCAATTTAGAATTCTTTAAAGGTTTTACGATTTTATATTGTAGTTACTTAAAGAATCGTTCAAACGGACATCAAAAGAATTTATTTGTTTCACTTTATTTTTCGTTCTCTTTGGCTAGGTTTGGTTAGACAAATCTATCCGAATGTGCTGACATATAAAGTTACACCGGGCCACAAAAGCATTTTAAAAATACCGTGGTTGGGTCACCGGATGGAATGAAACCTGCTTCTTTTTATATTGCGAAATGATTGATACGTAATGGCGAAGGTCCGCCTGCGACGCAGGACGTTGCGGGTTCTAATCCCGCCTCGGAACAAATTTGTGTACGATCTGCAGAAATTTGTTCCGTTGTTGGTCTGGGTGTTTTCTATGTATAATAAAAAATATTTATCTATGTAGTGTATTGTATTATGTATATCACTTATCTAGTACCCATAACACAAGCTCTGCTTAGCTTGGGGCTAGATAATGCTGTGTGAATTGTCCAGCATTATTTATTTATTTATATATTATTATTATTTATTGATACATAACGTCGTCGCGTCGTTGTATTTCGCAGTAGCACACGGCTTTAGTGTCATAGCGGGAATAAGGAAGGACATTGCGACAAAACAAGTAAAACAAAGCGGGACCGAGCTGTTGTAGCTTAATTTCAAACATTGTTAAGCCGGCTTTTCACTATGGGATATAATATAAATTACATCTTGAGCTGTATATTACATCCCGCGATTGCTATTCACACTGTAAGATATATATTTTGGAACACACATGATCAGTTTACACGTGTGCACACGAACGCCAACATTCAAACGGAGGGCGAAGCGGGGGAGGCGCGGTGTCCGCGGACGTGAGGTAAAATATACACCTTCAAATGACCTTCAAATATCGCTCACTCGGTCGAAAAAATATTTAAAGTTTGGGATGTAATATATATTAAAGCACAGTGTGAACGATCTCGTACAAAATGTATGGTGAGCGATAAAATATTATATCTCAAGATGTAATATATACAGGGTGTAACAAAAATAAGTAACCAAACTTTCAGGTGGGGTGTAGAATCGAACACTGAATTCAGGAAAAATATTGAAAAAAAATCCCGCCCTTTAGTTTTCGAAAAATTTATTAAATAGATACGAAATTTTCACAACATTAGGCAATAGACTATAATACATGTGTCTATTTGGAATAAAAAAAATGGCCTAAGTACCTGTATTCATCTCTTTTATAAGCCCATAACACCTAAACGGTGCCCTAATGAGCGGCCACCGCGGTCATCGACCCGCGACATCATTGCAGCGGAAGCGAACAGGCTGCACGGCGTGCTTAGATATGGAGCCTACGTACAACAAATACATTCCAATTTTCCTCTAGGAATTAAAAATTAAATAAATTATTTTAAGTCTTTACACACGTTCTATCGCGAAAATGCATAGTTAGTAGGTACATTCATTAAGCATGCACCTTCCTACTAAAATATATTCACTACTAGCTTTTATTTTTTCATATCGTTGACTACCTAAGTACCTACCTTCACATTGACCTTTAAAAACACGGTGAGTAACTTACAATGAACCCCATAAAAGGTTGTTACAATTTGCATTTCCGAAGCACCAGATTGAGACAAGAAAAGGCACAAACTTTTAGCGCGCGAGAACGAGATGGGTATACAAACTTAGTTCATCCGAATGTTCACCCAATGCTAGGCTTATTGTTAGTTTTGTCAAACTGTCATACCACAGAAATGTTATCATAGGGTCAATGGCCGTTTAGTTGCATCATTGCAAGCGCAAGGTGAAGGTCGCGGCGGCGCTTATCGGTTTTTTGTGCGTAAAAATGGCTCGTATGCGTTATTCAGATATTGAATACCACGAGATAAAAATTGAAATGGGAAAATTGGAATACATTGGCTAGCTTCCTACATAACTACAACACGTGCAGCCCGCCGCCGCGCGCGCTGCTGCGATATCGCGTGTCCGGTCGTGGGTGCCCCCCGTAAAAAGATGTTTATCTGCTAAAAAGGTGTACACAAGGTACGTAGACCTTTTAATCATATTTTAATATCAAATAAACACGTGCATCAGTCGTTTGCGTAATGTAGTGAAAATTCCGTATTTATTTTATTTTTCGGAAACTAAAGGGCGGGATGTTTTTTAATTTTTTCCTGAATTCAGTGTTCGATTCTACACCCCACCTGAAAGTTTGGTTACTTATTTTTGTTACACCCTGTATTATATTATATATCCCATAGTGAAAAGCCGGCTTTATTCTTCAACATGTTTTTTTGTTCCTTGTCTGGAGAAAATATTTTCATTCATAGGGCTTTGGGTGATGATATTTTCTGGGCGTGACTTGTTGATAATTATTAAAGCTACATGCAAATTGTTTTGAATGATATACATTTTTCCTGGACAAAATGGTTTTTTACAAGGTTTTCGCCTGGCTTCATAGTTATTTTGACCGGACTGGAAAAGTACCCATCTATCTTCAAAGTTAGTAAATAATATTCCTGGACTAGAGTCTAGCATGAAAGGTGTGAACCATTAACTACAATACGTCATCGTATAGATCGGTCAAAAAGTAGCTTAGAACTTTTCATCCTGTCAAATAATAGGTTCTTATTTCTGGAGTAGCAAACATTTTAACATACTTTCGCCTTAACAATACTAGTAAATACTAGTAGCTATACACTTTTTCATTCCGCTCTGTGAAGGCTTCCCTAAGTTCAATATTCATAAATAATCCAGAATCCCCTCAGATTTATGCCGGCAATTATCCAAATCCGTCCAATTTGTGATACGTATTGTTTTTTGTGCATTCCGTTTGTTTTCTTTACCAACTTCGTTATTTACAGCCGTAGGGGAGACGCGGGCTACGCGGCACGGAAAGTGAACCTATAATGAAGGCATAGTAACCCTTTTTACTGTGCAACAGGGATTTTAATATAGCTCATTTCACATGTGGAGGGTTCCCAGAAAAATCGACTACATTCGATGCACAGCCGCGGGCAGTAGGTATCTACATATTATGTATCTAGTTTGTTAAAGCCTAGTTTTGCCAAGCTTAAAGCCATACAAATGAATTAATTCGTGAGTATAAAACAATTCATTTAAAACGATGATAACACAAATCCTCTCGAAGATCATTCTCTCGATCCAACATTTCACATGACGAGGTGTATTGTAGTACATTGCGAGTTTCCGACGATTAAATTAATGCGATTAAAAACTGGGCTGCTTGTTAAACTAGCATAAAATATGATAAATAAAAAATTGTTTGACTTTTATTAAATATCAGCAACACAAATAGATGTTCATTCATTTTGTTCATTTAGTATTTAACCGTTTCTATTATTTGATTGCAATTTTCTTTGTTGATCACAACTTGACTTTTAATGTTCGAGACGAGAGTGATTAATATCAAGTCAAACTCTGCGAATTTTGGGATTATTTCTATCGAATGAAGTTCATTAGATCTTGTAACTGAATGCTACTTTGACTAGACTAGACTGCTTAGGTAATATTTATCTTTTTTCAGAATTTTACACACTATTTTCCAAGTCTCAGATGGTTCTAAAAATCACAAAAATGCGGTCTCTGCTGGCCTACCAAGCCTTAATCACTGAAACCTAAAGGGGGTCAAGGTCAATATTATTTTTACAAAATACAATTAAAGTTATTCAAAATCTGAGCTCTATTTCAAAGCGGTCGAGTCATGCCATTATGAAACTGTTTCGCAAATAAACCACAATTTATTGTATATTTTGCGGCGTCCAGACGTACCTTATACATTGTTACTTGCAATAACAACTTTATTAAATGAGCTGTCTTGAAATACTTTGTAGCCACGGTAACAGCGGGGTATTGGCTAAGAAGGGGTTTTTTATCCAACACAAATACGAAATACGCAGTGGCGTATAACAATGTTATATAATGGTAGACGCAGTGACCATAACTTTGACTTTAAATGAAAAGCTCTAAACTCTTACTACTACTAAATGTACCCACTTCTCGCAACGATAAAGCCTGAAACTGCATCCTAAATAATATCCTTTCCACTTACCGCTGGGCCCATTCGTTTAAAATTTAAAAATATTTTTTTTAAGATTTATGTTTATTGCATCCGTTCCGATAATTAACCAACATTTCTCGTCGTCGGGTTCACTAGATTCATGTTTTTATATTCACTAAACTTGACTAGACAAAAGGGCATAGTCTCTGTTTTCCCAGCCCCGACCGACCGCAACACAGGGCCGGGTCAATTGCACCTGATAGCGCCTTATTTATGGCAGCACCACACCACCGAACTGGTGACCACAATGCAACGCGACGTTGGAGGTGATAACATTGGTTATTCAATGTTTATGTTGGAGAAGGGAACTTCTTTCCCTGGACAAAGTAAAACATCAGCTACCGATGAAGAAGAATTCAATAGAATGAGACTTATAACGAAAAGATGCAGCAAGCTGAAAATGCGTGGCCTATTTCCAGCAGTGGACGAGCATAGGCTAATTATTACAATGAAATTTATTAGATCCACAAAACAGTAAAAACAGACAGGCTTTGGAAGGTATACAGACCACGAGGTAAAAATATCAACAGGTTTTGTGGAACCCGCAATAAAGTCAAATCTGAGATAGGAACCAGTGAGAATTATCTTAGCCATCGGAATACATGTTAGGGCATTATGTAATCTTTAGATCAAAATAATCGAGTGAAAAAGCCAAACCCTTCGCCCATTGACATATCCCTCTGGAGTCCATGGCTGCGTCTCCTCGTACGATCACCTCACTCACAATCACGGACTCATGGAGAGTGTGAACAGTGGACACTCCATACGGACGATCTCGAACAGGTGAGCTTCAAGTGTTTTGTAGAACAGAAACTTGACGATAATATTTTGCGTTCAAATATTAATTTTCGAGACAAACGACTTAATATAAGTTTCTTCCAACACAAATAAGGTTCGTAGTTAGCCCGCTTGCATCTGTAATGAATTGAATCTCTATTTTAAATTTTTCCTCCCCTTAAAAATATGAAATTTTCAGCGGGTAAAATTTAAGTTTATTTTTTATTATTATTTAATCATTTTAGTTCATACATTTTCGAGCGTTTTTAATTTTGTTACTAGTCAAATAAAAATAAAAAGTATATATATTATATTCTCCGCAAGAATTTCCATTTTCTGCAATCTGTAATTATCGTTTTTTCTTTCCGATTCGCTATTATCTAACGCAAGGTTTGCATACAGACTCCATAATTGTTGGTCTGGGTGTTTTCTATGTATAATAAAAATATCTATCTATGTAGTATATTGTATTAAGTATATCAGTTATCTAGTACCCATAACACAAGCTCTGCTTAGCTTGGGGCTAGATAATGCTGTGTGAATTGTCCAGCATTATTTATTTATTTATTTATAATTGCCGGTTTCGATTCTATAAGACTTTCTACTGTTTACGACCGGGAAAGTATAAATGGCGGGTCTTCAGCGAGACGCAAGCGGTTGTGAATTATCGTCGTCCCGGGATATCTTTTATCGAGTTACGCCATTGTCGGATAGCCGGGTAGCCGGATATCTATCATTACTCGCTGTTTTCATCCGGATTCCCGCTTGTATGAAAATAAACAGAGTAATTATGTTCAGGTTTGTGTTTTGTAGCTTGAAGATAATATTGAAGGGTGTTCGGGAGGCTGGAGAGACACGTTGACAACAGGTTTGAACCAGATCTGATTAACTATAACTGCTCTAAATTAAAACAATACTTGTACGCCACATGTATCCTAATGGGATATTGCTGCTTAAATGTATCAGCTTCAATAGTCGGATAAAGTATCTCTTTTACAATCAATCTGGTCAATTTATGAAAACAGACCATGCGCAAAATGGGAGTTTTCAAAGTTACTACTTTTTTCAACCTTTAGACATTTTCACCACAATCAAATACAATAACACCCGCACCCTGTAATTTCAATCTCCGCCAGAACCAAAGTAAACTCCTCACCCTCCTCACAACTTTTTAAATATATCATTTTGTAAACATTCTCACATAACTCTTGTCCCCGACTTCGCTCGCAGACACGTCGTGCAATAAATCGACCTGAAAGTTTGTGAACGTCAGATTTACTCTCCGTTGTTCTGCGGGTTACTTGTTCAACTTTTAAGGACTTCGGAAGATGAATTTTGTGGAGATTTGATTTAGAAATTCTGAGCTAGTTACAGAAACCCGCCCCTTCATATGTGCTTAGATCACCTTTTTAGAAGAATGCTTTAACAAATAAAAGGATGCTTCAAAAAAGGTTTACTAGTTAGAGGTACGTGGGGGAAAATTCAGCAGGGAGATAATTTATTCATTGCGTACTGTTACTGTCCACAGGCAAAAGCAATATTAACAATATTTTCATGTTAAACCATTTTGTCACTGTATAATATTTCTATAGATAACGAGTAAATATGCCCATATTTAAATGCACATGTTTGTGCTGTACGGTAGTGGCGTTGGATTGATGTGCACAAAGCTAGACCTTGAAGACTCTTCGATACGTCGGATGTTTCAAAGCACGAAACGAAATACTGCAGTGTAATATACGCACCACATGTGATGAACACTCGATGTATTGTATAACTAAAAAACGAAATAAACCTCCCAATCGCCAAATCACCGGCCATTACTCCTCCGCGGGTGATTTCTCTACTATATCCTCTTTATTCCGGACAATAAAGAGTTATTCACCCACACTTGCCAAAAGATGGCGTATGTAGATAAATTGCAATTTGACGGATCATTTTAAAACTCGGTCAAAGTAATAACAAAGTTTTCGAGCAGTATTATGAATGAGTGATAAAGGAGATTAGGAAAATTGGGTGTGGTATATGAAGTGATCTCTAGGTTGAGAATATTTGTGTATAGTGTATAAGCCACCGACTTCTAAACAGGCATAATGCTTGGACGACGTTGTTAATGCTTAGACGAAATCGAATAATTTTTGTAAGTTCCTACTTAAAATTTAATGTTGTAGTATAAAATTAAAACGGGGCATCCAGGTGGTATCCATGCGAAAATAGGTAGAACTTGTTAAATTATGCTTGCAGATATTATTATCTTCTGGGAAACGACTCATAGTCCTGATCTCCAAAAAAATGCACGCGAAGCCACTCTACAGAAGCTATTACGGCGAAATGTATAATTAATGCCACCTCTACATTTCGTACAGTTTCAAATTTGGCAAGATACGCATCGTTTGGTATATAAACTCGCACGTGCTACTTGGGTTACGAGTTATTTGCTCGTTTTATTTACGCCGGGACAGTTATTCACAACGTACATTTCATTTCACGAGTAAACGTTTTCGGAAACAATAATAAGCCTGTAATGTAGTAGGAGTAGTGGACACACGAAAATATTTCTGGATATGAAAGACTGGGATAGATTTGGATGTTGTGTGAAAAATCAACTCTACTTTTCCTCCCTCATGGCCACAGATTCCTTTCTAATAATTAGTAGAATTCTTAAAATCTGCCTCATTAATAGTCACTACGTATGTAATAAATTTAATCAAATATTACCCTACAATGATATAACTAATTCCATTAAATATAGAAACAAACATCATTTCTATTGAAACACCTCAGAAGATATATTAAACGCACACTATTAATATTCTACGTCCACCTGAAAACCCGAACCAATCTACCTCCAAAAGCTTTCCCGTGTATCTGGATGGAGATCCATATCGTCTTAGATACAGTAGTAAGTACGTTACAGATACCGTGCTACGGTCACGTGCCGCCGCGAGCTGTCTGTTCAAATATTAACCGGTGCGACACGGACATGCATAAAGCTATCTGTATTTATCAATGTGCTTGAATTAGGTTTCAAGTAGGCTACACTTAGAGAAGGTGACTTTTTCAGTAAGAATTCTATCGATAGCGATTGTGTTGTGGCTAGGTGCAAGTATAATTTAGGACGTAGGCTACTAGAATATAATCTTTGGTTTTTGGATATAATGACGTATTTCGGAGAGTTGTCACAAGTTAAATTTGATAGTGACAGTTATGAAACAAGTTTCTAAGGAGCCGCGTTTTGTTTAAAACTTATCTTCTTGATCAGTTGCAAGTTTCTAGCAACTTTAAACAAAAAATTAAACGGGCAGAAGCCTTTATTCACAAAGAAAATTACAATAAAATAATAAAAATAAATTAGAACTAGTATTAACAACTGAAACAATTGAACTAACTGCAGACTGTTGCAAACAATCTACAGGTAGCTCAACTGATCCATGTCAATACCAGTCGGAAGCGTCCCCAAGACGCTGGCTGCATTGCCCCGCTGTATGGCAATGCTGATGCGCTGTGCCAGACTGAACATCTCTCGGGTCACGCGTCGCTTCGACCGGACGCTCAGATAATTTTTTAAAAACCCGAAGAGCCTCGGTACCCCACGGACTCCAAGAGGAGCAAATATGTAGACTCTGTCGAGACCTGCATATTTGCGCCTCTTGAGATCTTCGGCCAAATCTGCCGCCGCGCCTGCCCTCACGGATGTCCTCGGAAGATGGGAAGGCGCAAGTGTGTCGACGCATGTAGCGTCCCACACAATGGGCCTCCCCAACTCCCATGGGACTAGTGTCATACCGTCGGGCCTTTTACCATCGTCACGTAACAGACCAATCGGATAAATTTTTTTTTAATAAAACTATAAAATCGACCTTCAGGACGTGGTCTTTTCATCATTGTCGTCATCATCCGCATCGCATGCTAGTCCACCGTTGGACACAAATCACCCTTAATGCGCGCCATAGCACCCTGCCTTCAACTTACCGCTTTATATTAGCTAGGAATGTAATAAAACGCGGCCGCTTAGTATTTAAAAAAGGTCATCTCATCTATATACATTTGACATTGCAACATTCTAGTTTTCTAGTTGCACTAATGGGCGAAGTGATAAATGTCCTCGGTCATTAGAAGCTGCATTTATAACTCGCTGCGATATTTTCTGAAAAGTCGTTTATCCTAGGAGCTATCTCTACCGGCAGGTAGTGAAATGCGTAGCAAAAGTACACGGACATAAATGTTGTCCATCAGGGAAATAGTTTGCAGAATTATTGGACCAGCAAGATCCAGTCATTATTAAATTTATCTAAGTACCAGGAGGTACTAGGTACGAAGAATGGTAGTTAGGTGAACCAACTCATCCCAAATGCAGAAACATAAACAAGTTAATACACTAAAGCCCTCTTAGCTAATCTTATACACGAATGCTTTCCAATATAGGTAGTGTACCTACCACGTGACATAAAAATACACTTTTACGATTATTCCTCGTAATGCAGATAAACTTATTTATCGCTAGTAATATCAGAAATGTCATGTACCTGTAAATTGAAGAAGTAGGTTAATTCAATGTCTTCTATATTTTTTATTTGCATCACAAAAGTACCTTTTCCATTCATGAAAACGAACATAAACCAAACTTTACAAAGTAGGACTGTTTTTAAATGTGGTTGTGTTTTTAATAGATGTAACAAATGTAATGGTACAACAAAAAGCAAATTAAATGACAAGTGAACTTCCAAGTTTCAATATTTCAGATTTTCAAAAGGGCCAAAGGTATAATTTTATTGATATTGCGACCATAACAATGTGCGATTAAACACTGCAACTTATCCTGTGGTCTATATGGCGTTAAGGAAAAGATCAGAAGGTGGCTTCTCACACTCGACAATGACGCTACTGAAGGTCTCTTATGTATTTTAGGCTGATTATGATTTACACTCGCATTTCCACCCCCCCCCCCCCCCCCCTTCCCCTTCCCAAAATTTTATGTGACATGTTTCATTAGATAATGTAACTCATAAACCTGTTTTTATCTAGGTAATTCTTCTACTTATTTTATATTTTATTATATTCTTAGTTTGCCCTGGCTCTTTACACTTAAACTATGAACGGTAAACATATTTTGTAAACAGGCCTCCCGCGACACAGGCTTGCCTCGTGCGGGGACCACCAGCAACTGTATGGTAGAAATAAGTTTTCTGGCAAATAAATTATTTTATACTTTTATACTTTTATACTTAACAATTCGATAGGAACACATCCCGCATTAGGTATTATTATTACACAATACTTAGCCATTCATCTTTAAGCACGCACGCAATGGGGTTTGCTTCCGGTGGACAGGCGGAGCGGGAGCGGAAGCGAGTTCTCAGCAGTTATCAAACGTTTTCCGGTACGCTGTACAACGAAATTGATCCCATAGTGCTTTTAGTGTGAAGGTAAATGTCTTGTCTTGCTGGCAGCTTTCAACGTCAAGAAGTTTTATGCGTCTCTAGAGGTACCAGAAAGAATTGTTCTGTCTAGGACTCCTAAGACAGCATTATATAGTAAGAATTGTTATGCCATGTGTGGCTCTATATATAATAAAATCCCTGATGACATCAAAAATTTACCTTTAAAATTATTTATAAAAAAATTAAAATTATGGCTCATAGAAAAAGGTTTTTATAGTGTTAGGGAACTTATGGAACTAAAATTTAGAAATAAGTAGTAATCAACATTATTGATGTGTATTGTTCAATTATGGTTTAATCTTGTTACAATTTAAATTAATACAATTTACAGATGTACCTATTTATAAGAAATTTTGCATGCCAAAGTGTTTTGGTGAAGTATGTGACACTATTCTAATGTTCAAGACCCTGTATTATGACCATATTTCCTGCAATAAATGATTTGAATTTGAATTTACCCAAATGATATAACTGAAAAGTTTCTTCATGTATCATCTGCTGTGAAACCTAATGACCAACTTCGTGAAACAAGCGGGACTTTCTTAATTAATAGAATATCCAGATCAATGTTTGTTCAAAGTTTACTTTCCACTCCACTGTGCGAGGCCGCTAAGGCCTTGTGTATAAATAATGGTATATGATATTATTGGATAAAGTAAGGCTTAAGTTTGTGATTTTATAACGGGACTGGCATATTCGCTAAGCGAATGCCCTCATAAAAACAGAATTAACAAATAACTGTTCGTAAACTATTCTATCATAGACGCGTGAGAGAACCTGTGAATTTTCGAGTTTTTCTCTAAAACTGACCCTGGTTAAACTATTGTCTACAAGTAAATATTCTATGTATTAGAATTGATCTTTTCAAATAAGAAAAGTAACAAGGTCTTTTGATAAATCTTTACTGGTTGTTGGTGTCCCCCTCGTAAATCAGCCACATTGACCTGTCACCATCTATGACCCACTTTCTCTTCCACTGCTCCTACTCACAAGGTCTACGGATACGTTGCGTATTGTTCCGTCGGGTTCGACGCCGACGGTGCTACGCTGCCTGAACCCAACCTGACCTTGTTTAACCCTGGTCTCATTTATATCAACCGACTTCAAAGAAAGGAGGAGATTCTATGTTTGGCTGCAGGTATGTTTTATGTTGAACGTCGATTTCTCGTTTTATATGTATATGTATATTGATTTGGATAATTCTTTTGCAATTGTATATTATTATCTTTACAATTGCAAAAGATGATCGCGAGGTGGTCCCATAAAAATATTCTAAAGGGATTAGTATTTGTCTGGCAAAACTTAAAATACTATTTAAAACTAAGGGATTCGAGGTCAGTTTTAGTTTTGTTAAAACAATCTAACTATGGAAAACACCCACCCTCGGCCACCTTCTCGGTTCCTTATTATATATCAACGACGAGTCTTGGCCTGTTATTCAACATCCTGAAGCAACGCCGACGACACTTCACCGCAACGTCATTCTAGGTGTTTCGTATAGTTAACTCTGATATGATCAACAGCCAGTTTTAGTTATTTATTGATAACATGCAGCCATGTAGCAGCTCATGTAGCACACGGTGTGTACAAGCTCCCCGGGGACGAACTTCCACCTGAATGCTGTAAAAGCTTTGCCCGATATGTAAGTTCTGCCATCATTTTATGAACGGTGAGCTTTCGCAGGGCAAGAGGTCAGGTTTTCATATCACAAAATTAAAGCTCAAATTGACGCGTAATTATGTAAATTTATGAAAAACGCTTAAAAAGTTTGTAAAATTAAGATTTATGTTGCGTGGCGCCATAAATAATTTTACAAAGTCAATATTTTATTTTGTACACGAGGTACCTATTTATGTTTTGTGATATTACAACCGCTTGGTGTGTAGGTTTGATATTTAGGTACTTAAAAACTTTGAGGGACTTTTCTGGAGGTTTGAGGTTCTTTTTTTGGGGAATATAAAATGTTAAACACTCGAAAAATGGCAAAATCGCAATTAACTACTCAAATACAGATTCAGGATGGGTCAAATGTCCGTCGGGGCCTAGTGAGAGTACACATTGGGCGTATTCAAAGGCGAAAGATAGTGTGATGTATGTGTGAACTGTACATATGTCACTCCTTCACGCTCAAACAACTGAATGGCTTTGAAATTTTTGGTAAGAAGAAAGATTATATCCTTGATTAACGGCTACTTTGACCACGGAAATAGCAGTATTCCCGTGGGATGATCAAATAATTAATTATCAGATATGTTTATCAACGCGGGTAACACCGCGGGGAGCTGCTAGTAAATTATAATAGGTACCTTAACAAAGTATTCAGAAGTTACCGGTAACAGCGAGTCACATAATAAATCACTCCACAGGCCAACTATACCTACTCTGCACTTTATCGTTAACAACTCGAACTAATAATATTGAATCTGCTTCATCATTCACTCTCGCAACAGAACAATCTCGACTGTCCATTACAGCGCAGCATCAGCCAGAGTGTCTTTGTAACGAGACGATACAAATCACAAATACAATCTACATATTCATGCGTCCACCGCATCTGTGATAATCTCGGAGGAGCCGCCATTTTGTGAGGGAATTAGGTAACTGTCTTCCGTCGCGATATGAGGTGGTAAATGAAAAATTGTATAATGTCCAACTTTGTTCCTACTATTTCGAAACCGTGTTAGCAAAACATTGTATAAGGCCTCCATTTCTTGCTAAGTTGGGTAAAAGGATTTGATGGCAACAAAGCCAAGCAGCCAAGCAGAAAATTCGTAGGTATTTCGATTGACCGTGAATGGCCCCAGCCCAACCATCATGTTTACATACATACATGTTTTACACCAAAATGGAAAGAGTCCCGTCTGCAGCGAGCCGGCTCCCGCCCCGCGGCCCTGGTGAACGTTTCCATAAAGCTACAAACTCGAGTATTCATTATAATCCGCCCAACGCCGGGTCAGCGCGACTAATCTAACTGACGAATGTTGCCCTTCAGTCTAGATGAACTAGTACCGTGGCTTACAACATAAACCCTCTCACTTATACCTAAACTCCTCAACTTAAGCAAAAGCTAAAATTCGGTTGCTATCTTCTATTATCTTTTACACTCATTATGATTTGCTCAACCGTTTAAGCATGGAAAAGGAACAGACAAGTAGAGTTAGGTACTTACATATTTTTAATATTAGTACCCTAAAGAAGTATTGATACTGTATGCTCTGTTACCACGACTCAAACCATCTGTTATTCGTGTTGTCTAACAGACAATGCAAAGCACGAGTAATGAGTTGAGCAAATTCAAGTTAGTCTTCGTTAGATGCGGCCCGACTCGGAGCTTCATTTGATTTATTTATTCAGGCACTGATTTAACCCTTGCGGTAAAATAACTTTATTTACTAAGAAAGTCATGATTTTCATACATAAATCTCAATTGGAATTAAATTAATGATTTTATGTATAACGTGTACCACGCACATATACATACATAGATACACGTGCCACCCTGTGCAAATTTAAACAAAAACGTTTAAAATAATTTGATGCACTCACACTGTGATCAATTGATCGATTGAACTGAGCGTTGTTCGAGTTAAATAAACAGATGGATCCAGTGCAGGGACTGATGAACCTGACTGACTGATGTACGTGAAGGGAGATTTGAGAACAGTATGGGACTAGAGCTGGTTCATATCGCGTCTAGAGTTTTCCTTATCCGACTTGCTGAGAAGGCGGTATTTTGATGGTCTGATCATTTTTATGATGACTTTCGTCTCAAGTCAAACTGATGTTTGAACCTTTTGCGTAAAAGCATTGCTTATTTTATGCTTGCCTCTAAAGGGCGGGCCACAGAACTTGTCCAAGACCGAACAGTGATGAACAGTTTAATGTTAATGATTATAATTTTTATTTTTTCATTCCAATATGTTGAATTACTTATCGTTACGAACGTAGATAGATAGATAGATAGTTTATTTGGCTTACAAATGGGCAGCACAAAATACAAGCAAACAGACAAGTAGGTAGGTACCTACTTATAAAACAAAATTTAAAATTAAAGCTTAAGAGTAGGTACAAAATAATTGCATAAACTATAAAAGTGATAATGTAATATGTAATATGTACAATATGCACACTAACCTAGCGTACTCGTGACATGTAACGTAATTTTTGTGCCCTGTTACCACTTTTGTGGAGTCGACAGACATATTTTCTTTTTTATTCACCTCTGTCAGCTTCATCTCACCTTACTACAACCCTTTCTTAAATGTCATTGGAGATCTGTACCTACCAAGAGTACCAAGGAAAGGAAATCTAGACTAAGAGACTAGCTCTAGCTAGACTTTGGAAAACAGTGCTAAGTATCTTTTCTCTCTACACAGAAGGTGAATGTGACAGTAGTTTCGATATGTTCTAGTATATTTCCCTGTTTTTATCCCAGCCAGTTCTCCCTTCGCTCATCCCGTGTCTCGGACTCGGGCCCTCAGAACGCGGCGGCTGTATGGAGTGGTTACAATATGCGACCTCGGGGACCTGCAATGTTTACAGCTTTTGGGTTTGATGTCACATACTTTATGAGAAAAAAACTTTAGGTTTCGTCGATAACATGAGTTTCCTTTTTCCGTTATGTTTGTATTATTATTGGAACTTGATCAGGTTTCGATTTTTGTTACGGTTTGTTTAAAAATACATATACCTACCTTCGAGAAGTTACTAACTTACTCTCTTACTTACTCCTGTAGCTCAGAAACCCAAAGTGGGTCTTGCTTGGCCTCCGACACAAGACTTCTCCAGGCATCTCGGTTCAGCTAGGGGCGGCGAGTTCGCAGACCGGCGTCAACTTCATCGATCCAGCGATACCTAGGGCAGCCGACTGGTCCTAGCCTCGCTGGTTGACCCTCATACGCCTTCTTGACAGCCTGATCCTCTTCCACTCTCCCGACAGCCGTCCCAGCCAGCGGAGACGAGCACTCTTCAACTCGTTCTTGTCATAGGTGAAGAAATGAAAGACCCGGGATATAAATTGAGAGTTTGTTTTAGATTTAATTCACATTAAAGTAAGAGCACATGCTATGTCGACGTGAGACGAACGGGAAGGGAAGGTTTACACACTACGTGCGAATAAGAGCAATCAATCTTAAGGAGCGATTGCTATACTAAAACATTTAGGGGTTTCGTATCTACATAGGTACGTTTTGCGGTCTATGAATTCCAACACCCTCCTCTGAACGCAAACCCATGGCACTGATGAACGTGTCGTGCTTCGGTCGATGTAGCCCTTTTGTGAGAGCGTCAGCCACCATGTCTTGTGTGCTCTTGTAGTGGACGGAGATTTGCTTGCTAGCAATCCTTTCCCTCACGAAGTGGTATCGGACATCGATGTGCTTGCATTGTGCGTGCATGAATTTGAATTTTTTTTTCTTCATTACCTGAAATGCTAATAGCACTCTGATTATCACAGTACAAGGTCAATGGTATACCTGATAAACTTGGCCAAAAATCTTCTTCCAATTGTTTGAGCCATTATGGCTTCTTGTCATGCTGTGGCCAAAGACATATACTCTGCCTCAGCGCTAGATAGGGCAATTGTTGGTTGTCTTTTTGAGCACCAACTTATGGCGGCACCCTGAAAAATAAAAATATAACCAGAGCAGGATCTTCTGTCTTCTGTGTTAGTTGCCGAGTCGGCGTCACATTAACCAACAATATTTTCTTTATTGTATTTTTCGTGTCACACGTCGCCGACACTACGTGCTAGTAAATAGGTTTATTTTATGTATGTTAGACTAAGGTACCTATATATTTTATATGGGCCGTAGTTTTTAAGTATTTTACAACCTGTACTAGACTAATGTTGCCTGAAATAAATGATTTATTATTATTATTATTTATTTTTCTTGAATTTTAGTTTCATTGATATTGTTCCTTTTAGGTATCTCATTATTCTCTTCACTGCTATCCGTGCGCAGTGGAAGCGTGCTGGGCCCATAACCTGAAGAAATGAAAGACCCGGGATATAAATTGAGAGTTTATTTTAGATTTAATTCACATTAAAGTAAGAGCACATGCTATGTCGACGTGAGACGAACGGGAAGGGAAGGTTTACATACTACGTGCGAATAAGAGCAATCAATCTTAAGGAGCGATTGCTATACTAAAACATGTAGGGGTTTCGTATCTACATAGGTACGTTTTGTGTTCTATGAATTTCAACAATAGGTCCAAAACGAGAACAAAATAGAACAACGAAAAGATAGGTTATTTTTATTAGCCAGGCAAGCTAAGCTTTTGGCCTTTTCTGCCTCTTTCAGCCATAATGCCTGTGATTGGGTTACGTATTATTGGAACTTAGGTCTACCTCTACGTCCAATAAGCCGACGGAACTGAATCCAAAGATCCAGCTTTATTAGCCTAATAGATAGCTCCGTCGCGTCGTTGCGTCTCCTATCTAGTGCAGATATCTCAGTTACCTCCCCACTGTCCCACAAGCAGCTATCAGCTTAAAACACAAGCTGCTATTACTACTCGACCCGCATAACTCGTATGTAGCGCGCACGGGGAACGTCGACGTTCATGCGATGCAAGTTACCACAAACAAGTTAGATGTTGAAGAACGTTCCATACAAACGATTAGTTAAAGTTGACTAAGCTACATATTGCTACTATTTGGTGGTTGTAATTTTTGCATCTGATACCCAACCATTCCATATCACGAATACTTTGGGGCCAGATGATGATTCAACCGAGTTATTATTAAATTTATTTTTTTAATTCATTTAGGGTCACCAATCATCATTATCAGCCTATATTAGTCCACTGTTAGACATAGGCCTCCCCTAATGAGTGCCATAGCGCCCTGTCTTCAGCTTGCCGCATCCAGCATCTGCCTGCAGTCTTTCGCAGATCGTCATCCCACCTGGCCGGAGGGCGTCCGGGTCACCAATCACTATTTCAAAATTATATTAAGATATAATTTTATATAGATACTCAATAATACACAATATCAGAACTTGATCTCTCTCCTGCCCAGCCTCTCAGTCTCTGAGAAGAAAATAGTTACTTCAGGTCCGATGCGGGCATGCTGAGGCACTGGAGTCAAACAGTACCACCGTGTAGTGTAGAGCGCACCAGAGCATGACGTCACAGGCAAAAAATCTTATTTCAGTTTCAGCTTTTGCTTGAAAAGGACACTAACTAGGAAAGCTAGCGTGTGCTTTGAATTCATATGAATACTGTTTGTCAAGAGCGGTGCTGTTTCACATCAGAAGAAATAGCTATGTGCTCTTTGTTAGTTTCTACCTTTGAACTAACATACCCCCCTTTGGTGCCCTCACACTTCACAGTTGTTCCTTCATATATAAGCGTGCTTTGTGATCTGGTTGCATGCAATGGAACCCCCACGTCACGTACACGTACCTCGACATTCAATACAATTTCAACAAAATGAATGAGCGAATGTGCTCGAGTCATTTGTTTGCGTTTTTATTCGAAGTTTGTAGTCTTTTGTTGGTGTTTTAGTATTCAAAGCATGAATTCTATAGAACACATGGCATGTGTTTGAACTGCGACTGCGACTGAGATTGGAATGCCTTACACCTAATGTTTAATGAGACGATCAAGAAATAATCACTCTGCAGCTATTGTACAGGCCGAGTATGTCTAGCTTGAAGACTCGACTAGGCTTGTACAGGCTGTCACATCTGTCATCACATTCATCGTTTATGAGGACTCGGCCAACTTAACTGCGCGATGACCTACTAGAGCTCATTAGCATACTGTTACAGCTGACAGCGTTATTGCAAACTTTAGATAATTTTGTTCAGAACTAACTTCAGCGTACGGATACAACAAAGTTTGGTTCAAATTGATCCGTTTACATTTAGTTATTGAACTCTGGTAGACTGCGGGAGCTTTTAAAAAGTAATAAAGTAGCTACATAGACTCTATCAAAGATCGTGAACTAATATACTTTTACAACGACTATTTTGAGGTTAAGTAGTGATGTAGCGTTCGTTCATATCACTCTGTAGAAGAAATGTTGGCTTTAATACAGAATGCGAGTTCTCCCATCCAATCTATTTTTATTTATTTATTTATTTATTTAACGTACAAAACACATCGCAATCACATTAATATTATGAGGTTACTTAAAGTGTTAGATGTAAACTTGATTGCAACATAAACATATGTACGTGCTGCTATAATATACATATACTCGTATATCGAGTAGGAAGAGTTAATACTATCTAATACAGTTACAATAATAAAAAAGGTATTAAATAAATAAGATTACGGTAACAAAAATTAGATTACAATATGCTATATAATTTTTTAAACTATGTATGTTGTACTATGTACTTGAACTCTCTTTCATTTCTTTGATATTGATGTGGAGGATCTCTTTTAAAATTTTAATAAACTGACCTAATCTCGGAACAAATATGTCGAGTCTGCCGTTATCCCTATGTAGCTCATTATATTGACGTGCCATTCGTGTGAGGGGATTGAAATGGGAAATATTATTTCTAAAAGTGTGTAATGCAAAAACGTTCTTCTTATTAGAGTTACGAGATCTGTAATTAATATTAAATGATATTTCGGATAAGAGTTTTGGGGAATCTATTAGGGAGTGAAGTAATTTGTAGAAATAAATAAAGTCATAATAAATACGACGAGTTTCTAAAGAAGTGACGCTGAATTTATAGAGCCTCTCTTCGTAATTCAGAGATAGGCGCCCGGGTTTAAGACGATAACATAGGAGCCTCAGGAATTTTCTTTGAATCCGTTCGATGTTGTAACTATGAACTTTGTAGTTAGGAGACCAAATAGGACTTCCGTATTCCAATACGCTACGCACTATGGAGTTAAAAAGGTAAATTAAGCTGCGATAGTTTTTAAAGCCCTTAGTAGATCTTAAGACAAAACCCAATAATTGGTTGGCTCGATCTATGATATACTGATAATGTGCCCGAAAAGTAAGCTTATCATCGAAAATTATACCAAGATCTTTTGCAATAAGGGAGCGGTTGAGTTTATGTCTGCCAATAGTGTAATCAAAAGTTATTTTGTTTCGTTTATTGGTGAAAGAGATGAAAAAACATTTGTCAACATTAAGGTTCATTTTGTTATGTTTACACCAATACGAAATAGTGTTTAAATCATTTTGCAGAGATATGCAATCACTACGGTCATTTATTAAATTAAATATT
Source organism: Eupithecia subumbrata (assembly GCA_949316285.1). Lineage (NCBI taxonomy): Eukaryota > Metazoa > Arthropoda > Insecta > Lepidoptera > Geometridae > Eupithecia > Eupithecia subumbrata. The sequence goes on from OX438638.1 coordinate 4,866,786, forward strand.
TTTAAATCGTCAGCGTACAAAAGGCAGTTGCAGGATAAGCGAGAAACAAGGTCATTGATAAATATTATAAAAAAAAGGGGTCCTAAATGCGAACCTTGGGGGACGCCTGAGGTAACCGCCACTGGTGTGGATAAATATCCCTGCAAGGCGACCAGCTGACTTCTATTACTCAGGTACGAACAAAGCCATCGATATAGATTTCCATGAAAGCCGTAACGATGCAGTTTAATACTAAGTAAATGATGACTAACCTTATCAAAGGCTTTTGAAAAATCAGTATACACTGAATCGACTTGACCGCCCTTGGCAAAAGCCTGACAAAGAAAATGTTTATATTCAAGTAAATTGCCAATTGTCGACCTGTTTTTGACAAAACCATGTTGTTTATCAGACAAGATAGGTTTTATGTGGTTAAAAAGTTGTGTATATACTAAAGATTCGAACAATTTCGCAAAACACGATAATAAGCTTATAGGGCGATAGTTATCGCACCGAGATTTGTCGCCGCCTTTATAAATTGGAATGATATGCGCTGTCTTCCAAGTTATAGGAAATCTGACAAGAAAGTTTAAAAATTAATACAAAATAAATTCAATCAAACCAAATAATCCATCAAAAATTTAACAATTAAATAAACTAACGATATAAGCAGCGGAGGCACCAAATCTAAAAATATTAATTTTCACAATCTTCAAGAAGCTTTCAATCGAAGCTCGTAATGAAAGGATGGAAGCTGTGCGAGATCTTATTTACGAGATTGCACTTGACGGAGGCTGCGGTACTCATTACATTTTAAACATTTACTTTCAACCTTACAACGTAAGTACAGTTGGCAATGAATCTATATTTAAAAACTTTTTACAGTTTAATAACAATTTAAATAAAATCTGACTTCACAAAATCAAAGAAGGTATATTTAACGTAACACTATCTTTAAATGCAGGGAAAAAACTACGAAATCCTACTAAGGAGGTACGATGAATTTAAAATCACAGACTTGAAAAGATACCTAAGAAATTAAAGCCCATAGAGCTTCTTCCTGTTTTTTGATTTCCTGAGTCTGAGATGAGATCAAAAGTGTCTTGAGTTATTTGAAAAAAAGCCATCAAAACCTTCAAAACAAATTGCAATTAGGTAAATAAAGCTGCTGCTGCCGACCGTACACGCTACTGACGGTACGGTCGAGGTAGCGGCATCGTTCCACATGAAAAGAATTCCTTTGAAAAGGACACCTATACAAGCACTCACAACTAACGTACCTACCATCGCATAAACGGAAAATATTGGATCTTAATTTCAATTGAATAAGTTGTCGTGAAGATAACTAATTGATGAGACTGAAAGTATTATTAAGAACGTCTCCTTGGTTCTTTTGGAAAGGGAAGGAAAGGTCGAGCATTTTGTTTTGGTGAAAATTTTGACTTGAAACAGCCAAAATCCGATTCCGCTGCCGCTCACCACTGAAAGGGAGAGTTATTCCCAACGTCTCGTATGAGATGTGCCTATATTCCCAGCGTCTCACGAATAGTTTCACGTGAATCAGAGAACATCGTCATTGAACCATCATCGCCCGCGTCAGCGCAAGCTAGCTTGCTTTTCGATTCTTATGATCTGTTTCTGACCTGAGTGAAAGTGAGAAAACGTGAAAAATTTTTCATGCAAAAAATTAGGTACTTTAAATACACTCGTTATTTATGCGTCTCTTTCTAACAAGCTACTTTATTTTTGCCTGGAAGTATCTCTCGCTCTGTCTATTCCTTCCCGTTGTTTCAACATTTTCGAGTTCCCGGCGCGGCAGTTACTTTGTATTTGATACAGTTAGGTTACAGACACACACACACACACACACACAACCGAGCGATTGGTGTAAATATGAGTATTCGAAGTCCTGTTATGTACTTATTTTGTAGTTGTAGGTTTAATAAACACGTTGTAATATGTCGTGTGAATACTTCACTGATGATGAGAACAACGACACAAACTAAAATTAAAACGTGACCTGGAGGGAATGAGAGGCTTTTGTAGAATGTAGTGTCATTATTGTGAGTAGTTGCTCTACTTCTCACGCGTTACCCTTTCATTAGTAAGTGCGGTGTTACGGAGAGATGTGTTGTCGCGGCGGCGACGCTTGTGTTACTGTCTCATTGTATTATTATGCACAATAGGGTAAGTACCTAGGTACTTATTACTTATTCACCAATACTTATTCTTTACGTCTGATTTCATGCAAATATTGAGATAGGACCATGGAGAAGCGATGTTCGCCTTTTACCCGACTGCACAAGAAGGGGTGTTATGTTTTTGCAATTGCTTAGTTAGGTACACAGCGTGTTTACTTTTAAATCCATAATAATATATGTTGAAGGATTATGGTACATCCTGTATTTCTATGTTACAACTAACATAATTACGCATTAACCCTGATATTCTTCAAAAAATCTCAATTATCCCGAACCCGCACGACTATAGTTTATTTTATTAACCGGAAATTTTGCCGTTACCATCTTTTGCGCTTAAGTTACGGAGAAATTCGACTGCATTTGAACTTCGAATGACATCGGATTAAAATGACGGTATCACAACCGGAGTATAAGCGACCGTCTTTTGTTTTTCACATTCTGCGTCGACAAGTTCTTGACGTCAGCGTCACTTCTACCAAAAAACAAAATACAAGGTATCAAATGAAAGGTATTTGTTTGTACATTTCAAAAAAGTCTTTCAAATTTCTGCAAGTTTCATACTTTTCGAAATATTTTGAAGATGCAGAGAGATCCATCTGAAATTCCTATTATTTTTAGGTATTCATTGAATTGCGAAGTCTCTAACCGGTATCAGTACATATTTTTTGTATAATTGACTAAAGTTCGAAACCCTCCGCGCGAGTTACAGTCGGACTTGACGGATCTTGTTTAAATTAAGCAAGCGTAAGCGCTTGCCTAATTTATAGCTTTGCCAATACCACCGCTGCACCACAAGAGCCGCAAGCCATTGGAAAGCAGTCCGGAGGTGTGAGGCAAACGTGAACCCGCGCGGGCCGCACGCGACTGAAGTCGATCATCTTACCACCACATTACACGGTAAAAATCATATAAACACACCCTAACATAACTTCACAATAATACCTAATGTTACCCGCTTCCGCCATGATGCCTATTCAAGCGGCCTCCCCACTATCGCGCAGGATACCCGGTTCTATCCGGTTATACCCGGATTACAGTGACGTCACGGCTGGCTTACGGGCTGATCCCTCAGATTTTTTCAGAACTCGTAAAAAGCGCCGCAAAGGACTCGCACATCGTCGTTACGCGGACAAAGTGTAGATGCGTGGTGAGGTTGTTTCCGAGTTTGTTTTCGGAGTGCTAGGAATTGGAATTAAATAGACTAGTTTTTCGGAGTTGCTTTAAAATACCTGAAACTAAACACAGTAGGTAAAAAGCAGAGTGGTGTTGCTGTTTTGGAGCCGATTTTCGGAATGATGTTATTTTATTTTCAGAATCTGAGAATAAAATCTAAATTTATGTATTTTAGTTACACATAATAACAATAAAATAGTGAATAACTACATAGTTGTTACATAGTTGTAAGTTGACGAAATTCAGTAGATAGGTAGTCAAGTTTTCCCACTTGAAAAACTTTTGCTCAAGGGAGAAAACTAATACATTTCTTCAGATTCCAGTTTTCCCCTTTGAAGGGGATTTGTCAAGGGGGGGAACTGGAATAACCCGATATTCAAAACTTAGGTACAACGTATTTCATAAAAAGGATGCACACTGCAACACTACTCTTCGAATCAAATTTTCAGTTTCGGACTCCGAAACCTGGAACCAGAATAACACATCACTCCGAATCATAATTTCAAATATGCGATGTATCGTCTCAGTTAAATTTTCTTTATCGCTTGAATTTGAAGCGATGTGGGTAATCTGTGATTTGCATGTGTAGCGGTTACCCGACTGCGAAGATAAAGAGGGTAATGATTGTGTAACTCGAGTAGTGTTTGTCGAGTTCCCGTCTCGGAGTGAGAGGACCGTTCGAGGGAGTTCCTTTTGTAAACATGAACACGAACGTTTGGATGAACAGCGTCATTATTATGTAAAGTTATGAATTGGAGATTATGAAAATGGGTTTTTCAGTTGAATGTATGTTTTCGACGTGAGCTCCGTTGTGCTCTTTCATGTTTTTTATTTCTTTCTGAAACTTTCTATAGAGATGCGTTCTGCTTTTATGAAACCTATGAACCCTGTTGGATTTATAAATTAGCTAAGTAGTCTAAAAGTTGACGACCTCTGTGGTCGAAGGTCTGTCTGCGACGCAGGAGGTTGCGGGTTCGATTCCCGCCTCGGGACAAATGTTTGTACAATCTGCAGACATTTGTCCATGGCGTTCTGGATGTTTTCTATGTAGGTATAATAAAAAATATCTATCTATGTAGTGTATTGTATTAAGTATATCAGTTATCTAGTACCCATAACACAAGCTCTGCTTAGCTTGGGGCATCCAGCATTATTTATTTACTTATTTATTTACAGCTCCTTTGAAACTGGTACAGTTGAGCTGATGGCCCCATTCTATAACTTGTGAAGCCATTCCAAAAGACATAAGTATGTGCTTAAAAGCGAGTAGTGCAGTGAAATTATAAACTTTGACTTTGAGTTAACTATACCAGGCTCGTGTGGTGTGAGACGTCTTAGTTACAGATTAAAGAAATAGTTCTGAACTGAAAGGAATCGTCTCACATGCTGCACGTCGCCTGATGTTACTCTGCGCTGTTAGAACATCGACGCGTCCGTCCACAACGTGTGACGTAGTTCACGTGTGCCAGATATAGTTCTCGTTTATCTAAAGCCCACCTCCACTGTGCTATTACAAGGACACGCAGCGCGCCCTCCATCCCCTCACATAACGCAATAACACACGGCGACCACAAACAAAGCGTCGCTGTAGCTCATAATCAGAGCTGGCGCGGTACAAAGTGTATAAACGCGCCGGTTAAATATATACGGTGTACACTTACGAGCAAGGAAGTGGAACAAAATGTATTGACATGCAGCAACATCAGCGGAGTCCCTTAAACGGCGAAAATACGCTAACCTTGACTGAGGTTACCTATTTGAGCCGTTTGGGGTAGAAACCCTTGGTCCTTGGGGTCTTGGCGCACACGGAATTTATAAAGATCTCACCAAACTTCTTATAGAGTCCACAGGTGATCGGAATGCTGGCTTCTATTTCGGTCAACGAATTAGCATTGCCATTCAACGTGGCAATGCTGCCAGCATTCTGGGCACTCTGCCTTCTGGTGACGGCTTAGATTTTGACGTGACAACGTCTTATAATTCGATAGAGCCGGCTGCACGCACGAAAAAACATGACTCATGCGGCGTTACCTCGCTCTGGGGCGTTCCATGTAAGGCTTGAAGTGCAAGCGAGAGCGCGGAACGAGCGACAAAGAAGCACAATCCGCCTTTGCGTTCGGCAGCGTTCGACATCCGTCTCTCTCCTACTTGAGTGAGCGATGCGTCTGCGTGGACAGCTGCTATACTATAGTACATTTACATGTTTTGATCGAGTATCAAGTGCAGTGAAAAGTGAATGTGGTGTCAATTGTTTATAGCAACGATAATTACAGCGATAAAGGTAATGATTCTTTCGATCATCATCATCATCATCATCAGCCCATATTAGTCCACTGTTGGACATAGGCCTCCCCTAATGAGCGCCATAGCGCCCTGTCGTCAGCTTGCCGCATCCAGCATCTGCCTGCAGTCTTTCGCAGATCGTCATCCCACCTGGCCGGAGGGCGTCCTACACTACGTTTGCCGAGTCGTGGTCTCCACTCTAGAACACGTTTACCCCAGCGGTTGTCGGTTCTTCGCGATATATGGCCGGCCCACTGCCACTTCAGCTTGCTAATTCTTTGAGCTATGTCGATAACTTTGGTTCTCTTACGGATGTATTCGTTACGAATTTTATCCTTCAGAGAGACTCCGAGCATAGCTCTTTCCATAGCTCGCTGAGCGACTTTGAACTGGTGGACCAGCCCTACCTAAAATTACCTAAATTTTAACAATTGAGTAGAAATTTAAACAATAAATTTAATTCAAGTATTTTGTTGTATTTTTATTTTTCAAATTTAAAATAATTTTCTGAATGCAGAATTTTATGAATTTTTTTTTTAATTGTTTCGAACGACGATTTATTTTGCAGAACCGCTTACAATCCCACCATGGAAAAAAAGCCTGACGAACCAGAGGATGTCACAAATAAGCCACTACCTTCGATGAGTGAACCCACGGAGGTTCAAGATGCTGTAGCATCTACTTTAGCAACGCCATTCGCGCAGCCAATAATCACTGCTTCAAAATCGAAAGTTGTAAAACAATTGCTCAACGCACATTTATGGTTGTAAAAACTATTAAATTGTTAAAAAAAATGACATAATTGTATTTATGCGTACAAATAAATCTAACTTGATCAATTACATTGTGATTTCCAATTACCTCCTTCTCTATATACATACAAATCTATTAAACAAATGAAATTAAAATTTTCTTTTGAAAAATGCTACCATTCCATCAGTATTTTCTTAAGACGTTGTCACGTTCAACTATCGTCAGTAAACCGACTTTACAGACAACCAATTTTTTTTTTTTTAAGAAATAGATATAAGTGTATATATTAGTTGTATTTGTTTTATTCTGTTACTGTAATTTATGTGACGTTTATAATTATTTATGTAACTTAGGTATGTAATAAAGTACTTATAATATTGACATAGTAAATAATTGAAATTTGAAACTTGTGTAACTATGGTTTCGATGTGAAACGTCTTTCAAATCGGTTAGCTGGGGGACCTGCGGTTGTGGTTGACATGCTGTGTACAATACTGTGTGCTTTTTAGCTAACTACTGAGAAATTTCATATAGGTACTCCACTGCAGCTACGTCCCTAATACAGTCTACCAGATTTTTTGCTCATGCATAATGCATTCACTGGCCAGCTGCTACGACAGGCCGAAAATATGCATGTGCGTCATGGTTACTCAAACTGATATAATATCCCATTCACTGCCCCAAGCATGTTATGAATGAATATAATACAAACACACACAGCTTAATGCGGGTTGCAGACCAAGAGCTAAGCTAAGTTAGTTTAGCTTAGCTCGCTTAACTGACGCAGTTTTCCATACTTGTGTGCAGACCGCAAACTATGTGAACTAAGCTATGTGAGCTAACTAAAATATGCGAAGCTAAGTTAGTTGTGTATGCCGATGCGCAGCTACGCGAGCTAAGCTATGTCCCTCCCGCCTTCCCCGCACGCCCTTCGCACATCCTTCGCCAGTGCTGTCCAGTGTCCTTTGTCGTACGCACGGTCCTTTCGTAGCGAATATGGAGCAATTTATCGAAGTCGTTAAACAGTTTCCTGTGTTATGGAACACACAGTTAAAGGACTATCACAATTTAATTAAAAAGGATGTTGTAATAAATTTTTTTTAATTAAAATTGTTTTGCTTACCTTAAACAAATAGCTAATCTTTCTTCTGGGGTTATAGCCTTCCGATAGTTAGTATCTTGTTTAGTAATATCTCCGATGATCAATGATAACAAATCATAAAACTGAACTCTTGTAACACGATAATATAACTGAAAATGTTCATCATCTAATTCGTAAAATAAAGTTCTAAACTCTCCACTTGCGTGCCGAGATTCAATGTGTTGACATATCCAAGGTCTAGAATGTCGTTTTCTTATATAATAATAATAAGTCAGTATTAATCTTCTTTTTCTATGTGTAACGTATTCATCATCGGAACTTTCTTCATCGATTATATTCATAGCAATCGCCTGACCTCCGTCTAATTGAACTCCGCAACACTAACTGAGCTTTGGCTTAGCTCTTTGTGTGCACGCCATTTATTTCTATCTTAGCTTAGTTTGGCTTAGCCTAGCTTCCCTAGCTTAGCTTTGGAATAGCTTAGTTTTCGGTCTGCAACCGGCATAAGGGTCCGGCGACGGATGAATTTCCCATACAAACGTAATACCAAAATGATTTTTAATTTGAGCATATTTTCACTATGGTCTGCTATTATTTGTATTAAAATAGTATTTATCTAGGTTCCTGCCACAATTTTTTTTCAAAATACCTTTCTGAAATGAAATTAAACCTAATCGCATTTTTACATCAAAAAATGAATGTTGTCTTAGTAATTGTGTAGATAAGTATTTTGAAAAAAAAATTATGGCAGGAACCTGTATAAACACTATTCTAACACAAATAATAGCAAACCACGATGAAAACATTCTCAAATTACAAATCATTTTGGTACTACGTTTGTATGGGAAATTCATCCGTCGCCGGACCCTTAGGTGGTATAATGTAGGTACATTATAATAATGCCAGGTAGAATGCTACAGAAATGAGTTTCCTCTCGAGAGTACAATTATTTTGTCCGGCGGAGTGTGTGTGCACGGTACCTGTGGCGCGTGTCATTTGTTTTGATCAGAGCGCGCGCCTCGCTCCGCATCATGTGTTGTTATTCGCATTATGGAGGTGTCTTGTGAAGGAATAGCGGTTATTGTTGCGTTTAGTTTGCTTTGTTTGGGTTTTGTAAATGTGAACCGACCCTACTGTTTGTGGACTACCAATATAAGGAGAAACGCTTTATTTGTATCTCACGCACGAGTGATAAACTGACGTTCTAAAAATTAAGTAGGATAGCGAGAGAAATTTTTGGAACTGAACCTACTTACCTATGGTGTAGCCATTTATTGCTGATGAGAAAATATTATCATAAATGTACAGCCTATTCGTAGAAGATAAGCCCACACCAACCACACATGAGAAATATATCAAAGTAATTCGTAAACTAATTTCATCTTCCACGAGACATCATCGAGACTAGTCCTCTATGCGCGGAACTTTTACTAAATATTATACATCCAACATTTTGTTATGGATTTCCGTAAGTGAATTCTGAATAGGTAATATTATTATGTAGCCTGTAGGTACATCCCAGACTGGGCTCGCCGCCTGACTCCACCACGTGGAGAGAACGTAAGGGTTTCTACTTCTACATGTCATCTGATCATAAATAAATGAATTAAATTCCATTCCAACTGAAATTATGCAAGGCATTGTACAAGAACTTTTTAAGCAATTAACAGCGTGAAAATACTGATAAGTTCAGAGTCGCCTGCGAGCGAGCAGCTTCACTGCGGGGCTCTAATTGACACAACTTTTAATTGGCCGCCAACCGCTGCTTCGGACCAGGAACGGTTACCGAACCATCATCATCACGGGAGATGGACTTGCTTGGACTATGTTCAACAGTGGAAGGAACACTTACCTGTAAGTTGGACATGTGCTTCAAACAAGAATGATAGTAGGGTGTCGTTAGATAACTACCTTATCATTTGGCAAACGTTCATCATTTTCTGCTTATAAAATTAATAACACTATTTTCCTTCATTGTAGAAAAAACCAGAGCATGGCTTTCACATTGTCGCTTTTAAAAGCAAGTGGGTATCTAATGATAAACTCTCCCAGAATACACCCAATACTAAAATGCACATTACGACCGCGGTATCTATATATATAAAAGAAAGTCGTGTTAGTTACACTATTTATAACTCAAGAACGGCTGAACCGATTTGGCTGAAAATTGGTGGGGAGGCAGCTTAGAACCAGGAGACGGACATAGGCTATGTTTTATCCCGGAATTACCACGGGAACGGGAACTACGCAGGCGAAGCCGCGGGCAGCAGCTAGTTAGATATAAAATCCCAGTGAAACATCAATGAAATATTTAATTCAGATCAATTCATGAATCAAAGAAATTTTATTAATAATACTATTTTCCAGAAGTTTTGATCTGTTTTTAATGTGGTTTATAGCCAAATTGGACAATCGTGGTGAATTTTCACCATGATCATAGAAAAAAATATTCTAAATATCGTTTTAGTAAGCAATTATCAAAGATTTTAATATCGATTTTTTATTAATCAGGTAAAACTACGGCCACAAAACGTATGTGTTTGTATGAACATGTGTATACAAAGGTATTTTCATAAACTACGATACCAATTGATTCCTGGGCATCTGTTTATAAATTACTGCTTTTTACCTTATTTAAATCTTTGCTCCTCTTGGAGTCAAGACCCTAGGTCCGTGGGGTACCGAGGCTCTTCGGGTTTAAAAAATATAAATTGAGCGTCTGGTCGAAGCGACGCGTGACCCGAGAGCTGGTCAGTATCTGGCACAGCGCATCAGCATTGCCATTCAGCGGGGCAATGGAGCCAGCGTCTTGGGGACGCTTCCGACTGGTATTGATATGGATCAGTTGAGCTACCTGTAGATTAATTGCAGCAGCCTGCAGTTAGCTAATTGTTTCAATTGTAAATACTAGTTCTTATTTATTTCTATTATTTTATTGTAATTTTCTTTGTGAATAAAGGCTTCTGCCCATTAAATCTCTTAGTACACTGTACCCCAAACAAACAACTGCAAACACCCGACTCGTTAATAAAACAACTGCAGTGATTGGAGCAAGTTTAGATTGGTTATAAAGTCGCAGCACCAGCCACTACAGTAGGTAAACTAACCATTCAGACCCCGTCGTGGAACATACATACTTATCTACTAATGTCAGGCACGCTAGTTACGATGTAGTTTGATTGAGGATTTTGTATTGAGATCAGTTTTTCTGTTTCTGCTAGAAGGGTTTGATTCACGCAAGTTGCGTCAATTAGCCATGATTTATCTATTAACTTTGATGTGGATTAAATCTATGGAAATCGACTATAAAAACTTCAATGCAATCGTTCATAGTCGACGTTTAGGAACATTAACACTAAACGACCGCAAGGTACCCTATATGCACAGTATATTTATATTATGTTTAGGATGATGTTGGGACTACCCCGTGTCTGCAGAGCATCAGAGTTGTTTGCAGAGTAAGAGACTGGCTGGTGGATTTCCTGCCATTCTCCGTCCGTAAGACCACATCTCTGATGCACAGAGTGAGTAACAGCCCCAACACCATCCTTCAAACTATAGCTTAGTAGAATTGGCATTTTTTCGTGCGGAGAATGATCTAATGCAAAAGAAGTAATGTAATAATAAATAATGTTATCTCTATAATTCTTTACAATCTAGTTTATGCCCGCGGCTTCGCACGCGATGTTTTGATGGAAACGTTTAAAGGTGATTTCTATGCCATGGGAACTGATTTATGGGATACAAATGTTTGATTTCAGGATTAGAATTCCCTGTATGCAAAATTTCAGCCCGATCTGTTCAGTAGTTTTGGCGTGAAGAGGTAACAAACATCCATCCATCCATCCATCCAGCCAAACTTTCGCATTTATAATATTAGTGTGATTATGGATCCATTTGTTGTCTGAAATAAAAGATCGTTATTTATTTATTGAATTTTAGATTTGATATTAAATTTTGCATCGATGGGTCAATCAATGTTAGTTAATGTAGTTAATCGTGTCCTTCGCATAAATCTGTTTTTAAAATCAACTCTTATCTTACCTCCGTCATCTCTTCCAAATCTAATCGATTAGTACATTTAGTAAGTAATGAATAGACTTAGAGAAGGAACTTCGTAGTAAATTTAACTCATAATAGTCAGCAAGCCATATATCTAACATTCATTACGTATGTACACGGTATATAGGTAAATTTTCAAGAAATCGCCGAGTCTAAAGCGAGTCGTAACTGACTTTTACTCTCACCTTACATCAACAGCCTGTATAGGTCCAATTCTGGACGCAGGCCTCCCTCTGATAAGCGCCTTATTGGCTTTTATCTCATGGGAAGTAATGCCCATAATCCTCACGCTGGGCATGCGGGTTGGGGATCGCAGTTCGATGGTAGATTTGTTCTGCAGGGGGCGCTGCTGCCCGCCCCCGGTGGATGTCTCTTAGTCGCCTCTTACGACACCCGCGGGAAGAGTTGGGGTGGTGCAAATTCTAAGCCGGCACCACACAACCTGACTTACTCTACGTACGATCAAATATTACGTAGAGTTCTTCCCTTCTCGTAATAATTACCTTTTGTCAATTAAAAATTAAAAAAACTTCCAATACGAAAGAGTATTTAGCGGAACATTATGAGTACTAATGAAAGCAGAGTTCATCGCAAAACAAAAGCAAACAACTTTTTGTTCTCCGAACAACAGACCGAAAGAATTCGACATCATCATTCTTTATTTTCCCTCGTCGCATAAAAACGCAATGAAACGTAAAATTAACTCTGAAATCGTCGTCGAAGTGAACGCAATTTACTTTATTTTTGCGAAAAAGTCCTTTGGAAGTGACGTCGCGTCGCGTGACTTCAAGAATCGGTTCCATAGTTTAAGTCCACGAGATTCATGTAACTGCGAGGGCCAAGTCAGGAGCGACTTGTATACTTACTGCTATCTTGTTGAATTTCGAAACTTTTATTATTATTCAAATGTTGTATAGCAACTCAAAAAATTTCAATACTAAAATAATTTACCTCCAATCCAAATAACGGACGATTAGTAGCTGTATGTACACGTAGCTATAACATAACATTGTGTTCAAAAAAAACTTAAACTTTATTCGAAACTTGAATAAAAACAAATAAATGACAAAGCGACAAAATATCATTCACTCTTTTAGCTTGTGGTGCGAAAAGTTTGGTGCGAAACAGCGCTACACCAAGATTTCAGATTTAAACACGTTACATTGTCAATACCTACAACTGGCCGCTATTGAAAGCTCTAGAACCAGACATGACCAACCGAGAGAGATCCATCGAGATCTTGGCTTAAAACCGGGTCCAGACGAGTGTAACGTGTAATGTTATCCACCGTGTAGTGTAACACGAATTCTACGTGTGGACGGCACTACGAGCATTACATGTAACGCTCGCGCGGCGCTCGGGGTTGATCCATCGGCTGTCGGTTTTTCGCGCGAACACAAAGACGCTCGCAGTGCTCGTTTGGACGGCGTTCGTGACGGTTGTGTCGTATGTACGTTCATGATGTGGAGTGACGAATAATCGCTTGAACTTATTAGTTTGTATCAAGAAAAACCTGTTATTTGGGATCCAAAAAACCCGCAATACTATAAAAAAAATCTGAAACACGATGCTTGGAGTGATATTGCGCACCAGCTATCACGACCTTCCTATTCGGCATGTTCGTAGCAACTGAGTGGAAACAGCTTTTGAAATATTTTCGCGTTCACAATTCGCTTTGAGTTCGTGTGCCGTCCACACTGTTGATGCTAAATTACACGTAATCTTACACGTTACACTCGTCTGGACCCGGCTTAAGCCTACAGCGATCTTGATTTGGGTAAAATGCGAACGTGTGTCCAGTTGACGAAAACATAAATGTGGTTTAATTTAAGTTTCACTATGTGGACACGAGTAAAAACCTTGGTGTGTCCAGATGACGAAATAATAAAGTTTACTAGTTTTGAGTTTCACCAACTGGACACACGTGTGTCCAGTCTCTTGTGTCCAGTTAGTGAATAACCCAAAATATCGAGTCCAAATAGTCCAATATATTTTTGCGTTCTTTTGTTACAGCAACCAAGATCACAGATCATTCGCCATAGAGCTCCATAAGCGACGTTCCAGAAGCAACTAAGGCTCCAGTCTTCAGCTCGTACTTTGCACAGTTCTATAAAGGTAAACGGGCTTATTGTCGAGAGCACGGACCAACTGCTCACGATATCAGACCAACTTATAACACGATCTCGAGACGTTTGTTTTTATGAAAAAAAAGCGCTTTGTGTTCTGAATGAGAATATATTGGTAGATCTAAGTCGGAACCTGAATGTGGTTTAAAGATTCTTTGAATAGCCGCCTTTACCTTGAGTCACACCCATACAAACATAGTCTTTTGTTTACGAGTATCAACCGTCCCTTTGTGAATGTGTTTTGGAGTGGATCGTATAGGTACGAATATAATTTTGAATGATTAAAACAGAAAGAATAATGTTACTTCTTTCTTCTACTTTATTTCCATTTATTTCAAGCGAAAATCAAAGGATTTTTAGCAAAATGGAAAGAACGGCCCATCCCGTTTATCGAATTACGGTGCGATAACTCTGTATAAAATTTAAAAGCAATCTAAACGCATTGAATATGTAAAGCTCTAATTCCTTAAAATGTTCTTCAAAAAGAACTCTGATGAAACATTGAACAAAAATATTGACCTTCTCATTAGCCAGCTCTCAGAAGAAAATACCTATCATTAAAAATTCTCTTTCGTTCAACGAATTATAATAACAACTCAAAATATTTCCTTATTAAAACCGTAGGCATGTTTACAATCATTGCTCTTAGGGTTCTTCAGATATGCGGGATTCTTCAGACAGGTAGGATGGAAACACCAATTTTGTTTGAGAGCAATTCCAGGAATAAGTAGATTGTGTTTTTGGTATACATAGTACTTACTAGTCAAGTACGTCAAGTACGTAGTCGTAAAAAGACTAGTCACCTCATTATATTAGGTACCGACGTAAACAGCGGGCGTACCGCATGAGAGATTGAGTGGGGAGGGTATAGTAGATATGTATAGAAACCCTGCGATTTAACATTTTTTATACCTACATATATTTTTTATTTTGTTTGTAACTTATATGTACTGAACCGTACTTTGAACAGAATTGTACAAACAGTTTTAAAACACACACTCGTCCATTTCTCCATACTTAATTCGCGTCTCGGTAAGATTTTTTTTATTTCAAAAATGTTATTATAGTATTGACGACTTTCTCAATGATAAATTTTAACTTTTTAATTGAATTGCTTAGAATTATTATTAAAATTAATTAACGCAATCTCCTACCTTAATATTTTTTTTACATTCTAATAACTCAAATATTATTTTAGTTACCTACTGTCTCTGTTGCATGCCTTTTCTCACTATTTGTACACCGTAATCGGTTAAACATTGTTACCTGCATTGCATACCTGTTTTTTAAATCTTATACCTACACGATTATGCAAATAAATGATCTTTATCTTTATCTTTACATGTGCAACTGTGTTGCGCTACACCTTGCGTCTATGTGAGTGACGTCTAGGATCATTTCATGAATATATTGTGCGAGTAAGGCAGTTGGAAAATAGCTCAAAGACATTTTATTTTCCTCTCACTGAAGGTGAAATTATACCTCAAAAGGGGTGCGCCGTGCACCCCGTGCATCTGGAACGCAGACCGAACTCAACTAGGGGCCGGCGGCGGGGTGAAGAAGCTCGGTCGGCAGTGCCCATTCTATACGTTAACATTATTATCTATTCTCTGATTCTACATAATATTCACACTCGAAGACGCAATTTCTTATTATAATTTCATATAATACTGGAAACTAGCTCAACATAAATATGTTTAGCTTTGTTCTAGTGTTTGATTCTCATCGCTCACTCAACTCACTTAATGTCGTAGTCATAAATATATCTTCTCTCCTCAACCTCAACCTCCTCAACAGCTTGTAATTAGTCCACTGCTGGACGCAGGCCTCCCCCTGATAAGCGCCTTATTGGCTTTTATATATTTTTTTTACTTTCTATCATATTAACATTCAAATCACTCCCACCGCAACCATTATCACCAAGTGTTGCATTAGCAGCACATTCAGAAAGTTACGAAGGTGCCAATTTAATTCTATCTCAAACGGATTTAGAGCTTTGAGAGCTTCGCAAAGAAAATCTTTCAGCTCTCGAAATAATTAAGTTTAAAGAGTTCTCCGTATTTAACTGAAAGCATTCTCTCGTCCACGTGTGAAGGATTTTTCCTCAGCTAATACGGGGAGGTGCCTCCTTGGAAGAGTATACCTATTATTGGAACAGGAAATGGGTCTAAGGACTGTGCTGTATACAAAAGAGGCGATGATTTCAAAAAGTGGATATGTTTACTTCTAATACATAATTGAATGGTCACTAAAGAATAATATGAGCTTAAGAAGATCTGTACTTCCTCTGGATCCGAGACAGTTACAAAACGTGAACCTGAAGCCAAGCCAGCTGTACGTCACACGTAAACATGTCGTGACTAATTGGAAAATGTTTAAGAGGTAACGTTGCTCAGTTTGGTTGTAGAATGTGATCTCCGGAGATATGTACCCACTGGTCTAATTCTAAAAAAAGTTTCAGTAATCTCTGGACACGGAGCCGCAGGCAGAAGCTAGTTGGTGAAAATATCTTCACGTCCCTCAACTTTAGTGGAAACGAACTTGACAAATCGAGTTACATTTTGTCAATTTTATCGATGCACTTTACGACAAGAAGGTTTCAGAAGCATTGAACTGCATCGCAGCTTTACGAGCACGTAACGTCTGCAAAAATATTTATTACAAGCAACGGAATAAGCAATATTTATTTTACCTATAGTAGAAAGCTCAGAACAGAAAAATATAGGTAAGTAATACATATAGACTAAACTTGTGTTTTTCATTTCCATGATCTCGGGCCACCTTGGTCCTTTAGTCGCCACGCACAGAGCTTAATGCTCCTCTGTTACATGCTACGTGCTATTATCATCATTAAGCGGCTGGAAACTGCTGGGAATAAGCTTCCATGTTCTTCTGTGCTAATCTTAGTCAGCCTTATGCCCTGCGACCTCGCTGTACTCCAATCGTCATCTTGTTCTCGTGAAAAATTATGAAGAGATTTTTAAATAAAAAATCTATCTAACAGTTTGCTATAGCTACATGTGTGCACAAGGTCTGACTCCTCCAACACAGCTCAGGTGACGCAGCGCCGCCGATAGCTTTGCATTTCAAAACGAAGTGACCGAGGGACAGAGTGCTTTCTGTCTGTGATTGTAATTGAGTTCGCAAACATTTTATAGAATATTCTTGTGGAGAAATGTAATGCTGCAGCGACGCTTAGACCAACACTCATAGGTACTCAAACTACTACGTCAAACTACAAATAAGTAATAGCTAAAAGAGCCGTTTTCTTCTGTTTATGTCACTGCTTTAAGTTAACAGGTTTTTATTTTCGATTAGTAAATTCCTTCTGCTTCTACAATTGCTTTGAAATAGCTACCCGACCAACGGAGAAAACGTGTTCTTGAGTAGAGACCGCGGCTCGACACACGTAGTGTAGGATGCCAGGTGGAGTGACGACTCGCGAAATACTGCAGGCAGATGCTGGATGCTACAAGCTGCCGACAGGGCGCTATGGCGCTCATTAGAGGAGGCCTATGTCCAGCAGTGAACTATTATGGGATGATGACCACCTTCCTAAAATAATCTAAAGAAGATATCTCTCCTAAGTGACGCCAAATTCCTAGCGATTCTGAGCTTTTAATTTTTGTCTCTATAATAATAATAATAATAATATAGCCTTTTATTTCCAAAACTGTGTGACATTAATTGAAAATATTCTTAAACTTAGTTCACTGCATTTACTCTTTGACTGATTTCTGTTGCCATTTCAATGTTACTTCTACAAAATGTCTCTCAGTTTGGTGTGCCTTTCGGCATAGGCCTCCTCCAACTGCCTCCATTGAGACCTGTCCTCTGCCACTCTTGTCCAATATGGCCCAAGGGTAAGTCTTATTTCATCTTCCCACCGTGTCTTTGGACGCCCCTGGCTTCTGTTGCCATCCCTTGGGTACCATGTTGTGATTTGCTTGCTCCACTTGTTTGCTTTGTTGCGTAGCATGTGTCCAGTCCAGCCCCATTTCTGGCGGTCTATGCGAGTGAGTATATCAGTGACTTTGGTTTTCGATCTTATATCTTCATTTCTGATTTTGTTCTTCAGTTTTATACCCAACATACTTCTCTCCATTGCCCGTTGGCATTTTGCTAGCTTGTCTCTATGATTTGCTGTAAGTGACCAAGTCTCACATCCATATGTTAGGCATGGAAGGATGCAGGTATTGAAGGTTTTCTTTTTTATATGTATGCCAAGTTCTTTGCTTTTCATGATTTCTTTGAGTGACCAGTATTTTCTCCATCCACTTGCTATTCTTTTGTTCACTTCTTTTGTCATTGAATCACTGGGGGAGATGATCTGTCCTAAATATACATACTCACTAACATATTCCAGCTTGTTTCCTTCCAGGGCTATATCTACCTCGGCTGGTTTAGTCATCATTTTGGTTTTGCTAATGTTCATTTTGAGTCCAACCTCCCTACTTTTCTCATCTAGTGCCTGAATCATAGCCTGTAACTTAGCTGGATCTTCCTCAAGCAAAATGATGTCATCTGCAAAACGTAGGTGATTTAGTTTGCTGCCATTGATGTTGAGCCCAAGTTCATTCCAGTCTAGTTTTCTGAAAACACTCTCTAGCACGGCATTGAAGAGTTTTGGAGATAATGGGTCCCCCTGCCTGACTCCCCTGTTTATAGGGAATGACTCTCCTTTGGTTTCAAGTTTTATGCAGCTCGTACTTTCCCTGTATATATTTTGGATAGCTTGAATATAGACAATGTCTACCCCTTGTTGTCTCAATGTTGGCCAGATGTGTTTGTGATTCAAACTATCAAAGGCTTTACTATAGTCTATAAAAGTTATATACAGAGGTGTCTGATATTCATTATATTTTTCTAAGATTTGCTTGATGGAGTGGATATGGTCAATGGTGCTGTAGTTTTTTCTGAATCCTGCTTGTTCGATAGGTTGATTTTCGTCTAGTGTTCTCGTTATTCTTTGTAGGATTACTTTTGCAAATACTTTGTATACATTTGATATGAGACTTATGGGTCTATAGTTGCCAATATCATCTAGGGTCCCTTTTTTGTGTAGAAGGATTATGTGCGATTCTCTCCATTGTTTTGGTATAATACCTGTCGTAAGTATGTCGTTGAATATCTTTGATAGTATTGGGCTTAGTTCTTGTATTGTACCTCTCATTAGTTCATTCGGTATGTTGTCAGGTCCTGGAGCTCTTTCAAGTTTTTGCGTTAAGATGGCATTTTCTACTTCCCGTGTGAGTATACTTGGAATCCCGCAGTCATACTTTTTTGTTTGTGGTCTGTTAGCAATACTTGCTGGATCGGTATCGTTGCTGGAATAGAGAGTTCTATAGTATTCTGTGGCGAGTTTCTGGACTTCAGTACGCTTTGTTACTTTGTTGGATGTACTGTTTTTCAGGTTGTGGATCCATTGCTTCCTGTGCTCCTGTAGTGTCTTGAGAGCTTTCTTAGTTCCCCCTGACCTTTCAATTTCTTCTTCTAGTACCTTTATTCTATTGGTTTTACGGTCCTTCCTCATGTTTTCTCTTAGTTGCTTGCTGAGGCTTGAAATTCGGTTCCTATTTTCCTGGCTGTAATTGTTGTTTTCTATAAGTGTTTTTCTTTCT
Organism: Eupithecia subumbrata; assembly: GCA_949316285.1. Classification (NCBI taxonomy): domain Eukaryota; kingdom Metazoa; phylum Arthropoda; class Insecta; order Lepidoptera; family Geometridae; genus Eupithecia; species Eupithecia subumbrata. The sequence continues at coordinate 4,886,086 of OX438638.1, forward strand.
TCCAGAAGTTTTATACTTTTCTCGCTGAGTTTGGTTGAATGCTTTACTATTTTTGTGCTTTTCAATTGCGACAGTGTCTCTTCTAACTTGTCATATTTTTGAGGTATACTTTTGTCGGAGTTGAGAACTTCTTTTAGTGACTTGATAGAAGTTGAGTCTACACTCTTCATGTATTGGTCCACTGGTTTAGGCGTGCTTGAAAAGGCTTATCTGGGATTCTTTGGTGTGCATCTCTTTAGAAAGCAAAGTACCATACGGTGGTTAGTGTTGAAGTTAAGGTTTTGTATAACATGTGTATCATTAAAGAATTTTGCTTTATTTTTTATGATAAAATCAATCTCGTTCTTGTATTTCCCATCTGGGGATAACCAAGTCCATTTTGTTTTGGGACTTTTCTTAAAGACTGAGTTTAGCAGTGTTAGGTTATTTTGCATCAGAAACTCGATAAGTCTATCTCCATTTTTGCTTCTTTTCCCATAGCTGTGGCTTCCCATAATAAATTCTTCACCTGCTTCTCTGGTGCCCACCTGTGCGTTGAAGTCTCCCATAACTATGAGATGATTACCACTGTATTTTCTTACTATGTTGGTTAAGTCACTATAAAAATTATCAATGTCAATTGTATCGGCTTGTTCAGGTGAGTATACTTGTATGATTGTCCAAAGTTTCTTATATCCTGTTAGTTTGATGTTGAGTAATGCTAATCTATCTGAGATTCCTATCAGCTCCTGTATGTGGTGTTTTAATGACTTTTTTATCAGGAAGCCTACTCCTCTATGACCTGCTATCTCTCCTTTTTGGTAGAGGATGTAGTCCTCGTACTCTTCTATTTTCTCCTCAAGTCTTCTTATTTCGCTTATGCCAAGGATGTCGTAATTTATATTTTCTAGAGATTTTTCGAGTTCTAGCAAGCTTATTTGTGTTCTTAAGGTTCTTGTGTTTAGTGTTGCAATTTTGATTGTCGATGCTTCTGTTTTTGTTGGAGGGTGACGGTCTAGTGCTCCCGCGGGGACCAGCCGTGTTGGGAGACATTTGCTTTGTTTTTTTTTGCTTGAGAGTTGTGGTTGTCCGGTTTTTGGTGCTGTGTTAATCTCTGTAGGTGTTCTTTTCAGACATTGAATAAGCTCTCTGCCGCATGAATTGAAATGCGTCCTTTTTCTGAAATTTTGGGGTATTTTGTTTCTCGGATGAGTTCCCGGGGCTTGGAGTGTCTGCCCTTTTTCGTTTTTCGCTGTCGTTGTAGTTTTGTGATTTTTGTTTCTTTTGCTGTAGAGCTTCTTTTGGCAGATCTTGGGTGATATAAGTGTTTGGCTTCATCTTCTTTTTGTTTTTTAGAATTTGTATCTTTTTCCGCAATGTTGTTGTGATGAGCACAATTGGTCTTATTTTGCTTTCACCCTCACACTTTTTCCCCAGCCTCTGTAGCTTGTCTATTTCCCCATTCTCTAGTTTCACATCTATATCGTTCAATGTTGACGAAACCAGGTTGGTTACATCCTCGTGAGATTCTTCGTTTGACTCCGGGAGGCCGTGCAGAATGACATTGTTTCTCCTGCTATTTATTTCGAGGAATTTTTGTCTCTAATGGTATAAAATTAAATGAAATAATCAGCTTTTGTTAGGTCTACAAGCTAGACCAGTCACAAAGTGTTTCACTCGTACTACGCATTTTTCCGTTAAATAGTTACTTTGTTAGAAACAGTCGAGAGTTCTCAGGAAATGGCAGTAGAGCGGTTTCCGACGCGCAGAGCTGCAGATTAGAATCGAGATGTTCCCGAGTGTCCATGAAGCCGGCGGGGCTTGCTTTGATACAATACACAATCTTTTAACGAAATGGAAATAGATTAAATTGTATGTAATTGTTAATAGGTGCACTTGCAATACTTGGTAAATAGAGAGCAAGTTTGATCTCACGCAATGCAATCTAATTTTATTTTCCTGCTGTTACCTGAAACCAATAAGATTACAATATCATAAACAGAAGCAAATACAAACAAAGCGGGTAACACCGCGGGGCGCAGTAAGTCATATTTAGATTATGTAACTCATTAATCACCAATGACCGCGGTGCAATGTGAACATGCTGAAACGTTGGAAAAATAGGTAAATAACCGAGTAGCGTGTAAAGCCTAGACATTCAGGTCGAACCGCTGAGACTGGGCGGTGAATGCGTTATATAGAACTATCTCAGAAGTAGTACATCTCATAGCCCCAAAGTGTTGCGTGTAGCGGAAACCGGCCGCGGAACGCATTGAGAATGTCTTAGTAAATTCATCACGTACTTTTGGTTTTCTATCTTCACAACAAAAAACATCTACGTCTAGAGGAACACGTTATTTTTGAGTTAATTGTTTGCTGATTAGATTTTTTTGCTAATCAGCAAACAAACTCTAAACTATGCCCAGCGTCCATAGCTCAACATTTTCCACTGGAACTAACCTGACAATTACGTTTCCATACATTTAACTGACATTGACAGTGTTCGGAACATCTCACATTCAGAGTCGTAATTTTATCATTTGGATGTGTCACACACTGACAACCTGTATTATTTCTCGTATATTTTAGTATATCAATAAGCGGCTTACTGTCGAGTCTGATTTAATTTCGAATATAGCTTCGCATTGCGGTCTCGGGTTTTCACCAAATACAAAAACTGTCACGAACGCGAAATAATAAACAACACCATATAAACCATATCTGTACATAACAGATATAAACTCTTGGAATTAAAATGAAACATATTACCTATTAGAAACCGTAGTAGACAACGAAAAGTGGTGTAAACTCTTGTTACTAAATAGTCTCACATTGTTTGTGGCACAATGCATGGCCGTCTTGTTACTTATGTACCTAGGCGTTTATTAGGTTGTACCATTTTAAGAAAATGGTCCGATGAGATGACGATACTGATAGTTGATGGTCCGAATCATCAGTTGCGACCGTGCGTCGAATTCCATGAAAACTGAGAGCCTTCGGGGTAGTGATAAACATTTCCGAATTTCAATTCGTAGGTTCAAAGGGTTCCGAAAACTTGCAAAAGGATAGAATATTATGCGGAAAACATTGACAGTAACATTTTATCAATCTCTGTGCATCTCGCATCGTACTGAACTATTTTCAGTAAATCCTCTTATTCCAATATTAACGCGCGCAATTTCAGCGAATATTTAAATCCATAAAACGCTGGTTCAATATCTGCGCTGCATAAATGTTTTACAGCAGTGGTGACGTCACGTGCGTGACGTCATTATGTGATGTGATGTAATAGCATCGCGCTACAGTTTCCGGTGACCTGGGAGCCGGGAGTTAGGTTGCATTTAAGCTAGAAATAGGATATTTGTTAAGGTACATCCGTGGCGACTTCCGTGGCGCAGCGGGCGAAGGTCCGCCTGCGACGCAGGAGGTTGCGGGTTCGATTCCCGCCTCGGAACAAATTTGTGTACGATCTGCAGAAATTTGTTCCGTTGGTCTGGGTGTTTTCTATGTATAATAAAAAAAAAATATGTATCTATGTAGTGTATTGTATTAAGAATATCAGTTATCTAGTACCCATAACACAAGCTCTGCTTAGCTTGGGGCTAGATAATGCTGTGTGAATTGTCCAGCATTACTTATTTATATTATTTATTATTTATCCATCCCGAATTCTGAAGTTATTTATATCTATATTTTTTTCATATAACAATGAGATTTATGAGTCATATTATATTTGTAACAAGTAAGTTAGCTAGCAGATAAAGATAGTTTTGCACAACTTGGAACTGTTTGATTCAGTTGCACAGAAAATTTAATTATAATCAATCATTCAATTTTATTTGAACGTATAATAATTAATATACCAATATTTTTTGAAGTGAAAACTTCTTTAGCGGCGCGGCGCGCGTTGAGCACTTTTTCTGTAATGGGTATAAAATCTTAAACTCGCGTCAGGACACGTGACCTGATCGAAAAAGCGTAAGACGGATGGAGCAACGACGACATTATGCCGAAGGAATAAAGCTCAAAATTGTGCAGGACAATATCTTAGCTAGGAAATTTCTTGAAGTTTTGTTTTGAGATAGAGTTCAAAATCGAAAATTATTTTTAGGTAAACAGAATAGATAATAGTACTAGTTTCCGACAACAACAATAGGCCCTAGCTTACGTAATAGTTGCTAGCGTCCGGCTCGCTTATACCTACCTACTTATGTATCTATAGATAATTAATTTCTCGAACGAATCGAAAAGAAAGACGAGGACAAAAATTTTCATTTATTCATTAATATAATTTTATAATTAAGGTTAGGTTTCGATCGAGTCTATCGTACTGCTTAACGGGTGTAAACAGACCCTTCACGAAGCCGTCAACCAAGCATTCTGTACATGAAACTAAGTAACACTGCGCAAAAATAATTGCTGGGAAACGGAATTTATTTTTGGACTTTAAAAATAATCAGATTTTTGTAGCGGGTAATGGTTTGCGCGCAACCGGCTGTAAATAATTGTAATATTATTTAATATTGTAAAATAATTGTAATAGTTTTAAAGTGTTAAATTTTTAATGTAATATAAATTGTCATGTTTGTGTACGATAGCGCAATAAATGAATATTGTTATTCTACCACATAAATGATAGTACTTTTATACTGATAAAGCAATTGGTGCAAAATTATTCCCTAACCATTCCAAAATATCAAACATGCTCAACGTTAATAATCAAGTTTTCACTTCTGCCGGCACTCCCGGAGTGCAACCCGTCTTTTTTTTTGCATTACTTCTTGTATGAAAACAAAAAAGGGTTTTATTATTGTTTTTATTTTATTTTGAATGAAATGGTGACTGTAATCTGTACCCAAATATCAGTGACTGTTTTTTTAAGTTGTAATTCATGTCCGCATTCCAAACTCCTGTAAACAATGACCGAAATGGTTACCTTTTATCACTATTAAGGTGTAGTACAGCAATAAAACGATGCTAATAGGTTTTAGATAGTTGGAAACAAAAGCCGAACCATATCTGGAAAACAGAAATAACGGCAGGTTTACTTGGATCTTGTTGTCTCGAATAATGTATTTAAATAAAATTTGGTAGCTAACTGCTAAAATGTTACACTACACCTAGGTAATTGCAGTTCTAACAACATTCAGAGGACTTTAGTTTCTATTGCTAATGCTTACTAAAAGGCAGCCGGCGAAACTCCACCATCAGGTATACATGTGCGTCTCGGGCCTTGGCCTTGTTCAATGGTACTACTTAGGCTTGTTCAATATTTTTGGCGTCAAATGATCGTATGCCTGCCTAAAGGCCAAATCAAACAATACACAGCAGTGTCACATAAGTTAAGGGTACCTACCTACTCACAGCTTAACAAACGTTAGTGTGAGTGCATGAAACGTGGTTCACCGCAATAAATAAGAAACATGATGGGGACCTAGGGCTTAGATTTTTATTCGTTCTAACACACCAATAGGATCCAGTTTTTTCCTTTTCTGATGTGTTCAGGACTCATAATTAAAATGCTTCATATCACGCTCTGGTTTCAAAATATCGCCCACCTCTTATAAATAATATTTTATTTGTTCCCTTGTGATACAAATGATGCAGGTACTATTTCTTTTTACCCAAATCATTCAAGTAATGCTCTGCTTACCTACTTTTGGAGCTACATGTAAATGTGTGAAAATATCCGCAGTTCTATAAACCTATTTTAATAATAATTTTTGTATTGAATTGAATTTGTTCGACCACCACCTGACATAAGTATTTATTTATTTTATTTATTATTTCTGTAGCCGGCTCACCTCCCTCCTTGGACTCAGTTTACAGAAAGTGTTTACTCAGCGGCTGAGTGCCGGCAGGTGGCGGTGCGCACCACTTTGTGTGAGCTGATTTATGCCACGTCTGTGGAAGCTATTTAGCTTGTGTGCTAAATCATTCTAAGGCTGAAAGTATTTCTAACGAACAGGGAAATTTCGTTTTTGATTGGAGAAAGTTTGAGATGGATTCGACTGCAAGAATAACAAGCTGTACTGTTTGGTAGTTTTAAGTTCTTGAAAAAACAACCTTAAAAAAACAATAATAAAGTGACATGTTTCTAACCACTGATATAATAACATGGTTGGTTTTTGAGTTGATTTTGTGTCAAGAAAGAAATAATAATAATTTAATTTGCCATAGAATACCTGCTTGGGTAGGTACTTACTTCTTTAGCTCGGGAACTAAATTATTAGTTTACCACAAATTCTGAAACCATGTGTAACAAAAAAAGTTGAGTTTTATTTGATGCGGAATTCTTTATAGAATTCCAACAACTTCTGAAGCTTCAAAATGGAAACAAAACGCTTTTCATAACAAGTGGAAAAATTTGGAATTGAACGCTCGCACAAAAGTGGAGAGAAATGCTACAAAAATGTTTGTAGAAACGGGAAATACGATATTGTCTACAGTTTCCGTATTTTATAAGTGTTGTGGTGTATTATTCAATTCAATTCAATTCAATTCAATTCAATTCGTTTATTTCAGACAACAATAAATTATATATAATACAAAAATAAGTTAGAGTGTCCATATTCGAGTCATGATCAAGATAAAATATAAAATAAAAATAAAATAAGAATCAATGCTAAAATTAAAAATTAAATCACAATTAAAACTATCACAAATCATAATAAAATTCCAAATTAATCATACTTTAAGCTGTAATTTTGTTGTCGTTGTGCATGTTGCGTGTGTTTTATGATCCTTTATTTTATTATGCAAGTTCCATGAGCTTTTGTTGTTTACCAAGAGGCTTCTCAGTTCATGATTTTGACAAAACGAGGTGTCGTTGGTTTAATCACAAGAGTGACACAAAGCAACCTACCTAAGTTTGAAATTTTTCGAAAAAAAAATGGCGGTTGTACTTATCGTAAACGGGTAAACGGGTTAGCTACGAATCTTATCTCTAACTGCAGACAATTAAAGTAAACAATCAAGAGTCAAATGATCCATATCGAAAACAGTTACCTACTGTAATTTATACGGTAACATACGACCATAATCCTTGCTGTTTTCTCTGACTTTCATCTAAACCTAACCCCCTTCCCCGTTCGGAGCAAAGTCAAAATAAACAGGGAAGAATGGACAGAAACAAGAACAAACTTAGTACCCGTTCCCTGCCAGAGAAAAAAAGATAGGTTTGTAAAAAAAATCAAAAGTAATACGCCAACAAGACAGGATAGAGTTGAGAGATTCACAATTTTTAAGGGAAGAATTTTCGTTTGCTCTGACCTGAACTAACGAATGCAAAACAAGAACTGTGATCAAATGAAATATCAGAAACTCATTCACCTTTATTTTATTTACGAACAGAGACGCCGACTAAATCTAATATTGATGAGATTTGTAAAATATCATAGGAATGGTGGCCCTGGATGACTGTGTTTCAATTCAATTTAATCAAATCTCTGTGGAACAACAACTCATTCAATGGGTCTTAAACAAAAGAATAGCTTTACACATAAATTGTAATTTACGGCGAGGCACAGGGCACCCAATGACCATAGAACCCATGACTGTTTTTCACAAATTTTCATTTGACGTCCCAAAGTAAAACGGAAGCGGATGTGGCCAAGACCTAACCTAACCTAACCTTCTCGAGATGTGTAATTTCACGCGCTGCCCATCCGCATTTTTTTGTCAGTAGGTTTGTATCTTATTTTTTTAGTGAGCAATTTTTTTTTCTACTACAAGACTTTCGTGAAGCCGTGTGTGCCTATAGTTAATACTTCTTTGTCTAAATACTCATTTTGAACAGGTTGTATCTTTTTTTTTAACGGGCATGTAATCTTAGAGATAGATACCGATCTGATTCAGAAAATACTTTCTACAGGTGGATCCAAAATGTAGAGTTAACGTAAAGGCAATCACAAAACCAAGCCGCAGGCTGAAGCAAGTAGATTAAATGTCTTATAAAATTATTAAGTAGGTAGGTATGTTACCTTACTATTAACTTAAAATAATTTTTCAAGTTTATCAGTTTTTATAAAACATTTCTCACCTTTCACAAAGAAAGAGGCTATTAAATTCTACCTCGCCGATTAAAAAAATTAATCCAGTCCCCGAAGAGTTCGATCACGTAATCAACTTTATCTTAAGAACTTAAAAATTTATTGGCACCCATACTTTTGTTTCCAACTTCGAAATTGCGATCAGTAATGGATTTCTTTGGCGTAAGGTGATTGACCTTGCGAACTTTTAAACTTTGGAGACATTAAGTGGATGCGGTCGAGTCACTTATAAGTTGAGTAATATCATTGAATTGTTTGATAACGAGATTTAAGTAAACAATTCAGGGTTCGAATAGTCTAGGGAACATGATCAACTTTGTTTGTAAGACTAAAGCTCTACGCACATTAAAGGCGCGCCGCTGTCACGCAGCACAAAAATGTGCTATGTGTACTATGAGTCTAAATTCGTAAACTTTGATTACATTTTAAAATGAGAGCATAAATAGAAGAATTGTACCTATACCTTACGACATGTGGCCGATGATGTATCAAGGAAAGTGAAGTCGAAAACACCGTGCCCTGAAGACCCATCATTCAATTACAAAAGATAATTTAAACTTTCTCTCAAACGAACCTGCAAACTCTGCTCATTTTGCAATAAGCGATAAGGCCGCGCCCATTCTACTTAAATGATGTACCTATATTCTATATTATGATGTATTTTTGTTCGTTTAAGTACAATATAGCATTCTGGTTTTGTTTTGTATTTTACGTTTGTGCAAAGCGATGCTGTGTTTAAAATGGGACATTTACATTAAATATTTGCAAGTAAATGATTTTCCACCTAACGGTGACAATGACAGGCGCAGAAATTTATATCGCTTATATGTTGCTAAAGATAACTTACGGCCGAGTCCGTCGACGTGACTAAATTCCTCGTATTTCTTTACGCCGCCCTAAACCGTTTATTGCGGGTAGGTGTGTACGTTACGACGCTTTACCTTTTATGGCAGTTATGATGCCTGCTGAATATTATGAGGAGCTTATAATCTTCTACGGAGTTATTCTTAAAAGTAGAATACAGTCGAAACGAGGTAACCTTACACAACTACATACAGTCAGATGGCACCAATAGAAAAACCCGTCTGCTTCCCACACTAGGACTTTGCAGCCTGTGTAGCAGGATAACAGAAAGCCTGTCTAATCTAAAGGCACAAGTAGTTTTTCAAACAAAAGAGTTTAGATGACAAGCAACGATTACTTATAGGTACTACTAGTATTATACTAGCAGTATACGTCTGTGCTTATACTTAAACATTGTTATTACATAGGTACTCAAAAGCTTACTTAAACTATTCCCTAAAATTAAGTAAGGTTTAGTCTTGAATTGTACCCAATCGGAATACACAGTCTGTTCAAAATACTTAATATGATAATTTGATATGTAGATACAAATAGCAACGTCTGACAACAGTATTGGATCTAGCTAGAGCTGCAGCTTAGTCTCCAAAGGAAGAAAAATCATAGAAAATTATAAATCCATCGTCATAATTAACCATTTCACCTGACGAACAGCGGCTGATGAGCCAGGTCTAGAAACGAAAGAAAGAACTAAATAAATCAAATCAAAAGATTAGTGAACAAATAGAAAAGTGTTTTGATAGAAAATAATAATGTGAGGCGATACATTTGAAATGGTTTGTTCCTTTACTGTCTCAATAGGCTTACTGTAGTTTATTGCCACTTTATGGAACTTGCTGCCGTAATACCGCAGCACATGTGCTATTATCGCTCGCCGCACACGACGGTCACCGTTTGCAGGCTCATCACCTCCTACGTAATGCTTGCAGCCTGGTACGTGAGGATTAGATTATAGCTGTATCTTAAACTAGCGATTCACTGCGGCTTTGTTTAGATATTATATCAATCTGATACCAACGGTACCTATCCAGACTAGAAGTTATTATAGTTAATAAAGACACAAAAATTCTACATGAATTATTTATTTTTTATTTTGTTCAATTCTATTCGTATTCTCTCCACTATAACGTAACAGATGTTTTAGAATCGCTACTAGGAATCCTTACCTCCCTGTTGCCTGACTACAAACAACTCAGTCAACAGGTGTATCGAGGGGTGATGTAACCGATCCTACTTTGACGAACGACGCCGATCCAACCAGTAAATTGCTTGTAACAGCTACCTTCCCTTCCCGTGCTGAATGCACATCTATCGGAGTTGAAAGCGCCGAGGGAGCTGAAAGAAGCATAAAACAAATTAATCTGTCAATAAGTCCGACTTGCTGAGAGCAACAACACACAATAGGACTGCTTTGGACTGTTAGGAAACTGTATCATCATCATTAACCATTTAGTACCCGTATCTTAGCCGTATCGAAGCCTATGCCTTTCTCCACTTAGCCATAAAACCCGCGGCACCTTTCTAAACTAGACCGAATGATAGAGGCCCATTCAGCTTAAACCCAGGTCTTATAATATCTGTGCCCAGGTGGAACACACCTTAGTAAATAATTTGTAAATGGTTAAAATATCTCAGCCTAAAAATGAGTGAATCACGTTCTAAGTACCCAATATCAGATGCAAACCGGAACACCAACCTGACAGCAGATACCAGGAGGGCGATTACGATGTGGTAAGGCACGGCATTACGGCTCAAACGTTAGCAGTTGAAACTTGAAACGTTCGGGTCCGCGTTCACAGGCCGACATCGGACAATCCGCACTAGCCCCAGCAATGGATTGACATAAAAAATCCGTACCGCACGGAGCGGACTGTCGGCAATGCCGGCGAGGATTCTTGAAGGTAACTTTTCCGTTTAATGCGAATGACGTCATTCGGATTGCCGATCAGTGGACGCACTTGTCAGCGGATTGTAGCGGACCTACGATGGAATAAATAAATACGAATTAGAGTGAGACTTATAATAACATGCCTACAAAATGAATGTTGAACTACTTTTTTGTTTGAAATAATGTTTTAACTTTGTTAATATTAATACCTACCTACTAATATTATTTTGTACTTATTTCATTATATATGTATTTTATTTTGCACTTTCCTTTCCCTAAATGACATAATTTTCAAACTATATGTTAGTTTGTTAAGTCTGTTCACCAGCTTTTATGTGTAAATTTGTTTTTAGTGGAGACTTTACTGGTCTAAGAAAATTCATATTGTATCTCTTTATATATCTAATAATCTTTTAAGTGGTTAAATTAGAAGTGATCATATTGTGACTTATACTTATCTGTGACCAGTGAAAAATACTTACTTGTGACGTCTTGACGACATAAATTGGTTGAGTGCTTATCAAGTAATAACGAAAAACATTTCAAAAACTTTTATAACAGACCGCGGGCCGCTCGCTCGCTCACCGCGTTCGCGCGCGGTGAGTCATCCTCGCCACCGGCCACTACCGCTACCGTCTCGGCCGCAGCAAGCGTTCGCTAAAGAACCAGTGTACTCTACCCTCTAACTGTCGTCGCTGCGCACCAAAATCTACAAGCGCGCGCGCTTTTTCGAATTGCTGCCGCTACGTGAATTTGTTAACGCTATGAGCTGCTCCGCTTGCTGTGGCGATATAGTTGAAGAGGAGGAAATCTTGCGCTGTGCCATAGATCAGTGCAATAAAGTGTATCATCTGCTCTGTGCTGGCGGAAAACGCACGACTAGCGAAGGATGGGTTTGTCCTGAATGTCACTGCTCTATGAAAAAAGGCGGTGATAACAGTATGACGCCCGTAGGGCAAGCGAAGAAAAAGAGAGATCCAAATGTCACCTTTCGTAAAAAGATCCCGCCACTGCCACGCAGTCCTGTGGATGGGTGCGCGTGTGACGTGCATTTTGAATTCTTTGACGAAATAAAAAGTATGAGATCGGAAATGGCTACTCTCAGGGACCAGCTGACCCATGCAGTCACGCTCATTGTAAGGTATGAGAATAAGCTTGGCAATTATGCTTCTCAAGTAGCCAATCTCACCCTGAAACTCGAACATTATGAGAACAAAGTGGAACACACATCACCTAACTTTAAATCTACTACACAACCTAGAGCTCATGAATCTCAACCACCCAAGATGGTAACACCTTTCAAGAAAGGACCCAAAGATCAATTACCACGTCATGAGAATCAGTCTCAAGTAGAGCAAGTAGGTGTATTGGATCATGGCCAAGCCACATTTGCTGCCGCAGTTGCCCGCTCCTCCCCTGTGATAGCGACCACGCACGACAACCACTCCAGCAGCGAGGTCTTGCCGGATATGAGCAGAGCCCCACACGACCAGCAGTGGACTGAAGTAAGACAACGGAAAAGCCGCGGACCCCTTTCTCTATGCGGAGCGGCTGGACCCTCAATAACATCGTTGAAGGCAGTAGAGCCGATCAAATACCTACACCTTTGGAACATGGCTTCTAGCTCCGCTGACGTTCTTGAATACCTAAGAAAGCTGTGTCCCACGGGTGATTGTACAGTCGAAGAGCTTACGCCTAAAGGGCATTATAAGTCATACAAACTAGGAGTCCCAGAGGTCCACTACAGGATGTGCTATTCCATAGATGTCTGGCCTATCAATGCCAGGATAAAACCGTGGATAAATTATAAGAAACCGATGGCTACGGTAAAATTGGGAGATGTATCTGGTCTTAATTCAGAGATCAGACCGCAGCCGCAGTCACAGTCGCGGCCACTGCCGCAGCCCTTTCGTGGCACAAACCGCTCACAATAAAGCCTCGAGCCTCCGAGTCTTCTACCAAAATGTACGAGGGCTGAAAACCAAGCTTCGTCACTTCCGCAACAACCTGGCTCTCTTGGACTACGATCTCGTCGCAATAATGGAGTCATTTCTCGACGACTCCGTCCATGACTCGGAAGTCACGTGTGCGGATTGGAGTGTCATCCGCCGAGACCGGCAAACTCCCTGTGGAGGCGTCCTGCTGGCCGCCCGTGCTCCCATTGCACTGTGCCGACGTAGAGACCTCGAGACTGACTGCGGAGAAGACCTCTGGGCAAGTTTTAATTTAAATGGGCGCACCTATTACGTTTGTGTCTTTTACATGAAGCCTAGTGCCACTGATGATGACTATATGAATATTTTTTGTAAAATGGAAAGTTTTTTAGAATTGTTGAAAGGAAATGTGATCATTATGGGGGACCTTAATATGAATAGCGCTTCGCAAAATATTGCTAATTACTATTATTACTTTTTATCGTTTTGTAACTTAGTAGATAAAAACATAGTGCTTAATGTCCACGGGCGCATGTTGGATGTAGTTCTGATCCGAGAGGACGATGGGGTGCGTGAGGTAGCTGTCACCGGCACGGAATGCCTTGTACCGATGGACTTGCACCATCCAGCCCTTGACGTGGAGTTCGCGGTTGACTCAACTCGTTGTTTAGACCGCCTGGAACCCAGTAACGTTAACCCGGACAATGATTGGAATTTTAAGAAATGTGACTTTGAGCAGTTATTTGCCTTGATTGCCGACGTTTCGTGGGATAATGTCTTAAAATGTAATGATATCCATAATGCAACGAATGAACTCTATTGCACCATTTATAGAATATTTAATGATTGCATACCTAAAAAATGCCGTAATAAATCCCTTACTCCAAGGTATCCGGTCTGGTTCAATTCCGACATAATTCGCGATACTAAATTGAAAACTAAACTGCATTCTACCTGGAGGCACACCAGATCAGAGCAGGACTATTGGATATTCTCGCAGCTCAGGGCTTCTTTGAAGTCTCGCGTTGCGTCCGCCTATGCTGCACATATGAAGCAGATTGAAAACAACATCGCCATAAATCCGCGTCTGTTTTGGAGCCACATATCGAGCTTACGAACCAAGGGCGGATTTGAACCCAATGTGACGTATAAAGGTGATGCATGCTCGGGAGTTGCAGCAGCTGAAGCTTTTGCAGACTTCTTTGCGAGCGTATTCCTTCCGGAAACGCCAGTCCTCAATGCTGAAACTATTAATAATCGTGACATTGGATGCAATATTAACCACGTAAATATCATTGACTTTACACCCAATGATGTGACCCAAGGTATTCAGAAATTAAAAGCAAGTAGCTCTATTGGACCCGACGGCATTCCGCCAGTTATTTTCAAACAAGCGAAAAGACATTTTGTACGCCCTCTGAACCATATTTTCAACTTGGCCCTGAGAACTGGCGTCTATCCTACGCAATGGAAAGTATCTAGAGTAAGCCCAATACCTAAGACTTCGAACAAGCTCTCAGTCGAAGAATACCGACCTATTGCCATCCTATCGTCGCCAGCTAAAATATTTGAAAACGTACTGTATAAGCTAATATACGTACAAGTTGAAAAATACTTATGTAACGCACAGCATGGCTTCAGGGCAAAGAGGTCGGTTAATACTAACTTGCTATGTATAGTAGACTACATCTCTACTCAACTAGACAGAGCGCGTCAAGTGGATGTACTCTATTTTGACTTCCGAAAAGCGTTTGATAGGGTTAACAATGACATACTGCTGGCGAAGCTTAGTTTCATAGGCTTTGCCCCCAACCTTTTACAGCTAATTGCTGACTACCTACGAAATCGGCAGCAGTATGTCAGGCTCGGTATGTATGAATCCCTGCCCTATCAAACGCGATCCGGTGTAAATCAGGGATCGGTCTTAGGGCCACTGTTGTTTTTGATAATGATAAATGACTTACCAAATGTCCTGCGGCACTCCAAATGTCTTTTATATGCGGACGACCTAAAGCTCTACGCGACCATCAATACCCTTTCCGACTGCTTAGCTCTACAACACGATATTGATGCGGTCTATCAATGGAGCGTCAAAAACAAAATGGAGTTTAATCCATTGAAATGCTCTGTCATGACTTTCGGTCGCATGTGGCACCCGTTTGTCTTTGACTATAAAATCAATGGCATTTCGATAACTAGAACAACGATAGTCAAGGATTTGGGAGTCACATTCGACCGGAAGCTTACGTTTAACGACCACATCTCTATCGTTGCTAAGGAGTCGTACAGGAGGCTGGGATTCGTACTTAGGAATGCACGAGACTTTCAAAACGATTACGTCATAAAGCTCCTTTTCAGTACTTTGGTCCGTAGCAAGCTAGAGGCCAGTTCCTGTATATGGAGTCCGCATGAAAAGAAATATGATCTTCTCCTGGAAAAAGTACAAAAAGCATTTCTAAGATACCTATACAAGCGCGTGGCAGGATATTACCCATTTATGTATCCCACTAAATATTTACAAGGTTCCCTGGGTTATAACTCGCTAAAAACACGACGCGCGTTTGATCAGTTATCAAATACTATTAAAATCTTTAGGAATATTATCGACGGTCCCGATCTACACAATGAGTTGCTTCGCCTATATGTACCGGACAAATACATTCGCGGTAGAAGTCACAGGCTCTTCGCTCTACCACCTTTCCGCACTGTAGGGCACCATCGGTCGCCGCTGCCTCACGCTCTCGACGCCCTCAATGGGTTACTTAAGGCTTTCCCAGACTGTGACATATTTGCGGACGCATGGAAGGAACTTATGGCAGTCTGTCTCCTCTATTGTGAGAGGGATGGATGATCGACTATTATTATTTTTTATTCCTTGTTTATATTATAATTTAACAATTTAATCATGTATAATTTTAGTCTGACATTTTTATTAATTTTATATCAATTTTGTGTTTGTTTTATATGTTTCATTGTTGGCATGTAATTATAATAATTAGTGTAATTGGTGTTTCCGCCGTTCTAATTAATAATAATAAATCTATGGACTGTCTGTCTTCCAAATAAATAAATAAAAAAAAATCGTTTCGTAGGTACTATCCTACTAATATTATAAAGCCGAAAGTTTCTGAAATGTGAATTTTTGTTATCTAAGATCTCCAAAACTACTGAACAGATTATGATGAAATTTGGCGTACATTTAGAACATAGTTTACCTTAGATAATAGGCTACTTATTATAACGAAAATACACGAGCGAAGCCGCGGGCAGAAGCTAGTACTTAAATGAAATGTTGTTCAGCTTCTCTACTCTCAGCTTCTTCTGTCTTCTTCTGTAAGGGACCTTACAGACTGCGACTTACTTGTGTGCCTGTATTGTATAGTGTAGGTATGGTATTTATTTACAAACAACATAGTAAACAGTTACTACGTGAAATGATATCATGCCTAATTGGTTAGAAAATAACCCAACTTTAAACAAACGTTTTAAAGACTTTGAATGTTCTTTGTAACTTTTATTTTGACATTAACATTTCAAATTCCACGTCACCCCGCGGTGCTAAATGTTTAAATGGAGTACAATTTACTTTGAATTTCACATATTATAATCTGTCGTTAAACTTTCTCGGCGACTTCGTAGCTCGTATAATTTACCTTTTCACCATGTAGTTACTTACTTGTATATGCACACGGCTTCGCACGCTTTGTTTATATGGAGACGTTTATAGGTTATTTCTATTCAATGGGAACTGATTTATGGGATTAAAAGCATTCCAGGCCTAAAACTACATCGATGCAAAATTTCAGCCTAATTCCTTGAGCAGCTTTGGCGTGAAGAAGTAACAACATCCATCCATCTAAACATCCAAACTTTCGCTTTCGTTACTCGGTTCTAGAATACAAGTTAGTAAACGTCAACAAAGACATCTTGAATGAAGACGTTACAAGGCTGTCAGTTTTTTTTTAAATTACTTCCCCGAGGAACTAACGGTGACATCACGCCGTTACTTCTCTGTGATAAATCACCGTTATAACGTTATTTTATGCCTGAAATATAACTGGTATATAGGTTTTTCAGCGAATATTTCGGATATTTTTATCAATTTAGTCGGCTTTGTATGACGTGGATGATTAATTAATATGTATTGCCCTCAATGGTTCACTTCTTATAGAAATGAAACTCATAGTATACTTGCCCAGTGATTTAACTACTACTTACTAAGTACTAAAACGCAAATCTATATACAGGGTGTAACAAAAATAAGTAACCAAACTTTCAGGTGGGGTGTAGAATCGAACACTGAATTCAGGAAAAATATTAAAAAAAATCCCGCCTTTTAGTTTTCGAAAAATAAAATAAATACGGAATTTTCACTACATTACGCAAACGACTGATGCACGTGTTTATTTGACATTAAAATATGATAAAAAGGTCTACGTACCTACACCTTTTTAGCAGATAAACATCTTTTTACGGGGGGCACCCACGACCGGACACGCGATATCGCAGCAGCGCGCTCGGCGGCGGGCTGCACGTGTTGTAGATATGTAGGAAGCTAGCCAATGCATTCCAATTTTCCCATTTCAATTTTCATCTCGTGGTATTCAATATCTGAATAACGCATACGAGCAATTTTTACGCACAAAAAACCGATAAGCGCCGCCGCGACCTTCACCTTGCGCTTGCAATGATGCAACTAAACGGCCATTGACCCTATGATAACATTTCTGTGGTATGACAGTTTGACAAAACTAACAATAAGCCTATGGAATGTATTTGTTGTATGTAGGCTCCATATCTAAGCACGCCGTGTAGCCTGTTCGCTTCCGCTGCAATGATGTCGCGGGTCGATGACCGCGGTGGCCGCTCATTAGGGCACCGTTTAGGTGTTATGGGCTTATAAAAGAGATGAATACAGGTACTTAGGCCATTTTTTTTAAATTCCAAATAGACACATGTATTAAAGTCTATTGCCTAATGTTGTGAAAATTTCGTACCTATTTATTAAATTTTTCGAAAACTAAAGGGCGGGATTTTTTTACAATATTTTTCCTGAATTCAGTGTTCGATTCTACACCCCACCTGAAAGTTTGGTTACTTATTTTTGTTACACCCTGTATATAAAAGAAAGTCGTGTTAGTTACACTATTTATAACTCAAGAACGGCTGAACCGATTTGGCTGAAAATTGGTGGGGAGGCAGCTTAGAACCAGGAGACGGACATAGGCTATGTTTTATCCCGGAATTACCACGGGAACGGGAACTACGTAGGCGAAGCCGCGGGCAGCAGCTAGTCAGATATAAACACGTCTCAAGTTGCGATTTTTTGACATATCTCTATGAATATGTCACTTGAGACGTGCTGGCAGACAATCTGAGTTGCGTTAGAATGTTCGGGAGTCATTGTGAAATTATTTACTGTAGGTATTACTTGTTTGTAATCGATAGATCTAGAACCGTTTAGTCTGGATTGTGTTAAGTAGTTGCTGCGACTTATGATTTTCGATTCTATACACTGACATAATTTGATTCCGCCACTGTTAGTAAAAGCCGATGCGCGGCGTGTTCTGACACTCACTCTCACAGTGACGTATGTGCGATGTCACATTCGGTGACGTATGTGTGTACATGGCTTTTTACTATTTGCAGGAGCGTGTGTGAACTAGACTTTATTTGAACATTTACTTAGTCATATCTATATTTGTTTGTGCAATCCGATTTAGTTTTTTAATTCAAATTCTGAAAGCGGATTAGTTGATTTCTATGGAAGGAGGTCATCACGGGGCCATTTTCGAGCAAGCCCGGCATTATATTACCAAAAGCAAACACCACTGCAAAATTGTTTTTATAGGCAATGTATAGAGTCGAGTATAAATCTCGCGTAATGTGGATCTTAGCTAATGTTCAGATCGGGTTAACTCAAGGTCGAATTGTTACTACTCCAAATGTTATAGGTTGAATTGTTTTTAGTCGGATTGTATTAGGTAGACGAATCAGAATCAGAATCAGAATCAGAAATATATTTATTGTTAACTGTTGTACAAAAAAGATCTTAGGTATAAAATAGTGTACAGTTTCAACAGCTTATCTATAATAGACATACAATAATTTTTTAAATAGGTACCTATAATACTAGGTATATATTTAGTAACATTCCAAGTTATTTATTTTACCTATGTATTTAAAAATAGTAAACATACTTGGCCAACCATCATTTATCAAAGAATTCTTTGAGTGAATAGAAAGCATTTGATTCTTAACATTTTTTTAGTTTATTTCTAAATATATTACCATACGACGAATTGTATAAGTCGAATTTTCCGTAGAAACGCATTTTGAGTGTGTGACAAATTTTAAATTATAAGTATAAATAAAATATTCTTCAACTTTCCTACTTATTACTAGTAATTAATAGCATTTGTAGTTATTATTACTAGTAACTTTTTCATTGAAAAAACACTGAAGATAAAAATGTATGTTCACTGTAAACTCGTTTCCTTATAACTTTACAACTTTTTAACTCCAACAATAAGCGTAACATTTTTATCGCCTGTAATAAAACCCGTAAATACCATAAGAATTCCTTTTCCCGTTATTGTTATAAACGGCTTATAGGGACTTCTTTGTCCCGGGATAAGATTAATGTCTTTGAAAATTTAAATACATTGCCGTGGAGGGAGTGGAGAGGGGAGGGAGGGATTGTTGTTAACTGACGTTTCTGGGGGTGCCTAGTTTATTCGAGGACTGAAATGAATATTTTGTAATAATGCAATAAAAAATAAGTGTTCCCATAATATTATACAGGGTTATAAGTAATTCACTGACACTACACTATGTGAACTGCAGGTTCTGCCCATATTCCCGAACACGTTCCTGAAGACGCCCGCCAGATCTAAATTCTAAAATTTTATATAAATCACCTTTCATGCAAAATGAAAAATACATGGTTGTCCGGAACCCAATGAATTACTACAGACCGATCTCCCACACTAACTGTTAATTTAGTGCAGAGCCGTTTTTAGGTTTAGTTTCAAATAAAGCCTCTATAAGAATTAAAACGGCGTCTTCATGATCGTGTTCGTGATGCTGATGATGGGCAGAACCTGCACCCCCACAGTGTCAGTGAATTACCAATAACCTTGTATACAAGGTCTGCATACTTTAGGGCCACAAGATGTAAAAAAGTGCTTTTTAAACTGTAATACCTACCGTAATCAAAGAATGCGTCCTTAAACAAATTCTACAACAACACATTACAAATACAAATACAAAAAATACAAAATAATTTATTTGGAATAGGGTACATAATAGACAATTTACGAATGAACGATGAGATAGCAAAAGTTTAAAACTGTGGAGCTGCCTCATCGCCTGCCTCCTTGGCACAACATAAATAAATTATAGGAGTTTACATATTTATTGATTTTAAAGTTAAGTACTATATAAAGTTAAAGTTAAAGAAATAATAAAATGAGTAGTAGTGATATTTTTACTAAGTAGACAGGTAGTTAAACAGATACTTACGTAATAATAATTAAATGTGTCTAAGAAAATACTGAGAATTCTGATATAGGTATCGAAGGGTGTGTTTGTGGGTGTGTGTGAGTGGGGAGGAGGGCTCCTGAGGACACCGGTCTCTTAAGAGTCCGGGCAACAGGAGGCTCCTGTGTGCATCGTATGTGTGTGTGTGTGTGCGCGTGTGTGTGTGTGTGTGTGTGTGTGTGCGTTAAATGTCTGTGTATGTTATGTGTTCCTTTATGAGTGAATTTGTGTGCGTGTGTGGAGCTCCTGAGGACACCGCTCTCTTTAGAGTCTTTCAGAGTTTAGACATTGGTGTAAGTAAATAAAAGTAAACTCGTTCTCGTCTTGTCACATCAAAGCCAAAAGTTAAATTTACATTTATTTCAACTTGACTTGGCTTCGAATAAACCAAAGTCGTTCTAGAAGGTAACGAGAGATTCAAGTCGCCGACATCGGCTAGTTCCTTCTAACCCTGCATGAGTAGGTACAGGCTAGTGCAAGTCTCTTGTCAGACGAGGGCTATTAATGCAGTACTGCATCGCGGGAACTCACCGCCGTTCAATTATGTAAACCGTGTCGGATGGACGTATCCGACCGTGAGTGAACCTTTGCAGTAAGTCAATCTTATAACATAAGTTTACGTACTGCATGGGTATAAGTAATTAGTCTCCTGAAGATTGCACCATCCACCGCGGTCCTCGCTAGCCGCCTCCACTGCCGCGCGCGACGCGTGCCATGCCGTCACCTCGCACCTGCGCGCTCCACGCTACTCTTGCTCAACCTCGCCCACTCACCAGGGGTCGCTTTGCTGCTCCTATCATCACCTCGCCTCGCGATGTGTCCTACATCTCCATTGGAGTTCCAACATCCTGGAATTTTATCCGTCATCGGTTGTCTACAAGGTTGATGCCGATCCTGTACCTACTTCGTATAAATCACGCTATACCTTGATTCACTCCAATGCTTGATTATATCTATCAAACCAAGTAGACCTACCGGTTCACGTACACACTGTCAGTGGTTGCTGGTAGTATGTTGGTGGACGCGACGTGCTCACGATCATCTATTATGTATTTTGAATTCGGTCGGATTACATGGTTTCGGAGATGGCCGATGGTATGCAAGCTTCTAATTTGCTCTAATGCAAATACTTCCGGCGAGGAATTACTTGGGTTGCCGGTTCGATTCCCATGGCAGTACTAGCTTGAGATGATTTTAGACACCTTGTCAAAGGCAGGGAAGGTCTTAATGGTGAATTCTGTAATTTTCTCTAGCTGGAGGGATTTTCTTCGTGAACTTCTCAACCAAGTAGATAAGAACTTAGTACAACTAAGTTCGTGTACCTAAATTAGTTTTGAAATTTTAGACGTAAGTTTTATGTCTTGAAGAAAATTAAATTTCCTATACGATAAATTGAAATAATAGGTTAGTCACGTGATCTTATGCAATCAATGCATTAATATTAGGTCTTCAGTTTTTTGGAGTAAACAAAATCAGTCACAACATCCTGCTTCCGCCTCTCTTTACCTACTCTTATATGTTATATGAGTATCAGTCTTTGGTCTAGCTAGTTAGTTATAAAGTAAAGGGACCTCGATGATCATACGGAACGTAGAATAAAGGAAACTACATCGTATTTGTCATAAACTTCACCGGATATGAAGTGAATGAAGGAAGGATATTGCAGTTCTGGCAATAATGTTCTGAATCGACTCACGTATTTCATAAGAGCTGGCGATATAACAAGAGCTATCTACACTTCTACACAAGCTTACAATGTATGTGAAGTACCTTACTGATGCCGTGATCCATCATCAGCCTGCGCTAGTCCACAGCTGGACACAGATGCAACAGTGGTCTCGAACGTCCCAGTGCGAAATCGGTAGAGCTGCCTACTAAAATCGGTATATTTGTACCCATAATCGGTATATGACAAAATATACAATTTTATACGTATATTTATCAAAAAATAAACTAATAGTTGAATTTACCTAGACTTATCAAACACACTTAAATCCTGTCCTACGACTGACGTGCCGATATGGGTGCAAAAAAGCACGCATTCACTCGACCGACCCAAATCGACATTTTGGGTTTGGCTGTTTTGGAATTTTCGTCGATGCAACGTATATAAACACCCTTTCGCATTACTCGAACTTTTTTAATCAGTAGTGTGGTGACAAATTTAAGGCCACCTAGCCGTCTGCCGTCTAGCGGCCCTAGGCGCAGTACAGTATAATTATTCTTTACGATCTTTAGGATCATACCAATATTAGTTGGCCATAGGCATAGCCACGCTTTTGCATGGAATTGACTAGTGATTGACTTAGTAGACAGCCTATTTCGCTGTTTTTTGTTTTCATAACTTTGATATGAAAAATCTCGGCTCTGAAATCGTGGAAAAATCGTTGCATTTCGGTATTTCGGTAGGATAGAGCTCATATCGGTAGAAATACCGAAAAATCGGTAGGTTCGAGACCACTGAGATGCAATCACCTATTAAGTGCCACAGCGAACTGTCTTCAGCCGCGTCCACCATCTGCATCTGCCTGCGTCATCATCCAACCTGACGACAAGGTGGTCTATACTACGATCACCGAGTCGTAGTCCACTCGAGAACACATTTAACCCAACAACAACAACTGTAAGATTTTCAGTGTATCCACATTATTATTGACAAGAACACCAATATAATAAATATTAACTATGACTAATACAGATTTACTATAGCTGTTGCAAATATGCTAAAACTTTTGTGTTCTGTAAACTTGCACGTTATTGCTAGGGCCAAATTCATTCACGCTGTGGTGGAAGTTTGATTGATAAACCAATGTGCTCGACATGACTGTAGGTAAGGTAGAGCTACTTACCAAACCAACCTATCAAGCTACTCCGTAAATAAGGAAAAAGTCATAAAGAATTATCTGTAAAACGAGAAGCGTACATAAGTAATGGAAAGAAGGTGTAACGAGGCGCGACTAGGATTCACTCGACTTTGTAAATGTACGAAATTTAGATGTGGTATTCTACAGAGCAAGATTGTAGATGTTTTTGAAAAGCTTATTAAAACCAGCTTTGCTTACACTTTCTTGCTAATTATAACCCCTCTATCAGCTTTTCTATATAAGAAATTCAACTAAGTGGAATACTCACTCCAACAAATTTTGAACAAGTCACGCATGTAGACATTATTAACATACAGATGTCCTATTTGCTTCTTCAATTTAGGTAATTTATGTTTTAGTATTAAATACCTGTCTTGACTATTAGTAAATCTTAGTAATAAGTTTATCAAATTCATGCTGGATATTCCAGCAGCATGCGGCGCACTCCGCCCAAGTATGCGCGTAATGTTGGCTGCAGCTTGTCATCTCACTTTCTGCGGCCGACTGTACCACGTGATTTAAGGTCGTGAGTAAAGTTTTAAAATTTTAATTGTGAGAGAATACACACTATGGAGACACAACAAACAGTCTAAATACTACAAATAGCACATAAGAAGTGGTTTCATTGGTCCTCGCGATCAAATCAAATTGAATCAGCCTTTATTCGCTGACCAAGTTACAATATGTACATTTAAAGCCTTTTATAAATAGCACTTACCGTATAATCGGTAAGTGCTATTTATAAACTTAAAAATAGAAAATTATATTTTCTTAGCAACCAGTTTGCTGGTTAGGTTGTCCTTCGACATAGGCCTCCCCTTGTTTCTTCCTCTCATCTCTGTCACGAGCTAATCTCCTCCAACCTTTTGGTACATCATCTTCCCACGTCACTTGACCTCGTTGCGCAATTGGCAGCGCATCCCGTACTGATGGCGGGTTGCGGGTTCAAGTCCCGTCAAAGTCCAAACTTTATGGGGACACCTCCATAAAGTTTGACCTATAATTTCAATAAGGTAATTTCTAAGAATGTAATCACAACATTCTTAGAAATTACCTACCCTGAATGTGAGGGCTCACGAACTATAAACTGTGCTATGAATAACAAACTAAATTAGACAATGTTTGTTTATAGATAATTTATCTAGTCAACAATACAACGAAAAAATCGGATAATATCGTAAATTTATCTAAGATAAATTTACGTTATTATCCGACTTGTCTAAGCCCGGTACGTAAGTAAACAGTAATAATCGATAGAATTTGTTTACTATCGCGCGCGTGATCGAATGAAATACTTAGACCGAAATGAATTATTTATATACATTTCGGATAAAATTCACACAAAAATAATTATTACTATCACACATTGTTATCAATAACAAAATACGTTTATTGAGCACACAAACATACCTACTGCATGAAATTCTACAGTTTGATTATAGGCACAGCCTACCTATATGCATATAGGTAGGCTGTGTTATATGTACA
Source organism: Eupithecia subumbrata (assembly GCA_949316285.1). Taxonomy (NCBI): domain Eukaryota; kingdom Metazoa; phylum Arthropoda; class Insecta; order Lepidoptera; family Geometridae; genus Eupithecia; species Eupithecia subumbrata. The sequence continues at coordinate 4,910,693 of OX438638.1, forward strand.
GAAGATTGGTTATATTTCTTAGAAAAATAACTTTCAAACCTAACCTTAGACCTAAGCAGTGTTAGCGCGCTTCTCGAATTTGACAAAGGAGCCATCTCTGCTCTTGATGATGAAGCCACTCTTGCAGAGCTGGATGGGGTCCGAGGTCCTCGCGCTCCTCTGGATGGAGTAGTGCAGCAGGATGTTGTACAGCAACACTTTGATCTCCATGAGGGCGAAGCGGACACCTGGTGATGGAAAACCAAATAAGATCATTTGACTTCAAAAACTTTAGAGGAACTGAACTTAATGTTATTCTCAGGTTCATCCAGATTTTTGAAAAAACCGAATTGTATAGGTATATATCTGTAGTAACTTGTCTGACGTCAGATTTTCTTTTGTAAATGTTTTCACTTCTCTTGCTCAAAAAGTGTATCATAATAGTGCAGCTTAACGGGCCTAAAACTCGAGTTTAATACCTAGGGCTAAAAAGTATTTTTTCTTATTGATTTTTGTCTAAAATCATCAGCCCGTACAAAGCATTCGTTCTCTTACATAAAAACTCGACTTCTTGGTGCTCCGTCAAGCTTTTTTTTAAATAGAACCTTCTTGGTGATGTTTTATGAAGGTTGATTCTTCCCTTCACGGTAGATTGCGAATTGTTTCGTTGCGGGTTAGATAGAGATTAATAAAATTTGAAAATTGTTTAATTTTGAATTGTTTTATTTTCTCGCAATCGAAGTGAAAAGTAGAGTGTTTTACTAGGGCCAAAACCACCCATTATAACTCGGTCTTGTCATCCTCCCTCGCTACGCTCGGGAGTATAACAAACTCGTATATAATGGGATGGTTTAGTCCCTTGTAAAACAATCTACTATTTTATTAACTTCTTTAAGTTTTCCGGTCTGATAGTTCTGTTCTTTTCAACTTACCTATACAAATCCTTGGCCCAGATCCAAAAGGCATAAAAGTGAAGGGCTTGATATTGTGCTTGTTTTGTTCGGAGAACCTGTCAGGGTCGAAAGTCAGAGGATCCGGGAAGTGTTGAGGGTCCAGGTGCAGGGAGTTCACGCTGTTGTAGATCACGTCGCCCGGCTGGAGCTGGAGACAGAGGTTAGTCAGAGGGTGAGGTTAGCAAAGGATTGGTTATTGGAATTTGTAACTAGTGTTATTTTAAGCGAATGCGTTTATATCTGATGAGATGGCTTTCTTACATTCTAGACTAGAATATCGACCTTTTTCATAGAAGAGTTGATTATTTCTGATATTGTTTCAAGGTCTATTATTTATCCTCTCCAAGCTAAAAAAATATTTACACTCCGATACGAGTGCTTAGAGTACGAAAATATCTGATTGGTTGGGAAAGGTGTACATTACTTACAACATAAGGCTTCCCCCCTTCTCTTGGCGGGGGCAGTTCGTATGTCTTCGCACATTGTCTGTCCAGGATGATGGCTGGTGACCATTTTCTTAGTGTTTCTGGGAAAATGATAGGTTGCTATTAAACTGTTCAGATAAAAAAAATACGTTTCTTTGCATAATTACAAGACGTTATAAACCTAGTTGTAAGTGTAACAGTGTTGCCAACCCATACCAAATTTTACCCCCAGTTTTTTTTCCAAATCCCCCTAAAAACCCCTAAAATTTTTTTTTCAGTTTTCATTGTATAGTGCAAATCACTTATCAAATTTTTTCAGAGCATGAGAGCTTAGAACTGTTATCACTTATTTTTCTATAATTTTAGTATTGTAGTCCCCAAAGCCTTAAACTTTGCAAATTATCACAACCGACAGAGACGCTTGCATCTATCTAACCTATACTTGAGTTTCTGTCGAAATTTATTTTTGTAAAAGCCTCTTCAAAATTAAAAGACGTTTATATTGAAATTTTATTGAAAAAATAAAACAACAGTATTATATAATCTGTTGATTTCTTGTCGATTAACATTAAAAAATGCGAAACCAAACAAAAAGATTAATTTGACTCTCTGTCACCAATTTCTGAATTGGTAAACAATTACAAACGCTACATTGTTGTCGGACTCGAACGTGTCATCTCTCTCACTGCCCTGTTTATTCACTATTTGAGTGAGAGGGACGGACCATACGATGTGAAGTTTGAACGAGGCTTTGCAATACCAATACATACATGACAGGTGTGATCGTGTCGTGCGTTCCGTTCTACGCACGAGACACATGACACGCAGGCTTAGTTCTACGAGTATTTAATTTAAATGCAGGTTTTGTCAGGCCCCCCCTAAAAAAACCCCAAATATTTTCTACCCCTAAAATTGCCCCTGTTTAAATTTTTTACCCCCAAATTTAGGGGGAAAACCCCTAACTTGTCACCACTGAAGTGTAAATATACCTTTTTTGTCTTAGTTTAGTCCTTAATTTGGAGTTGCTTCATAAAAAATTATAGTGTGATAGCCAATTTAAAACCGTCCGTCCAGTCTTAGATGCTTGGTATGGGGCCCCGAGATCCGTACGTATTAGTAGCAATTATGTTTCACGGCTTCATTCTTAGCGATTTATGTTTACGTATTGTAGAATGCTCCAACACACCAGCCTTGCACACGGATTTTTAAATATTTTTGAATTTATTTTTAAAACTAGAAACCCTTTTTAGACTTGAAACGACTAAGTACTACTAGTCTGACGTTGTTGCGCTACCTTCACTCAACGGTGCCTACCTGCGGCGCGCCTGTTCGAATTTTGTCATTCCGTGTTTCCGTGCTCTAGCCTTCGCACGTCAACTACAGTACAGAGCCCTAAGTAAAAAATAATATAAAATATTCTGTTATTACAATTAGTGATTTGTGTTGTGCAAATTTTAACATGGGAAGAAAACGAAGTTATAGCAGCAGCAGTAGTACCGACGATGAAGAAATAAAGAAAAAGATCGCGAAACTGCAGAAGAAGCTGTGCAAAAAACGCCGCAGGGTGTTTGTCGCCTCATCGTCTTCAGAAGACGAAAATAACCGTAAGTACATTTTTTATTTGTATTTAAATTGGCAAGTAAAGCTAAGTTTTGTGATGCGTGCTGCTGATTATGGGCTACCACTGTCACTATAAAAATTCAAGCTTACGTTTGGCCACGATGCGAGCAACTATCCTGGGTTGACTCTGTCGTTTTAACGGTCATATATTTTTTATTTTTCACCTTCTTGTTCAAAATGTGATGCGTACTGCCATATTCGGGTTGATACTGTCACGTCCTTGCGTATTAACGCGATTTGTTTTACAGTCATCTATTTATAAACATGATAAAAATGTGATGCGTACTGCCATTATTCGGGTTGATACTGTCACGTCGTCCTTGCGTATTAACGCGTTTTATTTCTTTCGACAGATGTCGAGACCGTGGCTGATGTACACGAGTCATTCTTGGAGGACGATCCTATTCCCTTCGCTAACTGCGCTGACGCCGCCTATCGCAGTATAGGCGTCACCGACGATGCCACCGCCGAAGCCACCGCTGGTGCGTCCATCAGCGAGGCCGCCGCTGGTGCGTCCGTCCCGGAGGCAGCCGCTACTGTCATCCCTGCCGTGTCAGAGGGTCTCGACTCCGATGTGCATCCTTCTGATACTGCGGACAATATTACTGAAAAGGAACTGGACGATGAAATCCTGCAATTGCTTGGTGACGCACCAAAAACTGAGGTAGCTTTAGGTCCAGCTGTCCATAAAGATATTGCCACTAGATGGCAAGAAATTCTTAAGAACGGCCTCCAAAAGGAGACAAAAGAAAAACTTATAAATGATTATGCCATTCCTAGTAATTGCGATTTGTTATTAGCTCCCGAGCTAAATGCTGAAGTGAAAGCCGCTTTACCCGACACATCGATAAAAAGAGATATTGCCCTACGTGCAAAACAAAAACAAATCGGATCGGCGCTGGCCGCGTTAGCTTTGTCGATCGACAGACTCGTAAAAGATGACTCAAAACAAAACATCATAAAGCCGCTGAGCGATGCCTGTCGTATTTTATGCGACAATCACTATGGTGAGACTCGGATTCGCAGAAATTTCGTAGTGTCCACGGTAAACCCTTCACTTAAGGACGCCTTAATCAACGCCCCCAGGGACAACTATTTATTCGGAGATAATGTCACCGATAAGGTCAAGGCTGCACAAACGATCCAAAAATCCGGCGAGGCCTTAAAGGCCCCCGCGCTACAGAAAACGCCTTATAACAACAATAACTCAAAAAGGAACAATTTAAACTACCAGCACCGCAAGAGCTACACACGCGGTGCGACGCAGGCAGCCCGCGGGGGGCGCCCTCCGGGCCGCGGCGGTGCACGCCCGCCCCAGCGGGACCGAGCCCCGCCGCCGCCAGCACCGCGCCGCGAGCGCTCGCCGCCGCCCAAGAGAGCACCGCCGCCGCCGTCCCGGAGATAAACGAGGTACATATTCCTTCGCAGTATGCAGGTCGACTGCAATATTTTACTCACGCTTGGTCTCAAATCACCGACGATCCTGTAGTACTCTCATGGATCAAAGGTTACGAAATTCCTTTTACATCTATGCCTTACCGCAATGATGACCCTAGCATTTACCCCAAATCCGAGGTAGAATCGAATGATTTTAATGTAGCGATAAATAGGTTGTTAGAAATTAATGCTATTTCTCGATGTGAATCTGTTAGTTCACAATTTTTGTCTAGTATATTCCTAGTGCCGAAACCAAATGGTGAAAAAAGATTTATTTTAAATCTCAAGTATCTAAACAAGTTTGTCAAAACTAATCACTTTAAAATGGAGGACTATCGGACAGCCTCGAAGCTCATCACACGCAATAGTTTTATGGCTTCAATTGATTTGAAAGATGCTTATTTTTTGGTCCCGATTAAAGATTGTCATAAAAAATACCTACGTTTTCGATATAACAATAAATTATACGAGTTTAATTGCTTACCATTTGGTTTGTGCACTTCTCCATATGTATTCACAAAATTGTTAAAACCCGTTATGGAATACTTACGATTACAAGGTTTTATTTCAGTTATTTATTTGGACGACATTTTTTGTATCGGTAGATCATTCCATGAATGCCAGTCTAACATAAATTCAACAAAGAAGTTACTAGGTAGTCTTGGTTTTCTATTAAATCAGGAAAAAAGCTTTTTGATTCCAAACATTGAATGCAAATTCTTAGGTTTTATCTTTGACTCCAAAAATATGATTTTAAAATTACCCCAGGAAAAGAAACTTAAAATCAAGAATAAAGTAAACAATATTTTACAAATCAATCAAATTAAATTAAGAGATTTCGCTAGTGTACTGGGTATGTTAATATCGGCATGTCCCGCAATCAAATATTCATGGTTGTACACGAAAGAGTTTGAGCATCACAAATATAGGTGTTTATTAGAAAACCCAAGTTATGATCAAATAATCAACATTCCTGATATTTTAAAAACCGATTTATACTGGTGGTTGTCACACATTGATAACGGTTATTCCCAATTAAAACCCAATAACTATAAACTGGAAATATTCTCAGATGCGTCTACTACGGGGTGGGGAGCTTTTTGTAATAACAAAAAATGTTTTGGCTATTGGAAAGAAACTGAAAAGAGTTTGCATATCAATGAGTTGGAACTAAAAGCTGCCTTCATATCAATAAAATGTTTTGCAAAAAGCCTAAACAACTGTGAACTACTCTTAAGATTAGATAATGTTACGGCCATAGCTAGTATAAATAGAATGGGCAGTGTCCAGTTTAGACATCTAAATACAATCGCTAGAGATTTATGGATGTGGTGTGAAAATAGAAATATTTGGCTTTTTGCTTCATACATTAATACAAAAGAAAATTTTGATGCAGATTCACTGTCTCGTAGAAAGTTTGAAGATACCGAGTGGGAATTAGCCGACCACGCATTCAATAAAATAGTTTATAAGTTAGGTAAACCACATATAGATTTGTTTGCCAGTCGTTGTAATGCAAAATGCGTTACTTTTGTAAGCTGGCGAAACGAGCCTGAAGCGTGGGCCGTTGACGCCTTTACTATTTCATGGAAAAACTGTTTTTTCTACGCTTTTCCGCCTTTTGCGATTATTGTTAAGTTAATTCATAAAATTATAAGCGATAAGGCAGAGGGGATTGTCGTGGTTCCTTACTGGCCAACACAGCCGTGGTTCCCAGTATTCATAAAGCTTGTGACATCTGAGATAATACATTTCGAACCTGATATTAATCTCCTAAAATCTCCTTTCAGGAAGACTCACAAACTCTACCGATCGCTGACTCTAATGGCCGCGAGATTATCCGGCAAACGTTACTTGGCAAAGGATTAACAGATAGAGCAATAGAAATAATGTTAAACTCTTTATCAGACAACACTTACAGGCAATATGACAGTTGTCTTAGAGCTTGGGTCAAGTTTTGCCACAAAAATAACTATAATCATATTAAAGCAACAGTGTCACAAGTTATTTCTTTTTTAAGTGAAGTTTTCGATAATGGTGTAGCTTACGGTACAGTCAATTCATATAAGTCTGCCTTATCGCTCGTAGTGGCCGATCTGTCAAATAGTTCTGAATTAAGACGCTTTATGCGAGGAGTTTTTAGATTGAGACCTCCGGCTCCCAAATATGATGCTACCTGGGATCCTTGTGTTGTTTTAAATTATTTCTCTCAAAAATGGCCAAATGACAGTCTCAATTTAGAAACTCTTTCAAAGAAAACACTGACTCTTTTGGCTTTAGTGACCGCACATCGTGTCCAAACATTTTCATTGATAAAATTAAGTAACATTCAAATATCAGATTCTCGGACAGCCATTTTCATAAAAATACCTGATTTAATTAAAAATTCTAGGCCTAATTGTGTACAACCTATTTTGAGACTCCCTTTCTTCAATCAGAAACCTGAAATTTGTCCTGCTAAATGTTTGGAAACGTACATAAATAAAACAAGTTCATTACGTTCTGTTGATAACGATTATTTATTTATTAGTTACAGAAAACCGCATGCAAGAATCTCATCACAGAGATTAAGTCACTGGATAAAAGACAGTCTCCAATCCAGCGGCATAGATACAAGTATCTTCAGTAGTCACAGTAGACGGCATGCAGCCACCTCTGCAGCCGACAGGGTCGGTGTTAGTCTCGATATCATTCGTAGAACTGCTGGCTGGACTGATTCCTCAGCAGTTTTTGCGAGATTTTATAATAGAGAAATTATTAAGGATAGTTTACAATTTAGTAACTCAATTCTGTCCGTTGATTAAATAAAATGGTTGTGTTGTAGCACTTATGTTTTATTGCATCTACTTCCCTAGACCTTAGGTACTAATAAATCTCTAAACATCCTACAATACGTAAACATAAATCGCTAAGAATGAAGCCGTGAAACATAATTAATGATCAAACGAACTTAAACAAGTGAAGTTCGATCACAATTATGTGAACGGCTTCATTCGATGCGATTTATACACACCCTCCCTAAAAGAAAAGTATTGTACATACCTTATTTACACATCCCGTCCCTAAATATACCTACCTAGGTATGGTACCTACTGTGAAATAGGCTAACGCTAACCTACCTACTTTCTCTAAACAAAATGACAAAATTCGAACAGGCGCGCCGCAGGTAGGCACCGTTGAGTGAAGGTAGCGCAACAACGTCAGACTAGTAGTACTTAGTCGTTTCAAGTCTAAAAAGGGTTTCTAGTTTTAAAAATAAATTCAAAAATATTTAAAAATCCGTGTGCAAGGCTGGTGTGTTGGAGCATTCTACAATACGTAAACATAAATCGCATCGAATGAAGCCGTTCACATAATTGTGATCGAACTTCACTTGTTTAAGTTCGTTTGATCATTAATTATTTTGTGCATTCCAGAAAATACCAGGAGATGGTCACCACCGCACTACCACCTCTCTGGTCGAACTGACTGTTATCATTTGTGTATCGGACTATGTAAAAAGTTGTTTCGGGAAATAAATATAGGTATTGAGGGTTTATGTGTCAGAGCTACCTACAGAAATGATCCCATAGAACAACAAAACCAACCAAACGTTGGTGTTCTTCCAACACAAATAAGGTTCGTAGTTAACCCGCTTACATCCGTAATGAAAACCAACCATTTACAACGCAGTCTAAATATTTCAATTCCGCCATATTGTCGTTGTTCATTTCTCCTTTGGTCTCCTTGAAGGCTCTGATCTCCTGGTACAGTCGGTCCTGCACATCCTGGTTCAGAGCCAGCTCGTGGAGCCCGAGCACCATTATCGAGGCTGAGGTCTCGAAGCCAGCCGCGAAGAACAGGAACGCCTGACTCGTCATTTCTTGCAGGGTCCATTCTAAAATACAATAAGATAAAAATGTAAGTGGAAATTTTGCAAATGTCTCTGTTTGATGCTTTCTTTCAACTCATAAAACGTTTCGAACTGATGTGTTATGCTCGCGTGGTCCAGTCGATTTGAGCACTTGACTGGCGACTGAGGTGCGGGTTGAAGTCCCATGGGAAGCAAAACGTTTGGTAAGCTATTTGTTAAGGCCACTCCGCGGTAAATTGCCCAATACGGTCCTCACTGTTTTACATATTTCTAATAGACAAATCTATTCAAAGTATTTTGGAAAAATGTTAAATTTGAACCAATTTTTCCATAAGGCGGTTTACAAAAATGAGTTTTTTTGTGGTATAATTAATATTGTATTTAATCTAATAATAATTACGAAAATTTTTATAGCAGGAAATATTTTATACTTATTGAAGTAGGTAGTAGTGTTAATGTTTTTTTTTCATTTGGTGTTTTTTGTTTACGAACGAAATAATTAATCGTGTAGATCAGATATTGGTCATATTTTGTGATTTGTTTTATTACTTATTACATAAGTTTTAGAGAAATCTTTATAACGGTGAGCACAGAATTGGGCAATTTACCGCGGAGCACCCTCAACTCGCACAAAGCGGTTTTCCTCCACCTTCATTATTGATTATAGATATATATAGATTTTTATATGACACCGCTAAGGAATGGAACTCGAAAAAATAATTTTTTAAAGTTTTCAAAGGAAATTTAGCGGGTGGCGAAGAAACCTTCCATTGAAAACTGTCAACAATCCGCTTCTGCTCCCGCTCTTGCTCCCGCTGTCCAACGAAAATATAGCCAAAATGTATTCAGTTAACACTTTCACGGCCCTCGACGCACTCGTACATCTGGAGCTCCGTGTAGCGGCGGCGCGCCCCGGCGCAGGTCGCACCTCCGAGGCTGGGCAGTGAAAGTGTTACAGAAAATTGCAATCAAATAATAGAAACGAATTAGAACTAATTTCAACTGAAACAATTGAGTTAACTGCAGATCGTTGCAAACAATCTACAGGTAGCTCAGCTGATCCATATCAATACCATTCGGAAGCGTCCCCAAGACGCTGGCGGCATTGCCCCGCTGTATGGCAATGCTTATGCGCTGCGCCAGATACTCACCAGCTCTCGGGTCACGCGTCGCATCAGAAAATATGTATTTTGTAGGGTGCACTCCAATTAGATTACTTCTACGTTACACTATCGATTCATCATCGAGTAGCATAAAGGCTTTGATTCGATTCTATTATGCCATGAGAATACATTTACCGAATCTTCCATTCATACATGCATTTTCATCCCTAATCGGTCAATCATGGACAGGCTGTCCGGATTGTGAGCAAAGAATACGATTAGCTATCATCTACCGTGGTCTTGAGTGGGAACTGCGACTCGGTGAACGAAATGCAGGACGCCCTGAGGCCGGGTGGCGAGACAATTTGCGAGATATTGCGTCCAGCAGTGGACTAGCACAGGCGGATGATGATGACCTACCTCTCGGAGTCTCCATGAGCAGTTGGATCATGTCCGGTCTATGGACGTTGTTCTTTTTCCTCTCCTTCATCGTATTTTCTATGATGTTATTGAAGAACGCGTAGGTTTTGTTCGTCTGTATTTTGATGCCCATTAACTGAAACGAAATACTATTCATTCACAACGGCGCAGTGAGCTAAGGTCTACGTTCCGGCTTTGATTTAGCTGTGGGGTAAAGGCTTTTAAGTATTTAATACTAAAAGTCTATTTTTGGCTATGTGGGTTGGTTAGAAATAAAAGAATTTATTCACTATTCTGAGTCTATTCATCAAACGTTTAACACAAGTACATTAAATTACATTAACGTCAATCTATAATCCTTAATGACGACCTCTGTGGCGCAGAGGACGAAGGACTGCCTGCGACGCAGGAGGTTCCGGGTTCGATTCCCGCCTCGGGACAAATGTTTGTGCGATCTGCAGACATTTATCCAGGGCGTTCTGGATGTTTTCTATGTATAATAAAAAATATCTATCTACGTAGTGTATTGTATCAAGTATATCAGTTATCTAGTACCCATAACACAAGCTCTGCTTAGCTTGGAGCTAGATAATGCTGTGTGAATTGTCCAGCGTTATTTATTATTTATTTATTTAAATTAGGATTTGTCTGTTCTAGGCAGAGGTTTGTGGAGTGACTGGTGGCGATTGGCTTAGGCAGCAAAAATGCCGAATAATCAAAACGCGTTTGCACCGCGTACTTTAAGCTAAACGGTGTCACTACAGCTTCTATGATTCTTGTTAAAATTCAGTATTTGGTCGGTATACTTGTCATCATCTGATAGTCCCTGTAACACAAGCTCTGCTTGCTCCAAGTATGCCTCCGGGCTGGTGCGGTCCACGCTGATTTTCGTTGCTAATATCGTTTTTTCGTTACGTAAACAATTAATGATACGAATACAATTTATCGATCCTTGGCTCACTTTATCTGCTACGCCATTCGCTACGAATGGAGGAGGATCGGGCTGCAAAACGAGCTTTCTTTGGAGCGCCCGTCGCTTGAAGAAGGACGTTCGCACACTTTAAGTCTTCGCACTGGCGTAGAAGGAGGCGGCGCAAGACAGAAGCCGGTGGCTATCTATGGTGTCAGAGGTCACCCACTTCGGGGTTGAGGCGACAGGATAGTGAGTAAGTACCTGACTATCATCGTTGTTTTTATATCTCTCTGATCATAAACATCCCGTTATCATGCTAGACGAGACTGGTTGACACTATACAAATGGACTGATAACAATGTTTTGATTTTATTGTTTACATTTACATCATAATCTACTTATGACGTCGATAGGTAATCTGTATAACTGGGCACCACTGGGCTCAACCCACAGAAGACATAATGTACGGAGTGTTAAAGATTCACCTCAACAGTAGGAGCCAGCAGGCGGAATGATGATGACGACTATAAATACAATAGGAATCTACTCATATCGAATCATCGTTTTGGATTTGCCACAGTCACTAATTTTGGCATGCGGGTTTATGATTGCTGAGGAGATTTAAAAATACCCAAAGACGAGGCTGCCCTTCCTCTGGTAGATTCTCTGAGTCGCCTATTAAGACAACCACGGGATGAGTACTTTGTTGGGGCAAATTTTGTAGCCGCAAAAATTAGTGAATGTGAATTAGAGAATGTGAAGAACCTTTGCTACGCTCGGCAACTGATCAGCGAACATCATTTTCACCATCTGATAAAAGCTGAAGGTCAGGCAGTTCTGTCCGACGAGGAAGAACTCGTTCTGCTTGTCCTGGAGCGAGTTCACGTGGAGGCCGAAGCTGGCCGATGCGATCACGTCGTTCGTGTAGCGACGCATCAAGTCATCGATGTCTATCTCTTCTGAAAGGTGGGCTGAGAAAAAAATATGATCATTAGAAATAAATAATTCTGGAAATATTGCACACAATGTATCATCAGATCACTGACCACCACCAGTAGGTGCCAAAATAGGCTGTTGAGGTTGAGGTAAGTTTTATAATGTTTGATGAAATGATTGAATTTTAAATGATAATGTATATTTAATAAGATTATGTATACTTTTGCATTAGGTGCTGGAAAAATAGTTGTACTGTTCAGAAATAAATCTATACTTATAATAAAACTGTAACAGGTCCAATTCTGTACATTGAAGATATTTTGAAAATTTTTTTTGGAGGGCACTCTATTATCGATACTGAAGCCAAAACTGCAATTTTTTTCATTCATGTCTGTCTGTCTGTCTGTCTGTCTGTCTGTCTGTCTGTCTGTCTGTCTGTCTGTTTGTTAAACGCGCATCACGCCGAAACTACTGAATGTATTAAAATGAAACTCGGCACAATTTTAGGTCATACTACGAGGAAGGACATAGGATACTTTTTATCCCGGAATTCATTCAGGTTTCCCTGGGAGAGGGGATGAAAGTAAAATTCTTTAACTGCGCATCACGACGGAACTACTTAAGGTATTGAAATAAAACTCGGTACGATTTTAGGTCATACCACGAGGAAGGACATAGGATACTTTTTATCCCGGAATTCAGTCAGGTTCCCCTGGGAGAGGGGATAAAAGTAAAATTTCTTCACCGCGCATCACGTTCACGCCGAAACTACTGAATGAGTTGAACTGAATTGGTACGATTTGAGTTCAAGGAAGGACATGGGATACATTTTATCCTGGAATTCAGTAAGGTTCCCCTGGGAGAGAGGATGAAAGTAAAATTCTTTAACCGCGCATCACGACGGAACTACTTAATGAATTCGAATGCAACTCGGCGTGATTTTAGTTCGTACTATTAGGAAAGATACATTTTATCCCGGAATTCAGTAAGGTTGCCCTGGCAGAGGGGATGAAAGTTAAATTCCTTCACCGCTCATCACGCCGAAACTACATAGGTAATGAGTTGGAATGTAACTTGGCACGTTTTGAGTTCATACTACAAGAAAGGACATGGAATACATTTTATCCTGGAATTCAGTAAGGTTCTTCTGGGAGAGAGGAAAAAGTAGAATTCTTTAACCGCGCATCACGACGGGTCTACGCGTCGTCCGATTTCATGCATTCTTTTTGTTAGAAACAGAGATGCAAGATCGAATATGACTAAATCAGTAGAAAGTCGAGTAGAAAATCAGTAGATTGATGAAATAATCTGTAGATTGAAGAAAAAAATTAGTAGATAAAGGGTAGGTAAGTTCCTATCTATTTATTTTTCCAAGACGCACCCATTAGTTAGGTTCCTACCTACTAAGGTGGTGGGTCTTGGAAAAATAAGTTAGGTTCCTGCCTTACATGATATATGGTGGTTTAGCTGGTCCAGCGAAGTTTGGTTGGAGTCTTACTCCAACCAAACTTCGTGTACAATTAAATTAATTAATTATTGTGGTCCACTTAAACTAACTGGACCGCAGAAAAATATTTTTTATTGTGGTACACAGCCAACTGTACCTACCTACTAACGAAAAAAAATTACGGTGGTCCAGTCAAATGGATCAGGAGCCCAATTCTGCAAAACAATTGCTTCAGTATGACAATGGAATCGTCGCAGAATCATCACGTAGAATCCTTAGATTAATAAAATTCCAGATAGTGCGCGCGAGATAAATTAATATGTAGTTTTAAACTTGACGCGCGTCTCTCCATCTGCATTCATCATAATTTCTTTCATCCAAGGTGGAATACCAAAAAGTGTCATTCTGTGACGATAGCCCTGTCATAGTGAAGCGATTAGTATAGCAGAATAGGGCCCCAGCTGTGAGTAAGTCGAACGAGTAGGACACTTCTTAACACTGACGCTGGCCGAGTCGTAGCTAAAAGTCGTGTGGATAAAGAATGGGATTGAAGATGACAATATGCTATCCCCCGTAGACCCTACACGATTTTTTGGACGGCGGCGTTTCATAATATGAGAGACTATGGTTAAATGTGAACTTAATTAGTCGGCAGGTAAGGCAATCGCGAACGAAGTCGCGGGTACAGCTAGTAAAAAATAAATGTCTAAGTTGAGTTTCTTACTAAACCTTTTTTTAAAAAATTGGTGATGGCTGAAACTCACCAATGGTGTTACATTGATCCCGCCTTTTCGAGTAAGCCGGACGACTTTGCTCAAAGAATGTCGACTTTGCACAAAGAAGGTTGTCAAAAGACCAAATTATATTCTTTATTTGAGTAATCCCTTAAAGTGAGTATAGACCAGAGCATTTACTTGTAACAGAACATCGATCATTCGTTGTTTTTAAATTTACTCGAACCCTACTTCGACATGGTACTGGGCGGAGATAAAAATGTGTGCAATGTACAAAGATTTGTTACAGATAAATGCTCACTCGCCGTGAGCATTGCGTCGAACACAGCGACCAGCATTCGCAAGAATGTTACATTACATGGAAATGCTCTGGGGAACTGAACATTTCTTTGTATTGTACCATTCGTAAGAACGTTACATAACATTGTAATGCTCTAGCAAATGATCTACTCTTTACTCACCTTTAGAAACTTTCTAACTTGGCTACCTTGTCAAAGAGTAAACCCCACTTATTCAATGGAAGTATCTTAATTATGCAACCTTTGGGTGTAGGTTTTTTGTTTGAGAGTAAAACGAATCCTTGTGAAATAACTTGTTTTGTTTGTAGAAGTGCCTACTACCATCACATCTTTTTGTTATCAAACAGCATTTCTGTGTTCAATCAGGGGTGTTAGTGCCGCTACAATTACATGCTCATGAGGGAAAGCATATAACTACATGTTCGCCAAGTTCTTCTTACTCTAGTAGACAAAAAAATAAGTGTATTAAAACTTTATTTCTTGTATCAATGAACACTTGATTTTTTATTTTATAATAATCTATATATATAAAAGAAAGTCGCGTTAGTTACACTATTTATAACTCAAGAACGGCTGATCCGATTTGGCTGAAAATTGGTGGGGAGGCAGCTTAGAACCAGGAGACGGACATAGGCTATGTTTTATCCCGGAATTACCACGGGAACGGGAACTACGCAGGCGAAGCCGCGGGCAGCAGCTAGTTTAGCATAAATTTGACTTTACTATGAGCTTATTTTGTAAGACGGAATAAACGGTATTGATTTCTGATTTGATGCTTTGCTTATACAAATTAGTAATGTTAGCAAACCTTGTAAATGCTGTATGATGTTATCGCTGACCTCGCTGACGAACTGCAGCATGTGCCGCATCTTGGCTCCCGTGAAGGCTGGGCTCAAGGTAGCTCTCATATCCCGCCATCTCTCTCCTGCAAGCAAATTATCAGTTTTTACAGAGAATTAAAATGTGGCTTTATTTGCACCACGAGAATGCTAGACCCAAGGCAAGCCACACATTACACAGTAATGTTACTTAGTGGCCGTAAGAATCATGCACATGCACGATTAAGTAACATTTCACTAATTAAGTAATTATTATGAAACACTAGTGTTTTTCTTGCGACCTGCCTAAGATGGAGAGTGGCTAGGAAAAAAAAAAAAAAGATAAATTAAAATGTTTACAAATTTATTAAAATTAAGGTAAGGTTCGTTGTCTCCGAATGTACGTTAGTACGAAAATTATTGCCACTGGCCTTAGCTGGAGAGAGGTCCGACGCGGTAGGCGACTAGTGGACAGGTACGTGGGCTGGCGGCAAGAGTGGTGCAGCGGTTAAGACGCTGTCCAAACAGCGACACCGTAGAAAGTACACTTTTTCGTCGCACCGTTAGCCGTTCTCCGACATATTACAAGCCCAAAAAAAAAACAGTGTATAGTCAAATGTATGGAAAAAAGAATTATACAAAAATATTTTATAAAACGATCTAGGATCTTGAAAAAAAAAATCACAAGAAAGAACAAGAAAAAAATTTTTCGTCTCGATATGCTCAATATTTTGAGTGACAAGCATTAATTATTTTAATACTATATGAAAGGAAATTTTATCAACAAAAGAAATATGTAAAAAGTTTTAAATAAATAAAACCATTAACATAATAAAACCCAAAAAACACATTTTTGTAAGGCGTTTAGCGAAGTAATTGCAAAAATGATAATATTTTGCCAATAGAATTTCAACCCTATTACTCAAACATCCCTTTCAATATATGCTCAAAATAGCTTCCAGTAGCTTCATTCGGAGGCTGGATGCCTCCTCGGACGGACGTGAGGTTATGTAACTTTTTTCGCAATGACAGCTGGGTTCGACGGACGAATTACGATTTTCGACAACTTTTGTTTTGCGGGTTAAATGGTTCATTCGTCATTGAAATAAAGTCTATATTTGATTGAAGCTAAGCCAAAAGAAATTTGCAGGAATTTTATTCATTGACAGACCTACAAATTAAGTAGAATAGGTTTATAGTGGTTTTATCTCTGGTAGCTAGATAGGTAGGTAGGTACTACTCAACATGTTTACAGCACGAAAAGTATTGGTCGAGTTAAAATATGTTAAATAGGTAGGGCGATTTTGATGACCTTATATATAAATAAACAATGCTGAAAAATTAAAATAGGAGCCTACGTCCAGCAGTGGACTTATATAGGCTGATGATGATGAATTCACACATCATCACCAAGGCCGAAGCTAAGCAGAGCTTTGTTATGGGTACTTACTAGATAACTGATTTACTTAGGACCAACCATTTGCATTTTTTTTCTCGTAGTTCTACCAGTAGAACTACAGGCAAATTTAAATTACTCGTAGTTCTATCGGTTTGTTCTCTTAGAGAAGAGAGATTCTCAAAAGGACAGATACTCAAAAATAATAATTTACTTTAAATTTTTAATAACTCATAGAAAAACCTCAACGGAGCGGTTTGTCATAACTTTTTTGTTATTGGCAATATGTGTACATTGACATCAATATAATAATTTTTTTGCTATCGTAACATAGAAGTCAAGTAAAGGAGATGTTTAAAGACGCTAAAAATGTAATAAACATGCAAAACAATTGTATTTCCAATGACAGTTGTCAAAATTATTGTTAATCACTCATGTTAATCATAATCACTCATGAGTTCTTGGAAGGCAGCAACATAATAAAGAATACTTTATATCGGTATGAATATCAATTTGGATAGCAAGGCATGGTCTGTTGTGGTTTTTATGATTATTTTGTAGAATTACAATCTAAACTAAAACTATCTTCATGATTGTTGCGTTTTATTTCCGGAAAATAAAATTAATTATGTAAGCGAGTGGTACTGAGATTGTGTACAAAATTATATCCGTGAAATTCATCATTCAGCATTCCAACATTCACGTATTTTATTTTACGAATATTTTAATAGATATATATTTATATATTTTTATAGTATCGATTTATAGATTATCTTTTAAAGGGAAATGTATACGATTCTACAACAAAACTCCTAAAGAGTTAAAAGTTATCAAAAAATAATTTCAAACAATTTGTAAAACATATCCTTTGTTAAAAAGGCTTACTACAAAATATCAGACTATCTCTAGAGGATAAAAAACTTAGGTATTGCTAATAGTATTGCTCCAGCTCGAAAACTAACACCCTAACAAGGTAAAGGTTTCTTGTTCGCTTCTTTACTTTACCTTAAAAAGATTGAAGTGAACAATAAATTAAAGTAATCACTTTATTTCCCAGTTTTACTCTTGAACCTTATTTGAATTTATTGACGTGTCCAAGACTCCTGTAAGGGGTAAAGGAAATAAAGCACTGTTATATTTCATTTTATATCTGATTATTTGATGGACGACCTCTGTGGCGCGGCGGGGAAAGGTCCACCTGCGACACAGGAGCTTACAGTTAGTTTGATTCCCGCCTCAGGACAAATGTTTGTACCATCTGCAGATATTTATTCCAGGTGTTCTGGATGTCATAATCATAATCATAATCATAATCACTTTATTGCATGTCTTATGTATATAAAAAATATCTATCTGTGTAGTGTATTTAATAAGTATATCAAAATAAGTATACCATAACACAAGCTCTAATTACTTTGGGGTTAGATGATGTTGTGTGGCTTGTTCAGCATTATTTATATTTTAATTTTTTTTTGAGAAAGCCCTCCAAAACCAAATCGAAATATCTTCAACGATTGACACTTTTGTAATCCATTTAGACCTCAGTTGTTTTGACTAAATTAGTATATTTTTTTAATGTATAAAGTATTATCATAATGGTCGGTGATATTGTCGGCACTTTAACATGCATGAAGATGATATTATTTTTTTAAGTGTTTCTGATTTCTATGAATAACTATCGATGAATGTAATTTTTATTATAATTGAGAAGCTACAATGAGCGACATAGGTTTTATTAAGGTATTTTACATGCAACGATAGCAAAGCCGCGGGCAAATGTTAGTTAACATTACATTATTACCTTGTGATTGTGCTATCAACCAAAATAAAACAAAAGTTTGCCTCTTCTACAACAGATTAATTTGGCATAAGTCTATGTTAAAAATAAGCGCCTCTGCCGACCACATTTGGTAATATTCACATGCAATCTGACAGTCTTAGTTTTCCACGGCAGCGCCCCAGCAGTACGGTCGTCGGGCACAGATGGTGTCAGTATGGCCGATCCTTCAGGGTACCGGCAGTACGGTCGACGGGGACGGATGGAGTCAGCGTAGCCGTGTCGTTGCGTAGACGACAGGTTAGTGCAGCTGGTAATGTTGCGGTTACCGTTTCAACCCCAGTAGGATGGAACCCTGGAATCCACGTCCAGACACTTTAGAATATGCCCGGTTTTGTAGTATGACTGCAGCATCCTCAACTCAAAGCGTAAGCGCAAACAAGCATTTGCAGTGATCGATGATGAGGCAGTCATACAAATGAAATACTAAAGCCAAAACAATGGAAATGAAATTACAGTTACCTATTTCACAATCGAACCGATTTAGTGAGGTAGGTATCACTAAATCGGTTCGATTGTGAGATAGGTACCTATCCGAGTCAAGGAATTAATTACGTGAGGTACAAATCAATAAAGGCTAATAGTAATAGTTCGATTGATAGATGATGTGTGAAATTGATTTGTATTACATAATTTACAATGAATCAAGAAGGAAAGAAATTAAATAATAGTGAAATTTCCTAAAAGGCGCAAATAAGTATTAAATACTTATTTGCGCCTTTTAGGAAATTACCATTCATGGTACAAAATTTGTACCATGTAATTAATTTAAGAAGCTGATTATGTAAGTAGCAAAGAAAATAGAATACAATAAAATAATTTAATAGCATTCATGGTGCGATAACGGTTGGATAGGTCATTGACCGTTACTTCGACTTACCCAGCACACACCATAAAGCACTAAATATACATATCTATGCACTATGAACAATAATGCAACACTCACCCGATAGGGGTTTCACTCAGATTAGATCTATAAAAAGATTATTTAAATTAAAAGAGAATAGATAAGTAAAACTGTAGAAGAAAAGAAAGTTCGGTTCGTAGTCCGCGAGTAAGTGAAAGGTCACCTCTGGTCTAGCCAAAGACAAGTCCCGAGCGCGTAGGGTCACTGTTGCCAACATATTATGCGCCGCGCTCTGAAGATGGACGCGCAGCGCGAACGTTGAAATTTGTGAAGCGCGAACGGAATCGTTACAATTGTGCACCTGGTGATGATGGCATACCATAATATGTGCTAAAATGTATAAAAAATCAAATAGCCGTCTAAAGAAAAAAAAACTAAATGCAGTGTTGTCATAAAAATCGAAGGCATGACTCAAGGCACGACTTTTCTTTAACTCGCGTGGTTTCGGACTCGGCCATCACCGCCCTTCTAAAAAAACCTAACTGTATATTAAACTAGTTTATGCCCGCGGCTTTGCACGCGTTGTTTCTACGGAAACGTTTAATGATGATTTTTTTACCATGGGAACTTATTTATGGGATAAAAAGTAGCGTATGTTTGATTCCAGGGTTAGAATAACCTGTGTGCAAAATTTCAGTCCGATCCGTTCAGTAGTTTTGGCGTTTTGTTTTGACACTAACATTCAACTTAGTTATTTTTTGTGGAAACTTCTAATTAGCCGTAAGTTACCCACCATCTCGTAATAATAGTTACCTAGCTGTTAGTTTCCCTAAAATTGTAAAATAAAATAAAAATAAAATAATAAAATAATTGGTAACAAACATTCATCCATCCATCCATCTATCCAAACTTTCGCATTTATAATATTAGTGTGATAGTGTGATGTGATGTGGTGTGATTTGTACCTTTAGAATTTAGATCATCATCATCATCATCCGCAACCCGACTTCACCCACTGCTGGGTATAGGCCTCCAAACTATTGTGCCACTCCACACGGTCCTTCGCCAATCTCATCCAGGTCCGCCCTGCGGTGTTAGAAATATCGTCTGCCCATCTTGCCGCTGGACGTCCAACGTTTCTGTATCCAGTTCTTGGACGCCATTCAGTAAGAGCTTACTGAATGGCGTCCAAGAATTTAGATATTTATAAACAAAGAATAATATTAACATCTATTCAAAGGTACCTATCTAATAGTTAATTTTTATATAAAAGTTAGGTAATGAAACACCTTGTTTGTGAGGAGGGCGATGGTGTCTGCGACACAGTTTTACTAAAAACTACTGCGGGCATTATCGAAATCCAATAGTTACTACGACCATGTAATTCGTTACTAAAAAAATTATTTTTCACTTCTCTTGCTCAAAAAGTGTAGCTTAGCGGGCCTAAAACTCGAGTTTAATACCTAGGGCTAAAAAGTATTTTTTCTTTTTAATTTTTGTCTAAAATCATCAGCCCGTACAAAGCATTCGTTCTCTTACATGAAAACTCAACTTCTTGGTGCTCCGTCAATCTTTTATTTGAAAATAGAACCTTCTTGGTGATGTTTTATGAAGGTTGATTCTTCCTTTCACGGTAGAATGCGAACTGTTTCGTTGCGGGTTAGATAGAGATTTAAAAAAAACATGGTATTGGCGCTAAATCTTTAGAATTTTCTTCATTCCAAATAACAAACTCTTAATTTCTGAAAATGTTAAATTTTGAATTGTTTTATTTTCTCGCAATCGAAGTGAAAAGTAGAGTGTTTTACTCGGGCCAAAACCACCCATTATAACTCGGTCTTGTCATATCTCGTATATAATGGGATGGTTTAGTCCCTTGTAAAACAATCTACTATTGAAATCGACTCCTGCAACTCAGCCCGTGGTTGTCGTAAGAGACGTTGAAAAAATCTACCAAAGGCAGGTTTTTACTCCTCGACTGGGATCTCCAGTGCACCTGCCAAGTGTGGTGATTTGTGGCAAAAACGTCTCTTTTTTGGGAGGCACGTGAATAGGTTAAGAGGTTTACACAAAGAAACAAGAGATGCTCCTACAAATGACCGCTGCTGATGACGACATAACTGACCTACATATTATATCTAGCTATCATTTTGCAAAAACATCAAATACTCCGAGCCTGAGATATACAAGGTGACTCATTTTTCTATCCGAGCCTTGATGACTCATTAATATAAATTAACATTCTATAGGTCAATTAAATCAAAGATCCTTAATATTATTTAAGTTCACGCTCCACAAGCCACAATGTCATGCGCAAAAGATCCATTATTCTATTAGCAACATCCTTTTTAGTTTGGCGTGACATGTCCATTAGTTTGGCAATAGATGTCTCAGTTGGAAGACCCCGTGGCTCCCAAATTTAATAAGTTTTATCAGATTTATATCAAATTGAGCAATAAGTGGCACAAGCCGTAATACGCAATACCGATAAGCTCAACAAACATCCTTGGGAATCGTCATTAGTAGGTAATTGTTTTGATGGCCAGACTCACGTTGCGCTTTCCGGAACGTGGTCACCACTCGACCTCAACGACCATCAGCAACCATCGAAAGGTGGACTGATGGCCTGGTGAAGGTCGCGGTAAGGATGCAGGCCTCGCAGCACACCAGTCCTGTACGGTTCGCTTCTACCTGTTTACCTATCTGCAGTGTGGCGATCTTTGGGGGAGGCCTGTGTCTTGCGGTGGACATCATTCAATTATTATGATAGTGATGTGATGAATGTCATTCAGAAATACCTCTCATTGCGAACAAACTCTGGCCAAAAAGGGGGTCAATATCTCCATCAAAAAAATTCATGTGGTCCACAAAGTGATCAAAGTCCTTGACAGTCGTGTTCCTGATGATTTCGGGGTCCCTGATGATGATGACTGGGCGCGTACCGTCCATGTACCCCACATACCTGAAACAGTTGTCGCTTGTTTCAGGTTCTCTTATACTTCGAACCTACAAACCGATACGAAGCAATGCTACGTCGGCAGCACAAAGGGTGGCGGTAGTACACTGAGAGCACCAGCTGTTTTGTACTAGTTGAAAGTTATTTATTGATTGTTAATTAGCTTTTGCACGCGGCTTCATACGCGTTTTTTGGAAAAAATAGTGGCCCATGTTATTCCAGGTTCAGATCTTTATGTGTCACAATTTCAGCCCGATCAATTCAGTACTTTTGGCGTTGTCTTCGGCCAAACTGCACACGCACGGCACAAACTTTTCCCTTTTAATAATAAAAGGTAAGATATACTAGCGCATGTTACAATCGCAGGCAAGATATTCCCTCCCTTCTAATTTTCTCTGTCCTTTGATTGATATTCTGGGTCATGAAAAAGTTGAATACAAATTAAAAAATCTTACTAACCTCTCATTTGGGAAAGCCTTGTATGCATCATCAATATCCTCAAACATATGCCGTTTCAGCAGCAACGAGGAAAACGTATTGCCGAAAAACGGCCAAAACGGTGAGAACTTTACATCTCTCGACTCGAAATGATATTTTGCCTTCTTGTAGCGATACACATAGTAAACAACGATGGAGGTAACCAAAAATATCACGAATTCGACTATCATGGTGGCTCCTGCGTGTTTACCAGCGGACTGAAGGCGCGCGGCAGATTTTAATAATAATAGCTCTGCGTTATCAGAACCTCTACCACGAGTTTATAAACAATATAGTACACCAAGATATCGTTTCATCTCTAAAGTAGCTGAAATAGAAATTAATTCGAGATATAATTCCTTGGTAATGGTTGCTGAAAGGTGCACCGCTGGGTGTCAATCGGAGGGATTAGAGCATTTTTAATAAATGGTCTTGAAAGAGTTTGTTGATAAGAAACCTGGGAACAAACTGCACATTTTATTATTGTTATCAATGAGATGAGATTATAAAATGTGCTTATCATATCAATGTTTGAGGTGAGGAATCATGGTAGAGGTTACGATTACGAGCGTGATTGTTCAATTAATTGACTGTTGGTTGAGCAGCGGGAACACCAATTTCTAACGGAAGACGGTTGTTTGAACGAATCCTGGCCATGACACCGGTTGGACCTTTTCGTTAGCTTTAGCAAATTGAAAACAAGACGGGAGATCTTTTCATAGCATTAATGTGTGTTATTTTATCTGAGGTTCTTGGTTCGTAAGTTGTTGGTGACGGAAGAATATAAGTTTAATAAACTGTTAAGTACGAGACAAAGCATGACTGGCTAAACTAATTATAACTTTGTTTACGATACACTTGACAAACTTATCAACGTGTTGCAATCGTTTTTAGTAGCAACAACGCATTTCGGATTGTTGATTTGAAATCAAGGATGCATGATTAAAGATTTAAATATCATGCATATAATGGATATGTTTTCACAAATGTCAGTCAGATTTCCTTTTACTCGGTACAATACAGTTATTTATTTAGTTATGTACCATATTTCATTAATTACAAGATAACAGTTATTTACGTAACTAAAAACTATACATATAGATGGTTCCAGCTGATAGGATAACAACAATCAGACAGACCAGACATTGTCTGGTTTAAGCTAATCACAGGTCATCTGTACTGTACTTAGTAATAATAATAATGCTGGACAATCCACACAGCATCATCTAGCTCCAAGCTAAGCAGAGCTTGTGTTATGTGTACACATACTAGATGACTAACATACTTAATGCAATGCATTACTATTAGATGTTTTTACTATACATAAAAAATATCCAGATCACCCGGAACAAATATTTTCAGATCGTACAAACATTTGTCCCAAGGCGGGAATCGAACTCGCAACCTCCTGCGTCGCAGGCGGACCTTCGCCCGCCTATACACACAATCAAATTACGTAGATAGTAATATGGTAGGTACTACATTGAGGTAGGTAGCTAAGTACTACGCAAATCAAGAATAAAACAATCAACACAGTAAACTACACCCGATGTCTGTTAATAACGCAATGTATAATAGACCTAGAGCCGAGACAAATACATACGGATATAAGGTGAGGTAAGAGAAGTCAATAGAAATGATACGAAGTTTTTTGCTAAGTACCAAAGTCAAGTTAAAAGCTGTGGAGCATGGAGCATGAAATCAAAGCATTTCAAACTTCCAGACTGCAATGTCTTACCGCCGGGTACTAGGCGCTCATTAATTGCAGGCAGTGACAGAACCGCTTCGTCACTTACTTCCGCGGTTTGCGCTCTTATTTTTTATTACGATACTTCAACCTCACGGTTTCTGAGCTCCTAGGCGTCTACTCTGCACGACGGTAAACGATATGAGATACGAAAGATTCTTGTTGGACCACCAATGCAACGTCGGAAATCTTCTGAAACAACAAAATATCTTACAAATAAAAAAACTCAAAAATGTCTCAACAGTCGTGAAGCACATAGAGATTACATTAAAATTGGTCCATACAAAATGAAAAAATCCCCTTATAGGGTCACATCCTTTATGGGTTACCTATTTCCTTTTGAAGTGCGGAAGACTAAAAGTATGTGGTACTTTGATATCGACAAGCACTTTCGTTCCCATCGCAATACTTTTGTAAAGTAGGACACCTGATCACTTAAAACTTTAACAGGAATAAAATTCCTGCAAATGGTCTGTTCGTAATCCCCGCAGAGACATTACAGGGCTCTCTATATTTCGTTTCTTTTGTATAATTTGGAGTCGCAAAAAACTGTCGTTGTTATTTTTATTTGTTTTTTTTTTTTACCTTTGAAGGTTATTATTATTTAATACACCAATTCATTTCACTTTAGGTATTCGGGAATTACATTATATATTGAACCTTGCTTCCTAGTTCTTGTTTTTTCTCCCAAATGTTTGTTTCTACCGATCTGCCAACTAGCAAAAGATTGCTGCGAGCAAACGGAACAGAGGGTGGTTGAGAAATAGAGGAGGCCTTTGACCAGGAGTTCGAAAGTATTTGCTGTTCAAAATATTTGAACGGATGTAAAATTTCGTCAGGCACCCGTCAGTTTCAGAATACATAGATGAAATCATGATTCCTTCATTTTCATAAAATACTCAAGACAGTTAGTTAACATAGTAACCCAAAAACAAACTATTTTCCAAACTATATTAACTTTAACATTCACTTGATTTTTCAGGCAAAAACACGTTAACGCTTAACGCCAGAGTCTACACTCTTGCTGTTTACATTACGTTCGAGGCATTCGGTAGAGCGATACGAGTGGCGCGCCTCAGACATAAATCTGCATATTTTTCAAAGGAATCGCTAAACATGTTTTTGTTAGCAAGCACTAGTACGCGGCGGGAATACGAAATGTACGCGTAGCTGAGCGGAAGCTGAGGCGCACACTTGCGACTTCAATTATTGTTAAAAGTAGCATTTTTGAATTTTTTATTTGTTGCCAAGTCGACTTTTTGTAGTCAGTATCAAAGTCATCTGAATAAAAAATTAGAGTAGATCATAAAATGTAAATTAAGATGATTTCAACTTTCGAATGAATAACATAAATTTGGTGATCGTATTAATGAGGACAGAATCAGGAAACGGCAATAATCCCCTCGAATAATCCATCGAGCCGATTGGATCTGCTTATTTTGACAATTACAAACTGATAGCTCAGGCTAAATTATCACAATGACAAATTACAAAGGTTAGTAAATCATTTTGCAATGTAAATTATTTTATCATTTTGTTAATAATTAAATAATATAAATTCGTTTATCAGATAAACGGAATGATCTCCACTCATAAACCGTCCTTCATTATAACTACGACTTTACCTAATATTGATTCTCGTTACATAATGTAACCTGAGCACTAAATAGTGACGCATCTGATGATCCTGTAAGTGTTTACACTGGCAGTGTGTCAGTGCACTGCAGCGAGCTTTCATGATTTGTAGCTGGAATCTAAACAACGTATCTATATTAAATCAAGGAGTGCACTCGCTCGCTGTAAAGTAGTATAAAAATATTGAACTAAAACACTTTTGTGCACGTCATGTATTTCACGCAATAAATAATTCTTTACTTTACTAAGGCCCCAGGTATTGCTGGATAGACGAAAGAGATCTTCCTGAACGATCTTATTAAATACAAAATTGTGTTAGTCGTCGCCCACGTGCGGCGGAGTTTACACCAAGCAGGCGCGGTAACCATGATTAACGCGGTATTTAGGACATTGTCCAGCTGAATTATGGCGCGCTATTTGTTTCGGAGATAGCGCTTTTCAAAGCGGAATGCCTTCGTTGAAACAACACTACTTTGTTATCTTTGCATAGAACAATGGGTAGCCCAGCTTTTAAGGTCGTTTCTATTTTCAACCTACATAAGTTGAATTTTAATATTGTGTTCTGCTACCAGTGTTGCACAAATGGTATTTTTTGTTGTATATAATTCTAGCTTCATAGGTATTTACCTACCTTCCTTATTTAGATAATATGTATTTTGTTAAACTTCTAATACTAAAAATGGCTTGAAAACTGAACGCCACCTCAACCGACGGCATAATTTCGTACAGTTATGAATGATAAATGCGAACTACCCCTCCCCGCACCGCGCAGGCACTACTCAGCACCTCGTCCAATATTCAAGTGGGTAACACTTTGTACTCTCAACTAACTTTTAAAAAGTGGATGTTCCCAATTCCATTGTATGTTTTTAATATTCCGTAATCGTAATCCGAAGAGTGCCTGTCCATCCTTCAGGGGCCTGTAACTCATGAAATTTGCACAGAGTGTGTCTATAGCCGCTATAACATTTAGATAATTTATAAAAAAGTAAAATCCTACTGTATGGATGGATGGATGGATGTTTGTTACTCTTTCACGTAAAAACTACTGAATGGATTTAAAGAAATTTTACATTATAGTCTTTACATAGGCTATAATAAAATAACACATAGGCATAGGTTTGGGTGTAGTTTTAACACAAGCCAGTTGCAGCGCTGGGAGAACGTACCATATCTACAGATTTTACTTAGATCTGTGCATACAAACCACCATTTCACTGAGCAAAACTTTGGTTTTATAAAATTAGTAGGTCAGATTCCGAGAACTTTTGTGTAAAAGTGTTCCAGGGGTCACAGTTTAATCATTCTCGCAGTGGCCGGACAAATAAATGATCGGAATCGCCGACGTAAATCGGTTTCCGGACGAAATATGGCCGCGTCGTGGACCATCCGCTGGACGCCACGGGGACATGTGAACTTTGAATTCGAAGTGAATTATTCGTTTTTTTCGAGTAATTAAACGCTTTTGAATTCGGAGTTCTTAAATCGTGTTATTTAAATTGCAAATAGAGATACGAGGTAGTCGCAGATCTTACCGTTGCCGCGAAAATGTGCTTTCACAGACAGTTTAATGTGTATAAATTATTGGTTACACTTCTATCTTAATAATATTATAACGGCGAAATTTAGTAAGTATGTTTGTTACTTGCTCAAACGGCTGAGCGGATTAGCATGAAATTCGGTACCAAGATAGCTTATAAGTAGGTATCCTGGATTAACTTTATATATACAGGGCGTCCCACGGGTATGCCACATATCCATGTGGATGGATAGTACCTTGAATATTGTAGATGGAACATTTTACTGAAAGAAGACATTTTTTGAATTTAAAAAAAACAATTTAAACTGCATGCATAGATATTTAAATAATTACATGGTTGAAGTGGGAGTCGAACCCGTTACACGAGAAAAATAATCATCCTGTACCTTTATCATACCGATGGAAAGGATTCATCATAAGGATTATTTTTTGCTAAATTACATAGTGTCAGAAATAAAAGGAAGACCATGAATTTTAACATTTGATGTAAAATTTTGTACAGAAAAATGAAAAGGACATCCCTTACGGTAATGCCAGATTTTCATTTTTCTTTAACTGACATCATCATAAGTACCTATTACTAATAAATATGTACCCACTTGAGAAGTACGCATCATTTCCCTATTATAATTTAAGTGTTAAAGAGATAAAATGATAAAGAGATACGTAATTAGTAGGTGTACCTGGTGGTACGCAATAAATCTAGCCGTATCCTGAGCTGAAAGATGGGATTAAAACGTTAATTTTGTATTAAAAATTTTTGATTTGAGATGGGGATCGCAGACTGCAGCTGTTCAATCTTATTCCAATCTCAACAATCAATCCATTAATGTGTGTTCTCTTCATCCCAAGCACATCATGTTGATTGTGAATAAAGGGTGGGTACTACTCACCAAGATTAAATAAATAATGCTAGAAAGAACTCGCACATCAACCCTCCACCAAGCAGTAGTAAGCAGAGCATTTGCTATGGGTACCAGGCAGGTGACAGCATTCATTTTCTAGAATTGATTGGAAGGTAGGTTAATCATACATAACACATAAAGAAAACACCCAGACCCGGAACAAAACTTTATCAGATATAGTTATTTGTTCAACAAGTGGGCAAAACGATTTGCCCTCGAGTTAAAATACAACTTTTCACCACGACTAGCGAGAAAATATTTTGTAATTTAGAAAAGAGGTCGAATGTCAGAAACTCATTTTGGTCCTCAACCTTGGAGGTAAACATGCTACAAACCTCTTTCAAACTATGAACGAGCGAAATTTTGTTTTTTGTGAGGGCTGCATTGTTCAAATACACAGCAATTCAAATTCCTTTTTTCAACAAGTTGAATAATATCCTTTATTCCACATGTGAGCAAAACCCGATTTTGCTCACTGTTTTTGAGCAGCAAAGTCATCGTTTTCGAGTAAGAGTGGTGACAGTAATTTTAATGTGTGTCCTCATTTTAATGTGTGTTTAATGTGAACCCCCAACTGCGTGTTTTTTACTATGTACCAACAAACCATTTCGTTAAAAATTAACTTACTACAACAGTAAAACAAAAATCAGAACGATATCTTCAACAGATTACTTTACTCGTCTTTATCAAATGGGATTATAAAAGGGACGCCATAAAAAACCCATTCGATCATTCAGCTATGATCGTCGAGGAAGGGACTCGTTGTCTGCAGCTGGCCGAGGATGTGAATGCATGAAGTGTGATGTGTTAGTGAGCTCAGTAAGAGTTGTACGTAGCACGTGAGGGTCACTCACCCGACTGTCGACACATACGTTACACGTTGTGTGTTATGTTACACAACAAGTCTACACAGAGAGTGGAGATGCTGACGACGCGACAGAACAGAGGAACATGGCAGACATTTTTTGGAGGAAGGATCTTACATTAACAAGTAATGTATATTGCGTATAAAAGACGCGGCAACAGAGTGAAATTAAGGTTTAGTATGGACGGTTTGTTAACAAACATTTCACGTAGAGTTTGGCTGGTGTATTTACATGTTTATTTATTTCTCACATCGCTCCCGTTACACCATCTAGTGATAGTTTTCGTAGACCTTGTCCATTGTGATACAGATACTGCCAAGTGCACAACATTATCTCAAATATTGGAAGACGAAACAGATCAAATCAAATTTAACTGAAATCATGTTTGGAATGAATGATAAGTTTGGATGTAAATTTCGATATACATAGTATGTCCTGCCTGTTCATTACCATCCCTCTGTCACAGTCGTGTATCGGCTCAACGTTACTTGATCCGTTGCTATGCCGATGATTGCAAGGTACAATGTTACTACGCAGAAGTTTGCTACAGCTACTACGCCGTAGCTAGCTACAGCTATTGCTACGCCGTAGCTTGTTTACAGACAGTGCTACGCCGTCTTGCTACAGCTGCTATTGCTACGTCTCGGCTAGCTGAGGTTATTGCTAGACGGAACTTTGCTAGCCCGTAGCCTGTTGCAAACTTTCACCAGGAATTAACCAAGGTTCTATAAACCCCTTCTAGTGTTCAGACTGA
This sequence comes from Eupithecia subumbrata, assembly GCA_949316285.1. Taxonomy (NCBI): domain Eukaryota; kingdom Metazoa; phylum Arthropoda; class Insecta; order Lepidoptera; family Geometridae; genus Eupithecia; species Eupithecia subumbrata. The sequence goes on from OX438638.1 coordinate 4,940,590, forward strand.
TCACAGTATTAAATCACCTTTGAAAATATATTGTTTGTACATCTTTCTATTTGGTTTGGTAACTACTCGACTCAACTGCAGCAGTGGTAACTGAAAATTTATCGAAAGGTTAAAAAGGTTCCATCATCTTCGCCCATCAATCTTCGTCCAGGTACCTATTTAAAGCTCCAGTGAGCTGGCTGCCGTCCAGATCTGACTACACATGGGACACTCACCAGATACATCCAGATACAATCTCTCGGAATGAGTGAGGTGGAGGGGAAGTTGCCTGATGCATGGTGGAGAATTCAGACTTAGCTTTATTTTTAAACATATTTAGGTTGTTATAAATTTAGTTTTAAATTTCAGGATTAGAATAGGTTGAGTAAAGCTAAAAGAAAATGTACCAATCACTGACAAGTTTCGAGAAACGCTGTGAGTGGATCTACGTTATTGTATGCCACTTGCAGCCATAGTCTCAAATATAGTGTTTTGGTACCCGAACCATATCACAATGCAATCATAATAAGTTCACATAGCTTATAAGTAACATTTTTTTAAATCCGGGTAACGAACGTTAGCAATTCGTAACGTGGACAATCGTTTTTGATACTGCTGTTGTATGTTCATAAAAATACTATTAAGAATACTTGAAAAACTACCAAAACCGTTTCAATCAGTCCGACCTCGACACCGTGTATCATCAGTTTTCTTGGAAGTAAATGTCGTCACAGGACAGCCGGATGTATGGAGAGGGTAATAAGGAAAAGTTATGTTGATTTATAGAACTAGTTTTGCCAAATTCTACAGAAATAAACATGGCGTTCCTTGTCCTTGGTGGACTTATTAGACTGTAGCATTATAATATAAACTTGTGTTCTTCGTCAGAGTCACGTTCTAGAATTAACAAAAATCATTTATATAAATGGACCTACTTATATAAATTTTATCTGATACATTTTTTACAAAAGATGGAAGAAGCCAGATTTAAAGGGATAAATGGTAGCATTGAAATGAACTTGTGGAGTCGAAATAGCCAAGTCGGCGACATAGGTCTTTTAACCAAGTCTTAGCTTTAAGCATAATAACTGAGTATTATTATATTCTTAATGTAATTAGTGTGAATTACTGTAGGTACTTAATAATAAAAGAGAAATACCCACACATACTGAAACGTCACTTCCCTGGCGGTTGGCTGCTCTGTCTTTACTAATACAGGACAATAACTCATCTCAACTACCTCAGTGTAGATATGCTTTAACATTAGTGACGTCATGATGGTGCAATCAACATGCTCACTCCGCTGGGCGGACGATGGATGTGGAATACTAATGAGCCTGCTCTCATCTTGACTAGCTACCTATTGTTGGGACGGTCAGATCTGTACTGATCTAAACTTCTGTCTCGTGTCCCTCTCGCTGCTCGTACACACAGCATGCACCGCCTGGACAGGTTTAGTCTATGCTAGTATAGAGAACTATACACATGCATGTTACATACATTGTTGAAGGTGACTAGCTTTAACGCGAGGATAACTAGCTGCTAGATTTTTATTCGCATTCTTACAAAATATATTTCAAGAGAAGCGCTATGAAATAAATGTGCCATGAATCACACAAAACCACTCTGCTAGAATATGAAATAGCTGCATCAATTTCGACAAACTGCAGGTCATTGACGCAGACCGTATTCCACTGTTCTCTGTCGGATGGACTTTAAAATGCATAATACTGATAAGATTTGCATTTCCTTTGAGAGCACACTAGCAACTTAACTTAAGGCTGCAAGAGGGAAGTGGGAGCAACGCAAGCGGCAGGTAAAGTTGAGAAAATCTCGCTCGTAGCGGACAGGAAATAACCCAAAATATTCACCACCACCCACTCCGTCATAGAGATGTTAAGCACTCATAATATAGGTTATCAGTGCTAAAAGTAACATTATAACTGTCTTTACCGAAGCTAAAACTTTTTAATGTAATAAATAATAATAATAATACATTTGAACCCGAAACCTCCTGCGTCGCAGGCGCACCTTCGCCCGCCGCGCCACATCGGTCGACGACGGAAATAAAATAATGTACCAATGTGCCAACCTTATAATCATTTCACTGATTCATTCGTTATCTCCGCAGTAAAGTCTGTTCTACAGCCAATACAAAACAAATCGCCTCGATATCTCGTGATGATGTGTTACAGCAATCTCGCAGTAATCTGAGCAGACATACAGGATTCATGATCGTCAGCTATGTCAGTGTCGGTGCTCCTCGGGCGGACGGTGTCACGCTGTTATTATAGATCGTAGCTGTTATATAGCGTTACCTAGTAGGTAGAGTATACAGTGTGTATACGTGGCTGTACATATACTTTAGGTATAGGCTTCAATATATTAGCTAGATGTAGGGGTGATTCTCTATGACCAATGCAAGCGTGTTACACACCTACGACAAGACAACGGCGTGGAATCGTACAAAACCGTATTCCGCATGTCCTAGTTGTCATTCCCAACCGCGGCACGGCACGATTTGAACTGTCAAATAAACGAGCTCGTTAATAGCGTGTTAAGACATTGATTAGCGTGTTCCTGCAATAGTTAGTACGGTTCTTTCGTCGTTCGTCTTTTTGAGGTTTTAATAAAATCATTTCATAAAAAGGAACCCGTAAGATATCTTTTGTTGATTGTGTTTATCAAAGAACACAATAACAATAACACAATCCTTAGGAATGATAGATTTTTAGGTTATGATAATCAAAACAAACAAACTTATTCGTTCCGAAACAAGTCATGAGTGACTTGAATGTATTATACAAATCATTATTTTTGGGCTCTTAATTTTCAAATCACACTTAAATATTGTAAGCTCAACAATTGATGGTTGAGCAAGCTTAAAATTCAAAATATTTATTATTTGGAAACAAAAAATAATCTATAATATAAAAATGAATCGCAAAATGTGTTGGTAAGCTCATAAGTCATAACTCAACAACGCCTGGACCAATTTGGCCAAATCTTTTTTTAAAATGTTCGTTGAAGTTCAAGGATGGTTTTTACGGCGAGAAAAATTAGAATTATTGCTGGAAAAACCCTAAAAATAGCCCTTCTTTTTCCCATACAAATGATTTGTAACTAAAACGTAGTCAATTTGAGCTTTATTGCTATGGTATAAAGTTCATATTAAATTACAAGCACTCACTGTTGTCTAAGCAATGTAGGTGTGTTCCTAACGTCAAAGATCATATTTATCAAAACAATGTGCGTGTGTGCGTTGGAGCACAGAATACATAGTTGGAGGAGTTTAATGTCGCGTTCCGAAACTCGCTTTTCTTTTGTATTAGTTTCGGCACGCGAAATAAAATGAATAATAATTATGATTCACATGATTAACAATAAAGCGATTACTTACTTTTAAATCCTTATATATGTTTTATTTAATTATTTTTTATTCACAACGCACTATCACCAGGGTGACGGTTCTGTTCAGGAGAATTTTTTAAAATACGTAGGCACAAAAACTGCAACATTACAAATCTTTTTGACAGGACGAAGTCTGTCGGGTCAGCTAGTTTATAATAAAACCGTAAATTTTCCGAGTAGTCCGAATGTAAGATTTTGAACAAAGCGTGTGAAATAATCGAAAAACAAAACACGGGGCATAGACATAGACAACCAGTCTTGTGGCATGCAGAATACAATTTTTCGATTCCACACCTAGGCACGTTTGAATCGCGTTTGTGTTTAGAACACGTTGTGACGTCAACACGTTTTGGGTATGTTATCTCTTAGGTCATAGAGAATCATGCCCCAGGGCGAGAGAACGGAGTATGTGTTGTACTCTAAAATTTATTTCTTAATATATAAACATAAAATATAGGTATCGCTTTGGGTCGGGGTACAGTAGTCTCATTAAACTACTAAAACCAAAACAGTAGAAAACAGTTGATTGTCCTGAGTAATATTAAATGTAGGCAATAAAATAATGCTTCAAATACTTTATTGTCATACGTAATACGCTACCCTACAGTATAGGTATTGCAGGGAAGTAGACCAAGACTACTGACCCTTTATATAACTTAATAGAGTGGAAAATCATCCCCAACACAACCCACTTTCTAGAAACAAGGGAGCTACCCACATCATATTCATAATGAATTTATGATTCCAAACTTTCAACACTTGACTCATACAAACAAACATAGTTTAATATTAATACGAATTTTCCAAACTTTACCAACGTGGGTACAAACAACCCTGTTTTAAACTCTAGGTGAAGCATAACAAGGTTTGATATTGTTAGACAGTGTTGTGAGAGGACTTTTCCCTTATACTTTCATTTTCAGAATATGGCCTGAAGCTTTTAGGCATAATGCTTTTATTCGCCCCGAGGTGTGTTGAAAGAATGGTCAGTTTCTCAGGAAATTGAACTATGTGGTGAGGTGCGCAACGCGTGTGTGCTACTTCACTGCTCCCGACTTAACATGCCCTAATCCTGAATTATTGTTAAAGTAACGGAATTCTCGTCCTTTAAAGTCAGCCCAATCCGAAGAAGTTTTGAGGAGGAGTTAGAAACATAAAAATTGGCATTTTATACATAAGTGTTTATACTTCTTGTAGGACCTAGATCACCTTATACGCTGCAATACCTATCACTAGCGATACAGTCAGAAATGAAACGAACTGAGTGCCCCACCCGCTGAGGGAGCTGAAAGAATCGAGTTTTAGAACTTGATCTATGACACATCGAACGATTTGCCGATGAACAAAATAAAAAACTAATGAAGGCAAGTATATCCTGTATCTAGATCTGTATTTTGCTGACATCGCTAGCATTTAGTTTCGCAAGTATTTAGCAAGTCTAGTTCGTTATCAAGCATAATGTATCTGTTCGTATTCTCTATTTCCGCGTTCGTTACTCAATTAGGCAGCAGTTAATCAGCGCTGCAGCGAACACGACGGATTCGGAATGAATAAAGAATCGAATTAAATGATGCTGAGTAGATTCTAAAATTACTTTTAGGTAAGACCTTATTATTATTCCATTGTCTGATTCTATAATAACAGATAAGTGCATTGAATTTTCTATTTATTTTATTTATTTATTTTACTGTCAGCACGCATCACTGAAAAATTGTAAATTTCCAATAACTATCGAAAATGTACTTGCCAAAAAACAATTTGTTTTCCAATCACGTTCGATTTATATTCTAACGGGAGAATTTGAGCGATTATTCGCAAAATCGGGAGTATTACGGACTGAGGTAACATCGAGAGCTGGGCCCGTACTCTTTAAAACTAAATCGAAGGTTCGGATTCGTTTTCGTGCAACACTAATCTTGTGCAAGTGACTTATGACTTGGTTTTGCACGACAACGAAAACGAAACTTCGATTTTCTTTTTCCGAGTAGGCCCCCAGGCTCCAGCACGTTCATATTTATAAACCAAAATGTCATGTAACCATTCTCGGGATGACTTCAAGCTATAGGCAAGTAGTATAATCACTTGACACTTGTGGTTATCTTGGATGCTCTCACAGACCTCAACAAAGATAGCCACATCCTTTCACAAAATTTCGATCTTTTCAATCTAATGATCCAGTACCGTTAACTGCTGAGAGTCTCTGATATACACATAATTATTTTTTTACTCTCATGGAAATTAATAATTATTTTTAACAAGCGTCGGTGACCAGTTTCCTGTCTCTCCTCGTTCTACTCGGCCTGGCTGATCGCAGCTCGCCAACTGTTGCCCAGTTAACATTACCATAACAATGGACACTGGACCGAATAAGTCCGGGGCGTAATGGACCCTCTGATGAGCTCGGCTTCTTTCTGAGAACAATTTGTAGGGACTGGGGTTTCATCTTTTGCTTTGTTGTAGATGTGCATTGAATATGGCAGTGGAAAGACATTGTGGGTTATGTAAGCAACTGCATTAGGTAGAGTGTTAAACTGAAACTGTAAACACACATTAGCTATTATCACAAAACACTAATTTCCTGTGCTATTAATAAATTTTATACAACTCCACTCCAATTATTAATTATCTAAGGGACTTTGAGTCATTGGTATGGCTAAACTAACTACCTACTACTTAAAACTAATTTATTTAAAACTAACCTAAAAAAATTATTGCCGCATCACTCAGTGGTGCGGCTGAAATAATTTGTATAACACCAGTCTCCATTAGGTTCACATCGTACAAGTCACTTAGTTCTGATCTCATAGACTCGCTCCGACCACACTCCACTTGAAGATGCTGCACATCTTGTAGGGCGCCACTTGTATCGACCAAACCATTGCTGGCTTGGAAACGTTTTACCAATTGCTTATTTTGTTACTGTAAGCCTGATCACATTCCAACAGGAAAGGATACCCCATTTTCGCCATGTACCCCGATTTTGTGCCGTTTGTCAGACTCTTTCAAAGTCACGAGGCTCGTCGCGCCATGGTCTGCGCGATCTGTCACGACGCTGTATAAAACCTAGACCTTAACTTAAGATAAAATTTATTTTATATGTCAATCGCAGAGCCGGCAACTAGCCAACCCGAGTGTTCGTTAGAGGCATCAGGAGCAGGCTATTGTCTCGGGACGTCGCTGCAGCGCTGTGACAAGACACTGTGATATAGCTATAGGTACCAAGGGAAAGATATCTCGTTTGGATTCTGCAAGGTTATTCAAGGAACTTTTTCGGCGATAATGCACAAAAGTCTTCCATTTGTATATTCACGAAATTTATTTGATTCTTCGAAATGTTTTTGTCCTAGAATCTTCTTGGTATTTATTTATTATATTTATGGAAATAATGAGTTTCTTATTTGAATATTTGAATTATTTTCTAGTTAGGATGTTCAGTTAAAAATGAAGGCAAAGCATTTTTTTATAAATTTCTTTACGTAATCTCAAAACAATAACAAAATACTTCTATTAAAATGCTTCTTTCTGACAAACCAAAAGATTTTTACGCAATTCAAATCAAATCGCAAATGTCGTCGACTGCCGTGCGACATGTTGTGAGACGAGCGCACTTAGCGAACTGTAAACACGTTCAATCAGAGCTGCTCAGAGAGACCCTCCGCGCTGGCTGAGGCAGGGGCTGAAGCGGATTTTACAGTGAACAAAGTGTTGAACATCTGAGAGCGTTTTTATTACGTAATATAAGGTATGCGTTTTTGAAAATTTGATATAGTCAGCAATTTTCTGCATCTTACTATAAAAACTATCGTAGTTTGACGAATTCATTACGGATGTAAGCGGTAAGTGTCCAACACAAATAAGGTTCGTAGTTAACCCGCTTACATCCGTAATGAATTTTCTGCATCGTTGAATCTCCACTATACTTGAGAATTTCAAGCTTAATATACTTTGTAAATGGGCTCGTCTCAGGAAGTACCTAGTATCACCATGCCTTATTCTGCCGCCAAGCAGCATATTTATTAGTTTGCTCGAGTTTAAACGCAAGGTGAAATTGTCCCAATGTATCAAATCGATATATGAATAGAAAAGAAAACCGTAAGGGTTCTTAATTTCGATAACAGAAAAGAAGTTTCCTACCTTAACATTAACCGCGAGCTTATAACTTGAAACCAATAACCCATTACGGAAGGGACATTAAAACCGCTACCGCTCATAAATTAGATGGATATGTGCAGATATTGGACATATTGTGTCCGCCCTAGGGCCGCCCTCAGTACTGTTAATTACTGTAACTGGTCACGCGGTAATGAAATGGCCGGCCCGGTGTTCGATTGTCCGGACCCTGATAGAATTATAGATTAAGGGACACTTAACTCGGCTACGGCTTACCTCAAATACCTTGTTCGTATAATGTTGACGATGCGCATTTCGATTTCGGGATTATTCTAGCTTGATTACTAGATTTATTTAAACGTTTGGACTACTAAGTATTCCGAATTGCTAAGGAAATTATTTTATGTCCATTTCGGTATACTATAACTGTGTCTCCAATGCTTAAATTTCTTGAGTTTTAACAATCCTTGGGCTATGGAGATAAACAGTGTTTAGTCTCTTAGTTCCTCGAAGTCCATGTCAAAGCGACCCGAATGCTTATGTTTGGCAAACAACTACCGTTGGACCGGCCAGTATTTACCTTGACTCGGTGGATACCAGCCTTGCTGTTAATGTTTCACTGCCCTTTCTCACAGCTGTCATCAAATGGTAGTAATTCCTCATGATTGTTCGAACGCTGAATTAAAAATCCATGATCCAATCTCTTGTAAACTTGTTATAATCTCTTGCCGAATTGACGTTGACAAGAGACTATCAACTTTTGATTCTTTTGAATACTCTATGACAATAATCGTGACCAGCAAACACGAGACTTTTTTCTATGTAACTTTTTGTGTCCTACTGATGAAGATGAAATTACTTCCTCGTTATGTTGATGTGTCTGGGGCTATAACCCTCATCTAATGGGAAGTATCAGGCAAATGCCTTTGTCAAATGCACCGCTGTTTCCGTGAACTCGTCGGAGCAGGCCTTTGTGGCGGTGCGGTGCTTGGCGAATATTCTCGATTACACCGACGTTCCCACTTAGATGCTTCTCTGTTAGAACGACTGTAGACAGAAAATCACATCAATGCTGCAACAAAGATATGTAAACTAGATAGAAGGTATTACCAAAACAATTAATTGCCTTACAAAAGAAATAAACCAGATATTAAGAATCTGTGATATTTCTGATAATGTACTTTTCCATTAATGATCAAATAGGCATACAAGGCTTTATTCAAGACATTTCGTATTGAAAATGATATCTACTTTCTTGTAACAGCGAGTAAATCTAAGCCTTATCCCGTGTAGTAGTATAAAACCAACGACAGTATCGTAAATATGTATGCCAGCTGCAAGCGACGGGACCGCAGCAAAGCAAACGTTACAGCTCTCGGTACGATCGTATCAGTTATTGTTGTTGCTTTACTGTTTTGTATGCGCTGTTCGCTAAACTATGTTTTGATAACGAAAACTAAGCACATATTTCTCTGAACTAGAGAGCTTGATACGCATTTCAAAATTTGCAATTCTTGGCGAACGCCGAAGTTCTCTGGGCACGTAAGTTGCATAGAATGAAGTCTCAATAGAGCTTTTATTGGTCCAGGGCCAAAGTCCCGTGGTAGGCAAGAGTTCCCGTGGTCGCTTTCTAACTAGAAAGTTTACCTCTCTGACACAGTACCATGAATGACTGCTCCCGCAACATAATATCAAACAGGGACAAATGGCGGCGCATGGCACGAGCAGACGTTCATCAGGAGCCATCGTAACCACGACCTCTCTGCCGAGAGTATGAACAGGAACAAGAATTACAATCGCTTAAGAAACATAGGCTTAGACTAAGGTAGGTAAACAATGGAATTCATAGTCTTGGGTTGAACAATCTCTTAAACTCTATTATTCACCATTCACCTAGCTAGAGCCTGAACGTCGAATTAATCTTATTGGTCTTTCATAAACAATAACCAGAGAACCCACGAGCTGGAAAATTGTTTCACTCGCGGTCAAGTCAAGATACAATGTTGATCGTTTAGTTAGTAGACGATATTAGGATGCTAAAGTAGAATTCACTTCTATTGAACCTAACTAGGTACATTATATTGCTTATTTCACAGCATCATCAACGCCCTTCAGCATCGCATTTCAATCCACGACCACTTCTCTGCACCTCCGGTACTAAATTCACACAAAAACATAAAATTGTACGTAACAAGGCTCAAGTTCAGTTCATGCATTTATTTCACGGCAAAGTTTAAACTAATTAGCGCATAAACACGGTTGATCATAATCCTGGATCAACTGGAAGGTGCTTTATCTGCGAGCGACTTTTTATTTGAGGTTCGTTTACGCATTTTAGTAACCAACGTAAATAAAATAGGGAAGTTATTTTGATTAACCGTTCCTTAATTGCCGTAATCTTTTAATGCTTCGAGGTTTCCTTTATGTCTTACCTAAACGTTTTCATGAATTTGCATGAATCGTAAATAATGTTTGCGAAGGACTAAGGCCGATGTTGCATGCGGCAAGCTGAAGGCAGGGTGCTATGAAACACAGTAGGAGGGAGGTCTATGTCCAGCAGTGGTCTTGCACAGGCTGATGATGACGATAGAAATGTTTGTGGAATCATAACTCAAATAATATATATTATATATTATTACCTTAGCCTAAGCAAACACGGTTATGACAAAATATATGTATTTTGTCATAACCGTGTTTGCGTAGGCTTACTTAAAACTCTATAAGCTTGCTGAACCAGTTTTAAAACTAAGCTACTCTATCTTGTCACTCCTTACGATATATCTCAGTACACGCCAGTATATTGTAGTTCGTCTTGATTTACAGTGGTTCAGCCTGGCTCAAATTTAATCGAGTAATATTTTACCGGGAAAATATCATTTTTACTGAGCCTCGCTGTAAAAGAGAATTCTTTATAATATCGTCTACTTTGGTTTACCGAGCGAGGATACTCTCTAAACTTGATTATATTCGCAAACATAATTACAAAACGCAATGTTAAAATTCAATTTTCAAGTTTTTTTCTATCTTAAGGATCCTTTTATGTAAAGGATTAGTCAGCATATTATGTACCTAGATTTGATTTGCAAAGATAGAAGGACGAATCTCCGCAGTTGTAGAAGGTACTAACCGTAGTAGGTTCAATTAAGATTATCTTTGTATTTCAATTTGTTTATTCAATAACAACCTACACCAATCAATTATTACAGAAAACCAACAATAATCAATTATTACAGAAAACCAACAATAAAATTCAAGAAATGAAACAGTATCTAATACAGAGATAATACATACTAGTTTTCTATTATCGACGTGTATGTTTCCCACTTTCAGCTCCCACTCTTTAAGTTCTTCCTTCCTTCGTTATTAAAACTCGCTATGCACTGAGTATAATCTCTCCAAGTAATATTGATTCCTTTTACCATTTCATAAATGCTATAAGGCGCTTTTGATATAAGCTAAAGCTTCACCGACCTTAATAAATAGAGAATAGCTTTCATCAATGTTCCTGAACTTTCAGGACCCATCCCGCAAACTAAATAAGGTTGAAAATGTAATAAATGGTGCAGAAACCAGCGTGACCGGTGGTCGTGGTCGGTGGTCGGTGTGGGCTCCCGGCACTAATTAATACCCGGAATGGGGTCAGGAATCTCTAAAATCACGAGGCGAAAGGAAAATTAAGCCCTAGTTAATGATTTTTTTAAGAATTTAAGATTAGTTTTCCTCTCTCTCTGCGATGGAATAAAACAAATATTATACAAATATTAGCTTTATTATAATTATTCACGGGTATTTATCGCGTTTATTTATAATTATATATATAAAATATTAGCTTCTCCCTTAGCTTCACAGACACTACTCCCGGTTTAAAAGTAGCCTATTATTTGAGTTGGACTATGTTATACACGTACTTAATCCAAATTTATCAACCTGTGTTCAGTAGTTTTCAGTATCGTAGCTAGATAACAAACTTTATCTACACTAATGTTATAACATTCTACTTATGTTTCCAATACTTGACTTATAATTACTACTGTTATAGCGCAGATAACAAAACACTCAATTTAAGCAATTTCACATGATGGTATAATATCCACATCGATATCGTAAAATCTCATTATAACATCAATAAAACGCGACCAATTAACCTGGCGAGCCTGGCTGGCGTCAAAATCCTCATACAAGTTGTATAAAATTTTGATATTAGGCTGGCTTTTGAAAACAGTTGGGTTATACGTGAAAACTTCGTTGAAACTACTAAACTTACATACACAAAACTCTTTGGTAAGATCTTATTCAAGTCTCAAATACGATCTTGAACAGTATAGAAAACAAGACGAATGAAGTAATTATAAATATTCCGACTCCGTCTACGAGCTCTACTGCTTGCCCCGCGGCCTCTACAGCTGCTGGATCAATAATTAACATTAACTTTCAAAATTGTACCATCCAAAATTTGAACAATTATTATAAATAAACTATTGTCAGCTTTTACTCTTGTTGTTTGATTAATTGCATTAGTGAAGATAAAGTAGTGTATGCAACTGCATATAACACGGGTATTAAAACACTCGTTACTATTATGAAACTCGCTGCGCTCGTTTCATAAACTCACACTCGTGTTTTAATACCCTTCATTATATGACAGTTGCATAAACTACTATTTTCGCATATTCATAAGTACAACCCAAGGGTCAAGGCAAGCCCTTGCTACTTTCTATCCCGGCGCAACGCCGCGCCGACAGAAGCTCAAGGCAAATATATTGAAAGTGTCCTTACTTTCGAACTCTGGTTTTCAATACTTACTTTTCTTGTACCTACTGGAAAAATTATCGACATGAAAAACTTATAGGTTCAGTGTTATGGCGTATTTTAACATAGGTATTTACGTTAAAACGCAGCCACATAGGTATACAAACGCTTTCAGAAAATGCAATTAACTAGCTTCGCAATATCGAAGCTGCAATATCGATGTCACTAAAAAGGGGTTGCCAGCGCGCGGTTCCACTACATTTTTATCAATTAGTGGGGAGTCGGGCCGCAGCCGACGCAACCTCACCAGCTCGCTCAGGCGACACAGCCGAGCGATACTCTCCGACTTACAGACTGCTGTTCTTGTCTAGACTTGACGAGATATCAAGACTACAAATAAGAAAAAGTGATTAAAATAACTTTTTGTGTATTTATCTACACTCGCGTGCAACTGAATCGACTCAAGCTGTACTTTTTCACAAAAAGTAGATTCAGCAAAACAGCATTGGGAAAACCGTTCCCCTGGACGTCATTGTAGTCGGCCTCTTCTGCCGTTACCACGGAGAAGTATTCTGCTTTCGTCAATAAGCAGGACGGAGCTGACCATTGAGCAATGGAGCTCCGTAAAGTGTTCTCGAGCAAAGTGAAGCCAGGCTTGACGGTGAACTACGGTCAGTCAAATGAGTTACTGATAAGAAATATGGGTCACCTGAGCCTTCAAGTTGAATTAGTCTCTCAACCAGTGGGTACCGCAGCGAGCTCATTGTGATACGCTCATGTTTTGACCACACCTCCACCCGCCGTACCTACGGAAGTAAGGACCATACTAAGATGTCATTTTAAAGAAAAATATCTGGTTTTCAAATAAAAAAAGTTGTATGTAAATCGGAAAAGCCGTTTCTCGAAAAATCTTCTTCATATGCAATGTACGTGTGCCTCGAGTCGATTCAGTTGCACGCGAGTGTATTTGTGTGTACCGAAGTAACATGCCCTATTTCATGTTTTTGCCTTATATCGTAGTCTATTGACTTTTACTTAAGTTTTCTACTAAATACCATTTAATGTGTAGAAACTTGTAATTGAACTCTGTAAACTGTAGCATTTTATACATTTATCATGAATGTTATCTTATGCAAAGATTTTATAGTCAAATCATAGCTAGAAAACTTACTTTCTTACAATTCGTTAATAAAAATAATAAAGAAATGAAAATTAAGGAAGCCACCAAAGACGAATTAGGAACCCAACTAGGTAGATTCTTCCTTCTTCTATAATTTAGTCATTTTCACAAAATACATAGCAGATAAGACAATCGTGTATGTGTGTTTTATAAATTAAAACTATTATTATATGGTCAGCGTATCTAACGCTCGTGGTTCGTGTGTGCGTTACACAACCTATAAGCTCATGCTGTTACATCAACTATATAAATTCAACGAGAATTATTTTACATAAAAGATGAATACATTTTTCTCTGTAAATTATTATGAATACAGACTCAAGTAGAGCTGGATTCTACGTCAGAGTACGTAGTACGCATCGATGGATTACATCATGTTTAGTTTAGTTTGCTTTTTATATTAGTATTAGTGTGCGATTTCTAAAGAAGGTGCATAACCATTATCGGCTCTACTCGTAATTTATGTGAAAGCTAAAATACATACAGACAAATTTAGATTTACATATTTCCTGCTACTCTTTAAAACACCAAAAGCATTTTCATTATATAAGACAGTGACAGTGAACGAATGGCCACTAAATTGCAGTAGTAACTACGAGTAACATCACCAGAAAAAGCTCTTAGCTTTGAGAGCATGTTTGCGTGGATAGCACAAAAACTCGGAGGGAGTTCAACACACAAAATTCTGAACATTTTTTATAAACATGGAAGGGTTTGTTTTACATAGTTTGCAGTTGACGAGGGGCTGGACGAGTGTCCGAGCGGTGAAGGTTCTTTATGATGATAATTTATCACATTCTTGCACTCTGAGATTCTAAGTTTCAACTTTCCGACGGCTCTCGTCAGTTTAGTATGTGTTATGTTACAAACCTTTTTGATAGCGATCGCCTTAGAACAATGGACATTTTCGTAAGAGTTTCTTTTTGATACTGGACTATCTAGAATACCTACTGAAACTTATAAATAGACAGTGGACAATTTAGGATTCAGGACGTTTTGGTTGTTTTGTAGTGTTATTGATCTCAAAAAACAATGAACAAGAAACGATGTTGTTATGTGTCAGTTCAATTCGTTTATTAAAAAAATATAGTATCAGATGATACGCTTTCGAATTAACAAAACCAAAACGATATACTGAAATCATCATAAACTTTAAAAAATGGTTTCATAATTATTGTTTCTTCCATCCAATTTGACAAAAATTATATAATTCCAATACCCATACAAATATTTTTAGCCCAACATTTGTCAGCAAAGTGCACTGCCTGTTGTGTCGGCAGTATAACAACAAATAGCCGCTGACGACGGATGCGCTCCCTTCCGTGCCGTCCCATTGAGCCGAAATCATTCAGACCAGTTCCGATGATAATAACTCACTGCTGGAACTGGGTTTCGCCAGTTTTAGTGGGTAGGTACTTATCCAGGTTGGTACGCCTTTATTAGCCTGCGACGCTGGAGGTTGCGGGTTCGATTCCAGCCTCGGAACAAATTTGTGTACGATCTGCAGAAATTTGTTCCGTTGGTCTGGGTGTTTTCTAAAAAATATCTATCTATGTAGTGTATTGTATTATGTATATCAGTTATCTAGTACCCATAACACAAGCTCTGCTTAGCTTGGGGCTAGATAATGTTGTGTGAATTGTCCAGCATTATTTATTTATTATTTATTAACATTAATGGGAGAAAGTATTCCGAGTTGATAAAAGGGGTGCAAATAAGTATAAACACCCTTTTGGAATAGACTCAAATTAATTAACTTAAAGCCCTTAGAGTTTGGTAGGTGCGGTAGGTATTGAAGTGTACTTAATCTGTTTTTCAGACAGTAGGTACAAGGAAATGACAAGGCGACGGTCCGCTTGCGACGCAGGTGGTTGCGGGTTCGATTCCTGCCTTAGGACAAATATTTGTAGCATCTGCAAATATTTGTTCCGGGTGTTCTGTGTATTTTCTACGGATAATAAAAAATATCTATGTATATAATGTATTGTATTAATTAAGTATATCAGTCATCTAGTACCCATAACACAAGCTCGCTAAAGGCTAGATGACGATGTGTAGATTGTCCAGCATTATTAAAAAAAATAGTCTCTTGCAATATTTCTGGACATGTCAAAAGATTTATGCGAGTTTTTACTCTATGGACTTATGAATTGCCACAACCCAGAGAATGAAGACAAACGACTTATGGCGGCGAGTTGATGATGCCAGAAGGTTTCAATTACTTCGAGCTGCAACCTGCAACCAGCTATGCCTGCAACCAACATCCATAAAAACGCCCACGGCTATAAAACCGTTGTCACCTTCACAAATACCCTATCAGCGTTCTAGTTTGTCTTGCATATGTCTCGTAAAAACCTTACGACTTTTCGTCGAGAAACAACTTTTTCAGACTATCTTAAAGTTTAAGGTTCAGTTCACAATTATTTGGCCCGCTTCGTCGTAAAGTTGCGTGGCTGTGAAAGTCAATAAAAACATCAGAGGCAGGGTGGATGTGACCCAAATTATTTAAGAGTTTAAAGACCTGCGGAGGGGAATTACGCATAAGCTCGTGCAATGTGTTCCCCTTTTTTGCCTACTTTGTTTTATGTGCAAAAGTAAGAATGAAAAAAGTTTCAGTTTGCTACATACAATATGAATATTATGTTAAATTAATTAGGCTTACCAGAATAAGCGATTAATACAAGAATAAGGTGCCTTATTTGTTTGTTTATTCTGTTTACTGATTAGAGAGATCTGATGACTGTATATTTTATTAGAGTAACGATAAAACGTTCCGGGTTATTCCACTTTTCCCCTTGACAAATCTCCCATAAGGGGGAAAACTGGAACAACACAATTAGATGTGTATTGTTGCCAAAACACAAAAAACAATGAACAATGAATATTGAAAAAAAATCTCGAGGATGCAGCGACGTAGAGTAACTAGGTTATTCCCTCACGTCTGCAAACATTTCGATGCTAAGAAGTCTCGGCTAAAAATAACGAGAAGTAAACAAAAACCACTATCAGATTAAACCGTCAAATAAACAAGCTTAAACAATGTCTGTCGCAACAGTCAGACATCAATATTTATTCAATATCCAATACCGATCATAATCTAGAGAATATCTCATAAATTGTTATCTAGAGATATTGTTTTCTGCTGCGAAAAAATATGTCTCGGTTGCCGGTTGGGACATCGATCAAAAATCCACAAGTCACACAGAGTCAATAGGTGGGATGTACGAAGATTCGAAAAAATCCTTTTACAAAGAAAATTAGGAGATTTTTCGACGAAGTTCATGAGTACTGAATTTTTGAGAATTTCTTCTACCAACTCTGGGTAGAATTTTTTTTAATAATTTCGAAAAAGTCTATGTAAAAAAAGGGGTAAAAGTGGTAGTTTTAGAATAAGCTATTTTATTCATAAACCGCATGAGTCTCATAAATTATTCGAATTTATTTTCTGTGGTGCTTTTGCTCTCTACGCATAAGATTCCGATTTTGCCTAGACCAATGTTTGGACGGAACCCTCGCCAGCGACTCACTCGCCTACAGAAATAGTTCCTAAATGTACAGTTAATATTAATGAGTGGTTGGCGCACATTCGACCGAAGACTCTGATGCTCTCCTCTATATTTTAGAGAACTACTGCGGCATTTGCGGTTTTCTGCCCAATGAGGATCTATAGAGTTGACGTTCTGCCCAATGAGGAACTTTAGAGTTGACGACCTCCGTGGCG
Organism: Eupithecia subumbrata; assembly: GCA_949316285.1. NCBI lineage: Eukaryota > Metazoa > Arthropoda > Insecta > Lepidoptera > Geometridae > Eupithecia > Eupithecia subumbrata. The sequence continues at coordinate 4,957,740 of OX438638.1, forward strand.
CAGCGGGCGAAGGTCCGCCTGCGACGCAGGAGGTTGCGGGTTCGATTCCCGCCTCGGAACAAATTTGTGTACGATCTGCAGAAATTTGTTCCGTTGGTCTGGGTGTTTTCTATGTATAACAAAAAAAAAATATCTATCTATGTAGTGTATTGTATTAAGTATATCGGTTATCTAGTACCCATAACACAAGCAATGCTTAGGTATATTGGGGCTAGATAATGCTGTGTGAATTGTCTAACATTATAAAAAAAAATTGTTAGGTTCTATTGTCGGTAGGTACTGAGTATAATATGACGCCGCGTTGCTGAGTACTTCCGAGGTACAGTCGATTGAGAAAGTAATTATGGGAAATATCTCGATTTTCAGTAGTGACCTTCTGAGGTATTGGCAGAAATACGACAAGGCATATCTTTTTTTCCATTGTTGTTCTGAAGTGTTTATTTGTTTGAAAAATTATTTGTAAATATTTTCATTTCCTGAAAATTATCAAACGTAAGGGTTTATAAAACCGAGGAATCTTCAGGCGAGTGTGCATCGCGTGCCCGCCTCGCGACGGGCAACACGTTTTCGATTCTGTTTAAAGCTGATGCATCCGTAATGTGCGATCTGCCGGCGAGGGTTTACTGATCAAATATGCAAGTTTAGTGCTAACTATCCGGTTAGTTCCGCTATGCTCGATTCCCGCTATGCTCGAATTTTTTAATACCTAAGGAATGACGTTGAAAGCAATGCCTAGACTTACCAAGGATAGATGCGAGATCTGCAACTTGCAAAAATAATAATAATGCTGGACAATCCACACAGCATCATGGAGCCCCAAGCTAAGCTTGTGTTATGGGTACCTACTAGATGACTGAATTACTCAATACATTACATAGATAGATATTTTTTATACATAGAAAATACCCAGAACACCCATGGAAGTGATAGTCATACATAAAGACGCCAGAGTTTTGTTATGGTATTTAAAGTACGCTACGGTACGTACGGTTTTTACGTACGGTTACGCCCTGGAAGTAGGTAGTTAACTTACCATGTCCCGAGATAGAATGAAGTGTTTCGAGGAGATCTCCACCCACGATACCACGGAGGTTGTCTAATAATAGGTTGGTTTTTGATTTTGAATGAAAACAAAAGAGGTTTGAGTCAGATATGAGAGGCGAACCTTTTTTATTTTGTGCAACAGATTAAAAGCAGAGTTCTTTTGTTTTTATTAAATAAAACTTTGCGCCACTAGAAGGTAACCTCTCTTTTTTCGTAGCTTGTTGTTATCCAGTTGAGCAGATTACCGTCCGGCCGCGTCATCTCGACTAACGACTAGATACACTCAATCTCCGATAATAGTATACGAGACGGGAAATACGGAAACTGACGTGTTTACCCGCCGACCTCGATTTTTCAATTTTAGGAAGGAAAAGGGAATCAACGACAGGATACATGATGTTTATTACGTTCATGTTAGAAGTGGACATACCACTGTGATATTTCATCTAGTGTTGAATTGAAAATACTTTTTAAGGTCGTATTAACGACCAAGTTTATTGAATGAACCTAAATTGAAACCATGAAGTGAATCAAGTAGATTCGTATGATTTATCCAGCCAAGGGAAAGTCGAGCTTGCCTTAGTCTAGTTTCCGTATTTTAAAAGAGAACGAGATGGAAGAATATAAAATAATCAAGATAAAGTGGAGATATAAGAAAATCATGTAACTGACTGTCAAACTCCATCGTAATGAAAATGTTTTATTTTTCCACGAGGTCTTCGCCGTTTGGAGATTGAATAAAGTTCCTCTTCCCCGTTACAGTAATAACGCTCATAATCACGCAACTAAGTTCCAAAGGCGATATCCCAGTGAAGCAGCCCCTGCAGCCCCCGTCACGCCCCGACACGACACGCCACGCCGCGCTCCGCCACGCTGCGCCACGCCGCCGTTCGAAACGCTGAGCTATGAATTAATTAGTTAACACTGATAGCTTTTCGATGTCCGAACTTTGAGTGGAAAATTTTATGCATTTAGGACTCACTATAACTACACTGACCTGCAAAACTAAGTATCACACTTTTTTTTTTTTTTTCTAAACTATAAAAGTTACAGATTTAAAATAAAAAGTGTTTTATAGAAAATTTTATCAGCTTTCCTTAAAACTGTAGTAAACTATGCTTTAGTAACAATTGAAACTTACAAAAAGATAAAACAATAAAATAGCCACTTTTAGCTTAGTGTCCAAAACTCAATTAAAATTTTATGTACCTATGTTTTACATGTTATTTAATTTTTAATAACTGGTATTGCCACCTCGGGCTCTGATTACAGCTTCGAGCCGTTTGGTATACTGAACGCGAGGTTTCGGAGCCGATCCGGTTTTGGGGAATATTCTCCCATTCTTCTATCAGGGCCTGTTTTAGTGCCCTGAGTGAGGGTGGTAGGTGGTGGTCTGCGGCTTCTGACTAGCCCTCCTAGCTCATCCCAGGCGTGCTCAATACTTAAAAAGTTATTGCAATTTTAAAAGTGTGATTCTTAATTTTTTCTTATTTTAAGTCGTGTCGTGTTCCGCCTTAAAATTTGCACCACCGCAACTCTTCCCGAGGGTGTCGTAAAAGGCGACTTAGATATCCACTGGGGGCGGGCAGCAGCGCCTCCTGCAGAACAATTCTACCATCGAACTGCGATCCCCAACCCGCATGCCCAGCGTGTGGATTATGGCACCCCCCATGTGATAAAAGCCAATAAGGCGCTTATCAGGGGGAGACCTGCGTCCAGCAGTGGACCAATACAGGCTATAGAGAGGATTCTTAGTTTTTTATTTGAAATGAGAAAAAAAAATTTGCTAACGTCTATGCAGATAGACTATAAATAGGAAGAGATATTTTGCTCTAGGTAGGTGATTAGATTTACAATATAACTAACAGTTAGGTACATAATAATGCTTCGCAAGCACCGTTTATATTCATAGTGAATTTGAGCAGATGTTGGTTCCCTCGGCGAAACATTTGGCTTCTAAAGCAGGACACTGTTTGTTGCGAACACTCCCGGAGGCCATACCATGCAACTGATAGTAGGTATGTTAAGAGATGACATTGTGTGTTTGTCTCGAGGCAAAGAAACAACTATTGAACTAATCGAGGTGAAATTGGACGTGGAAGGAAGTTTTAGAATGACACAATAAGCTACTTATAATTGAAAAAAACGCGTGCGTAGCCCATAGTCACCGAACCTATAGAATCTATAGGTTCGGCGACTAGCGAACCTAGTCACCGAAGTTTGTTAAAATCTTTGCAATTAGGCTCCAGACATATATTAAACAGCCTCCACCCACGTGCCGCCCGTACATAACCTCGCCTACCAACACAGACTATAATTGCTAATTAGAGTTCTGATGGTTTTATTAGTCTTTAGTTAAAATTAGTCGTTAATTAAAATGGCCGGGAAAAGAGCTGCATGTAGAGAACAATGTTATGTTACCGGCTTTTTGTCAAAACAAGACAAACCGTTTGCATTTGAATAAAGGCAGCGAGAGTGGAATAGGATACGTGATGTTCCATGTTAGGTAATTGGTAATATTACAAAAATCCGATTATCTTCAACGATAAAAATTTACACAGAACTATCATAGAATTCAAACGGTCGCACAGGTTTTCTTAAGCTAAGAACAATTCAGCTACATGTAGACATACTTCAAACATACAACAAACTAAATTGAAATCAGTTGATCGATTTATGAGCTACGATGCCACAGACAGACACACAGACACACAATGGGTACTCACGTCGAACTCAGAGTCTGGGCCGTAGCTGAAACAAGTGAACATCGTACAACAGCTGACCCTTGTTCCCAGCGCTGACCGGAGTCGCACCGGCACCGACCGGTATTGTGAACATACTGAAACCGTCCAGTCGAGATGTAATGACGTCTCAGTGTTCATATTGACGCCTGGTGGCTGGAGCACGTCCTCCTCCTAGGGCCAGCACTGGGAGATACGTTTGTAGGGTGTCTATCGGGACTTTTCTTAAGTTCGTGATATAAAAAACTCTCTTGAGTTTAATTACATTCATAATCCGGCTTCTTCATTCTATGATACACCACACTTCCCAAGGGCAGTCTTTGATACCTTTCGTGACCATTTATTAGACTGGCATTATTTTACTTCACATGACATGAGTTAAGATTTAGGGCTCATCGCACACGAGTGAAAACCTGGTGATAGGTTCACCTACTGTTTTATTCAATTTAACCCGCTGTCCTACTAATGTTCTAGTTTCTACTAATATTAAAAAGCCGAAAGTTCAGTAAGATGTGAGGTTCTGAGATGTTTGGCCGAAGACAACGTCAAAACAACTGAACGGAGCGGGCTGAAATCTAGCTTAGATGTCAGTTCAATGTGGACCTGGATTAACATTACAGGGTAGATTCTTAATATCCTAAAAAACGCATGCGAAGCCGCGGTTAGAAGCTATGTAGTTTACAAATAAAATGTATGCAATGTGTAGTTTATTAGTCAGCTAGTATCTGTGACTTTAGGGCTCGATGAATACTGTCTCAAACATAACCATTATTATTTCCCAGTATTTAAATTAAACTCTCACTTTATACACATATAATATGCGTAGGTAAGAATTAGCAAGCTGAAGTGGCAGTGGGCCGGCCGTATCTCGCGAAGAACCGACAACCACTGGGGTAAACGTGTTCTTGAGTGGAGACCACGACTCGGCAAACGTAGTGTAGGACGCCCTCCGGCCAGGTGGGATGATGATCTGCGAAAGACTGCAGGCAGATGCTGGATCTGAAGACAGGGCGCTATGGCGCTCATTTGGGGAGGCCTATGTTCAGCAGTGGACTAATATAGGCTGATGATGCTGATGATGACACGTAGGTAAATATTATTATTCTAAAGGGTTAACACATTTCTCCCCGAGGTCTTTAATATCTGCCACACCTTGAATCTAATATCGGTTATACAGCGTGTTCCGTAACAGTCGGAGATCAAGCAACCGCAGCCGGAAATGAAGAGACGAGACAAGCGCCCTGTATAGTCATTAATATATTGCATAACACTATTTCCAGTGTTAGTTATATCTGAGGAAGATTGAGTTGAGAAAAATAAGAAAATCTAATCGGCTTAGAGTCTGCGAGCGCCAGACCTTTGTAATTTTATAAAAGACATAACTTTATAAATAAAGATATACTTAGCCGTATAGTGCGTAGTAATTACACTCATATTATAAATACGAAAGTTTGGATGGATGGATGGATGGATGTTTGTTACCTCTTCACGCCAGAACTACTGAACGGATCTGGCTGAAATTTTGCATACAGGTATGTCTAATCCTGGAATGAAACATAGGCTTTTTATGCCATAAATCAGTTCCCATGGGATAGAAATAACCTTAAAACGTGTCCATAGAAACAACGAGTGCGAAGCCGCGGGCAGAAACTAGTTTTCAATAAATTGCATTTAAATTTTCCATTGAACAAAGTTTGTAAGAAAACTCAGGTACCAAAATCGCGGTAAGTCCAAAGTTAGTTTTTCAAAGCATTTTGTAGTTGACTGTACCTAAATGCCTACTCTTCCATCGTCGCTTCAAACTAAGTCGATTCAACTTGTCATAATATGTATGAGTAAGTTTCAACCAAAAAGCTTAGTTTCAGACTCTTGTGCTAAAGTTTCACAAAATTTCCACTTAGTTTATAATGTGACTGCGCTGGTGTGGGCTTGTAGCTTTGTCAGCCGAGTGACTTTTATGTGAAGATTTGATACTGGAATGTAATAAAACATTATGATTTTATGTATAATGTTTACAAATTTTAGGGAAAGTGAAAAACAGTCGATGGAAAACTTCTCTTAAAAAATCTCTGTAATAAAATTTGAAAGATCGTCGCCATATTCTAACATAAATAAAACTAGAAAATAATAATTTACCTCTATTTAGTTAATTTGTTATCAGTGTTTGCTCATTTTACTCGACCGCGCAAGAAGGAGGGCTAATAACATAGATTAATTAGGTTATTCCAGTTTTTCGCCCTGAAATATTCATGGGGGAAAATTTCGTATACTTCCTACATATTATACTTTTCTATTAGGTACGCAGAAGTCACAAACAGAACAGATTTACGCAACAAAAGTCCCCTTGTTTGCGAATTAGGCACAGGACCACGGACTATGGAATATGACTGGACACGAATAAAGGTATTTCTAGTAACTCATTTATGTTAAACAACGTTAGCAAAATATTTTACAACTATCATAATATTTTAACCGATTTTCAGTATACGCATAGCTAACAATACTCTCACAATATCAGTTCATTCATTTGAGAGCTGTGACATGCCACAGACAGACACACAGATGCAACTTTTTGATGAGATTATTCCGTAGAACATAAAACCAAACCAATTTTAGGTTAGTTTCTTTTCTAGTCTAGTAGCCAATGCTCCGCGAGCCATTCAACTGGGATCTCTTTGATACATGCGCATCAGATAAGCGGCTTTACGTCTTTTTCATTTGGCGTCATAATGGACCGGACGTTTCAACTGCATTTTATGGCTTTTAGGAAAATGTAGGTTATCCTATTTACGTTTTATGAAAAATGTGGTTTTTGAACACAAAACCATAAAAAAACTGGTGAAAAAGGACAGTACTTAGTTTTTTTTTCTTTATTGGCTAAAGAAGTATTGAGGTATAATGTTGTCTTTCCATGTTCCGATTTGGAAATAAATAGAAGAAAGTCAGTGATAGCGAAAATGCTACTTCATGAATATAGCGATCAAATACCAATTGAATAGGATATTGACGATTATGAGCTTCCTTTACGACGATAATCTCCGTAATTGGTCCTTCAAGCAATCTACAACTTCGGTCAATATTGTGTTTACTAACGTTGAAATGTTGGTGTGTTGTCAATATGGATTGATATTTTATGGAATTCGCTTATATTTATTTAATTATTGTGTCATATTATGGTACATAAAATTTTGAAATAAATGAATTAGAGAAGAATTACTTATCTAGGGTCGATTGCTAAGTTTCATAATTTCGATAGAAACAGTTACTTATCTTTGTGGTCTGAACGTTGATCTGTGATAATTCTGATAAGCTAATTTATTCATTTGTTGGTTGAAAAATATTTTGTAGCTTAAGATATTTTTACTAGGGCCTCTCCTTAAGATTAAACAAATAGTGTCAATCAGTCCGGTCCTGTCCGTCTGATGATGCTGTCCCCGCCGCCAGCTCTGCAGCGCCGCGCCGCTGTGCGCCGGAGACAGATTTATTTCGCGGAAAATTGGCAAGTAATAATAATACGCTGAGTCATAAATAAGGATCGACATTGCCTCTCTTGAGGATTTCTTTTTACGGTACATTACACTCTTGCTCTGAGGCAGGAGTAGGGTGGGAAGAGTAGGCGAGAGCGGGGAAGAGAGAAAGAAAGAGAGAGCTTGTAGTTTTTTTGATCCTTGGTCACAGATATTATAATACTATACCCTTGGTATTGAAAACTCGTGTTTGAAGTTTGTAGCATGAACTTTGCGTATCTTCCCCGGTCTGCTTTACCCAATGCTACCTAAAGTTTATTTTTTAGTAAATAAAAAACATTGTTTTCGTTTGACTTTGACTACCAGAGAATATTTAAAAATACCTTCTACGACAGTCCGCAGCCGTACGCTGCTACGCGGCGTAGAGCTTTTTCGTCAAATAGTGCTTCTACGATAACCTCAAAGCCTCAACCTCAACAGCCTATTGCCCCACTGCTGGCCTCCCCCTGATAAGCGCCTTATTGGCTTTTATCTCATGGAGGTAATGCCCATAATCCTCACAAACTAAGTACGTTTTACTGAAAACTGTCAAATATCTACCCGCTCCCGTTCCCACTGCCTACCGAAAACATGCCCCAAGCTAAATCAAAGAGCGCTCTACAGATTTAGGTCTCAAATTAGCAGAAGGGTAACATGGATAACGTGTCAGTGATTATCAAACAGGAATAATGAGCAAACTGAGGTTTAAGACTAATATTTACATACTTTGTGGGGTTAATTAACTACCTTACCTACGTATTATGGGCTGTCGTTATTTAATTAAACTGTGATTATTTACTCTATATCTTTGATATACACTTATGTTGTTGATTGTACCTACCTAATGAAGGTAATGACGATGTTTTCCTACAATTTTATCTAGGACAACATGTTTATTTTTCCCTACTTTGTAAGATTATTTCTCTCTAATGACCTTTCTTTTTTAATGTCAGTAATAGGATTTATTAGAGGCCCGCAAAAATACAGTAGTACAATACCTGCTATGGAGTTTTTGTTATATATCACTGTAAATGTATACTTTACACGCAGATGGGTACAGTGTATGTACCTATCTACAATCTGCTACAGAGTAGAAAGTGAAAACCGTTTGCATAATTTGCTTTAAAGTTTAAGGAATATAACAAATTAGTTTTCGAGTTAAGTAGTAATATGCAGAGTATTAATTAGATAGTTAAACTAAAACGCTTCTTTTGTGATTTTGTTCACTGACTGGTACAACCATTTTTGAAATAACGAACAAAAAAACTTAGAAATTACTCTTATATAGCAGTATCGAGACAAATGGAAGGAAATGAGAAGCCTACACATAAGACAGTACCGGTTGAAAATAATAAATACATTGTTTCTATTATTTGATTTTATTTTTCTTTGTGTATTAAGATTTTCTTGGCAAAGTATTTTACCCCTGATATATTATGTCAATAGAAGAAAATAAACCGCTTTTTCTATCGCGTAAGCATAAGAGAGGTTTATATGTAGGTAAGGAGGTAATTGTATAATAAAACGAACTGGTTAAACTCCTCGCGAATGTGAAGAGGGCTGTGCCTAGCAATGGGAAGACCAGGGCTAAAAGTAAGTAGGTAAGTTGTGAGTAAGTTATTTATTTTGAAGAAACAACTCTTCGTTTCAAATATTACTGTACCCAAAACTGCTCATGCCATAACCCTTAATCCCTTCATGGACAGGTCTACTAACTATCAAACCCATATCAGTAACAAGAATAAAAGGTCCATGTCCGCGGGCTATAATCAAGACACGGGCCTAATTTACCCCGAGACTCGCCCGAGCAGCAGCGATCCGAACAGTTTCATCTAACCCATAAGACTAGTTTGGGCGTAATTCTGTTTAACAAAAGGCAAAGATAGAGTGAGGTTACGGCATCGATCGAGATAAGGAGGTGATATATTCTAAAGGGTAGGGAGGGTTAACCACTGGTGAAACATATCGAATGAAATTAATCGACTTGTAAAGGATTATGTAGTAGGGGATATGAATCCGAATAGGTAATTCACCAATCATAAACGAAAAATATTGGAATAAAAGTGTAAGGGGATTTTTTTTTGTCAAAGGATGACATACAATTAAAAATACAGTAACCTAGATAGTTAAAAGTTAGGTTATATCTGAAAAATACCGACTGATCAATTTGTCGTGCCACGTGCTATACTGTGCCACGTCTTTATACATAATACAGTGTGTTTAATCAGGATGCGAACTAGCGATGCAGTATTTTCATAGCATGTGCTATTTATTGAATGACTCATTCAGTCATAGATCGAGAGACGGTCAAAACCCGGATTTCTGCTTGATGAAAGTTTTATTATACGATACCCGCGTATAATCCACGCGCTTTCAGATTAGGACGAAACCTTGTCAATGTTAATATTTGACTTCGCATTTCTATCAGGGATGTTTGCAGATGCACATGTCGATGACATGAACTCAATTGTTCGCAAAAGGATCGCGTCCCTGATGCGCCGCACCTGCGCCAGCACCCACAGCTTACTTAAAATTGTAAATGATAGTTTTAGTTTCAATTCTGGCATCATGAGTCAATGGGTTGTAAATCAACATCGGCCACTCGCCCCACTAGTAACCCAATAACTTTTGACATTTAAATAAAATATAATTTGCTCACTATATTAACATGACATCATATTTGAGATTATTATTATTATTATTATTGATTGATTTATTTTGTTTTGTAATTGTACTAACCATTCTCAATTTTAATAATATTGTGTTACTAACAAAATGGATGAATGTCTGAATAAATAAATTTTCAATTTCAATTTCAATTTTCAATTTCAATTTCTGGTTCACCATCAGCGCGTTGTGGGAATGAAATGGAAGTTTGTCAATGTAAATGTACGACCTTGTTTCAGTTCGCAATGTCCTACCCTATTCTGAACGCAGAGCTACTGCTGGTACCTACTACGTATAGTCACATAGGTAAACAATAGACTAGAATTTCGGGACACGTTAGATTTTCGACAGGCGACAGTTTTAGCTTTCCGTTTATGAACTTCGCGGCGCAACTTTACCGAATATGAGCTGTTTCTAATTCACTTCCGCGTGCCTCTGCACACCAGCTCTGCCCAGCTCTGCAGTTAGAAAGTTCATCACGGCCATACCGCAAACTGGGCTTCACCACGATTATTCAGTAGCTTTACTCTTTAAAGTTCATTCGATAATTTTGAAATCGAAACCTATTTGCACGATAATCATAACATATGTATATCCACAAGTTATCGTAATGTATGTCTTTTGTTTTCTCACTTATTATTCTCACACTTAATCTTACTTATTGCTTTATATATATATAAATGCGAAAGTTTGTATGGATGTATATTTGTTTTGGCGTGACCTCTTCACGCCAAAACCACTGAACGAATCGGGCTGAAATTTTGGATAGCTGTTATTCTAATCCTGGAATCAAACATACCTACTTTTTATCCAATAATTCAGTTCCCATGGGATAGAAATAACCTCTAAAAGTTTATAGAAACAACGAATGCGAAACGGCGGGCATAAACTAGTTTTTTAATAAGACAATAGGATAACACTTTCTTTTTCAGCTATGAAATTTTGTCTCCATTTCTACTTTTGCCTTCAAAAAACAAATACAGCACGAGACATCTCGATCGTGTTTTGTTTTTTATTCATATTTATTTAGAGGACCTTGAGTCAGAAAGTCGTAAAGAAAACAATGACACGACCTTTGCACTACCGATGGACAATCGAACTTGCAAGTCCGCCGACAAAAAGATACACATACCGCACAGGGCCTCAATTCCACTAATTTCAAAACAAAATCTTCAGTTGCACCGTTTGATTAAGATCGGCCTTGTCGATTGTCGATCACTTTGATTGATTTGATATTCTACTAACATTTCACGACAATCCCTCCGATGCATTATAGCGTCATTATTGCAGTGTGGCCATATAAATCATCAAATAAATCTCTGGACAGACCAAAATAATTTTGAAACTCTTCACTCATAATTATAAGAGGTTTTAGGTATCTCTAATATTTTAAATGATTACTATACTGGCCTAAAAGTCTATTTACATCGTTCTCCAATACTTAAAACGCAATAAAATCACAATTTTAATAAAACATTGTGTGTGGTAGGCCTTAAATGACAGAGACAAAAGAGTTTAACACGTTCTGTGCCCTGTCGATCAACGGTGTCCGTCTTCAGTAATTTTTCACGGAGCCATATGAAAAACATAATTTTTCAAAATTTTATCGATCTTTTGTTGTAGTTGTAATGATAGATACGGTAAAATTAGTGAACGTTACGGCCTCTGCGGACGTAAAAGTGATTTTCCGTTGCGGGGGGGGGGCCACGCGGCCACAAAGTAGCCCAAACCGCGGGTCTTACTACAACTCAACTCGCGCGCAAAAAAAAATTTTAAACTGTTCAAAACAATGAAAAATATCTGTTACATTAAAATAATTCAACTATTGAATGTATTTTATTGACAAAAATTCAATTTCACTAAAGCTTAGGTACTTTCGATTTATGGGTTTTATAGGTAATTTTAGCTCAGATAAATATTTTTCAAGGACTAGTAATGGTAGGTAAGAACCATATTGCATGGCGATAGAGGGCCAGGCGGGTCACCTTTCATATAAACTAGTACGCTGGTAATATCCGCCGGCCTGCTAGGACAGATCTAAAATTCTTCTGATGTCTGGGCGTCACGGCTCGAATGGATAATTAATTTGTGGGGTCACTGTGGGCGTCGCGGCTCGAACGGAAAATCTTAGTTTTTCCTTTGGCATAGAACGTGTTAAGTTGGAGTCAGAGTGTAGGTTTGACAGTTAAGATTAGAACAAATTTTCGTATTCCACTGTGCAATTGCTGTCCAATCGCTGGGGACACTGAGCAATTATAGGTATTCTACTAATTTTCTGACAGCTCTTCCAAATGTAATTTAGTCTATGGTTGGTGATTGACGTGTCATTGAGCAAACATAGCTTTTGTGTTGATTTTGTAGTGATTCTTGTTCAATTCGAAAGCCGACAAAGTGACAAAAATGATTTTGTTGTAAAAAAAAATGCATTGTGCGCCTACAAATATTAATGACCGATCATCGCCTTGTCGAGCGCCAAAACCGCCGAAGCTAAGCTCTCCTGCGAGATACGCTGGACCCCTTGCAGGATCTTGCCGAAAGCGGTTTTTATAAATTCACTTATAAAAACCTATCCTTGGCAAGGGGGCAAAACTAGTAGCGGAAGCGCTCACTCCTCGTAAGGAACGCCGCCGCCGTAGTGATGACAAAGGTTAGTAAAAAAATATTTGTTGATGATATTCCCTCTTCCTAAGTTTTTTAATATTGATGGTAACTAGGTAGTACCTACCTACAAATAAAAACTATTTATTTTGCAGATATTGACTGCACTGGCTTTTCTCGCCACATGATCCTACCAAACGTTGGTTGGCAAGAGTGCTCTACACAATGTCTCACAGAAGAAGAATAGCCAGGGATTGAGCGGAGTGTAAACGACTGGAACTAGCCTTTTCGAGAAGCACACGGTACCTACTGAGGGACATCCTCTAAAAGCTGAAGGAGGCCTTGTGTCAACCAACACGTTGCACCAAGATTTGTAGATAAATTACCCATGTTAAATATTGTGGACAAAACTATGGTTATGTAAGTAGGTACTTACTGATTAAATTAATAAACCGTTTAAGATTTTTAACTGTGTCTTTGTTGTACTTTTGTAGATTTTATGTTACGGTACCAACAGTTTATACATGAGCCCTTGTGGGGCATACCTCAACCTCAACATTCTCCACTGCTGGACGCAGGCCTCCCCCACATAGGCGTCATATTGGTTTTTATCTCATGGAAGGTAGTGCCCATAATCCCCACGCTGGGCATGCGGGTTGAGGATCACAGTTCGGTGGTGGAAGTACTGCAGGAGGTGCTGCTACCCAACACCGGTGGATTTCTCTTATTCGCCTCTTACGACACCTGCGGAAAGAGTTGGGGTGGTGCAAATTCTAAGCCGATACCACACAGCGTAGCCGGCACCACACAGCGTGGGGCACAACAATATTCAACTTCACTGTAAAAGGCAGCTTATTATAGACTATTTTTATTTTAATAACAATATTCAAAGTCATTGTAAAACGGCAGCTAAATAAATGCCCTTTTACTGTATATCTTTCTGCTATAATTCACTTTTAGTACAACTAAATCCTCATAACAATATACAATAAAAATCTTCTTTCACAAAATAACTACTACATCTTAGGTAAAACTAGCTTCTTCATCTTCGAAGTACTCGCCTTTCTTCAAATATCGAGTTTCTGTTGATGAATGTTTTTCCAGACTCTTGACTCTTAGCGGTCTCATGCTGCCGCTGTAGTACTGAAGAGTTTGTAAACTTGTATTAGTAAACATCTATTAAATATCATCATCGTATAAGTCTACTGTTGCCACATAAGTCGACTTTTCGCGAGCTTTCTTAGAACTGCAAAAAGGAACGGTAGATTTAATTGGTGCTTACAAAATGATAGCTTTGTGAAGGTACATAAAAAGTTTGTTGAAGTTCTTACCAGTCTCGAATCTTGCTTGGCCCTTACTTCTTGGGAAGATATTATGGCCTTTTGTGTGCATATGCGACGCAAAATGCTGGCAGACTTTTTGAATGATTTCATTATTCTTAGCCGAGCGTCAATGCTTTGTGGCACTCAAGGTATATGATAGAGGGCCTTAACTTGTTGAGTAACAGCTATGTCTAATATTATTTATATGCTTTTCAATCGCAATTCCGTTAAGAAAATATTTATTTAGAAAACGTTGATTCGACTTTGACAGCATAAACTTATTGACGTCTTGTCTGTGTCGTGTAAGGCCCATAGAGCTAGATAATTAGTCCATAAGTAAGCGCTGCCACGCACGAATGTTTTTGAATTTGTGATTTGCTTGTGTTTTAAGTGTTTGGCAGCGATGTAAATAGACTTTTACGCCATTACAACAATAATTTTAAATATAAGATACCTAAAACCCCTTAATTATGAGTGCAGAATTCAAAAAATATTTCATCCGCCCGGCGTTCGTTCATAGACTTATTTTATGTTGCATATGGCCACACATAACGTACCACTGATATCAATACTGAATAATAATATAACTGTCTTACTGATATAAATCGTAGAATTGTTAGTAGAATACCAAATTAATGACAGTCAAGATAGCGATCTTAATTGACAGACACCGCTGTAACATTTTTCTTTGAAAAAGTAGAAATTGAGCCCACTAGTAGAATTTCTTTGTTTGCTTTCTGTCCCTAACGATTGGAGAGCCAATGCTGAGTAAAATACGTAAACTTGTATTAATCATAACCGTCAAAGCTACGAAAGACACGTGAAAAAGATTGTGCCATTTGGTATTCTACTAAAATACCAAAGTTATCAATTGCGGCAAATGAAGTCGCGAAACCATAATATTTTGACACAATTGTATTAATAGAATTGGGCCCCAGGTCCCAAGAACATATTCCATATATTACAACATAATCCAGATCGTTCCGCAAACATAACAAAGTTTTTACTTTGCCCATAAACTTAAACGTTATCAAGTTATTCTTGCGGAAACAATGGAAGAAAGTTTCAGATCTGGAGAAAAATACACTGAGATCCCTTCAACAGGAGAGAGGTACATTTGGCGTAGATTGATAGGCTGAAAGTTTTCTTACCGTTTCGCTACATTTGTAGCGAAAATCAAATAGATAATTATTGGTACTCTGGGTATTGAGGTATTAACGATTGATTTATTGATACGGCTGGCTGGTCAAGCTAAAGATAGGACGTTATTGAGGTAGGCATGTCCAGCAGTAGACTAGCATAAGCTGATGATGATGAACGTTCATTATTCAGGTAAATTGAAATTGACGGTTCTTTTTTACTTGAATTTTCACGAAAAATCTGGGTATATATTATTACTTTTGCCGCCAAGCAACATTGCAGTGTTCTAGTTTGAAGAGCGTGTGCATCGAGGTGCGAGACAGGTCACAGGAACACTAAGCTGACGTACGCCTCCGTTCGTTTGACAGCCGCGTGACATCGAATTTCCTTTGGGCGTTGAAGTTCGTGTCAATATCGTTGATTGAGAAATTCATCATCAATATATAAATAGCTCACGACTGTTCAATATTGAACGGTGTGGTTATTCAGATAAAGAAGTATTATATTACCGATACGTAAAGCAAAATAAAATGCAGGTCGTTGTTAGGTAACTTGCGTGTTTATTAAGCTAAATAAACACACAAACCTTTTCTATCTGAATCCTAGAAAAGTAAACAGAAAAAGGCATGTAATTTAAACGAAATGAGCATGCATTTTGGCTTTGCCCGGGCTTAGTAAGTAGAGAGCATTTGGAAGTAATTCAGCGCTAGCCGAGGGCAGCGCCTAGTGCATTGAGAGTGGAGGCAGTAAAGGGAATGCCACATGAGCTGCATCTCTCGAGAATGAAGACAGGGTTAGGCTGTGTCTACAGTGACATGTAAAAAGCGGTTGCAGCGAATGCCTCGCACTTTGGCTGTTTTTATTGAATAGAACGAAATAGAAAAAATATTAAAGTGTCAGCTTAATATTTCTTTAATTCGTAAACATACAAAAAAGGCTACCAATTAAATATGGCTTCGCATTATGACTTTAATGAAGCTTTGCCACTTTCTGCTAAACTCACTCTGATATTTAGTTACTCAGGTTAGAGCCGGTCTGAGGAGGACTCTGATGTAAATCCAGCTTTATATTCTTTGAACACATAACTAGATTTGTTGTGAAACAATCTGTCCTTTTGCGTTGGTATTTATGAAATACTTTAGTTTCTCTTTACTTTTTAAAATTTACCTTTTATTAGACTCGAAGCAGTGGTCAAATATTGCCTCGTCGTAGCTGCGTGCTACGTCGTAGCTGCGTGCTACGTCATGGCTGCGTGCTGCGTCATGGCTGCGTGCTACGTCATGGCTGCGTGCTGCGTCGTAGCTGCGTGCTACGTCATGGCTGCGTGCTGCGTCATGGCTGCGTGCTACGACGTAGCTGCGTTCTACGTCGTAGCTGCGTGCTACATCATGGCTGCGTGCTGCGTCATGGCTGCGTGCTATTTCGTGGCTGCGTACTACGTCATGGCTGCGTGCTGCGTCGTAGCTGCGTGCTACGTCGTAGCTGCGTGCTACGACGTAGCTGCGTTCTACGTCGTAGCTGCGTGCTACGTCATGGCTGCGTGCTACGTCATGGCTGCGTGCTACGTCATGGCTGCGTGCTACGTCATGGCTGCGTGCTACGTCATGGCTGCGTGCTACGTCGTAGCTGCGTGCTACGTCATGGCTGCGTGCTACGTCATGGCTGCGTGCTACGTCATGGCTGCGTGCTACGTCGTAGCTGCGTGCTACGTCATGGCTGCGTGCTACGTCATGGCTGCGTGCTACGTCGTAGCTGCGTGCTACGTCGTAGCTGCGTGCTACGTCATGGCTGCGTGCTACGTCGTAGCTGCGTGCTACGTCATGGCTGCGTGCTACGTCATGGCTGCGTGCTACGTCATGGCTGCGTGCTACGTCATGGCTGCGTGCTACGTCATGGCTGCGTGCTACGTCGTAGCTGCGTGCTACGTCATGGCTGCGTGCTACGTCGTAGCTGCGTGCTACGTCGTAGCTGCGTGCTACGTCATGGCTGCGTGCTACGTCATGGCTGCGTGCTACGTCGTAGCTGCGTGCTACGTCTTGGCTGCGTGCTACGTCATGGCTGCGTGCTACGTCATGGCTGCGTGCTACGTCATGGCTGCGTGCTACGTCATGGCTGCGTGCTACGTCATGGCTGCGTGCTACGTCATGGCTGCGTGCTACGTCGTAGCTGCGTGCTACGTCATGGCTGCGTGCTACGTCGTAGCTGCGTGCTACGTCATGGCTGCGTGCTACGTCGTAGCTGCGTGCTACGTCGTAGCTGCGTGCTACGTCGTAGCTGCGTGCTACGTCGTGGCTGCGTGCTACGTCATGGCTGTGTGCTACGTCACATATTGGTATTTCAAGTAACTTATACACAAATTACGAAATACAATGATGGTTCCGAACTAAACTCGACACAAATTAGATTCCTGTCATACGCACCCATGAGTGGCAAGTTCAACAAATCGAATCTAATTATATAAAATAAATGGAGGAAAGCGCAAGGCTACCTGTCAACTAATATAAGGACAATAACATGAGCTAGAGAAACTTTAGTAAACAGTCCATCGACTCACGTTCACTTATTTAGTTGTACAACTAGAAGGCACCGCTTCAGAACTAACTTGTTCACTGAAGTATCAGAATACTTTAGCGGTGACACGAGAATTGTTTCACTTAGGATCCATTATCTGAGAATTTCTTGCAAAGTTATCTGGACTTCGGGTGACACGATTCCTGCAGTTCTGTTCAGTTCACATTCCAGATAGCTACGCGTACGTCATCTGCCCGGTGAGCTGCCCCGGGCCCCGGGCGTTCAATATTCATAAAGTTTGTTAGTTCACACTATTAGAACGCAAAACGATGGTACGAACGAATCTCAAAGGCGATTAATAAAATTAAATACCCTGAATAGTTAAATTATAACACAACAACTACCACGGAAGAAACTTCTATATTATATACTAGCTGTACCCGCGACTTCGTTCGCGATTGCCATAACTGCCGACTAACGATGCGACGATTCCATTGTCATACTGAAGCAGTTGTATTGCAGAATTGGGCTCCTGATCCATTTGACTGGACCACCGTAATTATTTTTTCGTTAGTAGGTAGGTACAGTTGGCTGTATACCACAGTAAAAAAAAATCTGTTTTCCAGTTAGTTTAATTGGACCACTTACTCCAACTAAACTTGGGTAGTACAGTTAACTGGACCAGCTAAACCACCATATATCATGTAAGGTAGGAACCTAACTTATTTTTCCAAGACGCACACATTAGTTAGGTTCCTACCATAGTAGGTAGGTCTTGGAAAAATAAATAGACAGGAACTTACCTACCCTTTATCTACTATTTTTTTTCTTCAATCTATTGATTGTCTACTCGACTTTCTACTGATTTAGTCAAATTCGATCTTGCAACACTGTTTCTAACAAAAAGAATGCATGAAATCGGACGATGCGTTAACGAATTACAACTAAGAACACATTTTGACTTTTATCCCCTCTCCCAAGAGAACCGTGCCTATAATGATATGCCAGATAAAATGCATCCTCGTAGTATGAGCTCAAATCATGCCAAGTTTCATTTGAATTCATTCAGTAGCATATTTTTACTTTCATCCACTCTCCCAAGGGAACCGCACTGATTCCGGGATAAATAGTATTTGAATTCATTCTGTACTTTCGGCGTAATGCGCGACCAAGGAATTTGATTTTTATCCCCCTCCACGGGAAACTTACTGAATTCTGGGATAAAATGTATCTTTTCTCGTAGTATGAACTCAAATTATGCCGACTTCCATTCGAATTCATTCAGTAGTTCCGTCGTGATGCGCGGTTTAAGAATTTCACTTTTTCCTCTCTCCCAGGGGAACCTTACTGAATTCCGGATAAAATGTATTCCATGTCCTTCCTTGTAGTATGAACTCAAATCGTAACAATTCAGTCCAACTCATTCAGTAGTTTCGGCGTGACGCGCGGTGAAGGAATTTTACTTTCATCCCTTCTCCCAGAGGAACCTTACTAAATTCTGGGATAAAATGTATCTTTCCTCGTAATATGAACTCAAATTATGCCGAGTTCCATTCGAATTCATTCAGTTGTTCCGTCGTGATGCGCGGTTAAATAATTTTACTTACATCCTCTCTCCCAGGGGAACCTTACTGAATTCCGGGATGAAATGTATCCCATGTCCTTCCTTGTAGTATGAAATCAAATCGTGCTAGGTTTCATTCCAACTCATTTAGAACTTTCGGCGTCATGCGCGGTTAAGTAATTTTACTTTTATCCCCCCTCCCAGGGGAACCTGACTGAATTCCGGGATAAAAAGTATCCTATGTCCTTTCTCGTAGTATGACCTAAAATCATACCGAGTTTTATTTCAATACCTTTAGTAGTTTCGGTGTGATGCGCGGTGAAGGAATTTTACTTTCATCCCCTCTCCCAGGGGAACCTGACTGAATTCCGGGATAAAAAGTATCCTATGTCCTTCCTCGTAGTATGACCTAAAATCGTGCAGAGTTTCATTTCAATACCTTCAGTAGTTTCGGCGTGATGCGCGTTTAAGAAACAGACAGACAGACAGACAGACATGAATGAAAAACAAGATCCGTCAAGTGCGAGTGTAACTCGCGCGCCGAGGGTTTTGAACGTTTGTCAACAAATATGTACCAAAAGTACCGGTTAGAGACTTCGCAATTTAACGAATACCTAAGAATAGTAGGTTACATTTCAGATGGATCTCTCTGCATGCTTCGGTTAAATGGGTGGTTCGGTTAAGGTGGGTATTGGTAAATTTTTCGACTTTTTTCGAAATATTTCAAAAAGTATGAAAGTTACAGAAATTTGAAAAACTGGTTTGAAATGTCCAAACCGATACCTTTCATTTGATACCCCACTCGGTGGGGTAGCCCCCCTTTTGAAAATTATTCCTTTTTGACCATTTTTCAAAAAGTGTTCTTTTTACAGACTTCTCTATATTTTTCCTGTAAAATAAAGATCCATATCTACAAACGCTCTATACATTTTAAACGGATCGCTCTTCAAACTTCGGAGATAGGGGGGGGGGGAATGGGTATTTTTTCGACTTTTTTCAAAATATTTCAAAAAGTATGAAACCTACAGAAACTTGAAAAACTGTTTTGAAACGTACAAACAAATACCTTTCATTTGATACCCCACTCGGTGAGGTAGCCCCCCCTTTTGAAAATTATTCCCCCCCATTTTGACCATTTTTCAAAAAGTGTTCTTTTTTCAAACTTCTCTATATTTTTCCTGTAAAATATAGATCCATGTCTATAAACGCTCCATACATTTTATATGGATCGCTCTGCAATCTTCGGAGATAGGGGGGGGGAATGGGTATTTTTTCGACTTTTTTCGAAATATTTTAAAAAGTATGAAACCTACAAAAATTTCAAAATATATTTTGAAATGTACAAAATGGTACCTTTCATTTGATACCCCATATGACTCTGTAGGTATCTTTTAAAATTTCGGCATCACAATTTGTATGGAAAATATTCATTTTCATTTTTCATTTATTTTCATTTATGTTTCTCAAAATCTGTACAGGCGCACGAAATGTATTATTGTTTTAAATTTCAAGTTGATAGCTGCAGTAGTTTTTGAGTTATTAAGGAGGGAAAAAAGGACAGACAAAGCGAGACCATAAGGGTTTTGAAACCGATCTTCGATCATCAAAACCCTAAAAATACAGTTTTGGCTTCAGTATCGATAATAGAGGGCCCTACAAAAAAAAATTCAAAATATCTTCAATGTACAGAATTGGACCTGTTACAGTTTTATTATAAGTGTAGAATGACCTAAAATCATACCGAGTTTTATTTCAATACCTTTAGTAGTTTCGGTGTGATGCGCGGTGAAGGAATTTTACTTTCATCCCCTCTCCCAGGGGAACCTGACTGAATTCCGGGATAAAAAGTATCCTATGTCCTTCCTCGTAGTATGACCTAAAATCGTGCAGAGTTTCATTTCAATACCTTCAGTAGTTTCGGCGTGATGCGCGTTTAAGAAACAGACAGACAGACAGACAGACAGACAGACAGACATGAATGAAAAAAATACAGTTTTGGCTTCAGTATCGATAATAGAGCTACAAAAAAAAAATTCAAAATATCTTCAATGTACAGAATTGGACCTGTTACAGTTTTATTATAAGTATAGAAGATAGGTCCACAGCTGGACGCAGGCCTCCCCATGATAAGCGCCTTGTTGGTTTCTATCTCATGGGGAGTGATAACCATAATCCCCACGCTGGGCAGCGGGTTGGCAAAGCAGTTCAGTGGTAGAATTGTTCTGAGGGGATGCTGCTGCCCTCCCCGGTTGATATCCCTTAGTTGGTTTGCCTCTTACGACACCCGCGGGAAGAGTTGGTGTGGTGCTAATTCTAAGCCGGCACCACACAGCTGCAGTCAATTCGTTTTCAATCAGCTGTCGTGTGTTGTCCCGGCACGACAACGGCAGGCAGCACCATACGTCCTAATGTGGACACTGGGACACATAACCCACATACCGGAGTCGGCACTTCCGTCGAAACGGCGCTTGTTGCAAACTTTTACTGAGAGCTACTTCGGGGAGTAATTCACGCTTTTATGACTCAGTGAGTACCTTTACTGACTTTTGGCCGTTGAGGGCTATTCACGAAAGGTTGGTTATACGTTTACTTTGATATCTTAAGCTCACCTTTGCTTTGCGCTAGCATACGCGTAAAACTTCTACCTTTCATTTATTTAAACTGTTTCTAATTTTAAACACAGGGACAGTAGTTACACGTTGAGTCACAATAGAGCCAAGATTTCCTGAAATCCACATTGGAGACTTAAATTAAATGAAGTGGTCGGCAGTGGCTCTGTTTGTAGCCGCGCTGTTGGCGGAGGGTCTGTTAGTATAACTTACTAGTGCTGAATTAAGCTGCGGCGCTCTGTGGATTTTAAGATTTTGAACTCGGCGGATGCAAAGTGGATTAGAGATGTTCTGTTTATCTAACTCAAGGACCGATAGATGATCGATAGTAATCATTGACGTCATGAAATCATATCCTAACAATGTAAGAATAGCAAAAGTATGTAAAGTCGTTAGATTAAAACTCGTTAGATGTTTTTGCGGAACAATGACAAAATAACTGAACGGATCCAGCTGAAATATGCATTTATTTCTAATCAATTTAGCAGCCTTCGCTAACTTTACCGAAGAGGTCGTCTAGTTTTCAAAACAAAATTGGTTGCACAACAAGACTTCATTTATATTTTAACCACACAGGAGCCACAAACAACGTACATAGTGGAAACTAATAATAGGCTAGAGCGCTTGGGCTCAGCTGATCTAATCTATCCATACAGGATATTTATCGTTCATCTCCGTGAGTACAGATGATTCTACGAAGCAAGTGAATTGTGCAGCAGAGGAATCAGTTCTCGGAACTGGAAGATAATCCGTTTCATAGCAAGCAGACAGCATCACTGCTCGAAGCATGACAATGTGATCTATAAATTACATCAACAGTACTATTATAAACCTTCCCAATCCTTTCCCCTCCCTCTCCACTCTACTTGAACCTTTCAACATTTCTTCAAAATCCCTCGACATTTCTCGATAATTCTTTAATGCGATAATCTTAAAATGGGTTCGGAAAAGTAATTAATTTGTAATATTCAAAGGAATCCGGTTTTTGATTGAAGGTTATTGGCGATGAGTATTGTCAGGTCTTCAGGATATTGCTTTCATTTGAATTCATTACCGGGGATCGGTGGACTATCTTTGAGGGAATCTTAAATAATTGATGAACTTTTTTAAACTCATAATGTTTTATGAAAAATTAACGTTTTTTATTCTAAGTCCATCAATCATGGAATTCGTTATAGGAAGTTAGACAGAAAAGATTCTGTTAAAGAAGGCTAATTGACTTAAATCTATGTAAATATTCGAGTTTTCGAAGCATTCTACATTTGTTAGTGAGAGCGGCAGCGTATTTGAAGGTAACGATTGAATTTCCAAAAACAGCTCCATTCCTGCTTGTAAGTATTATTCCGTTTCTTGATAACAATGTTCTTGCGTAGGTACCATCCAACTGTTCTGAGACATTTACAAAACAGGTAGCTGCAATATACGCTTATATAAGACGGTTCTAAAAATCCTAGTTGACAGAGCGGACGCGACGGGCTGGCGAAGCGTGAAAGAAGTCAGGACACATTCCATTATCAACCAAAACCTCCAAAAAAATAAAGCCCAAATTTAACTAAAACAAACTACAGTATATCAGTATATTTACCTCCTGTGTTTCAGAAAATAGAGTTCTAGATGGCACGTTTTTTGGAAATTAGATTTTATCTATTGTTTGATATTCAGTCAAGGTAAGCCGTGGTCTCTCAAGTTCACAACTCAGGAACTGAATAGCAAACAAAACGCTTTTCATTTCCTTTCAAACAATTTACAGCCGGTAGAAATTTTATAACTAGCACTTTTTCCTCATCGGTTTGAATTCACTTTACAAACAATACGCAACGCGAAACAAATAAAGGACGGGATTTAATGAAAAAATGAAACGGTTTGATATTAATATCGTAAGCAATGATATTATATATAAACTGAGGTAGATGCGTTTTACCGAGGTCTGCGCGGCAAGACAAAACCAGGTGAATTCACTTGACTGAACTCAGTCCGCTCTGCGTCGCGCCGCGATACTAACGTACGTTGCGGGATTTTAGAGAAACGTAAAACAAACGAAAATGCCACATTTTGTGTTTCGAAAGTGCAAAAATTATACTGGGACAGCGTAAAAAACAGGCAGGATGTATCTTTCCATTTGTAAGTACTGTCTAGTCTATTTAAAATGGAAAATCATTAATTTTATATTAAAAAATCACTGCCGCGGCGTTGCCGCTTTGCCATTTACACGAACGAGACAAGACGTAGTGCGTTGCATTCATGAGTGACAGAGAGAACGAGATAATGGCGTGCGGTGTTGTCGGTTCGACCGACGCTAAGGGAGGTTAGGGTGATATGGGTAATATGATCACGCAATGCAACAATATTATTTTTCACCACTACTTTCCAATTATTTTTCGTAGTAGGATAATAAAGAGATGGATTTGACTTTCAACATTTGCTTCTATTTTGTTTTAGATTTCCTAAAGACGAATTAATTAGGGAGAAATGGGTACGAGTCGTTAGAACCCAAAGACGAGACGATGAATGGATGCCAACGGCATACTCCACAATATGCTCCAAGCACTTTGTAGATAAATAAATAAATAAAATTTCAGCCCGATCCGTTCATTATTTTGACGTGAAGAACTAACAAACATCCATCCATCTATCAAACCAAACTTTATTAAATTATTATCATAGTAACTAGCGACCCGCCCCGGCTTCGCACGGGTGCAAAGCTGATACAAAATATACTACAGAATCGGCCTCCCTGCCGGTACCGCTGCAACCGCCATGTCCCTGCATTTTAATTCTATGATATCTTCGAAAATATTCATTTACTTTAATTACATGCTGTAAAGGGCCAAATGAATCTATATTATATGCACAATGTTAAAATAGCTTCGTAAATAAGCAATTATTTCTCGTAAAAAGTAAAGGATATAAACTGATTATTGTGGGTTATCCCTAAGAGATAGATATATACCACTCGGACTTTTTATAGACCTTTTTAAGGTGTACAATACTGTAGTACATTATTTTGATCTATCTCGTAGGGTTCAGCCAGCGTTTGCAATGTAAGCGCAAAAAAAGTATTTATTTACGACATCACATAAGAAACCTCTAAAATTATCAGTGTTCCTCTACTATATTATGCATGTATTATACATATAAACCTTCTTCTTGAATCACTCTATCTATTAAAAAAAAACCGCATCAAAATCCGTTGCATAGTTTTAAAGATCTAAGCATACATAGACACAGACAGACAGACCGACACAGACAGGAAGCGACTTTGTTTTATACTATGTAGCGATTAGAAGGCACATAAGTTAAGTAAAAGTATTTTTTCTAGTGTACTCACATAAATGTACCTATACTAGGAATGTAATACTATAATTCGTAATAAACATTTTTATTTAAAATTTACTGTTTATTTTCTTAGTGGTGCCTCGTTACCCCCGTTTCCCCTAGTTCGTTCCTTAGCTGCTAGCCGATGACGTCATAGGCTGTCATTGGCCGTCAGCCCGCTGGCCGCTCGTGTAAAGTGTGAACAGTATGTTCATCTCTTTCTGACAACGGGGTCCTATATATCTCTGTGATCTTTTAACGTACTCAGTGATACAAATAAAGTTCCATAGTCCTATGCAGGTAGCTATAGTAAAATATCGCCATGTTTTTATTTCTTTCTAATGAGTATGACGTCTCTATAGGTAAAATCTCATTGATCGTAAGATATCGTTTCTATCTGCGCCCTGCACGGAGAGAATACCAAAGACGCTGAGACACGGTGGTATTGTGGACACGGACTGTTTCTACTAAAGATCGTGTGGGAAGAACTTTAGAATGTGTGGACGGACCTTCTCCAGCGAACAAGATCCAAAGATCTTCCCTCTTTTCTCTTCATTCTCATCACCATACGCACAATTTTGGTTAGATGTGACCGCGCGGACAGCAAGT
Source organism: Eupithecia subumbrata (assembly GCA_949316285.1). Lineage (NCBI taxonomy): Eukaryota > Metazoa > Arthropoda > Insecta > Lepidoptera > Geometridae > Eupithecia > Eupithecia subumbrata. The sequence goes on from OX438638.1 coordinate 4,983,366, forward strand.
AGGCGACTTGAGTTAAGTAACTGAAGCGATCACAATCTAGTTCCCAGAATACCCCCTTACAAAGTTATTGTATAAGTTAGCTTGCGCGTGATTGGCGGCAAGCCCGGTACAATATATGGGATTGTCGTCGAGAATACTAATCACTGATTAGTTAAATCCGAGACGTAGACATCGACTTCAGAGGAAGTTTACACGGAGATAAATGAACTTGTTCGTTGCTTCACTATTATTATAACAATCGTCTGCTTACTCTGACCTAGATGATGTGTGTGGGTTGTTCAGGATTATTAGTTTATTTTCTAATCGCTAATGTGGATTGCACATTATTACACGATGTAGTCTCAGTAGTTCGATTACAATTAAGTGGACCACCTCGGTTTGGTTTGGTTGCCCAATTGAACCGACTTTTTAGCCAATTTTTAGCAACAGTTATGTCGGAGTTGATGATACATTGCCGGTCTACATGGTACATTTTCTAAAGTGTAAGCAGTGATACTGTGGTTTTTGTGTAGTTTGGCTTAAAAATACTGATTCTGTATTCCCCACAAACATTTTCAGAAAGTGTAAATCGGAAATGAAAAAAGTTGTGTATATTCTAAATACTTCATTTAAGAAGAACAAACAAAACAAGTAACAAGTGAAGCTGAACACTTGACTTCGCCCTTTAAATCCCAAATAAACGATTTAACGAATATGAAGCAGCTTTTGAATTCAAAGTAAGAAATGAAGCCGTTTCAAAACTTGTATTTGCACTCGCCTTCATTACCATCTCAAGAGAATAATCACGCGCCTCCGAGCCGATGACGAATATTAATTATACTTTTGTTAACTTTGATTAGTATAGTTGTCCTTTGTTCTACTCAGATAGACTGTTAGAGCGTTGTTAAGGAGGCACCTGTTTTAGACTTGCGAAGTACGTGCGAAATCAGCAATCGTAGATCATCATCATTTGTAGGACTCGCAATTACGTGCGTCAGCTTTGAGCATCACACGTGACTTGGTTTGTCGGTCAAGGGGGCTTTAGGGATAAGCTGCGTGAATAAAACGTTTAAATAACGTTTAAATAAGTAACGAAGGAAATAGGATTGCTTCGTGATCGGTCACAATGAAATCGAAAGATAAACAACCAATATTTATATTGGTATTTGGGGTACACTTTACACCACACACATACACGTTAGAAAGATAAAGATCAGGCATTTCACTGTCAAAACTGTAGGTACTGAACGTACATACAGGACAATTTGACACACTCCAAAGAACGTCGACGTCATAATAAACTGAAACAAACGATTTAGAATAGAAACTTGAATGACTTCAAGTAATAGGATATTATATATATTATATTCGAACGGCTTGGCATAATGCTTGCCCCGATGCTGCTCCCCCAAAATCACTTTTGTCCCAACGGCAATGGGACGGGCCTCTGTGTGAGTTGACACGGAATTGTTTGTTACAAACGTGCTCCAGCTCTGCGGATCGTGCCCGCCTCCTGGCCGTTTCTAAATGGGAGTCAGGACATTGGTTGCAAGCATTTCCTTCATATAACACTGGTACTTTATTGGATCCCGTAACTTTCCGTATCGCAACATGTCTTCGGTTGGGTGCAAGGTGTTGCGCGCTTCATCAATGCCAGTGCGGTACTGCTGTCGAACAGCTTGGTCATCACGGATTATCGTGTACTAGGGCAGCCGGTCGGATATCTCGCCACGCCAGCCTTAACGACATCATCCGGCGGGCCTTTGTCACCGCTAACGTACCAGCTATTCTCGAACCGAATGGTCTGTTACGTGACGATGGTAAAAGGCCCGACGATATGACACTAGTCCCATGGGAGTTGGGGAGGCCCATTGTGTGGGACGCTACATGCGTCGACACACTTGCGCCTTCCCATCTTCCGAGGACATCCGTGAGGGCAGGCGCGGCGGCAGATTTGGCCGAAGATCTCAAGAGGCGCAAATATGCAGGTCTCGACAGAGCCTACACATTTGCTCCTCTTGGAGTCGAGACCCTAGGTCCGTGGGGTACCGAGGCTCTTCGGGTTTTCAAAAAATTATCTGAGCGTCTGGTCGTAGCGACGCGTGACCCGAGAGCTGGTCAGTATCTGGCACAGCGCATCAGCATTGCCATACAGCGGGGCAATGCAGCCAGCGTCTTGGGGACGCTTCCGACTGGTATTGATATGGATCAGTTGAGCTACCTGTAGATTGTTTGCAACAGTCTGCAGTTAGCTCAATTGTTTCAATTGTAAATACTAATTATATTATAATTTTCTTTGTGAATAAAGGCTTCTGCCATGTTGTATGAAATAGTAATAGGATATTGACTATATCTATTCATCTTGTTTGAATCATTTTGATGGAAACTAGATATCAAAATACATTTAAATGATATCGTAATATTTTTAAAATCTGACGAGGCATGTGTACAGCGCAGCCTGCAGGTGTACGGCGTAGCAGGTCTACAGCGTAGCAGGTCTACAGCGAAGCAGGTCTACAGCGTAGCAGGTCTACAGCGAAGCAGGTCTACAGCGTAGCAGGTCTACAGCGAAGCAGGTCTACAGCGTAGCAGGTCTACAGCGAAGCAGGTCTACAGCGTAGCAGGTCTACAGCGAAGCAGGTCTACAGCGTAGCAGGTCTACAGCGTAGCAGGTCTACAGCGTAGCAGGTCTACAGCGTAGCAGGTCTACAGCATGGAAGATTTATAGCGTAGCACAAGGCTGGTCAACCCTATGCCAGCGGACCACATTGTGCAGGTCTACATCTTAGCTGATCTACGACGTAGAGTGTCTACACATTCAATATAGACTGTTTTAATTTTTAAATCCAACAATACTTTTTATTGTTGTTGTAACAAAGCGCAGCTAGATGTCAAATTATATTGAAACATTCTAACTAGCGAAGCAACGCATGCTATAATGGATTTTATCGTTTGTTTAATAATGCTATTTTGTCATTTAAAAAAACAAACTTCATCTGACGTAATTTTTTGCCAGGTGCTAAGTCCGGCATAGACTAAACAAAGAAGCTTATGTTGACAAGGGCTCATCGATGATGATTAAAAATTCTATAATAGGATTGCCGGCAGTAATATCCTATCAATTTTTATTATCGACATACCACCACGAAGTTATCGATACATCTAAGAACAACACTAAAGTGCAATAGTTTCCGGATGGCCAGTCCGCTTCCGGTCCATACCGCACTGCGGTGATAAATGGAGGCGACGGCTTCCCGCACAAGCAAAAGGACAAATTTGATTCGTGGAGATTTTTATTCTCGTTTTGTCTACCGAATACTTGCATCTTGGATATGGAACAATTCTTTTTAATGTTCGCATTGCTACGTCTGTACAGTGTTTTACGTCATTTAAAGTGACTGTACGGCACTGTCTCCACTCCAACTTTAAGATACCGTTATTCATGGTACGGAACCTACCCTTTTCTAGGCGAGTAGATACAACTCGCACTGGTTTGGTGTTAAATAATCATACCAACTGGGTTGTTCGCTTCACCACCCGTTACTTCACATCAGTCTGTGGAGTGATGTTCGCTTGGTGGCGCTCGTGTAGGAGGTCCTTAATCTCACTAAAATGCGAGAGCAAATTACCATATGCGTAAAAGGCACCCATACAAGCGGCGAAAGGAACATGAATATTGGACAGTAGTGAAACAAAACACTGGCTGTTATAGCAAACTCACAAAAAATAAATGCACATTTGAAGACGAAAGTTTAGTTTTCCGTACACATTTTTTTCGAGCGTCCCTTTCTGCCACGTGCATATCGCAGAAGGTGACTAGCATTCGCGCGAGCACTATCTATACCTAATCCTTGTGTATATTTGGGCAAAGATTTCTAAAATATCTTTCGTAATAGATTAAAATGAACATCAATGGTGAAATAATTTAGCTTATGTGGAATATTATGTAGCTGGATGCTATTAGAGGTTTATTATGTGAAGCCTGGCGAGCAGCCAGCAGGAGAATACATTACAGCGGTGATCCGAGCGATGTCTTTTATATTACGAAACACATTTGATACGGTGGTGTGTGGTATAATCAAAGGAATAGATAACATTTTGGTTGATTTAAAATGAGCTTTATTCTGAGGCCTCGTTCACGTTCACGAATACCTACAACGTTGGTATATCGCATTCACTGCACAGCCTCTGCGGTGCGACCCGAAGGGGTGCAGCTTGAAATTTTAATAAAAACATCGCTAACTCTCAGTACAATGTGACAAAACAAACCATCGCAAACCTACTCACTAGCGGTAGCCTAATGGGGCGGCTAACCACGTGTCCGGCCGCTTTAACAATTTAATTAATGTACAACCGCTTGTGATGAATCCATTTATTTTAATACTAGCTCTTCTGCCCGCTGCTTCGCACGCGTTGTTTCTATAGAAACGTTTTAAGGTGATTTCTATCCAATGGAACTGATTTATGGGATAAAAAGTAGCCTATGTTTGATTCCAGGATTAGAATTACCTGTATGCAAAACTTCAAACCGATCCGTTTAGTAGTTTTGGCGTGAAGAAACATCCATCCATCCATCCATCAATCCAAACCGTCGCATTTATGATATTATATTGTGAAGTGTGATGATAAAATGGCATCTACTTATTTTTTGATGGTAAACGTGCGACCGTCCAGATGTTCAAATGATTATATCTGAATTGTATCTGACAGCTAGGTGGCTCTCAGTAAATATATAATGACATTGACAGGTCGACTTTTCTCCCAGAATTGTTTTTGTCGTGTCAAATGTCAGATAGTATTGCTGTCAACAAAATGTGAACATGTTGTGAGACTGTTTTTTGGGAGTTAATAGGTTTTGCCTTTGTCCGAAAAAAGCAATCAGATTACGTTCCCTACCTAAGTGGTTAACCATAATAATATCAAAAATGCGAAAGTCTATTCCTTTGTTCCCTTTTCTTTTTGTATGTATCTGAATTTTGTATTCTTGCAAAATAACGATTAATTTGATTTAATTTCAACTAAATGGCTGAACAAAAAATAGAGAAGATAAAAATGGGTAGCTCGTGAAAGAAAATAAAATTTGTTTATTTTGTCTTAGAAAGCTAAGTTATAAAATTCTGATAAAGTCGTCTGAACGAACGAAAATGACGAATGACGAAATAAAGTTGAAAAAGATCCTATTTGATATTGTTACAGAATTTTCTTTTTTTTACTTTCTGGGCCTAATTCAATTCATTTTTTATCAATAATAATGGTCTTCTTTAATTATAAAGAAACAAATAATAAGTCACAACAACGTAGAGAACATACTTTAACTTAAGTAGGCATAAATTAAATTGGGCTGTCGCCGTGTCCCCCGGGCGGGCGGGCTACAAGTAAGTAAATTTAAACAAATATTTACCAGGCAGTCTGCGCACCTGAGTCGAGAAGCGATCCATTTTATATTGGAGTATCTTATGCCCGCGGCTTTGCCCGCGCTGTTCCGAGATTGGATGTACCTACTGTTAACTATTTTGGGATACTGCGCCTACCTACTACAGTTCCGTGTACCGTGTGTTGTACCATAGCCGTTGACGTCAGTGGTCAGTGGTGTCGGGAAAGTGCATTATTAGGTGTGATAATGATAAGCTAGTCGACTCACAACAAATTTTAATTAATTACAAAACTAAACTTCACTGCACTTGATCCGGTTCTGAGCAGGGCTACTGTGAAACTGTGCGGATTCACTAGACTTACATTATTTTTAGCGCGGGCTCGATTACTTGTGTTGTTGCATGTTCAAGTTAGGTACATACACGGATCGATGAAGTACCCTTTCAAAATACTGATAAAAGTATTTTGTGCAAGGACATTCAAAACTTTTTTAAAGTTTTAAATTCATCAAAATTTTAGCTTTTACAAACTACTTTAAAACAATAAACTAATTAAATTAATAATAAAATCTATGGGTTTTTCAACTAATCATCTAACATACTTACACACTAAATTCATATCTACAGTATTCAAATTTACAACGAACACAATAAGCTAAATATATGCAACTGCAAGAAAACAAAAGCACTTAGGTTTTTTTCAGTGGTAGGTACTTTTTATTTTTCCAAGAGCTACAAAAAATATTTTAGGTATAAGAGGAGATAAGAGGGTATCGGTGACCAGAGGGGTGAGTCCAGTTGACATTAGTAACGAGACGTGATCGCGACGTCTACCTTTAGTATGGGACGTGCGTAGTTCCCTCCCTGTCCCCCTCCCCGCGACAGAGGCGCTGTACCGAACTGCAATGGGACGTCATGACCACGTCCCGCTACTAACGTCAAATAGACTCACCCCTCTGGACTTGTGCTTGTAATAGAGTGAATGATTGAGTTGAGCTCCAGAGCTTAGATTCCTTTACAAAATATAAAAACTATATATATTACTACAATTTTCATTGTGTGAAGATCAAGGCTCGCCATAACATGACCAACATGATGCGAAGTCGCTAACTGGAAGCGCTCACTGGACATCTTTATAGATAGTATACTCGTGGAGTACAGTTTCCTTATTATCGTACTTCCGAATACTTACTTACAGTATACTACACACTTTATAGGTACAATAAGGGGCATATTGGATTCCACCGATGCCATACAGTGTGTCCTGAACCACTGCGTCACGGAGTCAACTAAGGATCCTCATCCCTGACTCTGTTGGGTAGAGGTATTTGACTCAGGTCAGGTCAAGGTGGGACAAACAAACTTCACGATGGTCAGACTGGGAGCCAGGAGCGGAGACCATTAATTCTGGAATACGACACGTGTAGTGTCGTGATGGTCGTTGTGACACTAAACGAACACCATGCTATTGGTTCTCTTACACATATTATTCGATATACCCTGCCTGCCTTTCCCGATAGCTCTAGTCCGCTTTGTAAGAAAGAGACTTTTATAATTGATAAATAAATAGGTAATGCAGCTATTGTTCTACAAAATAAAATGTTTTTTTCAAAATGCCCTAGATTTGGGACACACTGTACCTTCTCTTCCTTATCTGGAAACTTTTAATGTTCCCAGTGATTATATCAGAAAATGTCTGTTCGCTCTCAATAAGGCTTTACCGCGAGTTTCATTGGAAATACAGGGCTGTAAGATATCGAACACAATGGCAACTCGATCCGCTACCGTGAACAGAGAACACTCTGTATAAAACTAAGAAGTGGATCAAAAATATACTTCCTTATTTTATTATTTATATGATATAGTTGGTATAAAAAGAAGTTATTGCGCTGTAGTAGGTAGCTATTATATAGAACTAGTTCCATTTAATCTTTCGCTTTTATAAAAAGAGTGAGGTACTTGTACCAACCGCCTAATCAAATGTAATTGATTTGAAAGGCTCACTTACAATGGCAGCTGAGTTCATAGTGAGTACATCGTAGGTAGGTATGTACGCAGATAGAAGAACAGGCTTAAGCTCACTTATGCTGGTCGATCATATCTTGATAGGTTCACGACATTTTATCGAGTATTGACTCTATAGTGTTAACGTTAGAATACTTATTTGTTTTATATAAATAAACGAACTGTCAAAACCCAACCGAAAACGATGGAAACAAAATCTTGCACAGAGTAGAAATCCGTAGATGGATATGAACCCGCTCGTTCAATTTGCTAATTCTCCCACTACGCCAAAGATGTACCCTAACCCGTCTCATCACCGCGTCTGTCGCTACATCCCGTAAGTATACCAACACCTAGGTACATGTAGCCCGGAGTTAAATAAAGTTTTAGTGCAGGTTTTATTGCGGCGTTACTGTTACCGTCCTAGAAATAACAGCGAGAATCCAGTTATGGAAGCTGATGGAGGGAAGACGAGTTTGTTGGAGGAATTTCATTTAAATTCCAAACTCTGGCGGTGGGGAAAAAATCTGAAGTGAAGTATTTGCACATTTTTTAGGAAAGTTCGAATGACAACCGGCAGTGATTAGGTATTTTTACTAATATTTATGTCACACTAATTTCTTTATCTTTGGCCACCCAATGCAGATAAAAAGCCACCACATATCACACTATATCACAGAATACGTGTTATTAAACATAGTCATGGTAGGTATTAGGTATTAAGGCGCAAACAGTAGCTGATCGGTCTTTTTTGGAGGCTTTCTACTCATAGAGGAGTCAATATTATGTGCTGAAAAAAATATATGTCATTCATTGATTTTTCTAGCACGTGTTCTGTGCTTACATGGTACTACGTTAATACAGTACTAGTTTCTGCCCGCAGCTGCTTTGCAAGTTATCGTTATAGTTTTCGAATAATCTTATTATAATTGACGACCTTTGTGGCGGAGCGGGCGAAGGTCCGTCATGAATCAATATACCTAATGATACACTCAAAAATATTAATCTGAATAGACCATCGGGTGTAAAGTTTAGGTGTTTGTAAGCTCCTCCCTAGTGGATCATACATTACGGATTCAACCGCTTTAAATAGAATAGAAAACGTGTCTTGCGTCCCGAGGTCAGGCACTTGCTGTACACTCGCCTTACTATAGGCGATCCTTAAGTTTTCAGAATCCTTGAAGTTGATTTTTAAAGTATTTTCTATGATGGCCTCAGCATGTTAAGAATTTTACAACCTCTTTGGAAGATCCAGCGCTAGACTTAGGACAACGTAGAAAGATTTAGTGTTACCTCTTTGTTTGCCTAGACGCACGATGACAAAGGGGCTTGCAGAATTTTGTACGAAGGGTGGCTCTTAACTTTGTTTTTTTTTTTCAAAATCGCTGCGCATTCCCGGAATGTATTATACGGAAAATTGAGAGTTTTCCAACAATTACTTTCCCAATCGACTGTACCTCTGAAGTACTCTGCATCGCGGCGTCATATTATATTAACGGTATGGCAGTACTAGAGCGATGCTAAAACGATATCAAGTTGCCGAGAGGGGTTACTACGAAGGGCATTCATGAATATTGAGATGCGATTCAGGCAGCATTAAATAAGAGCAGTCCTGAGAGAGAAGGAAATTAGCCCTCAAAATTTCACCATGATACATGACGGGTAATTCTGAGGTTACATTTCTTTCTAAAAATTATTACCGAGTAATTTTTCACTGAAGATGTTACTGACTAAATAATTTCGAGTTTGTTTCGACTGAAGAGAAAGGTTTACAGCTCTTGAGATACTATTATTATATCCAAGGGGAATAAAGACATTGCCATTCAATGTATGCATGCCTTTTGAAATCTGCTTTAATAATAAATATAGGACTTAGAGAGAAACAAAAACAAATAAGTTTCGCATTGTACATATTCTAAGTTTAGCAGATGGGACTGCAATCCATTACCAGAATACCATCTACTCCACCGTGTCGTGCATAATACGATGCGGTCTCCGGAATACATTCGAGAGTGTAGTCGTTTTACAGGCCCCGCAATGCAATCTGGCCCGTGATGCATGGCATATACTCAGTCTTCTGCTAAATTTAGCTTATTTTATAACGTAGAGTTAGTACGCTACGTGGGAACGAGGGTTACCAAGTTAGAGACGATCCGAACACTTGGCTGAAAGGGACGATTGAAGGTGAACCAAAGACCATTAACAAGCGGTGGCCCTAGAGCACAGCACAGTGCTGGTAGCTGGCACACGACGGGGATATAACGGAACTAGTATAGGCCTAGGGCTTCGCATGCGTTGTTTCCATGGAAACGTTTAAAAGTGATTTCTGTCACATGGGAACTGATTTATGGGATAAGCCCATGTTTCATTGCAGGATTAGAATTACTTGTATAAAAATTTCAGCCCGATCCGTTCAGTAGTTTTGGCGTGAAGAGGTAACAAACATCCATCCATTCAAACTTTCGCATTTATAATATTAGTGTGATAGCGTATTAAAGAGGAGGCCTATACCTATACCCAGCCGTGGACACAAACGAGCTATAACGGCCAGAAGTGATGATGGTTGATAATCTAGAAAGGTGGGACTGGATCGTCACACCACAGTGAGTGCCTGCAGACGCTGAGGCAGGCCGACACTAAAAGATCTCCACTCTATCTGGAGGTTTATTTCTTCACGCAAAATCTACTAAACTGATCGAACTGAATAAATACGGCTAGACCTACCAATCAACCTGTTAAACATATAAGGCTTTGTTATCCAAGAAAAGATCTCTCAAAGCCGCAAGTAGATGCTAGTATAAAATAGAGGCAAAGCCGGTCTTCATTAATTATCCGTACCATCGTAACATTTCGTAGAAGGCAGAATTAAAATTATGGAAGCATAGAGGGCTTGTTCTTTGAGGATTTTTACTTTTATTTTAGAAACGTGATACTTTGTTGAAATAATGCGGCTTGAAATATTCATATTTAATAAACAGGTAAGAGAGGCTTCACTTATACTCTTCTTCTATAGCAACAAAGAAAATAACAATAAAATAATGGAAATAAATTAGAACTCGTATTTACAATTGAAACAATTGAGCTAACTGCAGATTGTTGTAAAAATTCTACAGGTCTATTATTCTACAGGTAGCTCAACTGAACCATATCAATACCAGTTAGAAGCATCCCCAAGACGCTGGCTATATTGTCCTGTTGTACGGCGATACTGATGCGCTGCGCCGGATTCTCAACAGCTCTCGGGTCACGCGTCGTTTCGACCAGACGCTCGGTATTCCACGGATCTAGGGTTTCAACTCCAAGAAGCAAATGGCAAGCATTTCTGTCGAGATCAGATTTTTTTATGGACACCAGGCCTTCGTTTGACCGCAATCTCACGTGATGGAAAGCGAAGATGTGACCGACGGCGTATCAGGAAGGTCTAGAAGAAACCTATTGACCCTTTTCTTGAAGTGACCAGGTTGTAATTGGCCGGGAAAACAGAAGCAGGAAGCGAGTTCCATTCCTCAGCGGTGCGGATAATGTAGGCGCAGAAACATCGCTTAGTGCGAGTTAGTTACAGAGACGGAAGTACTGTGTAGGCTTAGTAATAGAGTTTCGTTTGCACTCTGCAGGTACGAAACCCTTAAAAAAAAAACATTTTAAAACCTAATTATTTACCTAGAAGGAAGAAAAAGTTGTCAACATTTATAAAAAAAAGCTTTATTTAAATTTTTCCATCCGCATAAACTCCAATCATAGTCAGACATAGGGCGTTCTGTCGTGCGGCGACTGTACGCCATAAGAAGTGACGGTAAGTCGCACGGCGCGACTTGGACGAGCACGCCGAGCGATAGCTCGCTGCACCAGAATGGAGTTAAATCTAAATCAGCGCATAGGCCGTATCTGTCTCTGTTAATCAGAGGCTGTGGAGGAATTAAAGCGACTGTTATTTGTTTTAGTGTATTTATTGAAGTAAGCACGACTTTTTAAAACTAATTAAAATGAAATTTATTCGACTCTGTCAGCTAGCTAGCCACATAGATACGAGCACAACCAAGCTCTTTAAACTGAAAAGCAAATATTAAACCTACTAAGTAATTTTTTTTTAAGTTCTGTCGTCTCTCTGTTTTCCCTGAATCCGTTACAAAAAGGATTTTAAGTCAAAATCTTCACTGAGAGGATTTTCTACCTTAAACCCTTTGTTCACCTTATTCTCCAAAGGGGTTTTTGTCCTTAACCTTTCACATCCATAGTTTCTACTTTGTCAAATGAGGTTTGAAGGTTCCTCTATGAAAATACTTATGTAATGTAGGTACTTACTTACCAAAAATGTACCCTTCCACTACCTACCTAATATACAATGTGTATTTTCGAACCTTGATCAAACGAAATATGCGGATACACGACATAAATTTATCGATAAATATCGGATAAAAAAAATTTATATGTTGCCTATTAAAAAAAAAAGCCGATTGTATAAATTTTTTAATGAAAACTACTTCATCTGGTTTTTTCTTCGTTTCTGTTTGAGTAAACGGTGTATTTTATTCAAAGTAGTCTCATTTGAAAGCTAGATAGTTTACCTAGCTATGAAAATTAAAAAAAAAATACAATTTTGGGACATAAGCCTAGTAAAAATAATTTAGTTTGTACAAATTTAACAAAAAAATCGATTTTTATTTTATCTTTGATCTGTAACTTTAAAACTGGATTATTGAGGTGTACTTTTTTGCATGTTGTATTAAACTTCATAATTTATTCTACAAATCCTCCAAAAAGTATGGGTCTACTTTTTTTCGTTGTCATGTTATTCGCCATTTGAATTAGGTACTTTCTGCCTTGTACAAAGATCAACAGGAATCTACATTCTGCACGCTTTGAAAATGGAAGTGATAAACATTCCTTTTTAAAAAAAATTCACAGCACACACATTTCAAATTGGTTATTGGTATCTCTCCACAGAATAAGATCACAGAGATTGAGGACAAGACGTCTTTGACGCAATAGCCACGAACAAAAAACAGCTCGGCCGTTGTAATCTGGCTCGTGTAAATTCAGCACTATTCGAAAATGGAAGGGGTACAAACCTTCCTTTTTCAAAATTTTCCACACACTGGTATGGGATGTATCCATCTGAAACGCTATTCTTCGGGTACTAGTGGTAGGATCTTGATAGACCAAACGCAGCACTTGTTCCTCCATTTCTGCTGATAGAATGGGAGCACGTTCACGAGGTAGGCGTCGTAGTCCTTTCTCACTGAACTCTTGATGTACGGCTATGAATACTCTGTAGTCAATGGCAGGTCTTGTTGGGAAACGCTCATGATATTCTCGCGCGGCAGCACGAGCATTGCCATTGCAAAATCCATAAACATAATGGATATCCGCTAATTCGCGAGCAGACAACGCATCCAACGTAGAAGTCATTACGATAAAAATAATTTAGCGTATTCAGGAATCGATACAAGAATAAACTGAGATACCAATAACCAATTTGAAATGTGTGTGCTGTGAAAATATTTGAAAAAGGAATGTTTATCACTTCCATTTTCAAAGCGTGCAGAATGTAGATTCCTGTTGATCTTTGTACAAAACAGAAAGTACCTAATTCAAATGGGGAATAACATGACAACGAAAAAAGTAGACCCATACTTTGTGGAGGATTTGTAGAATAAATTATGAAGTTTAATACAACATGCAAAAAAGTACACCTCAATAATCCAGTTTTAAAGTTACAGATCAAAGATAAAATAAAAATCGATTTTTTTGTTAAATTTCTACAAACTTAATTATTTTTACTAGGCTTATGTACCGAAATTATATTTTTTTTTAATTTTCATAGCTAGGTAAACTATCTAGCTTTCAAATGAGACTACTTTGAATAAAATACACCGTTTACTTAACCCTAGATCACTAACCATTCGTAAAAATGACGAGGAGTACCTGGAGCATTTAGTGTTTCGGTATGTTCCCGACCTCTGCCACCCTACCCGTTTCTAATACCTTCCTAAATTGTATTATTAGAGACCTAGAGTCACTTATTGCGGATGCACATATGTTGAAACGAGATATAACGAGTTATAAAAAATTCAGACTGTAACTTTGCACACAAATATGAAGCCAAATCATCGGTGAAATCATGAATATTTATGGTTTTCAGGTAAGCCATTCAAGGTGTTCCCAGAAATTTTAAAACTTGCAGCTAATATCCTACAAAAAAAATCATAAGACCTTGAACTTCTGTAAGGCAGCAAACAAGCGATTTGCAGGGAGCATATTGTTTATGGGTTTACTTACTATTCTTTTAAGTTATTTTCGAAATAGACCCTTAAGTTTTACTCAGAGAAGGCTAAACGTTCTAATTATGGTTGTTTTGTCTCATTAATAAAAACTGAATAACAAAATATTGATGTTTTAAGTCGTCGTAAAATTTACGAATGGTTAGTGATAACGTTACTCGAAATTAAGGTTAGTGAGCTAGGGTTAAACAGAAACGAAGAAAAAACCAGATGAAGTAGTTTTCATTAAAAAAAAATATTAAACGGGCTTTTTTTTTTAATATAATTTTTTTTTATTCAATATTTATCGATAATTTTATGTCGTCTATCCGCACATTTCGTTTGATCAAGGTTCGAAAATACACATTGTATTGTTCGCTGAATCAGGAGGGATTATTTAAAAACTTGAGAGCCTAACAAATTAATTTTACAAAACTCGCGAATAGCTTTAACCCTCTTAACTTTAACACGACTGCTCCGATTTCAAACAACTCATCATTTCATCATTTGATGAAACCTTAATTGAAATCGGTTTATCAAAAATCAATTACCAACATGCGTTAAATTTATAATCTTCTTTTTGTAAATGGTTATAAAACCATTAGGATAACCTTCGGGCTCAATGCTTGCTTAAAACATTACCAGAGGTTTCACTCGATGGAAAACCTTTTACCTAAACACATATTACCAAAGAAAATTACCAAAATTAGCATTCCTCAGCGATTCGTCCGAACAAACAGACACGCCCTTCGTTCGATCTAATGGAATATGCCTTTACTACGAGCTTTCACATAGTCTTTACTAAGTCCTGAAGATTTTTATATGAAGAGATTGTGCGGACACAATCTCTTAGAAAATTTATGATGGCAATTTCACCCTACCGAACCAAATGTGATGGAGCCGAGAATTTTGTGTGCATGTGAGCGGTCTTGTACACGTTGGAAGAATCCTTTACAAAATGATCAGAAATTTTGTTGGTTCAATCAGATTCCTTAGGCCGATGCATCCAATGTAGAACGCGCCTTGTACGGCTGTCCAATCAATGAGGATGGATATTTGGTCGTAGGACCATTCAGTTGTGGTCGATGGTCCGTTTGCGCCAAAGTTAAGTGAACCTTCACTCGCTTAGATTGTAGAGGCTGTCAATTTCTCATCATATAGGTTTTAATCTCGGCCAACATGTGGATGAGCTCTAAAAGATTTCTGATTGTTTATTACTCTGTCCTTTGGTCATCTCTCATTTTATTGTACCTGTTTACAAAGACCCGAAGTCCTAGAACGTTTTTATTGTGGCTCGTGGTAGAGGTTTCATCCCTAGAATAAACACAGCCCAGTTATAAAAAGCTCTTATTCAGAATTCGTAGCCCGTAAATAGCTACGTTCCCTCGTTGGTACACTCACGGTTCACTCGGAGTTGTGTGGGAGACGCGTATCGCATGTCAGTGCGAACCGTAAGCGCTTCTGTTGATAATATACTTGTTGCACCCGACTGGGAAGGTAAAACATTTTTTAATTTACTCCTTAATTTTTTAAACGTATGTCAAAAAATTAAGGTACCTAGCACTAACTAATGCATCACCGTAAAGAACTGAATTTTACTAAGACACATACGTGCACATTAGCCTCTCAACTGTCAGGCCCTGCGCGCCGACATAACAAAATTCACCTTATAGGAGGCCTATACCTTGCAGTGTGTGTGACACAGGCTGCAGACGCACATTAGGGTGGATCGCGGTTGTATGGATTTTTTTTTTCTTCATATATCGAAACCTAATAGTGGGGAAAAGTTGTGTTATGGTATAAGTGTTGTGCACGATTTTTTTGATTTTTTTATCTATTCATCTTCTGCTGCCGCATTGCCTTTGAAAATTTTAAAAAAATTATAAAAACTGCAACATTTCAGGTACTGCTACAGTTAAAATAATGACTTTTATGGATTAAATAAAAGATAAAAACATGTAGTTAAAATGATATTTTAAATTAAAAACTAAAAAAAGTTGTTTCTGAACAAAAAAACTAATAAAACTTTACCACATTAGGCATTAAAATCCTTCTTTGACTCAATTTTTGGCATCATTTTTCTAGACTGCACCTTGGCTTTGATCAAACCTTCCCTGTTCCTCTGCAGACATAGGGTACTGGAGGCCTCAGTTGTCAGTTTGACAGCCCTCTCAACAGCCTGAGTGTGATTAGGCAAACGGAAAAATGAAGCGTCGCTATCCTCAGATGATTCAATAAATGCCTTGATTTCCTCATCTGATATTTGCTGCAGTTGCGGTAGTGCTGTTATTTGAATCGTCTGTCAGTTCATCAAGTCGGTATTAAATGTCGCATCCAAGTTTAATTTTGGAACCTCAAATAATCTTGGTACGGCAGAGGGAGGTGACGCGCGTGCCTGTAAAATTCGCTGTACAGCTAATTTGCGCACATTTTTCTGGTTGTCTGTTAACATCGAGAGCAAAAGGTTTTCTGGGTGAACGGAGTAACAATGTCTTTGTACTACAGGATTTACTACCTCCTTGAAGGACTGTGGGAGATATCTAAAGCTTGATACTTGAGCATAAAAGTGTCTTGCTGCCTCTTTGCACGATGGAGCACATTTTGTGGCAAACCTTGATCACGAAGGTAGCTAATGTAATCAAGTTTTGCGAAGGTGACTCAGTGGCTACGTAGAGTCTTAAGATTTGATTAGCTCTCGTAAGCCACCTTGCGTGAGGTAGTTTTCCTGGTGATTTATGGGCTAAGTCTTCAGGAAAGATACCTTTTGTCACAGCCAATACAATTTTATGCAAATATAGCTGGTCGGTACTTAAATCTGCGGCGGTTGCTGGCAATGGGCCCTCTATCGATTGGAATACTATAACTGGCACCAACTCGCATTTTTCTAGGAGCTTTCCTATTTCTCCTGTGTAGGACCTTTGTCCTGGTGTCGATTCGTCAAGAATACTTGTGACACGCGTCGCGCCTCGCCCCGAGCGTAGCTTCCGCCCCCCTGTTTATGGGAACCAAGGTCAAATGTAACTTTTTTTGTTGTCTTTTTCTAAAATACAACTTATGAACGACATAGAAAAGCAAACTAAAAGCAAAAAATGTTATATTTAGTCATTCGCATGAGCTCCCGAACATAACTCTTTTTTTCAAAGTTTTCAATATTTCAAGGACTTTGCGGCAGCTCTTAACATAATTTTATTTTGAAAGTGTTTAATAAACCAAGATTAAGATCCAGAAACGCAACTTTTTTCCACTATTAGAAGTTGAAATATCTAAAAAAAAAAAATCGATCCACCCTAACGCACATGTCGGTCAGCGCCACCACGCGGCGGCGGCGGCGGCGAAATAAGAATATTTTTGGTGAGACTCCACATTCTGTTAGGCTTTACAGCTTGCTGCTTATTATAACTCCGTGATGCCTACACAACGCAGTTCCAAGCTATGCTATTGTACTCGAATGTTCGAGAAGACTTGAATTTTTGTAAAAATGTTTATTTTTTTGTTATATAATGCCAAGCGGAAAATTGTACAAAGATGACTCAAACGGAACGGAGAGTTTTATGTTTTATAGATACCCTCTTTATGGAAATGGATGCGAGGTGCACGTTGATTCAAGAAAAGTTTTTTTGTAGATAAAATCTGTTTATAGGTTAAAGGTCGCGCAAAGAGTCGCCTCTAAGATCTAACGAGCTATATTAATATGGGGGAAAGGGGACCTAAATAGATGACTCTCGCTACATACAATTCATGAAACAATATTAACGTCATTTTATGGCATTGAAACCTAAAAAAATTGGTTGCCTGTAAAGTCGGTATACGGGCGAAAGTTTTACGTGACAACGACTTTGAGTGGTAAAATAATTATGTCTGTCTCTCTCGCTCTTAGGCGGGCTAACCATGCCCGAGTGGAAGGGACGCGTGCCTCTCACTCGCTCTCATTGTGAGCGCATAACGTGAGCGGAGCGTAACGCAGTTTCTTGAAGTGTCACCCGGCAAACCAATTTATAAGACGTTGTCACGTCAAAATAAAATACAAACATTATGTACATACGTTTATTTATCGTCGTAAGACCGACATTTTCCATTACAATAACACTTTACCTGAACAGGTGATGCGATAACTAACAAACTGTATCACAGTGAATTTAGATACTGCTCAAAATTGACCATTATTTTACAAGTTCCAATTATTAACCAAATCATAACACACTTCAGTTAACTCTATCATTTATTTACTAAAGGTCATTTTTTGAACAGTTTGTGTTGAGCCTTATTCACTTATTTTATTCTCGTTCAGTGTTAAACAGCTAAACGCACACCTGACTGCATCGAATGCGCTGAAACGAACCAGCAAATGTAATTGAAAGAAATGAATTGTACTGACTCGTGCGCCCCCGCTCGGACAGTGTGCGCGGATACAACAGGATCACACAATCAAATGTGAAATGACATTTCTCTGTCTTCCTCTCGACGCATTCGGCTTATAAAGGAGTTGAACAGGATATTTAGAACATAAACACAATATTAATCAAAAGTGTCGCGTCAATCATACTCAGTCATTATGGTTAGTTTGAAAGTAGCTTTCTGACGTCGTCTAAATGTGACATTTTATTCAATTTTTGAACAGACATAATACTAGCTATGAATTTTTAATGGAATGAATTATAAATATTTTATTCATTAAAATATGTCCCTTAGAATAGCAACGGATGATTCGCATGCGTCACACCACACAAAATATATTTTTTAATTCCTACAGACTAAGTTAGATATTTATTTTCTTTTTCTATCTATTTATTTTTATTTACAATTTACACGGCAACCATTTATAAAACTTTGTGCTTATTACATAGTAAAGTTGTATTTGGCACAAAACTTTAGAGAAATTGAGCTGACAAAACTGTTGCCTTCCTAGTAGAAAATATTTTAATGAATATTAATAAGGTCTAACATTCGATAAAAATATGGTATAAATCGCAAAATGTCCAAAAATTACATAAATTCGTTGCAAAAAAAAAAAAATTGGTTGTCTGTAAAGTCGGTTTACTGACGATAGTTGAACGTGGCAACGTCTTAAGAAAATACTGATGGAATGGTAGCATTTTTCAAAAGAAAATTTTAATTTCATTTGTTTAATAGATTTGTATGTATAATATGTATATAGAGAAGGAGGTAATTGGAAATCACAATGAAATTGATCAAGTTTGATTTATTTGTACGCATAAATACAATTATGTCAATTTTTTTTTACAATATAATAGTTTTTACAACCATAAATGTGCGTTGAGCAATTGTTTTACAACTTTCGATTTTGAAGCAGTGATTATTGGCTGCGCGAATGGCGTTGCTAAAGTAGATGCTACAGCATCTTGAACCTCCGTGGGTTCACTCAGCGAAGGTAGTGGCTTATTCGTGACATCCTCTGGTTCGTCAGGCTTTTTTTCCATGGTGGGATTGTAAGCGGTTCTGCAAATTAAATCGTCGTTCGAAACAATAAAAAAAAATCATAAAATTCTTCATTCAGAAAATCATTTTAAATTTAAAAAATAGCTGTGACTCCACAGCATCTAAAAGATCTTCTGTCTGGCGGGTCTGGCCATGCAGGTGAAGTCCTTCTGGAAGATCTGACATCTCTAATCAACCTGATGTTGTCAGGCCGAGTCAACAGCGAGATCACTGAACTCCTTTACGGTGCGAATCTTTGTGCCCTTAAAAAGAAGGATGGCGGAATTAGACCCATAGCTGTGGGCACAACCTACCGCCGCCTTGCGGCTAAAGTCTGCTGTCGGAAAGAAGCCGACTATCTAGGCGACTATTTCCGACCAATTCAGCTAGGCTTTGGTTCGCGAGGCGGTTGTGAGGCCGCAGTACATTCCCTTCGTACATTTTTAGACCAAAATTATGGGGAGGTAATACTGAAGGTTGACGTCAAAAACGCCTTCAATTCTGTAGACAGGGGCGCCTTGCTAAAAGAAATTAAAGACAAAATTCCAGAAATTTACCCTTTTCTTTGGCAATGTTATGGTTCACCGTCAAAATTAATTTACAGGAACAAAGTAATTTCGTCCGCAGTTGGCTGTCAGCAGGGCGACCCTCTTGGTCCGGCCATATTTAGCCTTGCCATCCAACCAATCGTTCAACGTCTCCAATCCAAGCTCAATGTTTGGTATTTGGATGATGGAACATTAGGTGGAGAGGTGAACACAGTTTTTGATGATCTAAAAATCATCACAGACGAATTTCAAAAAATAGGTTTGGAATTAAATTTTTCAAAATGCGAGCTTTTTATTTCGGACTCTTGTGTAGACAAAAACAATATCATTGGAAAATTCAATAGTTTAGCCCCCAACATTACAGTTGTAGATAAATGTTCACTTCGACTCCTTGGTTCACCAATTCTTGATGAGTCTTTTCAGTCATTTGTAGATGAGAAAATTCAAAATTTCAATAAAACTTCGGACAGATTGCTCAAAATTAATAGTCATATGGCTTTTACAATTATTCGGTTCTGTCTATTTGTACCTAAATTTACGTATTCTTTGAGATGTAGTCAACTGTGGAAACACAGCGAGCTCTTGGAAGGCTTAGACAACATAATAAAGAATACTTTATCATCGGTTTTGAATATTGATTTAGATGACAGGGCATGGTCGCAGGCCTCCCTGCCTGTCAAATTGGGAGGCTTAGGTATACGCAAAATTTCAAGTGTAGCCCTGCCAGCGTTCTTGTCTTCTGTCTACAGCACTAGTTCTTTAGTTGACAAAATTTTAAAGCCTTCTCGTTTGGTCCCGCCTCGAATGTCATTAAAAATTTCATTTTTAGACGAAGCTCGAACGGCTTGGCATAATGCTTGCCCCGATGCTGCTCCCCCAAAATCACTTTTGTCCCAACGGCAATGGGACGGGCCTCTGTGTGAGTTGACACGGAATTGTTTGTTACAAACGTGCTCCAGCTCTACGGATCGTGCCCGCCTCCTGGCCGTTTCTAAATGGGAGTCAGGACATTGGTTGCAAGCATTTCCTTCTTATAACACTGGTACTTTATTGGATCCCGTAACTTTCCGTATCGCAACATGTCTTCGGTTGGGTGCAAGGTGTTGCGCGCTTCATCAATGCCAGTGCGGTACTGCTGTCGAACAGCTTGGTCATCACGGATTATCGTGTACTAGGGCAGCCGGTCGGATATCTCGCCACGCCAGCCTTAACGACATCATCCGGCGGGCCTTTGTCACCGCTAACGTACCAGCTATTCTCGAACCGAATGGTCTGTTACGTGACGATGGTAAAAGGCCCGACGGTATGACACTAGTCCCATGGGAGTTGGGGAGGCCCATTGTGTGGGACGCTACATGCGTCGACACACTTGCGCCTTCCCATCTTCCGAGGACATCCGTGAGGGCAGGCGCGGCGGCAGATTTGGCCGAAGATCTCAAGAGGCGCAAATATGCAGGTCTCGACAGAGCCTACACATTTGCTCCTCTTGGAGTCGAGACCCTAGGTCCGTGGGGTACCGAGGCTCTTCGGGTTTTCAAAAAATTATCTGAGCGTCTGGTCGAAGCGACGCGTGACCCGAGAGCTGGTCAGTATCTGGCACAGCGCATCAGCATTGCCATACAGCGGGGCAATGCAGCCAGCGTCTTGGGGACGCTTCCGACTGGTATTGATATGGATCAGTTGAGCTACCTGTAGATTGTTTGCAACAGTCTGCAGTTAGCTCAATTGTTTCAATTGTAAATAATAATTATATTATAATTTTCTTTGTGAATAAAGGCTTCTGCCATTGTTAAAAACAAAATACTTGAATAAAATTTATTGATTAAATTTCTACTCAATTGTTAAAACTTTAATTTTGATTTTATTATTTTAATAACATAATTAAATTTTTTCAATTAGATACTTAATTATTTTTGCAAATTTAATTGTAATTTGTTAAATAAAAGTAATAATTTTAAATAATTCATTATAAGAATAAACAATGATTAAATTATTGTTTATAAATCTTACATTTAAAATTAAAAATTTGGAAACATTAAAATTTTCGTAAATCTAGTTTTTAAAAAGCCCGCCTCAATGTGTTTGATATAGGAGAAAATGTTCCCTTTGACGGATGGCTGGTCCAACTTGTCATTTCAGACACGTTGTTGTGATATGTGGGAGATTTAATATTTATGTTTTAATTTTTTTAAATCATAGCTACGATCGATAATTATTTCGATTGAATACCTAGTAAAGCCATCGATTTTTTACTCATCGTGAAATAGTTCTGTTAACTTATTGTTTTAATTTTGCCAATTATAGCATAACCTACAATAGCTGCACTAGCGGACCGATGCTATTCATTTTAATGATGAAAGCACGAATATTCGACAATATATCACTGAATATATAATTAATATCGAAAGAATGTTTCCGAGTATACTTACCTTGGACAAATTCTGCAGTTGGATAAAAATAATTTTGAGAAGGAGGCTAGGAGGAGGATCCAGCTAGGCTGGGCAGCGTTTGGGAAACTACGTCGAGTCTTCTCGTCATCCATACCACAATGCTTGAAAACTAAAGTTTTCAATCAGTGCGTCCTACCCGTCATGACCTACGGAGCTGAGACGTGGACACCCACGGTAGGGCTGGTCCAACAGTTCAAAGTCGCTGAGCGAGCTATGGAAAGAGCTATGCTCGGAGTCTCTCTGAAGGATAAAATTCGTAACGAATACATCCGACAGAGAACCAAAGTTATCGACATAGCTCAAAGAATTAGCAAGCTGAAGTGGCAGTGGGCCGGCCATATCTCGCGGAGAACCGACAACCGCTGGGGTAAACGTGTTCTTGAGTGGAGACCACGACTCGGCAAACATAGTGTAGGACGCCCTCCGGCCAGGTGGGATGACGATCTGCGAAAGACTGCAGGCAGATGCTGGATGCGGCAAGCTGAAGACAGGGCGCTATGGCGCTTATTAGGGGAGGCCTATGTCCAACAGTGGACTAATATGGGCTGATGATGATGATGATGATGATGATGATCGAAAGAATCATTACCTTTATCGCTGTAATTATCGTTGCTATAAACAATTGACACCACATTCACTTTTCACTGCACTTGATACTCGATCAAAACATGTAAATGTACTATAGTATAGCAGCTGTCCACGCAGACGCATCGCTCACTCAAGTAGGAGAGAGACGGATGTCGAACGCTGCCGAACGCAAAGGCCGATTGTGCTTCTTTGTCGCTCGTTCCGCGCTCTCGCTTGCACTTCAAGCCTTACATGGAACGCCCCAGAGCGAGGTAACGTCGCATGTGTCATGTTTTTTCGTGCGTGCAGCCGGCTCTATCGAATTATAAGACGTTGTCACGTCAAAAAACTATATTCAGATAACATACGAACGAAGTAACAACAATATTTAATTTTTTTATACAGTTAACGACTAATATTTAATTTCCTATATAAATTAACTCCAAAGTAGTAAACAATTTTAATTTTACATTATGTGACATAACATCGAAATTCAGTGCTTGTTATTCATACATTAATTGATTTGCTTATTATTTAAACTTCACTCTAATACGATTTTGATCTCGATAATAGAAATCAAAATCGTGTGTTTTCTAATCAATAAATAAATAAATAAAATAAATAAATAAATAAAAATAAGTTTTCTAATCATTCGATCGACCTTTCATTTTTATCCTGACACAAATCATACTCGAGAGTGTAAACGTTTGCTGTCAATTTGATAGTTAGTTTCTGTACAAATAGTAACGTCGCTATCGAGTATCGAGACAAAAAACGTCATAAAGTAGACACAGAGATTATTTCTCGTTGGTGACGTCATACCAATAATCTACACGACAATTGCCAAGGGGTGGCATTATTTTACAATCTATCTACCTATCTAAAACGACGAGGGATGTCAATTTCAGGAAACCAGAAAGTTACCAGTACCTAGCAAACAAAAACAGTTGTGGTATTTCTTGGAAATGTTTTTTTTTGTTCTTACTGAATCTATCATTTATTGGGAATGAGCAACGTTTTCATAGGTTAATAATTAAAATTTAGTGGAATATTAAATAGCCTTTATTTTACTTCACAACAAATTTGGAAATCAATTAGGCTTGTCGACTTTTCTTTAATTTACA
Organism: Eupithecia subumbrata; assembly: GCA_949316285.1. Classification (NCBI taxonomy): domain Eukaryota; kingdom Metazoa; phylum Arthropoda; class Insecta; order Lepidoptera; family Geometridae; genus Eupithecia; species Eupithecia subumbrata. The sequence continues at coordinate 5,007,106 of OX438638.1, forward strand.
ATTTCATGCGGGTAGCTAGGACGCGGTCTCGCACAGATTGTAAAAGACCTACAACTTTTGACAAAAGGATCAAAGGTTGAAGGTCTACACACTTGCTGAACCTTTTGGACTGCATCACCAGTTTGCTATGGAAACATGAACTCTAAATCGTAACAAAAGCATTTTATGAGATAAAATATTTCACAGGATTTTAATTATACGCTACTATCATGCGCAAACAGATGGCTTGCCATTTTTTTTACTAATACTTTAGTAGTAATTGGTAGGTACCTACTCTCATCGATTTTTTTGCATCCTCTCAAAGTAGGTATTACAACACAAGTAACTGATAACATATAAAAAAATTGGTTCACTTTCTGCTATTCAATTTTGCAAGGCACCACGGCACCTCCTAGTCTTAGGGGATCTGGTACACTTGCGCGAAAGACACTTGCGCGAAGGACACTTGCGCGAAGGACACTTGCGCGAATGGACATTTGCGCGAATGGACACTTTCGCGAATGGACACTTGCGCGAATGGACACTTGCGCGAATAGACACTTGCGCGAAGGACATTTGCGCGAGTGGACACTTGAGCGAATGGACACTTGCGCGAATGGACACTTGCGCGAAAAAATCACAAAACTCCTAATATCTCTCGAAATAGACGTCGTAGAGAGTTGCGGATTTCACCACTGTGTAGGTAATTTTACTCTCTTTCTTGTGATATATTTCACTTTCCCCTACCCCTCCCACTTCCTTCCCAATAACGAGAAACCTACTTTTACGTAGACGTTCGTAGCACGTGCTACGATTCTAGGAGGGAATCACAAAACTCCTAATATCTCTCGAAATAGACGTCGTAGAGAGTTGCGGATTTCACCACTGTGTAGGTAATTTTGCTCTCTTTCTTGTGATATATATCACTTTCCCCTACCCCTCCTACTTTCTTCGCAATAACGAGAATCCTACTTTTACGTAGACGTTCGTAGCACGTGCTACAATGCTACGAGGGATCGCCGTAGCATACAAAAGACTTCAACGCGCACGCACTTTCTTCCTACACATAAATGTAATTTCGTAGATCAACGTAGCAAGTGCTACGATGGCTACGGGTGGCTTAGCGGCGTGGCTACATTCAAAGCTGCCAAGGAGTATTCAGTACATTGGTGACTGGTCTTCTTTTAGATCTCTTCTCTTGAACATACGAGTAAGTGAAGTTACCATTCACCCCACTTTACATACAAAAAAATGTCGTAGACCTTCGTAGCACGTTCTACGATGATGGATACGATGAGGGATCGACGTAGCTTACGAAAGATATCAACGCGCACGCCCCTCCTTACTACAAAAAAATGTTATTTCGTAGACCATCGTAGCTACGGGTTCACGTATTCATGTCAGTGTTGAGTCTGTGACCCATTCAGAGCTGTCAATTGCACACAGTAAAGAGGTGACACGGACTTCTTGTTTACTGAAAACTGGATTTATGTACTGTACTTAGTCTTAGTCGCTTTCAACTAGCTCTAAGGTGTAGATTACGAATTGGCTTATTCTACAAAACCACTGCGACCACTTTTGTCCCAGTAATTCATGTAGCTAATGAATGAATAAATGATGAACACTTTATGATACAAAATTTATAAAATAATTTATATTTTATTGAAATAAAAACGTTCAATAGGCAGCCTTATTGCTTAAAGCGATTTCTTCCAGGCCACCTTGCTGTGTGACGTGTGTGTATTGTAGTTCGCTTTGCTCACCGCAATCCGACTCACGCCAACAGATTTCGGGCTTCGCACGTCACACAGCAAGGTGGACTGGAAGAAATTGCTTTAAGCAATAATTGAACGTTTTTATTTCAATAAAATATAAATTATTTTATAAAATTTGTAAAATAAACTGTTCATCATTTATTCATTCATTAGTAGTGGGGGTAACCTAACTGATGACGAAAGTGCTCTTACTATTTTTTGACGCTAAAAATCGAAAATGACTCAGAAAGTTCTAGAAAGTGCAGTCCGCGATCTTCACAAGTTAATCAACGATTTGAGTGATAAAGTTGTGCGGTTGGAGATCAAGGTGAGCGATCAAAACACTTTAATTGCGAACCAAACCTCTGCAATCAATTCACTCAAAAAGCAAGTTGAGGGTAGTCAGGCGCAGGCCCAGGCCCCGACTCCGCGACCTCCAACGGCCGCGAGTGCGCCGCCGCCGCCGCCACCGCCGCCGCAGGCCCAGACAACTATGCAACGTCCTGTGCGACAAGCGCGAATAGTCGCGGCCGCGAACATCTCGACTTCGAAGAAAAGGACGACCAATAAAGACAAGGTGCTAGAATGTGCGACTGTCAATTCTCCTAAGTATGATGAGACGAATAAGCACCAACTAAACGAAGACCCCTGCACTACCTCTACTAATATGGCGACCATGCCCCCGAAAGGAGCGCTGACTTTAACTTCTGAAACTGAGTGGAAAGAAGTTAGCTACAAACGACGACCAGGCAAGCCACGCCGGGTATTGACCGGCTCAGGAGTACGTAATGACGAGCTGCAAATAGCAGAACGACTGAAATTTATCCAAGCGTGGTCATTTAGACCTGAGACTACTGTTGAAAATGTAAAAAATCATATCAATAAAATTGCGGCCAATGATAAATATATCGTTGAAAAAAGGGATATTAGAACGGACCAACACGCCGCCTTCGTTATTGGATTCCCGGAGACGATGTATGGGAAGTTGTGTGCACCAGAGTCGTGGCCACAAGGTGTCAAGGTATGCGACTGGTTTCGATACAGCCCCCGCGCGGAGCGGGGGACGCAGGCGCAGGCAGCCGGCGAGCGCGAGCTCAGTGCAGCGGCGGACCGCCGCAGTCACTAAAAGCAGCAGCGAACGAAGCACGTATGATTCTTCATTTCAGCAGCAGTGTGAAAAAATCGTTTTATGCCACCAAAATATTGCGTCGCTCGACAAAAAATCTCAAAGGCTCGAAGTGTTGTTATGTAGTGAATTAAAATGTGATATTCTGGCACTAACCGAGCACTGGTTGCCCGAATCTAAACTAAAGTGTATCGATTTGCAAAACTTCAAACTAGCATCTTATTACCGTCGGAATCAAATAGTACATGGCGGCTCGTGCCTGTTTGTTAGAGATAGCTATAAGTGTGTTGAAAATATCGATTTGACCGCTTTATCTGTAGAAAGAAAATGCGAAGTGTCAGCTATTGATCTTATAGATTACGACTTGACAATTGTATGCGTTTATAGAACTAATTTAATTTCAACTAATGAATTTATTTATTCTTTTGAAGTTTTGCTCAATAAGATCAGCGAAATAGGCAGAGAATGTGTTATTGTTGGCGACTTTAACATAAATTGTTTGGGGAACCGGAATATCGATGCGATTAAGTTATCGGACTTGATCTCGGTACATGGCATGTGTAACTTGGTCGACTTCCCTACGCGGGTCACGGAGTCCACTTCTACTAGCCTAGATCACCTGTACAGCAACCTGGCGGAAGGTACGGTTGCGGTGGCTCCCGTGGTCACTAACATTAGTGATCACCTCGCGATAAAGGGCGAAATCATACGAGCAAGGATGAAATCGCGGCAAAGTTTCTCATACGTTAGAAAATTTTGCAACACTAACAAATCTAACTTTGCTGCATCTATTGATAGCGTTGACTGGTACGAACTAATCTATAATAAAAATAGGCCTACTTCTGACATGCTTCATTCAATTATTAATGTTATCAAAAACAAATATGAAATATGTTTCCCTTTAAAAAAGGCTTGTATAAAAATTTTTGACTCATCCTGGATAAGCTCGGATGCTAAAAATTATAAATTATTGTTATTTGACAAAATTCGGCTCGGTAAACTAGAACCTAATAATGAGTCAATTCAATCATTAATATTTGACATGAATAATTATTATGAATCAATCTTAAAATCCAATAAGCGCGACTACTATGAGAATTTATTAGGGTCGAGTGGTAATGCATCAAAAGCCATGTGGAATGTTATTAACAGGGAACGGGGAAAGAACAACTTCCCCCGAGTAGACTTCACTGACGTAGTTCTGCGACCAGACGGATCTGAGTTTTTGGACAAAAAAGACCTGGTCAAAACTCTAAACGCTAGGTTTCTGAGCGCGGCTGAGACTTGCGGCGCGCCTAGTGCCAGTGTCTGTGGTGTGCGCCGAGCTTTAAGCTCAATGCGCGTTAGTTCGGACCGCTCATTAAGACTACAACTGTTTAGTGCTGATGAAGTGTTGCAAATAGTGATGACCCGAATACCACCTAAGGTCTCAAAGGATGTGTATGGCATATCTATGAAACTTCTTAGGTATGCCATCATTCCTCTTGCACCTATACTTGCGTATGCATATAATACCTGTATTAGAGAGGGCGTCTTTCCTTGTCCAATGAAAATAAGTAAAGTCTCCCCTTTATTTAAAGGCAAGGGAAAGAAAAGCAACATAGACGGATATTGGCCGGTATCAATCATACCGGCAATAGCGAAGATATTTGAGAACGGCCTTAGCTCCCGTCTTGTTGCTTTCCTCTCAGCCACGGAGGCCCTCTCTGATCGTCAATATGCATACCGGGAAGGGCGTTCGACCACGTTGCTGGCGCGGGAAGTCATCCACCGCATACTGGCCGCTCGCGAGGCGAGGCTGCAGGTCGCGGTGATCTGCTGCGACCTGTCAAAGGCCTTTGATGTTGCCGACCACAACGTACTGGCAGTCAAGCTACATCACTACGGAATCACTGGTAAGGCTCACGATTTATTTTGTGACCTTATGCGTGATCGATCCCAAGTAGTGTTGGGCAGCGGTGGGGAGGCAGTATCCGATCCACTTAAATCGAGGATGGGCGTTGCCCAAGGATCCTCGGTTTCAAATATATTGTTCTCCCTACTGCTAAACGACTTACCCGATCACATAACCAGTGCGGAGGTGTACATGTAAGCCGACGACGTGGCCGCTATCGTCGCTGCGCCCACTGTCGATCTGCTGGAAGCGAAGCTCAATAGTACGGCGACACTACTGGCGGAATGGTTTGGATTTAATGGGCTTGCCCTAAATCTGAGCAAAACCCATTTCATCCACTTCAACCTGTCAGGCCGTGCCCCTAGACCACTAACAGTATTAGTCAATGGAAACAATATCGAGCAGGTTGATAACACCACATTCCTGGGCTTCCGCATAGACAGAGGACTGCAGTGGGCGAGCCATATCGACAAGCTATGTGGAAGGCTGGCTGGTGCATGTTACGCGCTGAGTCGGATGGCGCGAGTGGTGTCCGCCGATGTGGTCCGAGCTTGCTTCTTTGCAACTGTGCAGTCGCTGCTGCAGTACGGCGCCGAGCTATGGGCGCGCGCAGCCGACTGGGAACGCGCGTTCCGGATGCAGAAAAGGGCCGTACGAGCAATAGTGAAGATCCCACGCGACCAATCGGCGAGACCACACTTCAAATCCCTTGGCATCCTGACATTGCCATGTCTCGTCATTTACCAGGTGGCCATGTACGTGCGGCAGAACCACGGGATATACGCGACACTAGGCAGCACGCACTCGTACGCCACGCGCGGCCGCGACAAGCTCGCCGCCGTGGAGCGCTCATTGACGAAGTCGTCCAAGCAGTTGACGCATGTCATGGGTCCAGACGTCTACAACCGGCTTCCCGATTGTGTTACAGAAGCCCGCAGTCTGCCTACATTCAAAAACAAACTTAAACGCTGGCTTGTTGAAAAAACCTTCTATAGCTACGACGAGTTCGTAGCATATAAGTGTTAGTAGGTATGAATGTAGGTAGGTAATTCAATTAGAAAGATTTGATTTTATACAATTTTAATTAGTATAAAAATGCAGTATTATTATTATGTTTTTAATGAATTAATAACTCTTCAATTTATTATTATTTAATTATATTTAATGTTATATAATTATTAATTCTAATCAATTTATTAAGTTATAAGTAGGTACATTTTCAAATTAAAATGTATATTATGGCAATACATTAGGTAGGTATACATAGCAAAGTATGTATACAGTTTTTGACATGTAATTATTATTACCCAATAAAGACTATTATGACTATTAGCTACAAGAATTACTGGGACAAAAGTAGTCCCAGCGGTTTTGTGGAATAAGCCAATTCGTAATCTACAACATAGAGCTAGTTGAAAGCGACTAAGACTAAGTACAGTACATTAATCCAGTTTTCAGTAAACAAGAAGACCGTGTCACCTCTTTACTGTGTGCAAGTGACAGCTCTGAATGGGTCACAGAGTCTACACTGACATTAATACGTGAACCCGCGATGACTACGATGCTACGATGGTCTACGAACTAAAATTTTTTTGTAGTAAGGAGGTGCGTGCGCGTTGATATCTTTCGTATGCACGTCGATCCCTCGTAGCATCATAGAACGTGCTACGAAGGTCTACGACATTTTTTTGTATGTAAAGTGGAGTGAATGGTACCTTCACTTACTCGTATGTTCAAGAGAAGAGATCTAAAAGAAGACCAGTCACCAATGTACTGAATACTCCTTGGCAGCTTTGAATGTAGCCACGCCGCTAAGCTACCCGTAGCCATCGTAGCACTTGCTACGTTGATCTACGAAATTACATTTATGTGTAGGAAGAAGGTGCGTGCGCGTTGAAGTCTTTTGTATGCTACGGCGATCCCTCGTAGCATCGTAGCACGTGCTACGAACGTCTACGTAAAAGTAGGATTCTCGTTATTGCGAAGAAAGTAGGAGGGGTAGGGGAAAATGAAATATATCACAAGAAAGAGAGCAAAATTACCTACACAGTGGTGAAATCCGCAACTCTCTACGACGTCTATTTCGAGAAATATTAGGAGTTTTGTGATTCCCTCCTAGAATCGTAGCACGTGCTACGAACGTCTACGTAAAAGTAGGTTTATCGTTATTGGGAAGGAAGTGGGAGGGGTAGGGGAAAGTGAAATATATCACAAGAAAGAGAGCAAAATTACCTACACAGTGGTGAAATCCGCAACTCTCTACGACGTCTATTTCGAGAGATATTAGGAGTTTTGTGATTTTTTCGCGCAAGTGTCCATTCGCGCAAGTGTCCATTCGCTCAAGTGTCCACTCGCGCAAGTGTCCTTCGCGCAAGTGTCCTTCGCGCAAGTGTCTATTCGCGCAAGTGTCCATTCGCGCAAGTGTCCATTCGCGAAAGTGTCCATTCGCGCAAATGTCCATTCGCGCAAGTGTCCTTCGCGCAAGTGTCCTTCGCGCAAGTGTCTTTCGCGCAAGTGTCCTGATACCAGTCTTAGGAGTTCACGTGAACTTTTTTGTTTGTAATAATGTATTATTAGTGAATCAACAACTTAGCTGCAAATATAAATGTTTCTAAAATGTACATCCCTCGACATTCGTAACGGTACATATAATGACTAACTGGCTACTTCACTCGAGACACTGTACCTACACAGTACGTACACACTGCACACAGCCACCATCAGTACATGTCCGCACACAGTCGGGGACACACCTGCGAACAAACATATACTTTAATAATATAAACATTATTTTGCAGTATTTTAAGCCAGCATCGTCCCACTGCAGGGTGTGAGGGCACTCTATTCTCCTTTCACATCTAAAGGTCGGGGTAAGTATATTGTGGAGAAATTTTATTCAAATGAGCCTAGCTGACTTATTAGGAACCTTTATAAAAATGGCTATAATTTTTGTTTAATGACTATTGCAGGTTTATTTATATAAAAAGCAGATTTATGAAATTTTCGATTTGTTTTGAGTTTCGCATTCCAGGCACCGTAAGCACCGCAATCAATAAAATAATCATCTCAGATGGAAACTGATCTTCGCTAAAGACTAACGCAATAAGTAAGCATCTGTTTAACATAATTCATTCCTCGGTGAGCTCGGTTCAGAAAATAAAAGCGTTAACACAATTAGAAACGATTAGAACGAATTTGTTACTCAAATCAATCATTCAGCCCAATTCAGCCCAATGTGTCAATACCGATTTACGCGGAGAGCGGATAGAATTCGGTAAATATTAGTGTTCCCTGAACCGTACTGTTCAATGTTCAATTCTGTTTAATGTCCCTGTTCACTGCGCATTCGATCGACGGAACGTCACTGAGACGTTTTACAGCTAAGGACGAGTCTATACGAGACTAGTTTAGTTACAGGCTTCATTCAGTGCACTTAAATATGTTTCGATACGTTCAGAGAGAATTAATTAAAAGAAACATTGTGTTAACTGAACAATTTTTTGATCGAGTTTAAGAGAAGTAAGTTCCTACTTATCATCGTTTAATTTGTGTCTGTTTTCATCAGAACTTTGTTCATTAGATCCGACATCTAACGGCTGTTTTTGTGCTAGTCCCGATTATTGGATGAATAGCAAAGTTTATTTGGTGAATAATTGTTTCCACCTCATTTACATTTAGTAATAAAGCATTTGCCAGTTCGAATAGGACCTTTATAAATAAATAAATAAATAATGCTGGACAATCCACACAGCACCATCTCGCCCCAAAGTAAGCTACTCAAAGCATGTGTTATGGGTACTAGATAACTGATATATTTAATACATTATATGCATAGATTTTTTTTTATTATACAAAGAAAACACCCAGACCAACGGAACAAATTTCTGCAGATCGTACACAAATTTGTTCCGAGGCGGGAATCGAACCCGCAACCTCTTGCGTCGCAGGCGGACTCTCGCCCGCTGCGCCACTGCGGTCGTCATACTTTGTAGATGTCATACTTTGTAGATGTCATACGTCGTAAATACTTTGTAGCGAGTAGTTACTCGCACTAAGCCTATAATTGATTACACAACGACAGATATAATAATTAGTGTTTGCGAATGGGAATGCTCGATGGACGCTCTGTCTATTTGCGCAATTATCGGCGACGATGATTGGTCAATTAATAATTATTGTCATCATCGGCAGCCCGAGTGCAGCCTCTGTTGACAATCTAATGCAGCAGTAATGTTATTCTTCACCATTAATTAAACCGATCATTACTATGTTTGAACCGTCCAGTATCGTCAGAATAAGCACCTGGACCAGAATAGCAAGATGGAAAGCTTGGAGGAGGCTTTCACCGCCAAAGGCGGTCCTTACCGGACCACATCTGCTACTCCGTTAATGTAAATAGTATAGTTTAAGTTTAGATTAAGATTTATTTATAGTTACTTATTTTGTACTAGCTGGTAAGGAAAAATAAAGCTCTTTTTATTTTATTTATTTTATTGTCGTCAAAATAATCGTATTCCTATCTAATAGCTCTGCTTAGCTTGGGGCTAGATGATGCTGAAATTTCCAGCATTATTTTTTTAATTCTATAAAATAAAGTTTCTTGGCGCGTCTGTCTGTGTGAAAGAATATTTTAAACCCTTTATAAAGGAACCATTTAAAGGCCAGAACAAAGCTACATCCGTCGAAGCATACAGTGGCAACTTTATGTATGTTCTAGAATGTGGTCCTAAATAAGGGGTTTCTTGACAGAACTTTAAGGAGCGAAGGCAGTCCCTTCTCAGTAAAGTTGTAAGTTTGTAAGCCATGTTAAATGTCGCCCATTGCTCTAGTTAATCGGTCTCGTTCAAGTTGCACCGATCCCTTACAAAGTTTGCTTTGAAGCGAGCTATTAAATAGGTAATACACACAAATAACAGGCATGATGATTTTTGGAGTACATTACTACATTGTGTGTGGTATTAACCTGCATTGTTCTTTATTATAAGAATTTAACACTTGTACTTCTAGACGTTATATTTAGAAGGGTAGGTAATTTTTGTCAAAAGTTCGTAATATTTTTTTGGTCTCATTAAATAATTCTCTTTGATGTTCTTTTTCTGCTACTTTGTCGACAACTCTTCATTTATCAAGAGCACAAATAACTCTCTCATTATAACGACACCGCTCCAATACCTAAAGTTGCCGGTCCCTTTGCTGAATCATGAAACTACCCTCAACGGCTTCACAAACTTATTCGGGGGTGTTTTAAATTCCACTCCTCTGAATCTGAATGTTTTTTGACTTTGTGACGGCAAAGTGATTTAACAAAAAATCCTGCGAGAAATTGAAATATGACTGTTCTTGCAGTACCTTCTATTTTTTTATTTGCTCACACACATTTCCCTCATAAGTTCAGAATTCTAAGAAAACCGTAAATAAAACCAATAGCACTCACGGCTAGGTAGGAAGGTATTGAAAGTTATTGTTAAGACAGACAATCTATACCCAGGATGTATTCAAGCAGACGTAGCTTTGCTCTGTTTGCAGTAATAACAGGATATGAACTGTGCTGTTATCGTGCCGAGATAGGGATAGGGTAGCTCTCTGTATGTACTTGTACGTAGTTATGCATCAGTTGTCTACGACATCATCATCCGCCTATGCTAGCCCACAGCTGGGTATAGCTCTCCTCCTATGAGTGTATAGAACCCTGTCTTTTACCGTATCCAGCATCTGCCACTAGTTTTTCAGTCACAGATCGTTATGTCACCTGGTGGGTATCCTACACTACGTTTACCTAGTCATGGTCTCCAATCAAAAACAGGTACCCACCCAACGTTTGTCGGTTTTGCAGACATGGATTGACTTTCTTCAAAGTAAAACAACAAATAAACAAAATAAATCAGAACTTAAGAAGGCCAGCTGTAAGAATCTACTCTATTCTCTGGGAATGGAATCTAGTCTAAAATAAAGAATTCAAAATTGGAAAAGAAGGATATTTCATTTCATATTCCTTAAGTCTAGAATAAAGCTTTTCAAATGATTTAAGTACCGCACGTTTTTGAATATTAAGTGATTTATCTTTTTGGCAGCGAGCCAATGCGAGCCGAGATATTTTGACAGATACATTCTGCTCCCGTCAAGCATGCGTTACGGTTTACTGAATTGTTTTACAAGGTGAAGATAGAAAATGTTTATTGCAGAGGTCTCTATGGGCCAGGTATATTGAGATAGCTAGCCATGAGTCTTTATTCAAGATTGGCTTCTGTCATCATAAGTCCAATGTGGTCCATGTACACTCTGCCTATTTTCTATACTTTACGCAAGATTTTAACTTTTCCGATTAACAAAAGCGGAGATGGTTTTTATCGGTTATGCCCAAACCTGGATAGAACAGAAGGTCTTTGCCCTTCATGGGGACACTTCCGGCTAAAATAATAAAAATATTCTAAGAAATTAAATAACATCGCAAAATTTACGACTTCGGCGGGACTTGAACCCGCATCCTTCCATCAGTACCGGAATCTGCTAACCAACTACACCACGAGGTCAAGTGACGCTGGAGTGGAAAATCTTTGCGACTTTCTACGGACTGTAGCGCCGTTAACTCCACCTACAGGGGAAACATTAAAGTTTATCCATTCCTGTTCAAAGACTAAAGTTACGTTTAGTTCGTTTGACGAGAGGTGTCGCGTTGCTCAAAATCTAAAGTTTTTGTTTTTATAGTGCGTAAGCCTCATACTCCGGCAAATTTCTAAGAAATTAAATAACATCGCCAGAGTGTGAGGCTTACGCAGTTTATAAACAAAAACTTTAAATAAAAATATTGGAAATAATCTATATATATAAAAGAAAGTCGTGTTAGTTACACTATTTATAACTCAAGAACGGCTGAACCGATTTGGCTGAAAATTGGTAGGGAGGCAGCTTAGAACCAGGAGACGGACATAGGCTATGTTTTATCCCGGAATTACCACGGGAACGGGAACTACGCAAGCGAAGCCGCGGGCAGCAGCTAGTATGCCATAAAATAGTTAATGAAGTCTACCTGAAGCCGTAAACATGGAGAGATGCGGCGAGCGCGCGATCACCAGACTGGCGTTGGCCACCTGGATGTACGGCGGCCACGTCGGCTGCGTGGCCTCGCAGCGGAGGCCTATGAGGCCCTTGTTGGCCCCCACCCGGACGCGGAGGGCGCGCCAGCTGGTGCGGAGGCCGTGCTCGTCGGCGGAGGACACGCGTGTGTTGTTCACTAGCCATGGTTCTGTCTGAGAAAAAAAATAAAGTGGAATTTATTCGAATATAATCCGGCACCAATTAATTCAATTGAACAAAAACGTACATAATAAGACTAAAACTCTCACTAGCTCTATCAATTGTAGTTCTAACAGAACTAGTGGGACTCAAACCACAACTAAGCGAATTCACACATCTACAGTATCAAGTGTCAATCATAACGCATGGGACTGAACTACGGGGAGATGTCTGAGTGGGCAACCCACTTTGGTAAGTAAGTTATCAGTCTGATAGCAAAGTTTCAGAAATAGGTTCACTATAATATTGGACCTACCTACGTGCTTAGATCACTCGCCTCGCATACCGGAGACAAAGTTAGTCTGTTCTACCAGTTTGTAGATCTAGTTGCTACGCTTCAAATCAGAATGTCTAGATTTTAGATAGTGCTAACGCTGAAGAGACTTCTAAATATTAATTAAGAATGTTTTCGAGAAAATTGAGTGCTCAAATTTTACTAAAATAAGTTTTAGGACCAATGTCTTTATAGCTCAGTGTACTCTGCAATATGCATTATTATACTTAAGTGTGTTCGACTCAATGGCTTAGACAATTTCAATGTGGGTCATTTATAACCAATAAGAATTACTTCGACTTTGATTGTTTAATTATTTTCCTTTGTTTGATTTCACAAGCCCAATCGAGCCACCAGGGCTCGCCATGATTCAGTCAACATCTGGAAGAGCTGTAACGTTACTATTGGTATCCCTCACCCTCTCCGGCTTGTCGTCTATGAACCACATGATGTTGGCGGGCGGCATGGCAGGCGAGGTGGTGCAGTTGAGCAGCACCTCCTCGCCGAGCTGCACGCTGCTGGGGACGCCGAGGATCACCGGCGACTCCTTTAGCACCACTGCGGACAAATAATGATTGCTGAGGAGAGGGTGAATGGGGGATTGCTTGACAGTTTCTGAAGTTAGAAACAAAACATTTTATGCCAGACTACTCAAATAAGTACCTTAAACATCTACTCATTCACATATATATTACTTTTTTACATAGTAAAGCTGTACGCACAATTATCCAAATTTCAAACCAAATGCATAGTTGAAGTTTGAAGAATTCGGACGTCTCGCTCAACACGGCTAGTTAGATCCAAGGTTTGCGTGGGCAGAAGCAAACGGGCAGCTTCCGTGACGGCACAGACGGGTGTACGATAGTACTTAGAAATTCGTTGCTGCCGTTGGGCCTTTTTTGTAATAGAAGGTTTTCTATTACGAAACAGGCAAAAATACGTAGCTCGTCGCACTGCGCACCCAAAGCTGACCTGAGCTGACCGTGCAAAAATAACAAAACTAAAGTTCTCTAGTCAGAGAGTGTTCAGATCTTACCTGCAACAGTAAGGTTCTTAGTCTGCTTGACGACCGCGAACCGGGGCCCCTCGGTGGAGACCTCGCAGGAGAAGGAGACCCTCGTGTTGTAGGTCCGGGGCAGCATGACTCCGATGGTGCAGCTGCGCTGGTCGCAGGCGTCGCGCACCACGCCGGCCCCGTCCGTCCCGTCGAACGTGCGGGTGGTCGGCTGGGGAGGAACACACTCTGATGCTATTCTAAAAGAGCCGCAGCTTCCTTCTGTGTATTATTCAATATAGAGTATTGAATAACAGAAGGATGCTGCTGCTGCGATCACCAATCAGCCTGTCAAGTGAGGTGACCAAGCGGTGGTACCTACTTACATATATTTTAAGTAAGAATGCTAACCGTACTATTAGTAACTTTGTTACCAATAAATAACCTGAATTAGTAGTGGACCTTATGCGTGGTGATTAAGAGAGATAGTCGTGCTGGGCCGGCGTGTATCTGCAGCTCTCATGCAGTAGGTACTGTACTGACCTGCTGGGCCGCCGTGTATCTGCAGCTCTCATGCAGTAGGTACTGTACTGACCTGCTGGGCCGGCGTGTATCTGCAGCTCTCATGCAGTAGGTACTGTACTGACCTGCTGGGCCGGCGTGTATCTGCAGCTCTCATGCAGTAGGTACTGTACTGACCTGCTGGGCCGGCGTGTATCTGCAGCTCTCATGCAGTAGGTACTGTACTGACCTGCTGGACCGGCGTGTATCTGCAGCTCTCATGCAGTAGGTACTGTACTGACCTGCTGGGCTGGCGTGTATCTGCAGCTCTCATGCAGTAGGTACTGTACTGACCTGCTGGACCGGCGTGTATCTGCAGCTCTCATGCAGTAGGTACTGTACTGACCTGCTGGGCTGGCGTGTATCTGCAGCTCTCATGCAGTAGGTACTGTACTGACCTGCTGGACCGGCGTGTATCTGCAGCTCTCATGCAGTAGGTACTGTACTGACCTGCTGGACCGGCGTGTATCTGCAGCTCTCATGCAGTAGGTACTGTACTGACCTGCTGGACCGGCGTGTATCTGCAGCTCTCATGCAGTAGGTACTGTACTGACCTGCTGGGCTGGCGTGTATCTGCAGCTCTCATGCAGTAGGTACTGTACTGACCTGCTGAGCCGGCGTGTATCTGCAGCTCTCATGCAGTAGGTACTGTACTGACCTGCTGGGCCGGCGTGTATCCGCAGCTCTCATGCAGTAGGTACTGTACTGACCTGCTGGGCCGGCGTGTACCGGAAGATCTCGTCCTTGCCGCGGTACCACTTGACGGAGTGCAGCGCGGGGTCGCCCGGCGCGCTCTCGTAGTGGCAGGCCAGCGAGGCCTCGCGCCGCGGGTCGCCGTAGCCGGGGACCGACAGCTGCGTGATGTTGTGCGCCGCAGCCAGCACTGGAACAACCAGATCGCTCTCATTAGTGTCTACATCCACCTTAAAGACGGAAACGCGTCGTGACGCATCGTGACGCGCCAGTTGTGTGTGATTCCGTAGCACAACAGCCAGCCATCCAACTGGATCTAGGGGACCCCTGGTTGTGTCGCTTTCAATGGCCGGTATATACCAGGTAGGTGGTGTTTGTCTCTCATTATCAAAAGAATAGTTACACCGATTTTAACCATGATCTCGAATTTCTATGTTATTTAGGTACTTTTTTTTTTAAATTATTTCCAATAACAAGAACCATACCTTACAATAATTTGATGTGATAAAAACAACTATAAATCAATTTCAAATCCTCGGAATAACGACATCTAGTTAAAATTCGAGTCTCAGGTAGTTTGATGACACGTGGATGACAAGACGAATGAAAGGTGTATGATGGATAAAGCAGCCCACACGCACTGCGATTAAACGCACACGTTCTTCTTGTATTTATTACAAGCTAATTTGTAGAAACAACTACATAAAAACGAAATATATATGAATTATACCAATTTGAAAAACACAAAGAAAACAGTGTGCGAAACTGCGAACTAAAATTTTGAAAATTTTGCACTGATTCAAAGACAAATTTCATCTTCTTCTTTTTTATTGGCCAGCTTTTTAGTATTGCATTAGGTAGAATAATAATTATCCTTTGACCCTGTCAGAAGTTGTTCAAACCAACATAGAGTCTAAACCGATGAAAAAAAGGTTTACAATCGTTCGGGTGAGCCGAGCCGTAACTTAAGAAATTTTGCTGTAAAATTCTTGTCACAATGAGATTAGTTTTGAGCTCCGATAGTTGTCGAAGCTGTGCATTTGATACAAATCGATATTTTTTTTCCGAAATATTAATTATTTTCATGTTGTTGTTGGATGTTGGTACCAACGTCACAGATTACTATACCAACGTAGTTAGATCATGCATAGCATGTGTATTTTCTGTGGAAACTTCTAGGCACATGAATTAACTTAGCTACTAGAATCCTGAAACGGTTGAAATAGAATAAAAGCAATCAGGTACAGATGAGGCCTCACCCCAAGCATTTTACCAAACTTTAAGCCTTTCACCATCTCCAACTTTGCCTTGTAGTTAAAATAAACCGTAAAACATTGTTTTGAATATAAAAAACAAGTTAACGATACGGCAAAGTATTGTAACAACGCTGAAACTTTGCCAAGGTGCATTCAATTTATGTAAATTCAATGCAAAGGTCTAAAGTTAACTCAATAGAACTTTCGTAACATAATTCAAATCTATATATATAAAAGAAAGTCGTGTTAGTTACACCATTTATAACTCAAGAACGGCTGAACCGATTTGGCTGAAAATTGGTGGGGAGGCAGCTTAGAACCAGGAGACGGACATAGGCTATGTTTTATCCCGGAATTACCACGGGAACGGGAACTACGCAGGCGAAGCCGCGGGCAGCAGCTAGTTTCATTATAATGGCGATTATGACAAACGCCTCGAAGCTTTGCCAAATTTATTTTCGCATTTAAAACTCTATCTCGTAGACTTAAGGCTCACAGCATCAGGGTTTCTTTGCCCCATACCATGAATATTGTAAGCTAAAAGGTTGTGATGTGGAAAAGTTTGTAAGTTATTCTTTAATTATTAACAAGTTTGAAAGTGGGTTATAATTTAAGTTTCCTTTCCTCGCATACTTAAAAGGGACTTAATGTTTAACGTGTTAAAGTTTTTGGGATAGTAGAAGTTGAAATAAGTGTGCAAATTATTATAATAACTTTTCCTTTGTTTTGTCATTTAACTTTACGAGGGGTTTTCTTGGGAACTTGTTAATGGTTTCTTTGCCATTAACAAGTCCAGTCCGCGCTGCGCATCGTTACTGAGCAGTCGTGTGCAAAGTCGGTCGCGTACTTTACGATCGTAACAATGACGTCGAGCACGCTTAAATGTGCAAGTTGTAATGTAGTTATTGACGAAGTGCTAGCATTCATAACCAATAAAATTGATGTTATGGACCAAGAAAGTTTGGTGCGCATTTGTGTATCGGCTTTCAATATGGAGGAGGTGGAGAAGTCGAAAAATCTTCTGTTTGACTCCATCACTACTGACATACGGAAGATTAGGAGGAATAAGAAAAGCGAGGCAAAGATACAAAGAGACCTGGAGGATATTCTAACAGTTCTCAAAAGTCTAGATCCTGAGGCGATACCGATTTTTGTGGCCAAAGAGTTACATCGTTTGCCTCCTGTGCTGTTCGATCATTTGGATTGCTCGACGCTATTGAAGGATATAACTCTATTGAAAGCGCAGATAGAGAGTATCAAGAACACATACGTCACTACTGAACAGCTACATAATTTGGAAGTAAAGTTTAATTCTAATAAATATGACTCTATAATTGATACGCCAATTCACCATCGATACGATCATTTTGTGTCTACCCGCGCGCGCGGCGCAAATCTATTAAATAGTGGGCCGATGGCCATCGCTTCTATGGCCGAATCAACCTGTCCGCCGCGGTCAACGTCCCCGCCGCCGGTCATCGACCCAACTCCCACACGACCATACTCTGAGCGCCCGCGTCTATGTCGTGTCGGCTCGGCAGGTTTCGGCGCTGCCGAAGGCGCCGCAGCGCGCGATTTAGACGCGACTCCGACGATGACCCACGAGTGCGCGGGGCCGCGAGTGAGTCACATAGGCTCGACCTCTGCCGCCGCCGCCGCCACGGAAAGCGCTGTGCACGAGTCAACATCGTTGTCGCCGCCACCGAGGCCTGTATTGCCGAGTGGGATGCGATATGAAAATGAGGCAGATACTAGAAATACTGATTTTGACAATATTGTTAATACTGAACAGTCGTTACACAATTCGTGTGAAATAGAAAATAATAGAAAAGAGGAGAAAGATTGTTCTTCGAAAATCAGTTTTGCTGATATAGGAAAAACAAGAGGTTTGTGGCAGGTACCGGAAAGGAATGAAGAGTGGAAATTGGTGCAGAGAAAGCGTCTTCAAAACAAATTTACTACGAGTAAGGGGAAGGCAAGCTTGGAACAAAATAGTAAATTTAAAGCCGCTGATATCAAAATTCCGGTCTTTATAACTAACGTACACACAGATGTCTCAGAGATGGATATTGCAGAGTATGTTTTGATGAAAACACAAGAAAAAGTATCTCCTATAAAAATTAAAATGGCAAAACAGCGAAGTTATAACGCCTTCAAAATATTTGTGAGCAAAAACAACTTGCAAGTTTTTCTCGATGTTAGTTTCTGGCCAAAGGGGATATCTTTTAGAAGGTTTGTAAACACGAGATACGACGAGCATAACCAGCATGCGCCTGTCGGTGAGAGGCAATCACAATACACTCAAAATGGATAGCACGCCCTACAGTAAGTTCATTTCATTTAACTGTAAATCGCTCAAGCGATCCTTAGATGGCGTTCGGAGTCTCTGCAGGCAGGCGGATGTTATCGCACTGCAGGAAACGTGGTTGCTGCCGCATGATTTGACTATGTTAACAACTGTAGCTGACGAGTTCGGAGGTACTGGGACTTCTGCGGTCGACACGTCCGCGGGCCTACTACGAGGACGGCCCTACGGCGGGGTCGCTCTACTATGGAGGAAAAGTGTGTTTCAGTCAGTTAGTGTAGTAGAGTGCGATGATGTGCGTTTGACAGCAATTAAAGTCAAATTATGTGATAGATGTTTGATGATATTTAGTGTGTACATGCCAACTGACTGTTACGAGAACCTACCGGACTTCACACAGTGCTTAAGCAAAATAACTTCCATCATTGAAGATACTAGAGACACGGACGCTATCTATGTATTAGGTGATTTTAATGCTCATCCAAAGGAACTATTTTGCAATGAGTTATTAGACTTTTGTAAAGACCAAAATTTGACATGTGCGGACATGAATATGCTAGGCGCTGAATCCGGCACCTATACTTTTGTTAGTGAGGCACACGGGTGTGCGAGATGGTTGGACCATTGTGTAGTGACTGGTGCTGCGCTACCATCTATCTGCCGTGTATGGGTAGAGCATAGGGTGCAATGGTCTGACCATTTTCCACTTTTTGTTGAATGTGACATAGGTAAATTAAACACTAAGATAGACTTAAACCCGACCTCGTTTGTAAATAAAATTATATGGGGAGAGCGTACTACTAGTCAAATTGAAAATTATCATCAGCTATGTAACTCTCGACTCAGAGAAATCGATTTTCCTGTACAGCTCTCCCATTGTTGTGATGGAATTTGTACTGACGTAGAGCATAGAATTTTGCTAGATAAAATGTATTTGAACATTGTCACCATCCTAACAGAAGCCGCAGTATCTTCCTATGAGCGAGGGAGAACAAGGAGGAGAGGTGGTTATGTTGTCGGGTGGAACAAACACGTAGCACCCTTTCACAGAGAGGCCAGGCTGAAATTTTTGGCATGGATTGAAGCTGGTAAGCCGATTTGTGGTGGATCTTATGATGATATGTGTGAGAGCAGGAAATCTTTTAAGAAACAGCTAAAATGGTGTCAAGACAAACAAGACCAAATTAAAATGGATATTCTTGCCTCTCAACACGCTGTCAAAGATTTCAAGCACTTTTGGAAGCAAACAAATAAAATGAATTCAAAGTCTGGCCTCCCTGTGAGTATCAATGATGTGAATGATCATACCTTGATCGCTAATCTTTTTAAAGATCATTTCAGGGTTAATCTGCAGTCGAACTCTACCGCATGTGTTTCGGTCGATGTTGAGACTGTCACACCAAAGAGAGTTATTACTTTTAAAGCCAAAGAAGTGCGAAAAATTATTCAAACAATGCAAAGAGGCAAATCTCCTGGGCATGACAGTCTCAGCATTGAACATATGAAATATGCGGGCGTTCATCTGCCGCACGTACTCTCCATGTTTTATAATCTATGTTTATGTCATGGTTACTTACCTGACGGGTTAACCAAAACAATAGTGGTACCGATTATAAAATGTAAGACTGGAGATGCGTCGGAAAAGAGCAACTACCGGCCCATCTCACTAGCGACCACGATGGCAAAGATACTTGACAGTTTGCTTAATAACATAATCCTGCAACACGTCCAAGTCCACGATGCCCAGTTCGGTTTTAGGGCTGGGCTCTCGACGGAGAGTGCGATCTTGTGTCTTAAGCAAGCTGTCAGGTACTACACGGAGAGGAAGACACCGGTATACGCCTGCTTCCTGGATCTGTCCAAGGCGTTTGATACTGTCCTGTACGATAAGCTTTGGTGCAAGTTGGAGGCTGCGGGTGTACCGGCCGAAATAGTCTCTATGCTAAAAAATTGGTACCGATGCCAGCGAAACCAGGTGAGATGGGCGGGTGCGTTGTCCGATGAGTATGGCATGGAGTGTGGTGTGCGGCAGGGCGGGATAACATCTCCTCTGTTGTTCAACCTATATATAAATGAGCTCATCGGCGACCTCAGCAGTACCCATACGGGTTGTTTTGTAGATGGAGTTTGCGTCAACAACTTCAGTTACGCGGATGACATGGTACTGCTGGGGCCGTCGGTGGGCTCAGTTCGCAAACTAGTCACGATTTGTGAGGCATATGCGGTTGAGCATGGACTGAGGTATAACTCGAATAAGAGCGAAGTTCTCGTGTTCAAAAGTGGGTTAGTTAAACCAGTTCATGTTCCGGCTATTATGCTCAACGGTGCGGCTCTGCGGGTGGTGAGTAGTTTTAAATACCTGGGTCATATTGTGACAGATGATCTGAAAGATGACGCAGATATAGAAAGGGAACGCAGAGCGCTGGCGGTCCGGGGAAACATGCTTGCACGCAGGTTTACTCGCTGCTCGAGGGAAGTAAAGGTCACTCTTTTCAAGGCTTACTGCCAGTCCTTCTACTCGAGCAGCCTATGGGTAAACTACACCCAGCGGGCTGTCAGATCTCTGCGAGTCCAATATAACAACATTTTCAGGATGCTGATGCGGCTGCCTCGCTTTTGCAGCGCATCTGGGATGTTCGCGGAGGCGCGCACGGACTGCTTTCACGCGATAATTCGCAAAAAAGTAGCTTCCCTACTCCAGCGTGCGCGAGGCAGTAGCAATAGCATCCTGCGGATGATTGTTGCCCGATCGGACTGCCCTATCCAAAACAGGTGGATGCGTATTATGATGGGCTCCGTCTGAACAATATGTAATTTTAATTTAATATTCTTAATTGTGTGAACTGATTTTAATTTTTCTATTGTGACATTTCTTGTATTTTATGATTTTTCTTTTTTTTTATGTATTATTTAGTAATGTGTAATTTTAAGTTCTAATTAATTTGGTTATAATGTGTTATGGATACCTATATTATCTGAAATAAATGAATAATAATAATAATAATAATTTGCTAAAAATATCCTTTCAAGGGTTGTCGCGAACGGGGCACTCACCTACTCCTCGTAGCTATATGGTATATATATACCACTTCTGCATCGACTATCATATGCAGTATGCAGTAAGACTGCACATATGCAGTATGGATAGTCGATGCAGAAGTGATACGTGTCCCTTGCCAAAAAAACCTCTATCTAACCAGGCGGTGACACTAACTACTGAGTATAAGCCTTCTCTTTATCTCGTACCCCTTGTGGGCTTGTGTCAGCCGGATTCACTGATTCCCACCCCCCGCTCTATGTAGTCAGTCACAATGTAAAACAAGATCTCGTATCTAATACCTTACAGGACGTACCATCGACCATTTTACTAAAGTTAAACTTCAAAAGAACCGGCTTGGGTTGAAAAATATCATAAACTATTTTATCCGAACATCATTCCAAAACAAGTTATGGAACTGCCTCATAAGTCATCATCAGGCTTTAGCATCCCCTGAAACGTAAACTCGACGAAAGTTAACCGAACAAAGGCGTTCTTACCGCAGACGTCATAACTGCCACAATGGACGGACATCGAGCCGAGTGGTCCCTTATCGACTGAACATTTTACAGCTTGACTGGCCAAGCAGATTAGGAAGTTAGGACTCTGGCTTTGATTATGGGGCCAACAGTGAGTAATTTAAAATAAAAGCGAATATTCTACAAACATAATCCTAAAACCTAGCTCACAATACTTAAGCATTATAATAAATAACCCTAGTATTCTACATTGCATCACACTAACCATTGGATACGAGATTTTGGTAATGTTTTACGCCCAAACAACTAACGACTGAATGAATCAGGGTCTACTCTCAATAAGAAGTTCTAGATCTGGAATAAGAAAACTGGCAGGATACGTGTTCTTCTATCGGGAATAGCTGCAAGATACCTGCAAGGTCTAAAGAAAATAAGACACTTTGAATTAGGTGTTTTGAAAGCCGTGGGCGAAAGCTTGTAAATATCTATGTCCATTTCATGTGAGAATTTTTACAAGTGCTGTACTTTTTTAATGTAACTTGTAGTCTATGCAGCAGTTTTCACGTAAATTGATATGTAGGTATTGATTGTCAAAATAAACGTTAGTCTATTTTGATCTAAACTCTCAGTTGACATTCGCCGTAGTTATTAATAACGTTCCCAGAGTCGAGGCCGGGCGTCCTCAAGGGCGGCAGCCTATCTGTCTCGAGAAAGGGTTTCCGTCTCCCCGATGGTCCTGCAGTTAGGGTCACAAGGGTTTGCAGCAGTTTCGAATGGCATTAGGTCTTATACGAGTCTCTTCAAGACGAGAGTGAATAGGTGTCATCTAATCTAGACCTTCGTGAAATATCTTCGGTCATATCGTGATATCGTCACTTACTATCAAGTGAGATTGTGTTCAAACGAAGGTCTACTATAAATAAATAATTAATAAATAAAAATAAAAAAGATGATGAAATGGGCTAAAATTATTTCAATGGGAGATACCCAAGGTAACTTAAATCGACATCGTTTGTTGAAATAGTATAATGTATGATGTTATGAGATGAATTGTATGAATATATAAGTATCCGCGTTGTATAAATGTTCAAAATAATTAAAATGGATTTGAGTTGACAGAAAGAACTTTTCAATATCCCAATATTTACTTAATTTCTCGGCTACTTTTCTTTTCTTCTTGCCAGTTATTTATTTAAAAGCATCTGGCAGTCGGAATCCCATCTGCGTACATCTCTGAAGAAAGTTTTTATTTCGAAATATTTTATGAAATAATTCCGTTTACCTTTTTTTATTTCGTTTCTTTAGATAACAAGAGGCTGATGCTGTACCGAGAGGAAATCTTTGAATAGTAGAAAGTTGTTTGGTGGAAATTATAGACTTTGAAAGGGGAAATATTACCATCTTTACACTACGGATATTAGTATGTTGAAGAGAAGCAAATACAACGAATACCTTGTATAGAGGTACAACAATCCTCTGTTATTCCTAACGAATAACAGAATGTATTATAAATAACAATATAACAAAGCTATAGCTTTTCTATATTATATCTTATACAATACACAGAAATACTTTTACGAAGCCCATTGTAGCGTTGAGTAATAAACCCGGCGCGGAGGACCAAAACATGGCGTTCTATTTACACCAGACGATCTGTCTGCGGAAATATGGAAATGCCAGTGAAAAAACTAATTTATTACTATGAAGCATAAAACTGAAAATGTAAATGAGTGCGCGCAGATGGGCCGAGATAATCTGGAGGCGCGGGATTTGGAATCCCGTTTGCTTTGGATATCGTCGAGGTGAAAGATTTTTCTACTGAATTCGGAGATAAACGAGAGTTTTATAATTCGGATAGGGCACGACAGACACAAAAGTAATGAGTTTAGGAAACGATTTAATCAACTGTTTCTGAATTAATGAAAATGTCGAACGCAGGACCATCCCTGCGTCCTTTTTGGATCTTTTAACTTCAATTTATTTACTCCCACATTTTTATCAGGTTTGCAAATATTTGAAATATGTACTAAAAGCACTTTTGAATTTTCATAAACCTGAAGGCCTTCTTCCAATTTAACTGAACAATTCTAGAGAAAAGCAAAATTTAAATAATTCAAAGACGCATTGTGTGACCAATCTGTGACCGAAACCAATCATGGCATAAACATAATACTGCACGAATGCGGGCATGATCCGAGTGGCTGAATACAGAAACATTTATTTTATTTTTATTTAAATTCTTTATTGCACACATTTATCTAAAAGTATACAAAAGGTGGGCTTAATGCCTATGGCATTATCTACCTGCCAACCACACATGGTTGCAACAAATAAAAAGGCGTGCTATAAATATTTGAACTAACCTAGATACAAGTCTAATTACATAAACATCTAGAAAACAAAAAAGCTTTCAAGGTTTTTTATTTCGTGGAATCTCTGATGGATGATTCAAAATTCCACTTCAAAACGCTCACTTGTATAATAATATTCTCACTCGTCCCTTACGGAAAATCATTTGGATAAATATTCTTCATTATTCATACGTTGGCAAACTGTAGAGGTAAGAGTTACCGGTCAAGAGTGAGTTGAACTTGTACGCGTAGGGCTTAAAACCCAACTAGAGTTGGGTTTTAAATAGGTACCTAATAACGAGTTTTGCGTATATGAGTGACTTCATCCAAAAACAATCCTCAATCTAAGTTTGGGAACGGGAATGTGTTTAAAGTTAGAATTGTTTAGAGTGTTGAGTTTTGGCACCTACATTATGTATGAACGTCCAAGGAACCATTAATAAAACGAGTAAAATGTACTTGTTTGTAAGAGGCACGTGCAGCGGTGGACGTGTGAGCTGGGGAGGACGTGGATAGTGTCATGTGACTTCCGCAAGTAGTATACTTTCGTCGACCTAGCACGTAGGGAATCGGTACTGTATATCTAGGGATAATAGGTATGTGTAGGTCTCATAACCATAACTTTACTTACGCCAGGGAGAACGACTAATACCTTTACTACACCTAATCCGTAGATCGTATAATACGAGTATGACTGCTCCCTCGGGCATGATAGACATCACACTGATGTATTTGAGACCAACATTAACTATCCCCACTCCGTCCACTCGCGTGCACTCACTGCTGGGTGCAGGCCTCCTCCTCTCCAGGCTCTCGACAGTATCTTTTGAAATACTACTTCTACTACTCTGCCTGCGACTTGACTTACGTGGTGCCTTTATAAAATACAGCATAGGTGATTCGAGGCCTATTTACAGACTCTTTAAAAAAATACCTCTACGTTGAGCTCTTGAAGCAAGAAAATCTCTTTGCATATATTATTATGGGTTTATAACCAAGCAATGGTATTCTCTTCATAACTTTAATTCGCTAGCATATTAATCCTGGGATTTCAACACTAAAAATGTACAGCCTCGTTTGCAGCCTTTACGGCTAATGCGAGATCGTTACCGTCGCCTGCCTGCCAGCCCCGATCTGATAGTTTACCCCGACGCGAAGGGCGATAAGAAGAAAGGCTCATACCGAACCTACTCTGCAGAGATTGTATCTTCTGAGATCTCCTAAGATAAATATCTACATAAAACGTGAGTCGTAGGTACTAAAAGCTTTTACAGGGAAAAGATGAAGATAATTTATTCGTCAAAGCATTTAGAATAATATTTAGGTACGGCTCTAATGGATTGATCGCTATCGGTACAAAAATGTTGAAAAAAAGACACGCGAAGGACACGAAAAGGACATTTTTACATGAGTATGCAAAGACCCACGATAAAGTTACCGGTTAACTTAAAATTATGTAGCCAATATAGGTAAGTATCAGGTTGACGAAACTGCATACATACATGCCTTTGCCAGAGCTCACAAATGTCAGAGTGTAGTGACACCCAGTAACACGAGCGGTGATTGGATAAGTGGCTGTGCGGCGCTCATGTAGGTCAGTCTGTTGGTCAGTCGGAGGAACCGCGGACACATGACCTTTTTCGGAGCCAGCTCGAGAACTAATAACTATTTAACGGATTGAGCGGAAAATAGTTGGCACAGATAAATTTTGTGACTCAGGTTTTTGGGGTGTGGATAGAGGAACATCTGACGTTTGTCAAATTTTATCCAACTACGGAAAGAAGGCAAGATAATGACTTAAATTTATCTAATTTATACAGGGATAATATAAGTTTTGCGTATGGCTGGTTTATCTATTGAGTTCAGTGTGGTGGCTTTTGACTTATTAGTATTATTACGCGACAAGTTCCAAATAAAAAAAACACATATTTCGTTTTGTACCTAACTCAACCTTAACTAAAACGCCAATATTGCTACAGTCAACATCAAGCCGGATATAAAACAAACACAATAAACACGACCACAAGAGGGTTCGGATATTGGCTGGATCCATCGAGGCTCGTAGAAGTTATGTTCAACGTATCTGATACCTTTTCCGATTGGGTTCCTTTGTGACCTCACACACGAAATGTGAAGAACGAAACTGATCAAAATGAATTAAAAAGTGGGTCTATTATACGATATCCTCTGCATGTTATCCAATTTCTCATTTGTACGTCTTACGCGACGTGACGAGTAGTTTAACATTCAGTACGTCTACATAACACAGCTTTATTTTTACAATTTCTATTTTATTTTTTATTTCTAATTTTTCCAAAGCCTCTCGGTCTGAATCCATCATGATTATGTCAACATTTCCGAATCGAAAGTCGACTGGACCAGTCATAAAAATGTCCTTAATATTAATGTATAAAACGAAAAAATATGTTCATGTCGACCGAGGATATTGTTTTGAGTTCGGGGTTGAAACTCTTGTGAGCCCTGGAGGAGTGTAAATTATTTTCAAATTACGAACAATTTTAAGCCTACACAGAGCAAGTCCATATAGGTGAACGTTTATATCTTCCTCCCTAATATTTCCCTCCCAATGTTTTATTGACAAGGTTAATGATTTACGTGATGTTTTTGTATCAAGAGATTAGCATACCTACTACTCTTAATTAATATATGTTTGATTTTTTTAGTTACAAGACAGTATAACATCATAACAGTAATCGTATCCTTCTAACTCCCTTCTGCTGGGACACCAATGTTGGGAATAGACATCGAGTAATGAAATTTCAAGTATTTGCAAAGGGCCAAGGGATAGAACGCTTGTTAGGGACTGAAGATACTATTTTCTTGTTCAGGAACATTTTAATAGCTCAAATACTGATTTATCTATGTAATGTTGAAAATAATAATTGGTTATATGGCTAAATACGTTTTCTTATGTTCATATCTCAAAGTGTACCTGCTCGAAGAACTTTTATATTTCAACTTTTAATAAATCTTAAATCATTCCATTTATCCAAAACACACGAGATAAAACTCGAGACATTTTTATTACGAAACACGAGATATTTTTATTATCATGCGAACGAGCGAATACCTACCTTATCATAATCACTCACCCACGAAAAGTCCGAAAACAAGAAGAACGGTCATAATGAACAACTTCCCATGGCACAATCAAATCACAGCACGATCCATCACTTCACATCCTCCGAGCAATCCTGCAGCGCGCGGGAGACGTCTGCTCCGTCCGACGTCTGGCTCGCGACTGGCGCAGCATCCCTCCTAGTCCCACCCCCTCTTATCATGATCCCGTAATTAGATAACTGTCATTGCTTTTGTCTGTGCTTTTTTAAGTTTAGCGGAAATGGAGTAGATGTTTAACTAGAAGAAAACTTAACCCTGTTCTAGGAGTCATGTGCTTAATGCACCTTTAAGAAAACAAAAACTGCATAAGTATTAGGTATTTTTTTACGGACAATAAAATAAAATTTACATTATTCATAGCGGATAAATGTTTTATCGAGGACTAGCAGCGCCTCGCGGTTTCACCCGCGTAATTCCCGTTCCTGTGGGAATTCCGGGGTAAAATATAGCCTATGTGCTATTCCAGACTATAATCTATCTCTCGTGCCAAATTTCATACAGATCCATTCAGTAGTTTTTACGTGAAAGAGTAACAAACATTCATCCATCCATCCATACTTACAAACTTGCGCGTTTATAATATTAGTAGGATAAACGCATAAACTCGTGAAATATTAAAATACAAAACAATATAAAACAGCTTCAAAATTAATTAGATTTTTAGGATTCCAGTGTGGTGTGTACTATTTTAATTTGTTGTAGGTCTTAATGCTTACTCAAAATTAAGATTTTTTCAAGCTTTAAAACTTCCCTGACACAATTATAAATAAAGATTGGGGACAAAGATACTGGCATGATATCACAAAAAATCAAACAAAAAAAAAGATGACCTTTTCTTAGGATTATTGAGATTCCTTTGAACAATGAAACTCCTTTCCTCTCACTAGACCGGTTTCATTGTTCCGGGCATTCCAGATCCGATTTGTATACCGACTGCGTCACAAGGCCAGATAGTTTCCTTCTACATTTATTTTAACAATCCTTTTCTAAGATTTGTGAACTCGG
Organism: Eupithecia subumbrata; assembly: GCA_949316285.1. Taxonomy (NCBI): domain Eukaryota; kingdom Metazoa; phylum Arthropoda; class Insecta; order Lepidoptera; family Geometridae; genus Eupithecia; species Eupithecia subumbrata. The sequence goes on from OX438638.1 coordinate 5,035,248, forward strand.
AGTAATCTGGAGTAGCCTACTTCTTCGGGGCTTGTTTATTACTACAATTCAGAGCTTTGTGGAGACTATCAGTTGTTATAAATGTACTCGGGGTCAGCAGAACTCTCATCCTAAAATGCCTAGCGCGATTGAGCCCTTTATCAGGAGGTTTCATTCACAAAGAGAATGGAGCTATCAATTGTTTGTGATTTCACCGAATCATTGTTGGGCGATGGTAACATACTGTACTACCCCGTAGTTGACAATAGTATGATCCAAAATTAGCCCATTCACAGAGCTCTGGATAATATACAAGTACCAACGCGAACATTGTCCTCATTAAACACAAAGCCAGTTCATTAAGAGCCTATCTCTAGTGGTTCAGTTCATTCAGGCTGTCACATGTACCTACGAGCGCGGTGCTGGGAAAAACGAGGGTATTATATTGTAGCCGCATTCTGAATATAGCTTTATGCATGCTCAAATATGAAGCATGGAGCTATAAAGTATGGATTTGGTAACAAAAAAGATATATATTTTTCAAGCTACCGATTTTAAGTTTTTTCTTAATTGGACAAGGAGCCACAGAGCTTGGGGACGGTTAGGTATAAAACTGAAGAAAGGATCATAATTAAAAGTTAACAATTTACCACAAAATAGGGTCGTAATTGTTGTAAGAAACTCACTTGTTTCTTGTTGATGAACAGAGGAATCTTGGCAACTTAAATATAAATAGCTCGATTATCTAGCTAACTTACATAAAATAAACCTTCTCTGGTCTTCAAAAGCGCATGTAAGTATTTTTACTTACTCAATACTTCTATTGCAAACATGTTGTACATAGGATCTTAAAGATGCACATTTATTACCTGCATGCACATTTATTACTTACCTAAAAAATAAGTTGTAGGTGCGTCATCTAAGTACCTATAACAAATTACGACTAACCTTTCAAATATATTTTAAATAATTTATAACCACACTTATTTTCCGTTCTTTTATTATATTTATTACTGTTTACCCATATAATATATAGTTATTTGTACCAATATTACCCGAGACCTACCTGCCAACAGTGGGGTGTAAAAATTAAAGAGGTAAACCTCTTTTATTACCTATGTTTACAAACCTACCTTTTTTTAGGGTTTTGAAGATCGAAGATCGGTTTCAAAACCCTTATGGTCTCGCTTTGTCTGTCCTTTTTTCCCTCCTTAATAACTGAAAAACTGCTGCAGCTATCAACTTGAAATTTAAAATAATAATACATTTCGTGCGCCTGTACAGATTTAGAGAAAAATAAATGAAAATAAATGAAAAATGAAAATGAATATTTTCCATACAAATTGTGATGCCGAAATTTTAAAAGATACCTACAGAGTCATATGGGGTATCAAATGAAAGGTATCATTTTGTACATTTCAAATTATTTATTGAAATTTTTGTAGGTTTCATACTTTTTAAAATATTTCGAAAAAAGTCCAAAAAATACCCATTCCCCCCCCCCTATCTCCGAAGATTGAAGAGCGATCCATGTAAAATGTATGGATCGTTTATAGACATGGATCTATATTTTACAGGAAAAATATAGAGAAGTTTGAAAAAAGAACACTTTTTGAAAAATGGTCAAAAAGGGGCGAAATAATTTTCAAAAGGGGAAGCTACCTCACCGAGTGGGGTATCAAATGAAAGGTATTGGTTTGAACATTTCAAAACAGTTTTTTAAATTTCTGTAGGTTTCATAGTTTTTGAAATATTTTGAAAAAAGTCGAAAAAATACCCATTCCCCCCCCCCTATCTCCGAAGTTTGCCGAGCGATCCATTTAAAATGTATGAAGCGTTTGTAGATATGAATCTATATTTTACAGGAAAAATATAGAGAAGTCTGTAAAAAGAATACTTTTTGAAAAATGGTCAAAAAGGAATAATTTTCAAAAGGGGGGCTACCCCACCGAGTGGGGTATCAAATGAAAGGCATTGGTTTGGGCATTTCAAACCAGTTTTTAAAATTTCTGTAGCTTTCATACTTTTTGAAATATTTCGAAAAAACTCGAAAAGTTGGTAAAAAAGGTTGGTACCTACTATTCTTAGGTATTCGTTAAATTGTGAAGTCTCTAACCGGTACTTTTGGTACATATTTGTTGACAAACGTTCAAAACCCTCGGCGCGCGAGTTACACTCGCACTTGACGGATCTTGTTTAAATTGTTTTGTTTGTTTTAAAAGCTTAATTGTCACCGACTAGTCCGTAACGCCAACATAAAGGTTTTTGGCTGAAAAACAGCGCTGAGCGGCAACCGCTCAACACATGCTGAGTTAATGCCTATTTCGGCACAGGGTCATGGGGGCAAAGCTCGATTTGACGGCCAATATTTGCATGTACCTAATTTAGCTCCTAATCCTTTGTTTGGTTGTTTTATATTGTGTGTGTCGAAATAAATTCTATTCTATTCTATTATATTCTATTCTATTCTATTCTATTCTACTTGAGAAAAAATCTGTTTTCTGATGCTACGAGTCTCGTAGCAAGAAGTTCATAGACTTTACAATATGCTAAGAATATTCTAATTCTACGTGAGTGCTTCCATTTTTGTCAGATTATAAGCCGAGGTGCGTAGCGTAGATAATATAGGTACCTACTCACTGTCTGACAAGATCTAGTACTAGTTAGTTGTCTACCTGCGGGGCTGCCTCACTGTTGTAATGAAAAGAATGTGGCCGTACTTTTTAAAAAAAATTGTAGTTCGCTGTTGGCAATTTATGACAATGACCACAGTTTAATGATTTAACAAGCAAGCGAATATTACGATAAAATTAAAATCCCCGATGAAACTTACTTGAACTATCATCATAACAAATGGCTGCACTGATTTTCTTTAAAATAAACAAAGTTTTCGATCACGTTTGCAGATTTCTCAGGTTTCCTGATGTAATTATAACATGCTCGCCTCGTTCGTAGCTCCGCGTCGGCGCCATATTTCAAATTGTGCATACATACGTATATCTCGACCATTAATTACAGCGAGTGCTTGATACTGTGCAATTACACTCGACGTACTGCAACTTATTTATTTATTATTTACTATTATTTAGTACTATATATTTATTATTTTTGTTTTATCGCAACTGGGATGTTTCTCGATCGAGATTCTCCTTGATTCGTTTCTAGTTTGCTTGTTGATAGCAGGGATGTTACGGAGCTCCGACTCCGATTCCGATATGTCGGAACTTCCGATTGATACTACACCTTCGGTTCCTACTTCGGTTTCGAAACTTTCAATCGGAGGTTTTAATCGGAACTCACTCATTTTAATTAGTTATCTCTTAGATTCTGATTTGGACAATGAAGCTGAAAACAAGTGCGATTTGGAACTACTTTATTGAAGTTTGTGCAGATATAGTCAAAAGATATTTCACGAGAGGCAGTCGACTACTTTGTTTAAATGTCATTTTAAGTCTGTGCATGCTACTGAATACGAAGAATTTATGAATTAGAAACTGAAAAGATATATAGAGTACAGCCTTCGACTACAAGAAACTTTGATGAAGAATCAAAAATGGTGTAGTTCTGATGCTAAATAGGTAGATGGAAATAGACAGATTGATTTCTGAAGTGATAGCTTTGCAAGATCCTCTTCAATTTCGTTGAAGGAATTGGATTTCGGTGACTTATAAAGCTAATTGTGTCGAATTATCAAGGGGAAGACAGTTTTTTACCGAATATATCTGACGGCACATAAAATAAATGATCTATTGAAACAATAAGAGAAAATCCTGCAAATCAGAAAATCCAGCTGCTGCAGGAATATATATGCCATCACCTTCGAATCCGCCTCCGCTTCCGACTCCGGTTCCGGTTCCGATTCCGACTCCGACAAACCAAATTTTAAAACTCCGACTCCGACTTCGGTTCCGTTAAACCACCTCCGTAACATCCCTAGTTGATAGACCGGTATTTGGAGAAAGAGACATACTAGTACAGAGTTTAACACATCGTCTGGTCATGAAGCACTTTTCCCTGTTCAGTTGAACAGCGCGGCGCGGCCGGCGGTGAATGCGAATTAACTTATGAACAATGAATATATACTAGAATGCGTTAAGTCCAAATATAAGGCGTCTTTCTACTAATAATAAAATGCTGTAAGTTTTTGAAAGTAGCTACACAATATACATGCTGTTTAAATTATATTAATGAATCTACTAAGCCCTAAAGATAACTATTAAGGTAAAATAGCCCTAAGATACCTATTCATTCGTTTAGACACAATTGTAAAATAAGTATGATAGATAACGGCAATTATTTTAAGGCATAATTATAGTTTTTTAGATAGAAGAATAAAATACTTTTTATCTTATTTATTTTAATTTTGTGAATTGAAAAAATATCTGTTCGTTAATATTACGCTAAACTACTGAACAATTCGGGCTAAAACTTTGCAATTTGCAGGAATTAAGTTCTGGACTTGAAACAACATTATCTCGGCTTCTTTATTCTGGTTAATGCTAAAATCTACCTAACAGTCAAAACTTTGTAATCGAAACGTACGTTTTTATGCGTTTCATAAATAATTATTTATTTAGAATCCTATTTGAGTCACACAGTCACACAAACTTCAACGACAAAATATTATACCTATTCGAGAAACTCTCACCGTATTTGAAGAATTTTCGCGTGAAATTTTGAGAAACGGGTAATTAATATAATTCCAATTAAAAGTTAGAAGTTGATAGTAAGTTCGAGCGTGTACCTACCTACGTTTTGTTAGTTATACAGTTTACAGTTATACTGAGGACCATACGAGGCGAGAGGTTTAATGCAGCAGGAACCCTATTGAAAGGTAGCGGTGAGCGCACGGGGGGATAAATAACGTAGGGGATGGATCTAGGTAGGGGCTGAAGGGGCTCCTTCGTAAAAATGTGACCCTGTGTTCCATTTTAATTATAACCAACTTATTTCATTCGCGTCGTCCGTGTGATCTGTTTGCCTTAGAGTAGGCCAAATACCTTGCACTGTGGTACTGGGTTAGAATTTCCACCACTCCAACTCTTCCCGACGGTGTCGTAAGAGGCGACTAAGGGATATCCACCGGGGGCGGGCAGCAGCGCTCCCTGCAGGATATATCTACCACCGAACTGCGATCCCGAATCCGCATGCCCAGCGTGGGGATTATGGACATTATGGACATAGTAGTCACGCTTACACGCACTTATGTAGGTAAAGTTAACGAAACTGAACTGTTAACCGCCTCTAAACTAGGAATATGTAAAATGGGCTTCAATTAATAATAATCGTTAATAAGCTCACAAACATTGCGATCTTTGTTTCGCTAACGTATAATCAACATTGACTCGTGCTGCGGTCAGATTCGCGAACACGAAACGTGCTCATGCTCACTAATACTGAACATTTGCTATACAAAGTCTATTTATTTACAAAGTCTATTGATTTTAAAACATGAACTAATAATTTATTGGTAACTGGTAAATAAAATTATGATATTTGGATTGTGATGATTGTCCTAACATTTGAATTTATTATCTTTGAACATGTTTGCCGACTTCTGTGGCGCAGCGGGCAAAGGTCCGTCTAAGAGTCAGAAGGTTGCTGGTTTGATTCTCGTCGTGGTACAAATTTGGTTTGATGGATGATGCATGTTATTTTAATTACATATACATACAATACAGGTGGGTACTTTACTTTTATCTAGTCATCTTAGCTACCTATACAAAAGTATTTCTCCGTTTACTTCCGTAAACTATATTTAATCCCGTATCTTTTATTTTATTCCCAGGGCCTAGTCCTCAATCCGTCCCCCTCCCCGTTCGGACGTGCCAATAATTGAATCCAGTTTTTTTGCTCTTTTGAACCTCACTGATTGGTTTTTGAGTGGAGTTCCCGGGTTCCTCCACTAAACACAGGCAAAACAATATGGCGGGAAATTTACCGGACGGAAACAAACTTTTAGTTTACGGCGCGCGCGGAGCAGTGGGGGAGGTTCAGCTTTTCATGCGGTAATAGGTAAAGTCAGATGCACGTAGGAGTAAGATGCATTAATTAGGTCATATCCACTGAAGCGCCCCGGTTACATTCGTTGCAAAAAAAACCGGTTGAACGCCCTAGCAACATTTGTTGCAAATTTTACCGCGCGGAGCAAAACTGATTTTGTGGCTAAGTTAATCTTAATGGAATGACTCTCGGGTCATGGTATGTTCCTCTAATCCCGGTTCCGTTGGTAGAATGGAAAAAACGGAAGGTGCCAATATAAAATTTTCGACGACAAATTTAAAATAAATAAAAATCATTTCGGTGTCGTCATTGAAACGAGCAGTGGTGTGAGTATCTTTTGGAAAATATGCCTAAGTATTTGGAAAATGTTTCACTCTTAGTGTCGTTTATCAAATTAATCCTAATGAATAATGCTTTCGGATTAAACACGAATATCATAAAACCTTAGTTCCATGCGACGTCCAATTGACCTCACAAAATAGATAGTAATTTTACGGTCAACAATTTTTACGACCTACTTTGTCATGTTTAGGCATTTATTTGAGCCCATACGATTATATCTAAGACTTTGATGTGAATTTCGCATTTTTTGTTATTTTTTCTTTGAGCGTGGCTGTAGTTAGCGAGATATAACTATTTATTTATTATTTATTTTATTAGTCGAGATCTCAGGAACCCTACGGTCTGCGGAAAATATATTTTTGTAGTAGCAAAAACATAATTTTTGCGCTTACGGCATTCCAAAAACGTACGCTTTCAAATTTAAAATTTAAACAACGCGAAACCCTATGCCTATCCTTTTCGCAAAATGGCGCGCAAGGCGCCCTCTTAAGTTAAAAATGGGACGCGCTCGCGCCGTGACTTTTGTGCGCGAGACTCGGGTGTTTGAGGTCAGTCCAGGCGCTCCGGCTGGACGTGTGAGTGGGTAATTTACTTGTAAGTTACCATTTTTCCCAGGAAACGCATACGAAGTCGCAGGTAGAAGCTAGCAGTATGTATGGGATAAAAATGGGCTTAACGTGGCTTCTTATAAAATCACTAAGCGAATACGTTTTAAAAGAGGAAAGTAATCTAGGTTCAAAAGGTATTTGGTAAAACAGAGTCGGATTGGAGAGATAAAATAAAAAAATCCTTTTTCACAAATTAAGAGAGAGCGAGAGACAAGAAGATCCACTCTCTAGAGACAAAATCCTCTCTCTACAGACCATTTGGAGCAACCAAATGGTCCTTAGAGAGAGGGTCTTTATTTGTTGATGTATTATTTAACCTGTTATGTTGTTAAAATAATTAGTAGGTTTGGTAACTGTTTCCGTATCATATTAATTTTTTTGCTAAGCCGTAAAATTTTCACATCATTAAGTTCCAAAAGATCCCTATTATAGAGAGAATAGACCCTTCTTCCAGACCTGTCCTACCACATAATTGAGTTTAGAGCTAAACTAATTTCCGTTTGAACTCGCAAAACGGAATTCTGTCGGAGTCCCATTGTTTGTGAATCAGCTTATTGGTCGCGATCGAGTTACGTTACATTACGTAAACTGTTGTGCGGGTACCCGGGGACGAGGTGAAGCTACAACTCTTCGCGGAAGGACGAGGACGTTCAACTTCGAACAGAATATCTACTATCTCATAAAATCAGATGTGAGCCTGCCAATGTGATTTATAAAACTACGTTAAAATAAATAAACTACCTATTATCCACTTAAATGGCTACCTATATAGTAATGCTACTTTAATGTATTTATCATTGAATTACAGTGTTCAGGTATGATGTAAATATAAATAAAACGATTTAATTCTTTCTTATAATTTTAATCGAACGAAATACATTTAATATATTTTTTTCAGCCAGCAGCCCTAGCCAAATAGAACTAAAAGCAAGAAGCTTACAGACCTACATTCTCAACAAAACACATAGCACATTGTAAAACTAAACATCAACATTTATTTTACATTTTTGTGAAACCTAACAAATCTTGACGAGATACTTTGAGACTAACGTCAAGTTAAACACTCGAGGAAGTTTCTAAAGTTGGAACCAGATTGCGACGGCACAACAACGACACAAAGCCCGCGGAAAGTACAATCATGTTTAATTTGTCACCTACATTGTAAGTAGGGGTTACTGGGGGGCGGAGTGGGAGCGGGGGCGATAGACGATTTGGTGTTTGGTGAAGGTCCTTGGAACAAACAGAACAGATCAGAGAAATATACTAAGTTGGTAACACTAAGAATTGTACCACCTCAACTCTTCCCGCGGGTGTCGTAAGACTAATGGTTATCCACCGGGGGCAGCAGCGCCTACTGCAGAACAATTCTATCCCCAGCGTGCGGATTATGGGCACTACCCCCATGAGATGAAATCCATACTTAATAAGGCGATTATCAAGTGAGACCTGGGACTAGCAATGGACCAATATAGGCTGTTGAGGTTGAAGGCTGTAGCCGTTTGGTGAGGCGAGATAGAGATCTGGTAAAGGGGAACAAAATAGTGACTTTGGTGATAGGCAGTACGGACGGAGAAAGGTAAGATAGGAAGCGATTTTGTTAGTAGTTCATAATCGAGGGTAGGTTTGGTACTAATAAGCCTGACCTGACGAGTTATCGCAGGCGACTGGTTGATTTAAAGCCGCTAGCATTTAGGCATTTATTTATTTATCAATTATGGCGTAAAAACATTAAGCCGCTAGCACTAAAACCACTCTTACCGGGAACTTTTGATTATGATTTGTATTTTTGTATTTATTTATTCCTTAATAACAATATACATTGTGTGCGGAAACTTAAATTAAATTAAACTAAAGAAAAAATAATCATTTTAAATTACATATTGAATAATCTATATATATAAAAGAAAGTCGTGTTAGTTACACTATTTATAACTCAAGAACGGCTGTACCGATATGGCTGAAAATTGGTGGGTAGGTAGCTTGGAGCTAGGGGAAGGACATAGGATACTGTTTATCCCGTTCGACAGCGTTCCCGTGTGACTTGAGTCAGTCACTATAAAACGTGGTATAACAAAAAATAATCGGACTTGGGATAACCAAACGCAAATGACAGTTATGTAATGGACGTATGGATGACGTATGGTTGCCGGGGGCCGATTCTGTAGTATTTTTAGTATCAGCATTTGCACCCGTGCGAAGCCGGGGCGGGTCGCTTGTTGTCACATAAAATAGATACAATTAAGATAAGATAAGATTGATTGACGACACACATCTTAGAATTTAATTATGACGTGCTCTTGACACATGCTATTATTCAGGATTACTCCAGTAATCTGTATAAGAAGTAGGAACTTATTTAAAGTCGGATTTCAGAACTCTGTAATTAAGAGGTATGAATTTATAAAACCGCAACTTGTTACGTAAGTTACTGAATATAATCAAGACTTTCGTTTGACCAGGATCTCACATAGTGGAAAGTGACGATTTGTATAAAGTTGTATCACGAAGGTTTGAAAGACCTAATCACTTAATCACTCTTTGTTTGAAGATATCCAGGTTGTAATTGGCCGGAAAATGTGCTTTAAGAAGTGGAAATACAATATTTCTAAAATAAGGAATTGAAATAACGGGTTTATTATAACAATCAAATTAGGTAAATATTGCTTGTAAGGACACGCGGAGTTAATGTTTTTGTAATAGCGACATCTGTTCTTCAGTAGAATCAGGTCGGAGAGAAGTGTCGTTCTGATAGAACCTCATCACTCGGAGGTTCTAGTCTTTACACAAAGCCTAAATAGTCAGCACTGAAATGCATAGATGGCGCTGATAGCGAGCCTTCCTGTTCTCTCGGCGGAGACACTGATTGTTAATAGAGTATTATTTGTAATAAATACAATACTTGATTGAAGCAGAATAAAGCATTTTAATACGTAACAGTTATACATATGAGGCTCTACTTTCAAAATAACACTTCGATATGTCTAGTGAATTATAATTAATACCCATTGATTCTGAACTGAAACAACATGGTAATATAACATTCCTTGCAAGCAAGCTTATTTTCCCTCTACGTTCTTGTGAGGGAAAATAGCTCGATCAAAGCACAGGGCGTCTTTTTGTAAATTAAAAAATACTAGTTCTCTGTTATATTATGGACGGCTGATGCCGACTGACGCCATAGAACAAACGTTTGTACGATCTGCAAATATTTGTTCGGGATGTTCTGGGTATTTTGTATGTATTATAAAAAATATTTTTCTATGTAAGGTATTCTAATACCAGTCATATCGTACCCATAACACAAGTTATGCTTAACTTGGGGCTAGATGGTGCTGTGTGGATTGTCCAGCATGAATTAATATTATTTATCTAGTCTATATCTACGTCAAATAAAACAGCCTCAAAAATAAACAACCTCCGACGTAGACCGCAGATAAGTCAAGTATTCACGACGCATCGCGCGCCCTCGTCACGTAACTCCGTAACTCACGTGAAACTCGCGTGTTACGGCAGGCTGTGTGTGGCTGTGGCCCCTCGGCCGGAGGATCGGAATTACCGTTATTGTCTTGTAAAATACGAATGCTCATTTTTGAGACGTGATCGGGAAGTTTTATAATAGGATGTAAGAAAACTTTATGAAGTAGAATATCTTTGTTTAGAATAAAAGAAAAGTTTAATACCAAAAGTGTGAAAAATCTGCAAATAGAAACTGGATCATGTGCCAAGCCTACATGTCGTTATTGTCTCGTGTCACTATACTCGACACCATGCTATTAATTATTTTTAAACTGATCCTAAAATAATTTTTACAAACGATAGGTAGGTAAATCAAGTATACCTAGCTACAAACGGTTTGCTGGAATGGCTCAATCAAACTTTAAAACATATAACACTTTATTTTAGTCTTTTAAAACATAGGGACCGTAACTTGAAGTAAAGGTTGTACCATTGCTTGTACCATTTTAAATGCAAGATAGTGAAAAGGGAACCATGAAAACAAAAGGAGTTTTGTATAATTATGGCCACATGTCTGAAGCCAGCGCAGACATAATTCACTGCACACTTAGCTCCCGCAGCGCGATGTTAATGTTACAATGTTGAAACTGCTTCCTAGTTATGTTTTCTTGTAGCAGAGTACAGATATCTTACACCGAGTCGCACAGCTCCCGGTTTGTTTGAGAATGAATAAGGATTCTGTTTGTTAGGTTACGATTTTGATAGCGATCAGATTTCAGCTCTCTCTGCATCGGAGCAGGTAATCCTTTGACATTTGATATTCAAAAATACTTTCAACAAAGGTAGGGAAGGATTGGATATTAACATACTGAGCCTCTAAGAGAAAACGGCTCCAACTAAGCCTAGTGTTAGAAAGATTTTGGTTCGTTTATATTTTAATTTCTAAAATCACAATATATTTCATCCGAAAAAAAAACAATATTAAAAAATTAAATACAATATTAACAACTGAATCAGAAAACTAAAACAAGCCTGTTCTACTGCTATTACATCTACTGGGTCCATTCAATTTCATGAACGCTTCTTCGTGGCAACAAAGAACAGCGTTCATGAAATTGGATGGAAACTAGGGGGTTTCTAAAGATATTCTTGTATTATACTATTTTATTAACATAGTATTAGTCAATAAAATCTCTACTCAAACCTAGTATTGTTACGTTATATAGTATGTTTGAAGCAATCCAGAAAATATCATGATTATTTCTTAGTTTTTAAACCTCAGTTATTTCATGGATGCTGGTTTGCTTAAAATGGGTACTGAAAACTATCGTACTTTGACTACAGAACAGCGTTTCCACGTAACATAACATTTGCGTTCAAAAGGCGAACAGTCCCTCCAACCCCTTTGCCTAATCGGCCAGTACTCTCAGTCGGAAAAACTATTTTTACGTCCAACAGAAACTCAACAATTCATTGGGCATGAAATTCAGCGTCCCGAAAGCGACCGCGCTAGAGATGGGAGGAAATTCCCATGAAATATCGTTCATAACGTATCGGCTAAAACATTTAATCTAGGAATACATCGTTTTTGCTTTGGGCTTTGAAGGTACACCTATTACAGTTAGTAGTTGACATAATTTAAACCACCAAATTCCATGGTAAGGCTGCTAACTTGATGGACATGGTCGGTAGTATGAATATTGGTTGTCACCTTCAAAAACTTAAGGGATGGGATTCCGAAAATATTTGATGATGTTTGATTTGATTGGTTTGATGATTGGTTTGATTGCAAATCTCTAGAGTTAAGGTATTAACTAACAGTCGCTCGCTCACCGCTGCGCACGGTGCACGCTGCACAATGCTTCGGTCGCCTAATAACGTCGCGAATATTCGCGGGGGTAATAGTGAAAATACGAACAGTGGATCCCCAACTATCCAATGCACGGAGTGTAAAATTGTAGTGAATGAACTTTTAACTTTTATCAGTCATAAAGTTGACACATTGCCTGAAACAGCTATCTTGCAAATATGCATGAGTGCCTACTCCCATGAAGATATAGAGTCTGCAAGAGCGATCGCGTTGAAGCTCTTGGCTCCGAGTAAAAAGTTCCTAAGGCGTAAGGATGGATCGGAACAAAAAAGTCTGCAAGAAATAATTAAGCTTATCAAAGAATTTGAACCGGAAAGCTTGCCTGTGTTTGTAGCTAGAAATTTGAGTCGAATTCCAGCAGTTTCATTTGACTACGTTGATGTATCGGCTTTTTTGAAGGAAATGGCGGTTTTACGGAAAGACGTGGCTTTTATAAAGTCAAATAAAAATGACGAAGGCCAGTCGGATATTGACTGCCTAAAGACTGAACTGGAGGAGGTAAAGAAGATGTTAAGGGGGCTTAGTTCGTGTGTCGAGCGGAGCAGCGAAAAACAGTCAGATCAAGTTCCCATACGCTGTAAGAAAATTACTAAAAAACGCTCAGAACAAGACAATTTTACCACCGATTGCTCTGCCGGCTCTGCAGTTATGTGTGTAAGCGTGAACGAAAAAACGCAACCCGAACAAAGCACAGGTCATGCGCTTGTTCATACGCAAAATAAGAATGCGCCGAGCGAAATAAATAGTCAACTTAGCAAGAATAATAACTTGCCAATTGCAAGTGCATTAGCTAAACGCACGGACAGGCGCTCATGGTCAAGGTCGCCCGGTTCTAAGTCGTCGAGTGCAGTGAATACTCGGCCGCCGCTGTTATATCGAGATATGGTAGTGAGCGCCACGGCGACGTCGTCAGCCGGCAGCGCGCAGGAGGGACTGCACGTCCGTGCACCGCGCGACCCGTTGCATAATGAAAGTTTTATTTTAGTCGAGCGTAAAAAACGTAAACGGCTGAGTAATTTTATAGGAAGGGCTCAGGGCTCGAATAAACTGCAGGTAGCGGAATTTATGTCGGCCGTGTATGTATCAAGACTGAGTAAATCTACAACGGCTGAGGATATTCGAGAATACATTCGTGAAATGGGACAAGAATGCAAAAATGTTGAATTTTTAACACAGAAAAAGGAAACGGAATTTAATTCGTTTAAAGTGACTGTACCTAGGTCTAATTTGGATTCATTTTTGAACGAAAGTTTCTGGCCTATGGGTGTTAAATTTAGAATTTACCGTGAATTCGCGGCGAAAGTAAGAACGAATAATAGCACTCAATATGTATAGTACAGCCCACAATGTATCTATAGTTTCGTTCAACTGTAAGAACGTCAAACGAGCTGTACAGAGCATTCGTGACTTGTCCAGGTCGGCCGATATTATAGCGCTGCAGGAGACTTGGCTCCAGCCTCACGATTTGAATTTTATACACGAAATTAATAGAGACTTTGGATGTGTTGCCAAGTCTTCGATTGATACTTCGGTAGGTATCCTCCGGGGAAGGCCATACGGTGGCCTGGCCATATTGTGGAATAAGGCCAGATTCCCAAATGTGTCTCCTATGGAATGTTCATGCGATCGTATCATGGCTGTGAAGATATCAGTGGGAACGGGTTCCTTTCTAGTAGTGAACGTATACATGCCTGTTGATGACGAAAAGAATACAGCTGAATTCACGGAATGCTTAGCATTAACTAGTGCTCTGATAGAGGAAAGTGACGTCTGCGGCTGCATTTGTGATTGGCGACTTCAATGCGCACCCCACGAAGCGTTTTGGTCGGGAGATGATGTCATTCTGTGAGGACCTTCAGTGGGAATGTGCGGACTTGAAATACCTCGGGGTGGACTCGAATACGCATACATTTGTGAGTGATGCGCATCGCGGGTGTATGAGCTGGTTGGATCACTGCCTTGTAACTAGAGCTGCTTGGGATACTGTTGTGTCTGCGGACGTAATTTACGAAGTCACATGGTCCGATCACTTCCCATTACGCATTGTGTGTAACTTGGGAAGGGTGCCAGTTGTTTCAGCCGGCTCAGACAATCGCGATGCAATGAAAAATATTAGATGGGGAGAGAGGGACTGTGATCAGATAAAGATGTATGGTAAATACTGTTTTGATAATATTGACAACTGTGATAATTTTAATTTTACTTGTTCCTGTGATAATATTTATAACTGTATTCATTTGACTGATTATTATAAGTTTATAGATAAATATTATGATCATTTGTTAAGACAATGCAAAATGCCGCAGTGAAAAGCTCCCATGTTAGCACACGTAAGTCTCGTAAAAAGGTGATTGGTTGGAACTATCATGTCAGGGACAGCCATCAAGCTGCCAGACGAAGCTTCAGCTGTTGGGTGGCGGCTGGAAGACCGTCTGAAGGGCGAATATTTGATAAAATGCGTAGTACCCGTTCGGAATTTAAAAACAAAATTAAGTGGTGTCAGCGAAATGAAGAACAGATTAAAATGAATATACTAGCTATGCATAGAAAAGATAATAATTTTTCAAAATTTTGGAATGCCACGAAAAAATTAAATTACAAACAAAGCTTACCAGTTTCAATGGACGGTCTACAGGATCCGCTGCCCATAGCTGAACTTTTTGCTAAACGTTTTAATGTCACGCCGCAGCCCGTAGGGAGTGTGCCCGTTGCTGAGACCCTAATAAATGACCATCCAGTCCAGATCACGACTACTGATGTGAGAATGGCTGTCAAAAGGATGAAGCGTGGCAAGTCACCTGGCCATGATGGTCTCAGCATCGAGCACATTCTCTGGGCTAGCGACAATTTATATAAACATATAGGCATATTTTATAATTTTTGTATTAGATATAGTTATTTGCCAAACGATCTCATGAGAACAGTAGTTATACCTATTATTAAGAATAAAACTGGAGATCTTAGTTCGTCTACAAATTATCGTCCTATATCGTTAGGTACAGTTTTAGGAAAGGTGCTCGAGCGGCTCATTCATCCAGATCTGCTTAAAAGCATTAATATTGATGACGCTCAGTTTGGTTTCAGTCCCGGTCTCTCAACGGATTCAGCCATCATGAGTTTAAAAAGCACCGTAAATTACTATACGTCACAAGGTACATCGGTCTATGCGTGCTTCTTAGACCTAAGCCGGGCTTTTGACCTTGTGAATTATGAAATTCTCTGGTCAAAGTTGGTGAACGCGCGAGTACCAAATCATGTGGTGAATCTGTTGAGGTACTGGTACGGGAACCAAATTAACAATGTAAAGTGGGGCGACACGACTTCTAGCGACTATAGGCTAGATTGCGGTGTTCGTCAAGGTGGGTTGACTTCTCCTGACCTGTTTAACCTCTACGTTAACAACTTGATCGTGGAGCTGAGGAGCACCAGGATCGGATGCCACTTAGGGAACGTTTGTGTGAACAATCTAAGCTATGCAGACGATATGGTGCTCCTTAGTCCCTCGGTCAAAGGTTTGCAAAAGATGCTTTTAATCTGTGAGCAATATGCTATTGCTCATGGATTAAAATACAACGTCACTAAAACCGAATTGATGGTGTTCAGGTCAGGGAGAGGTCCTGATAAGGTGCCCGAGGTACACTTGGGCAGTACGACCATTAAAATGGTCAACCAGTTCAGGTACCTTGGTCACCTGCTGACAGAGTCATCAAAAGATGATGTGGACATAGAGCGGGAGAGGAGAGCTCTCGCCGTCAGAGGTAACATGCTCCCACGCCGATTTGCCAACTGCAGTGCCGATGTGAAGAACACCCTGTTTAAGGCATACTGCCTAGGTATGTACACGTGTCAACTTTGGTACAACTTCACAAGGAAATCTTTCAGCACCATAAGGGTACAGTATAATAATGCATACCGGGCCCTTATGAGGCTGCCAAGACACTGCAGTGCGTCGACCATGTTTTCTGAGGCGGGAGTTCCCGACTTCTTTGCTATAATAAGGACGAGGATAGCAGCCTTCTGGAATAGACTGAGTCGCTCCAACAACACCATCTTGAGGGCTGTTTCTGACTATCTCGCCAATCCCATTTACAGACACTGGATTTCTGTCCACATGGATGGAAATAGGAAATAACTTAACGTAGGTAAGCTTAACTTAATGTAAGTTTTTTACCTTATTATATTGTGTGCACTGTATTTTTATTTTATGTGATATGGGTCTTTTTGTGCCTGCAATAAACTGATTTTATTTATTTATTTTTTTATTTATTAATACCACGATGCTTTGCTACTGTAATGGTGGAATTCTGGTTATATAAATATTATACAGATAAACCGTTTCTCAAAAAACTGTACCTAAAATCAGAACCAGAATAGGTAATGTATAAACAGGCTGCTACAGAAAGGGTGTACTACGACCAAAGGGGATAATTCTGGACATCGAGGGGGTCAACGTTTGTTCTACGATTTTTTGAATTTCAAACACTTCTTAACCTTGCTTGATTAAAATTGGAGATGTTTTGTCTTCATATTCGTGTTCTTTTACGTGTATTCTTACATTTACTTTGAAATTTCAAAGGATTTACATAATTTTTTGTAGTTTTTTCATGACAAAACACTCGTTTTGCTGGAAAAACAAACAAAAAAACCTTAGTGAAATGCACGAGTGCATGTATAAGAACAGGAGTAAGCAGAAAAAAAATAACTCAATTATTGCAAAAAATCTAGAAAATATTTGAAATCGTTATTTACAAATTGATCCCCTCGGGGTCCCTTATTTAACCCTTTCCGTAGCACCCTGTATAGTACTCCTACAACTCTATCCTAACCATATTCTATGCCTTTACAGATTGAAAGAGTCTTTTGCTCTGAATTTCGAGACAAAAAGTTTGTCAAGTCGAATAATATGAATTTATTTGAATGAAGTGAATGTAATCGGGAAGAAGGTACTTTAGAACTTGGAAGAGAACTTTGTATCGTTCTTAATTGAAAAGCTATTCAATATCATTGTTACCGGGCGTGGGCTTGGTTTTATCCCAGAATATTTTTTTTCAGTTATTTCTGGGTTTTTATAGAAAAAAAAACTAGATATCACGGTAGGACAACCTCTGTGGCGCGGTGGGCGAAGGTCTGTCTGCGACGAAGGAAATTGCGGGTTCGATGCTCGCCTTGGGACAAATGTACATGAACGGTCTGCATCAGATATTTGTTCCGGTTGTGCTGGGTGTTTTCTATGTAAGTATAATAAAAAATATATCTATGTAATGTATCTATTGCGTATATTAGTTATCTAGTACCCATAACACAAGCTCTGCTTAAATTAGGGCTGTGTGAATTGTCCAGCATTATTTACTTATCAAAGTAATTTTCTCGTTAGTAACAACTCAATTCAATCCATTCAATATTTAGTCTCTTGCTTCAAACATTTCGCAGCATCAAACTGAACTTAAATTAAATGCAAAGAATTTAAACTTTTCAACGGATTTCAGTTTAACAGAGTGGAAATAAATAAGATGGTAAATTACCGCTAACGAGTTTCATTCGTTTTAAACAAATACCGATAGCATAAAACAACTCCTTGTTACACTGGCGAAGAGTTGAGTAAGTATCTAGCTATAGCTTCGTGTGTGTGTTTGTGCTTTTTGTGAATTATAACTGTAGCGTCGAGTCTAATGGACGAGATTTTCACACATTTTAACTTAGGAAGTCATGACTTCCTTTGTAAAAAAATATCAATATTATTTCAAAAATTTACACTCATTTAATAGAAATAAATCTGCAGGTAGCTCAACTGATGAAACTCAAATGTATGTGAAATTGAAATCATTCATGAATGATGATATGACTATTATATGAACCTCCTCATGTTCTACAGACACTCACTCCCGCAGCCCTCCACATTCACTCACAGCACATTCATCACTGCTTTGTACGCAGCAGTTCATTCAGTCTGTGTCCCCTGTGCCGGGTCTGGTCCAATCACACGCGGCAGCAGGCAGGTGCCCGTGATTGATGATGAGGACGGTGACCGAGGACGTGTCACACCGTGTGTCTGATGTCTGCTGCAGGAGAACTGTTCCAGACTTATTGGTGGACGTCAGATTTTATTTAAGTACTATTTGAGAGCCTAAGACAGAGCAGAGATTTATCGTCATGTTCAAAAGATAGTCAGTTGTGTTACTTCGGTTAAACCACCACTATTGTACCAGGAATATTTTTCTTCAATATTTGAATTTATTATTGTACCCACAGCAATTTATATTCAACTTCGCTTTTGACGGAACACTTTGTATTTAGTAGTGTATGTAGGCTAGGCTGCAAGTTTGAAGAATTTAGACTGTACGTAGCTGGTTCCACTCGAATAAACGAGTTTACCGGAGCCAAAAAGCAAGCATCTTTATGTAACCAACTTCTTCATAATTTTTTTGGTGTTCTTTTAATATTCTATTCAAAGTTTTACTCGACGTTTTATTGTTCCAGAGAAACGTGGTATTTCACCTTGAGTATCTTTTCAGCCCAATTTCATCCTATTCCTGGGCAAAAGCCCGAATCCTTTAGACATTCGAAAGGGCTTTTAATTTAATTGAACCTTTTGTATATAGAATACCTAGAAGAATCTCTCCCGTTTTTGCGAAATTGTAACTATATCAGTTAATGAAATAACCATTTTATAATCTGCCAAAATTGCCAGTATCCCTGCAACATGTCCACGTCCTCGCCCGCTCGTCCAGCGACCAGCGCTTCAAGAATCTTGTTAATTTCACTGATTTATGGCACGAGCCCTAACAGACGTTCATTTAGATAAATTGTTGGGTATTCCGCTTTTGATATACGACGCTGTGTTGTTTTTGTAATTTGGTGGTGACTCATTTGAGTGAGCGTTGAATTATTCTGTGAACTTTTGAAAGGACACGCGAGGGGCTTAGTTGTTACGTTAAAAAATTCGCTCTTTCAAAAGTTTAATATGGGTCTTACCATGGAGTAAAACCCTTAATTATAAAACGAAGCATTTACTAACTAGATGAGCTGAAATCACCTCTAGATGACACTTTAAAATATCACATATCTTATAACTGCACGGAGCATGGCAAAATTCATGAAAAACAGCCCAGATATCTATCTCTCAAGGTTCAAAAACATCCATGGAATTTTCACAATGTCCCTATCACTTCCGTCGACAGCTTGCTAGCTCATAAAAGTATTAAACTCATACCTACCCTCTTTCAATATCACCTCTCAATATTCCAGCGCCGCGCTCGTGACGCCATCTAGTGTCATATTTTATTCCGAGCCTTCCCTTCCCTCAATCTTATAGAACGGTTACCTTATCCAGTTGCTAGCGCGGAATACTAATGGGATGGAGTGGTACTGATATCATGACCGTACAGGAAACAGCGCGAGGCTGCAGTGACGCGGTGCGTGACGCGTGGGGATGGAGGAAAAGTATTATAACATTTTGGAGACGACCTCTGTGGCGCAGCGGGCGAAGGTCTGCCTGCGACGCAGGAGGATGCGGGTTCGATTCCCGCCTCGGGACAAATGTTTGTACGGCTTGCAGACATTTGTCCAGGGCGTTCTGGATGTTTTCTATGTATGATAAAAAATATCTATCTATGCAGTGTGTATTAAGTTATCTAGTAAGTACCCATAACACAAGCTCTGCTTAGCTTGGGGCTAGATAATGTTGTGTGAATTGTCCAGCATTATTTAATTATTTATTTATTATTTGGAGGGAAAGGGTTTCAGCTAGTTTCAGAGGTAAAATTTTTGCTTTTGGTAGATATAAAATAGCAATAGACATTTTCTCACAGCACCACCTAGCCCTCAAAGTAAGCATATCTTGTGTTATGAAAGCCAGACAGATAATATAAAAGTACCAATCTGTCTAGGCAATTCAACGAACAAGACGATAGAATTGTAGGGAAGAGCGTTAAAAATTCAAGGTATTTTTGCAATAAATACCTTTTGTCCGACAGCTGGGCAAAGGACTCCCTTTCCTCCTTCCAAATGTCTGTTTTGCGTCAGTGCTGGGGTCCAGTCTTCTAGGTGCTCGTCTAGCTCATCCCTCCATCGATGACATGGTCGCCCGCGAGGTCGCTTCTGTTTAGAAAATACCTGCCTGATAAATAATCACCTTACTCTAATAATTATTATCGATGAGAAAGATTGGATTTATGGATGTATAGATGGATGTTTGTTACCTCTTCACGTCACAACGACTGAACCGATCGGGCTGATTTAGCACAGATAGAGTTCTAAGCCTGGAATGAAACAAACATTTAATTAGTTCCCATCCGATAGAAATAACCTTTGAACATTTCCACAGAAACAACGCGTGCAAAGTCGCGGGCAGAAACTAGTTTTTACTATGTTAACCATTAGCAGAGGTACCATTAACAAATCGTAAAAGTTATAAAGGTTCTATGAGAACAATCAGGTCGTATTGAAAAGAACTAGGCCTAAACAACTACACAATTTGTTTTCATTTTATAAACCCTCACTAAAAATCTATGTTAACATTTCAAAATATTACAATCCGTGAATGTGTTTATGAGATCATTTACGTATCTCTAACCCTTAAGCGTCGTCATAAAGGGTTATTCAGACCCGACCAACCAATGGGTTTGTTATAGGGAGGGGCAGAAATAGTTCTGTTTTCGGCAAAATTATAGATTGAACGAAAATCATTATTTTCTGCTCTATGTTATAATTGACATAAAATTCGAAAATCAAAGAAATCTGCCTTGCAGACTATTCAGAATTCTTCGTAATTTCGTCGTTTAATTAAATAAAATGGTAGGTTCTGTTACTTACTCAAATCTAAAACAATCTCATCCATCTAATAGATTTATTACCTACGTATTAGGTGAAACAAATAATCATCACTTTTATCCTATAAAATTCATGACCAATGTAAGCATCTTTGTTGATAATAGATAGAACCGAAAATTTAATCGTATTTCTAGTCGTCCCAACCCTATCTCTATTCACAGTTGGTTATGAACTATTATTGTACCCCGGCCCTTTACTGCGGCTTCATATGCGAGCGTTGGGTGCTTGTCCACTGTTTTATAGCAGGTTGTACTGTAGGTAGGTACTGTACGCTTTACTGAATCCGATCCATTAGTGCGTGTGTTGGGGTGAATATTCACAATCTGGTTGCATATTAAGAGTCATAGCAGAGCTAACCTCAATCTATCTTTATCCTCTAAGAACTTAAAGCCATAATATCTAAGACTCGTTTGTTTCTTCTGTTGATCACATTTGAGGTTATGTTCCGGATATAACGCATTCACCGCTACTGGAGACATCAGCAGTTTACTGGATTCGCAACACAGTCGTGTATGTGAACTCGTTTCTTCTAACTACATTGGCCATCACTGAAATAACGTATTACCATAAAAGCCCGTATGACGGATCTCTGTATACGTTGTCCGGTCGGTATTTTATCTGGACCTGTAATAATTGTCGTGTACTCGTTCGTAAACTAAATACGCAATCGCTGAAAAAAACGAAGATATCAGTTCGATAACCGATCATTTAAAAGAGACCGCTCTGTGAAAGAGCACTTAGCTATTGCTTAAAGTTTGCAGATTTAATTTTTCTGTCTGTTCTTTTACCTTTTACGACTAAGCGGCTGAATGAATTTTAATGAAATTTGACAAGAAAAGATGTACGTATTCCGGGGAAGGGTATACTTCCGCTACTTTTTGTCTCGGAGAGCGAGTGCGATGCTGCAGGCAGGAGGTACTTAGTATACATCTAATAGTAGGAAATAGCTGCTATTGTCACTAGAATCTTCTAATATAACATAACTAACAAATCGGTAAAACTTCCGTTATCTCACCTCACGTCAATGAAGTTTCGCTCAACTAGTTCGTACCTACACGTCGCGATCTTATAACTTTTAAATACGGTTCAAATTCAATTGTTTTACCGTAGTTTGATCTACCTACATCCTTACTACTAGTTTTGTGACAACCTGCTCTACCTACTCTGTCTGCTTCTACTTGAAACAATTCTCCCCATTCTGCAATTAACCCCTACTCTGCCATTTCATACAACTGCGCTTATGAATCAGGCAGTGTCGCCCCAATCCCTGCAGTTGATCCATATTGACAAAGCGGAAAAAACCGGTTGAAACCTGCCTGGAGCGGTAGATATCCGGTAATTGGAAAACTCGGAGAATCTTTCACCGGGTTCGATGCTCAATTGGCTGGTGACCTGATTAAGCTCAGATTTGATTTCGGGTGAACACGAATTGGTTTATAGAACGAGGTTCTTAAATGAGCAGCTAGGTAGGTACCTATAGATCCGCAGAATCATCAATGTGACTCTTCCTGTGCGTCAAGAGCGTAGTTTCACGGCCGCGTATTGATAACATTTGGCGAGAAACCCCACATTTACATAATTGTTTGTTCACAAAACGACCGAGTTGTCGCAAACATTCTTAATTGTTTTGCAATAAAAAAATTAAGAGGTACCTAGTTTTAAAAATACCTATACTATAAAAAATAACATTACGCATTCCAATTTTCAAATACAATCGTATTAAAGCTAAACGATAAAACAGCAATGTTCGGCACCAATTGCTGTTATCCCATCAATGGGTAACAGCCAATACCCGGCATGCTCTGTTCTATCACGGAAAACGATAAATGCGGCACATTCCACCATTCCGCGGATAACCAGCTAATAACCATTCGAGCTGGCCGCTGGTGTTTGTTCTGGTAAAAGGCGAGCAAAGCCGCGGACAGAAGCGCGTGTGGTGGCCTAATAAATGAAAAAACTATGAAAGCAAACTACTGTTTATCCTTACTATCTATTAATAAGTAATTGTTCTGTACTCTATTCCTCTATTAGTGGTAATGGAGGGAAGTTTTTGTGGTGCGTGGCGATTGTTTCCTCATCAGGGGTTGTAACTTTTACTGTCTCTGTATTTTGCCACCCGGCAAATTATTTGCGGAAAAAACATTATTCATACTATTGTTGGGTTTTTGGTTTGTATTGGTTGTAACGCTTATTCTCTCTCTACACGCTTATTACTCATAATTTGGGCGAATTTCGTGAATATACACTGATTAATTGATAAAATTAACTTAATAGTATGATTTGTTAAAAATTAAAAACACGACCTCAGTTAAGGCAGTGGTCATTTTAAACTGAGAGCTTTTTTGTAAATAAGAATCTCTGATGATGTCTCTTTATCTAATTTCTTATTTATTAGATGCGTAGGCAACTCTTGTTAATTATGGTAATTATCATAAAATACAAGCATAAATTGATTAACGGCGTTAATGAAAGAGGAAATTAAGACATAATTAAGTTGCCGGGCAGTTTGCCCCGGGACACTGCTCTGAGGAAATTCCCCTATTTTATTTTACTTTAGGGTTCCCTATTTAATATTGTATTACGATCCTTAGAAACAGCAAAAATGGTTCTCCCTAAGAAGATTTACCACCATGGCCGTTCCAAAAACACAATAACCAAGCATTTGAAAAGGAATATTCTACTTAAATACATATAGTATGCGCGCTGCACTGCATAGAATCACAAAAGCATAATAAGTACTTCTCTGAAACTGATGCATTTGCTACTTCACCTGCTTTCTATAAGGAAGCCATAAACCTCATCTTGTCATCCGATGTTATCTATATATATAAAAGAAAGTCGTGTTAGTTACACTATTTATAACTCAAGAACGGCTGAACCGATTTGGCTGAAAATTGGTGGGGAGGCAGCTTAGAACCAGGAGACGGACATAGGCTATGTTTTATCCCGGAATTACCACGGGAACGGGAACTACGCAGGCGAAGCCGCGGGCAGCAGCTAGTTTTTAATAACGAACTTACTGTACATGAATCAATGTTCTTTATGTACAAATCTCAAATGATAACATCTATATTATGTCAAATAAAAAAAAAACAAATCTATAACTGTCAATGAAAGTGCCATATTTGTTCAACTTGTTCAACTTTAATCTATATATATAAAAGAAAGTCGTGTTAGTTACACTATTTATAACTCAAGAACGGCTGAACCGATTTGGCTGAAAATTGGTGGGGAGGCAGCTTAGAACCAGGAGACGGACATAGGCTATGTTTTATCCCGGAATTACCACGGAAACGGGAACTACGCAAGCGAAGCCGCGGGCAGCAGCTAGTCTATATATATAAAAGAAAGTCGTGTTAGTTACACTATTTATAACTCAAGAACGGCTGAACCGATTTGGCTGAAAATTGGTGGGGAGGCAGCTTAGAACCAGGAGACGGACATAGGCTATGTTTTATCCCGGAATTACCACGGGAACGGGAACTACGCAGGCGAAGCCGCGGGCAGCAGCTAGTATAACATAAATCTTTAAAGCCTATGTACTTAAATAGTATTATTGATAATATTATTATTGATACCTACTATAACTTCACTATACCACCCCTTTCTATTGCAGTAATTTGTGGGGCCTGTTCACACTTTTAGAATTTACTTTATTTAAGATTAACTATAATAATAATGTTCTCCTAGTCGAATTTCAACTACGGCGGCCAGTCTCTCGGAGACTAGCCAGATGCGCAGGACATAATATTATAGTGCACAAGTGTGTGCGCAAACACAGGTGCACTCTCTGTTCCCTCACTCTCATAATCCGATGGGACGACAGATCGACACGATCGGGGAGAAGTCAGGCGCAGGACCAACGGCTTAACGTGCTTTCCGAGGCACGGGGGTGTAACACCGCCAACTTCCTGACTCCGGGCTGCTACTGTGAATTTATCTTGCTAGAAAAACCCCAATAACAACTATTGGCCCGACCCAGGATTCGAACCCAGGACCTCATAATCAGCGCTTAAACAAGCTGACCGCTAGACCAACGAGGCAGTGAAACGGCAAGATTAAATAAAGTTGACATTTGAGTGTGATTGTTAGTTGTCCATAAGAGACAAAAATAAATAAATAAATTATAATTGTCTAGGTACATGTTATACATACAAAACTCCCGGATATTTGCAGATCTCGTAAACATTAGTTCCGCAGTGGGAACGGGACTCGCAACCACTTAATTTCACAATCATCATCATCATCGTCATCCGCAGTTCTTACAGTTTTTACCCATAGATTTATATCGTTAGATAGGCCCTTACCGCAGTGAGACCGCGCCGTGTTGTTCCACAGTCGAAGTGAGTGAGGCTCACTAACCTGGAGTTAGTGCACATCCTAACACAGTGTGAGCCGGACGTGTTGTAAAGGAAGTTTGCGAACTTTGCGAGCAGTTTACTGTCACAAAATGCCATCGTGTGCCTTTCTAAAGTGCAACAACAATTCTAGAAACACAAATAAAGCCAGAGGTGTAACATTTCACTCGTAAGTATTGCGATTTCATTGAAAAACTTTTATTTTTCTTCCGCACTGTCCGAAAATAACAAATTTAAATGGCCAGTGCACGAAAGAGAAAGTCGTGTTGGCAACTAATCTGGGAGAAAAAGAGATGACACTATTTTCTCGGTACCTACGCTTCAGCGTAGACTGCACCGTTTTACAAATTGCACAGGTTTGTTTAGATAGTCACATTTTCGATTTCAGGGCTTATTAGGCCGTTTTTTTTTTTTTTAGAAGTATGTGCAATACGATTGCACACGAAATAATAATAATAATAATGATTAGGTTTATTGGCAAAAACACTATTCCTAACTATTATTTGTTCTTCACAAATTGCACAGGTTTTTGACACTATGTTGACGCACACATTCAAACATTTTCGATTTCAGGGCATCTAAGGGTATACTTTTTTCAGGAAAGTGTGTGCAATACGATTGCACACGAAATGGTAATAACAACAGATAATTACAATGGCAGAAACACGATTTTTTAACTACTCTTTTGAATGTGTGCGTTAACCGTTAGTGTGCGTGCGTCGGCATTTTGTTAACCCACACATTCAAAAACAATGCCACAGTTTTTGGTGTCGGGGCCTATCTAACGATATAAATCTATGTTTTTACCCACATCTGTTGTATAGGCGTCTCGATGTTTCTGATCCTATAAGCCAAAACCGTTTTGATATTTTTGTTTATTGTCGCGGGTAACAGCTAGAAATAAATAAGTGTACGGAACACTTCCCCACACAGTCCATTCAACCTTCAGGAAGATGCTAATTGTCTTAACAATATGCATTTAATTGTGTTCCTAATTGTGCTTCATTGTGACTGAACAAAGGTTGTGCTCCGACGTTTTGTCTTGACTAATGAGATAAGTAACGCTGAGGAGGTGACATATACCGTTTGTTAAATTAATAGATAATAATCAATAATAATCAATAATCATTTATTTCGTTAATTTCAAGAATAACACGTCATATTTGTTTTACTTACAGAACACAATGTTTACATTTATGTAAGTACGTATTGTAGGTACTTTAAATGAATTCAATTCAATTAAAGTCAAATAGAAGAGAAATAAATACTGATTAAAATTATAGGTACACTATTTTATAACTACACTTTTAAAATAAGTTCCGTTTCATTTCAAAATAATTAAAAATATTAAAAATATAAAAATATATATTACAAATAGTTTATCTACTAACAAGATAGATATTACAATAAGTCGCTTTTACAGGCTAAGAATTCTTCATAGCTGTAAAAGCTGTGTTTAGCGAGCCAGTGCTTCAGTTTGTTTTTGAAGGATGTGAGGCTATTTGCCTTCGTGACAATTTCAGGAAGACTGTTGTACACTGTCGGTCCCATTATGCGCGTTAACTTCCCCGACTTTGCGAGAGTACGAGGCAAGCTTGTCTGCTCGCCGAGGATTATACTTGTGAACGTCACTATTCCTAGTGAACAATTCAATGTTGCTCCTCACGTATACCGATACCTGGAATATCACGATGCATGGGAGAGTTAGTATTTCCAGCTCTTTAAAGTGAGGTCTTGCGGAGACGCCCTGTGGTATTTTCACGATTGCACGTATAGCACGTTTCTGCATGCGGAAGGCGCGCTCCCAGTCGGCAGCACGCCCCCACAGTTCAGCTCCGTACTGCAAAAGTGAATGGACAGTCGCATAATAGCAGGAGCGTACTACGTGTCTTGGCAGAAATCTCGCCAGGCGACTGAGCGCGTAGCACGCACCACCAAGCTTTCCGCACACTTTATCGATGTGGGATTCCCACGTGAGACTCCTGTCAAGCTCAAAACCTAGAAATGTGGTTTTAGCTACCTGTTCGATAGGTATCCCATCCGCGACAACCGATAAGGCTCTAGGGAGGTGTCCAGATAGGCAGACGTGCATAAAGTGCGTTTTTGAGATGTTCAAGACAAGCCCGTTTGCTTTGAACCACTCGGCAAGGGTGGACGCGGTGAGGTTTAAATTATTTTCCAGGACATCTATTGTTGTACCAGAGACTACGGCGATCACGTCATCCGCGTACATAAAGACTTCCGCAGTGCTCACAGCTTCGGGAAGATCATTTAATAGCATGGAGAACAAGATATTCGAGACTGCAGATCCCTGAGCGACCCCCATGTTCGTTGTTAGAGAACCGGATCGAATGTTCCCATTCTCTCCAACAACTACCTGCGACCTAGATCTTAGCATGCTGGATATTAGTGTGAGCGCGGAACCTCGCACACCATAGTGTTCCAGCTTGGCCACGAGCACCGCGTGGTCGGCTACATCAAACGCCTTTGAGAGGTCGCAGCAGATTAGGGCTACCTGCTGTTTCCTCTCTCTAGCCTCTAAGACGCTTTTTATCACCTCTCGTGCCAACGATGTGGTTGATCGGCCCTCACGATACGCATACTGCCTGTCCGATAGTGCCTCCGTTTCTATCAGGTATGTTGTGAGTCGTGAGCTTATACCGTTCTCCATTACTTTGGACATTGCAGGGATTATGGATACTGGTCGGTACGAATCCATGCTAGACCTACTACCCTTCCCCTTATATATCGGTGAAACCTTACTTAGCTTAAGGCAGGTCGGTAATTCACCAGCGCGTAGGCACTCGTTGAACAGGCGAGCCAAGATCGGCGCCAGCGGATCAGCCGCCATTGCCAACAGTTTCATCGAGATACCATACGCATCTTTAGATGGCTTCGGAGGTATCCGTTTCATAATAATATGATGCACCTCACCTGCAGTAAACGGTACAAACCGTAGCGAACGATCGGCCGGCGAGCGCGCTGACTGTAAAGCAGCCTTCACGCTGGGCAGATCAGCGGCGGGTGCTCCGCACGCCGAGGCTGCGCCTATAAACCTCGCATTCATCGTATCCACTGCCTGCTGCCTCGACTGAAATTTTGTACCATCGGAATTAATAATAGTGTCCGTGAAGTCGACAGTACATGCATTGTACTTTCCCCTTTCCGAATTTACAACTCGCCACATCGATTTACACTTATTTTTGCTTTTAATTATAACATTTTCATAGTATTCTTGTTTTCTACATCCAATTAAATTATCATATTTTAAATTCAGGTCATTTAATAAAATCTGTATAGAATCATTCTTACTAAATTTATTGCAAATGTCAGTCAATTCAAATAATAATACCCTAAAATTATTAATTTCATTTGTAACCCACGATGGAGCAGTCAAATAGTTGGCTCTCTTTATTGGAAAGCAGATGTCATGGTGAATAATAATCAAATTTACAATAGACATAGCTAAAGATTCTATTGATTGCCTGCGCTGCATAATCATTGCCCAGTCTACACTCAATATAGATGTCATAAAGTTATTTCGGTTTATGTCCGAAAAATCCCTATAAAACTTTAGCTCTTTATTGGACTTACTTTTTCCACAGTAAATCTTAGCGCGGACAGCTAAGTGGTCACTAAGGTTAGTGATTACCGGAGATGTTGACACAGTCTCCGGTGGTAAGTTCGTATAAAGATGGTCGAGGCAAGTTGATGTAAATTGTGTTATTCGAGTTGGGAAATCAACGGCATTGAACATTCCGTGAGACGACAGTATATCAGACAGTCGCTTCCTTTCGCAGCTAAAATTGTCTAAATAATTGATATTAAAATCACCTACGATCACACAATCGAGGCTCAAAGCACTGATTCTTGTCAACAATACTTCCAAATGAAGCAGGAACTCGTTAGCGCTTACAAGATTAGTCCTATATACACATATTATTGTCAAATTAAAATCTAATAAATCGATAGCGCAAATCTCGCAAATTTGTTCCACAGAGAGTTTGCACAAGTCAGTATTTTCAGTACAATTTATGTTATCTTTCACAAACAGGCACGACCCGCCGTGAGAAATGTTTTTTCTACAAAAATAAGATGCTAATTTATAACCAGCCAAAGTCACACATTTAATTTTAGCTAGATAGCTACCAGAGCGGATTTTTGAATCAGTTTACTGGAATGAAGAGTCAACGCAAGAAACTGTAATAAATAAAATTATTTTTGTCGTTGACTGTACCTTGTCTGGTTCCTGTTTCTTTCTAGAAATAATTATATTCTTACAAAAAATAATTTTATTGTTTAAATAAAATCAACATTATGTCTAAACAGTTCTAACCTTAATATTATTCTGTGATCTAGATTTTATTTATTTATTTTATAAAAGAAATTACAAAAATATTTAGATGTACTGATTAGATTATTGATAGTTATATTTTAGAGGTAGGTTATCATATCAATGTTAATCTGTGTAAAATCGTGTGCAGCCTTACATCACAACAACAACTTACCTTTACCCAGTCCACTGCTGGACATAGGCCACACACCAGAAAAATGTGAGACAAAATTGAGAAAATAATAACTTTATCAAATAGAAAAAGTGGTTAATTGTCATGCAAAATGAAATATTACACTGCCCGCAGAATATTTTCGTAGCACTTTCGTAGCGGGTTTGTAGAAGTTTCGTATTTGTCGTAGACCTGTTCGTAGCACCTCTGACCAACTGATGAACTGACCAAATTAAAAGGCAGTATTGTACAGAAATCAGAAATATCACTTTATTTCCGTGTCAGTGTTTAGTTTTACAATTTGACCTTTTTATGGAAATAAAGAGTTTTTGATTTTGACACTCCGTTCTCGCACACAGTATATATGTAGTATAATGGGTTGCACAGTGGGAATTAGCAGCGCGCTCATGATTTAGACATGGTTGCGGCGGCGCAAAGATTCCTTGATTTATTATACTTATGACAGAGGTTAAGGTGCGGTTTCTATAAGCGACTTCTTGAACACAATATTAAATAACGTATTATGCTTAAAATAATGAGAGTACTTATGTAACATCAAATTGTTAAATATAAATGGCTAGAGGGAGTTCACACAGAATGCAAGAACGGACCAGTTATTAATTTCGTTTATATTTACACGCTCATAGCTCGGTCTGGTCATCTATTACCCCAGATCGTAATGCCAGCAGTAGTTATTATCCAGCATCTGTATTTTTAAGGTTGAAACTAAAGTAAACAGCGTAAAGATTATGTATGGATATATATTGCGTACCTCGTGTAAGTTCGCGTCGCATTCGCTAACCCACGTGGTGTTCGCTCGCTCGCGTCACACGACGTCGCTCTCACCGCACAGTTCGCTCACGTCGCCGACAGCCGCGCGTCATCGCGACAAACGAGCTCTAAACAAAACCCTCTGCAACGTAATACGTACTCGTACGTACTATTCACTACGTAATAAGATACGCCTACGGATGTGTGTTGTTGAACGGAAATGAAGTACTTACCTTGGTTTATTTTGGAGGAAGAAGAGAACAAAGGTAAAAAGTTAAATAGCCTTTGCCTTTTAAATAAGAGTCGAGAGATCCAGAGTGGATTGCTATCGTAGCTCGTTGTATTTTAGTAATTTAGTAATACAAAATGTGCCTGTTTTTTGATGATATTTCATTCTAAACAATGAAAGTGAAATTTAGATAATCAACATTGAATACTAGAATTATGTGATACCAATGTTTTCACCGTAAAATATAGAAAACTAGCTTCCGCCAGGCAGGTCCTCGCGTTTTTTTTTTCAGATTAAACTTTAGCTAATTATGTTAATCCAGGTCTAAAACTTTTTGTACATTTTCAGCCCGATCTTAGGTCGAGTTGTGGCGTGAAGAGCTAAAAAACATCCAAACTGTGCCTTCTGTAATATTGTTGTGAACAGTCAAACTTTACCTGCAGTTCAATAATTGAGTGGTAATCACAGAACATGCCTCTATGCCCTGACCTTATTGAAGTTAAAATCGGTCCATCCAGTTTGTTAACATGAACACCCTCTGAGCCTCCGGCCTTTACGTCAATTCCATGAGCTCTAGGCTGATTGCCCGTCGGTGTGGGTGTCAAGTTGTCAATCACTAGGCGAATAGAACAGAAATGCAATTATTTTCGCTTCAGTAAATATATTACGGTTTTGCTTTTTAATGTGCAAAAGTTTATTACTTCATCTGATATGTTTGCGACGTATAATTTTCTGTTTAATTATAAACGGAGGTTTGTGAATATGTAAACCTGTTTGGTATTTATGATCTAAAAAGCTGCGATCTGGATATAACAAAAATTATACATATAACTTAGCAGTGCGTGCAAAGACAAATAAAATAATTTTATTGAAAATGGTAAACACTAAACTAATTCTCCAACAAAAAGTAATATCGCCTTACTATTACTTTTTGATAGATGATTTAATATTAATTTATTTAAGTAATATATTCTTACGAAGACATTTAGCCCGCTATCTCTCTCACTCTGCACTAAGTTCTTGAAAGGCAAGAAGTTTGTGACGTCATTACCCTCCATTTCCGCGATATTCCCGATTACTTCACAGGATGGGATCATTTACACGAACGGGACTTCATATACACTTATGTTATGAAGAAAGTTTGTTAATATGTAATCATGTTTGGAACTTGGGTCTTAACTGTTTCGACTGACTGGGATAGCACAGATTTTTTTTTAAATCGCCTTGAACCAAGCTATTTTATTTATTCTTCAAACCGGACCACAGCAATATGGTGGTGGTCAGTAGCTTGGACGAGCTCTAACAGTAAGAAGCACTAGGTATTACATTCAAATACGCAAAATGTGGTTGACACCTTAACTGCAATTAGACACAAGTCGAAAAAAAACGTTTACTCTCTAACTAATGTAACTACAGCTACTAATAAGGATGGTATTGGGAAACGGGTACCTACAATGATACGGAGGTGCTTCATGAATTCATGATACTTACAACCTTAAGGCACACAGTATTAGGTATACAGGGTGTAACTAAAATAAGTAACCAAACTTTCAGGTGGGGTGTAGAATCGAACACTGAATTCAGGAAAAATATTAAAAAAAATCCCGCCCTTTAGTTTTTGAAAAATAAAATAAATACGGAATTTTCACTACATTACGCAAACGACTGATGCACGTGTTTATTTGACATTAAAATATGATTAAAAGGTCTACGTACCTTGTGTACACCTTTTTAGCAGATAAACATCTTTTTACGGGGGGCACCCACGACCGGACACGCGAAAAACCGATAAGCGCCGCCGCGACCTTCACCTTGCGCTTGCAATGATGCAACTAAACGACCATTGACCCTATGATAACATTTCTGTGGTATGACAGTTTGACAAAACTAACAATAAGCCTAGCATTGGGTGAACATTCGGATGAACTAAGTTTGTATACCTATCTCGCTCTCGCGCGCTAAAAGTTTGTGCCTTTTCTTGTCTCAATCTGGTGCTTCGGAAATGCAAATTGTAACAACCTTTTATGGGGTTCATTGTAAGTTACTCACCGTGTTTTTAAAGGTCAATGTGTATTATAGTCTATTGCCTAATGTTGTGAAAATTTCGTGCCTATTTATAAAATTTTTCGAAAACTAAAGGGCGGGATTTTTTTTCAATATTTTTCCAGAATTCAGTGTTCGATTCTACACCCCACCTAAAAGTTTGGTTACTTATTTTTGTTACACCCTGTATAATCCATAGGTACCTTATCTTATAAATGAACATGCGAATATTTTACACATTCGATGATGATCACCCTGAACAGCGAATTGTCTCTGGTAGATCTAGACAATCTATGCTATACCTTCAGATGGATACCTATCTGTTTCGGCAAGTAAAAGTGTAAAAACACATTTTGGTGTAGCATGATGTAGAGTCCCCCACCCCACCTCTCGCTCTACAAGAGAATTATTCCCGTAATATCCTTGTTTCTCTTGTAATTCCTACCAGTAAACATAAACTCTGCCACATCGCCCTCAATTAGTATATAATTAGGTAAGTGCTGTCATTCCGCCTCCATTATCTTTTGTACATACGACTTCGTTCGGTAACCGACACCGTTTTTGGGAAGACTTGCTGCTAGTTAATAGAGTCGCTATATATATAGAGGGCAGAACTTTGTTCATTAAATCGGTATTAAGTAAGATGTATGTATGTCACATAGCGTCTAATAACGATATTTGATTCGAATGTTGGTGTAAATATCTTGTGAATTGTATGTAACTTTTCCGATCTTGTAGCAGAAAACAGAACAAAACAAAGTCTTATTAACCTGTATTCAGCTAATTTGTAGTGTAAGAGTATTTAAATTTTGAAAACTGAATCGCTATATCGAGCCGTGTTTTCACTTAACGAGACGATTGACGCCATTTTGTTATTATAAAATATCAACTGTTTACTCGACTGTACTCGGATCAGATGACGATGTTTGATTGCGCGTAGTTAACACCCCGAGTTTAGAAACTCGAGATCACAGAAAGTTCAACAGTTCTAAGAAATTGTGATCCTAAGATAAGAAACCACGAGATCCTAAGAGAGCACGGGTCCAATTTCCAGTACAAACATGCTTAGATCGATAGAACGTAGATAACATATTATCTACAGCGTCCGTGCCGAAGCATACTTATAATATTCTGGTTACTAGAAGTTAGGAGCATTTCACACTACACCCCGGCAAACACTATGCTATGTTAACAGAATACCTTCCGTTTTTGATGGACAGATTTAGATTCAAATTCATTAATGATTTGGATAATCACCAGTTTTGTATGGATTGTTGTCCCGCCGCCGCGCTGAGGAATAATTGTATAAGGGAGATTTTTTTTAAATCCTCTCTCGTTTTCGTTCCGATGTCGCCGTCTCTTTCTCGTTCGCAAACGAGACAAATGCACACATTGAGTAACGCTCTACCGAAGAAACATTATCTAATCTGTGTCTCTACTGTACTAATGTTCTATTTGAGCGCATGAATAGTGCGTGCAAAGCCGAGAACTGAATCAAGTTTAGACATAAATTGTCTGGCTACGTAGGTATAATCATAATATTTAATTTTAGTATTTGTTTATATATAGTTAGAAAATATGTTAATTACAGTAACAGAATAAAGCAATTACAGCTAATATATACACTTATATCTATTTCTTAAAAATCTAAGCCGTCACCGGAAGGCAGAGTGCCCAGAATGCTGGCAGCATTGCCACGTTGAATGGCAATGCTAATTCGTTGACCGAAGTAGAAGCCAGCATTCCGATCACCTGTGGACTCTATAAGAAGTTTGGTGAGATCTTTATAAATTCCGTGTGCCCCAGGACCCCAAGGACCAAGGGTTTCTACCCCAAACGGCTCAAATAGGTAACCTCGGTCAAGGTTAGCGTATTTTCGCCGTTTAAGGGACTCCGCTGATGTTGCTGCAGAACCGGCCCTTACCGATGTCCCTGCAAGATGTGAAGGCGCTAGGGTATCTACACACGTGGCATCCCAAACTAAAGGCCGACCCATCTTCCAGGGAATCAGAGTCATACCATCAGGCCTTTTACCATCATCTCGCATAAGGCCACGTGGTTCGAGAGTAGCTGCGACACTGACGCTGGTAAAAGCCCGACGGATGATGTCATTAATTGAACCATGACGGGACACACGACCTGCACTAGAGACACATGCTAATGCATGGTGACCAAACTTGTCAACGGTTTCACCACACTGACAACGGTGTGCAACTAGGCAAGGAGAACCTAAACGCAAAGAGGTGGCCACCCGAAATGAGTTATTATCTAAAAGGGTACCTAGATATTTCGAAGGCAGAATATGTAACCAAAGTCCTGATTCCCACTCGGAAACGGCGAGTAGACGAGCACGTTCTGATGAGCTGGTTGACGTATTAGTAAGATTTTTCCGTACCAGCTCACATAATGGCTCATCCCACAGTCTCTGAGAAGAAAGGACTTTGGGCAGATTCGTGTCGGGACAGGCTATTTTCCATGCGTGTAAAGCTTCATCAAAACCTGTAATTTCTAAATTTTGACACTTAGCTAAAATGCTATGAACAAGATCTTTAGTACCATGTACTGATGACAAAAAAGCTGGGAGTGAAACACTAGAAATTTCGCTACGTAGGTGATTTAGTTCTAGTTAAAAGCCCACAATGTGCACTCGCCTTTACACGGAGCATTTTGATGCGTTTCCTTCGTTTTTTCCGAAGCCTTAATTGGTTTACATAGCCCGTCGTAATTAATGGCTATAAACTAAATGAAGGGCTTTTTATCGCGATGTCCATTTTGTTTTATGCCACCTTCGGTCGCTGTTCTTGCGTAAAACATTCGTTAGTGACGGGAACTAAAATCACAGTCTTTTTACATTTTGTCCTATGCAATGAGAATTTTATTTAGGTTTTAGGAAAATGGCCTCCCGATGTTTGTGCCATCCACCACGGTCCAGTGCTAACCGCCTGCATTGCCGTCCTCCGACGCGTACTATGTCGCCGACCCACCTTGCAACCGGCCATCCGACGTTTCTTTTGCCCATTATTGGCCACCAAATCCATGCTCATGTTCTAGCCACATTAAAGCTAAATAAACACATTCCATGAAAAGCAATATTTCCAGCTCAAAGTACTTTGGATGCTCCATACAAAGCACGGCTCGTCAAAGAGACGGCCGCCGAGCCTGCGATGCCAAATAGCTTTCACGTAATTAATTCGCGGTACGTCAACGTCACGAGAGAGGGTCACGTGAACGAGCGAGTATAAGGTTTGGTTACTTGACAGTATCGTCTCGACGACAAGGCGTTTAATTTTTGTACGCATTTGTGTTGTTCCATGTCTGCACGGTAGAAACGTTGTACCAAATCGCATACAAAAATGGATGGAATGATATTAGAGAGATAATTTAATATGCTACTTGATAGTATCGAGAAACCGAACTCAGGGCTCTGTTCAAGTTCTGTTAGTTAGATGTTTGTTGGTCAAGCCATGACGAGCCTCGACTCGTGTAGTATGGTACAATATGGGCTGTTGTATCTGTCACTGTTTGAGGCTGACGTTAGGTATCAAGCTCTGCTTTCACTCGACAAAAAACGGAGGAGGTTCTGAAGTCGACGTGTATTATTTTTTATGAATGGCCACACATAGTTTTTAAGGTTTTGATGATCGAAGATCGGTTTCAAAACCCATATGGTCTCGCTTTGTCTGTCCTTTTTTCCCTCCTTAATAACTCAAAAACTACTGCAGCTATCAACTTGAAATTTAAAACAATAATACATTTCGTGCGCCTGTACAGATTTTGAGAAAAATAAATGAAAATAAATGAAAAATGAAAATGAATATTTTCCATACAAATTGTGATGCCGAAATTTTAAAAGATACCTACAGAGTCATATGGGGTATCAAATGAAAGGTACCATTTTGTACATTTCAAAATATATTTTGAAATTTTTGTAGGTTTCATACTTTTTAAAATATTTCGAAAAAAGTCGAAAAAACATTTTTTTTTTTTTTTTTTTTTTTTATATTTTACAGGAAAAATATAGAGAAGTTTGAAAAAAGAACACTTTTTGAAAAATGGTCAAAATGGGGGGGAATAATTTTCAAAAGGGGGGGCTACCTTACCGAGTAAGGTATCAAATGAAAGGTATTTGAGTGTACGTTTCAAAACAGTTTTTCAAATTTCTGTAGGTTTCATACTTTTTGAAATATTTTGAAAAAAGTCGAAAAAATACCCATTCCCCCCCCCCCCCCTATCTCCGAAGTTTGCAGAGCGATCCGTTTAAAATGTATGGAGCGTTTGTAGATATGGATCTATATTTTACAGGAAAAATATAGAGAAGTCTGTAAAAAGAACACTTTTTGAAAAATGGTCAAAAAGGAATAATTTTCAAAAAGGGGGCTACCCCACCGAGTGGGGTATCAAATGAAAGGTATTGGTTTGGACATTTCAAACCAGTTTTTCAAATTTCTATAACTTTCATACTTTTTGAAATATTTCGAAAAAAGTCGAAAAATTTACCAATACCCACCTTAACCGAACCACCCATTTAACCGAAGCATGCAGAGAGATCCATCTGAAATGTAACCTACTATTCTTAGGTATTCGTTAAATTGCGAAGTCTCTAACCGGTACTTTTGGTACATATTTGTTGACAAACGTTCAAAACCCTCGGCGCGCGAGTTACACTCGCACTTGACGGATCTTGTTTTTAGACTAGTCCGACTTCGATAATTCTTTTTTTATTGGCAAGGGTACACCCCGAAGTTGGTCTCGTTTAAATTTGGAATAAAAAATCCAACCCTAAGGGTAGGAAAACAGGGGATTATTGATTGTTCACTCTCTGATTGTACTGTATGACCACGCATAACTTTTTACAGATCAGTCCGATTTTGATAATTCTTGTATATTGATAGGATGTACCTTGAAGTGGGTCCCATATAAATTTGAAGTCGGTTCATAGTTTTCTTAAAACACGCCAAATTATTCATCACAAAAATGACCAAGCAGTAGAGGAGTGTCAAGTCAACGGGATATTTGAGTTGATGTTTGAGTTTTGCTTTCCGTTATTTCGGCATGTGATAAACAGTTTCATGCGCCATGATCAGAGGAGGAATAACATGTTTATCATTACTATTTGATGGCATGTTACAAAAGAGCAGAAGCCTTTATTCACAAAGAATATTACAATAAAATAATAGAAATAAATTATAACTAGTATGTTCTATGTTCCATACTTCAAGCAACTTTAGTAGTTTGGATGTGGTGGGCGTCCGAACGACTTTAGTTGCTCGTATGAGCTGTCCGTAGTCTCGCTTCCCAAGCTGAGCGAGCGCTGCGTTGCAAACCAATTCGCCCAATGTGATTTTAGTGGGGTTTAGTGCCGGCATTTTGCTGAGCTTATGGTGTAGCTAATCTGATTCAACGGGTATTACAAGCAGAATATCGTAGTTACGTCTTTAAAATTCTATGATAGTTGTTTTTGTGTTCTTGTAAGGTTACATTTGAGAACTGAGCATAAACAGAAGATGCTTTCTTTTGATCTAAGGACATTGACAGATCAATTTTAGAAACTGCTGCAAGTTCCGATTCCTTTCGCCGAAATGTATTTGGAAATACAATTTAGGTTTAACCTACGTTGAACCCATGCAGAGACAGAGTTCATTTTAGGATTTGCTAGCTAATTTAAGTTTTTGTTCACGATTTCATCATAAGCTGTCTTGTTTTTGCAATTTTTTTCTAAAATGTAAATCTTACGAACCTTACGAAAACCAACAACACCACTCAAATCAATGTCGTAAAGGTCACCACAGCTAAATACCCGTATATCCGTCGGATAAGTCACTAGACAAACCGGATTACCAATCCCCGGTCCCCCGACGATCCGCCGACGGGATCTCGAAGTTAAATCGAGTTAAATTTAACTCGGCTGGATTACGAATCGATTCAATTTTATCGCCAACAATATTGTGAGACTGATTTTGATACGATGTGGGATTTAGCTTTTAAATTGAATAGGTATTACGACTTTTGAAACATGAACGAGTGAATAAATAAACACAACCAGTGTTTATTTAGTTCACATTACGAAATAATATTAGGAATATATAGTCCTGCCTTTATAATAAATAATTATAAGTGACAGAAAAGGCAGCAAAAACTTTGAAGGTCTATGGGAATAACATAAAAATTATGCCGTAGAAAGAGAAGAAACAAAGAGACATACTGTCACTTTTATAATATTAGTACGGATTTGTAAACAAACCACCTCCAGCCAGAGACAAAGTCTATGTTTATGGTTATGGAAAACAATTTAGGGACATCCATTATACCCGAATTTCTCTGATTATTCATCAGGCAGGCCTTTACGCGGTGTATACCTATTAAGCAGTACAACTAACTCGCGTTATGCCTAAGTCATATCACAATTTAGGCATAACGAGAGTTAGGTATAACGAGGCTTAAGCATAGCCAGAGTGTGACATACCCCGACATAGGTCTGAAGCAAAGAAGGCATAAAGCTATTTGGCTTTTATGTTGTTAATAGAAATAAATTATGGTGGTAAATGAAACATTGCATTGCAGTAGTAATACATAGATTTATAATTATATAAGGCATCTACTTATCTTAACATCTTATTAAAGTAAACTCAAAAGTATCCTTAAATGAACTTGAAACTTAAAATAAACGTAACTTAACGTTAAAATGTCCCATTTATATCTAGATTTGCACACACACACTCACATGACTTTCAGTCCCTGTAAATTTTTAGTCATTCCTTATTTATTTTAGAAAGGTTTTTAATAAAATATAGTCTGGTACAATTTCGTTATTTTGTAATTTTTCTAATCCTTTTTTGTATTTAGCGTTGAAAATTACATCTACCCTTCTTCTTGCATTACCTTCAAATAGGGTTTGTTTCAGCTTCAGTCATTGCCATTGTGCCTCTTTTTTTAATTTATATGAAAAGTGAACAAATTTCCGTTTCCCTTTTATCCGTGCATTCAATCGAACCGTCGTTATTGCATTTGTTTTTAGTGAACGCATAACCATCTCTTAATAAGTTTAGCCGCCTTTTTAATTTTTTACATATTGAATTCTACAATTCATATTGAGATAATAATTAATCACAACCACATCACAACAAAAGTATTGTGAAATAGTGCATTTTACACCAAGGCGAGAAAGTGATCAATTCCCAGCGAGTGTGTCGTTTTGAGCCCGAAGCGCAGCCGAGGGCCTTAAAACACACGAGGTAGGAATCGCACTTTCTGCCGAGTGATAAATAGTGCTTTATACTACACCTTCGAGGAAAATAAAAAGCAGAATTAATTATTAATTGAAATTTAGAAGAACTTACCGCGCCCAATGATGTTGGTAAAACCTCATTGACCGCGCCAGCCTTTGGGTTCTTTTTTCAAAATATTGTTCGGAAATCGGAGGAGGCCTAATGGACTTGGAGTAAAAACTTTTTGTCGTTTGACCGAACGAAAAAAACCATACCGGCCGATCTTTTAGGAAATTTAAAAAAATAACACGTTAGAAATGGATTTCCATACACTTTTTCCTCCCGCTAAAACACGTGAGAAATGAAATTCGATAGAGTTTTTCCTCCCGGTTTCCTATAGGCCTGCAAAGACATACTTTCTATTCTATAAATGGAAAAGGAATAGGCAACTTTCCGAGCAGGTGTAGTATAAATGAATTTTTGTTGACATTTTGAAGTATTATTGACATTGGAAGTAAACCACTCGGATCATAAGTGGCTAGATAGTACGAAAAAGTTTGTATACCTACGTATACATATTTTAGGCATAACGCGATGTAGGCTATGTAGGCTACCTAGGCTTATAGCGAAGTTGTCTTTAAGCTAAGCAGTCCTATAGCAACTCAGGCAAACAGATAGTAAGGCCGAAAGAGAACTGTAAATGACGTTTAGGCATAACGCGAGTTAGTTGTACTGCGTTATAGGTATACACCGCGTAAAGGCATTATTTCAGAGTTTCATGGTCAAACAAGTAATTATGTATCGACCTCGACTTCTGTCGGCTAGCGATAGTGGTACGCAAATCGGAAATTGTTAATATTGGGAAATAAATCTATGCGATAAATACTTGGATATTCTACTCCCACGGCTCAGCTACCCGAAGTGTCTTGGGGTCCGATAATAGAAGTAGCCATTTTGGTCCGAACACAAATTTTAATTTTCATGCTATCAAATCAATTTTCATTATGACATTCACTGAGAATATATTTAAACATATGCGAATTCAGAATGCGGTCAAGGAAATTTTCTGAGCGTGACATTAATATCTTATTAGAGAGACTCGAGAATTCGCTAAAAAACACGAAAATAGTCTCAGTGAGTAATTCAGTAAATGCCTTATACTGACTTGCTGGTCAACTAAGTCAAGCTATCCCTGAGCACCCCGCTCCTTAGCACAAGTCCGGCTGACAATAAACTAAGCCGCGCCGCTCTCCACTGATCTGGAGGGAGGTGTCCTCTAATCTCGGAGAAGCAATTAAGTCGATCTCCTGAGCTGTACGGGATGCTACTTCCGCTCACGACTTATGGCCACGAGGCAAGTAGGTACACATTGGAATTGACTTGAGATTACCTCAGAGCTAACGCACTAGTTAGTTTACCACGCGGTTTGCCGCTGAGTCAGTCATTGAATGGCGATAGTTAGTTAAGTTGGTTCGTCATAATAGAAAATCCGGCTGTATGCTGCTCTACATGTGGAAATGTAGAAAAAAAAATATTCATACACAAAAAATTACTTAAATTAAATAATATCAACACATAGGTAAGCACAGCTGATCATTGTCTTTCGCGACGAACCTTCAAATTTCTTACAATATCAAGCGCGTTTTAACTTATAGTGCGTACTGACATGGACGATAACACTATTAGTGATTATAGATAATTTATATATAATCAGAATTGTGATGACTGAGCAAGCAGAAGAAACGTCGTGACATTGAGCCACCTCCGGACGTATGACCACTTATTTGGTAGACTTTAACTATTGTAGAACATACTTAGTAAAGTGCTTGGTAGGTCAGTCCCATGTGAACATATCGACCCAACTATAATAACGTGTACCTACGTTCGTAATTTCTGATTTTGACTGTTTTTGATCAAATACCCTTTCCCGTGATTTAATTATAATTCTTGGTAAACATCAATTTGTCCTTCTAACGTCTTTGTAGAACAAAGAAATAAATTTTATTTATTTCTGTGTTTTTATAGAAGAGGGAGGCCTTTGATCTTATCAAAGAAGTAACGGAAAGTGTCGATGCTAAAATGCCTGTTTCTGCGTTAATGCTAGACCTTAGTAAAGCTTTTGACCTTATTGACCATTCAATGCTTCTAAACAAATTAGAAAACTATGGAATAAGAGGTGCAGCTCGTGACTGGCTCTGCAGTTATCTACAAGACCGGAGTCAATGCACCGAAATCAGAAGACTGGTCTCTGATACAAACAACCATAAAATCTTTGTTAAAAAACAGTTTCAATCTAAATTTAGAATAAATAATCGTGGTGTTCCTCAGGGTAGCATCTTGGGACCCCTGTTATTTCTACTTTTTATAAATGACCTGCCAAACGTCACTAATAATAAATGTTTACTGGTTGCCGATGACACAACAGTAGTAATTAAATGTACAAATGTTAAATCTTACGAAAATGAAATAAATAATACAATTGATGACATTGCGAATTGGTTAAAATGTAATAAATTATTGATTAATATTGACAAGACTAAACTTATACAATTTAAAAATTACAAAACTAAACCTATAAATTTGGACATAAAATATCAATCAATTAATGTAGAAAGCGTTGATTCATGTATTTTCTTAGGTATTAATCTTGACGAACATCTAAATTGGAAGCCGCATGTTGACTATGTGTGTAGTAGAACTAATAGATTTGTTTTTGCTTTGAAAAGAATTAGAAAAACTGTATCACAAAAAGCAGCACTTGCTGCCTACCATGGCTATGTGTCATCTGTGTTGCTCTACGGGTTGCCATTGTGGGGTAATTCGGTGGACTTACTCAGAGCCTTTAAAGTCCAAAAAAAGTGTATGCGTGCGGTTTGCGGAGCCTGGTTTCTTGATAGCTGTAAACCACTATTCAAAAAAACTAAAGTTCTTCCCTTGCCATGTATGTATATTAAAGAAATCTGCATATTCGTAAAACAATACCCATATTATTTCAAAACTAAGGAAGAAGTTTTATCTAGGCATACTAGACATAAAAAGAAGTTTTTTATGCCAAATCAACACTCTACGCTTTTCGCACGAAATTCGTTTTGCATGGCAATTAAGATATTTAATAAGTTACCAATGGAATTAAAGGACTTGCCATTGCCATTGTTTAAAAATAGACTCAATAAATGGTTACTGACTCACTGTTTTTATAGCGTGGAGGAATATTTTAATTTAGGGCAGATCAGACATTTTTGATATAATTTTTAATCATTGTTTTATTTACGCAGGAAGGTTTATTAAAATTCACACACCAATCCAAGATTACTGGTAGTATTACATTGATACCACACTGATACAACAACAGCATTGTAATATTTGACATATTCTGTGAATAAACGATTCTATTCTATTCTTCTATTCTTTGCCCAGCCGTGTAGTAACGGCTGATTAAAATAAAATTAAATAAAGCAAAATTTTTTGGAAATAATTTGCTAATGAAAATGAATCCGGGTGCATGATTTCCGACCAACAACGTGACGTCTTCAGTGTAGAAGATAAATCGTTAAAACTGCAATCGCCGCCGCGCCTTCGAGCGACCGTGCATAAACAGGTGTACAAGTGAAAGCGCTTGCTGCACGGT
Source organism: Eupithecia subumbrata (assembly GCA_949316285.1). Lineage (NCBI taxonomy): Eukaryota > Metazoa > Arthropoda > Insecta > Lepidoptera > Geometridae > Eupithecia > Eupithecia subumbrata. The sequence continues at coordinate 5,079,074 of OX438638.1, forward strand.
ACGGCACGTGAATGTAATCTGTACTGCACGCGTATCCAACATTTAACCGCGCTTACCGCCTAATCAGGAACGCTCCATAGAAATATAGGCGCTCGGTAAGGTTTCTGTACCGCGTATACCGAGCGTGCTGATGTCATACCGAAACCTTACTGACTAGTCAGTAAAGATGCTAATAATAGATAAGATTACATACATGCTGTTGCATGGGCACTTTTCTTACACAGGATCGGTTAACCTGTTAGGGTACCATTGTGTCTCTTATACATTACTTAGATACTAAAGACCTAAAAATGTACACGATCATTGCAATAAATAAACATGAATATGAATTACGGCAACTCATTTAATCTACCTAAACTTAGTTTTATATGATAAAAAAGGCTTGTAGGTACCTACTTGTAATTTCTAACCAGTCAAATAATGAAAATGACATGAGTGAACGTTCTCAACTTTTGAATAAAATTTGACTGTTCATGCAGAGCTGACAATTTTAACGATTGATGTGATTTTATCCTTAATTATTATCATTTCATCACTGGGTGAGTGAGCTGTGTGGTGCTGGCTTAGAATTTGTACCACCCCAATTCATCCCGCGGGTGTCGTAAGAGGCGACTAAGGGATATCCACCGGGGGCGGGCAGCAGCGCCCCCTGCAGAACAATTCTATCACCGAACTGCGATCCCCAACCCGCATGCCCAGCGTGGGGATTATGGGCATTACCCCCACGACGTAAAAGCCAACAAGGCGCTTATCAGGGGGAGGCCTGCTTCCAGCAGTGGACCAATACAGGCTGTCGAGGTTGAGATTGAGGAGGTGTTTAGGTGAGAAGCATTTACCCTGAGTCCTACGCCTGCAATACTGATGCTTATTCCACAGTTCTGTTTAAAATTGCACTGAACCGGTCTGCTCGGTCCAAACTAGTTTGCAAGGAAAAGTTAATTCTTGAGTTATTGTTGCACATTCAATTTAAGTTTGACCTTTCTATTGTGTCTATTGTATATGTCCGGTGCGGGTGGACTTGTGAAGGATAGCTGCGCACATTCCAAGAGATATTTACTAAGGTTTTACAAAGAACTTTTTCTTTACAAGGTTTATGCAGCGTGTAGCATGGTAGGGTCTCTATTTTTGTTACGCCATAACAAGCTATGGTTGCTACGTCGTAGCTAGCTACGGTGGCTATGCCGTATTAAGCTAAGTTAGCTACGTTGTCTACGTCTGAGCAAGCTACGCTTTTATCTAGGCAAGGAAGGCAGCCCTCCCCTTCTGCCATCCTTGCTTGGCAGGGGGGGCTTGTCTACAGGTTGGGTTAATTGAAGTAGGAACGCAAAACCAGTAATGTATTGTGAATGCAACCAGGGGTTTCTTTCAGGGGTGCCATGGGTCCGCCCCCGGTGAAAATAAATAAATAAATAAATAAATAATGCTGGACAATTCACACAGCATTATCTAGCCCCAAGCTAAGCAGAGCTTGTGTTATGGGTACTAGATAACTGATATACTTAATACAATACATTACATATAAAGATATTTTTATTATACATAGAAAACACCCAGACCAACGGAACAAATTTCTGCAGATCGTACACAAATTTGTTCCGAGGCGGGGATCGAACCCGCAAACAATTTATATACAAAAATAAAAAATAAAGCTGGACAATTCACACAGCATTATTTAGCCCCAAGCTAAACAGAGCTTGTGTTATGGGTACTAGATAACTGATATACTTAATAAAATACACTACATAGATATTTTTTTATTAACCGTAGAAAACATCCAGAACACCCTGAACAGATATCTACAGATCGTACAAACATTTGTCCTGAGGCGGGAATCGAACCCGCAACCTCCTCCGTCGCAGAAATACCTTCGCCCGCTGCGCCACTGAGGTCGTCAATACAATAATTATTATTTGTTTTACGCGGGTAGTATTTGTTTAATAACTCCCTCCTCGCCACAGCTCGCATACTGAAGGAAGCACTCTAGTCCTCCTATCTTGTTTTTGCCTTATTGAAACAATGGTACTCGTTGCTCAAGGTTATAAGAATACCCAATTGTCTATTTATAGCTGGAATCAGTGACGAGTGCCCAAGCTTACATCGAGCCCTCTCGAAGTCGGAGAGTTGTCCCGAAAGGTCGCCGTCAAAAAAAGCTCAGTAAAGCGTATTCAGCGGAATATCTCGCAAACGAGATGACTGTGGCCGTGCTTTGAACAGAAATAATCCAGTAAAATCTCAGCGCCAGGTAGTGGCGCAGGTGAAGGCATTGCTAAATTTCTTTTATGTAATTTTTACTCCATTTGAAAATTCGTGTCCATTCATTTTCGCTAATGTTTGTTTACCACATCAAGCAATGTTTTGTTAATGAAGAAATGAAAGACCCGGGATATAAATTGAGAGTTTATTTTAGATTTAATTCACATTAAAGTATTCAGCGGACTCTTCACGTCGACATAGCACATGCTATGTCGACGTGAGACGAATGGGAAGGGATGGTTTACATACTACGTGCGAATAAGAGCAATCAATCTTAAGGAGCGATTGCTATACTAAAACATGTAGGGGTTTCGTATCTACATAGGTACGTTTTGCGTTCTATGAATTCCAACAGTTAACATTTTGGGTTCCCACGCCCACGATACATATGCTGAAGAAAGGCCTCTCTTAGTGCGGCCCTCCGGGTTACAACGTCGAGTCTGGGCAGTGAATGCTATGTTTTCTATAGAACTCCGTTTTAACTTCCTTTAAAATGAACAAGCATTTTTTCTACCCCAGTCATCATCTCCGGCAGCTCGCCCCGAGGTCCTTCAGTCGTTGAAAGCACTCCGTCCTACGTAATTGTCACGTTGGTTACTGCGGCGCCCTACTGCCCGGGGCTCCGTATTCTCAGGACACATGGCACGGCACTCTTTGAACTTTGTCTACAGCTGATCTGAACGACGTTATGTCGTTAAAATCAAGGGGTTTTCCTTGTTTTTGTGATTTTGAAGGTCATTGTCTTTTTTTGCAAAGATGTAGACATAGGGGAAAGAAGAGGCTCACTATAAGCAGAGTAGGTAAAGTGTTAGGAAGTCTGTACTTATTTATTCAAAGTTTGTACGTTTGGTAGTTGGAAGTGAGTGGTCTTTGGAACTGGTACCATTCTAAAAATTCTCTCATGTATTCAATTGGCGACATTGACCTTGAGGCTCCGTTTTATCCTAGTTTGCGGAGCCGCGTGCAGAATTTCAAACTAATAAAATATTCAAAAGAGATACCTCGGATTTTACTTGACAGTTCTGCAGCAAAAATAACTCTGATTTTAGTTAGTTCAACTTTTGGCCGAAATTATTCAGAGCTGTGTCACTTTGTATAGGGATTATAGTTTTTGTACATCTAAGGCTTGACGGAAGCGAACCACCGGCCGCAGTTATCGGTGGCGAGCGACAAGCTGTTTACACGCTTATCATAAATTTTGAACAAACTCGCCGCACACGCGTCGCCGGCAGCGGCCACTCGCTACAGCGGTGTTTGCGACTCACCACTTGCCGCCGCTGCGCGCCACGCAAGACGCCGACTCTCGCCACTGTCATGCCGCCCTGCCCCCCGCTCACCCTCACTCAGTTATCCATAACACACATAATTTCATTATTTATGTATAATTGGAATAAGCCATATTAAACATTACGGTTTCATGCAAACATCAATTGCATTCCCCGAACGCCTCGCCAGGTGCGACCGACGATCAAGTTAAATTAATATGTACAGTAACCTCGCGGACAACTTAGATGGCCTCGCGAGTTCGGAATCTGTTGTTTGATGAGAGAACTGACTAAGGGTGTGCTTGTGTTACTTGTAATGTAAGGTACAGCGGGAGCGCAAGCGGCTTTATACGCTTGTCACATCAGCAAAAATGCACCTACTTTGAATAAAATGTCCTTTTGATACGTGTTTGTACGTTTGATTCAATTGTAGTCCTCATAAGTACACACACGTCCACTGCTGGACATGCTCACACACACAAGGGGGGTTTACCACAAACAGAACGCTTGTCAGCCGGACTGGTGATCGCAGTGGAGGTGTTACACAGAAGGAAGCTGCTGCCCGTAGTTTGCTATTTCTAACTTTGTCACGTTCGTTCTCTGCACTACTAGATACTGTAGTCTCCGTATAATTTCCCATTATTCTTAGGAGTTCTCACAGTATCTTGACAAACGTCGTCAGTATTATGCATTCTCATAAAAATTTTCGCTTATACCGAATCATGCGGTTAGGTAGCATTTGTCAGTATAAATTCAAATTCAAATTCAAATTTTTTATTGCGACCATATTGTACATAGGTTATTATATTAAAGATATTCAGTCTCAAATATGGACCCGGTTAGGGCACAGCAAGATAGTACTAGGTACTATATAAAACTTAATAACGCTAGTTATAATAAAGTTAAAGTTTAGCTTTGTAAGCCAAATACAAAATCTTAAAGATTTTTTGACAAACATCTTATAGTAGGTAGATGAATAGAATAATTACACAGCAAATGTAAACATTAGATGTTTTAAAAAGTAAATAAATAAATGGATGAACATGTCTTCTACATAATACTAATTGATATTAACTTAGAGCTCTAGAAATTCTTGCAAAGAATAAAAACTATATTTAATCAGATATCTTTTTAATAAATTTTTGAATTTAAGTACTTCTGTTTCGTATAATATTAGTATACCTAAAGAAAAGCAATAGAGAAAGGAATATCAAGTGATAGAGGATTCTTATATTTCCAACGAGAAATGTTTCCTTTAGCAGAGACTGTCAGTTCGGATCGTTGAGCAGAAAAAATACAAGTTTTCATATGGAAAAGAGTTTCTCGCTTTGCTGGGCATTTCTCTGCGTTTTCTAGAAATCTTTTGGTTGAGTATGTGAATTAATGAATTATTCACGTGGTCTACGGTGTGCCCTTTTTGTTAAGTTGAGAAAAAAAAATGTAATTCAATTTCATATAAATCGTTTTTATTGGGAATCTCCGAAATAACTAAAATGTACATTAAAATTGTAAAGAAATTAAATGAGCAAGTTTTTAGCTTAAAATTACCTTTTAATTTGGACATAGACTTTTTTATCTCAGATAAGAGCGAGCCGAGCCGCAGGCAGCAGCTAGTACACACTATGTGAAACGTCTCCTGCGCGCTACACAGTGTGTAATAATCTGTAGTGTTGTGCATCACTTTGCAACCCTTCACATCATTATTATTAATTTATTAAGATTTTGTAATTGATCCACCTAACTCCTGAACTTGGTACGTCAGTCTTCGATCTTTACCAACCAAGCCGTGGAGGAACTAATTAGATTGGCTCCAGTAGTAATAGTATTGAGCAGAGTATCGTCGACAGAGACACGTGACAACCTTGGAACTGATCCAAGCACCACGCTAGGTGTTACAACTCACTGAGATGCCTGAAGCGTGGACAGCTTTAGGATAGACAACCTAACTAGATGCCGAAAGGGACGCCAGCAGCCAAGACGTTGCACACAAATGAAAGACTAAATAAAGGGATTTCGAGTGCGAAGAAAAAATAATTAATATATTTATTTGCACCCAAAATCCATAATTTATAATATAAATGTTAAGTAATTTTTTTACGTATTTCCCTTTTAATTATTTACGTATTACGTCAATCCCTTTTAAATGTAAATTACTGGATGCCTATGAATAAAAAATGGGTTATTGGCATAAATAGAAGGTAACAACTCTTGGATATGTGTGTATCGAGAGCTGTGAAAGATTACTACTTAGACAGATTATGCCTCCTCAACTGATAGAACTGGCGATATTTGAATTTTAATGATTTTGTAAGTTATCTAAGTTTATAGTTGTAGCCTGAATTAAACAAATTTTTGTTCTTTTATTTAGCCACAGTGCCAATTAGCCCACCCATCATAAATACTTCTCGTTTGATTATCCGCTCCCATATTGGTTGACTAGGATACCTAGCCCGCAAGTGAGTTCCTACCCCCGATGGTTGTGCGGTTTGGCAGTAGCCGCTACTCGTAAGTAACACAAGACTTCATCAAACTACATCGAACTTTTCTCACCCAGTTTGTGAATTTGGCAGAGTTTGTGGGGCAACCTTCTGAACGCGTTTTTGATTTGCTGAAAGACTGCATCGTAAGCAAAATACAAAGGGTTTTTATTCAGATAATATAGGTCCATGTATGACAGAGGTGTTATAATGCATTAAAATAAATAAATAATGCTGGACAATTCACACAGCGTTATCTAACCCCAAACTAAGCAGAGCTTGTGTTATGGGTACTAGATAACTGATTTATACTTAATATAAATACACTACATAGATAGAAATTTTTATTATACGAGTACATAGAAAACATCCAAAACACCATGAACGTAGAAGTATCTTCAGATCGTACAAACATTTGTCCCGAGGCGGGAATCGAACCCGCAACCTCCTGCGTCGCAGGCGGACCTTCGCCCGCTGCGCCACAGAGGTCGTCAGCAATTAAAGTGTTAAGCCATATTAAATTTTAACTCATCATCATCATCAGCCTATATTAGTCCACGGCTGGACATAGTGAAAAGTACATCAAAACACCAACCTGATAAAAAAGTCACCAGGTTTTACCTAAAAATGTTTTGATATCATAAAACTCTCAAGACATTCTAAAAAAAGTTCTTCGATTCTGTCCAGCTTGATTTTTTCGGGAATAAAATATGGAAGAAATGTATAGGCGACCAAGAAATTGGTTTACCACTTTTGATGACATCTCCCAGTAACATCATTATTCGCTAAGGATTACTGTATTACATTAACGTAATTGGTTAACTGTGAGCCAATCACAGAGCAATGGTTAAGTGATATTTCTAGAGAACTGAGCATAACGCGATATACGACACATTTTTGGACAAGACGTGAAGGGGAAGAAGGTAATCTTCAAGATCATAGGCGAAGTGGCGAAAAGAATTCGATGTTACGAAAGAGACTATTCGGCAGCATTTGCATAGTATGTGATTGCATTACAGACGTCACGCTAAAAAAGTTTATTTGACTAAGCCATCAGTTCTGAGTTTAAAAAAACAGGAATGACAGATTCTGACGTAGCAGTTATTAATCTGTCAAGCGAAAATAGCCCTTGATGTTTTGTTTATGCAAATGATATTCAGCCTTAGAGTGGTAAACCAATTCTTTGGTCGACTATACTTACACGTAGCACTCGGACGAAGAGAGAGAGGAGTGGCGCAAGTCAGGAGCGAAACTAATGCAAGTTACCTACTTCAGTTAGTAAGTGTAAGCCTCCAATAACGCCGGGGCTGCAACATAACGCTTCACTCTCGTTGAAAGAGACAAAAAATAAAGCTTTTGGCTTACGGCGACATCACGGTGCGCACGGCCACATCACCATAAATTCCATTGTTGTGAGAGTTTACTGACGGCGTAGCGCTGTGCTTGTATTGATTAGCGTAGTGAGGCGAAAACTTGAGCTATCATGTGGCCCAGGCATAAAAGAAGTCACCATTTTTATCTGTCCTGTGCAGTATTCCTCCAGTTCTCCGCTAGTAACTTTAACAGGTTCACTTTTTTATCATTATTGCTACATTTTTTACAAAAAGCGTCCGTATTCCGACCCGCCCGCGCCTCTGCTCCATACCACAGTACCCCGCAGGAAGTCCGGTCACGGGCCGCCAACTCTGCGGGGAGTTAACGTGTACAGCCTGCCTCCTGATTTCTGTTACAAATACAAAATCACTCATACACACGAATACGTTTACAACCTAATTCAAAAACATTCTGAATTCTAATAATTCGTTCACATGTTGGCTGTCAGCACAAATCGTCCTTTGTTTCATTTGATTTGACAGACATCTTATAGTCAAACAGCTAGTTTCTCGATCCCTGATAAAAGTTGTTGCTATCCAATGATTTGACTACCGCTTGCAATGAGGTATTTATAGTTACTAGAAACTTGCCATAAAAATGCCTAGTTAGCGTTCCTGGAAACAAAATGGTTTGAAACTCTCGTTAACGAATTCCTGTTCGAAATCTACCCTATTAGCTTGTCAAAAGATTTGACCGCTAATTACTTAATTTGAAAGGTGATGTCCGTTTAAGAAGCCGGCTGTAAGTGAAATATCCCCATGACTCGACCAACGAATACGCTTACAAACACTATGTATCCATATACAACTCTCAGCGCGACTCCGGTAACGCTTCATCCACTGCGTCTCGGAGATCGAACCCTGAATCCAGCTTCATGAGAAAATGCAATAACACGAAAGACCAGGATATCCCAGCTACATTATCCGGTCATATTATATAACCCGGCACCAAACGCGGGCTTCCAGCGGACCATTCGAATAGAGTCCTGTAAAGATAATACAATACCTTTGAGTTATTACAGCTTCAACTTCAGGTGAGTTTGTTGAACTTTACTTTGGCTCTTGAAATCTCTTTTCTTGTTTATCTTGACAAAATGAGAGGATCTAAACCGCATTAGCGAATTGAAACGTGTATTATTATAACATGATTATGACGTTTATCAGCTTTTGTTAACGGTTTTTCGCTCAGCAGTTTGAAAATGTAACTATGGGTAAAAAGTTAAACTCCTAACGCCTTTCATTATCAGTTGAGTTTCTATCTTGTCCATCTGTGTAGGTATCTGTATGTGTGTCTGTGTCATCGTAACTCACAAACGGATAGACAAAATGTCTTTATTTTACTGCAATTTTAAACTAATAGCTATTCACTGCATTACGCTATCATACAAATCACCTTTAACTGCATTACAACATAATCACATCAATTAAGCAATATGTCCCCTAAAGCCCTAATGATAAGGTCTCATTGGCTCTGCATCGACTTTTGTCCCAGGCGGGGCATTTGGCATTGTCGCCGTGTTTTAGGACGCGTAAATTTAAGCCACCACAGCGTTGGGGTGACCAAATTTTGACGTTATTGTCGAGGATATGCCACAAATAGGGATGGAGAGCGGGTGCCAAAAACGGAATAAACAATCACATAAGTACTAATACATAAAGAAGTAATAAATAAATATATAAATAATGCTGGACAATCCACACAGCGTTATCTAGCCCCAAGCTAAGCAGAGCTTGTGTTATGTATTGATTCTTTGTTTGTTTCTTAAAGTCACCGCAACAACAAGTCAGATTATTAGAATTATTTTCCTAATCCCTGAGTGATGAAGGTTTATTTAACGAGTAAAGAACATCGTTTAACCACAATTTACTAATAATACCCTGTTGGTAAATGACGATGTGACCGACGATAACTCACAATCTTGAAGAGATCCATGTTGCAAGCGTTTGGTTCCAATCATTTATATGTATAAAATGCGTTAACGTTGGTAAACAAAGATCCTATTCATATAATATTTATTTACCATTTTTTGGTTTAAAAAAAACATCGTTCGGATATCCGTCCGAAGCTGTTACATAGAGTACTAACTCAAAAGGCGGTTAAAACAGCTTTAAAAACCTTTTAACAGGTGAATTCAACCAGCTTCAGTGTCCAGTAATGATGGCTACCCTGCAGTAGTTAGCGCGACTCGGAAGACATTCCGAGTACTGATTCGAGCTGAAGCCAACAAACACATCGAATTATGCAATTTTTGTCTCCGTTTTTGGCACAATAATTTGCTAACGAACGAATAAATAAAACAAAGCACGAGTTTTGAGACTTACTGAGTAACTATGCTCTGCCCGCGGCTTTACACGCGTATTTCCGAGATAGATAAGAAGCAGCCTATGTTATTTTAAGTATTAACTTCATAGTTTTTTATACTGACATTATCATCGTCCAAACATCTTACACTACATATTTTACAAACTACCGCCTTTATCATATTGGTAGTATATGATGGGTGAGCGACTCAATCATAACTTCCTTGCAGAAACTCAAAAGAAAGCCAAGACTGCAAATAAACTAACATTTATAATATTTATGTATCTTTTATCCTACTTACATACTTTTAAAATATTAGCTTCTTTCATATTGCAGACTTCTGATTGGATCTTTTAATTTCTACTTGATGATGTAATCTTATCCTATAACCTATATAAATGCATAGAATCATTCAAACAGATCATAAAAATAGCAATTCATAAGTAATAGCTGTCTTTTGCCATAAATTGGCCACTAGTCAAAAGCTGTATAATAAAACTGCCATTTAAACTTCCATTTCGAAGATTATTTCTGCAATATTGACCTTAAATCGTTGCAAGTTGCAATTTATAGCAGTTATGGCAAGTCTCGTAAATAACAGTATAAAAATGCCTGAGGGGTAAAGCTCTGTTGGATTAGTAGACGGCGATTTTGGCTTTTGGTCATTTTTAGTTAGTTCGAATGCATTTGTTCAATTCCTAGAACGTTCACAAAAGCCAAGGAAATAAAAGTTGTATAAGAGTACTACTTTTTGATCAATGTTGGTTTTTCCCGCGACATATTTTGACTGGAAAATATTATCTTAGAAGCTTAAATAGTGCTCTGCTGCTGGTGCTCTGAGATTTAATAAGGTCAGCGACCTCCACGGGGTGGCGTGCTGGAGGGTTTGGGTACAATGCATTTATTTGCACTTGCTACGTTAGATGTTTCTTATACATAATTCTGAAGTGTAACTGGGACTGACTAACAAAAGAAGATTGCTGAGGCATGCTTCTTATAACCTTAAAATATTAAATCTACGTGTTTTAACAAACAAGTCATTTTCATAATTTGATACTTAGTCGTTGCAAAGATTCACCGTGTATCGTAGCTGCATCTACGCCGTAGCAGCCTCTACGCCGTAGCAGCCTCTACGCCGTAGCAGCATCTACGTCATAGTTACAGCTAGACCATAGCAAAAACTACTTTCATGTAAAAAAATATGGAACGCAAAATTATTTTTATTTGGGGAATGATAAAGTCCGTAGACAGCTCTAGTGTGCGTTCCCCCTCACACATTAGAATATAAATATAACGTTCACTAACTAGGTACTCGACTATTAACTTCCTTAATAGAGATAAAGACAAGTTCCAGTTCTATTGCATCTCGGTGCTTTAGACAAATGGATGTCAATGAAAACTGTAAAAATGTAGGAAGTCAGTTTATTTTAGTCACAATGTGTATTTTCGACGCCCTCGAATTTACATTTGAAAATTTTCAAATATGAATTCAAAAATCTATTAGCGCTTTTGCTTCCGCTGTCCTCATTCAAGTTTTTTTAATAAACCTTTGCTTGATCATAATCTCAAAGTGGCCGACGACATAACCACTTCAGCAATTTTACGTTAAATTCGCTGGGTCATTGGGGACAATCATTTTATGTTCTGTTCACTGTTTTTTATACTTGACTCACACATAATTTTTTTTCAGTTTTTCCAACCGTACTAAGTACTTACTAACTTCCGCTCGTCGTTCTGCACGTCCACTTGTCTGCTTAAGAGTATCCGACTCGGCTGCAGTGTACGTCCCGGCGGAGTCGCAAATACTGCGCTAATGCAGTCCCAACCATTATCTTCAATAATATCACTTATTCGGGAGGACGGCTTTTTGCACAAGGACAGGGTGACTAAAGTCTCTGAGGTCATACCACCGACCCCTCTATAGTTTTATTCAAAGCAACTTTATGTTGCTTTGGAGTTTATGTTTTTGTTTTGGGGACGCTTCCGACTGGTATTGCTATGTATCAGTTGACCTACCTGTAGATTGTTTGCAGCAGTCTGCAATTAGCTCAATTGTTTCAATAGTATTTTATTTCTATTATTTTATTTTTAAAAGGGCAGAAGCCTTTATTCACAAAGCAAATTAGACCGAGCAAATAATGTATGAATCTTATCCTAACTCAAATCGGATCAGACTATCAGCTGGGCTATATAGCCTCACGAAAATCTTTTATTGGTCGGGTATGTCCATATCCATCATACTATACTTCTATAAACATTCCTACGTGTAGTATATTATACGACTGCTTCAATTTAATAATTATGTTTCTCCCTAATTCCGGTTGAAATAATAGTTAGCCTCTAGATTTTTTAAATGGTCTAGCTAACTTTCTTTCTTTTTTATCTGTATTCATGTTAATTTTTTAAAGAGGATCAGTAAAGTCATAGCAATTTTAATAGAACTAGTATCCACGTTATTCTTTATAAATGTATATATTTTTGAATTATCCAAATCGGACCATTACTTACAAATACGTAGTAATGGTCTGATTTGGATAATTCAATTCGTTACTGCTGGTAAAATCAAATTACGCTGGTGCTTGTGACGTCACTGACTCGGCCGAGCGAACCGAGCGGAGCGCAGCCGGAACTCATACTTCACGATTCGACGAATTTATTTCAAAGTCACAAATAACCAAACGAACGGCTACGGCTAACTGGCGGCAAACTGAGAAAGTGACATCACAGCGACTGCGGCGGTCAATCAGTGAACTTCGCTGGTAATTTGGTCATAATTTTTTGTCGTCGAACAAAATTCAATTTTTGTCGTAGAACAAAAATTTTTGCACTTTGTGTTAAGGAATTTTTAGCTCTATAAATCTGCATTCTCAACTAAAAACGTTACGGAACCTCATTGACGACTTAATTATAGCAATTTATCGGTCGCCAGTCTACAAGCAACATGTGGCAGAGTTTCAAGTAAAACATTACAGTAGTTAGTACCATCGTTACATTATAACGTTTCGCCTGAAATATGACAACGTAAATAAACTCTTAAAAGCTACTGCAGTTTTATACTTATACATATACATAAAATTACAGGTTTTACAAATAACTACACTAATGTAGTTTTAACAAGCGTGAGCTGTTCGTTGAGTTAATGTGAAAATATGTATATAAAAAAAAGAAGTTACCGATGAAAAAAAATATCCTTCGGTACGGAACATGGGTAACGTCTACCCAATTAAAATATAGTACTTGATAGATTCTGTATTCTTTTACTTATGGTCCTCTAGGCACTTTGTCTTTAAGGTGTAAATGGGATAAATATTAGTTTCGTAATGAGAAAAAAATGCATATTTTTTAATTTATTTTCTTTGTTTTTCCAATAATTCTTTCGGTGTCCTTTGCAAAATACAAAAGAATATAATCGCTTCGACGCAAAATGATTGTCTGAAGACAGCTAAATATTTGGTTTCCTACGACAAAAGAGTGAGAGATCTTGATTTAAGTTATAAAAAAAATTAATTTTAAAAATCCAGGGAATCATACTAACCTTTCCCTATTTTTCTAAGTAGCTTAAAAAATAAAAATAATTGCATATTCACCTCAAAAAATACGTGTAATCTTGTAGAATGTTCAGCACAATATGGCGGTACTGGAGTAACCCTGGGGAGGCCGATAACGCGGCTTATAATATATTTCCCTTGGCGGTCGTTTGTCCCGCGCCGGCGCATGGGGCGGGCATTACTCTTAGGCGTAAAACACACACAAGCGACGTGGCGAAGGCGCGGGACAGGCGTGGCGCAGGCGTGGGACAGATACTGCGCAGACGCGATTTGAATTATATCAGAAGAGGCGTGGAACAGGCAAGAAAAGTCCAGATGCGGCATTATACAGGCTGACTTTTTTTTCTACACTTTACGGAATTTACCAAATTGCATTGGAAGTGTAGACGGAAAGCACATAAGAATAAAAGGAACGTTCACGTGTAGTAAATAACATACAAGTATCTCAAGGTACTGGAAGTCAAGCTCGACCATTTTTCCACAGACCGTGGTACATATGTATTTATATTACCAACCAAAACTGTTCCACCATATGAAATACTTTTATAATAATGCTTTTATAAACACTTTTCTGCTGAATGGACAAAAGATGAAGTTAGCGTACTTAGTTTATTTTATGCTTTAATTGATTTTTGTCTCATATTAAGTGCGTTTTGTAGAATTGTGATGTGTTGCGTTTAAGCTCCTAAAGACCAGTCTCATAAGAGTTTGGGCAAAAATCCACCACTTTCTTATTACAGAGCCCTAAAAAGGAAGGAACTACTACACATTTCCGGGCCGCAGTGTTTCTCTCTGGAAACAAGCCGAGGGTCAGGACACAAACAAAACATAAGGAGATAAGAACGCCACGGGGCCGCTCGAGGTATGTGAGAGCTCGACATTCGTGCGCCATGCCTGTTCAGGACTGGACCCAAAATTACAGTAGGCATCTCGCTACTAAATCCCCACTCTGTTTGCACAAAATAGGAATGGCGTCTAACAAAATCTATCTGAGCTAAACACACTGAAAGAGCTTATAAAACCTTTTAAATCAAATTAATTTGGATAATTCATCTAACTGAGCGTGCTTCGTTTTTACATTTTATTAAAGGAATTTGAAAATCCAATTTCCTAACACCTTAACTGCCACCGATGCACTTGCCTCATAGCAACCTCATAGCAGGACCTCGTGCTGTAGCTATGAGGCAAAACCGCAAAATGTAGCTCGTTCCCCAACTTACCTTACACATACGAACGCAAAATGTACCGATCGAAACGCGCAAGCGAGACAAGCCGTCTACATCAGATCGCTTACTTTATTTATGTGCTAAAAATTATTGACCATGTTTTGCCAACCTACCAAATAAGGGGTGTCGTTTTCCAAAGCTAAGTCCAGAAGAGGCCCTCTCCTTGCCGCACATACATTGCAGGTGATATATATATAGCGGCAACTTTTATCGAGGTTACAGCCGCTAGAAGCCTATATTCCGGAAATATTTATGGCAGATGAATATTTTAACGCAGGATAAAAAAGTTACTGTATGTGTATTTTATCGAGAATGTTATCCTATATAAGGGGAAGCTTCTTCGAAGCGATTGATTGACAGTTTTTGACTGTCTTATATTTCAAATTATCTTTGCCCTATGAGCTCCTACTTATATCAAAGTGATTTTGTTTTACTTGACTTCTTAGCGCTTCTGTAGGTAAGGATTGTCAAATTTGACTATTTTGGATATTTTAAATGGTATCTACTCTACGCTTTTCGATAGTTTCTTTTGCGTTTATCTGTTTTGGTTTTCTCGACAACGATTCAATAGGTTTACACGCTGTCGTGATCACAACATGACTGCAGTGTTGCATCCCGAGACCACGGTAGCGTGTAAGCCTGCTGAAATGTCTGAAATTCAAAATCTTTCTATTGCTATCGGAAATAATAAAATATTTGAGAAATCTGCCCTAGCTTGCCGTCAACGTACACCTAAGTTTATTTTGTTCCAACTTAAACAAAACACATTCATTTTAACACATAAATGTAACTATGAAACACTTTCAAATAAAATCAATATGTTCGCGAGTAATACAGTTTTCTGTTGCACAATCCATTTTACTTGGTTGGTTCTCTCTTTGCTTATTTCCGTCCAGACAGCGCATCATTGGTTTACTTCTGAGTGAGCCGACACCCGGCTGATGTTAGACTTACAATAAATATGTTTTATGAAGTACGTGCTCGCTCCACGTCAGCGCGGCTTGCGAGCCTCGCTGCAGTTTACTGCAAGGAAGTGGTTTGTAATTATACGTGTAAGGAAATGGATGGATTGAGTGAAATGTTGTCAGTAATATTTACAAAATAACACACGCGGGTGTCGCGTCAAGGATGATGCTGATAGAATAAGATTTGATTTGGCTTGTATTGATCCTTCTCCGAGCTCCACAGAACAGTATAGCGGACAATATTATAAACAGACCAACTACTCGATAGTCCGATGACGTCATGACGACACTCTTGTGTGAGTGATGGGTCTTGTACATTAAAGAGCAGGCTTGTTTGTACACAACAGCGGGTGCTGGCGGTCTGGAATGATGATCGTGTTGTAGCTCGGTTGTTTAAGCTGATCCGATCGTCCTTTGTTTTTGGTATAGGTACCTATGATCTTAGAGTCGGCGTCACGTCAGCGTAGTTACTACAATGTGAAAACAAAAGACAATCGTGCCAGCTTTAAATAACTGAGCTACACAGCCTGTTTTTTTAACAAAGTAACAAACATACTTTTCTACCCTGTGTGAGGAGGCAGCTAAGCCGCCCTCTAATCTCAAAGATAAGGAAGCGGTATACAAGTTGCTCTCCTTCCCATGTATGTGAGTCTCGGTGAGAAGGGTCATGTAATGCGCTATCAGACGGTACATTGTCTATTTATTTGTGTCTGTGTGTTTGTGCT
Organism: Eupithecia subumbrata; assembly: GCA_949316285.1. NCBI lineage: Eukaryota > Metazoa > Arthropoda > Insecta > Lepidoptera > Geometridae > Eupithecia > Eupithecia subumbrata. The sequence continues at coordinate 5,095,208 of OX438638.1, forward strand.
TTGCATCGCGGTACAAGAAGAATATATAAATCTCATGTTTCAGTTACATGGTGACCGAGTCAAGTCCTCGCTGAGGCTAGCTGGCTATAAAGTCTGCAATATAGAACCACATCTTACCACATCTACCTGGAACACCTAGAACAAATATTTGCAGATCGTACAAACGTTTGTCCCAAGGCGAGAATCAAACCCACAACCTCGAATCATATAACATAGATCATTTTTTTTTTCTTCTTGAGAAAAATTCACGCAAACAGAAATGAAATAATAATTCAAAACCGTTTGCTCTACGTTTTGGGTGGAATGAAAATAATTTATCTAAACGCCCGATGTTCATGAATTCATAAAAAGCTTGGTTAATTTTTCATGAACCCGGGAATTCTTTATTGACACATTTCTGAGCTGGCATTGGTTTCTAAACTTCATTAGAATCGAACTCAACTAATATTACTACCGAACAGTATCGAACTGAAAATGTGGCTTAACATAGTTATAGAACAGAAATAAAAGTTAAAATATCGAGTTACATAAAATCCTTCGAACCAAAAAAAAAAATAAACTAATCTTTCCCCCGGTCTTAACCCCGGTTTTTATCCCACCACTACAGCTTGCTTGTATAAAACAAAGTACATCATGCTGTATCTAACGAGTTTCTGTTTGTCTTACCTCCAAGCAATTCTTAACAATTTTATATGTTCAAATGGCCAAGGTTCAATCAAGGGTGGTTTTTAAATAACAAGCTGCAGAGGGAACTGTTCTAGTATATATTTTTAATAACTACCTACGTCTATAGTAATAATAGTGTTAGATTAGAGATTTAATAAAAGGTTGTATGTAGGACCTTTTGACGTGACAACGTCTTATAATTCGATAGAGCCGGCTGCACGCACGAAAAAACATGACTCATGCGGCGTTACCTCGCTCTGGGGCGTTCCATGTAAGGCTTGAAGTGCAAGCGAGAGCGCGGAACGAGCGAGAAAGAAGCACAATCGGCCTTTGCGTTCGGCAGCGTTCGACATCCGTCTCTCTCCTACTTGAGTGAGCGATGCGTCTGCGTGGACAGCTGCTATACTATAGTACATTTACATGTTTTGATCGAGTATCAAGTGCAGTGAAAAGTGAATGTGGTGTCAATTGTTTAAAGCAACGATAATTACAGCGATAAAGGTAATGATTCTTTCGATCATCATCATCATCATCATCAGCCCATATTAGTCCACTGCTGGACATAGGCCTCCCCTAATGAGCGCCATAGCGCCCTGTCTTCAGCTTGCCGCATCCAGCATCTGCCTGCAGTCTTTCGCAGATCGTCATCCCACCTGGCCGGAGGGCGTCCTACACTACGTTTGCCGAGTCGTGGTCTCCACTCAAGAACACGTTTACCCCAGCGGTTGTCGGTTCTTCGCGAGATATGGCTGGCCCACTGCCACTTCAGCTTGCTAATTCTTTGAGCTATGTCGATAACTTTGGTTCTCTTACGGATGTATTCGTTACGAATTTTATCCTTCAGAGAGACTCCGAGCATAGCTCTTTCCATAGCTCGCTGAGCGACTTTGAACTGGTGGACCAGCCCTACCGTGAGTGTCCACGTCTCAGCTCCGTATGGATGACGAGAAGACTCGACGTAGTTTCCCAAACGCTGCCCAGCCTAGCTGGATCCTCCTCCTAGCCTCCTTCTCAAAATTATTTTTACCCAACTGCATTCGATATTCGATTTTAATTATTTATTTCGATATTAATTATATATTCAGTGATATATTGTCGAATATTCATGCTTTCATCATTAAAATGAATAGCATCGGTCCGCTAGTGCAGCTATTGTAGGTTATGCTATAATTGACAAAATTAAAACAATAAGTTAACAGAACTATTTCACGATGAGTAAAAAATCGATGGCTTTACTAGGTATTCAATCGAAATAATTATCGATCGTAGCTATGATTTAAAAAAATTAAAACATAAATATTAAATCTTCCACATATCACAACGTGTCTGAAATGACAGGTTGGACCAGCCATCCGTCAAAGGGAACATTTTCTCCTATATCAAACACAGGCGGGCTTTTTAAGAACTAGATTTACGAAAATTTTAATGTTTCCAAATTTTTAATTTTAAATGTAAGATTTATAAACAATAATTTAATCATTGTTTATTCTTATAATGAATTATTTAAAATTATTACTTTTATATAACAAATTACAATTAAATTTGCAAAAATAATTAAGTAACTAATTGAAAAAATTTAATTATGTTATTAAAATAATAAAATCAAAATTTAAATTTTAACAATTGAGTAGAAATTTAAACAATAAATTTTATTCAAGTATTTTGTTGTATTTTTATTTTTTAAATTTAAATGATTTTCTGAATGAAGAATTTCTTTTTTTTTTTTAATTCTTTCGAACGACGATTTATTTTGCAGAACCGCTTACAATCCCACCATGGAAAAAAAGCCTGACGAACCAGAGGATGTCACGAATAAGCCACTACCTTCGATGAGTGAACCCACGGAGGTTCAAGATGCTGTAGCATCTACTTTAGCAACGCCATTCGCGCAGCCAATAATCACTGCTTCAAAATCGAAAGTTGTAAAACAATTGCTCAACGCACATTTATGGTTGTAAAAACTATAAAATTGAAAAAAAAATTGACATAATTGTATTTATGCGTACATATAAATCTAACTTGATCAATTTCATTGTGATTTCCAATTACCTCCTTCTCTATATACATACAAATCTATTAAACAAATGAAATTAAAATTTTCTTTTGAAAAATGCTACCATTCCATCAGTATTTTCTTAAGACGTTGTCACGTTCAACTATCGTCAGTAAACCGACTTTACAGACAACCATTTTTTAGGTTGACTTGATCTATCATTTTAAGTCAAACTGACGCAACCTATGTGGATTCCCGAGCAACACCTTCTTATAATAATTGCAGATCGTGACATACACGCCAGTTTTATTGATATATAATATTGATGCACCTACGTCAACGTCTCATTGTTTTTAAGATTTCAGTATTTCTTGTTTGCTTGCAGCTCTACAGAGTTTTAAATGTGTCCATTGATTTTAGTGTAAGGGGAGAAAATAACCCAGTTGTTTCATTTTCTTTCCCTGATGACTGCATACAATATTATAAATAGGTTGGCCAATCATGGCTCTTTTCACGTAAGTAACGGTGGGTGAAATAACTAAGTATCTATCTATCACTAAGTCTTTCTTTATCCGTAAATGTAATACCACGATGTCCGTAGTAAAGAACATGTGTGTCGTGGATAAGGAATCCATTTTGTAATTGCGCTCCAGTGACAGTTAAAGTGTGCACATAAAAGTACAATGGAACTGGAGCGGGCTTGTTCCTAACCCGCCCATGCATAAAGCAAGTTTTTATATTTATTTTATAATTTATGCAAAAGGTAAAAGTACATAGGTATAGGAAGTTCGAATATTTGAAAGTTAGTTTGTATTTACTTGAATATAACAAAATGTATAAAAGCATACATAGATTATGAACTAAAGTAAATCAAGCTGTTATAGCGAACCTCCTGATAAGAACGGTTATTGGAAATAATTGCACTGTACTTGTTTTCACTATAAAACGTTGCTGTAACTGTAATTTATAGCAACATTTTATAGTGAAAACAAGTAGGTAGGTACCTACTTAAGTCAAAGCACCTAAATGATCATAAACGACAACGACGTTTTGCGTTTTGGAGGCATGAGTTAACGATTTCTAGCTTCTAAATTATTCAGCAGTATAAGATTTCTGGCGAATTCAAGCTTAGCTTCTTTTGGAACTGTCACGGTTAAACAGGCTCGCTTAGCTCGTTTAACAGCGATCTGTATCTCATGTCTGAAGCCAAATAGAACGCACCTCGATTCCACATTCTGCTAGAAGCCACGACGGAAACTAAAAGCTCGGAGATGGCTCCCCAAGGAGTCGATGCACTGAGCGAACTGAACGTAGGTATACAGTAACTCGGTTAACGGAGTGCTTTGTCTTGGAGTGTTAGCTTCAATTGTTTGGTGTTCCGGCACAGAATAGCGTTCTCGTAATATTTAATGTCATTTGCAGGACGTTTCGATCCGGTGCGATTCTCATTTTGTAAATAGGTGCTCATACAATTTTCACTTCGCTTGATCTGAGGTAACCCAATTCTCTTGTCAGCATATTAAAAGGGAACGAGGCTTCATACGAATTTTAAAGTTCGATTAATTTGAGTCTCTCGGCGCGTTCGGCTATGTTGTTGTGTTGTGTGCAGATAATTTTTGTTTCCGATTCCTCCAAAACTGTTGTACCTACTTCAATTTAGAGAAATCCTAAGCAAATACAGACAAATGTACGTAAAAAAAGTCACCAACAGCCAAGTAAAATAAAGTAAGTCACACATATTTGTCGAGATTCCGTGCATCGAGATTCCGTAGTTCACCCGTACCAAAGCTACAGACCAACAAATATACCCGACTTTTTAGAAAAGCAATACACACCTTTCTGATTTATGCGAAGCCTTGCAAATGTATTTAATTTTTTTCGGTCCGCTGTAACTAGACCATCCAAATAGCCGGTCCATTTGGATGGTCTAGTTCTAGCAGAAAAACCGAATAACAACCAACCGAAATAACTACTTCAAAAATGCATACGATTTTTTTGCCCGCATTTATTGGAAAATTGACGGTACAAGTCCAATGTTCGTTGAACTTTTCAGTTAAACAACGTTGAGTGAGTCAGCGAGATCTTGCTTCACTGGTTTACCGCTCCAAGTGGTCTTGCCTTTGAGTTGTATAGGAAATTTAAATAAATAAATAAATAATGCTGGACAATTCACACAGCATTATCTAGCCCCAAGCTAAGCAGAGCTTGTGTTATGGGTACTAGATAACTGATATACATAATACACTACATAAATAGATTTTTTTTATTATACGTAGAAAACACCCAGACCAACGGAACAAATTTCTGCAGATCGTACACAAATTTGTTCCGAGGCGGGATTCGAACCCGCAACCTCCTGCGTCGCAGGCGGACCTTGCCCGCTACGCCACGGAGGTCGTCAATTTAAAAAATTGGAATTGTTAGAAATGTTTGGGTTTGTTTGTATAGAGAGGAATTTTATTAAAAGTAACGGAAAAGAAAACTAAAATAATTTAATGTTGTAATACCCAATCGAGTTGAGACAAACGACGTATATGTTGACAGATTCGGCATCCTGTCTGTAGGTACAACATAAACCTAACCGACTCAAGGCTCACCATGACTCTGCCAGCATGTTACTCAAATGTATGTTTCACATAGGTTTTTTTGATGGAAATACTTACCTTGAGTATCATAAAAAACTTTATTTTGATATCGGTTTAGGTTTATGTTCTAGTGAAACTTTTTAAAAATTACTTAACGTAAATTTTTATAAACTGATTCTCTTACATACATTTTCTCACAAGTTTTGTCAAACTTCAAACCTACCTCTCGTGTTTGTTCTGATAAGATCGAAGTATGCATAACAAGCTAACTTTGTCGTCTTTCAACGAACTATGTAACGAATATATCTTTATAGAACGAGTTCTGTTTGTAATATTTCACTGTTATTCAGCTGCGACGTTGAGATTTAATAAAATATTTAGACATGTAAAAATAATAAACCTTGAGCGTGTGTTTCACTACATTATAAAATGTTTGTAATTTAATATATACCTATAACTTTACCTATTAGAGTTAAGATATTTACTATTGTACTTTTGAAAACTTATTAGTAAAACGTCTGGCAAACTGTCTAAGCAGAAATGTTACTTGTCAATCATTTGAATTATTTGAATTCATGTTCGAAATTTATCTTAAACTAAAACTGATTATAACTACATATAAGCAATTTAAGTTTCATCAAAACAGTCATATCAAAAGCTCGTTAGTTTAGTGCGTGTTGTGAGATAAAGTACAAGATGCTTCCACATATACACACACACACATAGACAGACGTAGGACGAATACATCGATCTAGGAATATCGGAGCTTAAATGACGTGCAAAGAAAAGTATAAAGTTTGGCGCGTTTTGAAATCAAAATCAAAAACTCTTTATGTCCATAAATACAATAAATGTACACTTAGAAAAGGTCATATTATAAAATTAAACACTGACACGGATATAAAGTGATATTTTTGATACATGTAGCTTCGATATGTAGACTAAAGTAAAGAAGCGACGAAGAAACCTTTAGCCTGTTAGTTGTTATTTTACGAGTTGGAGCAAAACCCGCACCAAGCTTTTTTATCCTCTAGATAATGTGATATTTTATAATAAGTCTTTTTGCCCAGCAAGGTTTTGACAATTAGTTTGAATTTATTTAATGATATTTTTTGTAACTCACTAGGAGTTTTGTTGTAGAAGCGTGTACATTGCCCTTTAAAAGATACATTAATTTTGTGTGGCCTAGTTGTGGGCACAGCGAGCTTATGTTTATTTCTGGTATTAAAATTATGTTTAACGCTATTTTTAGGGAACCGATATTATATTCATATGAGTGTATAACAAGTTACCATAAATATATCGGCATGGTACTGTCACTATGTTTATTTATTTCAATTTATCACGTTAAGATTTTTTGGGAAAAACAATAAAGCGACTTCAAATTCCAGTAAATGTTTTTCATTATTTAAGTTAACGTGCAAAAAATTGTGTTGGGTAAAAATAATTTAAACCTTCGAAAGCGCTGTCTAATTTTTCCAGTAACGACATCTAATATAATTCGGGTCTAATTTAGTTTGATGACACATTATTTTTTTAATTCATATTTATTAAGGGGACTTTGAGTCATTGGAATACAATAAAATAGACTCGTTTAATCAAAGAAAACATGTCGATATCGATGAAATAATACAATGCTGTTGTTGTATCAGTGGTATCAATGCAATACTGCCAGTAGTTTTGGACTGGCGTGTGAATATAAATAAACCTACAGACTTGAATAATAATAATAAAATTAACATTAAATTATGAAAGTCTTGTTTGCTTAAAATTTAAACATTCCTCTACGCTATAAAAACATTGAGTCAGTAACAATCTATTGAGTCTATTTTTAATGTTGGTGACTATGTCAGTCCCGTATATGAACAAACTAACTACTACTTAAAACTAAATTTTATCTAAAAATAACCTAAATAATTTAATTGCGGATGAAACTATTAACCCCCATTGTCATGGAAACCATTACTTACCAGGTGGTATACTCAAAAAACGAAAACCGAAGTTTCTGATTAGTTTTTAAGCAAAATCAACTCAATTCAGTATCTTATATTTAATTTTTTGATAAAAAATTTAGTTTAAGATAATTTTCTACTTCGTAACATTGCCAAAAAAATTTTAAAATATGTCCGTACGATGGGTATTTTTAATCTCAATTACGACTGAATTGGTGTTAGCATTAGATCAACTCCATCTTCATAATAGATTCCGGAGTCGGCAGTCAAACCCGGAGCACATTGTGACGCAATCATAATAAACAGAGCCAGTACCTAACATCTTTACAGAGGCATCATAGTTGAGGGAGGTACTCAGAAATGCAGAGCAGAGCACCCTTCAACTAGTTAAACTCAGATCGCTACAGGTAAGGCTGTCATATTTTTTTTATTTATTTTTTATTTTAAGTTTGGTGTGTACTTTATCTTTAAATTACAAAGAATGCTGATCATTGTCAATTTCCACGTTGTCAAATTTTATTGAATTTTGAATACGAAACCACTAAATTCCGAGCAAAATGCGCCTTATTAACCAAATAAATTTTATTTTAGAATATTTAAAGGTGGTTCAAACGGTCATCAATAGAATTAATTTGTTTCACTTAGACTAGGCTTGGTTAAATAAATGTATCCGAACGTTCTGGCAGATAAAGTTACACCGGGCCACAAATGGAGTTTAAAAGTACCGTGGTTGGGTCACCGGATGGAATTAGATCTGCTTCTTTTTATGTGGCGAAATGATTGGTTGGTACGTTGCGTCGTCGCGTCGTTGTGTTTCGCAGTAGCACCCGGTTTTAGTGTCATAGCGGGAATAAGGAATAACTTGTTTTGTCGCATTGTCGAGTTTAAAAGTACCGTCGTGGTTGGGTCACCGGATGGAATTAGATCTACTTCTTTTAATGTTGCAAAATTATTGGTTGGTACGTTGCGTCGTCGCGTCGTTGTATTTCGCAGTAGCACCCGGCTTTAGTGTCATAGCGGGAATAAGGAATAACTAGTCTTGTCGCAATGTCCTTCACATTGCGGCAAAATAAGTAAAACAAAGCGAGACTGTTGTAACTTAATTTCAGACATTGTTATTGACTTAAACATGTTTTTTGTCTTTTGTCTGGAGAAAATATTTTCATTTATAGGACTTTGGGTGATGATATTTTCTGGGCGTGACTTTTTGATAATTATTAAAGCTACATGCAAATTGTTTTTTGTGATATCAATTTTTCCTGGACAAATACAAATACAAGTACAAGGTTTTCACCTGGCTTCGTAGTAATTTTGACCGGACTGAAAAAGTACCTATCTATCTTCAAAGTTAGAAAATAATATTCCTAGATTCCTAGACAACTAGTCTATCATAAAAAGTATGAACCATTGACTACAATATGTCATTGTATATATCGGTCAAAAGTACCTAGCTTAGAACTTTTCATCCTGTCAAATAATAGGTTCTTCTTTCTGTAGTAGCAAACATTTTTACATACTTTCGCCTTAACAATACTAGTAGAAGAGCTTATACACTTTTTCATTCCGCTCTGTTAAGGCTTCCCTTAGTTCAATATTCATAAATAATCCAGAATCCCCTCAGATTTATGCCGGCAATTATCCAAATCCGTCCAATTTGTGATTCGTATTGTTATTTGTGCATTCCGTTTGTATTCTTAACTAACTTCGTTATTTACAGCCGTAGGGGAGACGCGGGCTACGCGGCTATAATGAAGGCATAGTAACCCTTTCTACTGTGTAAAGGGAAAAGGGATTTTAATGTCTCATTTCACATGTGGAGAGTTCCCAGAAAGGTATCTACATAGTTTGTTAAAGCCTAGCTGTTTTTGTACAAGCCAAACTTAAAGCAAACCAAATGATTTAACTAGCCAAAATAAAACAATTCATTTAAAACCGATCATTCTCTCGATCCAATATTTCACTTACGAGGTGTATTTTGCGAGTTTCCGACGATTAAATTAATCCGATCAAAAATTGAGCTCGTTGTTATAATAGCATAAATGATAAATATAACATTGTTTGACTTTTATTAAATATCAGCAACACAAATAGATGTTCATTCATTTTGTTCATTTAGTATTAATCGTTTCTATTATATGAATTGAATTTTCTTTGTTGATCAAAACTTGACTTTTAATGTTAGAGACACAGTTGTATAATTATTCGCGCACTAACACTAAGCGACAATTATCGTTTTCACACAATTTCATGTTAATTACTGAAACCTTGAGGGGGTCATGGTCAATATTATTTTTACAAGATACAATTAAAGTAATTCAAAACCAATGTCTGAGCTCTATTTCAAAGCGGTCGAGTCATGCCATTTTGAAACTGTTTCGCAAATAAACCACAATTTATTTGATTCCATAAGCCCACATAGTATATTTTGCGGCGTCCAGACGTACTTTATACAATGCTATTTGCAATAACAGCGTTATTAAATGAGCTGTCTTGAAATCCTTTGTGGCCACGGTAACAGCGGGGTATTGGGTAGGAAGTGGTTTTTTTTCCAACACAGATACGGAATATGCAATGACATATAAAATTGTTACAATAGTAGCCGCAGTTACCACAACTTTGACTTTAAATGAAAAGCTCTAAACTCTTACTACTACTAATAGTGCCCACTGACTGCTCGCAACGATAAAGCAGCCTGATGATGGTCCACTGAAGTGAAAGGGATTTTTGTTATTTCTTACGATAATGAAATACAATAACAAAAATTAATATTTAAATATCCATTAATAACACTTATCTATCCGTAAATATTCATTTATGATTATATCCGCTGAAACTGCATCCTAAATCATATCGTTTCCACTTACCGCTGGGCATAAGCCCTTTCGTTTAAACTTAAAATATAAGAATTTTCAAGATTTTTGTGTATCGCATTCGTTCCGATAATTTAACAATGTTTCTCGTCGTCGGGGCCACTACATTTATGTATTTTTACTAGCAGCTCCTCGCGGTTTCACCCGCGTGATTTCCGTTCCCGTGGGAATTCCGGGATAGATATAGCCTATGTGTTATTCCAGACAATAATCTATTTCTGTGCCAAATATCATTCAAATCCGTTCAGTAGTTTTTACGTGAAAGAGTAACAAACATCCATCCATCCATCCATACTTACAAACTTTCGCGTTTATAATATTAAATGGATTATCTAGACTTGACTAGACAAATCGTAAACAAAAAGACATAATCTCTGTTTTCCCAGCCCCGACGGACCGCGACACAGGGCCGGGTCAATGGCACCTGATAGCGCCTTATTCATGGCAGCACCACACCACCGAACTGGCGACCACAATGCAACGCGACGTTGGAGGTGCTAAGATTGGTTATACAATGTTAGATGTTGCAGGGGGGGCATTTTTCACAAAGTAAAACATCAGCTACCGATAAAGAAGAATTGAATAGAATGAGATTTATACCGCCCTCCAGCCAGGTCGTATGACGATCTGCGAAAGGCTGTAGGAAGCTGAAAATGTATGAGCTTTTGCCAGCAGTGGACGAACATAGACTATTAATGACAATGAAATTTATTAGACCCATAAAACAGGAAAACAGACAGCCGACAGAGCAATACCTGGCAGGTTACGAAAGGTATACAGACCACGGGGTATATATCAACAGGTTTTATGGAACCCGCAATAAAGTCAAATATGAACCAGTGAGAATTATCTCGGCCAAGTCGGAAAACACATGTTAATGCATAAGTACTCGTAATCATCAAAGTAAATCAAGTAAAAGCCAAAAGGCTTTTATCTCGATTATTTTACTTTAACCACTAGTCATGGAATATCCCTGGAGTCCATGGCTGCGTCTCCTCGTACGATCACCTCACTCACAATCACAGACTCATGGAGAGTGTGAACAGTGGACACTCCATACGGACGATCTCGAACAGGTGAGCTTCAAGTATTTTGTAGAACAGAAACTGACGATAATGTATTTTTTTAGATAAACGACTCAGTTTCAGTCTTAAATTTTTCTTCCCCTTAAAAATTTCAAAATTTCAGTGGTTAAAATCATAACCTAAAGTATTTTTTATTAATAAATCATTACCATTTTAGTTCATGCATTTTCTCGCATTTTAAAACTTTTTGTTTGTGGGTTCGCGACGATTTCCTGTTTCTGCAATCTGAAATATCGTTTTTTTTCCACTTCGCTATTATTAACGCAAGGTTTGCATACAATGAATCAATAATTGCCTGTTTCGATTCTATATGACTTTCTACTGATTACAACCGGTATAAATATCGGGTCTGCAGCAAGAAGCGGACGGTTGTGAATTATCGTCGTCCCCAGATATCTTTTATCGAGTTACGCCATTGCCGGATGACCGGGTAGCCGGATATTGATCATTACTCGCTGTTTTAATCCGGATCCCCGCTTGTTTGAAAATAAACACAGTAATTATGTTTAGGTTTGTGTTTTGTAGCTCGTAGATAACATTGAAGGTTGTTCGGGAGACTGGAGGGACACGTTGACAACAGGTTTGAGCCAGATCTGATTAACTATAACTAATATTGCATTATTCTGTGAATAAGGAACAGGTCAGCTTCCATCAAAGCGGACACTAAATAAAATAAATACAATGGTGCTGTTCAATTGAGAAGATGTAATGGAAATGTAATGGTCTAAGTCATCGTTTATTGCAAGCATGCTCTACACCGCTTGAATCTGCTAACATTGCAAATAATTTTTTCGTTAACGTAGGTAAGTGTTTGGCGGATAAAGGTCACCCGCAACTTACTACTAACACATATTTTTCATGTTATTCAACACTAACCTCATTTGCTCTGCTTAACACAGATGAGACTGAAATAGATAGTATAATAATGAGCCTTAAGGACGAATGCGCAGTAGGTTGGGACAATATATCTACCAAAATAATAAAACAAAACAGACACATTCTTACCCCACCACTGACACATATTTTTAATAAATGCTTAAGTCAAGGCCATTTCCCCAAATGCCTTAAAAAAGCTGTAGTTGTACCGGTCTACAAATCTGGCCCTAAAGATCAAATCACCAATTACAGACCGATATCTCTGCTTCCAGCTTTTTCTAAAATATTAGAAAAAGTTATAAATAAACGGTTAGTCAACTACCTAGAGGAAAAGTCTGTGCTATCAAAAATGCAATTCGGGTTCAGAGCTAAGGTTTCTACTGCAGATGCAGTTCATCACCTTACTCACTATCTTGAACAAGAACTGGATCAGAGTAACCACACACTTGGAATCTTTTTAGACCTAGCCAAAGCCTTTGACACCGTTTCCGTGCCTATACTTTTGCGCAAGCTTTCAAGCTGGGATTACTATTTCGTGACACTGGGTATCAGAGACACGCAGCTGAAACTTTTCACGAGCTATCTCGAAGAACGCACACAGTGCGTCAGGATAGGCGATGTCCTCAGCAATGATCAGAAAAACACTGAGTTTGGTGTTCCCCAAGGCAGTGTTTTAGGACCTACTTTGTTTTTAATTTACATCAATGACCTTTGCAATTTAAAATTAGACCATGGCAAAATCATATCATATGCTGATGACACTGCCCTCCTGTTTTCCGCTGCCTCTGAAGAAGAACTGTATAAGTTTGCACAGTGTGGATTCAATATTGTAAATAAATGGCTTGAGCATAACTTACTAACTCTAAATGCAGATAAGACAAAGTATATTAGGTTTTCAATGCGCAAACGGCCGTCAACCGAGATTATCCCCAAACTGTATGCTCATTATTGCGTAAATGCTGATAAAGTATGTATATGCCCTACAATAAATTATACAAATAAAATAAAATACCTTGGCATTATATTGGATGAATCACTCTCATTCAAACCTCATTTAGAAGCCTTAGCAAGTAGAGTCCGCAAGTTAATTTTTATCTTTAAAAATCTCCGCCATATTGCAGATCGAAAACTTATTATACAAGTTTACCGGGCCCTATGCGAATCCATTTTGACCTACTGCATTACATCATGGGGTGGAGTGGGTAAAACATTATTACTAACTGTCGAAAGAGCACAAAGAGCGATACTCAAAGTATCAACTTTCCGTCCCTTTATTTTTCCTACAAACCTCCTCTTTAAATCATGTGGAGTATTATCGTTATATCGTATAGTTCGACAGTTATTCATAATGAACATTGTACTTAAACAACACGCAGCCCTCCCATATGTCACTGAAAGCGCTAGCAAAAGGAGGAAAAATAACGTTTGCCCTAAAGAACTAGATCGAAAACATACTTTTTCAAATAAATTTTACAGTATCCTTGGTCCTTTCCTATATAATAGATTAAATGTGTTAGCCGATATTTATTCCTTAAATTATAATAGTTGTAAGAAAAAACTTAGGGATACACTGCAATGTATGTCATATGATGACACAGAAAATTTATTGACTGTTTCAAAGTAGGCCTAAAAATTGCAAACACCTTTATTTTATATAAACTAGTTTAGTGTAAGTAGGTAGCATAAGTAATTATTTTAAAGTATGCACCATCGCCTTGTATAATTGAAAGTTATATGTACCTATTTGATTACTTAATTTATTTGTTGTTAGCACTCATTTTGCCTGAAAAACAGGTTTTTACCTAGTTCAGGCACACGTATTATTTAATACCATTAGAATTTAAGACGAAACTCTTTGTTATCTCTCTTGTCCTAAGTTATTTTGAATAAATTATTTTATTTATTTTATCGATGGCCGAGCCATCGCTAATTATTCCTAAAGCTTGTATGCGGGCTCCTCGTAACTCTGCAAGCCTCCGCCAACATGGAGACGGAACATTAAACAATGCTTTATTGTTGTTTTACAAATCTCCTCTAAAATATCCTCAAAAACCTTTGAAGAGTTGATACTGTAGAAAAGTACCTCTTCCCATTAGCATACGTAGATCCACAGCTGAACATGCGTCCCCCAAAATGTATCAACTACAATAATCGGCAGAAAGTATCTCCTTTACAATCAATCTCGTCAATTTATAAAGTCAGACCATGCGCAAAATCGGAGTTTTCAAAGTTACCACCTTTTTCAATCTTTCAGGCATTTTCACCCCAATCAAATACAATAACACCCGCACCCTGTAATTTCAATCTCCGCCAGAACCAAAGTAAACTGCACCCTCCTCACAACTTTTTAAATATATCATTTTGTAAACATTCTCACATAACTCTTGTCCCCGGCTTCCCTCGCAGACACGTCGTGCAATAAATCGACCTGAAAGTTTGTGAACGTCAGATTTACTCTCGGTTGTTCTGCGGGTTACTTGTTCAACTTTTAAGGACATTGGAAAATGAATTTGGTGGAGATTTGATTTTGTCTTAATAAGAATTATAAAACTTACAAACAAATTCGGAGTTAGTAACGACAGCCCACCAATTCAAATGTACTTAGATCACCTTTTCAGAAGAACTCCTTAACAAATAAAAGGATCCTTAAAATAAGATTTACTAGTTAGAGGTAGTCGATAGGGAAAATTCAGCATGATCACCCATCATTTTATTCATTGCGTACTGTTACTGTCCAGAGGCAAACGAAATATTAACAATATTTTCGTGACAAGCCATTTTGTTTCTGTAAAATGTTTCAATAGATAACGAGTTTAAGCCCATATTTGAATGCACATGTTTGTGCTGTGCGGTAGTGGTGTTGGATTGATGTGCGCAAAGCTAGATCTTGAAGACTCGTCTACACGTCGGATGTTTCAAATCACCTCCACAAGTAATGGAATGTGCGCTCTCGAGCTGTGTGTCGCGCCATGCCAGCTCATCCTCAACAACAGCACGTCTTAGTACAGATATTAACTGATTCGATACTAAGTTCTGAAACGAGCCCAATTAGGAACATAGTCATTCTCTACGCACCCTGTAGGTAGAACAAGGGCGAGCTACTGTAGTGTAATATGCACATGTGATGTACACTCGATGTATTGTATATCTAGAAAACGAATTAAACCTCCCAATAGCTAAATCACCGGCCATTACTCCTCCGCGGGTCAGTTCTGTACTTATATCCTCTTTATTCCGGACAATAAAGAGTTACTCACACTTGCCAAAAGATGGAATATGTAGATAAATTGCAATTGGACATATCATTTTAAAACTCAGTCAAAGTAATAACAAAGTTGTGGAGCAGTATTATGAGTGTTATGGGAGATTAGGAAAATTGGGTGTGGTATATGAAGTGATCTCTAAGTTGAGAATATTTGTGTATAGTGTATAAGCCACCGACCTCTAAACAGGCATAATGCTTGGACGACGTTGTTAATGCTTAGATGAAAGGGAATAATTTTTGTAAGTAAGTACCTACTTCAAATATAATGTTGCTGTGAAAAATTAAAACTATGAACTATATGAGATTAAAGCGGGGCATCCAGATAGGTATCCATGCGAAAGTAGTTAGAACTTGTTACATTATGCTTGGAGATAGACTGTCTTCTGGGAAAGGACTCATAGTCATAATCTCCAAAAAAATTCTCGCGAAGCCACTTTACAGAAGCTAATACTGCAAATTATATAATAAAAGCCACCTCTACATTTCGTAGAGCTTAAAATTTGGCAAGATACGCATCGTTTGGGATATAAACTCGCACGTGCTACTTGGGTTACGAGTTATTTGCTCGTTTTATTTACACCGGGACAATTAATCACAACGTACATTACATTTCACGACGAGTAAAGTTTTCTAAAATAATACGCCTGGTATGGAGTATGAGTAGTGGACACATGAAAACATTTCTTGAAAGAAGACATTGGGGTAGATTTGGTTGTTGTTTAAAAAAACTCAACCTTTACCTCCCCCATAGTCACAGATTTCTTTCTAATAATTAGTAGAATTCTTAGAATCTGTCTCATTACTAGTCAGTAGTCACTACGTAAGTGAAAGGTATTAAAAAAAATATTACCCTACAATGAAACAACTGTGAAATGAGTGAGTTTCTAATAAATATAGAAAAAACATAATCTCTATAGAAACACCTTTATCAGAAGAGATATTAAACGCACACTATTAATATTCTACGTCCACGCGAAAACCCGAACCAATCTAACCCCAAAAGCTCTCCCGTGTATCTGGATGGAGATCCATATCGTCTTAGATACAGTAGTAAGTACGTTACAGATACCGTGCTCCGGTCACGTGCCGCCGCGAGCTGTCTGTTCAAATATTAACCGGTGCACCACGGACATACATAAAGCTATCTGTATTTTATCAATGTGCTTCAATTAGGTTTCAAGTAGGCTACACTTAGAGAAGGTGACTTTTTCAGTAAGAATTCTATCGATAGCGATTGTGTTGTGGCCAGGTGCAAGTATAATCTGAAGGCTACTAGAATATAATCTTTGGTTTTTGAAGATGATAACGTATTTCGGAGAGTGTTGTATGTGTATATGAGTGGTGTGTATCATGTGTTAAATTTGATAGTGACGGTTATGAAACGCATAGGCTGCACTCCGGGCACATGCCTCTTGCTAAATTAAAAAATATTATAAAAATATTAGAGTCTCCTAACTGTGAGCTTTGTGGAGTCATAGAAGATGTACATCATCGTCCGACTGAATGTGTACGGAGCCAGTCTTTAAGATCACATTTGGAAACTCACTTTGAATTAAATTTGTTAAATATTGGCATTTCACAAAGCATCTAAGCCATGCTTTGCTCGGCGGCCAGGATTCTGTATAAAATGGTTTATGATATTTTATAAGATGATCAACGAATTGAATGTACTAACGGGGTTGATGTAGTCAGTGTTTGGCTAAAAGCCCCTTAAAAATATAAGATTTAAATAAATAAATACATTTATAGGGCGTATCAAGCCGTGTTTTGTTTAAAACTTCACTTCTTGATCAGTTGCAAGTTTCTAACGACTTTAAACAAGAAATATAACTATATAGATAAAATCGACCTCCAGGACGTGCTCTTATCATCATTGTCGTCATCATCTGCATCGCATGCTAGTCCACCGTTGGACAGAGACCTCCCCTAATGACCGCCATAGCGTCCTGTCTTCTACTTCATCATCATCAATCTATTTTATTCCACTTGACCGCAGGCCTAATGCGCGCCATAGCACCCTGCCTTCAACTTACAGCTATTTATTAGCTAGGAATGTAATAAAACGCGGCCGCTTAGTGTTTTAAAAAAGGTCATCTCATCTAGTACATGTTGTTCGCAACATTCTAGTTTTCTAGTTGCACTAATGGGCGTAGTGATAAATGTCCTTGGTCATTAGAAGCTGCATTTATACTCGCTGCGATATTTTCTGAAAAGTCGTTTATCCTAGGAGCTATCTCTACCGGTAGGTAGTGAAATGAACGTAGCAAAAGCACACGGACATAAATGTTGCCCTTCAGGGAAATAGTTTCCAGAATTATTGGACCAGCAAGAGCCAGTAATTTATCTAAGTCACCTAACCATCTTTCGTACCTAATACCTACTGGAGGTATTAGGTACGAAAGATGGTTAGGTGAACCAACTCATCCCAAATGCAGAAACATAAACAAGTTAATACACTCACTCTTAGCTAATCTTATCCACGAATGCTTTCCAATATAGGTAGTGTACCTACCACGTGACATAAAAATACACGTTTACGATTATTCCTCGTAATGCAGATAAACTTATTTTATCGCTAGTAATACCTATCAGAAATGTCATGTAGTCAGTAATATAGAGAAGTAGGTTAATTCAATGCCACCTTTATATATATATATTATATTTGCATCACAAAAGTACCTTTTCCATTCATGAAATCGAACATAAACCAAACTTTACAAAGTAGGACTGTTTTTAAATGTGATTGTATTTTTTATAAATGTAATAAATGTATGGTACAACAAAAAGCAGGTTAAATGGCAAGTGAAGTTCCAAGTTTCAATCTTTCAGATTTTCAAAAGGGCCAAAGGTATAATTTTATTGTCTTGCGACCATAACAATTCGATATGAACACATCCCGCATTAGGTATTATTACACATTTACTGCACATTACTTAGCCAGTCATCTTTAAATAAGCACGCACGCAATGGGGTGCGCTTCCGGTGGACAGGCGGAGCGGGAGCGGAAGCGAGTTCTCAACAGTTTTCGAACGTTTTTCGGTACGCTGTACAACGAAATCGTGCTTTTAGTGTGAAGGTAAATATGGACGTCTTGTCTTGGTGGCAGCTTTCAACGTCAAGAAAATTTGTGTCTCTAAAGGTGCCAAAATGATAAAACTGAAAAGTTTCTTCATGTATCATCTGCTGTGAATGCAAGTTACCAACTTTGCGATACAAGCGGGACTTTATTTACTAATAAAATATTTAATCCAGTTCAATGTTTGTTCAAAGTTTACTTTCTACCCCACTGTGCGAGGCCGCTAAGGCCTTGTACACAATGTTATATGATATTAATAGGTAAAGTAAGGCTTACGTTTTTGATTATATAACGGGAAAAAGGATTTGATGGCAACAAAGCCAGCAGAAAATTCGTAGGTATTTCGAGTAACCGTGAATGACTTCAGCCCAACCATCATGTTTTACACAAAATGGAAAGAGTCCCGTCTGCAGCGAGCCGGCTCACGCCCCGCGGCCCTGGTGAACGTTGCCATAAAGCTACAAACTCGAGTATTCATTATAATCCGTCCAACGCCGGGTCAGCGCGACTAATCTAATTGACGAATGTTGCCCTCCAGTCTAGACGAACTGGCTTACAACATAAACCCACTTAATTATACCTAAACTCTTCAACTTAAGCAAAAGCTAAAATTCGGTTGTTATCTTCTGTTATCTTTTACACTCATTATGATTTGCTCAACCGTTTAAGCATGGAAAAGGAACAGACAAGCAGAGTTAGGTACTTACATATTTTTGAAATTAGTACCCTAAAGAAGTATTGATACAGAATGCTCTGTTACCACGGCTCAAACCATCTGTTATCCGTGTTGTCTAACAGACAATGCAAAGCACGAGTAATGAGTTGAGTAAATTCAAGTTAGTCTTCGTTAGATGCGGCCCGACTCGGAGATTCATTTGATTTATTTATTCAGGCACTGATTTAACCCTTGCGGTAAAATAATTTGATTTTCTGAGAAAGTCATGATTTTCATCAATTAATCTCAATTTGAATTGAATTAATGATTTTGTGTATAACGTGTACCACGCACATATACATAGCTACACGTGCCACCCTGTGCAAATTTCAACAAAAACGTTCAAAATAATTTGATGCACTCACACTGTGGTCAGTTGACCGATTGAACTGAGCGTTGTTCGAGTTAAATAAACAGATGGATCCAGTGCAGGGACTGATGAACCTGACTGACTGATGTACGTGAAGGGAGATTTGAGAACAGTATGGGACTAGAGCTGGTTGATATCGCGTCTAGAGTTTTTCTTATACGACTTCCTGAGAAGGCGGTATTTTGATGGTCTGATCATTTTTATGATGACTTTCGTCTCAAGTCAAACTGATGCTAGAACCTTTTGTGTGAAATCATTGCTTATTTTATGCTTGCCTCTAAAGGGCGGGCCACAGAACTTGACCAAGAGCGAACAGTGATGAACAGTTTAATGCCGATATTTTTTATTTTTTTTCATTCGAATGTGTTGAATTACTTAACGTTACGAACGTAATTTCTGTGCCCTGTTACCACTTTCACTTTTTGAGTCGACAGACATAATATTTTCTTTTTTATTCACCTTTGTCAGATTCATCATAACATACACCCCTTTCTTCTGGACGACATCCGTTGCGCAGCGGGCGAA
Organism: Eupithecia subumbrata; assembly: GCA_949316285.1. Taxonomy (NCBI): domain Eukaryota; kingdom Metazoa; phylum Arthropoda; class Insecta; order Lepidoptera; family Geometridae; genus Eupithecia; species Eupithecia subumbrata. The sequence continues at coordinate 5,115,186 of OX438638.1, forward strand.
GGTCCGCCTGCGACGCAGGAGGTTGCGGGTTTGATTCCCGCCTCAGAACAAATTTGTGTACGATCTGCAGAAATTTGTTCCGTTGGTCTGGGTGTTTTCTATGTATAATAAAATAAATATATCTATGTAGTGTATTGTATTAAGTATATCAGTTATCTAGTACCCATAACACAAGCTCTGCTTAGCTTGTGGCTAGATAATGCTGTGTGAATTGTCCAGCATTATTTATTATTTATTAAGGTTATGGAATAAAAGGCTTTTTTATTTTTATTTATTTTACATAGAATGTGACAGTAGTTTCTATATGTTCTAGTATATTTCCCGGTTTTAATCCCAGCCAGTTCTGCCTTCGCCCATCCCGTGTCTCGTACTGGGGCCCTCAGAACGCGGCGGCTGTATGGAGTGGTTACAATATGCGACCTCGGGGACCTGCAATGTTTACAGCTTTTGGGTTTGATGTGACATACTTTATGAGGGAATTTTTTTTATTTCGTCGATAACATGACTTTCCTTTTTCCGTTATGTTTTCTGTAACTATAGAACGTGATCAGGTTTCGATTTATGTTACGGTTTCGTTAAAAATACATAAACCTACCTACGAGAAGTTAGTTACTGACTCCTGTGGCTCAGCGACCCAAATTGGGTCTTGACTTTCGACACAAGACTTCTCCGACATCTCGGTTCAGCTACGGGGCGGCGAGTCCGCAGACCGGCGTCAACTTCATCGATCCAGCGATACCTAGGGCAGCCGACTGGTCCTAGCCTCGCTGGTTGACCCTCATACGCCTTCTAGACAGCCCGATCCTCTTCCACTCTCCCGACGAGTCCCAGCCAGCGGAGACGAGCACTCTTCAACTCGTTCTTGTCATAGGTGAAGAAATGAAAGACCCGGCATATAAATTGAGAGTTTATTTTAGATTTAATTCACATTAAAGTAAGAGCACATGCTATGTCGGCGTGAGACGAATGGGAAGGGAAGGTTTACATACTACGTGCGAATAAGAGCAATCAATCATAAGGAGCAATTGCTATACTAAAACATGTAGGGGTTTCGTATCTACATAGGTACGTTTTGCGTTCTATGAATTCCAACACCCTCCTCTGAACGCAAACCCATGGCACTGATGAACGTGTCGTGCTTCGGTCGATGTAGCCCTTTTGTGAGAGCGTCAGCCATCATGTCTTGTGTGCTCTTGTAGTGGACGGAGATTTGCTTGCTAGCAATCCTTTCCCTCACGCAGTGGTATCGGACATCGATGTGCTTGCTGCGTGCATGGTATACTTCATTACCTGAAATGCTAATAGCACTCTGATTATCACAGTAGAAGGTCAATGGTATACCTACCTGATAAACTTGGCCAAAAATCTTTTTCCAATTGTTTGAGCCATTATGGCTCCTTGTGATGCTGTGGCCAAAGACATATAGGTACCTACTCTGCCTCAGTGCTAGATAAGGCAATTGTTGGTTGTCTTTTTGAGCACCAACTTATGGCGGCACTCTGAAAAATAAAAATAAAACCAGAGCAGGATCTTCTGTCTTCTGTGTTAGTTGCCCTGTCGGCGTCACAATAACCAACAATATTTTCTTTATTTTTCTTGAATTTTAGCTTCATTGATATTGTTCCTTTTAGGTATCTCATTGTTCACTTCACTGCTATCCCTGCGCAGTGGAAGCGTGCTGGGCCCATAACCTGAAGAAATGAAAGACCCGGGATATAAATTGAGAGTTTATTTTAGATTTAATTCACATTAAAGTAAGAGCACATGCTATGTCGACGTGAGACACATGGGAAGGGAAGGTTTACATACTACGTGCGAATAAGAGCAATCAATCTTAGCGAGCGATTGCTATACTAAAACATGTAGGGGTTTCGTATCTACATAGGTACGTATTGCGTTCTATGAATGAATTTCAACAATAGGTCCAAAACGAGAACAAAATAGAACAACGAAAAGATAGGTTATTTTTATTAGCCAGGCAAGCTTAGCTGGTTGACCTTTTCTGCCAGTTTCAACCAAGCCTGTGATTGGGTTACGTATTATTGGAACTTAGGTCACCTCTACGTCCTACTTACCCAACAAAACCGAAGGCAAAGATCCAGCTTTATTAGCCTAATAGATAGCTCCGTCGCGTCGTTGCGTCTCCTATCTAGTGCAGATATCTCAGTTACCTCCCCACTGTCCCACAAGCAGCTATCAGCTTAAAACACAAGCTGCTATTACTACTCGACCCGCATAGCTCGTATGTAGCGCGCACGGGAAACGTCGACGTTCATGCGATGCTAGTTACCACATACAGCTAGATGTTGGAAGAACGTTCCATACAAACGATTAGTTAAAGTTGATTGAGATACTTATTGCTAATATTTGGTGGTAGTTGCAATTTTGCATCTGATACCCATTCCATTTCACGAATACTTTGGGGCCAGATGGTGAATTAACCGAGTCATTAATAAATATATTTTTTTTCTCTCCTTCTCAGGCTCTCTCCCTGAGAAAATAGTTACTTCAGGTCCGATGCGAGGATGCTGAGGCACTGGCATCAAACAGTACCACCGTGTAGTGTAGAGCGCTCCAGAGCATGACGTCACAGGCAAAAAATCGAGATCGGTTATTTTAGTTTCAGCTTAACCACCTTTTGCTTGAAAAGGACGCTAACTAGCAAAGCTAGCTTATGCTTTGAATTCATATGAATACTGTTTGCAAACATCCGCGGTGCTGTTTCACATCAGAAGGAATAGCTAGTGCTCTTTGTTGGTTTCTACCTTTGAACTAACATACCTCCCTTTGGTACCCCTCACACTTCACAGATAGTTCCTTCATAATCAGCGTACTTTGTGATCTGGTTGCATGCAATGGAACCCCCACGCCACGTACATGTACCCCGACATTCAATACAATTTCAACAAAATGAATTAGCGAATGTGCTCGTGTCATTTGTTTGCGTTTTTATTCGAAGTTTGTAGTCTTTTGTTGGGTGTTTTAGTATTCAAAGCATGAATTCTATAGAACACATGGCATGTGTTTGAACTGCGACTGCACATGAGATTGGATTGCCTTACACCTAATGTTTAATGAAACGATCAAGAAGTAATCACTCTGCAGCTATTGTACAGGCCGAGGATGTCTAGCTTAGAGACTCGACTAGCTTAAGCTTGTACAGGCTGTCACATCTGTCATGACATTCATCGTTTATGAGGACTCGGCCAACTTAACTGCCCCATGACCTACTAGAGCTCATTAGCATACTGTTACAGCTCACAGCGTTATTGCAAACTTTAGATAATTTTGTTCAAAACTAACTTCAGCGTACGGATACAACTAAGTTTGGTTCAAATTGATCCGTTTTCATTAAGTTTTTGAACTCTGGTAGACTGCGGGAGCTTTTAAAAGTAATTTAGTAGCTACCTATTATCTATCAAAGATCGTGAACTAATAAGACTTTTACACAGACTATTTTAAGGTTAAGTAGTGATGTAGCGTTCGTTCATTTCACTCTGAAGAAATGTTGGGTTTATAATATATATTCACAGAGAGCGATTTCTCCCATCCACTCTGACAAGAAAGTTTAAAAATTAATACAAATTAAATTCAATCAAACCAAATAATCCATCAAAAATTTAAAGACACTAACGATATAAGCAGCGGAGGCACCAACTCTAAAAATATTAATTTTCACAATCTTCGAGAAGCTTTCAACCGAAGCTCGTAATGAAAGGATGGAAGCTGTGCGAGATCTTATTTACGAGATTGCACTTGACGGAGGCTGCGGTACTCTTTACATTTTAAACATTTACTTTCAACCTTACAATGTACAGTCGACAATAAATTAATTTTAAAAACTTTTTACAGTTTAAAAACCAAATCTGACTTCACAAAATCAAAGAAGGTATATTTAACCGAACACTATCTTTAAATGCAGGAAAAAAACTACGAAACAAAACTTGACCTTATATTTAAAGAACCAAATTTAGACACCTTCCTACTAAGGAGGTACCACGAACATTAAATCACAGATTTGAAAAGGTACCTAAGAAATTAAAACCCAAAAGCTTCTTCCTGTTTTTTGATTTCCCAAATCTGAGATGAGATCCAAAATGTCTTGAGTTATTTGACCTGAGTGAGAGTGAGAATACGTAAACATTTTGTAATGCAAAAAAACTAGGCACTTCAAAATACACTCGTTATTTATGCGTCTCTTTCTAACAAGCTTAATTTTATATGTTTGCCTAGAAGTACCTCTCGCTCTGGCTATTCCTTGATAAAAAAGATATAAACTTAAAATTAAAACGTGACCTGGTGGGAAATGAGAGGCTTTTGTAGAATGTAGTGTCATTATTGTGAGTAGTTGCTGTACTTCTCCCGCGTTACTCTTTCATTAGTAAGTGTGGTGTTACGGAGCGATGTGTTGTCGCGGCGGCGGCGCTTGTGTTACTGTCTCATTGTATTATTATGCAAAATAGGGTAAATACCGAGGGACTTGTAATTTATTCACCAAAACTTATTCTATACGACTTATTTCATGCAAATATTGAGATAGGACTTGTATGGAGAAGCGACTGTTCGCCTTTTACCCGACTGCGCAAGAAGGAGGGTGATGTTTTTGCAATTGCTTGATTAAGTACACAGTGTGTTAATTTTTTAAAGCCATATTAAATGTTAAAGGATGTTGTTCTCACGCATTTATAGCTCGGCTCTGACGCGGTGACTCTACGTCCAATGGCGAGGCACCAATCCCACTGCTGCATCATTGGAAAGCAGTCCGGAGGCCGCAAACCATTGGAAAGCAGTCCGGAGAATTGAGTGTGTGAGCCGAGTGACGCCTATAACCTAACCACTAACCTACACGGAAAAATCATGTATTTAAACTAAACACACCCTATCATAACTTCACAATAATAATCTCATCCCCTTCCGCCATGATGCCTATTTAAGCGGCCTCCCTACTATCCCGCAGGATACCCGGTTCTATCCGGTTATACCCGGATTACAGTGACGTCACGGCTGGCTTACGAGCTGATCCCTCAGATTTTTTCAGCTCTCGTAAAAAACGCCAACACGCGTTACGCGGACAAAGTGTAGATGAGTGGTGAGGTTGTTACCGAGTTTGTTTTCGAAGTGCTAGGAGTTGGGAATTAAATTCACTAGCTTTTGGAAGTTGGTTTAAAATACCTAAATTAGTTTCACACAGGTATTAAGGCGAGTGGTGTTGCTGTTTCTCAGTCGATTTTCGGAATATTGTAATTTTATTGTAAAAATAAAATCTAAATCTATGTATTTTAATTACATAAAAAATAATAAAATGGTGAAAAACTATAGTTGTTAGTTGACTAGATTCAATAGGTAGGTATTCAAAACTTAGGTAAGTACAATGTATTTCATAAAAGGTTGCACACTGCAACACTACTCTTCGAATCAAATTTCGGACTCCGAAACCTGGAACCAGAATAACACATCGCTCCAAATCATAATTTCAAATATGCAATGTGTCGTCTCAGTTAAATTTACTTTATCGCTTGAATTTGAAGCGATGCGGGTAATCTGTGCTTTGCATGTGTAGCGGTTACCCGACTGCGAAGATAAAGAGGGTAATGTGTAAGTCGAGTTGTGTTTGTCGAGTTCCCGTCTCGGAGTGAGAGGACCGTTCGAGGGAGTTCCTTTTGTAAACATGAACACGAACGTTTGGATGAACGACGGAATTCTTATGTAAAGTTATGAATTGGATATTATGAAAATGGGTTTTTCAGTTGTATGTATGTTTTCAACGTGAGCTCCGTTGTGCTCTTTCATGTTTTTTATTTCTTTCTGAAACTTTCTAAAGAGACGCGTTCTGCTTTTATGAAACCTATGAACCCTGTTGGATTTATAAATTAGCTAAGTAGTCTAAAAGTTGACGACCTCTGTGGTCGAAGGTCTGTCTGCGACGCAGGAGGTTGCGGGTTCGATTCCCGCCTCGGGACATATGTTTGTACGATCTGCAGACATTTGTCCAGGGCGTTCTGGATGTTTTCTATGTATAGTAAAAACATCTATCTATGTAGTGTATTGTATTAAGTATATAGTTATCTAGTACCCATAACACAAGCTCTGCTTAGCTTGGGGCATCCAGCATTATTTATTTATTTATTTATTTACAGCTCCTTTGAAACTGGTACAGTTGAGCTGATGGCCCGATCCTATAACTTGTGAAGCCATTCCAAAAGACATAAGTATGTGCTTAAAAGCGAGCAGTGCAGTGAAATTATGAACATTGACTTTGAGTTAACTATACCAGGCTCGTGTGGTGTGAGACGTCTTGGTTACAGATTAAAGAAATAGTTCTGAACTGAAAGGAATCGTCTCACATGCTGCACGACGCCTGATGTTACTCTGCGCTGTTAGAACATCGACGCGTCCGTCCACAACGTGTGACGTAGTTCACGTGTGCCAGATATAGTTCTCGTTTATCTAAAGCCCACCTCCACTGTGCTATTACAAGGACACAGCGCGCCCTCCATCCCCTCACATAACGCAATAACACACGGCGACCTATAAAAAGCGTCGCTGTAGCTCATAATCAGAGCTTGCGCGGTACAAAGCGTATAAACGCGCCGGTTAAATATATACGGTGTACACTTACGAGCAAGGAAGTGGTACAACATGTACTGACCTAATGTCAGTTTGTCTGCTCTATTGTGAGAAGGAAGAATGACCGATTTCTTAAAATAAAAGATTTATTCATAATGTATAATTATTATTATTATTTTTTTTGTATTTTAATGTCTAATTTAACTTTGACATCTTTATTAGAACATAATAATTTTTAATTTAATTTTATGTTAGTTTGTAAAATAATTGTTCTGTTAAATAGAAATTATGATTAATTAATGTAATTGGCAATCGCCGTTCTAATTAATAAGTAAATAAATAAATAAATAAATAATAAATAATTGAAAAACTTGTGTAATTATGGTTTCGATGTGAAACGTGTTTCAAATCGGTTAGCTGGGGGTCCTGCGGTTGTGGTTAACATGCTGTGTACACACAGCAGTGTGGCGAGAGAAGCAAGCCACGCTGTATGCTGCCTTTTAGCTGAAATTCTCTACTAGACCTCACAAGACAAGAAATTTCATATAGATACTCCAATGCGGCTGCGCCCCTAATACAGTCTACCAGATTTTTTGCTCTTGCATACTTCATTCACTGGCCAGCTTTTACGACAGGCCGAAAATACGCATGTGCGCCATGGTTACTCAAACTGATATAATATCCCATTCACTAACCCAAGCATGTTGTGAACGAATGTAATACAAACACACGCAGCTAAATAGGTGGTATAATGTAGGTACATTATAATAATGTCAGGTAGAATGCTACAGAAATGAGTTTCCTCTCGAGAGTACAATTATTTTGTCCGGCGGAGTGTGTGTGCACGGTACCTGTAGCGCGTGTCATTTGTTTTGATCAGAGCGCGCGCCTCGCTCCGCATCATGTGTTGTTATTCACATTATGGAGGTGTCTTGTGAAGGAATAGCGGTTATTGTTGCGTTTAGTTTGCTTTGTTTGGGTTTTGTAAATGTGAACCGACCCTACTGTTTGTGGACTACCAATATAAGGAGAAACGCTTTATTTTTATCACATGCACGAGCGATAAACTGACGTTCTAAAAATTAAGTAGGATACCGAGAGAAATTGATTGAGACTGAACCTACTTACCTATAGTGTAGCCATTTATTGCTGATGAGAAAATATTGTCATAAATGCACAGCCTATTCGTAGAAGATAAGCCCACACCAACCACACATGAGAAATATACCAAAGAAAGTTGTAAACTAATTTCATCTTTCCACGAGACATCATCGGGACTAGTCCTCTATGCGCGGAACTTTTAGTAAATATTATACATCCAACATTTTGTAATGGATTTCCGTAAAGTCAATTCTGAATATTATTATTATGTAGCCAGTACCTGCCAGCCTGGGCTCGCCTTGCCTGACTCCACCACGTGGAGAGAACGTAAGGGTCTCTTCATCTTCATGTCTGATAATGAATATATGAGTTAAATTACATTCGAACTAAAATTACCCAAGGCATTGTACAAGAACTTTTTAAGCAATTAGCAAGCGTGAAAATACTGATAAGTTCAGAGTCGACTGCGAGCGAGCAGCTTCACTGCGGACCACTAATTAGAACAACTTTTAATTGGCCGCCAACCACTGCTTCGTACCGGGAACGGTTACCGAACCATCATCATCAGGGGAGATGGACTTGCTTGGACTATGTTCAACATGGAAGGAACCCTCAACTTTAAGTTGGACTATTTTTTATTTATTAAATCGAGTCTTAAAGATGTCCCAGCCTTATAGAGCAAAATAGAGCAAAACTGACTTACCTACTCTACGTACCATCAAACATTACGTAGAGTTCTAGTACAGATGACCTTCTGTCATCTCAAAAATAAACAAGATCCGTCAAGTGCGAGTGTAACTCGCGCGCCGAGGGTTTTGAACGTTTGTCAACAAATATGTACCAAAAGTACCGGTTAGAGACTTCGCAATTTAGCGAATACCTAAGAATAGTAGGTACCAACCTACATTTCAGATAAATATCTCTGCATGCTTCGGTTAAATGGGTGGTTCGGTTAAGGTGGGTTATGGTAAATTTTTCGACTTTTTTCAAAATATTTCAAAAAGTATGAAAGTTACAGAAATTTGAAAAACTGGTTTGAAATGTCCAAACCAATACCTTTCATTTGATACCCCACTCGGTGGGGTAGTAGCCTTTTGAAAATTATTGCTTTTTGACCATTTTTCAAAAAGTATTCTTTTTACAGACTTATCTATATTTTTCCTGTAAAATATAGATCCATATCTACAAACGCTTCATACATTTTAAATGGATCGCTCGGCAAACTTCGGAGATAGGGGGGGGGGAATGGGTTTTTTTTCGACTTTTTTCAAAATATTTCAAAAACTATGAAACCTACAGAAATTTGAAAAACTGTTTTGAAACGTACAAACCAATACCTTTCATTTGATACCCCACTCGGTGAGGTAGCTCCCCCTTTTGAAAATTATTCCCCCCCCCCTTTTGACCATTTTTCAAAATGTGTTCTTTTTTCAAACTTCTCTATATTTTTCCTGTAAACTATAGATCAATGTCTATAAACGCTCCATACATTTTACATGGATCGCTCTGCAATCTTCGGAGATAGGGGGGGGGGGGAATGGGTATTTTTTCGACTTTTTTCGAAATATTTTCAAAAGTATGAAACCTACAAAAATTTCAAAAACTATTTTGAAATGTACAAAATTATACCTTTCATTTGATACCTCATATGACTCTGTAGGTATCTTTTAAAATTTCGGCATCACAATTTGTATGGAAAATATTCATTTTCATTTTTCATTTATTTTCATTTATTTTTCTCTAAATCTGTACAGGCGCACGAAATGTATTATTATTTTAAATTTCAAGTTGATAGCTGCAGTAGTTTTTGAGTTATTAAGGAGGGAAAAAAGGACAGACAAAGCGAGACCATAAGGGTTTTGAAACCGATCTTCGATCTTCAAAACCCTAAAAAAGCTTCCAGTACGAAAGAGTAATTAGTGGAAAATCGGTACTAATGAAGGCAGAGTTGGTCGTAGAACAAAAGCAAGCAACTTTTTGTTCTCCGATCAACAGACCGAAAGAAATCGACATCATGATTCTTTATTTTCCCTCGTCGCATAAAAACGCAATGAAACGCAAAATTAACTCCGAAGTCAGCGTCGAACGGAACGCAATTTACTTTATTTTAGCGAAAGTCTTTGAGAAGTGACGTCACGTGACTTCAAGACTCGGTTCCATAGTTTAAGTCATGAGATTCATGTTACTGCTAGGGCCAAGTCAGGAGCGATTTGCATACTGTTATTTAATTCAATTTTAAAACATGAATTAAATTTTTAATTAAAGGTTGAATTGAAACTCAAACAATAATAAATAATAATGCTGGACAATCCACAGAGCATCATCTAGCCCCAAGTTAACCAGAGCTTTTGTTATGGGTACTAAACTATAGGTACATTGAAAATACCCAGAACACCCGGAACAAATATTTGCAGATCGTACAAACATTTATCCCAAGGCGGGAATCGAACCCGCAACCTCCTGCGTCGCAGGCGGACCTTCGCCCGCCGCGCCAAATCAGTCGTCACATAATCCGATCTAACTTTACCTACTATCAAAATAATGATGAATTATGTAAGTACAGGATAACATAAGATTATCATTTTGTTCCAAAAAACTCAAATCTTACTCGAAACTCGAATGAAATTAAAATAAAACAAATGAATGACGACAACAAAAAGACAAAACATCATTCGAGATTTCAGATTCAAACACGCTAAGTTGTCAATACCTATTGATTGCTATTGAAAGCTCTAGAACCAAACATGACCAACCGAGAGAGATCCATCGAGAACTAAGCCTAAGCCTACAGCAATCTTGACTTGACTATGTTATATCGAGATGTCGGATAAAAGATATCGAGTCCAAATAGTCCAACACATTTTTCACGTTCTCTTCTTACCGCAACCAAGACCACAAGCCTTAAGCGACGTTCCAGAAGCAATTAAGGTCTTCAGCTCGTACTTTGCACAGTTCTATAAATCTAACCGGGCTTATTGTCGAGAGCACGGACCGACTGCTCACGATATCAGACCAAATTTAAATTCGAGCACCAGCTTTGGTTTTTATAAAAAAACTCGCTTTGTAGTCTAAATGAGAATAATTATGGTAGATCTAAGTCGGAACCTGAGTGCGGCTTGAAGCTTCCTTGGATAGCCGCCTTTCATGTCTTATGGTCGTGTTGTATTCTAGAATGAAGGTCGGAGTCTTTTGTTTATAAACTTGTTTAAATTGATTAAAATCAACAGAAGCCTGAATGAATAATGTTACTTCTTTTATACTGTTTCCACTTATTTTAAGCGAAAATCAAAGGATTTTTAGCAAAATAGAAAGGACGACCCAATCCGTTTATCGAATTACGCTGTGATAACTCTGTATAAAATTGTTTAAAAGCATTCTAAAAGGCATTAAAAATGTAAATCTCTAATTCCTACAAAATGTTCTTCAAAAAGAAGCACGGAACAAAAATATTGACCTTCTCATTAGCCAGCTCTCTGAAGGAGATATAATTAAAAATTCACTTTCATTTAATGAATTATAAAAACAACTCAAAATATTTCCTTATTAAAACCGTAGGCATGTTTACAATCATTGCTCTTAGGGTTCTTCAGAGAATGAGGCGGGATGGAAACACTTTATTTGAGAGCAATTCTAGGAATAAGTAGATTCGTACTCGTACCTACTGTGTTTGTGCTGTAGTACCTACCTACTAGTCAAGCAGTCAGTAGTACGAGGGCTGGTCACCTCATACACCTGTCGACGTAAACAGTAGGCGTGCGTGCGGCATGAGAGATGTAGTCGGGAAGGTAGGTATGTAATATCTAAAAGTTTGCGTATTTACAATATTAGGTTTTTAATTTTGTTTGCTTTGTTGGACAAAACTTTGAAAACTTAAATGTACTGAACTGTACTATGAACTGAATAGTACGAGCAGTTTTAGTATAAAATATTCTGCCTATTACATTAATATTCACACTCGAAGATGTAACTTTTCATGTTTTGTTAAGTTTCATTCAGTTATTTGATTTTCTTACTTACTGTCATTGACATAAATATTGTATGTCTCATAAGATTCAAATCACTTACGTCAAGTGTTGCATAAGCAGCACACTCAGAAAGCCACGAAGGTGCCAATTTAATTCTATCTCAAACCAATTTAGAGCTATGAGAGCTTTGCAAAGAAAATCTTTCAGCTCTCGAAATAATGAAGTTCAAAGAGTTCTCCGTATTTAACTGAAAGCATTCTCTGGTCCACGTGTGAAGGCTTTTTCCTCAGCCAATACGGGGAGGTTCCTCCTTAAACAAGATGCGTCAAGTGCGAGTGTAACTCGCGCGCCGAGGGTTTTGAACGTTTGTCAATATATATGTACCAAAAGTACCGGTTAGAGACTTCGCAATTTAACGAATACCTAAGAATAGTAGGTACCAACCTACATTTCAGATAGATCTCTCTGCATGCTTCGGATTAATGGGTGGTTCGGTTAAGGTGGGTAATGGTAAATTTTTCGACTTTTTACGAAATATTTCAAAAAGTATGAAAGCTACAGAAATTTTAAAAACTGTTTTGAAATGTCCAAACCGATACCTTTTATTTGATACCCCACTCGGCGGGGTAGCCCCCCTTTTGAAAATTATTATTTTTTGACCATTTTTCAAAAAGTGTTCTTTTTACAGTCTTCTCTATATTTTTCCTGTAAAATATAGATCCATATCTACAAACGCTCTATACATTTTAAACGGATCGCTCTGCAAACTTCGGAGATAGGGGGGGGGGGAATGGGTATTTTTTCGACTTTTTTCAAAATATTTCAAAAAGTATGAAACCTACAGAAATTCAAAAAACTGTTTTGAAACCTACAAACCGATACCTTTCATTTGATACCCCACTCGGTGAGGTAGCCCCCCCTTTTGAAAATTATTCCCCCCCTTTTTGACCATTTTTCAAAAAGTGTTCTTTTTTCAAACTTCTCTATATTTTTCCTGTAAAATATAGATCCATGTCTATAAACGCTCCATATATTTTACATGGATCACTCTGCAATCTTCGGAGATAGGGGGGGGGGAATGGGTATTTTTTCGACTTTTTTCAAAATATTTTAAAAAGTATGAAACCTACAAAAATTTCAAAAACTGTTCTGAAACGTACAAAATGATACCTTTCATTTGATACTCCATATGACTCTGTAGGTATCTTTTAAAATTTCGGCATCACAATTTGTATGGAAAATATTCATTTTCATTTTTCATTTATTTTCATTTTTTTTTCTCGAAATCTGTACAGGCGCACGAAATGTATTATTATTTTAAATTTCAAGTTGATAGCTGCAGTAGTTTTCGAGTTATTAAGGAGGGAAAAAAGGACAGACAAAGCGAGACCATAAGGGTTTTGAAACCGATCTTCGATCTTCAAAACCCTAAAAAGTACCTATTATTGAAATAGGTAGTGGGTCTAAATACCGTGATGTATAACACAATTAAAAAGCACTTTGTTCTTTTTATATAGAGACAGCACTGTTCTAATACATAATTGAATGGTCACTAAAAACTAAAATGAGCATGAAACCCATCTACACGTCACACGTAAACATGTCGTGACTAACCAGAAACGGTAGGTAACGTTACGAAACCAGAAAGGTAACGTTGGTCAGTTTGGTTGTAGAATGTGACCTCCATATGTGCCCATTGGTCAAATTATAAAAAAGTTTCAAAAATCTCAGGGTTACATATAATTATGTTTTGTCCTGTAACCACGTGCGCGGAGCCAAGGACAGAAGCTAGTTGGTGAAAATATCTTCACGTCCCTCAACTTTAGTGGAAACAAACTTGACAAATCGAGTTACTTTTTGTCAATTTTATCGATGCACTTTACGACAAGAAGGTTTTAGAAGCATTGAACTGCATCGCAGCTTTACGAGCACGTAACGTCTGCAACAATATTTATTGCAAGAAACGGAATAAGCAATATTTATTTTACCTATTGTAGAAAGCTCAGAACAGAAAAATATAGGTTAGTAATACATATAGAATAAACTTTTGTTTTTCATTTCCATGATCTCGGGCGACCTTGGTCCATTAGTCGCCACGCGCAGAGCTTTATGGTCCTCTGTTACATGCTACGTGCTATTCTCATCATTAAGCGGCTGGCCACTGCTGGGAATAAGCTTCCATGTTCTTCTGTGCTAATCTTAGTCATCCTTATGCCCTGCGACCTCGGTCTACTCCAATCGCCATCTTGTTCTTGTGAAAAATTATGAAGAGATTTTTAAATAAAAAATCTATCTAACAGTTTGCTATAGCTACACGTGGGCACAAGGTCTGACTCCTCCAACACAGCTCAGGTGACGCAGCGCCGCCGATAGCTTTGCGTTTCAAAGCGAAGTGACCGAGGGACAGAGTGCTTTCTGTCTGTGATTGTAATTGAGTTCACAAACATTTTATAGAATATTCTTGTAGAGAAATGTAATGCTGCAGCTACGCTTAGACCAACACTCATAGGCACTCAAACTAATACGTCAAACTACAAATAAGTAATAGCTAAAAGAGCCGTTAGTTTTCCTCTGTTTATGTCACTGCTTTAAGTTAGTAGGTTTTAATTTTCGATTAGCAAATTCCTTCTGCTTCTACAATTGCTTTGAAATAGCTACCCAACCACCGGGGAAAACGTGTTCTTGAGTGGAGACCGCGACTCGTCAAACGTAGTGTAGGAAACCCTCCAGCCAGGTGGGGTGACGACTCGCGAAATACTGCAGGCAGATGCTGGATGCGAGAAGCTGACGACAGGGTACTAATGGCGCTCATTAGAGGAGGCCTATGTCCAGCAGTGGACTAATAAATAAATAAATAAATAAATAAATAAATGAATGAATAAATAAATAAATAATGCTGGACAATTCACACAGCATTATCTAGCCCCAAGCTAAGCAGAGCTTGTGTTATGGGTACTAGATAACTGATATACTTATTACAATACATTACATATTTAGATATTTTTACTATACATAGAAAACACCCAGACCAATGGAACAAATTTCTGCAGATCGTACACAAATTTGTTCCGAGGCGGGGATCGAACCCGCAACCTCCTGCGTCGCAGGCGGACCTTCGCCCGCTGCGCCACGGAGGTCGCAATAAGGGATGATGATGATGACCTTCCCAAGAAATTTTGAAGAAGATACCTCTTCTAAGTGATGCAAAAATCCTAGCGATTCTGAGCTTTTAATTTTGATCACTAATTTTATAAAAAATAATGAAATAATCAGCTTTTGTTAGGTCTACAAGCTAAACTAGTACTTAACAAAGTGTTTCACTCGTACATCGCATTTTGCCGTTAAATAGTTACTTACGTAGAAACAGTCGAGAGTTCTCAGGAAATGGCAGTAGAGCGGTTTCCGACGCGCAGAGCTGCAGATGAGAATCGAGATGTTCTCGAGTGTCCATGAAGCCGGCGGGGCTTGCTTTGATACAATACACAATCTTTTAACGAAATGGAAATAGATTAAATTGTATGTAATTGTTAATAGGTGCACTTGCAATACTTGGTAAATAGAGAGCAAGTTTGATCTCACGCAATGCAATCTAATTTTATTTTCCTGCTATTACCTCAAACCAATAAGATTATAATATCATAAACAGAACCAAATACAAACACAGCGGGTAACACCGCGGGGCGCAGTACGTCATATTTAGATTATGCAACTCATTAATCACCACTGACCGCGGTAGAATGTTAACCTGCTGTAACGTTGGAAAAATAGGTAAATAACCGAGTAGCGTATAAAGCCTAGCCATTCAGGTCGAACCGCTGAGACTGGGCAGTGAATGCGTTATACAGAACTAGTTCAGAAGTACATCTCATAGCCCCAAAGTGTTGCGTGTAGCGGACACCGGCCGCGGAACGCATTGAGAATGTCTTAGTAAGTTCATCACGAACTTTTGGTTTTCTGTCTTCAAAACAAAAAAACATCTACGTCACAAAACATCGATTTTTTTGCTAATCAGCAAACAAACTCTAAACTATGCCCAGCGTCCATAGCTCAACATTTTCCACAGGAAACTAGCCTGACAAATACGTTTCCATACATTTAACTGACATTGACAGTGTTTGGAACATCTCACATTCAGAGACGTAATTTTATCATTTGGATGCGTCACACGCTGACAATCAGTATTATTTCTCGTATATTTTATTAAATCACTAAGCGGCTTACTGTCGAGCCTGATTTCATTTCAAATATGGCTTCGCATCGCGGTCTCGGGTTTTCACCATATACAAAAACTGCCACGAACGCGAAATAATAAATAACACATTATAAACCTTATCTGTACATATCAGATATGAACTCTTGGAATTAAAATGAAACATATTACCTATTAGAAACCGTAGTAAACAACGAAAAGTGGTGTAAACTCTTGTTACTAAATAGTCTTACATTGTTTGTGACACAATGCCTGGCCGTCTTGTTACATAAGTACCTAGGCATTTATTGGGTTGTATCATTTTAAGAAAATGATCCGATGATGATACTGATAGCTGATGGTCCGAATCATCAGTTGCGACTGTACGTCGAATTCCATGAAAACCGAGAGCCTTCGGGGTAGTGATAAACATTTCCGAATTTCAATTCGTAGGTTCAAAGGGTTCTGAAAACTTGCAAAAGGATAGGATTTACCTACGCGAAAAACATTGACAGTAACATTTTATCAATCTCTGTGCAGCTCGCATCGTACTGAACTATTTTCAGCAAATCCTCTTATTCCATCCAATATTAACGCGCGCGATTTCAGCAAATATTAAATTCCATAAAACGCTGGTTCAATATCTGCGCTGCATAAAAGTTTTACAGCAGTGGTGACGTCACGTGACGTCATTATGTGATGTGATGTAATAGCATCGCGCTAAAGTTCCCGGTGACCTGGGAGCCGGGATTTAGATTCTATTTAAACTGGAAATAGGATATTTGTTATAGTGTGCATTCATCCATCCTCCTGAAGTAATTTATATTCAACAATTTTTTTTCAGATAACAATAAGATTTTGCTTCCAATAAACAGTGCGACTTTAAGTCTCGGATTTTTAGCAATTTCTAGATGTGACACGTAATTTAGCTAGCAGATAAAGATAGTTTTGCAAAAGTCGTAAATCATTTGCTATGAGCCCATGCTAAAACAAACTTCGAATCATAAAGACTCATACACTTCAAAACGACACTTGTTTCTGAGTTGGTTTTACCACGGGCTTGTAGGAAATTACTTACAATGGTTGCAAAACTACTTACGCACCATGTTTATTACTAGCAGAGACTACAAACTGAATAATTTGAATCACCAGCGGGAACTGTGTTTGATTCTGTTCCACAGAAAATTTAATCATAAAATCAATCATATTTCATTTTATTTGATACATTATAGTATGTAGTATTTCAATATTCTTTTAAATTACTTGTTGTATGAAAACAAAATACAATCGTTATTGTTTTTATTTTATATCGAACGAAATAGTTTATAGATACTCGTAGTATGAAAAACGCCGAAAGAAAAAAAACAGAAATAAATAAAAAATAACAAAATATGTTTCGAATATTGTATCTAAGAAAAATATGTGCTAGCTAACTGCTGAAATATCACGCTACACTTAGGTTATTGCAGTTTTAACAACATTAATAGGACTTTAGTTTGTATTGCTAATGCTTACTAAAAGGCATCCGGCGAAACTCTACCACCAGGTATACATGTCTTCGGCCATGAAAGTGTTTATATAAATAATGTAGGTACTAATTAGGCTTGTTTTACAATTTTAAGTGTTAAATGACCGTATACCTGCCTAAAGGCCAAATCAAACTATACACAGCAGTGATATGTAATCGGTAACTACTCACAGATTAACAAACGTTAGTGTAAGCGCATGAAAAGTGGTTGACCGCAATAAGTAAGAAACGTGATGGGGACTGAAGGCTTAGATTTTCATTTGTTCTAACACACTAATAGGATCCAGTTTACCTACTTTGAGGCTTCACGGTCATGTGCGAAAATAGCCCTAGGTACCTATTTTAATTAAATTCTTGAAGTTGAGTTCGACCACCACCTGACATAAGTATTTATTTATTTTATTTATTCTTTCTGTAGCCGGCTCGCCTCCCTCCTTGGCCACAGTTTACAGAAAGTGTTTACTCAGCGGCTGAGTGCCGGCAGGTGGCGACTGGTAGACCACTCTGTGCGAGCTGATTTATGTCTCGTCTGTGGAAGCTTCTCTATTTAGCTTGTGTGATAAATAATTCAAGGCTGAAGGAATTTCAAACAGGGAAATTTCATTTTTGAGGGGGAAATGTTTGGGATGGATTTAACTGCAAGAATAACAAGCTGGTTGGTAATTTAAAATTCTTGAAAAAATAACCATCGGATATCAATAAAAAAATTACATGTTTCTATTAACAGGGTTAGTTTCCAAGTGCCTTGATGTTGTGTCATTTCATTTTATAAAAAAATCATTTCAGTTGCCGTAGAATACCTGCTTGGGTGGGTACTTACTTCTTCAGCTCGGGAACTAAATGATAAGTTTACCACGAATTCTGAAACCATGTGTAACAAAACAAAGTTGTGTTTTATTTGATTCGGATTTTTTTATAGAATACCAACAACTTCTGAAGCTTAAAAATGAAAACGGAACGCTTTAAATTTTATAACAAGTGGAAAATTTTGGGATTGAACGCTCGCACAAAAGTGGAGGGAAATGCTACAAAAATGTTTGTAGAAACGGGAAATACGATATTGTCTACAGTTTTCGTATTTTATAAGCGTTGTGGTGTAATATACTTTAAGCTGAAATTTTGTTCTCATTGTGCATGTTGCGTGTGTTTTATGATCCTTTATTATGCAAGTTCCATGAGCTTTTGTTGTTTACCAAGAGGCTTCTCAGTTCATGATTTTGACAAAACGAGGTGTCGTTGGTTTAATAACAAGAGTGACATAAAGCTACCTACCTAAGTTTTCGAAATTTTTGAATACAATATGGCGGTTGTACTTATGTATAAGAAGCTATATTAGGTTCTTTTTTAGCTTTACTGAACAACTTTAACCATCTTGATGGAAACCTATAAACAAACTTCCATGTGAACGTGCAACAACTAACCGGAACATAAGCAAATTGTAGGGATACAGAACACATTCTACTTGTTTACACTATATTGAGAAATCCCAATATAATTGTGAATAAGTAGCTAACTAAAACTTTAGTCGTTATTTAAAATTCAAGTAGGTTACTCGTAAGAAGACATGGTACAGATCTATAAAACATTTTAAAGGAGTACTAAATAACCAAGGTTTTCAACAATTGGAAGATGGCAGTGGGACATTCCAGGCAAAATAATAATAAAAATGTAATAAGAAATATTTTAACCCTCACTTTTATAATCGTATTCTAATATGTCACACCTGTATGCATATTTGATCCAAGCAGTATGTAATTGCTCATCTTTTTGTTGAGGTACTACATTGCAAAGGTTAAAAAAACCGCTAGCGCTACAGTTGCGTACGGTTCCCTACAAAATGAAATCGGTTTTGGTTTATTCACGTATATTTCACCACAATCACATTACACAAAATATTTGCATACCTAGTATCAAAATTATTACAGGTGGTGAGATTAATTATATTGAACCGCGCGACCGTGCCTGCCAGTGAACCGAGCTCAGAGCACGTGCGGGCAGCGCCGACTCGACCATACACGATACACGCGTCTCAATCTTTTATTTATCAATTGGTACTTACTCAGAAAATATCCAGAAATTAATTAATTTATTTGCCTCAGTGAGGATTTTGACTTGATGTATTGTATGTTTAAGAGAGTTAAAAAATTAAACAATAAAATGACTTCCAGTCCATGAAATAGTACTTAAGTATCTATTGAAGGTTTCCTTTGCAGAAGGGGGATAAACATTAGTCGTTTTCTTCATTATCAAAATCCCACCGCTCAACATGCCTTCCCCAAAGAAGGAGAAATTTACCAAAATCACCACGCTTAGTCGTTTTGGCCGAACGACTCTTTCGTTCGGCCAAAACCTTCCAGACGGAATTTCCTCACTATTTATTTAATATCACGTTTTTTCTGCTTTTACTGTCTCGTGTCGTGTCTCCGCCGCGGTCACCCACCAATTGCATTCAATAGCGACGTGGGCCGAGTACGAGTTAAGTTAAGCCAGTTTATAAATAAAAATAGTTAGCTTATATTAAATCCTTACGCAAAATGTACTATTATCATTGACTGAATGACACTCGACCCTCTGAAATTCAAATGAGAGTGTTGAAAGCTGAGCAAGGGTCCGGCATATATCAAGCAGGGTCTGACGAGACAACTGATTTGTTGGACCCAATTAAGGCTCCTTGTTCCTGTCTTGTAATGCCGGTTTTGAATTCAAGGTTTACCAACATTACTGGCATAATGGACCAACGAATTTATTACTAAGCGTACGTCGCCGTTTACATGTCTGCCGCATTCCTATAACAAGCAAAATATTTATGAAAATAGTTAAAAACATCTATACGTTATTACTGAGGCCACAATAACATGCAGCTGAACAGATTTTCAGACAAAATACAACTCTTACCGATGTGTGACAGTCAGACGCACAGATACATGAATCATACAGATACAAGAACAAACAATACAATACAATACAATACAATACAATATATTTATTAATAACACTAAGTTATAAGTCAAGTTGGTACTAAAGTACAATAATAGCTATTATTAAATTTAAGTATAATCGTAATTTTAAGTATGTACAGGCTAAAAGAAATTATTATTGATTTAAATATACATTTAAATTTTTTGTTTTAAAAATTAAAATCGTTATTAACATAATGGCAGTTTGTAGAACTCGTTAATCGAGTAGAACGAGTTTTCTATTAGCCATTTTCGTATTCTCGATTTAAAGGCCGTCGTGGAAGTTGCATTCCCTTTGATTGTGTCCGGCAGCCTGTTATATACAGAGGGACCCATGACGTACACGGACCTCTCCGATTTGCACAATTTATGAGTCGGTGCGACCAACATATGGGCTAGCTTATTGCTGCGGAGAGCCCGGGTGGTGTTCACGCCTCTACGTTTAAAGACATCGATGTTACACAAACATGGACAGAATACCATTATTGTCGTTGATTGATTTTCAACTGTCATCCCACAAATCAGTTGGCGCATCTCACCTACAACTGAAGGACCCTCGCGCTCCCCTCTCAGCCTCTTGTCATTCATGAGCTGAGCACTCGATGATGCTTTAATATCGGTAACCGGACGCCGTGATTAAAGGGATTCGGTTTTGAGGAGGTGACCGGCGATCAGCAGAATTCTTTGATTTTGATTCGTTAAGAAGGTAGCTACGGAGAAAACTGGATACACATTGATTTTTAAATGCCTCTTGTAAAACCCATACAGCAAATAACAGTCTAAGGAGTAGTGAAAGTAATGCGCTTGGCCGGTAGGTACTTTTGTCGGATAAACAAAAAATGATGAAGATACAGCCAGTTAAAGTTCCGCGTGATGTCACACCTTGCGACACTTTATAGCAGGTGTGACGTCACTAGCGCCCACTCACAAATTATGACGTGCTTTATTTATTTTTGTAATTTTTTGTTTGATTGACAAAATAAAAAAATATGTGTCCACTCTCATAATCTAACTGACGGACTAAATAGAATAATATATTTTTTTACAAGGTGCATTACCCTATTATGGAATTTAAATAATAAGAACTAGTAGGTATTGACAGTTGAAAGAGTTGAGCTAACTGCAGACAATTAAAGTAAACAATCAAGAGTCAAATGATCCATATCGAAAACATTTACTGTAATTTATACGGTAGCGTTCGACCATAATACTTGCTGTTTTATCTGAGTTTCATACAAACCTAACTCCTTTCCCAGTTCGGAGCAAAGTCAAAATAAACAGGGAAGAATAGACAGAAACAAGAACAAACTTAGTACCCGTTCCCTGCCAGAGAAAACACAGATAGATTTATAAAAAAAAATCAAAAGTAATACGCTAACAAGACAAGATAGAGTTGAGAGATTCACAATTTTTAAGGGAAGAATTTTCGTTTGCTCTGACCTGAACTAACGGTTGCAAAACAAGAACTGTGATCAAATGAAATATCAGAAACTCATTCACCTTTATTTTATTTACGAACAGAGACGCCGACTAAATCTAGTATTGATGAGATTTATAAAAAATCATAGGAATGGTGGCCCTGGATGCCTGTGTTTCAATTCAATTTAATCAAATCCCTGTGGAACAACAACTCATTCAATAGGTCTTAAACAAAAGAATAGCTTTACACGTAAATTGTAATTTACGGCGAGGCACAGGGCACCCAATGACCATAGAACCCATGACTGTTTTTCACAAATTTTCATTTGACGTCCCAAAGTAAAACGGAAGCGGATGTGGTCAATCTAACCTTCTCGAGATGTGTAATTTCACGCGCTGCCCATCCGCATTTTTTTGTCAGTAGGTTTGTATCTTATTTTTTGAGTGAGCAATTTTATTTTCTACTACAAGAGTTTCGTGAAGCCGTGTGTGCCTATAGTTAATACTTCTTTGTCTAAATACTCTTTTTGAATAGTTTGTATCTTTTTTTTAACGGGCATGTAATCTTAGAGATAGATACCGGTCTGATTCAGACAATACTTTCGACAGGTGGATCCAAAATGTAGAGTTAACGTAAAGGCAATCACAAAACCAAGCCGCAGGCTGAAGCAAGTAGATTAAATGTCTTTTAAAATTATTAAGTAGGTAGGTATGTTACCTAACTATTAACTTAAAATCATTCTTCAAGTTTATCAGTTTTTATAAAACGTTCTTCACCTTTCACAAAGAAAGAGGTTATCAAATACTACCTCGTCGATTAAAAAAATAACTCCGTAAGTCCCCGGGGAGTTCAATCACGTAATCAACTTTAACTTAAGAACTTAAAAATTTATTGGCACCCATACTTTTGTTTCCAACTTCAAAATTGCGATCAGTAATGGATTTCTTTGGCGTAAGGTTATTGACCTTGCGAACTTTTAAACTTTGGAGACATTAAGTGGATGCGTTTGAGTCACTTATTAAGTTGAACAATATGATTGAATCAAACGATTCATGAGATTTAAGTAAACAATTCAAGTATCGAGTGTAATAGTCTGGGGAACATGATCAACTTTGTTGCCTATAATGTGCTCTAAGCATATTAAAGGCCCGCCGATGCCTTATATATAGCACAAAAATGTGCATTATACTATGAGCCTAAATTCGTAAAATTTGATTACATTTTACAGTGAGAGCATACAATAGAAGCATTGTATACCTTATGACATGTGGCCGATGATGTATCAAGAAAATTGAAGTCGAAAACACCGTGCCCTGAAGACAATTACAAAAGATAATTTCAATTACAAAAGATAATTTAAACTCTCAAACGAACCTCCAAACTCTGCTCATTTTGCAATAAACGATAAGGCCGCCCATTCTACTTAAATGGTGTACCTATACTGCCGTGCAGGCCTTAAAACGCAGTAACAGGTTTTTTAACGTTTTTTAGTTAAATATTGAGTTTTAACGGGCACGCTTTAAGGAACACAGTGATTTAACCGATTTTTTGATTCGATAATTACCGCCACAGAAAAATCAAATTTTTGAATGCAGTATCTCAAGATCGGATGCCTAAATGTATTTAAATACAAACGTAAGTACAGTAAAAGCAGTTACGTCAATGACGACCCATCAATTTACCAAGTTAAACGCAGTAAATATCTTTATTACCACAAAAAATCTGTAAACTACACATAAAAATGTTTTTAGCATTTGTACTAAAACGCAGTAAATAGTTTTTGTACCAAAAATTTTAATACTGCATATTGGATTACTAATTTATTTTGTATGAACTACAGATTAAAACGCAGCAAAGTGCTGAATGTGATATTTTAGTTAGTGTTAGTCAAGAAGGTTCATGTAGTGAAAACCAACTAAAGTGCAGCAAAATCAAAACATCTTTCTTTTACTCTTCGTAATATCACTCTAGAACGTAAATATTACCATTTAAATTACAGTATGTTCATTATTTACTGCAGTATTGGTCGGCGTTGTTCTACAGCTGAAAATAACTAAATGCTAATTAAATAGAAGCATGAGTGAGAGATTACTGCATTATAATTAGTAACTTGAAAGTCATTACTAAGTTTCACTGCAGCCGACATCATACTTGACTGCATTCTAGTCAGGATTTGTCGCTCTCTCGCTCAGTTAGTCGCGTGTTAAACACTGCGGAAGAAAGACGTTCGCGTCGGTGTTCTAGTCAACAATAACAATATGGCTCGATAATTGTTCAGCTCAGAACAAAAACTGGTGCCTCATAACTTATTTCATCGGAATTATTAATAGTAGTGACATCGCTTCCAAAATAATATTGAAGTATTTCGAACCGGGACATACTTTTATGTCTGTGGACTCGTTCCACCACAACGTAGAATAATCTCTAAACAAAAAGAAAAAGGTGTACGATTTTGAAGACTTTTGCCATGTCATTGAGATCGCGAACTCTGGTAAAATTAATGTTAAAAAGATGGATTAACAGATTTCTTTGTTTTCAAGTCTCATATCGCACAGCAGAAACTAAAAAAGGGCACCAAAAACAGGGTATCAGTTTAATTGACTGTATTCCTCGGCATCAAAGTCTGTTTTGTAAAAAAGGCAGTAGTTTCCTCTTAATTCTTCAATTCTTCTCTAATCTTGATAATCTTTTAGATATTATCTAGTTAGATATTATCTAAAAGATATAGTGGAAGTCATGGTGAATAGAGAAAACTACTACCTTTTTTACAAAACAGACTTTGATGCCGAGGAATACAGTCAATTAAACTGTTTAAAATAAAAAAAACTTCCCAAGCCTGATAAAAGATGCATGCCGAGGGGAATCACTTCTACCAGAAAACAAAATATAATAAAAAGCTTGGGGTCATTGATGCCAGAAAACAGAATGGCATTCTGGAAGAGCTTACCCTTGTCGGCTGCAGAAACCGACGATGCACCAGAAGCATTTATTTTTGATAATGATAATGAATAGTATCATTT
Organism: Eupithecia subumbrata; assembly: GCA_949316285.1. Taxonomy (NCBI): domain Eukaryota; kingdom Metazoa; phylum Arthropoda; class Insecta; order Lepidoptera; family Geometridae; genus Eupithecia; species Eupithecia subumbrata. The sequence goes on from OX438638.1 coordinate 5,139,933, forward strand.
CCATAGGTATTTTGAATTTATGATTACGCATATTATGTGGCGAATGTTGAGCATTTTTTATACTAAGTACCTACTTTTTGAGATTTATGAGTTGAGTACTCATAAATGTCACTTTTTTAGTAATGATACCGAGTATATGATAGTCTTGGTATATTTTATTTGCACTGACTATCTTTTAATTTAATTTTGAATGCTTTTTAGAGTTATTACATTGAATGTAGAGCATTTATGTTATTTTTGATAGGTACCTTACAATTCTTGTGATTTATTTTTAGTTGGGTAATAGATGTGCCATTTGTAAGATCTCATGTTTCTATTTGTTATATAAGTATTACTTATATTATAAGGTCATGCCAAAACGTCCTGTGTTCACAACATTTTAAAGTTAAGTTAGAGTTAGCTGATATCATTGAAAAATACATGTTATTCTTATGCGTACAAAAATATGTTTGTTTTATAAATTCCTACCTGGCATTTTCGTAAGTTAGAAAATTTGTTATAGTTGTATTTGTTGAAAATTGTGACATACTACATGTACAATAAGTTCAAGAGGCATATTAAAATGCAGTAAAGAAAGACTTATGCTGCAAATTAGTCTGCAAAGAAGCGAATAAATCAATAGGTTTTGCAGTATCAGGTATTTTTACTTCATTTTAATCTGTATTTGTGTACCATTTTCCGTGCAGTAACTGCTATGATTTTGAAAAAATCCTTTTTATTTTGAATATAATAGAGTAAATATATTTTTATAAATTGAAAATTTTAGATTTTATGTCACTTAGTCCTTGTGGCAATAAAAAATCTAAAATACAAATTTAGAAATATAAAAAATGCAGCGTCAAAATGTTTTTTGCGGTTTTCTCGAAACCGCTTTTTTTCTCATACTGCGTTTTAGGGCCTGCACAGCAGTATAGTCTATATCTGTGGTGTTTGATATTTACATGATAAGTCCAAAAACCAGTTTTTACAGGACGAGCATTTGAAGTTTATAAAAATCATAACAAATAGGAAAAGACAGTCAGTGTTATCTTTTTATTTTAATGATATATATAATATGGTCAAGTTTTTATTACATAAGGAAAATATATAAAAAATGGTCTCGTTTAGGAATTATTGGTACTTATCAACTTTGTACTAAACAAGAAGATTTTTTTTTAAATAAAATGTCGCACCTATCATCATTTGACCAAATGATTGCCTTCATGCATTTTATTTTAGTCGTATTTAAATGTTTCATTAGGTAGGTAGGTACTTCTAAAATTTATTAGTCACTATAACTAAGCACAAATTATTATTACGGTTCCCAACATTTAATTTACCAACTTACCGACTTGCACGAAAAAGAATCACCTCAGTCTAACCTCTTAGTCTGCGCGGTTTGCAAAGACTGAGATACCGGGAGGTTTATCCTACATTTTATTAAAATAAAAAAATGAAATGTTTGTAATAATAATCAACAAATATTAAGCTAATAATCATTTTCATTTACGCTTCTTCATAGTTATCTTTGCTGTCGCTCATGTATGTTTGGAGAGTTGCTCCGGTATGCGGTAAGTTTTTGTATAAATCATGGTATATTGGATCGATAAATGGCAGCAGATCTTGGATATCTTTGTATTTTAAAATATCGATATTTATTGGTTCATCGTACGCCAAAGGCAATTCTATTCCGGCCAAGGATTTCCCTCTTCTCAGTATAGATAAAAACCTGAACGGTTCTTCTTCTTCTAGTGTGTATTTAAACCCCACATCATTAGACTTCTCATAACTCAACCAAAATAGTGCATTTTACACCAAGGCGAGAAAGTGATCAATTCCTACCGAGTGTGTCGTTTTAAAACAAACGAGGTAGGAATCGCACTTTCTGCCGAGTGATAAATAGTGCTTTATACTACATCTTCGAGGAAAATAAAAAGCAGAATTAATTATTAATTGAAATTTAGAAGAACTTACCGCGCCCAATGATGTTGGTAAAACCTCATTGACCGCGCCAGCCTTTGGGTTTTTTTTTCAAAATATTGTTCGGAAACCGGAGGAGGCCTAATGGACTTGGAGTAAAAACTTTTTGTCGTTTGACCGAACGAAAATAACCATAGCTACCGGCCGATCCTTTAGGAAATTAAAAAAAAATAACACGTTACAAATGGATTTCCATACACTTTTTCCTCCCGCTAAAACACGTGAGAAATGAAATTCCATAGAGTTTTTCCTCCCGAATTCCTATAGGCCTGCAAAGACATACTTTCTATAAATTGAAAAGGAATAAGGCAACTTTCCGAGCAGGTGTAGTATAAAATACTGTTCCATGCAAATGTCTTATCTTTCGCGATATTTCTCTTGATAAAGTGGGTCGTCAATAGTTTTGAAAATCCGAAGAAATCGGTTTTGCACACCATTCAAGATGCGAACGGCTTCCATATGACAACAAAATGGTTCAACCAATCAAATACTAGCAGCGAGAAGTCTGCTGAGTGGCTTAGCCAATCACAACAATGTCTCGGAACGGTACGATGTGGCCGAAATGAACTCGTTGCATTTAAATATGTGGATAAATTCTGATAATACAGTTCTGTGGCGTTTGGTATATACATGATAAGTCCGAAATTGGTCATTTTCTGATTATTCATCACCCGAAATCAGTTTTTTTTTCTCTTTCGTTTGGTCTATGTAAGGTAAGTCTACCAATGCTAGAAGTATACGCAATCGTTTGCTCTATGAATGATAAGTCATATAAATTATGATCTATTTATGATAAAAAAACTTATCATGCCTTTGCAACACAAATACGTATTATGCAACATGGTCCACTTTATATAAGTGTACTTATCAAAATTATTTCAAACAATGTTTGTTCCGAAATTTGCTTAAAACATGTTATGTCGACTTATCTTACTTGTATCACTTTATTATTCAAACACTTTTTTGCATATCTGCGGTTCTATTGTGATAAGTGTGAATTATCATATTTGTATCAAAATAATTTGGAAATAAACAATCTTCCACCAACTGTATTATCAGAATTTATCCACATATTTAAATGCAACGAGTTCATTTCGCGCCACATCGTACCGTTCCGGGACATTGTTGTGATTGGCTAAGCCACTCAGCAGACTTCTCGCTGCTAGTATTTGATTGGTTGAACCATTTTGTTGTCATATGGAAGCCGTTCGCATCTTGAATCGTGTGCAAAACCGATTTCTTCGGATTTTCAAAACTATTGACGACCCACTTTATCAAGAGAAATATCGCGAAAGATAAGATGACATTTGCATGGAACAGTATTTTATACTACACCTGCTCGGAAAGTTGCCTATTCCTTTTCAATTTATAGAATAGAAAGTCTTTGCAGGCCTATAGGAAACCGGGAGGAAAAACTATGGAATTTCATTTCTCACGTATTTTAGCGAGAGGAAAAAGTGTATGGAAATCCATTTCTAAAATGTTATTTTTTTTTTCCTAAAAGATCGGCCGGTAGCTATGGTTATTTTCGTTCGGTCAAACGACAAAAAGTTTTTACTCCAGTCCAAGTCCATTAGGCCTCCTCCGATTTCCGAACAATATTTTGAAAAAAGAACCCAAAGGCTGGCGCGGTCAGTGAGGTTTTACCAACATCATTGGGCGCGGTAAGTTCTTCTAAATTTCAATTAATAATTAATTCTGCTTTTTATTTTTCTCGAAGATGTAGTATAAAGCACTATTTATCACTCGGCAGAAAGTGCGATTCCTACCTCGTGTGTTTTAAGACGACACACTCGGTAGGAATTGATCACTTTCTCGCCTTGGTGTAAAATGCACTATTTTGGTTGAGTTATGAAAAGTCTAATGATGTGGGATTTAAATACACACTAGAAGAAGAAGAACCGTTCAGGTTTTTCTCTTTACTGAGAAGAGGGAAATCCTTGGCCGGAATAGAATTGCCTTTGGCGTACGATGAACCAATAAATATCGATATTTTAAAATACAAGGATATCCAAAATCTTTTGCCATTTATCGATCCAATATACCATGATTTTTACAAAAACTTACCGCATACCGGAGCAACTCTCCAAACATACATGAGCGGCAGCAAAGATAACTATGAAGAAGCGTAAATGAAAATGATTATTAGCTTAATATTTGTTGATTATTAAGTACCTACCTAATAAATAAGTAGGTATAACAAACATTTAATTTTTTTATTTTAATAAAATGTAGGATAAACCTCCCGGTATCTGTCTTTGCAAGCCGCGCAGACTAAGAGGTTAGACTGAGGTGATTCTTTTTCGTGCAAGTAGGTAAGTTGGTAAATTAAATGTTGGGAACCGTAATAATAATTTGTGCTTAGTTACAGTGAGTCATAAATTTTAGAAGTACCTACCTAATGAAACATTTAAATACGCCTAAAATAAAGTGCATGAAGGCAATCATTTGGTCTAATGATGATAGGTGCGACATTTTATTTAAAAAAAAATCGTCTTGTTTAGTACAAAGTTGATAAGTACCAATAATTCCTAAACTAGACCATTTTTTATATATTTTCCTTATGTAATAAAAACTTGACCATATTATATATATCATTAAAATAAAAAGATAACACTGAGTGTCTTTTCCTATTAGTTATGATTTTTATAAACTTCAAATGCTCGTCCTGTAAAAACTGGTTTTTGGACTTATCATGTAAATATCAAACACCACAGATATCTTTTTAATTGGACACCCAAGATTGGGTGTAGGCCTCCTCCATGCTGTTCCATTTGTTGCGATCTTTCGCCAGACGGGTCCATGTCGTTGTAGCAGCCTGTACCAGGTCGTCGTGCCATCTTTTTCTTGGTCTGCCTCGTGAGCGTGAGGCGTCTCGCGGGTACCAGTGCAGGATTCGTTCACTCCACCTCTCGTCCTGGGCTCTCGAGACGTGGCCCGCCCACTTCCACTTCAGTTTGCAAAGCATACCCACTGCATCAGTGACTTTAGTAGTGTTTCTAATATGCTCGCTCCTAGACGTGGGCGTTATTTCACGTCACTAGTTACAGTAACTAGCTACGCAGCATGTAACCGAATAACTAGTTTCGAGTCAAATGACAAGTAGTGATTTTTGGAATGCGTTACTGTACTCTGCCCTGTGCGTTTCATTTCTTTCGCACCGCGCTACCGCAAAAAAAACGAAAAACTGTATAACATTTAAAAAAATTATATTTCCAAACAAAACTATTGTATAGTGTAAAATAAGTGAAATAAACAAATGACAGTTTTGAAACTGAAAAATGTAAAAAAATTTAAATAGCCAAATAGTGTAAATAAACTGTAATTTTTATCAATAATTATTGTAAACAAAATTTTATTAAAATCATAGTTTTATTGTTAGCACTAATCACAATTACTATAAAAAGCAATAACATTTAATGCAGTCAGTCCTAAGCCTGAATAAAGTATGAAGGAAAGTTAATTTGTTTGTCCTACGTTATTGATTAAACTGTTTACAAAGAAACAGTTATGTGATTTCAATAATTTTCGTTTCGCGAGTAACTGTATTGGTGGTTGAGTTATTTATACAAACAATCACAGTAGTAGAATAAAAAGAAACTGGTTACAAAAATCACTAGTTTTAAAACAGGTGACGCCGATCAAGTCACTGGTTTCGTTACGTTTCTTGAAAATGACGTAACGACCCACGTCTACTCGCTCCTAACTTTATCCTTAAGCTTCAGGCCGAGCATAGACCTTTCTGTTGCTCTCTGGAAGGTGGCTATTTTTCTAATAATATCTTTTGTCAAGGGCCAGCTTTGACTGCCATATAGTAGGGTAGGGAGAATTGTATTATCCATTAGTTTTTTCTTCAGGCGTATTGGTAGCTTGCTCTTAAAGATGTCTTTTTGGGACCAGTACTTCCTCCAGGACATGGCTATTCTTTTATCTACTTCTTTTGTGATGGCATCTTCGAATGATATTAGTTGTCCCAGGTATATATAGTCTTTTACATACTCTACAGCACCACTTTCGAGCTGAATAGGCTTGTGGTCTCCATTTGTCATTGCTTTTGTTTTACTTAAGTTCATGTATAATCCTATTTTGCGACTCTCTGTATCTAATGATCTGAGCATAAATTGAAGGTCTTCGTGTTTGTCTGCCAAGACAACTATATCGTCCGCAAATCTTAGATGCGTTAATCGTTCTCCGTTTACGTTCAGACCAAGTTTCGCCCAATCTAGCTTTCTAAACATGGTTTCTAATATAGCTGTAAATAACTTCGGTGAAATCGGGTCTCCTTGTTTAACTCCTCGTTTGATCTCGAAAGTGGTACCTGTTGTTTCCAATTTAATTTTGGCGCAAGACTGAGTGTAAATTGTTTTCAGAAGATTGACATACTTTAACTCTATTCCTTGTTCCTTCAGGCTTTCCCATAGGTGGTTGTGTGAGATCGAATCAAACGCCTTCGTATAATCAATGAATGCTATATAGATGATTTTATTGTATTCATTGCATTTCTCTATACATTGTGTTAATGTGAAAATGTGGTCTGTTGTAGAGTAGCCTTTTCTGAATCCAGCCTGTTCCCTTGGTTGCTGTTCATCTAAGGTTTTTGATATTCTGTGCAGTAAGGTAGACGAAAACAATTTGTACAGTGTTGGTATAAGGCTTATGGGTCTGTAATTATCAGTTAGCCTTGGATCACCTTTTTTGTACAGTAAGGTTATGATCGAATTATTCCAGTCTTCGGGTATTACCTCTTGCTCCAGTATAGCATTGAATAATTCAGTGAGATGAGGAACCAGGGGCTCTATCATGGCTAGAATCGTATCAGTAGACAGACCATCTTCTCCTGGTGACTTGTTCTTCTTTAGTTTTAGTATAGCTTGTTTTATCTCGATAGGTAGGAACAGTGGAACACTAGGGGTAATTTCCGTCGAGGTTATGGATATCAATTGTTCATGGTTATCTTTGCTCGAGTATAGTTTTTCATAAAATATGGTAGCTTCTTTCATGATATCTCGTCTGTTTGTTGTTTTTTTCCCTATGGAGGTTGTTATGCATTGCACCCATTCTTTTCTATTTTGTATTTGTCTCCGGGTTCGCTTGGTAGAACTTCTTGTTTCCAATTCAATTTCAAGTAGTTCCATTTTTCGTTTTTTCTTGTTAGATATTATTTTAGTTTTTATTTTCTTATACAGGTATTTTAGTCTTTTTTTCTGTTCTGTTGTCCGTGGATAGGTATTCTTAAGTTGCTCTCTTTCCTCTATCATATTTTGTATTTCGTCTATCATTAATTTGGGTTCTTGTAGTATCCGTTTACTGGGTAGTTTTTCAACACATTTTTTGATGCTTGTTATAGTATTTTTGTAGCTTAAATTGATATCATCTGTTGTTGGTATTGGCAGGTGTTTTTCTATGTGTGTTTTTAGTAGATTTGTCTCTTCGGGATTATAATTTCTGTTTTTCCTTCCAAACTTTGTTCTATTCTTCTTTATGTTCATGTTTATATTATATGTTCAGAGGGAAATTTAAGTGAGATGACTTCAGTATTTTCAACATTTAACCTGTTTCTTGTCAGTATAAAATCAATTTCATTTTTAGTTTTTCCATCTGGCGATTTCCATGTCCATTTTTGTTTTTGTTGATTTTTAAACAGGGTGTTTGTTATTGTTAGTCTATGTTCCTGGCAAAAATTTATTAGCCTTTCTCCTCTTTCATTTCTATTGCCGTAGCCAAATGGACCACAGATGTTACTCTCTTCCACTAGTGGCCAGCCCAATTTAGAGTTAAAATCCCCCATTACAATGGTGTTTTTACTTGCGTTTAGTAGTGCTTTTTGTAAATCTTTATAAAATGACTCGACTTCACATTCTTTGGCTTTCTCTGTCGGGGCATATGCTTGTACTATATTCATCACAGTACAGTTTTCAAAAGATAAATCCAATCGGACCACTCTATCTGAATAAGTTTTGAAATCTGTAATATTCTTTTTTAAATAATGCTTGATCATAAAGCCGACTCCATTGGCTCCTTTTTTATCTCCTCTGTACATCAAAATATAGTTGGGTTTCTCGACTATGCATTCGCCTGTTATTTTTATTTCAGATAGTCCAATGATATCGAATTTTATGTTTTCAAGGGCATGCTCGAATTCAACAATTCTATTTTCAGCTTTCAGGGATCTCACATTGTAAGTACATATTTTCAGGTAATTATTGCCTGTTGGGTTCTTTTTATTTAATTTTCTACATGAAGGGTTGTGGTCTTGAACTCCCTCGGCGACCACCCGGATTGGGAGCGAGAATTTATTGACATTTTGCTGGTATTGTTTGCTTGTGAGTGTGGTGGCAGTGGATGGTGGTGTTGATTGCTACAAGCGGTTTTCTTTGCTTTCTTGTGGGTTGGCCCTGCCATTTTTCGCGACCAGATAGTTAAGCATGTTGGGTTTCACTATTCCGTTTTCTGTCAGGCTTGACGATCTCTGTAATTTAGATGAACCTGTCTCCCCCTTATTCTTTTTGCTGGCGTGTGTTTCTAAGTCGCTGTGTATCCGTGTTGAGCTTTCAGGAGATGATGGAAGAGTCCTCTTATTGTTTTTTGTGGCAATGTCTGTCTTGTTTTTGAGTATAACAAGTTTGTCGTATTTTATTATAGCTAGGTTACCCTTTTCCTTTTCGATTCTAACCTGTTCTTGTAGTTCTTTCCTTTTTTGCAGCACATTTTGAGGGAAGTCGTCTTTTATATAATAGGGTGTGTTGTTGAGCTCTCTTTTTCTTTTGATTATTTCGATCTTTTTCCCTAATGTTGTGAAGATAATTCTTACTGGGCGGGGGGTCCTCTCTCCTTGTTTTCCTATCCTGCCGACTGTCTGGATGTCCCTGCAATCAAGTTTGATTGAGAAATACTTATCTATGAAGAATATTATGTTTTGCTCTAAGTTTGAATAGGAATGTTCTTTTTCTTCTAAGCCAAATACCATGATATTTCTTTGTCTGGCTTCTTTTTCTAAATAGTAGAGCCTTTTTTCGTTGTTTTCCACTCTGCCGTTCAAATCTTTATACTTTTCCTCTAGGATCGTAAACTTTTCCTCCAGAATTTTATACAAGTTTTCGGTGACTTTTTCCGTTACGTTTTCACTGCTTCGTATGATTGTTTGTCTTTGTTCGTCTAGTTCGTTTTGTATTTTGCGGAGTGCTGCCATCACTTCCTCCATGTTGTTATGTATAAATACATATTAGAGGGTTTAAAATTAACATGCCTACAAAATTAATATTGATAAAGCTAGGTTGAAGAAAATTTTGTTATGTTTCTCTACTCTCAGCTTCAGAGTCGTGAAAAGGAACCTCACAGACTGCTTGTGTGTCTGTGACGGGTATTTACAAACAACATAGTTAACTGTTACTATGTGAAATGATATTATGCCTAATTGGTTAGAAAATGACCTTTACACACACGTTTTAAGGACTTTGAATGTCCTTTCTAACTTTTATTTTGACTTTCACATGTCAAATCCCACTTCACCCCGGGTGGCAAAAGTTTAAACAGAGTAGGTACAATTTACTTTGAATTTGACATAATCTGTCGTTAAACTTTCTCGGCGACTTCGTAGCTCGTATAATTTACCTTTTCACCATGTAGTTACTTACTTGTATATATATGCACACGGCTTGGCACGCTTTGTTTATATGGAGACGTTTATAGGTTATTTCTATTCAATGGGAACTGATTTATGGGATTAAAAGCATTCCAGGCCTAAAACTACATCGATGCAAAATTTCAGCCTGATTCCTTGAGCAGCTTCGGCGTGAAGAAGTAACAAACATCCATCAATCTAAACATCCAAACTTTCGCTTTCGTTACTCGGTTCTAGAATCCAAGTTAGTAAACGTCAACAAAGACATCTTGAATGAAGACGTTACAAGCTGCTGGTTTTATTAATAAAATTATTTCCCCAAGGAACTGAAGGAGACCTCACGTTGTTACTTCTCTGTGATAAATCACTGTTATAACGTTAGTTTATGCCTGAAATATAACTGGTTTAAAGGTATTGCAGCGAATATTTCGGATATTTTTATCAATTTAGTCGGCTTCGTATGACGTGGATGATTAATTAATATGTATTGCCCTCAATGGTTCACTTCATATAGAAATGAAACTCATAGTATACTTGCCAAGTGATCTAACTACTACTTATTAGATACTAAAATGCAAATCAGATTTAAACACGTCTCAAGTTGCGATTTTTTGACATACCTCCACGAATATGTCACTTGAGTCGTGCTGTCAGACAATGGAGTTGCGTTAGAATGTTCGGGAGTCATTGTGAAATTATTTACTGTATTACTTGTTTGTAATCGTTAGATTTAGAACCGTTTAGTCTGGATTGGGATAAGTAGTTGCTGCGACTTTTATGACTTTCGATTCTATACACTGACATAATTTGATTCCTCTACTGTTAGTAAAAGCCGATGCGCGGCGTGTTCTGACACTCACTCTCACAGTGACGTATGTGCGATGTCACATTCGGTGACGTATGTGTGTACATGGCTTTATACTATTTGCAGGAGCGTGTGTGAACTAGGCTTTTTTGAACGTTTACTTAGTCATTTCTATTTGTTTGTGCAATCCGATTTTGCTTCAATTCAATGAAATTCTGAAAGCGAATTAGTTGATTTTTATGGAAGGAGGTCCTCACGGGGCCATTTTCGTGCAAGCCCGGCATTATATTACCAAAAGCAAACACCACTGCAATAGTACATTTTACACCTAGGCGAGAAAGTGACCGATTCCTACCGAGTGTGTCCTTAAAACACACGAGGTAGGAATCGCACTTTCTGCCGAGTGATAAATAGTGCTTCATACTACACCTTCGAGGAAAATAAAAAGCAGAATTAATTATTAATTTAAAAAAATTGGTAAAACCTCATTGACCGGCCAGCCTTTGGGTTCTTTTTTCAAAATATTGTTCGGAAATCGGAGGAGGCCTAATGGACTTGGAGTAAAAACTTTTTGTCGTTTGACCGAACGAAAATAACCATAGCTACCGGCCGATCTTTTAGGAAATTAAAAAAAAATAACACGTTAGAAATGGATTTCCATACACTTTTTCCTCCCGCTAAAACACGTTAGAAATGAAATTCTATAGAGTTTTTCCTCCCGGTTTCCTATAGGCCTGCAAAGACATACTTTCTAAAAGGAAATAAAAGGAATAGGCAATTTTCCGAGCAGGTGTAGTTTAAATTGTTTTTAAAGGTAATTCATATAGTCGAGTACCTATAAATCTCGCGTAATGTGGATCTTAGCTAATGGTCCCGTATTTCACGTGAACGTTTTTATTGCGTCAGTGGTTAGATCTCAACTGATGTTGGATGAAAATTAAATGATCTTTATTACGTTATTGTTTTAAAATTTATTGGGATATTAAACTGAGGTGACTAATTTGATAAGAGGTTTTTTGTAATCCTAGCAGATAAGAATTTTTTTCGTGGCATCTGAAAAAGTTTGTTAGGTTCTTCTTTGTATCGGGATAGGATTAATGTCTTTGAAAATTTAAATACATTGCCGGGGCGGGGAGGGGAGGTCTATTGTTGTTTACTGACGTTTCTGGGGGCGCCTTCTTTATTCGAGGGCTGAAATAAATGTGTAACTATGCAATAAAAAATAATTAGTCGTCTGGTTCCATAATATTATACAGCGTTATTGGTAATTCTACACTGAGTGAACTGCAGGCTCTGCTCATCATAACGAACACGTTCGTGAAAACGCCCGGCAGGTTTAAATCCTTAATATTTTATATTAATCACCTTCCATGCAAAATGAAAAATCATGGTTGATTTGAACCCAATGAATTACTACAGACCGATCTCCTACACCAACTGTTAATTTAATGCAGAGCCGTTTTTAGCTTAGTTTCAAATAAAGCCTCTCTAATCAACGATTATTGAATGGAGGGGTTACCTACTACCAATAACAAGCATAAGAAATAAGACCTGGCGTCATCACGAACTTGTTCGTGATGACGAACAGAACCGGCAGCCACGCAGTGTTAGTGAATTACCAATAACCCTGTATACTTGTAAACTCTGCCTTTGAAATTGTTATACATACCTTAATCAAAAATTGCGTCCTTTATCAAAATCTACAACTACACTACAACAACAAATTGCTGTAAATAATGTATTTCGTATTCTACTTCTCGTCTTGTCACATCAAAGCCAAAACTTCTATTTTACGGTTATTTCAACTTGAATTGGCTTCAGATAAACCAAAGTCATTCTAGAAGGTCGCGGGGGCTTCGTGTGAAGTCGCTGACATCCGCTAGTTCCCTCTAACCCTGAGTACAGGCTAGTGCAAGTCTCATGTCAGACGAGGGCTATTAATTCAGTACTGCATCGCGGGAACTCACCGCCGTTCAATTATGTAAGCCGTGTCGGATGGACGTATCCGACCGTGAGTGAACCTTTGCAGTAAGTCAATCTTATAACATAAGTTTACAGCATGGGTTTAAGTAATTAGTCTCCTGAAGATTGCACCATCCACCACGGTCCTCGCTAGCCGCCACTGCCGCGCGCGACGCGTGCCATGCCGTCACCTCGCACCTGCGCGCTCCACGCTACTCTTGCTCAACCTCGCCCACTCACCAGGGGTCGCTTTGCTGCTCCTATCATCACCTCACCTCGCGATGTGTCCTACATCTCCATTGGAGTTCCAACATCCTGGACTTTTATCCGTCATCGGTTGTCTACAAGGTTGATGTCGATCCTGTACCTACTTCGTATAAATCACGCTGCCCCTTGATTCACTCCAATGCTTGTTTATACCACTATCAAACCAAGTAGCCCTACCGATTCAAGTACACACTGTCAATGGTAGCTGGTAGTATGTTAGAGGATGCGGCGTGCCCACATTTATTATGTACTAGCTGACCCGACAGACTTCGTCCTGTCAAAAAGATTTGTAATGTGGCAGTTTTTGTGCCTACGTATTTTAAAAAATTCTCCAGTGCTTGTAATTTAATATGAACTTTATACCATAGCAATAAAGCTCAAATTGACTACGTTTTAGTTACAAATCATTTGTATGGGAAAAAGAAGGGCTATTTTTAGGGTTTTTCCAGCAATAATTCTAATTTTTCTCGCCGTAAAAACCATCCTTGAACTTCAACGAACATTTTAAAAAAAGATTTGGCCAAATTGGTCCAGGCGTTGTTGAGTTATGCGCTTACCAACACATTTTGCGATTCATTTTTATATTATAGACTAGTATTTTATATGTGCGCGAGCTGCAAGCAGCTCGCGGCGGCTGTGTATATTGTTTTTTTTTTCATTGTATTCCCCTTTTCGTAACCTACATAATCGATTTCATGGAAATTTATAAGCAAGAGTGGGTTTTGCGATATAACAATGTCAGCCATTTTGGATTTTCAAATGGACATCTTTTTCGTAATCTACACTGTCGAGTTAGTCGAAAACGATATCCATGTCAAATTCTTGGATGGGGGAGGGGGTTCAGGGGGGCTGGGCGTGAGGGGTCACAGCACGGCTCGCTTCGCTCGCCTTGCTGTGTGACGTGAGTCGTATTGCGGTTCGCTTCGCTCACCGCAATCCGACACACGCCCGCCGCCGTCATCAAATTCGTAATCCTCGCCCCCATGTTAGTCGAAAACGATACCCATATCAGATTTTTTGATGGGGGCGGGGCTGGGCGCAGGGGGTCACAGCATCCCTGTAGTCCCCGCTCGTGCTGCCACGCGGCAAGGCTCGCTTCGCTCGCCTTGCGGTGTGACGAATTGCGGTTCGCCCCCATGTTAGTCGAAAACGATACCCATATCAGATTTTTTGATGGGGGGGCTGGTCGCAGGGAGTCACAGCACGGCTCGCTTCGCTCGCCGTGCTGTTCCCCTGTAGTCCCCGCTCGTGCTGCCACACGGCAAGGCTCGCTTCGCTCGCCTTGCGGTGTGACGTGTTGCGGTTCGCTTCGCTCATCGACACACGCCCACCGACATCAAATTCGTAATCCTCACCCCAATGTTAGTCAAAAACGATATCCATATCAGATTTTTTGATGGGGGAGGGGGTTCAGGGAGCCTGGGGGCGTGGGGGGTTAAAAGCACGACTCGCTTCGCTCGTCGTGCTGTTTCTCTTTAGTCGCATTGCGGTTCGCTTCGCTCACCGCAATACGACCCCGCTCGTGCTGGCACACAGCAAGGCTCGCTTCGCTCGCCTTGCTGTGTGACGTGAGTCGTATAGCGGTTCGCTTCGCTCACCGCAATCCGACACACGCCCGCCGACATCAAGTCCGTAATCCTCACCCCAATGTTAGTCAAAAACGATATCCCTATCAGATTTTTTGATGGGGGAGGGAGTTCAGGGAGCCTGGGGGCGTGGGGGGGTAACAGCAAGGCTCGCTTCGCTCGCCGTGCTGCTCCTCCGGAGTCGCATTGCGGCTCGCTTCGCTCGCCGCAATGCTCCACCAGGTTCAGGGGGAGGGGGTTCTGGGGGGCAAGGGGGGGGATTGCGGTTCGCTTCGCTCACCGCAATCCGACACACGCCCGCCGACATCAAGTTTGTAATCCTCACCCCAATGTTACTCAAAAACGATATCCATATCAGATTTTTTGATGGGGGAGGGGGTTCAGGGAGCCTGGGGGCGTGGGGGGGTAACAGCACGGCTCGCTTCGCTCGCCGTGCTGTTCCTCTGAAGTCGCATTGCGGCTCGCTTCGCTCGCCGCAATGTTCCACCGGGTTCAGGGGGAGGGGGTTCTGGGGGGCAAGGGGGAGGGGTCACAGCGCGGCTCGCTTCGCTCGCCTTGCTGTTCCCCTTAGTCGCATTGCGGCTCGCTTCGCTCGCCACAATGCTCCACCGTAAAAAGTGGTCAAAATATAGGCTAAAAATGGCCAAATTTCAGTTTTTTTATAAAAAGGGGGGTCTAGAGGGGTTGGGGGCGAAAAATTTTTTTTGCAATCCAAATGGTGTTAAGCTCTTCACACGACTGTGAAAAAATTTTTCTTCTAGCTTACTTCGTTTGGGAGATATCAAAAGGGGGGGTGGAAAAGGGGGCGGGAGGGGGGGGTGATTTTTTTTTCTTTCAATTGGAGATGAGACTCTCTATACGATCCCGCAATCAGAATCCCTCTATCGCGATGACATCCGGTAGCACTCTCAAAAGGGGGGGTCCTGGGGGGCGGGGGGGGTAATTTTTTTATTGTAATAGAAATCGCTTGACCCCCTCTATACAACCCCCTCAAAATTATTCATCAGTATGACTCCGTTACGAAGCCCCCTTGGGGGGCGGGGGTCCTGGGGGGCAAATCTCAAAAAGTCGGAATTTTCCCTAGGTCTCCTTGACCCCCTCTATACATTTTCGCAAAAAAAATCATACCTCCCCCTCCACCATCAAGGAGAACAATCATGTCAGTCAGTCAGTGAGTGAGTGGTAATCGAGCTTTATATATTATAACTAGTATTTTATATGTGCGCGAGCTGCAAGCAGCTCGCGGCGGCTGTGTATATTGTTTTTTTTTTCATTGTATTCCCCTTTTCGTAACCTACATAATCGATTTCATGGAAATTTATAAGCAAGAGTGGGTTTTGCGATTTAAGAATGTCAGCCATTTTGGATTTTCAAATGGACATCTTTTTCGTAATCTACACTGTCGAGTTAGTCGAAAACGATATCCATGTCAAATTCTTGGATGGGGGAGGGGGTTCAGGGGGGCTGGGCGTGAGGGGTCACAGCACGGCTCGCTTCGCTCGCCTTGCTGTGTGACGTGAGTCGTATTCCGGTTCGCTTCGCTCACCGCAATCCGAGTTCCTCCGAAGTCGCATTGCGGCTCGCTTCGCTCGCCGCCCTGCTCCACCGGGTTCAGGGGGAGGGGGTTCTGGGGGCAAGGGGGGGGGATTGCGGTTCGCTTCGCTCACCGCAATCCGACACACCCGCCGACATCAAGTCCGTAATCCTCAGCCCAATGTTCGTCAAAAACGATATCCATATCAGATTTTTTGATAGGGGAGGGGGTTCAGGGAGCCTGGGGGCGTGGGGGGGTAACAGCACGGCTCGCTTCGCTCGCCGCAATGCTCCACCGGGTTCAGGGGGAGGGGGTTCTTGGGGGCAAGGGGGGGGATTGCGGTTCGCTTTGCTCACCGCAATCCGACACACGCCCGCCGACATCAAGTTCGTAATCCTCACCCCAATGTTAGTCAAAAACGGTATCCATATCAGATTTTTTGATGAGGGAGGGGGTTCAGGGAGCCTGGGGGCGTGGGGGGGTAACAGCACGGCTCGCTTCACTCGCCGTGCTGTTCCTCCGTATTCGCATTGCGGCTCGCTTCGCTCGCCGCAATCCGACACACGCCCGCCGACATCAAATTCGTAATCCTCACCCCAATGTTAGTCGAAAACGATATCCATATCAGATTTTTTGATGGGGGAGGGGGTTCAGGGAGCATGGGGGCGTGGGGGGGTAACAGCACGGCTCGCTTCGCTCGCCGTGCTGTTTCTCCGTAGTTGCCCGTAGTAATGCTCCCCCGGGTTCAGGGGGAGGGGGTTCTTTGGAGGGGATTGCGGTTCGCTTCGCTCACCGCAATCCGACACACGCCCGCCGTCATCAAATTCGTAATCCTCGCCCCCATGTTAGTCGAAAACGATACCCATATCAGATTTTTTGATAGGGGAGGGGGTTCAGGGAGCCTGGGGGCGTGGGGGGTTAACAGCACGGCTCACTTCGCTCGTCGTGCTGTTTCTCCTTAGTCGCATTGCGGTTCGCTTCGCTCACCGCAATACGACCCCGCTCGAGCTGGCACACAGCAAGGCTCGCTTCGCTCGCCTTGCTGTGTGACGTGAGTGGTATTGCGGTTCGCTTCGCTCACCGCAATCCGACACACGCCCGCCGACATCAAATTCGTAATCCTCACCCCAATGTTAGTCGAAAACGATATCCATATCAGATTTTTTGATGGGGGAGGGGGTTCAGGGAGCATGGGGGCGTGGGGGGGTAACAGCACGGCTCGCTTCGCTCGCCGTGCTGTTTCTCCGTAGTTGCCCGTAGTAATGCTCCCCCGGGTTCAGGGGGAGGGGGTTCTTTGGAGGGGATTGCGGTTCGCTTCGCTCACCGCAATCCGACACACGCCCGCCGTCATCAAATTCGTAATCCTCGCCCCCATGTTAGTCGAAAACGATACCCATATCAGATTTTTTGATAGGGGAGGGGGTTCAGGGAGCCTGGGGGCGTGGGGGGTTAACAGCACGGCTCACTTCGCTCGTCGTGCTGTTTCTCCTTAGTCGCATTGCGGTTCGCTTCGCTCACCGCAATACGACCCCGCTCGAGCTGGCACACAGCAAGGCTCGCTTCGCTCGCCTTGCTGTGTGACGTGAGTCGTATTGCGGTTCGCTTCGCTCACCGCAATCCGACACACGCCCGCCGACATCAAATTCGTAATCCTCACCCCAATGTTAGTCAAAAACGATATCCATATCAGATTTTTTGATGGGGAGGGGGTTCAGGGAGCCTGGGGGCGTGGGGGGGTAACAGCACGGCTCGCTTCGCTCGCCGTGCTGTTCCTCCGAAGTCGCATTGCGGCTCGCTTCGCTCGCCGCAATGCTCCACCGGGTTCAGGGGGAGGGGGTTCTGGGGGGCAAGGGGGGGGGGGGTCACAGCGTGGCTCGCTTCGCTCGCCTTGCTGTTTCCCGTAGTCGCATTGTGGCTCGCTTCGCTCGCCGCAATGCTCCACCCTAAAAAGTGGTCAAAATATAGGCTAAAAATGCCCAAATTTCAGTTTTTTTATAAAAAGGGGGGTCTAGAGGGGTTGGGGGCGAAATTTTTTTTTTGCAATCCAAATGGTGTTAAGCTCTTCACATGACTCTGAAAAAAATTTTCTTCTATCGTACTTAGTTTGGGAGATATCTAAAGGGGGGGTGAAAAGGGGGCGAAAGGGGGGTCGTTTTTTTTTTTCTTTCAATTGGAGATAAGACTCTCTATACGATCCCGCAATCAGAACCCCTCTATCGCGATGACATCCGGTAGCACTCTCAAAAGGGGGGGTCCTGGGGGGCAGGGGGGGGTTTTTTTTTATTGCTATAGAAATCGCTTGACCCCCTCTATACAACCCCCTTAAAATTATTCATCAGTATGACTCCGTTACGAAGCCCCCTTGGGGGGCGGGGGTCCGGGGGGGCAAATCTCAAAAAGTCGGAATTTTCCCTAGGTCTCCTTGACCCCCTCTATACATTTTCGCAAAAAAAATCATACCTCCCCCTCCACCATCAAGGAGAACAATCATGTCAGTCAGTCAGTGAGTGAGTGGTAATCGAGCTTTATATATTATAATTTTGAATTCGGTCGGATTGCGAGGTTACGGAGATGGCCGATGGTATGCAAGCTTCTAATTTACTTTAATTCAAATCATTCCGGTAAGGTATTAGTTGGGTTGCCGGTTCGATTCCCATGGCGGTACTAGCTTGAGAGGATTTTAAATACCTTGTCAAAGGCAGGGAAGGTTTTAATGGTGCATTCTGTAATTTTCTCTAGCTGGAGGGATTTTCTTCGTGAACTTCTCAACTAAGAAGATAAGAACTTAGTACAACTAAGTTCGTGTAAATTAGTTTTGAAATTTTAGACGTAAGTTTAATGTCGTGAAGAATTGTCCTATACGATAAATTTAAATAATAGTGGAAATAATTATGGAATTATGCAGTAACTTTAGGTCTTCAGTTTTTTTGGAGTAAACAAAATCAGTCACAACATCCTGCTTCCGCCTCTTTACCTACTATTATATTAGTATCAGACTTTGGTCTAGTCAGTTAAAAAGTAAAGGTACCTCAATGACCATAGGAAACGTAGAATAAATGAAACTACATTGTATCTGTCATAAACTCCGCCGGATATGAAGTGAATGAAGCAAGGATATTGCAGTTCTGGCAATAATGTTCTGAATAGACTCACGTATTTCATAAGAGCTGGCGATATAACAAGAGCTATCTACACTTCTACACAAGCTTACAATATATGTGAAGTACCATACTGGAGGTGGCGCTGCGCTCGCGTAGTCAACAACAGCTCCACGTATAAAATTAATTTAAAATAGTTATATGGGTCTAATCAGTGGAAACATAAGTAAAAAGTGTGTAAAAACGTACCAAGCACTAGTGAAAACGTTATCTCGACGAAATATAGTGATCTAATGATAGAAAACAGTGAGTTTAAAAACAGCAAAGACAGATCAGAAATCATTCGAATAGTGCTAAAAGTGAGATTAAACTATAAATCACCACAGTTTAACAACAATAATTAATGCTGTGAAGTTCAATAAAAGAAACAAAATCGCAATCCAGACAAAGTTGAATACAAAGAGTGTTTACTGTGCTCCGTCATTTTTAATTTTTGACGGTTGTCGCAGAAACTTTTATTGGACCGTTAAAACATCGTAACCGAATCACTGTTTCGACTGGAAACGTATTAGTCCGTTTGGCGCAGTTGATAGACACGTTGGAATAAGCCCTCAAACTAAAAAGACCCCTAGTTCAAGACCTCGCTGAGCTCTTCTTTTTGCACAAATATCTTTTTTGTTACAAATTAATTTATTAAAATGGATGAGCTAATGAAGGCTATTGCTGCCATTGGGCAACAGATTCAGGACATCGACGCCAAACTCTCCTCAAAAATTGATATTTTGGATGGAAAAATAAGTTTACTCCAACCACAACTCGATGATTTAAAAATAAACCAGCAGAGACAAGAGGAGCGTTTAGACCGCCTCGAGAAAGAAGTGAGGATGCGAAATTTAGTTATTTTCGGTGTGCCGGAGCATGAAAAAACCTACCTAGAATTGGAAAAAAATGTACTAAATATTGTGAATAACGATCTACAAATAAACACCACCTCTAGTGAAATACAACATGTACGTCGCATAGGCAAAAAGGGGAGAAGCCTAGACCCATAAACGTGGGTCTCACCACATTAGGGAAGAAAATTTTGATCTTGAAGAATAAGCATAAACTTAATCAAACTGGCTACTACTTAAAAGAAGATTTCCCACCAAAAATCCTACAAAACCGAAAACAGCTTCAGGAGCGGCTGAAATATGAAACAGAAAAAGGGAATCGAGCGTTTATTAGGTACAATGAGCTGATTATCCGGGGACCAAGCTCTCCGCTGAAAAAAATGCCCATCGTAGAAATCAATTGTAAGAAGAGGACGCTACCTAATGAAGATGGGGCAAGTACAAACAACAAAGACAGCAGAGCAGCAAAAAAGAATAAAATGTACAACGATAATAGAAATATAAAAGAATATCTTACGACACATCAAGAGAAAATAACACAGCAATAACAATTAGCGCCGCCTCCTCCAAAACTTAAAAACAAAATAAAAATAAAGAAAACAAGCGTCCCAATACGACTGGTCACCGCGGGACAGCTAGACCACAACCTTCCAGCTCACATCGAATTAGAGAGACAGAAGAGTATTCTATCTACCAATTAAGCGTGATTCAAGCAGACTGCGTGAACTGGAGGAGGCTTGTACCCGAAAGGGGTCCTAACCAACGAATAAATATTGAAAATTTCATCGATCAAATTTATTATGTTTACAAATTGAATTTACCCACAAATGCATGCTATTTGTCTACTTACTATTTTAATAAATCTACTAAAATTCATTCAATTTGACATTAAACATGTTAGGTACTAGAAAATTTACAATAAATTAAATAGTATAATTAATTAATATACCTACTACTTAAGTACCTACCTAATGTAATATGAATGATGCATGATTTGTTTACAATTATTATATTATTTGTTTACTATTGTTTACTATTGTTATGAGGTTACGGAATTAAAGGCTTTTTGATTTGATTTTGATAGGTCCACAGCTGGACGCAGGCCTCCCCATGATAAGCGCCTTGTTGGTTTCTATCTCATGGGGAGTAATAACCATAATCCCCACGCTGGGCATGCGGGTTGGCATCGCAGTTCAGTGGTAGAATTGTTCTGCGGGGGATGCTGCTGCCCTCCCCGGTTGATATCCCTTAGTTGGTTTGCCTCTTACGACACCCGCGGGAAGAGTTGGGGTGGTGTTTATTCTAAGACACCCACACAGCTGTTGCAGTCGCTTACAGAATATTCGGTTTCACTCAGTTGTCGTGTATTGTCCCGGCACGGCAGCGGCAGGCAGCACCATAAATCCTAATGTGGACACTGGGACGCATAACCCACATACCGGAGTCGGCACTTCCGTCGAAACGGCGCTTGTAGCAAACTTTTACTGTGAGCTACTTCGGGGAGTATTTCACGCTTTTATGACTTAGTAAGTACCTTTACTGACTTTTGGCCGTTGAGGGCTATTCGCGAAAGGTTGGTTAAACAGTTTATTTTGTTACTTAAGTCCTGGCTTAAGTTCACCTTTGCTTTGCGCTAGCATACGTGTAAAACTTCTACCTTTCCTTTATATAAACTGTTTCTAATTTCAAATACAGGGACAATTGTTACATGTAGAGTCACAATAGAGCCAAGATTTCCTGAAATCCAAATTCCATACTTAAATAAAATTAAATGGGCGGCAGTGGCTCTGTTTGTAGCCGCGCTGTTGGCGGAGGGTCTGTTAGTATAACTTACTAGTGCTGAATTAAGCTGAGGCGCTTTGTGGATTTTAAGATTTTGAACTCGGCGGATGCAAAGTGAATTAGAGATGTTCTGTTTATCTAACTCAAGGACCGATAGACGATCGATAGAAATCATTGACGTCATGAAATCATATCCTACCAATGTTTGAAAAGCGAAAGTTTGTAAAGATATGAACTCGTTAGATGTTTTTGCGGAACAATGACAAAATAACTGAACGCATCCAGCTGAAATATGCATTTATTTGTAATGAATTTAACAGCCTTCGGTACCACAGAGGTCGTCTAGTATTTAAAACGAAATTTGTTACACAACAAGACTTTATATATTTTAACCACACAGGAGCCACAAACAACGTCCATGTGTGTGGAAACTAATCATAGGCTAGAGCGCTTGGTCTAAACTCACCTCCATACAGGATATTTATCGTTCATCTCCGTGAGTACAGATGATTATATAAAACAAGTGAATTGTGCAGCAGAGGAATCAGTTCTCAGAACTGGAAGATAATCCGTTTCATATCAAGCAGACAGCATCACTGCTCGAAGCACCGCCGACGTCGGTACACACTCGTCGGTACAGGTGATCTGTAAATAACATCAAAAGTACTTTTATACACCTTCCCAATCCTTTCCCCTCCCTCTCCACTCTACTTAAACCTTTCAACATTTCTTCAAAATGCCTCGATATTTTTCGATAATTCCTTAATGCGATAATCTTAAAATGGGTTCGCAAAGTAATTAATTTGTGATATTCAAAGGAATCCGGTTTTTGATTGAAGGATATTGGCGATGAGTATTGTCAGGTCTTCAGGATATTGCTTTCATTGGAATTAATTACCGTGGAATATCTTTGAGGGAATTTTAAATAATTAACGAACTTTTTTAAACCAACGTTATGAAAAATTAACGTTTATTATTCTAAGTCCATCAATTATGAAATTCGTTACAGGAAGTTAGACAGTAAGGATTCTGTTTAAGAAGGCTAATTAAGTAAAATCTGTGTACATATTCGAGTTTTCAAAGCATTCTACCTACATTGTTAGTGAGAGCGGGAGCGTATTTGGAGGTAATGATTGAATTTCTAAAAACAGCACCATTCCTGCTTGTATTTTTCAGTTACTTCGTAAAAATATTCGTGCGAACCACCCTACTGTTCTGAGACATTTACAAAACAGGTAGCTGCATAATATAAGACGCGTCTAAAAATCCCAGTTGACAGAGCGAACTGAAGAAGCGGTGTGAAAGAAGTCAGGACACATTCCATTATCAACCAAAACCTCCACAAAAATAAAGCCCAAATTTAACCAAAACAAACTACAGTATATCAGTATATTTACCTCCTGTTTTCAGGAAATAGAGTTCTAGATGGCACTTTTTTTGGAAATTAGATTTTCTGTATTGTTTGATATTCAGTCAAGGTAAGCCGTCTCACAAGTTCACAACTCAGGAACTAAATAGCAAATAAAACGCTTTTCACTTCCTTTGTAACAAATTACAGCCGGTAGAAATTTTATAACTAGCACTTTTTCCTCATTGTTGTGAATTTACTTTACAAACAATACGCAATGCGAAACAAATAAAGGACAGGATTTAATGAAAAAATGAAACGGTTTGATATTAATATCGTAAGATATCGTTTCTATCTGCGCCCTGCGCGGAGAGAATGACAAAGACGCTGAGACGGTGGTATTGTGGACACGGACTGTTTCTTCTAAAGATCGTGTGGGTAGCTTTTTTTATTTCCTAAATTTCGGTACAATATTCATCTCTGAGTACCCATTTTTAAGATCAAACACAACGCGAAACGCAAGAAGAAAAGTATAAAAAGTAAGTATAAAGTATAAAATAATTTATTTGCCAGAAAACTTATTTCTACCATACAGTTGCTGGTGGTCCCCGCACGAGGCAAGCCTGTGTCGCGGGAGGCCTGCTTACAAAATATGTTTACCGTTCATAGATTAAGTGTACAGAGCCAGGGCAAACTAAGAATATAATAAAATTTAAAATAAGTTGAAGAATTACCTAGATAAAAACAGGTTTATGAGTTACATTATCTAATGGAAACATGTCACAAAAAGTTTTGGGAAGGGGAAGGGGGGGGGGGGGGGGGGGGTGGAAGGGCGAGTGTAAATAATAATCAGCCTAAAATACATAAGAGACCTTCAGTAGCGTCGTAGTCGAGTGTGAGCAACCACCTTCTGATCTTTTCCTTAACGCCATATAGAGCACAGGATAAGTTGCAATGTTTAATCGCACGTCGATAGATAAATGGGAAAGCAAAGCTGCGGAAACGCTTAGCGAAAGCGGATTTAATGGAAAAAGAAGAACTTTAGAATGTGTGGACGGACCTTCTCCAGCGAACAGGATCCAAAGATCTTCCCTCTTTTCTCTTCTTTCTCATCACCATACGCACAATTTTGGTTAGTTGTGACCGCGCGGACAGCAAGCAGGCGACTTGAGTTAAGTAACTGAAGCGATCACAATCGAGTTCCCAGAATAC
The DNA here is from genome assembly GCA_949316285.1 of Eupithecia subumbrata. Lineage (NCBI taxonomy): Eukaryota > Metazoa > Arthropoda > Insecta > Lepidoptera > Geometridae > Eupithecia > Eupithecia subumbrata. The sequence goes on from OX438638.1 coordinate 5,164,000, forward strand.
CCCCTTACAAAGTTATTGTATAAGTTAGCTTGCGCGTGATTGGCGGCAAGCCCGGTACAATATATGGGATTGTCGTCGAGAATACTAATCACTGATTAGCTAAATCCGAGACGTCGACATCGACTTCAGAGGAAGTTTACACGGAGATAAAATAACTTGGTCGTTGCTTCAGTATTATTATAACAATCGTCTGCTTACTCTGGGCTAGATGATGTGTGTGGGTTGGTCAGGATTATTTGTTTATTTATTTATTTATCGTTCATGTGGATTGCACATTATTACACGGTGTAGTCTCAGTAGTTCGATTACAATTAGGTGGACCAGACTTCTGAGTCACTCGACGACTCAGTAGGTTGGTTGCCTAATTGAACCGGACTTTTGAGCCAATTGTTTGCAACAGTTTTGTCGGAGTTGATGATACATTGCCGGCCTACATGGTACATTTTCTATAGTGTAAGCAGTGATACTGTGGTTTTTGTGTAGTTTGGTAAAAATACTGATTCTGTATTCCCCACAAACATTTTCAGAAAGCGTAAATCGGAAACGAAAAAGGTTGTGTATATGATGTGTATTTGACGACCTCCGTGGCGCAGCGGGCGAAGGTCCGCCTGCGACGCAGGAGGTTGCGGGTTCGATTTCCGCCTCGGAACAAATTTGTGTACGATCTGCAGAAATTTGTTCCGTTGTTGGTCTGGGTGTTTTCTATGTATAATAAAAATATCTATCTATGTAGTATATTGTATTAAGTATATCAGTTATCTAGTACCCATAACACAAGCTCTGCTTAGCTTGGGGCTAGATAATGCTGTGTGAATTGTCCAGCATTATTTATTTATTTATTTATTTATTTATTTATTATATTCTAAATACTTCATATAAGAAAAACAAACAAAACAAGTAACAATGAAGCTGAACATTTGACTTCGCCCTTTAAATCCCAAATAAACGATTTAATAACGCATATGAAGCAGCTTTTGAATTCAAAGTAAGCAATGAAGCCGTTTCAAAACTTGTATTTGCACTCGCCTTCATTACCATCTCAAGAGAATAATCACGCGCCTCCGAGCCGATGCCGAATATTAATTATACTTTTGTTTACTTTGATTAGTATAGTTGTCCTTTGTTCTACTCAGATAGACTGTTAGAGCGTTATTAAGGAGGCACCTGTTTTAGACTTGCGAAGTGCGTGCAAAATTAGCAATCGTAGATAGTATGAAGAATTTCCAAATTAATTTTATTGTCATTGTAGGACTCGCAATTACGTGCGTCAGCTTTGAGCAACACACGTGACTTGGTTTGTCGGTCAAGGGGGCTTCAGGGATAAGCTGCGTGAGTAAAACGTACGAATGCAACGAAGGAAATAGGTTAGGTAGTTAGCCAGCTTACATTCATAATGAATTCGTCAAACTACGAAAGTTTTTATAGTAAAAAGAAGGCAATAGGATTGCCTCGTGATCGCTCACAATGAAATTGTAACCAGCTACTCAGATAAACAACCAATATTTATATTAGTATTTGCGGTACACTTTACACCACTCCCACACTCGTTAAAAAGATAAAGATTAGGTATTTTAGTGCCGAAAATGTGTAAATTTAGGACAATTTGATGCACTCTAAAGAATTGACTAAAAGATAAGTGATGACGTAATAATCAACTGAAACAAACGATTTATAATATAAACTTGTATAACTTCAAGTAATGGATATCTATTGACTATCGATTCAACTTGTTTAAAACATTCTAATACGAAAATAGTTATCAAAATAATAATAGATAGATAAATAATACTTTATTGTATCCCACAAAGACAGATAACAATCCAGAAATAAATGCTTAGAGTAGACGAAGTACAAAGGCGGCCTTATCATCGCGATCAAGCGATCTCTTCCAGGCAACCTTGGGATTGACTGGACATGTAAGAACAAAATAGACGGTGGCACTCGAAAAAAAAACGATAACAATATTTATACTACATATTATAATACCTACATATAACCATACATTTTAATACAATTTTAATATTTTTAATTAAAGACGGCGAGGCATGTGTACAGCGCAGCCTGCAGGTGTACGGCGTAGCAGGTCTACAGCGTAGAAGATCTAGACTAGATGGTCTACCCACAGCGTAGCAGGTCTACAGCATCGCAGGTCTACAGCGTAGCAGGTCTACAGTGTAGCAGGTCTACAGCGTAGCAGGTCTACAGCGTAGCAGGTCTACAGCGTAGCAGGTCTACAGCATCGCAGGTCTACAGCGTAGCAGGTCTACAGCGTAGCAGGTCTACAGCGTAGTAGGTCTACAGCGTAGCAGGTCTACAGCGTAGCAGGTCTACAGCGTAGCAGGTCTACAGCGTAGCAGGTCTACAGCGTAGCAGGTCTACAGCGTAGCAGGTCTACAGCGTAGCAGGTCTACAGCGTAGCAGGTCTACAGCGTAGCAGGTCTACAGCATCGCAGGTCTACAGCGTAGCAGGTCTACAGCGTAGCAGGTCTACAGCGTAGCAGGTCTACAGCGTAGCAGGTCTACAGCGTAGCAGGTCTACAGCGTAGCAGGTCTACAGCGTAGCAGGTCTACAGCGTAGCAGGTCTACAGCGTAGCAGGTCTACGTCTTAGCTGATCTACGGCGTAGAGTGTCTACACATTCAATATGTGCTGTTTTAATTTTTATAATCAGACAAAATCTTACTTGTAATTATACTTCTAAGTGACAAAGCGCAGCTTAGATGTCCAGTTAAAGACAAGTAGAAGCTACGCATGCTAAGATAGATTTCATCGATAGATAATGCTATTTTGTCATTTTAAAAAACAAACTTCATCTGATATAGTTTGATCGTATGTCCAGATTAGAATAGAAATTTGGCAAGAAGCAAGGTTAAAGCACAAGTAAAGGGAAAAATCCGGAAACTGTCAATTTGTAGTTAATTCACAAAAAATATAATGTTTGATTCTCACCGGCCAAAACCTATAGGGTACTTCCCGTTGATCAAGAATCATAAAATTTGGCAAAAAGTAAGGTCTTATAATTCGGAACCCTCAACTCGCACATCTCGTTTTATTATTATCGAATTGTCACTACCAAGTTGTCGGCACATCTAAGAACGACACTAAAGTACAATAGTTTCCGGATGGCCAGTCTGCTTCCGGTCCATACCGTACTGCAGTGATAAATGAAGGCGACGGCTTCCCGCACAATGCAGAAGGACAAATTCGACTCGTGGAGATTTATCTACTCGTTTTGTCTACCGAATACTTGCATCTTGGAAATGGAAGAATTCTTTTGAATATTCGCATTGCTACGTCACTGCAGTGTCTGTAGTGACTGTACTGCACTGTATAACAAGTTGAATATACTTAGTTTGAAGCGACGACGATGGAAGAGTAGGCAGGCGTCGCTGTACCTAACAGCGACTAAATGCTTTGGAAAATTACCTCTGTACCTACATGACGACCTCCGTGACGCAGCGAGCGAAGATACTCCTGCGACGCAGGAGGTTGCGGGTTCGATTCCCGCCTCGGAACAAATTTGTGTACGATCTGCAGAAATTAGTTCCATTGGTCTGGGTGTTTTCTACGTATAATAATAAATATCTATCGATGTAGTGTATTGTATTAAGTATATCAGTTATCTAGTACCCATAACACAAGCTCTGCTTAGCTTGGGGCTAGATAATGTTGTGTGAATTGTCCAGCGTTATTTATTTATTTATTTATATTTATACTCCCTACTCTCTGCGCGAGAGGTTTACTGTTAAATAACCGTACCATCTGGGTTGTTCGCTTCACCACCCGTTACTTCACATCACTCCACACGCTCATGCAGAAGGTCCTTATTCTACCTGTTATAAATAAATAGTCCTCGCAAGAGCTAGTCACCTTGTATGCGTAAAAGGTACTCACTCATACGAGCGGCGACAGAAACATGAATACTGGACAGTAGTGAAACAAAATAATATCTGTTGTTGTAGACTGACGTCACGTCCTGCCGCCTGCAGACCGCAGGAGGTGACCAACTCTCGTGCAAGCACTATCTACAGATAGTGAAGATAGTGAGATTAATAAGATATGAGGATAAGGTACACCTTATCCTCATATCTTATTAATCTCTAGATTTGAGACAAGATTCTTAAAAATTCGTTCACTAGATTCAAATGAACATGAATCGTCAGATAATTTAGCTTAAGTGGGATATTACAAAGCTGGATGCTATAGAGGTCTACTATGAGAAGCCTGGCGGCAGCCAGTGGGGAATACATTACAGCGGGGATCCTAGCGATCTCTTTTAAATTACGGAAAAGGTTTGATACGGTGGTGTGTGGTGTAATAGGTAATATTTTGGATGACTTAAAATGAGCTTTATTCTGAGGCCTCGCTCATGTTTACCTACAAAGTTAACGCATTCACTGTCCAGCCATCAGCGCGCCCCCTCGGGTCACATCGGAGGATGAAGAGGAAAGGATACGTCCATGTAAGTCATGGGTAGAGAAAGTGTTTGAATCGCATTCGCTGCCCAGCCTCAGCTTGAAATTTTAATAAAAACATCGCTAACTCTCAGTAACAATGTGGCAAAACAAACCATGGTCCCGCGATGGTGGACGCACCGAAATTCCCAGAATAAAATGTCACGAAAACGGTTTATTTTTAATATTTTCGCTGCAAAAGTTTCACCGAAACTTCACTGAACCAAATCGTCACGTTTGGTTTAATTCATTACTCGAAAAGTTTTAAGCTATTTTTCGGGCGAGTGATCGTGTGGACAGTATTTCCACTAGAGGGGGGTTTTCAGACGAACACAAGCTAAAAATAAATTAAAGGGGAAAGGGTTATGGCTCCTACTCTGCCGTGCAGGCCCTAAAACGCAGTATGAGAAAAAAAGCGGTTTCGAGAAAAACGCAAAAAACATTTTGACGCTGCATTTTTTATATTTCTAAATTTGTATTATAGATTTTTTATTGCCACAAGGACTTAGTGACATGAAATCTAAAATTTTCAATTTATAAAAATATATTTACTCTATTTGATTCAAAATAAAAAGGATTTTTTCAAAATCATAGCAGTTACTGCACGGAAAATTGTACACATATACAGATTAAAATGAAGTAAAAATACCTGATACTGCAAAACTTAGTGATTTATTCGCTTCTTTGCAGACTAATTTGCAGCATAGGTCTTTCTTTACTGCATTTTAATATGTCTCTTGAACTAATTGTACATGTAGTATGTCACAATTTTCAACAAATACAACTAACAAATTTTCTAACTTACGAAAATGCCAGGTAGGAATTTATAAAACAAGCATATTTTTGTACGTACAAGAATAACATTTATTTTTCAATTATATCAGCTAACTCTAACTTAACTTTAAAGTGTTCTGAACACAGGACGTTTTGGCATGACCTTATAAGTAATACTTATAATTATAAGTTTATAACAAATAGAAACATGAGATCTTACAAATGGCACATCTATTACCCAACTAAAAATAAATCACAAGAATGTCACTTGTGTCACTCGTACATCTGACAAGGCTTCTTGGCTTTTGGCTATTTAATTGGTCGAATTACGTTACTCAAAGGCGGGAGGAATCAAAATTATTTTCTATTATTTTTATACTAAAAACCTGTGTTATTAGTTATCTTATATTCGTAAAACTGTAAATCTCCCATGGCACAACCGGCAGGTGGACTTAGTTTATGTAAAAGATTTTAGTTAATTTTAAAATTTAATTAATATTTTTTATAAATAAGGAATTGCTTATTATACATAATTATTAATTATTATCTACTGATGAATAGCAGTGACAGTGAAGATGAATTCTTCAACACTTTGCACCTCTGATGACAGCTATAGCAGTATTCCTACTCTTTCAGAGTCCCTAGAGTCCCATTTTCTGACTGTCCAAAGAATTTCAACGTTGTGCACATCAACTTGCAGAGTATTCCTGCTCATCACCCGGATATGCTGGCGTCGTTTGACCTCAAAACCATTGACGTAGTTTTAGTATCTGAATAATTCTTGAAACCTGCCCTTCCATCCACTTCATACTCACTACCCGGTTTAGTTCTTATAAGGAACGACCGCGTCCATTGTGGTGGCGGAGGTGTGGCTATATATCTCCGTGCACATATCCCATACTCTGTAGTTAGCACGTCCCCTTCACCGCCTCCGTCGGGTGCAGGTGAACATCTTTTTGTTGAGATTAGCCTCCTCCACACCAAAGTCCTTCTAGGAGTCTATTACTGTCCTTCTCTTTGCGTCAACTTCTTCTCATCGTTTGATAAACTTCTCGAGGATTTTGCCCCTTTATACAATCACACCATAATCATGGGTGATTTAAACACGTGCCTGCTCAAACATGACTTTCGTACTCTTAGTTTAGAATCCCTTCAATAATCTTAACGTTCTTCCTCTAAGTGCTACATAATTTAAAAAATATAATAAAAATATATAATAAAAATATAAAATGAAAATATGTTGTGGTTTTATACACTTAATTTTATTACTTATAGTAAAACACATTTATTATAAAAATTCTAATGTAAAAAGGGAAAGGTACCTCTCACCTACATAAAAATAATTTATACTAATCATAGACTTTGTTACTATTCTTTACAAATTTGAGCTTGCAATCATTAGATTAAATTAAACTATTTTATTTACGAACCTTGTGAATCCTGAAGCAAACCACGCCTCGACGACGAACCTTTGCCGTCGTCGCCTCCACGCACCGACGCGAACGTCTTTCTTCCGCAGTGTTTGACATTGACACGCGACTGACTGAGCGAGAGAGCGACAAATCCTGACTACAATGCAGTCAAGTATGATGTCGGCTGCAGTGAAACTTAGTAATGACCTTCAAGTTACTAATTATAATGCAGTAAAAGAGACTCATGCTGCTATTTAATTAGCATTTAGTTATTTTCAGCTGTAGAACAACACCGACCAATACTGCAGTAAATAATGAACATACTGCAATTTAAATGGTAATATTTACGTTCAAAAGTGATATTACGAAGAGTAAAAGAAAGATGTTTTGATTTTGCTGCACTTTAGTTGGTTTTCACTACATGAACCTTCTTGACTAACACTAACTAAAATATCACATTCAGCTCTTTGCTGCGTTTTAATCTGTAGTTCATACAAAATAAATTAGAAATCCATTATGCAGTATTAAAATTTTTGGTACAAATACTATTTACTGCGTTTTAGTACAAATACAAATACATTTTTTTTGTGTAGTTTACTGATTTTTTGTGGTAATAAAGATATTTACTGCGTTTAACTTGGTAAATTGATGGGTCGTTATTGACGTAACTGCTATTACTGTATTTAAGTTAGTATTTAAATACATTTAGGCATCCGATCTTGAGATACTGCATTCAAAAATTTGATTTTTCTGTGGTGGTAATTATCGAATCAAATAATCGGTTAAATCATTGTGTTCCTTAAAGCGTGCCCGTTAAAACTCAATATTTAACTAAAAAACGTCAAAAAACCTGTTACTGCGTTTTAAGGCCTGCACGGCAGTACTCACAAGCGGTAGCCTAATGAGGCGGCTAACTACGTGTCCGGCCGCTTTAACAATTTAATTAATGTACAAGCGCTTGTGATGAATCCATTTATTTTCTGCCCGCTAGCTTTTCTGCCCGCTGCTTCGCACGCGTTGTTTCTATAGAAACGTTTAAAGGTGATTTCTATCCATTGGAAGTGATTTATGGGATAAAAAGTAGCCTATGTTTGATTCCAGGATTAGAATTACCTGTATGCAAAACTTCAAACCGATCCGTTTAGTAGTTTTGGCGTGAAGAAACATCCATCCATCCATCCATCAATCCAAACTTTCGCATTGTGTGAAGTGTGATGATAAAATGGCATCTACTTATTTTTTGATGGTAAACGTGCGACCGTCCAGATGTTCAAATGATTATATCTGAATTGTATCTGACAGGTGGCTCTCAGTAAATACATCATGACATTGACAGGTCGACTTCTCTCGCGGAGTTGTTTTTGTCGTGTCAGATGTCAGATAGTATTGCTGTCAACAAAATGTGAACATGTTGTGATAATGTTATTTTGGGAGTTAATAGGTTTTGGTTTTGCCCGAAAAAAGCAATCAGATTACGTTCACTAAGTTGTTAACCATAATAATATCAAAAATGCGAAAGTCTGTTTGTTTGTTCCATTTTGTTTTTGTGTATCTGAATTTTGTATTCTTGCAAATAAGCGATTGATTTGATTTAATTTCACAGCTAAACGGCTGAACAAAAAATAGAGAAGATAAAAATGGGTAGCTCGTGAAAGAAAATAAAGCTTATTTATTTTGTCTTAGAAAGCTACGCTATAAAATGCTGATGAAGTTGCGGGAAAACTAGTGAGGTAATAAAGTTCACAAATATACTATTTGATATTTTCATAGAATTTTCTCTCTTATTTGCTTTTTGGGCTTCATTCAATTCATTGTGGATCAATAATAATGATCTTCTTTAATTATAAAGAAACGAATAATAAGTCATAACAAAGTAGAGAATGTACTTTACCATTATACATAAGTAGGTATAAATTAAAATAGGCCCTTCAAAAAGCTACGTGCCGTGTCGCCTTGTCCCCCGGGCGGGCGGGGCTACAAGTAAGTACATTTAAAACTAATATTTACCAGGCACTCTGCGCACCTGAGACGAGAAATGATCCATTTTATTTTGGACTAGGTATCTTATGCCCGCGGCTTTGCCCGCGCTGTTCCGAGATTGAATGTAATCTATGCCCTTCCCTGGGATACCGTTTACATTCCTGACAAATATAATAAGAATCCGTTCAGCCGTTCGTGAACAGGACAGACAGATAGTATTACTTTCGCTTTTCTAATAGGTATTAGTATGGATTTTGTATCTGTTTTCATTCAAATTCTACGAATAAAAAGATAATTGTTATCAAGATGAAAATTAAAATGTAGAACTGTCAAGTATTTTGTGAGACTACGCCTACCTCCTCACTCCCGTGTACCGTGTGTTGTACAGCGCCGCTGACGTCAGTGGTCAGTGGTGTCGGGGAAACATTACTAGATGTGCGTAACTAGTCGACTCACAACAAAACTTTAAATATTAAGAACAAAAGAAAAGCCATACCTACTTGTTAAATAGAAATCAGTCAATTATCACTGCAATGGTAAACCATTGATCTTTAATAATTGATCTTGTACCATCCGAGCGGAGACCATTAATGCTGGAATACGACACGTGTAGTGTCGTGATGGTCATTGTGACACTATTCTAGCACCGTGTTATTTGGTTAACACATAATTCGATATTCGCTGGCTCTGGTCCACTTAGTTGGAAACCTACAATTAATTAATAAATAGGTACTGCAGCTATTGTTTTCGAGAAATAAAATGTTTTCTTCGTATCCTTACGAATTTAAGACAGCATGTACAGACAGCGTCAGAATTAAGTAACCCCCCCTGCATAGCACAATGCAGGTAAGAATCCGATTTTTAATTTTTTTTTACATACTCGTTCTGTTTTTATGTTATTTAAATAAAAATATAACTTATTTTCGACTTTTAAGACTCCTACGATTTACATATTTGAATTTAAACCTGCTTGTGTTATGCAGGGGGGGTTACTTAATTCTGACGCTGTCTGTACCTCCTCTTCCTTACCTGGTAACATTTGTTGTTGCCAGTCATTTTATCAGAAAATGTCTGTTTGATTTCAATAAGGCTGTATTGCTGTGGTTACGTGTTCCTCTGAAAAATGCAAGGCTGTAAGATTCCGGGCATAATGACAATACTCGATTCGCTACCATGAATAAAGAACAATGTGTATAAAATGGTTAAAAGCAAATCAAGTAATATTTTTTCATTATTAGATTAGATAGAGTTGTCCTTATAATGATAGTATTACGCAAGTCTTTCGTGAATATGTAATCAAAGGTAAGTACCTAAATGATCTGATAGGCAACTTCCGGTGGTGGTTCGATTCAAAGTAAATATAGAAAGCACACAGGATGAGGGCTCACCAACTTTTTGTACTTATTTGTATTTTTCAAAATTATTCATCTATTCTTACAGAAATAATAAATGACCTTAGCGTCCAGTGCGAGATTTATTTATCTTGATAGTTGAATTACAAATACTTACTTATTTGAATATAATAAACAAACTGGGGAAAACCAACAGATTACGAGAAAATTAAATACGAAATAGGACTGAACAGAGTATAGTAAATCCGTTTACGGATAGAAACCAGCACCCTTTCGATAAGCTAGATATACTCCCGCTGTGGTAAAGAGGCCGTCTTATCACCGCGTTTATCGATACACTGCGCAAGAAACCCAACACCTAGGTACATGTAGCCCGGAGTTAAATAAAGTTATACGCAGGTTTTATTGCGGTGTTACTGTTACCGTCATAGAAATAACGGCGAGAATCCAGTTATGGAAGCTGTTGGAGGGAATACGAGTTTGTTGGAGGAATTTCATTTAAATTCCGAACTCTAGCGTAGGCAAAAAAATCTAATGTGAAACTTTTGCAATTTTTTCATGAAAATTCGAATGGCAACCTTTATGTTTTTGTAATAATGAAGACTACCTACCAGCACACCGTGTTAGTGATTAGTTATGTGGCAGCTGATTTATTTTTATCCTGTGTCTACTCAATGCTGAGTGAAGGCTTCCAGAGTAAGTGCGTTATTATAGTACGTTTTTGCCCGCGGCTTTGCAAGTTCTACGAGGATTCCCTTAAGGCTAAAATAATCTTGTAATGTTATTTCGCCATCTCCATAATTATTTTCTTAAATTCTAGTCAATTCAAGATTGCTCGAACGCGCGACATTCAGGTCCGTACCCTTGAACCTTCACATCATTCACATCACTTCACATCTCATCTCATCTCATGAGATCGATCACGAGTCACTTGTTCGACGTCTGATTTTATCTGAGGGTATCTATTTTAGAGCTACTACAGCTGATGGTTCAGTAGATGTTGTCTTCATCAGCACATCCCTCTACCTCTGATCCTTCCTTCCTCTAACAAGGTGGTATTGCCATAATCACCACGCTTGGAAAGCGGATTAGTGATCACAGTAGGATGTGAGATGCTAAGAATACACAGAATTTGAAGTGTTTTGTAGTTTTTTAGATAAAACAATAAATTATTATCATGTTGTTTATTTTAAAGTACAAGCATGTTATATCTACCAACTCAACCAACTGTACAAATTAAGACGAACAGTTGAACAATGTAACAAATTCCAGGCGTTCCAAGAAACTTTTCTAGTTAACTACATTTGACAGGTCTACAGTTTACGGAGCACACGCGATGCGGCCGTGTTCAGACTATACCGACAAGTGTGTATACGGGCAACCTTATCAGTAACGAAATTTTCGTTCCAATTATAATTTTTGATATTTCGGTCTGACAAACTCTGGTTGAACGTTGTAGGTACCGCTGGAAAGATGGCGGCGGAAGCGGAGCTACGAGAGCTACAAGCAGGGGACTTCCGGAAATCTGTACTAGAAAACGGAATTTTCTCTTATTGGCCAAGACAAAGTTCGAGTCACAGTCGCTTAGGTTTCATTTGCTCCGCTCTCGCTGCGCGGCGACATGGCACCGATACTGACGTCCTTTCTAACGACATAAGTGCATTACTCGTGGATCATTAGATCTTCTTATAATTTATAAATATTTGGACGTAGTATAAATTGTATAAGTAGTAGTATTTAAAATCGTCGAATGTAGCACACACACATTGTCAGGGTAACATCGTGAGTTGTCCGTTTGTGAGCGCATTTTATGAGGTTGTTTGTTAGTTCATTTCTAGTCTGAAGTTTTGCCGAGCTGTGCCAATTTCAAATATTTAGCGAAATTTCTTGTTTTAAAGTCGTGTGTAAGTAAGTAAGTACCTACAGTAGAGTGTAGTCACACAAAACCTATGGTAGGTATAACACGTTCGCGTCTGGATGTTTGCACGAATCATCGAATGATCATAACAAAACTAAATAAATGTGACCTACCTACAACATTTGCGCATTTTGCGCTAAGTGTAAGGTATTGGGGGGCATTTATACATACTTTTTTCAAATACATTTTCTATTTAAAGTAGCAAAGGTCAAATTGTACCCACTAGGTACTTAGCTCTTAAGTTGAGAGGTCTCATAGCATGTTCACTAAGCATGTATATTTGATCGACAGTGAGCTTTAGTGCACCGTCGACTGTAGAACGGGAGCTTGAGGCAGTTTTGTGCCATACTAAAAGTACCTACCTGCAGGTTTAGTAAGAATAAAGTTATTCAACTTACGTAATTTGAAGACGGCATAATTATATGCGCTGGTATTTCTTACATGCCCCATATTCACTGATTTCCGGAGGAACAAGTGAAGTTAGTCCTAAGAATGGCCCGGCGGCTCCACAGTGGCGGTCTCTCGGCTGCCCCAGTCTTCCTGTGATCACCTCAGCATGTTCCTTAGCTTGCTAAAATGCTGAATATTACAGGTAAAACTACCAGTTTAAACAGCGTAAAGCGATGTTTTACTTCATTATCTTTTCAGAGGTATTTTATGGTGACTTTTTGTTGAATGTTGATAAACATTGACAAATTGTAAAAGAGGGTTCCATACCACTGAAATGTATTAAATTAAGTAAAAGAAATCAACTATTTTGATTTGGATTTTTATCCAAAAAAAATATTCTGACAATCAGTCCGCCATTTTAGCATTTCTGCTCAAGTGACATAGGCGCAGATCACAAGTCAGTAAACCCCTCGCCAGCAGATCACACATTACAGATTCAACACCTTTAAATATAATCAAAAACGTGCTGCCCGTCGCGAGGTCTGGCACTCGCTGTACGCTCGCCTGAATATTTCAGTGTTCAAAACCCTTACGTATGACAAAGTAGGTAGGTACATTTAAAAAAAAAATTCATGAAGGCGGAGAATTTACAATGAGAACAGTTTTCCAAGCTTTGTCAAAGATACAGAAGAAAAGACAAAGTAGAAGATGTTAACGATACCTCCACGCGTTCCCGAGAAAAGAAGGTTGACAGACGGACAGACAGACGGACAACAAACTGATCCTATAAAGGTCCTTTTTTCCTTTTAAGGTACGGAAACCTAAAACTATTAAGATAAGCAGATAGATATTTCTAAGTTTTGCAGATGGGATTGCAATCCTTTACCAGAATACCACCTACTCCACCGTGTCGTGCATTATACGATGCGGTCTCCGGCAATACATTCGAGAGTGCAGTCGTGTCGCAGGCACCCCGCGATGCAATCCGGCCGTGATGCATGGTCTTCTGTTAAAATTAGTTTATTATGTACCAACACTACGTGGGAACGAGGATTGCCAAGTGAGAGAAGGTCCGAACACTTAACTGGAATGGATGATGAAAAGTTGACGAAAGCGGCCCATTGCCGGTGCCAGTAGCACGCTCCGGGAACAGAAAGTAATGGCGTGTTAAGAGGGAAGATATTTAAGTACTGCTATCGGTTTAGTAGGTCGCATTCACTGCCATGCCTCTGCGCAGCGACCCGCAGGGGCGTGACAATGGAAGTGTTAACCAACCGTGGGGGAAAATGGGCAGTGGCCAGTAGTGATGATGGTGTGAATGGACCGGACTGAATTTTCACACCTATGTTGTACCCGCGAGGTGCGGTTTATGTTTTTCGAGTGTTTCTATGAGGTTGGTGGAAACTCTTTATTTCCGCCAAAGGGACTGAATCGATTTTGATAAATGAGGTAATAAAATAGGTACTCGTCTAGTACATAGTACATGCTACATTGTACGTCTTCGTCCACTCATTTGGTAAAAAAAATTGAAAAAGCGATGACCGAGTCGAGTTTTTTTTTAATAATATTCAATTAACAACTTGCTTCTATATTATTGCCTATAAAAATTCCATGAAAAGCTTCTGCTATCTCTCTCTCGCTCTCTCTCGCTCTCTCTCGCTCTCTCTCTCTAGCTCTCGCAAAACCGCAGGTAGATGCTAGTATAAAATAGAGGCAAATCCTGTCTTCCACAATTATCCATACCATCATAACATTTCATAGAAGGCAGAATTAATATTATGGATAAACAGAAGACCAGTGCTCCGAGGATTTTACTTTTATTTTAGAAACGTGATACTTTGTCGAAATAATGCGGATGGAAACATTCGCTGCCTGCCTGCGCGCCTATAGGTACCTACACGTCAATCTGTTGCCATTGTTGTTGAACAATGCGTACCTCACATGTTTCGGAGTAGATATCTCGCAGTTTTCTAAATAAGTGAAATAGAGTGCGTGTACATCGAGGAAGTCTCGGCTGACCAGTCCGCGGCGCGCCAGTCCATGAACTGTCTTTGTGGGTATATGTTCGTTTTTAGTGTGACAAAGTTGTATGAGATTAGATTTTATCTATCACAACTGAAATTTGAGAGACTTAGCGTAAATTTTCATCATAGTTGAATAGCGATATAGAGGTTGAAACAATGTTGTGCGAAAATGAGTTCGATCCTCAGTGGCGCAGTGGGTGAAGGTCCGCCTGCTACGCAGGAGGTTGCGGTTTCGATTCTCGCCTCGGAACAAATTTGTGTACGATCTGCTGAAATTTGTTTCGTTGGTCTGGGTGTTTTCTATGTATAATAAAAAAATTGGTTGTCTGTAAAGTCGGTTTACTGACGATAGTTGAACGTGACAACGTCTTAAGAAAATACTGATGGAATGGTAGCATTTTTCAAAAGAAAATTTTAATTTCATTTGTTTAATAGATTTGTATGTATTATAGAGAAGGAGGTAATTGGAAATCACAATGAAATTGATCAAGTTAGATTTATTTGTACGCATAAATACAATTATGTCATTTTTTTTTTACAATTTAATAGTTTTTACAACCATAAATGTGCGTTGAGCAATTGTTTTACAACTTTCGATTTTGAAGCAGTGATTATTGGCTGCACGAATGGCGTTGCTAAAGTAGATGCTACAGCATCTTGAACCTCCGTGGGTTCACTCATCGAAGGTAGTGGCTTATTCGTGACATCCTCTGGTTCGTCAGGCTTTTTTTCCATGGTGGGATTGTAAGCGGTTTTGCAAAATAAATCGTCGTTCGAAACAATAAAAAAAAAAATCATAAAATTCTTCATTCAGAAAATCATTTTAAATTAAAAAAATAAAAATACAACAAAATACTTGAATAAAATTTATTGTTTAAATTTCTACTCAATTGTTAAAATTTAAATTTTGATTTTATTATTTTAATAACATAATTAAATTTTTTCAATTAGTTACTTAATTATTTTTGCAAATTTAATTGTAATTTGTTATATGTATAAAAGTAATAATTTTAAATAATTCATTATAAGAATAAACAATGATTAAATTATTGTTTATAAATCTTACATTTAAAATTAAAAATTTGGAAACATTAAAATTTTCGTAAATCTAGTTTTTAAAAAGCCCTCCTCAATGTGTTTGTTAAAGGAGAAAATGTTCCCTTTGACGGATGGCTGGTCCAACCTGTCATTTCAGACACTTTGTTGTGATATGTGGAAGATTTAATATTTATGTTTAAATTTTTTTAAATCATAGCTACGATCGATAATTCGCTATGGCGCTTATTAGGGGAGGCCTATGTCCAACAGTGGACTAATATGGGCTGATGATGATGATGATGATGATCGAAAGAATCATTACCTTTATCGCTGTAATTATCGTTGCTATAAACAATTGACACCACATTCACTTTTCACTGCACTTGATACTCGATCAAAACATGTAAATGTACTATAGTATAGCAGCTGTCCACGCAGACGCATCGCTCACTCAAGTAGGAGAGAGACGGATGTCGAACGCTGCCGAACGCAAAGGCCGATTGTGCTTCTTTGTCGCTCGTTCCGCGCTCTCGCTTGCACTTCAAGCCTTACATGGAACGCCCCAGAGCGAGGTAACGCCGCATGAGTCATGTTTTTTCGTGCGTGCAGCCGGCTCTATCGAATTATAAGACGTTGTCACGTCAAAATATGTATCTATGTAGTGTATTGTATTAAGTATATCAGTTATCTAGTACCCATAACACAAGCTCTGCTTAGCTTGGGGCTGGTCAATGCTGTGTGAATTGTCTAGCATTATTTATTATTATTATTATTTATCCGCTCCCAGACCTTCAGGAAGGCCGTCTCTCCAACGCGTTCGTGGCCGACCTCGACCACTCGTATGTTTTAAGTCAAAAAAAAAGGAAATTTTATTTTATTGTATAATCTTTCTTAAACTTCACCGGACAGCTAAGAACCTACTGGTTTATTATTTAATACTATCTCTATTGTTTGTATCGGACGTACTTACTTCAGTAAACTAATGACCAGTGCCCATTCTCACGGACCTCGTCACTCAATCCACACACTTGTTCCACCCACGCCCACCACAACTCTACTACTCCGTGCTAAAATGTAATCTATGCCGAAGTTTACACTGCAACAGCACTAGCTACAAAACTCAAAAAAAAAACAAAACAAAAAACAAAACAAAACAAAACAAAAAACAAAACAATACAAAACAAAACTCGCGAATAGTTTTAACCCTGCTAACTTTAACACGACTGCTCCGATTTCAAACAACTCATCATTTCATCATTTGATGAAACCATAATTGAAATCGGTTTATCAAAAATCAAATACTAACACACGTTAAACTTATAATCTTCTTTTGGTAAATGGTTAAAAAACCATTAGGATAACCTTCGGGCTAATGCTTGCATAAAACATTACCAGAGGTTTCACTCGATGGAAAACCTTTTCCCTAAACACATATTACCAAAGAAAATTACCAAAATTAACATTCCTCAGCGATTCGTCCGAACAAACAGACAAGCCCTTCGTTCGATCTAATGGAATATGCCTTTACTACGAGCTTTCACACAGTTTTTACTAAGTCCTGAAGATTTTTTTATGAAGAGATTGTGCGGACACAATCTCTGAGAAAATGTATGATGGCAATTTCACCTTACCGAACCAAATGTGATGGAGCCGAGAATTTTGTGTGCATGTGAGCGTTCTTGTACACGTTGGAAGAATCCTTTACAAAATGATCAGAAATTTTGTTGGTTCAATCAGATTCCTTAGGCCAATGCATCCAATGTAGAACGCGCCTTGTACGGCTGTCCAATCAATGAGGATGGATATTTCGACGTAGGACCATTCACTTGTGGTCGGTGGTTCGTTTGCGTCAAAGTTAAGTGAACCTTCACTCGCTTAGATTGTAGAGGCTGTCAATTTCTCATCATATAGGTTTTAATCTCGACCAACATGTTGATGAGCTCTAAAAGATTTCTGATTGTTTATTTCTCTGTCCTTTGGTCATCACTCCCGTTTTATTGTACCTATTCTACAAAGACCCGAAGTCCTAGAACGTTTTTATTGTGGCTCGTGGTAGAGGTTCCATCCCTAGAATAAACACAGCCCAGTTATAAAAAGCTCTCATTCAGAATTCGTAGCCCGTAAATAGCTACGTTCCCTCGTTGGTACACTCACGGTTCACTCGGAGTTGTGTGGGAGACTCGTATCGCATGTCAGTGCGAACCGTAAGCGCTTCTGGTGATAATATAGGTACTTGTTTTACCCGACTGGGAAGGTAATTTCTTTTTATTTATTTTTAATTTTTTTGACGTATATCAAAAAATTAAGGTACCTGGCACTAACTAATGCATCACCGTATAAACTGAATTTTATAAACACACATACATACACATTATCCTCTCAGCTGTCAGGCCCTGCGCGCCGACATAACAAAATTCACCTTATAGGAGGCCTATACCTTGCAGTGTGTGTGACACAGGCTGCAGACGCACATGTCGGTCAGCGCCACCACGCGGCGGCGGCGGCGGCGCGCCCCTGTCAGTTGAAGAGGAAATAAGAATATTTGTGGTGAGACTCCACATTCTGTTTGGCTTTACAGCTTGGTGCTTATTATAACTCCGTGATGTCTACATAACGCAGTTCCAAGCTATGCTATTGTACTCGAATGTTCGAGAAGACTTGAATTTTTGTGAAAATGTTTATTTTCTTGTAATATAATGCCAAGCGGAAAATTGTACAAAGATGATTCAAACGGAACTGAGAGTTTTATGTTTTATAGATACCTTCTGTATGGAAATAGTCGCAACGTGCACGTTGATTCAAGCAGTTTATTTTTTTTGGAGAAAATCTGTTTATTTTTTAGCTCGCGCAAAGAGTCGCCTGTAAGATTAAACGAGCTACATATAATATGGGGGAAGGGGGACCTAAATAGATGATTCTCGCTAAATACAATCTATGAAACAATATTAACGCCGTTTTATGGTATTGAAACCTAAAAATAAAATAGGTACAAACATTATGTACAAACGTTTATTTATCGTCGTAAGACCGACATTTTCCATTACAATAACACTTTACCTGAACAGGTGATGCGATAACTAACAAACTGTATCACAGTGAATTTAGATACTGCTCAAAATTTACCATTATTTTACAAGTTCCAATTATTAACCAAATCATAACAAACTTCAGTTAACTCTTTCATTTATTTAGTAAAGGTCACTTTTTGCACAGTTTGTGTTGAGCCTTATTCACTTATTTTATTCTCGTTCAGTATTGAACAGCTAAACGCACACCTGACTGCATCGAATGCGCTGAAACGAACCAGCAAATGTAATTGTAAGAAATGAATTGTAATGACTCGTGCGCCCCCGCTCGGACAGTGTGCGCGGATACAACAGGATCACACAATCAAATGTGAAATGACATTTCTCTGTCTTCCTCTCGACGCATTCGGCTTGTAAAGGAGTTGAACAGGATATTTAGAACATAAACACAATATTTAATCAAAAGTGTCACGTCAAACATACTCAGTCATTATGGTTAGTTTGAAAGTAGCTTTCTGACGTCGTCTAAATGCGACATTTTATTAAATTTTATGCATGTACATAATATTAGCTGTGAATTTTTGATGGAATGAATTATACATATTTTATTCATTCGAATATTTCCCTTAGAATAGCAACGGATGATTCGCATGCGTCACACCACACAAAATATTTTTTTTAATTCCTACAGACTAAGTTAGATATTTATTTTCTTTTTCTATCTATTTATTTTTATTTACAATTTACACGGCAACCATTTATAAATATTACATAGTAAAGTTGTATTTGGCACAAAACTTTAGAGAAATTGAGCTGACAAAACTGTTGCCTTCCTAGTAGAAGATATTTTAAAGAATATTAATAAGGTCTAACATTCGATAAAAATATGGTATAAACCGCAAAATGTCCAAAAATTACATAAATTCGATGCAAAAAAAAAGTTTATTCAGATAAGATACGAACGAAGTAACAATTATAATTAAAAAATTTATACAGTTTACGACTAATATATTTAATTATATAAATTTAATAACTCCAAAGTATAAAACAATTTAAATTTAACATTATGTGACATAACATCGAAATTCAGTGCTTTATTCATACATTAATTGATTTGCTTAATATTAATTAAACTTCTCTTACCATGTTCTAATCGAAATCGATAATCGAAATCCAAACCGTGTGTATTCTAATCAATCGATCGTCCTTTCATTTTTATCCTGACACAAATCATACTCGAGAGTGTAAACGTTTGCTGTCAATTTGATAGTTAGTTTCTGTACAAATAGTAACGTCGCCATCAAGTATCGAGACAAAAAACGTCCTAAATTAGACACAGAGATTTTTTCTCGTTGGTGACGTCATACCAATAACCTCCACGATAATTGCCAAGGGGTGGCATTATTTTACAATCTACCTACCTATCTAAAACGACGAGGGATGTCAATTTCAGGAAACCAGAATGTTACCAGTACCTAGCAAACAAAAACAGTTATGGTATTTCTTGGAAATGATTTTTTTTGTTCTTACTGAATCTATCGTTTATTGGGAATGAGCAACGTTTTCATGGGTTTATTGTTTTAATAATTAAATTTTAGTGGCATATTAAATAGCATTTATTTTAACTCACAAAAAATTTGTAAATCAATTACAACAATTTACAATTTCATGCGGGTAGCTAGGACGCGGTCTCGCACAGATTGTAAAAGACCTTTGACAAAAGAGTCAAAAGTTGAAGGTCTACACACTTGCTGAACCTTTTGGACTGCATCTACAGTTTGCTATGGAAACATGAACTCTAAGTCGTAAATGACAGCAACAGCTATATGAGCACTAAAGCATTTTATGCGATAAATATATCGCAGGATTTTAATTCACATGCGCACCAAACAGATGGCTTGTCACTTTTTTTCTACAAAAATTGCATCGTCTCAAAATAGGTTTAAAACACAAATAACTGATTACTTATAAAAAATTAAAAAATCTGGTTTGCTTTCTGCTATTCAATTTGCGAGGCACCATGGCATAGTCTAAGGAGTTAACATGAACTTTCTTGTTTGCAATGAAGTATTATTAGTGAATCAACAACAGGTGTCTCAGCTGCAAATATAAATGTTTCTAAAATGTACATCCCTCGACATTCGTAACGGTACTTATCATAACTAACTGTCTACTTCACTCGAGACACTGTACCTACACAGTACGTACACACTGCACACAGCCATCATCAGTACATGTCCGGACACAGTCGGACACACACCTGCGAACAAACATTATACTTTAATAATTTAAACATTACTTTGCAGTACTTTAAGTCAGCATCGTCCCACTGCAGGGTGTGAGGGTACTCTATTCTCCTTTCACATCTAAAGGTCGGGGTAAGTATAATGTGGAGAAATCTTTTTCAAATAAGCCTAGCTGACTTTTAAGGAACCTTTATAAAAATGGCTATAATTTTTGTTTAATTACTATGGCAGGTTTGTCTGTAAATTATATAAAAAGCAGATTTATGAGATATTCGATTTGTTTTGAGTTTCGCATTCTAGGCACCGTAAGCACCGCAATCAATAAAATATTATCTCAGATGGAAACTGATCTTCGCTAAAGACTTACGTAATAAATAAGCATCTGTTTAACAAAATTAATTCCTCGGTGAGCTCGATTCAGAAAATCAAAGTGTTAATACAATTAGAAACGATTAGAACGACATTGTAACTCTAAAAATCAATCTGATTCAGCTCAATGTGTCAATACCGATTTACGCGGAGAGCGGATTGAATCCGGTAAATATTAGTGTTCCCTGAACCGTACTGTTCAATGTTCAATTCTGTTTAATGTCCCTGTTCACTGCGCATTCGATCGACGGAACGTCACTGGGGCGTTTTACAGCTAAGGACGTGTCTATACGAGACTAGTTT
Source organism: Eupithecia subumbrata (assembly GCA_949316285.1). Lineage (NCBI taxonomy): Eukaryota > Metazoa > Arthropoda > Insecta > Lepidoptera > Geometridae > Eupithecia > Eupithecia subumbrata. The sequence goes on from OX438638.1 coordinate 5,185,286, forward strand.
AGTTACAGGCTTCATTCAGTGCACTTAAATATGTTTCGATACCTTCAGCGAGAATGAATTCAAAGAAAAATTCACTTCATTTATTTATATAGAATAAGTAAATTACAGGTCAAAAAATATAAATATTATTATAAATTATCTTAAATTATTTATACAAAAAAAAAAATTATTAGAGATAATTGAAATTGCATTATTATTATTTATACAAATAAATCACAGGTACATTTGCAAGTACCTAGACCGAATTAGTTCGTGACTTTCAGGCTTTCAGGTTCTTTGTTTTAACTGAATCATATTTTGATCGAGTTTAAAATATGTAAGTTCCTACTTATTTTCATTTCATTTGTGTCTGTTTTCATCAGAATTTTGTTCTTTACATCCTACATCTAACGGCTGTTTTGTGATAGTCCCTCATTGGATGAATAGCAAAGTTTATTTGGTGAATAATTGTTTCCAACTCATTTAGATTTAGTAATAAAGCATTTGCCAATTCGAATTGGACCTTTATAGTTATAAAAGTCTGATTCGATCTGGAACAAATGCTTTGTAGCGATCAGTTACTCGCACTAAGCCTATAATTGATTACACAACGACAGATATAATAATTTAGTGTTTGCGAATGGGAATGCTCGATGGACGCTCTGTCTATTTGCGCAATTATCCGCGACGATGATTGGTCAATTAATAATGATTGTCATCATCGGCAGCCCGAGTGCAGCCTCTGTTGACAATCTAATGCAGCAGTAATATTATTCCTCACCATTAATTAAACCGATCATTACTATGTTTGAACAGCAGTATCGACAAAATAATCGTATTCCTTCTTATATCTGTTTAGCTTGGGGCTAGATGATGCTGAATTTTCCAGCATTATTTTTAATTCTATAAAATAAAGTTTCCGGCGCGTCTATCTGTGTGAAAGAATATTTTAAATTCTTTCTAGAGGAACCATTTAAAGGTCAGAACAAAGCTACATCCGTCGAAGCATACAATGAAAACTTAATGTATGTTCTAGAATGTGGTCCTTTATAAGGGGTTTCTTGATAAAACTTTAACGAGCGAAGGCAATTTTTTTGGTCTCAGTAAACAATTTTTATTAATGTAATTTTTCTGCTACTTTGTCGACAATACTTTATTTATTAAGAGCTCAAATAACTTCCCCATTATAACGACACCACTCCAACACGTAAAGTCGCGTGAAGGCGCGGTCGTCGGTTAGTTAATTGGCACAACTCAAATAGTTCCTCAACTTCCGGTCCCTTTGCCGAATCAGGAAACTACACTCAACGGCTTCACAAACTTATTCGGGGGCGTTTTAAATTCCACTCGTCAGAAACTCAATGTTTTCTGACCTTGTGACGGCAAAGTGATTTAACAAAAAATCCTGTGAGAAGTTGTAATAGGGCTTTTCTTGCAGTACCTACTATTTATTATTTGCTCACACACACACACATTTCCCTTTTCTGATAAGTACTGAATTCTAAGAAAACCGTAACTAAAACCAATAGCAATCTCACGGCTAGGGAGGTGTTGAAAGTTATTGTTGAGACAAACAATCTATACCCATGCATGTAGTCGAGCAGACGACGTAGGCAGCTTTGCTCTGTTTGCAGTAATAACAGGAATTGAACCGTGCTGTTATCGTGTCGAGATAGGGATAGGTAGGGCAGCTCCCTGTATGTACTTGTACGTAGTTATGCATCAGTTGTCTACGTCATCATCATCAGCCTATGCTAGCCCACAGCTGGGTGTAGCTCTCCCCCTATGTGTGTCATAGAACAATGTCTTTTGTCGAATTCAGCATCTGCCACTAGTTTTTCAGCCACAGATCGTTATGTCACCTGGTTGGTATCATACACTACGTTTACCTAGTCGTGGTCTCCAATCAACAACGGGTACCCTACCAACGTTTGTCGGTTTTGCAGACATGGATTGACTTTCTTCAAAGTACAACAACAAACAAACAAAATAAAATAGAACTTAAGGGTCCGGCGACGGATGAATTTCCCATACAAACGTAGTACCAAAATGATTTGTTGTTTGAGAATATTTTCACCATGGTTTGCTATTATTTGTATTAGAAAAGTATTTATTTAGGTTCCTGCCACAATCTTTGATTTGTTGTTTGAGAATATTTTCACCATGGTTTGCTATTATTTGTATTAGAATAGTATTTATTTAGGTTCCTGCCACAATCTTTTTTCAAAATACTTATCTACACAAAAACTAAGAATATATTCATTCTTTAATGTAAAATTGCGATTCGATTTAATTTCATTTCAGAAAGGTATTTTGAAAAAAAATGTGTCAGGAACCTAGATAAATACTATTTTAATACAAATAATAGCAGACCATGGCGGAAATATGCTCAAATTACAAATCATTTTGGTATTACGTTTGTATAGGAAATTCATCCGTCGCCGGACCCTTAAGAAAGCCAGCTGTAAGAATCTACACTATTCTCTGAGAATGGAATCTAGTCTATAATAAAGAATTCAAAATTGGAAAAGAAAGGATATTTCATTTCAAATTCCATAAGTACTAGAATAAACCTTTCCAATATGATTTAAGTACCGCACGTTTTTGAATTTTAGGTGATTTATCTTTTTGGCAGCGAGCCAATGCGAGCCGAGATATTTTGACAGATACATGACGTCACGGCAGCGGCGCCACTTCTGCTCCCGTCAAGCATGCGTTGCGGTTTACTGAACTGCGGGTAGCTTTACAAGGTGAAGTTACAACATTTTTATTGCAGAGGTCGCATTGATTGGATGCGCCAGGTATATTGATATAGCTAGCCATGAGTCTTTATTCAAGATTGGCTTCTGTCATCATTTGTCCAATGTGGTCCATGTACACTCTGTCTATTTTCTACACTCACTTAAGATTTTACTTTTCCCATTAACCAATAAGGAGATGGTTTTTACAGAAAATTTAACAGTTATACTCAAGACCTGGATAGAATAGAAGTCTTTGCCCTACAGGGGGACACTTCAGGGTAAAATAATATAAATATTGGAAATAATATGCCATAAAATTGTTAATGAAGTCTACCTGAAGCTGTAAACATAGAGAGATGCGGCGAGCGCGCGATCACCAGACTGGCGTTGGCCACCTGGATGTACGGCGGCCACGTCGGCTGCGTGGCCTCGCAGCGGAGGCCTATGAGGCCCTTGTTGGCCCCCACCCGGACGCGGAGGGCGCGCCAGCTGGTGCGGAGGCCGTGCTCGTCGGCGGAGGACACGCGTGTGTTGTTCACTAGCCATGGTTCTGTCTGACGAGATAATAACGTTGAATCCATTCGAAAGTAATCCGGCACCAATTAATTCAATAGAACAAAAACGTACATAATAAGACTAAAACTCTCACTAGCTCTATCAATTGAAGACATGAGTGGATGAAGGTGTTATGCAACAAAAACAAAAAATGGAGAAAAACAGCATTAAAGGTTTTTTAGTTGTAGAAATGACAGTGTTTGAGTTATGATGCTTAGATTCACAAAAATTATAGGTAATTATGTATTTAATCATATAATAATGCTATTTAAAAAAATATATGTATATAAGTGGGTTATATAGACAAACAAACGTACATAACACCTTCATTCACAAACATGTTAGTCGTGTAAATAAAACACGAATAGTGTATGAACGTGTTTAATACAGTAAAAGTTCACTTAAAATTAAAATACAATCATTTTTTTAGTATATCTTCGTAGAAATAACGATATTCCGCCTTCACAAATTTCAGCTGTTCCTTAATATTATCTTTTTTCTCCGTTTTTATAGTGCCATAGTTCTTTGTTACCCGTTCTATAATAAAATCATCTGGTCTGGAGTTTCTCTTTAGTATATCCACTTTTTTAAAGGGTGTCATCACATCATAAGTCTCTTTAAATAGATACGAACCAAATTCTTCCACACGTATCCAACGAATACCATCTCTGAAATTGACTTTGTCCTTATTAACATCTTTTTTTCTATTTACCAGATTCAGTTTTTCTTGCAAGCAGCTGATTTTCCTGAAATGTCCAGTCATATTAATAACTTGATTTAATCTTGACGCCTTACAAATTATTTCACGATATTGATCGGGTACAAGCACCGTTTCGTGTTTGCGGAGTACTTTTTCGATTCTCCCGAAATCTCGGTCTGAATCAAGATACGAGTGTCCAACTTCTGGAAATTTATGGTCTATTGTCTTGAAGTAACCTTTCAATATCATATATTGGTACAAGCAAATCATGTTAAAGTTTTTATTTTGTCCAGCACATGAATCTGACCATATGACAATGTTATCTTTTCTTTGGTTGCCAGTGTTGCATTCTATCTCAACAAACCGTAACAGAGAACTGGCAATCTCGACACTTCCACGATCAGCAATATCTTCTGTCCACGTACAAAAAAATGCTCCTTCTTTGGATTTGGTGACTACGTGAATTCCAAAATTATAGAACCATATTTGTCGCAAATAGAAAGCTTTTGACGTGGGGATTTTCGGAAGAGGCATTGTTTGTTGTAAATCTATGGTAATAAAGGCAACTTCGTTACATTGCTTGGCATTTTCTCTGTCACATCTCATAGCTTCAACAGCGGCGTGATGATTTTCTTTATGTTCTTCTGTAGACTCTTCTGCGTCGCAAGTGGAGCAAGTATCACTTCTCGGGTAGCCAAACGATAAGTTAAATTCAGTAACAAAAATGTTATTGTATGTGCTTTTTTGGATCTTGAATTTATCTGGCAAATTTTCAGCGTTACAACCCTCAATATAAAGGTTATACATTTTTGTCAAATTCAACAACGGTGATAGATAAAGTTTATATGCATTGTTGTTGCGGGAGTAATGGGACTGGTCTGCAGGGAAACTAGAAATGTGATTCTTTATCTTCTCACGCACTTCAGAGTCCATTTTATGTGGTCTGTTAGAATGTCTTCCTCTTTGATCTGGGGCTGGGGCTGATGCTCCACTTTTAATCTTTTCTTTAATAATGTCCACTTTCTTTCGCCCAATCTGGTATAGAGCACAAAGTCCAAGCTTGCAGACTTCTTGTGTAGTACCGTCCTGAGTAACAAAATATTTGTAGGTAGTCGTTTTATGTTTTATAGATCCTTTTCTCTGTCTTGCGATCGGTTTACTTACTAAGCTTTTAAATAGTAGTGCATTTTTCCCGTTAACATCTAGTAAGTAAAAATCATTCAAAATTCGCTTTCTTTGATCTAGTGAAAAATTTTCTGAACATTTTAATCTGCATTTTTCGTGGCACAACACACCTTCTTTAATATTTTTTTTAGGAACCATTGAGTTTTTGTACGATAAGTACTCTTCTCCTTTTTGTCTAGCTAATGCTGCTGCTTTTTTTTTCCATTGCTCAGGGTTTCTACGGCGCTTTTTAGAGTTATGCTCTTTAGGCGGGAATACCTTTTGCTTTCTTTTTATTCGATAATTTTGTTGCAAACCACTTGTAGATGGTTCAGTACCAGTGTTTTCATTTATTATCATAGGAGTATCAGTGGTAGACGTACCTACGTCTTGCACATTTTGCGTATGTTCATCGTCATTAGTGTCAATTGACGTATTATCCACTTCACAAGTATAACTACCAGGGTTTGGATGATAATCATCGTCAGTATCCGGAGAAAAGTCGTCGTTCTCCTGAACAGGAGATTCATTTTCTACATAATCGTAATTCTCAGTAGTTGCTACATTTTGGAGTGTAGTATAAGATCTCTGTGTGTATGGATTATTGTCATCTTCAGATGGTTCTATAATATCTGAACTGTGGTCGCTGTGTAAAGTGGCTTCAGAGACAAATGAATATTCTGCATCAGTGGTCATATTAATATAGTCCATAGTGGTTCCGTGATTTATGTCTAAAATGGTTGGACTGGCTGATGAATTCGCATTAGAGATTATATTGTTCGTAGTTGTATCCAGACTTTCATTTAAAGCCTGAGCGCTTGAGCATTGAGGACGATTATCTGAAAAAAAGACCAGAAAAAATTTAAACCTTCTTTGTACGCATTAACTTTGAATTAACGTGATTCGACTCACTACTCGGTCTACATACCAAATTTCCAAATCCAAATTCGTTCAGCAGCTAAGATATAAAGATGTATCAAACAAATACTTCTGATATAGGTACATTCTTAACTCCACATTAGTGAATTATCATTGGTATCCTTTTAAAAGATTGATGGTCAAGGAATAAAATTAAATTAAAATTAAATTGACGCGGAGATCCTGATGCTATTGACTACAAGCTGAATATCTTAGAGACGGCTATTTCTATTTCTACCAAACATGCTAACAACCTTCACGACAAACAAGCCTTTATATTTAAAAAAAAATCGGATCGGATCAAATCGGATTGTCCGTTTGGAAGCTACGGTCCCACAGACACGTAAAAGTTATAAAGGTCGGTGTATATCTACAGAAATTGAGCGTGTCAGACACGTGTCGTGGAATATTATTCTGTACAGTGTGTACTTATATTATTATACATTATACACGTATTTATATATATCGTAACACGGGCGCGCAGACGCCGACAGACATGTTAATACAAACTGACCGAACGGCACGTGTCTGACGGGCTCAATGTCTGTAGATATAAACCGAACTACCTACATAATAATTTCAAATCAAAACACTTACCAATTTCTTCATATATGTTGAGGTTATTTTCTTTATTCTCTTGAACACTTAAGTTTTTAACGTCATTTTCACTTTGTTTCAATAAAGCATCTACCATTTTCTTTGCTCGAGACATTTTTATCAAAAATTTTTAGCAAAATCATTCAGAAAACTATTTTAATTATTTTTTTAACCAGGACCGACCGATAATTTTGCAGGAAAACTTTCGTAAATAAACAAATTGAAACATGAATGAAGGTGTTATGAACACAACATGATACTTTCATTCAAATCAGAAAACCGTTTTGCCAAGTTTTGTAAGTAAAATCCCGGATGAAGGAGCTATGTACGCACATAACACTTTCTTCCAAGACCGGCCGTTAATATTTGAATGAAAACTTTCATACACAAGCAAGTTCAAACATGAATGAAGGTGTTATGAACACAACATGACACTTTCATCCATATCAAAAAACTGTTTTGTCAATTTTGGTAAGTTAAATCACGGATGAAGGAGCTATGTACGCACATAACACTTTCTTCCATTACATGGTTTTGTGATGTATTATTGAAGACGAGTGACAAGTGCCCTTAACACGTTCTTCCACGATGAAATTTAGTGTTTTGTGTACATAGACCCTTCATCCATTCTTTTTCTCATTGTTTACGCCTAAAAGTAAGAAATCTGAATATGCCAGTACTTTCGTAGTGACATAACTCCTTCATTCATGAAAAAAACCGAAAATTCAAAAAATGCGACATAACACCTTCATCCACTCGTGTCTTCAATTGTAGTTCTAACAGAACTAGTGGGACTCAAACAAACAACTAAGCGAATTCACACATCTACAGTATCAAGTGACAATCATAACGCATGGAACTGAACTACGGGGAGATGTCTGAGTTGGCAACCCACTTTAGAAAGTAAGTTAGTTATCAGTCCGATAGCGAAGTTAGTTCAGAAATAGGTTCACTATAATATTGGACGAGGACTATAATATTGCAACACTATAATACACTATAATATTGGTGAGTTGCAAAAATTTTCAATCAATAAATTCAAAACAATTAATTAATAAATAAATAAATAATGCTGGACAATTCACACAGCATTATCTAGCCCCAAGCTAAGCAGAGCTTGTGTTTTGGGTACTAGATAACTGATATACTTAATACAATACACTACATAGATAGATATTTTTTTTAATAATATAGAAAACACCCAGACCAATTGTCAAACATATCCTTTGTAAAAATAAAAAGGCTTACTACAAAATATCAGATTATCTAGAGGACAAAAAAGCTTAGGACGAGTTTTGCTCCAGCTCGAAAAATAACAACTAACAGGCTAAAGGTTTCTTCGTCGCTTCTTTGCTTTAGTCTACATACCGAAGCGACAGAAATCAAATATATCACTTTATTTCTGTGTCAGTGTTTAGTTTCATAATTTGACCTCTTCTAAGTGTACATTAATTGTATTTATGGAAATAAAGAGTTTGCATACCTGAGACAAAGTAAGTCTATTCTACCAGTTTGTAGACCTAGTTGCAACGCTTCAAATCAGATTGTTTAGATTTGAGAATAGTGCTAACGCTGAAGAGACTTCTAAATAATAATCAAAAATGTTTTGAAAATTGAGTGCTCAAATTTTACCAAAATAAGTTTTAGGACCATTGTATATATAGCTCAGTGTACTCTGCAATATGCATTATTATACTTTGACACTAACATCTTCGACACATGGCTTATACAATTTCAATATGGCTCATTTATGATATATTTCCAATAAGAATGACTTCGGCTTTGATTGTTTAATTATTTTCGTTTGTTTCATTTGAGAAGCCCAATCGAGCCACCAAGGCTCGCCATAACCCAGTCAACATCTGGATGAGCTGTAACGTTTCTATTGGTATCCCTCACCCTCTCCGGCTTGTCGTCTATGAACCACATGATGTTGGCGGGCGGCATGGCAGGCGAGGTGGTGCAGTTGAGCAGCACCTCCTCGCCGAGCTGCACGCTGCTGGGGACGCCGAGGATCACCGGCGACTCCTTTAGCACCACTGCGGACAAATAATGGATGCTGAGGAGAGGTTGAATGGGGGATTGCTTGACAGTTTCTGAAGTTAGAAACATAACATTTTATGCCAGACTACTCAAATACCTTAAACATCTACTCATTCACATATATATTACTTTTTTACATAGTAAAGCTGTACGCACAATTATCCAAATTTCAAACCAAATGCATAGTTGAAGTTAGAAGAATTCTGACGGCTCGCTCAACACGGCTCGTTAGATCCAAGGTTTGCGTGGGCAGAAGCAAACGGGCAGCTTTCGTGACGGCACAGACGGGTGTACGATAGTACTTAGAAATTCGTTGCCGCCGCTGGGCCTTTTTTGTAATAGAAGGCTTTCTATTACAAAACAGGCAAAAATACGTAGCTCGTCCCACTGCGCACCCAAAATAATAAAACTAAAATTCTCCAGGCAGAGAGTGTTCAGATCTTACCTGCAACAATTAGGTTCTTAGTCTGCTTGACGACCGCGAACCGGGGCCCCTCGGTGGAGACCTCGCAGGAGAAGGAGACCCTCGTGTTGTAGGTCCTGGGCAGCATGACTCCGATGGTGCAGCTGCGCTGGTCGCAGGCGTCGCGCACCACGCCGGCCCCGTCCGTCCCGTCGAACGTGCGGGTGGTCGGCTGGGGAGGAACACACTCTGATGCTATTCTAAAAGAGCCGCAGCTTCCTTCTGTGTATTATTCAATATAGAGTATTGAATAATACACAGAAAGGAGCTGCTGCTGCGATCACCAACCAGCCTGTCAAGCGAGGTGACCAAGCGGTGGTACCTACTTACACATATTTTAAGAAAGAATGTTAACCGTACTATTAGTAACTTTGTTACCAATAAATAATCTGAATTAGTAGTGTCGGTGCTGGGCCGGCGTGTATCTGCAGCTCTCATGCAGTAGGTACTGTACTGACCTGCTGGGCCGGCGTGTACCTGCAGCTCTCATGCAGTAGGTACTGTACTGACCTGCTGGGCCGGCGTGTATCTGCAGCTCTCATGCAGTAGGTACTGTACTGACCTGCTGGGCCGGCGTGTATCTGCAGCTCTCATGCAGTAGGTACTGTACTGACCTGCTGGGCCGGCGTGTATCTGCAGCTCTCATGCAGTAGGTACTGTACTGACCTGCTGGGCCGGCGTGTATCTGCAGCTCTCATGCAGTAGGTACTGTACTGACCTGCTGGGCCGGCGTGTATCTGCAGCTCTCATGCAGTAGGTACTGTACTGACCTGCTGGGCCGGCGTGTATCTGCAGCTCTCATGCAGTAGGTACTGTACTGACCTGATGGGCCGGCGTGTATCTGCAGCTCTCATGCAGTAGGTACTGTACTGACCTGCTGGGCCGGCGTGTATCTGCAGCTCTCATGCAGTAGGTACTGTACTGACCTGCTGGGCCGGCGTGTATCTGCAGCTCTCATGCAGTAGGTACTGTACTGACCTGCTGGGCCGGCGTGTACCGGAAGATCTCGTCCTTGCCGCGGTACCACTTGACGGAGTGCAGCGCGGGGTCACCCGGCGCGCTCTCGTAGTGGCAGGCCAGCGAGGCCTCGCGCCGCGGGTCGCCGTAGCCGGGGACCGACAGCTGCGTGATGTTGTGCGCCGCAGCCAGCACTGGAACAACCAGATCGCTCTCATTAGTACGAGTATCTACATCAACTCCAATCCACCTTAAAGACGGAAACGCGTCGTGACGCATCATGACGCGCCAGTAGCATATAGGTTTCATACATTTTAGTATGGTTAGAGTCATATTTGTAGGTCGTGCCGTGTCGTGACGCGTTCTATCGTGGCGCCGCGCTGACTGCTCGTCACCGATTGCACCAGATCGGTGGTGGGGGTTATGACGCGACACGACACAACAGACAAAATGTTTCTATACCGTGTGGATGTGGCGCATCATTATGTATACAACGCGATCAACTAGCGGACGCTTGTTAGCAGCGAATTTCTGATAAATGACTGACGAGTTTATTGAATTTGCACGCAGTTTAAATAGATGATGATGATAGTAGATTGGTTAAATGCTCTAAGTAATAGATATAAATAAATAATAATCCATGCCAGAACAGCTCCGTTGTAAGTAATCAGTTAGAATCTGATATCACTTCTGACATTAGTAATATTGAAATCGTTCCAGCTGACATTATGATCCTACTTAAAAAGTTAGATGCGTCAAAAGCACCTGGACCTGATAACATATCTAGGTTTAAAGAATATTTATTTTCTCAAAAAGAAATACATTTCACTTATCTGAGAAAACATCTTAAAGTTAAGTATATTAAATAAGACTTCGAGCAGTCAAACAAATTTTTGGTACCTGCCTAATAAGTAAGTATACAGTTTAAGTTATTATAATAGTAAGTTACATACATAAGTTGTTCAAAAGTATTAAAATTGAGTCTCTAATACAAAACAAAGAATTCCTAGATTTAGTGAGATTGAGATATCAAAACATTTTTACACTACCCGCAAAATCCTGCATATTTATTAACTCCCCGGTCATTGCGTAGTCGTTCGGCATTATCATGTCACAGTGAAAGCAAAGACAGTTAGGCAATGTGTTATTTGAGTAAGGATATATCATTAAGTATGTGTTTTTTTAATTTAAGTTTGAAGTTGCTGAACGATTCCGCATTTTTCACCTCTTTGGGAAGACTATTATAAATTTTTACTCCCTGGAAATTTAGCGCTCGTTTGCCGAATTCAGTTCGCACGCTTGGAAGAAGTATGTGGTCTTTTTTGCGAGTGTTTCTTGTATGTATCTGATGGACTTTTATGAACGTTATATTAGTGTGTATTGATTTATTTAAAATTTTTCTAATGAGTGTGCAAATACTGTAAGTATAAAGTTGTTTTATGTTCATAAGTTTGGTTTGTTGATAAACATTGATTGTGGGTGTTAAGTAGTCTAAATGAAATAACATTTTAATAATTTTGTTTTGAGAGACTTGTAGGGTTTTTAGGATCGTTTTAAGGGCACTGCCCCAAATTTCGATTAGATACAGGAGATGCGGTTTCACCAAAGAATTGTAAATTGTATGTCGAATGTGAAGGGGAAGACAGTGAACTACATTTCGTAGCGATCCTTGTAAAGACGTGAGTTTAGACCTGATATGATCAATTTGTGTGTGCCAGTTAAGGTGGGTGTCAAGTCTTAGACCTAAGTATTTTTCGTGTTGTTTTTGCTGCAGTGTCTGTCCGTCAATTGACGGTGGCCTATGGTCTGTAATTATTTTGTTTCTAGATTTAAAAATGACATAGCATGTTTTATCCGTGTTAATTGTGAGTAGTTTGCTTTGGAACCAAACAAATAGTTTGTTTAAGTCCTCTTGTATATCTTCTAAATTTCTTATCAGATGTGCCTCTACTTTATCCTATCCTATATCACTTTTGTTCAGAAGGTCTCTTTCAACAAATACTGTCCCCAAAATATAGAAATCCGCATTCAGCACCCCAGTCCATAAGAAAGGGTCTAAAACAGAGGTTTCTCATTACAGACCTATCTCTAAACTTTGCATTATTGCTAAAGTCTTTGAAAGAATTATTTACAATCAAGTTTATTCTGCTCTTAAAAGTACGTTTAGTCCCTTTCAGCATGGGTTCTTGCGAGGTAAATCAACAGTTTCAAATCTTATACTCCTAAATGATTATATCACTCAGGCTATGGATAATGGTCATCAAGTCGATGTAATATACACCGACTATAGTAAAGCGTTCGATAGAATAGATCATTTCACGTTGTTAAATAAGCTTTCTCAGTCAGGTATAAGAGGTGATTTGCTAAGATGGTTTGCATCGTATATTGATAATCGATCACAGGCAGTCGTTCTCAATAACTACATCTCTAGTTGGGTTCCTGTTCCAAGTGGGGTCCCTCAGGGGTCTCTGCTGGGACCCCTACTTTTTACATTATATGTTAGGGATATCGACTCATGCTTCAAATCATCAAATCTGCTATGTTTTGCCGACGATATGAAGATATTCTCCACTATAACATCTAATCTTGACATCGTTGCTCTTCAGTCAGATCTCTCCCGTCTTGAAGACTGTTGCCTATTAAATAAGCTTGAACTAAATCCCAGTAAATGTTTCGCTACTACTTTTACTCGTAAGCCTCGGGCTATTCCGACGGACTATGCTCTGGCAGGGCAGCTACTTACTAAAGCTTCTGGTATGTGATCTCGGAGTCTACCATGACTCAAAACTACTCTTTGACATTCACATTGACAACATAATTAGTAAGGCTTCGAGATCACTGGGATTTGTCATGCGAATCTCTAAGAGTTTTACCAATGTCAAAACTTTTAAACTTCTATATTGCACGTTTGTAAGGAGTCATCTAGAATACGCGTCTCAGATATGGAACCCGCGTTACCAGAAGTACATAGATCGTATCGAAAGTATTCAGAGGCTGTTCTTAAGATACCTGTGTTTTAGAGTAAAGATCCCTTACAAATCTTTTACCTATGATGAACTCTGCAAGAGGTTCCATTTCTTGCCACTCAAAAACAGACGGCTTATAGCTGATTATCTTTATATTCTTAAGATTATCAACAATGATGTTGATTGTCCAGAACTTCTTAGCAAATTAGACTTCAATGTACCTCGTAAGCAGCTTAGACACAACCCCCTACTACATGTCCAACATGTTGGAACTAATTATAGACAAAATTCATTTGTAGTGCGAGCGAGTAGAACAATCAATGATTTCAGCAGGACGCTGAGCATTGACCCTTTCAATACCAGCATCCACAGGGCAAGGCGATGCATGACTCTTAACTTCTTTTGCACATGATGTAGTTTTACGCTTACTTGTTTTTTTTGTTATTAATTTAATTGGTATAACTTTATTGCTTCCTTATGTAGTTACGCAATTTAGGACGGAAAAATTTTAGTGTTCACACTTAAGTAGTTTATTATAATTCTATTAGCGAATGCCTATTATTAGCTTTCTGTATCTATTTTAATTTATATTGTATTTAGTTAAGCTGATGGCAATCCGAATTAAATAAATAAATAAATAAATAAATAAACAACTATAAATCAATTTCAAATCCTCGGAATACCGACATCTAGTTAAAATTCGAGTCTCATGTAGTTTGATGACACGTGGATGACAAGACGAATGAAAGGAAACATACGTAGTATCTCTACCTAGTCTGTGAAGGAAACCTAAGATGAAGCAGCCCACGGCCGAGCACGCACTGCGATTATACGCACACGTTCTTCTTGTATTTATTATTTATGCAAGCTAATTTGTACAAACAACTACATAAAAACGAAATAAATATGAATAATACCAATTCGAAAAACACAAAGAAAACAGTATGCGAACAGTACGCTCTAAAATTTTGCACTGATTCATAGATTCATAGACAAATTTCATCTTCTTCTTTTTTATTGGCCAGCTTTTTAGTATTCCATTAGGTAGAATAATAATTATCCTTTGACCCTGTCAGAAGTTGTTCAAACAAACATAGAGTCTAACCCGATGAAAAAAGGTTTACAATCGTTCGGGTGAGCCGAGTCGCCGGCGGCTCGGCGCGTGTGAGGGCATTTTCCTTTCAATGTCTAGCCAAGCCGCCGCCCGGCGGCTTCGCGACAGTTTAGGAGAAAATAATAAAATACCAACTCGTGACGCTGAAACGCTGAGACAAGATATTGCAATTGTTCTCCGAAAGTCAAAGCTACCGAAGTCGAATACCACCCCAGAAGAGCAGACAGCGCTTAAAATGCTTCGAGCGAATGCCGATATACTGGTGCTCAAAGCCGATAAGGGTAACGCCACTGTGGTGATGAACACGTGCGATTATGACGACAAAATGCGAGTTTTGTTGAGTGACGATAAGGTGTACAAACCAGTGACGTACAATCCCACTGCAAGAGTAACGAAGCGTATCAGATCTCTTATCTCAGACCTGAGGGACCTGTTTACGGAAGATATGTATGACCGTCTTCACAAACCTAAAATAGTGCAGCCACCGAAGCTATATGGTCTACCAAAGGTGCACAAAACTGATGTACCCTTGCGCCCCATTGTGAGTCAAATTGACTCACCTACGTATGACCTGGCGAAACATGTCGCTTCGGTGCTACAGCCTCTGGTAGGAAAGACGTCATCTTATGTGAAGGACTCTCGTCACTTTGTGGAGATCATCAAGACCTGTAACGTCCAACCAGACGACCTTCTGGTGAGTTTTGACGTGGAGTCACTCTTCACAAAGGTCCCGCTTCAGGATTGTCTTGAAGTAGTGAGACAAAAACTTAAGGACAATGAACTCCCAGACCAGTATGCCGTTTTACTTGAACACTGTTTGGACGGAAACTTCTTTTTATACCGTGGGCAGCACTACCTCCAGATCGACGGGGTGGCCATGGGTAGCCCAGTAGCCCCGGTTTTGGCCAACATCTGGATGGAACATTTTGAGAGTAAGCTGGATTTTACCGCCAACGGTGTAAAACTGTGGAAGCGCTACGTCGATGACGTTTTCTGCATCATGAAAGGAAGTGAACAGGAAGTACTGCAACTGGTGTTGACACTGAACTCCATACACCCGAACATCCGGTTCACACACGAGTTGGAGAAAAACAGGACCTTAGCCTTTCTTGATGTCAGAGTGACAGTGAGACCAGATGGTTCCTTAGCGCACAGTGTTTATAGAAAACCAACTCACACAGACAGGTATTTGAACGCCGCATCACATCATCATCCGCACCACTTGCAGTCCGTTGTGTCATCACTTACAAACAGAGCTAACGCTCTGTGTGACCCTGAACATCTGGAGGATGAACTCAGACATGTTCAGAAGGTTCTCAAACAGAACGGCTATGTAAGTCCAAGACACACAAAGCGGAGAAGCCAAAGAACGCCTGAGGTCAGCAGACAACCCATCTTTTTGCCGTATGTGAAAGGGGTGGCGGATAAAATTGAAAATATCCTGAAAAAGTTTTCAATAAAATCGGTTCTCACCCCCCACACAAAAGTTTCTCAGCAACTACGAACACCAAAAGATGTCATACCTCTACAAATGCCAGGCGTCTACAAGGTTGACTGTAGCTGTGGCCGCTCATACATAGGGCAAACTAAACGAACCATTGCCGAAAGGGTGAAAGAGCACATAGCAGCGGTCAAAAATAGGCAAACATACAAGTCGGCGATAGCGGAACACCTGCTAGACTCAGGAAGCAACCACTGGATTGAGCTACATGACCCAAAAGTTCTATCCCGTGAACGCCACTATTACAAAAGGATGGTTCGAGAGGCGATTGAGATCAAGAAACACCCGAATTTTAACCGTGAAGATGGTTTTCGTCTCTCTTCCTCGTGGAATCCTGTGATTAATATGTGTGTGCGTCGTAATCCGACTGTACTGCAATCGGATACGGTCAGTGTAGTGTGTCGTAGTGTGAACTTGGACATTCCTGATTCTGAAGACGAATTGAGGGTAGTCGTGGATACTGCCGTCAATTCTCGGCTGTAACTCCGAGTACATCCAGTCGCCCCGTGACCACGATCGCTGTAACGCGGTAGAAACGTAGGGGATATAAAAACAAAAGGTACGCGATAAATACCCGATTAAACCATTAACTAAGTTTAGGAGAATCATGGTAGTAGTCATAAAACCTATTGTAAGAAAGGCAAGCGGGGTTTCAGTTATTTATTATTATTAAGTACAAGAGCGTAGGTATGTATATGAGATTTAGTTCGGGTGAGGCAGGCATACGATTGGTTTCTGGTTTCCAAAAAGTTTAATGAGAACGCTTAAGGCTTCGTGTTCCGTACTTGAGAAAGTAAGCACAATTTAATAAAAGTAAAGTACCTATATAAAAACAATTTATTCCATAATCTTGTAAGCATATAACAATAATCGTGCATATTAATTATTTAGTAAAAATAATAATAGTGTAGTAGGTAGAGTTAGATTCCACAAATGCTTGTGCTATTTTAGGTGTTTTTATAACTATTGTTTGAATTTGGAAACGACTTTTCTCGGTGTTATGATAATGTTTCACAGGATAATAGATAATAGTGATTCTGTTGGCTCGAAAATCTAAACTAAATAGGTACTCTAAAATTGTTGCCGTACGTTTTTTCCCGATCGTAAGAAAAATGAGACGGCAACAATCTATCTCCTTGTTAAAGTTTACTATACTATACGATGAATAAAATTAACCGTTCAGTTAACCAATTAATGGATCACTTTGTTGTCCGTCTGTCTGTCTGTCCGTCTGTAATAATAATAATAATAATAATAATAAATGTTTATTCACAAAAGGTAGGTTTACAAAGTTGGTACTTATAGACTATTTTAATTAATATCCTGACATATCTTTGTAGTACAAACATACTTGTGTTAAACCTATCATGGTCAAAGATAGTGACACCTCGCTCTAACTAAGTTTACATTAAACTTGTATTTAGACGCGAGGGCTCAAACCTCTGGCTACTTTTAAGTTCACAGATGCCTGAAACTAGAATTTTTACAGCGAATTAAGAAGAACTAGGTATATAATACTTGTGCAACCCTAACTATTACGTACCTATATTACCTATACTTTAAGTAAGCTAAAAATTATATAAACTTAACACAGCTAAAGTAGAAAAAATATATAACAGAGATAGCTGAAAATATAAATACATAAATACATATAGCCCAAATTTAAGATTGAATATCTAACAAGTGCTCTACCTGAGAGTAGTCAAGGTTTTGTAAGTAGCGTGTAAGAAAACGTTTACATTCTAGGTGAGTTTTAAGTGAGTTTTCTGTCTGTCAACCTCCTTTTCTCAGGAACGCGTGGAGGTATGGAGTTGAAATTAACAAATACTCAAGTCCGTAACCCCTTGAAGCCTCAATATAAATAAAACATTCATTAGGTACCTACATAAAAAAGTTAGAAATAGGTACGCACAAGTCAAATTGCAACGAAACCTGTTGTGCGTAGACCACGCATGAAGACGCCATTAGTGGCTTTTTATTCGTGAAAAGTACCAGCGAATATGAGGCTTCATAGAAGTTCTTGTACGTTGCTGAAGGCAAATATAATTTTCTATTTAAATGTAAGTTTTATGATTCCGAATTCGCGTTTTGTTCGAGATATCCAGACACCAGCTCGATATTGAATATCCGTAACTGCTTTGTGCCGAGTCTCACGATATTAGATCTATGCGATATAAATTTACAGATTCCGCCTTGCTTTGGAAAAACTTTGTCTGTGGACATTTTCCATCATTCTTATAAAAATTCGTCAACTTTAGGCGATACGTGATATTATATCAGGGCCCCTTTATAATATGTATAACACAAGCAAACTCACGACTCTCACCTTTTACAATACAAGTAAGATAGATTTTCACGCCACACCGCCGCCGTCACGTCGTCACGCCTTGAATTTTACCTTTACAGAAAATCTTAAGAAATGTAGCTACAAAAATCTTGCTACAATGAGGCTATTCTTGAGCTCCGATAGTTGTCAAAGCAGTGCATTTGATGAAAATCTATGAAATTTTTTCCGAACTTTCAATTCTCGACGATCTCCGTGGCGCAGCGGGCGAAGGTCCGCCTGCGACGCAGGAGGTTGCGGGTTCGATTCCCACCTCGGGACAAAATTGTGTACGATCTGCAGAAATTTGTTCCGTTGGTCTGGGTGATTTCTATGTCTAATAAAAAATATCTATTTATGTAGTGTTTTGTATTAAGTATAACAGTTATCTAGTACCCATAACACAAGCTCTGCTTAGCTTGGGGCTAGATAATGCTGAGTGAATTGTCCAGCATTATTTATTTATTTATTTTATTTATTTTAATAATTTCCATGTTCTTGTTGGATTTTGGTACCAGCGTCACAGACGTTAGATCATGCATGGCATGTGTATTTTCTGTGAAAACTTCTAGGCACATGAATTAACTTAGCTACTAGAATCCTGAAACGGTTGAAATAGAATAAAAGCAATCAGGTACAGATGAGGCCTCACTCCAAGCATTTTACCATAACTTTAAATGCCTTGCACGGTCTCCAACTTTTCCTTGTACAAAGCGTAAAACATTGTTTTTTTAATATGAAAAACAAGTTAACGATACGGAAAAGTATTGCAACATCGCTGAAACTTTGCCAAGGTGCATTCAATTTATGTAAATTCAATGCTAAGGTCTATAGTTAAACTCAATAGAACTTTATACTTAACTTAACTTTTAACTATTTTTTTTTTTACTTTTTTTTTTACTTTTTTTTTCGTAGCATAATTCAAATTTCATTATAATGGCGATTATGACAAACGCCTCGAAGGTTTGCCAATTATATTTTCTCATTTAAAACTCTATCTGGAATACTTAAGGCTCACAGCATCAGGGTTTCTTTGCCCCATGCCATGAATATTGTAAGCAAAGGTTCTGATGTGGAAAAGTTTGTAAGTTATTATTTATTTATTAACATGTTTGAAAGTGGGTTATAATTTAAGTTTCTTTTCCTCGCATACTTAAATGTTTAACGTGTTAAAGTTGTTAGGATAGTAAAAGTTGGAATAAATGTGCAAATTATTTTAATAACTTTCCTTTGGTTTGTCATTTAACTTTGCGAGGGGTTTTCTTGGGAACAGTGCCTTGTAAATGGTTTTTTTGTTGTTTTTATTACGCGAACGGGGCACTCACCTACCCCTCGTAGCTATGGGGTATGGATAGTCGACGCAGAAATGATACCCAGATAGGTCCCTTGCCGAAAAATCCTCTATATAACCAGGCGGTGAAACTAACCACTGAGTATAGGCCTTCTCTTTATCGTACCCCTTGCGGGCTTGTGTTATCCGGATTAACTGATTCCCACCCACCCTCACTATGTAGTCAGAGTCACAATGTAAAAAACCAAGCTTATGAATATGGCATGCAAGTATTCATACTTAAGTAGGTTAGATAACTCACGTGTCAGATGAATAGAAATGCATAACACTATTGTATTACAAAAATACCGACATACTTATACAAATATACACCTGCGAGGTCTAAAGAAAATAAAGCACTTTGAGTTTTGTGTTTTGAAAGTCGCGGGCAAAAGCTTGGAAATTAATTTCCATGTCCATTCCATGAGAGAATTTTTACAAGGGCTGTACTTTTTTTACCGCCCATGCAGCAGTTTTCACCAAAAGGTTATGGTGAATTAGTGTTGAGTTAAAATGGTTAAAATGGTGGTTATGGTGAAAAAGGTTATGTAGGTATTGATTGTCAAAATAAACGTTCGTCGATTTGATCTGAACTCTCAGTTGACATTCGCCGTAGCAACATAATCAATAACGTTCCCAGAGTCGAGGCCGGGCGTCCTCAAGGGCGGCAGCCTATCTGTCTCGAGAAAGGGTTTCCGTCTACCCGATGGCCCCGTTGTTAGGGTCACAAAGGCTTGCAGGAGTTTCGAATGGCATTACGTCTTATACGAGTCCTTCAAGACGAGAGTGAATAGGTGTCTTCTAGTCTAGACCTTCGTGAAACATCTCCGGTCATATCGTGATATCGTCACTTACTATCAAGTGAGATTGTGATCGAACGAAGAGATATCAAGGTAGGTAGTTAAAATAAGATTAATCCTGGATTTTATTCATGTTTCTAACTAGTAGAGTCTTCCAAATCTATCATCAGAAGTGGGATAATTAAGGAGTCTATAGCAAAAGGTCTTAGTTGCGACATTACACCGCATTCTTTTCGCGTGACTGGGATACGAGAGGGTAGTTTGCAGGGTTTTGCTAAAATTAAAGTACAGTTCGATTTCAAGATTTATGTATTCATTTATGTATTTTTGTTGTTAGGGATACTGATTGCAATTATATGATCTCATTATAGGCAGAGACTGTGTTCGCTACCCTGATATAGAAATAGTAACAGATTGTCAAGGTAGAAGAAGAAGGTCTAGTATAAATAAATAATAAATAAATATAAATAAAAAAAGATGACGAAATGGGCTACAATTATTTCAATGGGAGATACCAAAGTAAATTAAATCGACATCGTTTGGTGAAATAGTATAATGATGTTATGAGATGAATTGTATGAATATATAAGTATCCGCGTTGTATAAATGTTCAAAATAATTAAAATGGATTTGAGTTGACAGAAAGAACTTTTCAATATCCCAATATTTACTTAGTTTCTTGGCTACTTTTCTTTTCTTGCCAGTTATTTATTTAAAAGCATCTGGCAGTCGGAATCCTATCTGCTTACAGTTCTGAAGAAAGTTTTTGTTTCGAAATACTTTATGAAATAATTTCGTTTATCTTTTTTTATTTCGTTTATTTGCATTACAAGAGGCTGATGCTGTACCGAGAGGAAATCTTTGAATAGTAGAAAGTTGTTTGGTGGAAATTGTAGACTTTGAAAGGGGAAATATTGCCATCTACACACTACGATATTAGTATGTTGAAGACCTTTTATAGAGGTACAACAATCCTCTGTTATTCCTACGGCTCATAGCTATAGCATATAGCTTTGCTATATTATATCTTATACAATACACAGAAATACTTTTGCGAAGCCCATTGTAGTGTTGAGTAATAAACCCGGCGCGAAGGGCCAAAACATGACGTTCTATTCACACCAGACGATCTTATTGCGAAGATATGGAAATGCCAGAGAAAAAGCTAATTTATTACTATGAAAGATAAAACTGAAAATGTAAATGAGGGTGCGCAGATGGGCCGAGACAATCTGGAGGCGCGGGATTTGGAATCCCGTTTGCTTTGGATGTCGTCGGGATGAAAGATTTTTTCTGCTCAATTCGGAGATAAACGAGAGTTTTATAATTCGGATAGGGCACGACAGACACAGATGTAATGTGTTTAGGAAACAATTTAATCAACTGTTTCTGAATTAATGAAAATGTCGAACGCAGGACTATCCCTGCGTCCTTTTTGGATCTTTTAACTTCAATTTATTTGTTCCCACATTTTTATCAGGTTTGCAAATATTTAAAATATCTAAGCACTTTTGAATTTTCATTAACTTATATGAAGGCCTTCTTTCAATTTAACTGAACTATTCTAGAAAAAAGCAAAATTCAAATGATTCAGAGACGCATTGTGTGACCAATCTGTGACCGAAAACAATCATGGCATAAACATAATACTGCACAAATGCGGGCATGATCCAAGTGGCTGAATATGAAACATAAACATCTAGAAAACACAAAAGCTTTGAAGGTTTTTTATTTTCGTGGAATCTCTGATGGATGATTCAAAATTCCCCTTCAAAATGCTTACTTACTTGTATATATTCTAACTAGTACCTTACGGAAAATCATTTGGATAAATTTCCTACATTACTGCAAACTGTAGAGGTAAGAGTTACCGGTCAAGAGTGAGTTAAACTTGTACGTGTAGGGCTTAAAACCCAACTAA
The DNA here is from genome assembly GCA_949316285.1 of Eupithecia subumbrata. Lineage (NCBI taxonomy): Eukaryota > Metazoa > Arthropoda > Insecta > Lepidoptera > Geometridae > Eupithecia > Eupithecia subumbrata. The sequence goes on from OX438638.1 coordinate 5,207,358, forward strand.
AGTTGGGTTTTAAAATACCTAATAACGAGTTTTGCGTTAAGACTGACTTCATCCAAAAACAATCCTCAATCTAAGTTTGGGAACGGGAATGTGTTTAAAGTTAGAATTATTTAGAGTGTTGAGTTTTGGCACCTACATTATGTATGATATGAACGTCCAAGGAACCATAACTAAAACGAGTACAATGTACTTGTTTGTGGGAGGCACGTGCAGCGGTGGACGTGTGCACTGGGGAGGAGGAGGATATTGTCATGTGACTTTCACAAGTATCTACCTAACACGTAGGGAATCGGTACTGTATATCTAGGGATAATAGGCATGTAAAAAAAATAAAAAATTAATGCTGGACAATTCACACAGCATTATCTAGCCCCAAGCTAAGCAGAGCTTGTGTTATGGGTAGGTACTAGATAACTGATATACATAATACAATACACTAAATAGATATATATTTTTTATTATACATAGAAAACACCCAGGCCAACGGAACAAATTTCTGCAGATCGTACACAAATTTGTTCCGAGGCGGGAATCGAACCCGCAACCTCCTGCGTCGCAGGCGGACCTTTGCCCGCTGCGCCACGGAGATCGTCTATGTGTAGGTCTTATGACCATAACTTTACTTAAGCCAAGGAGAACGACTAATACCTTTACTACACCTAATCCGTAGACCGTATAATATAAGTGCTCCCTCGGGCACAATACACATCAGACTGATGTATTTGAGAACAACATTAACTAGCCCCACTCCGTCCACTCGCGCGCACTCACTGCTGGGTGCAGGCCTCCTCCTCTCCAGGCTCTCGACATTATCTTTTGAAATACTACTTCTACTACTCTGCCTGCGACTTGGCTTACGTGGTGCTTTTATAAAACACAGCATAGGTGATTCGAGGCACCTATTTACAGACTCTAAAAAAATACCTCTACGTTATGTTGAGCTCTTGAAGCAAGAAAATCACTTTGCATTTAATATTATGGGTTTTTAACCAAGCAATCGTATTCTCTGCCCAACTTTAATTCGCTAGCATATTAATCCTGGGATTTCAACACTAAAAATGTAATGTACAGCCTCGTTTGCAGCCCTTTACGGCTAATGTGAGATCGTTACCGCCGCCTGCCTGCCAGCCCCGATCTGATAGGTTACCCCGACGCGAAGGGCGATAAGAAGAAAGGCTCATACCTACTCTGCAGAGATTATATCTTCTGAGATCTCCTAAGATAAAAATCTACATAAAACGTTAGTCGTAGGTACTAAAAGCTTTTACAGGGAAAAGATGAAGATAATTTATTCGTAAAAGCATTTACAATAATATTTAGGTATGGCTTTAATGGATTGATCGTCATCGGTACAAAAAGTTTGAGAAAAAGACACGCGAAGAACACGAAAAGGACATTTTTCCAAGGTTAGGCAAAGATCCACGATAAATTTACCAGCTAACTTAAAATTATGTAGCCAATAATAGATTAGTAGGTATCAGGTTGACAAAACTGCATACTTGCCTTTGCCAGAACTCACAAATGTCAGAGTGTAGCGACACCCAGTAACACGAGCGGTGATTGGATAAGTGGCTGTGCGGCGCTCATGTAGGTCAGTCTGTTGGTCAGTCGGAGGAACCGCGGACACATGGCCGTTTTCGGAGCCATTTCGTGAACTAAGAAAATAACTATCAGACAGGTTGAGCTGAAAATAGTCGGCAAAGATCCACGATAAAGTTACCAGCTAACTTAAAATTATGTAGCCAATAATAGATTAGTAGGTATCAGGTTGACAAAACTGCATACTTGCCTTTGCCAGAACTCACAAATGTCAGAGTGTAGCGACACCCAGTAATACGAGCGGTGATTGGATAAGTGGCTGTGCGGCGCTCATGTAGGTCAGTCTGTTGGTCAGTCGGAGGAACCGCGGACACATGGCCGTTTTCGGAGCCATTTCGTGAACTAAGAAAAGAACTATCAGACAGGTTGAGCTGAAAATAGTCGGCACAGGTAAAATTCTGTGAGCCAGGTTTTGGGGTGTGGGAAAATGATCAAAAATCTGACGTTTGTTAAATTTTATCCAACTACGGGAGGAAGGAAAGATGACTTACATTTAATTTTAGTGATTAATTTTAGGGATAGTTTAAGTTTGGCGTAGGGCAATTTTATTTATTGAGTTCAGTGTGATGACTTTTATTATTATTACACGATAAGTTTCACATAAAAAAACTCCAAAATTTCGTTTTGTACCCATCTCAACCTTCTGGGAATCCACCACCAACCGTCGGGTAAAAATATACAAAACACCAATATTGCTACAATCAACATCAAGCCGGATATAAAACAAAGATAATAAACACGACCACAAGAGGGTTCGGATATTGGCTGGATCTAACGAGGCTCGTAGAAGTCATGTTCAATGTATCGGATACCTTTTCCGATTGGGTTACCTTTGTGACCTCACTCACGAAATGTGGAGAACGAAACTGATCAAAATTAATCAAAAAGTGGTCCTATTATACGATATGTTCTTCTACGTGAAGAGTAGTTTATATTTCAGTGCGTTTACATTACACAGCTTTATTTATTTTTTACAACGTGTGCATAACTTGTTGAAGCCTTTCTATCTGAATCTATCATGATTGTGTCAACATTTCCGAACCGAAAGTTATCACTGGACCATTCATAAAAAATATCCTTAATATTAATGTATAAAACGATAAAATATGTTCATGTCGACCGAGGATATTGTTTTGAGTTCGGGGTTGAAACTCCTGTGAGCCCTGTAGGTTTGTAAATTATTTTCAAATAAGGAACAATTTTAATCCCACTCAGGGTTTGTCCTTATGGTTGAACGTTTTATTAATATCCTACCCAATGTTGTATTGACAAGGTTAAAGATTTACGTTTTCTTTTGTATGAAGATATTAGCATACCTACGCTTGATAAATATTTTTTTAATTTATAATTTATTTACAAGCTCCCTTCCGCTGATACCCCCCAATGTTTGTAATGGGCATCGAGGAATGAAATTTCAAGTATTTGCAAAAAGCCAAAGCATAGAACGCTTGTTATGGACTGAAGATTTTTTTTTTGTTCAAGCTCAAATAACGACCACTATGTAAATTGAAAATGATAATTTGTTATACGACTAAATACGTCTTCTTGTATTCATATTTATAAGTACCTACTCGAGAAACCGTATAATAAATCTTCAATCATTCCTTTCATTCAAAACCACGAGATAAAATTCTGAGATATTTTTATTACCATGCGAACGAACGAATACCAAATCATAATCACTCACCCACAAAAAGTCCGAAAACAAGCAACACAGTCATAATTAACAACTTCCCATGGTACAATCAAATCACAGCACGATCCATCACTTCACAATCCGAGCAATCCTGCAGCTCGCGGGAGACGTCTGCTCCGTCCGACGTCTGGCTCGCGACTGGCGCAGCATCCCTCTTACTCCCACCCCCTGTTATCATGATCCCGTAATTAGATAACTGTCATTGCTTTTGTCTGTGTTTTTTGACGTTTGGCGGAAGTGGAGTAGATGCATAACTAGAAGATAAGATATAAGATTTGACGACCTCAGTGGTGCAGCGGGCGAGAGTCCGCCTGCGACGCAAGAGGTTGCGGGTTCGATTCCCGCCTCGGAACAAATTTGTGTACGATCTGCAGAAATTTGTTCCGTTGGTCTGGGTGTTTTCTATGTATCATAAAAAAAATCTATCTATGTAAATAATGTATTAAATATATCAGTTATCTAGTACCCATAACTTAAGCTTTGAGTAGCTTACTTTGGGGCTAGATGATGCTGTGTGGATTGTCCAGCATTATTTATTATTATTTATTTATTTATTTAAGATAACAACCGTGTTCATGTGCTTAATGTACTACTATACTATGAGAAAACAAAAACTGCAGTATTAAGTAGGTATATTTTACGGATAATTAAATAAAATGTACATTATTCATACCGGCTAAAGTTTTATCGAGGATTATCCCAATAAACTTTTGTTGTATTAAAATAAAAAACAATAAAGAACAGCTTCAAATTCAATTAGAATTTTAGGTTTCCAGTGTGGTGTGGGGTTAGTGGGGATTTGCCATTCGTAGTGATTCGTCATCGCAAAAAAAGTAGTGGTAATTTCCCATCGCACAAAATATTTTAATATTCTTAGTGGTGATTTGCCATCATTTTCTTTTATACGTGCACTACTGTATCTTAATGTATACTCAAGAACAAGATACTGGAGACAAGATACCAACATGTTTTCACGAAAAATTGAACCCTTCGAAAAGAGATGACCTTTTCTTAGGATTATTGAGATTCCTTTGAACAATGAAACTGCTTTCCTCTCACTAGACCGCTTTCATTGTTCCGAGCATTCCAGCTCCGATTTGTATACCGACTGCGTCACAAGGCCAGATAGTTTCCTTCTACATTTATTTTTAACAATCCTTTTCTAAGATTTGTGAACTCGGAGTAATCTGCAGTAGCCTACTTCTTCGGGGCTTGTTTATTACTACAATTCAAAGCTTTGTGGAGACTATCAGTTGTTATAAATGTACTCGGGGTCAGCAGAACTCTCATCCGATAATGCCTGGCGTGATTGAGCCCTTTATCAGGGGGTTTCATTCACAAAGAGAATGGAGCTATCAATTGTTTGTGATTTCACCGAATCATTGTTGGGCGATGGTAACATACTGTACTACCCCGTAGTTGACGTCAGTATAATATGTTATCAAAATTAGCCCATTCATAGAGCTCTGGATAATTTACAAGTACCAACGCGAACATGGTCCCCATTAAGCTCAAAGCCAGTTCATTAAAAGCCGTCTATCTCTAGTGGTTTAGTTCATTCAGTCTGTCACATGTACCTACGAGCGTGGTGCTGGGAAAAACAAGGGTATTATATTGTAGCCGCATTCTGAATATAGCTTTATGCATGCTCAAAATATGAGGCATGGAGCTATAAAGTATGGATTTGGTTTAGGTAACAAAAAAGATGGATAGTTTTCAAGCTACCGATTTTAAGTTTTCTCATAATGGGACAAGGAACCACAGAGCTTAGAGAAGGTTTTAGGTACGAAACTGAAGACGGGTCATAACCAAAGTTTTTAAGTTACCACAAGATAGGGTCGTAATTGTTCTAAGAAACTCACTCGAGAAAAAGTCTGTTTTCTGATGCTACGAGTCTCGCAGCAGGAAATTCGTGGACTTTACAATGTGCTACGAATATTCTAATTCTACGGGAGTGCTTCCATTGTAGTCAGATTATAAGCCGAGGTGTGTAGCGTAGGTAGATACTCATTGTCTGACAAGATCTAGTACTAGTTAGTTGTCTAACTACGGGGCTGCCTCACTGTTGTAATGAAACGAATGTGGCCGTACATTTTAAAGAAAATTGTAGTTTGCTGTTGGAAATTTATGACAATGAACACAATTTAATGATTTAACACCCAGCAAGCGAATATTACGGTAAAATTAAAATCCCCGGTGAAACTTACTTGAAACATCATCTTAACAAATAGCTGCACTGATTTTCTTTAAAATAAACAAAGTTTTCGATCACGTTTGCAGATTTCTCAGGTTTCCTGATGTAATTATAACATGCTCGCCTCGTTCGTAGCTCCGCGTCGGCGCCATATTTCAAATTGTGCATACATACGTATATCTCGACCATTAATTACAGCGAGTGCTGGATACTGTGCAATTACACTCGACGTACTGCAACTTATTTATTTCCTAGCAATAAATTTGATAAATTTTTTCCCTCGATAGAACAGAGACGGGGTGAGAGGTTGTTCGTGTGAGCTATGATGGTATTCATCAGTTCTGTATCCGAGTTTCCAAGACGAAAAATAGTCTAGTTTTTTTTTAGAAAAAATTAAATAGTAAAAGGTGTGAGACAGTGGTACAACGGAGATTTTAAATAAAATATTAGTTCATTATTTTAACTGACTGAAGATATTTTTATATATTATATATGATAATTTTTTATTGTTATAGGTAACGAAAGAGATAAAACACAGTGTATAAATAAGTCTTTGACTCAAATCTACTTATTTGAGTCATATATTTAAACAAACTTCAACGTTAAAACATTATTCTCGAGAAACTCTCACCTTCTCACGTGAAATTTTGAGAAAAGTTTAATGAATATAATTCGATTAAAAGTTAGGAGTTGATAGTAAGTTCTAGCGTGTGCCTACCTACTTGTTGTTAGTTATATAGTTAACAGTTATACTCAGGACTTAAATTCATTATCGTTGTTATTTATTGAGAGTACGTACGAGTAGAGAGGTTGAATGCAGCAGGAACCCTATTGAAAGGTAGCGGCGAGCGCACGGGGGGATAAATAACGTAGGGGATGGATCTAGGTAGGGGCTGAAGGGGCTCCTTCGTAAAATATGACCTTGTATTCCATTTCAATTATAACCAACTTATTTCATTCGCATCGTCCGTGTGATCTGTTTACCTTAGAGTAGGCCATACACCTTGCCGTGTGGTGCTGGTTTAGAATTTGCACCACCCCAACTCTTCCCGCGAGTGTCGTAAGAGGCGACTAAGTTATATCCACCGGGGGCGGGCAGCAGCGCTCCCTACAGGATATTTCTACCACCGAACTGCGATCCCCAACCCGCATGCCCAGCGTGGGGATTATGGACATTATTGACATAGTAGTCACGCTCACACGCACTTAGGTAAAGTTAGCAAAACTGAACTATATCCGTAACGCATATAACTGGGTATGTGTAAAATAGACTTCAATTAATAATCGTTAATAAGCTCATAAACATTGCGATCGTTGTTTCGCTAACGTATAATCAACATCGACTCGTGCTTCGGTCAGATTCGCGAACACGAAACGTGCTCATGCTCACTAATATTAATCATTTGCTATCCAGAGTCTATTTATTTAGGATTTTAAAACATGAACTAATAATTTATTGGTAACTGGTAAATAAAATTATGATATTTGGAATATAGCAGCAGTTTAACAGACTGTTTTGACTGGTTGTCCTTACATTTGAATTTATTCACTTTGAACATGTTTGCCGACCTTAGTGGCGCAGCGGGCAAAGGTCCGTCTAAGAGTCAGAAGGTTGCTGGTTTGATTCCTGTCGTAGTACAAATTTGGTTTGATGGATGATGCATGTTATTTTAATTACATATACATACAATACAGGTACTTTACTTTTATCTAGTCATGTTAACTACCTATACAAATGTATATTTTCGTTTACTTCCGTAAATTATATTTTTCCCGTCCCTTTTATTTTATTCCCAGGGCCTAGTCCTCAATCCGTCCCCCGCCCCCCGCTTGGACGTGCCAATAATTGAATCCGGTTTTTTTGCACTTTTGAACCTCACTGATTGGTTTTTGAGTGGAGTTGCCGGGCTCCTCCACTAAACACAGGCAAAACAATATGGCGGGAAATTTACCGGAAACAAACTTTTAGTTTACGGCGCGCGGGCGCGGGGCAGCGGGGAGGTTCAGCTTTTCATGCGGGATGCACGTCGTAGTAAGATGCATTTAGGTCATATCCACTGAAGCGCCCCTGTTACATTCGTTGCGAAAAAAAAATCCGGTTGAACGCCCCAGCAACATTTGTTGTAAATTCTACCGCGTGAGGCAAAACTTTTTTGTGGCTAAGTTCACCCTAATGGAATGACTCTGGGGTCATGGCATATTCCTCTAGTACCGGTTCCGTTGGTAGAATGGAAAAAACGGAAGGTGCCAATGCAAAACTTTCAACGACGAATGAAAAAAATCATTTCGGTGTCGTCATTGAAACGAGCAGTGGTGCAAGTATATATTTTGGAAAATATAAATATTTGGAATATGTTTCATTCATAGTGTCGTTTATCAAATTAATCCTAATGAATAATGCTTTCGGATTAAACGCGAATATCATAAAACCTTAGTTCCATGCGACGTCCAATTGACCTCACAAAATAGATAGGTAGTAATTTTGCGGTCAACAATTTTTACTACTACTTTATCACGTTTAGGCATTTATTTGAGCCCATATGATTATATCTAGAACTTATGTCTATGGCGTTAATTTCACATTTTTTGTTATATTTTCTTTGAGCGTAGCTGTAGTTAGCGAGATATAACTATGTAAGTGGAAAACCTCGCGGGTTTGCTTGTCAAAGTAGACCTTACTCACTGGATATCCTTGGTAAAAAACTAGAATTACATAAAATTCAACATTTTTTTCTTCAGTTCCATAATTGTGAAAGCACTATGCAAAAAATAATATAGATTAAAAAAATTATAAAAATAGACTGTTCGGCACATAATTTGGTCGAGATCTTAGGAACCCTGCGGTCTATAGAAAAGGTTTTGTAGTTTTATAAGCAAAAACATATTTTTTGCGCTTACGCCGCCGTTCCAACAAAAACAAAGATTGAAGAAACATCTCAGAATTTAATTACGACGTGTTCTTGACACATGCTATTATTCAGGATTACTCCAGTAATCTTTATAAGAAGTAAGAACTTATTTAAAGCCGGATTTCAGAACTCTGTAATTAAGAGGCGCGAATTTATAAAACCGCAACTTGTTACGTAAGTTCTTCAATATAATCAAGATTTTCGTTTGAACAGGACCTCACATAATGGAAAGTGACGATTTGTATAAAGTTGTATCACGAAGGTCTGGAAGACCTAATTATTTTATTTTTTATTTATTTATTTTATTTTACAATTTTAGGGAAACTAACAGCTAGGTAATATATAATATAATATATAATATAATAGCTAGGTAATCACTTAATCACTCTTTGTTTGAAGATATCCAGGTTGTAATTGGCCGGAAAATTTGCTTTAGCAAGTGGGATTAGTATTAGAATTTGTGCCATAAAACTTAAAAACCATTGTAAATAAAAAAAAATTACGTACAAAAATACAAAATTTTAGTTATTTCAAAATAATCTAATTAGGTAAATTTGCTTGCAAGGGCTTGAAGAGTTAATGTTTTTGTAATAGCGACATCTGTTCTTCAGTCAGATAGAACCTCATCAGTCGGAGGTTCTAGTCTTTACACAAAGTCTAAATAGTCATCACTGAAATGCATAGATGGCGCTGATAGCGAGCCTTCCTGTTTTCTCGCCGGAGCCACAGATTGTAAACGAGTATTAGTTCTAATAAATACAATACTTGATTGAAGCATTACATACACATGCATATACTTTTGAAATAACAAGTCAATAAGTCTAGTGAACTTTTAATATCATTGATTCTGAACTAAAACAACATGGTAATGTAACATTCCTTGCAAGGAAGCCAATTTTCCCTCTCCGTTCTTGTGAGGGAAAATAGCTCGATCAAAACACAGGGCTTTTTTTGTTAATTAATAAAAAATACTAGTTCTTTGTAAACACAGAACGGCGTCGGTCGGCCTTAGAACAAACGTTTGTACGATCTGCAAATAGTTGTTCTGGGTATGGGTATTTTCTATGTATGATAAAAAATATTTATTTATGTACATAGGTAATGTATTCTATGTTATCTAGTACTTAACACAAGCTCTGCTTAACTTGGAGCTAGATGGTGCTGTGTAGATAGTCCAGCATTATTTATTATTTATTATACCTACGTCAAATTAAACAGCTTCAAATATAAACAACCTCCGACGTAGACCGCAGATAAGTCAAGTATTCACGACGCATCGCGCGCCCTCGTCACGTAACTCCGTAACTCACGTGAAACTCGCGTGTTACGGTAGGCTGTGGCTGTGGCCCCTCGGCCGGAGGATCGGAATTACCGTTATTGTCTTGTAAAATACGAATGCTGGTTTTCGGTACGTGATCGGGATCGAATGTATTTAAAGGTGATTTTTTTTCAGGGCCACTGAGGGGAGGTCTGAAAACGTGAGCGTTTTCGAAAAGTCATTAACACAAAAACGAAGAAAAAAATCTTCGAAAACCACTTTTCCAGAATAACTAATATTTTTTTTGGTTTACTTAGTGTAGAACTTATTTTTTTCATAATCGAGCACGTAACTCCCTGAAAAAACTCATAGGTATAATGGGTATAGAATGTAAGACAAAGTTATAAAGTAGAATATTTTCAATTGTTGAGAAGAACAGAAAAGTTTCTAAAAGAAACCTTTCCCTACTCTAGGAAGTGAAGCAAACGTGTGGAAGAATGTGCAAATTATGTATGTGCCGAGTCTACATGTTGTAATGGTCTCGTGTCACTATACTCGATACCATGCTATTTACTAAACCGACCCTAAAATAGTTTTTTACAAACAAATTACAGGTATATTAAGTAGTAGTTACCTACCCTAGCTAACGGTTTGCGGAAATGACTCAATCAAATATAATACTTACTTCAAAAACTTTATTTAGTTTTTTAAAAAGTAAGGACCGTAACTTATAAAGTAAAGTAAAGTAAAGTAAAAAAATTTATTTGACACAAGTAAACATAGTACATTAATTTAAATGATTCCATAGACTCCCGAACTAGTATAAACTGTATTTCAGGAGTCAGTGGCTTCTCCCAAGTAAAATACATTTTGTGTCCTTAAAAAAGATGTAAAGTTAATAAAGTATATACCTAGTTAATAATGTTAAGAAAGCATAAAGTTCTTATGGACAATTACTTCACGTTAATACACAAGATAACAAAGATAATAGAATAGAGAGGAATGGTCTATCTCTTCTTCTCACTTCCGATCTCTATTATTCAATGATTCTATTGTCTATCTAAATTATAATAATCATGATTAAGATAAAAATAACAAAGAGATTGATTATATACGTTAAACTTAAAGTAAATTTTATAAATTTTAAGGGCGTAAATTTTTAAGCATTTCTTCGATATCGTCGTAATCAAAATTTTTCAACCATGTTTGTACATACTTTTTGAGTTCGTTTGCTTTACTGTTCCTAATTTCGTGTTTTTGATTTGAGATATTGTATAAATGCGGGACAACTACCATGTACTGCCTTTGAGCAAAGGTTGATTTGGCCTGTGGCAAACGGACGGACCCGTGCACGCTGTGGCATGCCCGCGCATAACCTCAAACCACCTAGTTTCAACAGCGAAAACAATGAGAAACTGTGATTCTTGCAATAAACACATCGCTATAACTGAACTCCTAGACTGCACAATATGTAAACGACACTACCACTACAAATGTATGAACATACGATCAGATTATTACAAATCGAACGTCCAAGACCTGGAGAGAAAATGGACATGCCCTGAATGCCAGAAACGTATGCGCAGTAACAAATATGACGATACCCCTGTACGGTCGGGGATACGATTTGAAAATGAACCTCGTAGATCTACTAATAACCGAAACATGGAAGACCGAGCAACCCACTCTCAGAGTCCAAACCTAACGTTAACACCTGGGACAAACTTATCAGACTCTCAACAAACCTCACAGGTAAATACCATCACAATTGATCAAATCTCACGTTTACTAGATCAAAAGCTTGAAAAGAATTCCCAACTCTGGTTTGACAAGATCTTTGAAATACAAACTGAAGTAACAATGAAAATGTTGGCACTTGAGCAAGATCTAAACAACTATAAAGTGCAGTTAGCCCATGACAGGAATAAACAAGAGGCAAAACTTAATGATATAGCTAACAAAGTTCAACACTTAGAACAAGAAAACCGTGAGTTAAAACTACAATTGAATAAATCACAATACATTAATACAAATGGCGTCCCACCCATTGCAAACAATAATGAAAAAGGCAAGAAAATTGTTATTTATGGACTACAAGATTATGAGGAAAATGAAAATGACCTTATTTACCGCCTTATAAGAATATTCACTGATATCCTGAACATAGACCTTACTGGATTTGTCGAGCAAGCCACATGGATTGGAAAAAAAGGATACAAAAGACCACTTGTAATGGAATTAATCAGTAAAAGAATGACAAAATACCTATTCCAACACAGCCACTGCTTCAAAAATACAGGTATTTCAATATCACAATTCCTAGACGCAGAGGACCTTCAGAAGAGAAGCAATTTGATAAACATATTAAAAGTAGAGCGGAAGAAAGGTAAACATGCAGTGATTCGAAACAACAAACTCTACATTGATGGAAAAGAATATAAACAATACACAAATGAGGACAACCAGCATAAAATGACACAATTAACCCCTCAAAAGGCTTCTTCTGACTCCCAAAACTTGGCCACACTGATCCAACCATCACAACAAGTGAACACAGATAAGTCAGCTCCACAGAAACCTACATCTACATCCACACCAGTTGCTCACCAAACTTCAGCTGCTTTGCAAAAAATGACTCCACTGTTGGCTATACCAAAGACGGCAGTTGTACACAAGACCCCAGATGTTTCCAACAAGAAGAGCCCACCATCTAGCTGCAGCGGTGACAGGCCCACAGCGCCTATATTGTCAGAAACAAGCAGCAGAGCACCGCGCTATGCTACCTATCCTAGAGGGACAATATCTACCAGGAGCAGCTCAAAGTCTCAACCTCAACCTAAACCAATCTATCCTTTTCGCACATAACTTTAACATAATATTTCAAAATGTCCAAAGCATTAATAGTAAAATCCACATACTTGAGAATGTCCTAGAGGAACTCGACTATGACATCCAAGCAATTTGTCTTACAGAAACATGGTTAAAATCTGAATGGGTTAACTTGATACAAATAACCAATTATGATATAGCAACCCATTATTGTAGGTCACATAGGTCAGGTGGAGGTGTAGCCATCCTTACTAAACAGGATATTGAATATATGGAAAGATCAGACATATCAGATCTTTCAGTAGAATATTTTATAGAATGTTGTGCAATTGAAATACCCAAACTAGGTATGCTTGTGGTAAATTTGTACCGGCCTGACCGAAACATAGCAACATTCTTTAATGTATTAGAAAATCTTCTTCAGATCTTAAAACCCCAATTAGCAAAAAAACATATTATAATTGGAGGTGACCTAAATTTAGACAAAAACAAATACCCAACCCAATATAAAAAACTAATTAATTTTATGCTTGAACATGGAATGTATCAAAAGATAAATGACATAACTCGTCAAACTTCCAGAACAGGTACATGTTTAGATTTATTATTTACTAATTATCGAGGAGAATACTCAGTAAATGTACAAGACCATGGCATCTCTGACCATAAAGCTCTAATGTATAAATTCCAATTTAACGAAAAGGCACCTAAAGCAGCAATCACTATAACAAAAAGATTTTACACTACAAAACACATTAATAACTTCAAAAATGCCCTTATTGTCACTGACTGGACCAATTTGATAAACCCTAATCATAATTTAAACCAAAACTACAACAATTTTGATGATAAACTGAGAGAACTACTTGACACTCACATACCAAACAGGAAAATTAAAATAAGAATTAAAGGTAACACTTGGATGACCAAAGGATTAAAGATATCATGCTGCCATAAAAGAGCACTAAAAACCCTAACCAATGAAACTAAAAGTAAAATTTTAAAATCCCATTATCGTCTTTACAGAAAAATCTTGAAAAATTGTGTAAAAAATTCAAAAAAATTAAATAATATAAAAAAAATGACAAATTCAAAAAATAAAGTGAAAACCATGTGGAATATAATAAATACTATTACTAATAAAAAACCCAAAAAAACACAAAATATTAAGTTGGTTCATAATAACTTAACCATAGAAACCCCCAATAGTGTAGCTAACACTTTCAATGAATATTTTGCTTCAGTTGGAAAAACATGTCTTTCAAAATCAGTCACCAAAACAAGCACTAACATAAACACCATGTTCCTTACCCCAGTCACCAATAGAGAAGTGAGCGGACTCATTAATAAACTTAATAATAAATATAGCTGCGGAATAGATGGAATACCCCCAATTTTGGTAAAATCCTGTATTAAAGAATTAACACCTCCAATAACTTTCTTGATAAATCAGTCTTTCAATGAAGAGTGCTTCCCAGAACGCCTCAAAATAGCTAAAATTCGACCAATTTTCAAAAAAGGTGGACAGGCCTCCAACATGAGTAATTACAGACCTATTGCCCTACTACCGGTAGTGTCTAAAATATTTGAACGTGCAATATCAGACCGCATCTATAACTACTTAGAAAAATATAATCTCCTAAGTGAAAATCAATACGGCTTCCGTAAAAACTCCTCAACAGCTCTTGCTATTTTTAAGTACAACCTCGAAACCCTTAACTATATTAGAGACAAATACTATGCAATAGGTATACTCTTAGACATGAGTAAGGCATATGATAAAGTCTCCCATAAAATACTTATAACCAAACTTTTTGAAATCGGAATCAGGGGAAAAATACTAAATTGGCTGAAATCATACCTTCTAGACAGGAAACAGTTTGTCCAAATTGAACATTGTTGTAAAAATTCAGGGATTATACAAACAGTAAAATCAAAAACAATTACCATAAACAATTCAATTCCACAAGGAAGTGTTTTAGGATGCATTCTGTTCCTAATCTACATAAATGACCTGCCTAAAATTGCTGACTCCTTCTGCATACTTTTTGCAGACGATGTGTCCCTTCTTTTCAAATGCCCCCCCCATAAAATTTCACTTAACAGAATAAAAGAAAGTTTTCATAACATAACCACCTGGTTAGAAGCTCACAATTTGGAAGCAAATACAAAAAAGACAAAAATCATACAATTTACCCCGTACCAGAAAACACCTCTAGATCTATCTCCACTAACAAGTAGCCTCAATATTGAAGAAGTCCAAGATCATACCCTTTTAGGCCTAAAAATTGATACTCACCTTAATTGGAAAGGACATATAGAAAAAACCAAAAGCAAACTATCACAATTTATTTATGCCTTATCTATCTTAAAAAGTAACACAAATATTAAAACAGCTTTATCTGCCTACTATGCATATGCTTATTCATGGCTACGCTATGGCATAGTAATCTGGGGCAACAGTGTAGATACAAACCAATTATTTATATTGCAGAAAAAATGCCTACGTATTATTGTTAATATCAGAAGACGCACCAGCTGTAGACCACATTTTATAGAACAAAAATTACTAACTTTGACTAGCCTTTATATATATGAAACAGCATTATTTGTTAGAAAAAACCTGAATTTATACCAATTTGATAAAAATCCACGAAGAAAAACAAACCTCATCCTTCCAATACCTAGACTTGAACTATATAGACAGAGCCCTTATTACATGTCCATTAAAATACATAATAAACTACCAACATTCCTTAAATCTGAACCCAAACACCATATATTCGCATCAAAACTACAAAAATTGCTTATTAAAAAATGCTATTATGACATAAAAGACTTTTTTGAAGACAAACTATTAGGATAGAATCCCTACATTTTCTTTTTAACAATGGAAGAGCTTCGAAGTGTTCTTAATAATATAATAGGTTATAATATTGATTAATTATAAGATGTTAACTTTAACCTAGTCACACAAATTTATAAAAAGTAAACTATTTTGTTAAAAAGTTTTATTGTACCTACCTAAGTAAATTTATATAATATTCTAAACTACACAAATGTTATTTATTGTTCATAATAAAAGATCTCCTAATTTTGTATAAAATACAAAATACTTAATTTAGTAATTAACTTAAGTCCTAGATTAAGATACATTGCCATACCCTACCTGACAGGGTACATTAATACTTACTGTATGTAATATTTTTGTTTCGCAATAAAAATACTGAATACTGAATACTGAATACATTTTGCTTTGCGTCGGGTCAATTTTTTAGGGGGTGCGGTCGGGACGGCTTGTCGATGATAACGGTGGATACCTTCAGAAATAAAGAGCTTTCTGATGCTCAGGACTCCGGCTCTATCATAGACAAGACTGGTTGGGTGCCTATATGGGAGGTAGAGAAGCACTTTTAAGGCAGCACGTTGCGCGCGTTCTGCGGTAATAAGGTGCGTTTTTGCAGCAGATTTATAGAACACCATTTCAAATGCAAGATAGTGAAACAAGAATCATGAATACAAATGAGATACGTTTAATTATGGCCACATGTCTGAAGCCAGCGCAGTCATAACTCACTGCACACATAGCTCCCGCAGCGGGATGTAAATCTGTACAATGTTAAAACTACTTCCTAGTTTAGTTTTCTTGTAGCAGTGTAGAGATATCTAACACCGAGTCACACAGCCCTAAAGGCTTATTTGAGAACGAATCAGGGCTTAAGAAGAAAATTATTTTAACAAATGTAATTTAAAAAAAAGAAATAGAAGGCCGAAGAACAACCCAAAAAAATCCCATCTTAAGAGTTGATTTGAAGTTACTTGACTGGTACAAATCTACATTCGTTTTGTTTTATCCAGGCATTCAATGCAAATATCTAAAAACTAGCTGCTGCCCGCGGCTTCACCTGCGTAGTTCCCGTTCCCGTGGTAATTCCGGGATAAAACATAGCTTATGTCCGTCTCCTGGTTCTAAGCTGCCTCCCCACCAATTTTCAGCCAAATCGGTTCAGCCGTTCTTGAGTTATAAATAGTGTAACTAACACGACTTTCTTTTATATATATAGATTCCCGTTCCCGTGGTAATTCCGGGATAAAACATAGCCTATGTCCGTCTCCTGGTTCTAAGCTGCCTCCCCACCAATTTTCAGCCAAATCGGTTCAGCCGTTCTTGAGTTATAAATAGTGTAACTAACACGACTTTCTTTTATATATATAGATTGGCATACAAGCCGCACTAAATAAAGCCATATTCAATTGTTACAATCAATTTCCTTCAATTGACATTCTACAAATGTTGCTACGTGTGCTCTAGAAACAGGCAGATCTTTCTATGATTTGATATTGTTACGTGACTGACTGCAAGCCGTGATTTTGGTTTGCGTCAGCTTTCAGAGAGGCAACGCATCCAGACAACGCACAGCCTAACCAACACGTTACGCCTAAAATTTATTGATTTTCCTCTTTCAACTAAAATTTCCCAAAATACTTTCGAAAACGGACATGGAGATTCATTGGTAAAAAGGTCTCGTTTTGATACTAATAATGATTGTGTAAGTTAGTAAGTTTTTACCAACTAGAGTTTCCTTATTCAAAATAATAATTTCAAATTATTTGACAACATGAGTCAGCTCCAAATTCAGTTATTACAACAGCAGTGAAAGTCGCGGACACTTACTAGGTAGTGAGATGAACAGCGATCACTCGTTGTGCAGTCGAGTAACGTCCGTACGAGTCACTGGAGGAAGATGAATTCAGATTAGGGGCGGCAGCGCGGTGGGACATGTCTTTACGGTGCCATGTATTTTTGGAGAAAATGATGTCGTCAGGGGTTTGTTAAACACGCTTCTGATGAAGTTATCAAAATAATCTAAAAGAATTTAAATCGGATTTTGACTTTTATGGTTTGGGAACATTTTAGTAGCCGCATTATTTGATTATTCCATGGTGATATAACTTATTTGATTGCTGTTGAAACGTAAAAGTTAGAAATAAAACAAAAACGTGGGGCACACGCAATTTACAAAGATACCAGACTTCTCATAAAGTCCGCAGGTAAGCGGAATGCTTAACGAGGGACATCTTCAGGGTGAGTGCGGTTCTAGACGCGCGCGTCCGCCTCGCTCCTACACAAATAAGGTTCTTATTTCCGCTTACATACGGTGTCAAACGACAGTTTTCACTATACCCATTTTTAAGCAAACCAGCATCCATGAAATAACCAAGGTTTAATGACTAAGCCAGTCACCGTAAGTAAAAACTTTGAACTATAAAAATAATAATTCACAAACAGCGTTTCCACGTAACATAACATTTGCGTTCAAAAGGCGAACAGCCCCTCCAAACCCTTTGCCCAATCGGCCAGTCCTCTCAGTTGGAAAATGAATTTTTACGTCCAACAGAAACTCAACAAGTCATTGGGCATGAAATTCAGCGTCCCAAAAGCGACCGCGCTAGAGATGAGAGGAAATTCCCATGAAATCTCGTTCATAGCGTATCGGCTAAAACATTTATTCTAGGAATACATCGTTATTGCTTTGGGCTCTGGAGGTACACCTGTCACAGTTAGTAGTTGACATAATTTGACAATAATTTATACCACCAAATTCCATGGTGAGGCTGCTAACTTGATGGACATGGTCGGTAGTATGAATATTGGTTGTCACCTTCGGAAACGTATGGGATGGGATTCCGAAAATATTTGATGATGTTGGTTTGATTATAAATCTCTAGAGTTAATTTATTAAGACCACGATGCTTTGCCACTGTAATGGTGGAAGTCTGGTTATCTAAATATTATACAGATAAAATAATTTCTCAAAAAACTGTACCTACAATCAGAACCAGAATAGGTAACGTTTATACAGACTGCTACAGAAAGGGTGTAATTAGACCAAAGGGGGTAATTCTGGACATCGAAGGGGTCAACGTTTGTTCTACGATTTTTTGAATTTCAAACACTTCTGTTGCTTGACGTTGCTTGAATTAAATTAGAGATGTTTTGTCTTCATATTCGTGTTCTTTTACGTGTATTCTTACATTATTACTTTGAAATTTCAAAGGATTTACATGATTTTTTGTGATTATTTCATGACAACACACTGATTTTGCTGAAAAAGGAAAAAAAGCTTTTGAAAAATGCAAGAGTGCATGTAAAGCAGTACTCCTACAACTCTATCCTATCCATACTCTATGCTTTTATAGATTGAAACAGTCATTTGCTCTGAATTTCGAGACAAAATGAACAATGGCAAGAATTATGAGTTATCATGTGGAAAGATCGCATGGGTCTCAATCGATAGCTCAGGAAATTTTGGATAAAACTGTATATTTAGTTTTTCCATAATTTTTACACGAAAAATTAAATTAATTTTTGAAAATGTGGATGAATAGTGTTGTAATAAAACAGCCCTGTTTACAGAGTGTAGGGTTTATTCCACATGACTTGACATATCGAGACATCACGATGACATTCTCTGTGCATGGTCTATAGTTTATATTATAACTAAGAAGGTATACAGGGTGTAACAAAAATAAGTAACCAAACTTTCAGGTGGGGTGTAGAATCGAACACTGAATTCAGGAAAAATATTTATAAAAAAATCCCGCCCTTTAGTTTTCGAAAAATAAAATAAATACGGAATTTTCACTACATTACGCAAACGACTGATGCACGTGTTTATTTGACATTAAAATATGATTAAAAGGTCTACGTACCTTGTGTACACCTTTTTAGCAGATAAGCATCTTTTTACGGGGGGCACCCACGACCGGACACGCGATATCGCAGCAGCGCGCGCGGCGGCGGGCTGCACGTGTTGTAGTTATGTAGGAAGCTAGCCAATGCATTCCAATTTTCCCATTTCAATTTTCATCTCGTGGTATTCAATATCTGAATAACGCATACGAGCCATTTTTACGCACAAAAAACCGATAAGCGCCGCCGCGACCTTCACCTTGCGCTTGCAATGATGCAACTAAACGGCCATTGACCCTATGATAACATTTCTGTGGTATGACAGTTTGACAAAACTAACAATAAGCCTAGCATTGGGTGAACATTCGGATGAACTAAGTTTGTATACCTATCTCGCTCTCGCGCGCTAAAAGTTTGTGCCTTTTCTTGTCTCAATCTGGTGCTTCGGAAATGCAAATTGTAACAACCTTTTATGGGGTTCATTGTAAGTTACTCACCGTGTTTTTAAAGGTCAATGTGAAGGTAGGTACTTAGGTAATCAACGATATGAAAAAATAAAAGCTAGTAGTGAATATCTTTTAGTAGGAAGGTGCATGCTTAATGAATGTACCTACTAACTATGCATTTTCGCGATAGAACGTGTGTAAAGACTTAAAATAATTTATTTATTTTTTAATTCCTAGAGGAAAATTGGAATGTATTTGTTGTACGTAGGCTCCATATCTAAGCACGCCGTGCAGCTTGTTCGCTTCCGCTGCAATGATGTCGCGGGTCGATGACCGCGGTGGCCGCTCATTAGGGCACCGTTTAGGTGTTATTGGCTTATAAAAGAGATGAATACAGGTACGCAGGCCATTTTTTTAATTCCAAATAGACACATGTATTAGAGTTTATTGCCTAATGTTGTGAAAATTTCGTAACTACATATTTATTAAATTTTTCGAAAACTAAAGGGCGGGATTTTTTTTCAATATTTTTCCTGAATTCAGTGTTCGATTCTACACCCCACCTGAAAGTTTGGTTACTTATTTTTGTTACACCCTGTATACAGGGTGTTAGGGTAAACAGTCTTATCCTTGAAACCAGAAGTTCAGAATCATGAGCCGAGTCCAAAACCGATGAAAAAACTAAACCTTTTTTTTTTACATAATTTTGAAAAAAATATCCTCATACATCATATAAAAGCATTTCACCCTACATTTATACCTACGCCGCCTGCTTTGTCGGTTTCAAACAAAGACCCGTTCGCGCGCCGACTTAAAGGCGCCGCCTACATACCTAACCTACGCCGTGCGCGCCGCACAAAGACGCCGCCGCTCGCGCGCTCGTCAGTCGCGGCCCGTCTGCTAGGTAGTGAGCACGTCACGACCCGTTCCGTGCTAATTTGTGATGTGCCGATTTGTTCGCGTATTGTGTTAAGTAGGTAGAGAAGTGACGATGTCGTTCACAAATGAACAGTGGACTGAAATAGTACGACTTTATGCCATCGCTGGTGACAACATGAACTTGGCTCGTACGATGTAGGTACGCAGAGCGGGGTTCCCAGAACAACGTGTGCCAAGCCGGGAAACGATCCTAGCGGCTACACAAAGGCTACGTGCCTACGGCCAGTTCAAAACATTTTATGCCTAATGTGAGTAAATCAAACTGTACATAAAGCTGTAAATTTTAATTGAATTGTACATAAAACTTGATTGAACTTTTTAAATACGCCAAAAGTACCTACTTACTGGCAAATGTGTTAGAGTAGCTATTTTTGCCTGTCCTAAGCCAGGAAAAGTATGAAGGGAAAGTTCCATCACAAGTTGTACGTACCTACAATTCGAGTGGTTCGATACCTACACCACCGCTGCACCGGCCGGCTACATGCGAGAGCGGGCGGCGCGGCGTGATAAGGTCAATAGGGTGTCCATGAAATCACGTAGGATAGCAGAGAAATGAATTATGAAATTCCATCGAAACTAATTGACTTTTATTTTTAAAAATAACTTGTATCGTCTTATTTTAGGGGTGTACATACGTGGTTTCAAGGATAGATTGTTTACCCTAACACCCTGTAGTATCTAACATAAAACCTACATCATTCTCCCCTACTTAGATTTGTTTCATAGTCTTGCAGATGAGGTGGCGGACGTCGGCTTCTTTCGGAACGTCGAAGATCTGTGTCATGAAATTCCGCATTTTCAGAGTCTGAAGTTTCGCTAACATCTGCGCCTTCGCCTCTTGGCGCCAAGTGTCTGTTAGATATCATTATTTCTCGTCCACTAGCAAATCGCACTCTGCTGCTCATTGGTGCCGGTTCGATCATCTCAACCTCTTCCACCAGTGGGTCGTACTTGCCGCGTACATGTTTCTTCAGAAGCACTTTGTCGTCTTTGAACCATGATGGCAGTGATTGTCCCGAGGATGATCGTCTTTGATGGACAAACATCCGTTCGTCTGGAGTCATGTTGGTTGCGGTGCAAAGAAGTGATCGAATGCTGTGTAAAGACTGCGTTAAAACATTCTCCCACATTTCTACAGCCATATTCTTGGTTTTCAGTGCAAGACGTATTGTTTGCCATAGCGTTCCATTTAAGCGTTCTACTTGTCCATTACATTGAGGATTGTACGGTGCTGACCGGCTAGTGGCAATTCCTTTTTCGTTTAAGAAGTCTTTTAATTCTCTGGACATAAACGCAGCTCCTTGATCTGTATGTATCATACTTGGCATTCCAAACATTGAGAATAATTCCGTTAAACTTTTGATAATACTGTCTGAGCTTGTGTCTTTGCAGGGGTATGCAAACGGGAATCTTGAATATTCATCAATTATTGTAAGTATATATTTGTTTGCGGTGGAAGATGGTATTGGTCCTTTAAAATCTAGAGATAAACGTTCGAAAGGTGTTGTTGCTTTTATCAAATTGCCGATTAAATTTCTATTGAATCTTGGTTTTTCTTCGGCACATACTTTGCAAGACAGAACAACGCGTTTTACCTCTTCCGCTGAATATGGAAGATTTTTGCATCTTACACAATGTATCATTCTTGTTACTCCTGGATGGCACAAAGATTCGTGGAATCTCATAACATCATTACTATTTGTATTAGCACATACTGCTTTAGTACGTGACAGAGCATCGGCTACAATGTTTTCTTTTCCGCATCGATATTTAATGTCTATCTTATAGTTGGCAAGTTCCATACGCCATCTCTGAATTTTCTCATTCTTTATCTTACTTGCATGTCCATTCATCATAAACGCCACTGATTTTTGATCTGTTATAAGATAGCATTGCCGTCCGAGTACGTAGTGTTTCCATTTCTTTAGGCTTTCGATGATTGCACATGCTTCTTTCTCAATAGAAGGATATTTTTGTTCACTTTCACTTAATGTTCGTGAGAAAAATGCTACAGGTCTTTCGTTTTGAGTTAATGATGCAGCTATTGAGTGTGCTGATGCATCAGTTTCGATTGTGAATGGCTCCTTTGGATCAATTGCAGAAAGAGAAGCTTTTGATATGATTTGCTTCATGTTCTGAAAAGCTGCAATTTGTTTATCGTTTAGTGGATATACTTCTACATCAATTAATGCTCGTAGTTTGTTCGAAAAATCTGGTACCCATTTTGAATAATGTGAGAAAAGACCAATGGTACGTCTTAAAGCAGCTGAATCATGTGGCACCGGCATTTCTAATAAGGGAGCTAAACGGTCTTTGTCCGGTTTAACCACTCCATCGTTAATGTTATATCCTAGTATGTTGAGGTTCCTCACT
Organism: Eupithecia subumbrata; assembly: GCA_949316285.1. NCBI lineage: Eukaryota > Metazoa > Arthropoda > Insecta > Lepidoptera > Geometridae > Eupithecia > Eupithecia subumbrata. Next base: position 5,230,295 of record OX438638.1, read on the forward strand.
GAAAATTCGCTCTTGTCTTTGTTGATGGTAAGGTTATATTTTTCAGCAATCTCCATGAATTTGGTCAGTTTTTGATCATGGTCTTCCTGATTTACTCCACAAATTGTAATATCATCTAAGTACGAGTAAACACTATCCAGATTTGACAGTTGCAGAATCGAATCAATCGTTCTTTGGAAGCAAGCTACGCCGTTTGTAACTCCAAAAGGTATACGACACCATTGATACAAATTTCCTGCTGCTTCAAAAGCCGTCATTGGCTTATTCGTTGCAATTATCGGTATTTGATGATAAGCTGATTTTAAATCAACTTTGCTGAAAACCTTGAACTTGGATACCTTGGAAACCAAATCTTCAATACTTGGAAGAGGGTAGGCGTCTAAATAGGTGAATTTATTGACAGTTTGTGAGTAGTCAATGCACATTCGTTTCTTGTGGTGAGAGCCAGACGTTACAAGTACCTGCGAACGCCATGGAGAAGTACTCTTTTCTATTATTCCGTCTAACAACAGTTTCTTTATTTCAGTTTCTATAAATGCTTGGTCACCAGGTGTATATCTGCGAGATTTGATAGCGATTGGCTTACAGTCAGTTGTTAAGTTCTCAAATAAATTGACAGGTTCTATGTTTGCTGGTCCTAATACACACAGTCTGAGCTTAGGCTGGGTTCCACCAAACACTATGGTCAGCTCGGCATGATGTTTTAGAATGTCATGACCCAATATCACTTGAGTGCATAGATCCCTCATCACTCGCAACGGAGTATTTGGCATTTCATGGTCGTTTATCTGAACAGATGCATAACATATTTCTTTATTATCTTCTTGTAAGGTCGAGGAGGCCATCAAAACTTTTTGGTTCCATGGTTTTGTTTCCAGTCCATACTGTCGTATCACGTCCTTATGAATAAAACTGGCAGTATTTCCAGTGTCTATTAAGGCTTTTACTGGTACTCCATTGACGTGAATTGAAATGATACATTTCTGAAAACCAGCTGTTGATGCCAATTGGATACATGAAGCGGTGTCATCACCCTTTTGAGTCGTTGTTGAGGTAATTGGGCTTTTGCAAACTTTTGCAAAATGGCCGGTTTTGCCACATTTTAAGCAGCTAGCATTTGCGGCAGGACAAAAACGGCGAGGATGTCTTGATTTGCCACAAAAATAGCATTCGCTCTGATTTAATTGATTTAAATTTTGACGACCTCCGTGGCGCAGCGGGCGAAGGTCCGCCTGCGACGCAGGAGGTTGCGGGTTCGATCCCCGCCTCGGATCAAATTTGTGTACGATCTGCAGAAATTTGTTCCGTTGGTCTGGGTGTTTTCTATGTATACTAAAAATATCTATCTATGTAATGTATTGTATTAAGTATATCAGTTATCTAGTACCCATAACACAAGCTCTGCTTAGCTTGGGGCTAGATAATGCTATGTGAATTGTCCAGCATTATTATTTATTTATTTAAGCTTCGGTTCAAGTTACTTGCAGCGGCAAAGGGTGTTTCTACAGATTGAGATGCATAACCCACTGTTTGAATTTTAGCTGACTCTAAGGCTCTCGCTTGATTACCTGCTTCCTCCAAACTCAGCATCTGATTTTCCAGTAATCGTTGTCGTATGTCCGGGGATGTTAATCCGGCAATGAATGCATCCCTAATAAACGCCTTCTCGTTCTCAATGGCTTTAGTGTTTAGTGAATTGACAGTCTTTGCTTAATAAATGTAGAGCCTGTATATACTGGTCGATAGATTCGCTTGCCTGCTGTTTCCTTGTTGCTAACTTATATCTTGCAAAAATTACACTTTTTGGCTTTACAAATAATGCTTCTAATGTTTTTATGGCCTCTGTGTAGTCCTCGCAGTGTTCTATGTACTTATACAAACCCGATGAGATAAAATTAACTAACAGTTGTAGTTTCGATGATTCTGAAGGCTTTTGCTCGTTTGCTCCGAGAAAATTTTCAAATGTTTTCTTCCAATGTATCCACTGTGACGAAATATCGTTAGTTTGCCCCGTCAACGCGGGGTCTTCGTCGAACCGCTCTGGCCGGAGATACTTTTCCATGTTTCTAGAGTCTGATTAAATACGATTACATGTGGAATAAATTGTTGTAATAAAACAGCCCTGTTTACAGAGTGTAGGGTTTATTCCACATGACGTGACATATCGAGACATCACGATGACATTCTCTGTGCATGGTCTATAGTTTATATTATAACTAAGAAGGCATATAGTATCTAACATAAAACCTACATCAAATAGCAATTTGGGCGAAGCTAGGGTGATAAAAACTCGTGGAATCCGCCATTTTATTATTGACGTTGACAGCACTACCAACTCTGCCTGTCATTATTCTGTTTGTGGTCCAATCCGCGCACTTTTGTAATGTTTTTGTTGACAAAATAATTTCGAAATAAACTTACCTATCAAAATAATACTACCGGTTAAAGATGCGCGATTGAGAAAAATCCGGCTAGTCAAATCTACAACTACTAATTTACATAAATAAAACCAAAGTGTAGCTAATACTACTGTTTGTGAGTAATTTCACAAAAAGTTGTAACGTGATAAAGAAACTTGTTTCAAAAAATATTTTCTTTCGTGGGTGCCTAATAACTACAATACCCTTCGCCATTGTAAGTTATTGTAAATCGTGAGTTTATTTTGTTTTTATTGTTTACCTAATTCATAAGATTGCCGGTATGTGCCATGCTCATTCTACATAACATTATGTAGGTATAGTAAAAGTTAGTTCCCTTATACTCCGTAGCTCCGTAGGTATGTGCAGTGTTTGTATTGTACTATCACAAAAATTCCCCCTTAGCTGTTATAAGTGGTACCTACAAACACTGATCATTCCTTTCCTTTCCCTCTATAAATAATTATGTTTATTTTTCAGGTATTTAACTATATGACGCTATAGTGGAAACCGAATAACAATAGATACTTAATCGGAAGCGCTACCTCACGGACAATGGAATACTAAAATTGAAAGAAACCAAGCCCAAGAATGAATACCTACTTACCTTAGGTATATATTATTCTAGAAATGTACAATTTAGGACCAAGATAAAAAAAGTGTTTGGTCTATGAGTCTCCCTGCGCCTTTAATAAAATTAAACGATTCAACTGACCAGTTAGTTGATATAATATGCTTTCTTATCTTCTGTATATACACTACCCAAACTCGATGTAGAATGTTGGTTAACAAACCACCCATAGGTACTTACTTAATCTAAAATTCACTTGACTGTTCTGTGCGTGTCTTTTATACTCAATTTACATTTCTTGTCGATTTGAGATCTTTCCTTCAATAAATATTGCTTACAATTTATTATACTTATCTGAAACTCGATGCCAAGCAAGTGAGTTTTAGTTTTGTTAGTGTCGTGGTTTGTTTACATATATTCCACATCGAGTAAGCTAGTGAATAGATATATTATTGGTAAAGCTAGAATAACATAGAACACTCAATCCGTCTTCTGAGATATAGGTAGGAGTAGGACTTATTACAAAATTATCTACTTTGCTACCAAAAAACATTTAGGCATGACAAATACACCTAGGGAACTCGTAAAGTTGAAGACTCCAAAACCGTTTATGTGCACACAGCAAGAGAAACCGCTAAACTACACTTCTTCTTGCTTCTACACTTCTTCTTCTTCGACGACCTCAGTGGCGCAGCGGGCGAGAGTCCGCCTGCGACGCAAGAGGTTGCGGGTTCGATTCCCGCCTCGGAACAAATTTGTGTCCGATCTGCAGAAATTTGTTCCGTTGGTCTGGGTGTTTTCTATGTATAATAAAAAAATCTATTTAAGTAGTGTATTGTATTAAGTGTATCAGTTATCAAGTACCCATAACACAAGCTCTGCTTAGCTTGGGGCTAGATAATGCTGTGTGAATTGTCCAGCATTATTTATTTATTTATTTGCAAGACAACAGAAGTTCTCGGTGCTTTGGATTGGAATCTTTATCTGTTCATCGCTATAATAGCCTCAGTTTATATATAATATCATTGTATAATAGGCGATGACTGGAGGTAGGAAGGTAGGTACCTACCGACTTTTATTGAGATAACTGTTATAGGTAAATAAATAAATAAATAACGGGTAATTGTATGTCTTCACTTTAGAAAAGTACAGTACGATAATTACAATACAAAATGTGTAGGTTAAGAATCGAAAAGCGCTGGGGTAAACGTGTTCTTGTCTTGAGTGGAGACCGCGACAAGGCAAACATAGTGTAGGACGCAATTGGTAGGCAGATGCTGGATGCGGCTAGCTAAAGACGGCGATATGGCGCTTATTACGGGAGCGAACCTATGTCCAGCTGTGGACCGGTAGGTTTAAGGATTTTATTTGAACAGAACAGGTAGGTGACACGTGCTTGGAACGAATTGTGAAGCCGTGGCAATACACCTAAGCAGGTTTAAGTTAGCTGGGCTAGGTAGGTAGTTCAAAAAACTATCCTAAAATGGAGCAGAGCCTAAGATGTTGGCGTGGTACCTTCTAAATTATTAGTTAGCATTTTCATCCATGGCCGATAAACTTACTCTATTCTACCTACCAACTGAAAAAAGGAGGTTGGTTTTAATCCTGTCCCTAACCTGAAACTAACCTCTAGAATTGAAACCTTTTTGGTCACCCCGCCGCCATTTGCAATGAGGAGTCGACCCTAAGGAAATGAAATTATTCTGCCAATCTTCAAAAAAATATTTAATTTTTTCTGCAAAAATTAGGGAAAAACTAAAAATGCAGAGTTCCTCAAAATTTTGAGATGAATCGAATGAAATTTTATATAATTCCTCAAATTTTTGGGACAGACCTTAAGGGATAGTTGCCATTGTTCTTTGTCAACTTTTTGTAATCTAGTACCCATATCACAAGTTCTGCTTAACTTAGGGCTGAGAGAATTGTCCAGCATTATTTATTTTTCAAAGTAATTTACCAGTCCTTACTAACTCCATTCAATCCATTCAATATTTAGACTCTTGCTTCAAACATTTCCCAGCATCAAACTGAAATAAAGTTAAATGCAAGTAAACTCAAACTTTTCAGCGGATTTCCCTTTGACAGAGCGGAAATAAATAAGACGATAAATTACCGATACCAAGTTCCATTCGATTTAAACAAATACTGATAGCATAAATCAACTCCTTGTTACACTGGCGAAGAGTTGAGTAGGTATCTAGCTATAGCTTCACGTGTGTGTTTGTGCTTTTTGTGAATTATAACTGTAGCGTCGAGTCTAATGGACGAGGTTTTCACACATAGGAAGTCATGACTTCCTATGTGTAAAACTATCTTTAATCACAAAGAAAATTACAATGAAATAATAGAAATAAATCTACAGGTAGCTCAACTGAAAATGTATGTGAAAATGAAATCATTCATGAATGATGATATGACTATTATATTAACCTCCTCATGTTCTACAGACACTCACTCCCGCAGCCCTCCACATTCACTAACAGCACATTCATCTCTGCTTTGTACGCAGCAGTTCATTCAGTCTGTGTCCCCTGTGCCGGGTCTGGTCCAATCACACGCGGCAGCAGGCAGGTGCCGTGATTGATGATGAGGAGGGTGGCCGAGGACGTGTCACACCGTGTGTCTGATGTCTGCTGCAGGAGAACTGTTCCAGACTTATTGGTGGACGTCAGATTTTACGTACCTACGATTTAAATGTCTAAAGAAAGACAGAGCAGAGATTTATTGTCAAGTCCAAGACTGTCAGTTGTGGTACACATTTGCCAAACAAACAATCATCATCATCATCATCATCGTGATCATCCAAAGTTTTTACGGATGTTACCCCCTGCTGAGTATAGCCCCCTGAAGTTTGTGCCATCCACCACGGTCTTGTGCTCCTTTGACGCCCCCAAATATATTCTTGTACAATTTTTTGTACATACACACACTTTGTTATTATAACTTATTACAAGTTGAAGAAATTAAATAACATCGCAAAAATTTACGACTTCGGCGGGACTTGAACCCGCATCCTTCAGTACTTTCTTAGAAATTGCCAGAGTGTGAGGCTTACGCACTATAAAACAAAAGCTTTAGAAGTTTGAAGAATTTCGACTCTACGTAGCGTCCCATTTCTGGGCGAACGCTCAAATCATTCTGGCCTAAGTTCGAAAGAACTAAGCTCCTTTATCCTTTGGTAGAATACCTAGATTAACATCTGCTTTTCTGTGACATTTAAACGACATCAGCGAAAAAAAAGCCATTTCATAACCGGCCAAACTCACCAGTATCCCTGCAACATGTCCACGTGCTCGCCGCTCCTCCAGAGACCAGCGCTTCAAGAATCTTGTTAATTTCACTGATTTATGGCACGAGCCCTAACAGACGTTCGTTTAGATAAATTGTTGGGTAAATTCCGTTATTTTGTTATTCGGTTTTGATATATGTATGACGCTGTGTTGTGTTTGTAAATTGGTGGTGACCCATTTGAGTGAGCGTTGCATTAGTATATAACTTTAGGACAACTTTATTACTTTTCACTTACTGAGAATTCAGAAGTAGGTACATACATGCTATCAAAAAAGTTCTTGCTCTTTCAAAAGTTTAATACGGGTATTAACATGGAGCATCTTAATAAAGAATTCACACTTCCATCGACAGCTTGCTATCATAAAAATATTAAACTCATACTCTCTTTCAATATCACCTCTCAATATTCCAGCGCCGCGCCTGTGACGCCATCTAGTGTCATACTTTATTCCGAGCCTTCCCTTCCCTCAATCTTATAGAGCGGTTACCTAATCCAGTTGCTAGCACAGAATACTAATGGGATGGAATACTTACTGATATCATGACTGTACAGCAAACAGCGCGAGGCTGCAGTGATGCGGTGCGTGACGCGTGGGGATGGAGGATAAGTATCGTTACATTTTCCAGATTTGGAGGGAAAGGGTGTCAGTTATTTACAGAAGTAAAATTTTTGCTTTTGGTAGATATAAAATAACACTAGACATTTTCACACAGCACCACCTAGCCCTCTTAGAAAGCAGATCTTGTGTTATGTTTGCCAGACAGATAATATAAAACTACCAAACTATCTAGGCAATTCAACGACCAAGATGATATAATTGTAGGGAAGAACATTAAAAATACAAGTTGCTTTTGCAATAAATACCTTTTTTAGTCCCATAGCTGCGCAAGGCCTCCCTTCCACATTTCTGTTTTGCGTCAGTGCCCCAGCACTGACGAATCTTCTGGATGCTCGTCTAGCTCATCCCTCCATCGATGACATGGTCGCCCACGAGGTCGCTTCTGTTTAGAAAATATCTGCCTGATAAATAATCACCTCACTCTAATAATTATCGATGCGAAAGATTGGATGTATAGATGGATGTTTGTTATCTCTTCACGTCACAACGACTGAACCGATCGGGCTGATTTTGCATAGATATAGCTCTATACCTGGAATCAAACAAAAATTTTATTATTTCCCATTCGATAGAAATAACCTTTGAACGTTTCCACAGAAACAACGCGTGCAAAGTCGCGGGCAGAAATTAGTATTTACTATGTTAACCATTACAGCAGAGGTACCATTAATAAATCGCGAAAGTTCTATGAGAATAATTGGGTCGTATTGAAAAGAACTAGGCCTAAAAAACTACACAATTTGTTCTCATTTTATAAACCCTCACTGAAAATCTATGTTAACATTTCAAAATATTACAATCCGTGAATGTGTTTATGAGATCATTTACGTATCTCTAACCCTTAAGCGTCGTCATAAAGGGTTATTCAGACCCGACCAACCAATGGGTTTGTTATAGGGAGGGGCAGAAATAGTTCTGTTTTCGGCAAAATTATAGATTGAACGAAAATCATTATTTTCTGCTCTATGTTATAATTGACATAAAATTCGAAAATCAAAAAAATCTGCCTTGCAGACTATTCAGAATTCTTCGTAATTTCGTCGTTTAATTAAATAAAATGGTAGGTTCTGTAACTTACTCAAATCTAAAAGAATCTCATCCATCTAATAGATTTATTACCTACGTATTAGGTGAAACAAATAATCATCACTATTATCCTATAAAATTCATGACCAATGTAAGCATCTTTGTTGATAATGGATAGGACCGAAAATTAAATCGTATTTCTAGTCGACCGAACCCTATCTCTATTCATAGTTGGTTATGAACTAATAATGTACCCCGGGCCTTTACTGCGGCTTCATATGCGAGCGTTGGGTGCTTGTCCACTGTTTTATAGCAGGTTGTACTGTAGGTAGGTACTGTACGCTTTACTGAATCCGATCCATTAGTGCGTGTGTTGGGGTGAATATTCACAATCTGGTTGCATATTAAGAGTTATAGCAGAGCTAATCATCTATTTATATTTATCCTCTAACAATTTAAAGCAATATCTAAGAGTCGTTTGTTTCTTCTGTTGACCACACTGGATGTTATGTTTCGGATAAAACGCATTCACCGCTACTGGAGACATCAGCAGTTTACTGCATTCGAAACACAGTCGTGTATGTGAACTCGCTTCTAACTACATTGGCCATTACTGAAATAACGTATTACATTAAAAGCCCGTAAGACGGACCTCTGTATACCTTGTCCGGTCGGAATTTTAACTGGATCTGGAATAATAATTGTCGTGTGCGCGTACTCGTTCGTAAACTAAATAAACTGAAAAAAAAAAACGTAGATATCAGTTCGATAACCGATCATTTAAAAGAGACCGCTGTGTGAAAGAGCACTTAGCTATTGCTTAAAGTTTGCAGATTTAATTTTTCTGTCTGTTCTATTACCTTTTACGACTAAGCGGCTGAACGATTCTTATTGAAATTTAGTAAGGAAATATGTAGGTACGTATTCCCAGGGAAGGGTATACCTAAGCTACTTTTTGTCTCGGAGAGCGAGTGCGATGCTGCGGGCAGGAGGTACTTAATATACATCTAATAGTAGGAAATAGCTGCTATTGTCACTAGAATCTTCTATTAAATAACGTAACTAACAAATCGATAAAACTTCCGTTATCTCACCTCACGTCGTTAAAGTTTTGCTCAACTACAGTTCGTACCTACGTCGCGATCTTACAGCTTTTAAATAAGGTTCAAATTCAACGCTGTTTTACCGTAGTTTGTGAACCTACCTACTTCCTTACTACTAGTTTTGTGACAAACTGCTCTACTTACTCTGTCTGCTTCTACTTGAAACAATTCTCCCCATTCTGCAATTAACCCCTACTCTGCCATTTCATACAACTGCGCTTTTGAATCAGGCAGTGTCGGCCCCAATCCCTGCAGTTGATCCATATTGACAAAGCGGAAAAACCGGTTGAGACCTGCCTGGAGCGGTAGATATCCGGTAATTGGAAAACTCGGAGAATCTTTCACCGGATCCGATGCTCAATTGGCTCGGTGACCTGATTCAAAAAAATTGGCTCAGATTTACTTTCGGGTGAACACGAATTGGCTTATAGAACGAGGTGCTAGGTAGGTATACCTATAGATCCGCAGAATCATCAATGTGAATCGTCTTGTGCGTCAAGAGCGTAGTTCCACGCTCGCGTATTGATAACATTTGGCGAGAAACCCCACATTTACATACATAATGGTTTGTTCACAAAATGACCGAGTTATCGCAAACATTCTTAATTGTTTTATACAAAAAAATAAGAGTTTTTAAAAGGTACTTTTAAAATACCTACACTATAAAAAATAACAATACGCATTCCAATTTTCACACAATCATATTAAAGCTAAACGATATAACAGCAATGTTCGGCACCCATTGCTGTTATCCCATCAATAGGTGGGTAACAGTCAATACCGGCATGCTCTGTTCTATCATAAACAAGATCCGTCAAGTGCGAGTGTAACTCGCGCGCCGAGGGTTTTGAACGTTTGTCAACAAATATGTACCAAAAGTACCGGTTAGAGACTTCGCAATTTAGCGAATACCTAAGAATAGTAGGTACCAACCTACATTTCAGATAAATCTCTCTGCATGCTTCGGTTAAATGGGTGGTTCGGTTAAGGTGGGTTATGGTAAATTTTTCGACTTTTTTCGAAATATATCAAAAAGTATGAAAGTTACAGAAATTTGAAAAACTGGTTTGAAATGTCCAAACCGATACCTTTCATTTGATACCCCACTCGGTGGGGTAGCCCCCCTTTTGAAAATTATTGCTTTTTGTCAATTTTTCAAAAAGTGTTCTTTTTACAGACTTCTCTATATTTTTCCTGTAAAATATAGATCCATATCTACAAACGCTTCATACATTTTAAATGGATCGCTCGGCAAACTTCGGAGATAGGGGGGGGGGAATGGGTTTTTTTTCGACTTTTTTCAAAATATTTCAAAAACTATGTAACCTACAGAAATTTGAAAAACTGTTTTGAAACGTACAAACCGATACCTTTTATTTGATACCCCACACGGTGAGGTAGCTCCCCCTTTTGAAAATTATTCCCCCCCTTTTTGACCATTTTTCAAAAAGTGTTCATTTTTCAAACTTCTCTATATTTTTCCTGTAAAATATAGATTCATGTCTATTAACGCTCCATACATTTTACATGGATCGCTCTGCAATCTTCGGAGATAGGGGGGGGGGGAATGGGTATTTTTTCGACTTTTTTCGAAATATTTTAAAAAGTATGAAACCTACAAAAATTTCAAAAACTATTTTGAAATGTGCAAAATGATACCTTTCATTTGATACCCCATATGACTCTGTAGGTATCTTTTAAAATTTCGGCATCACAATTTGTATGGAAAATATTCATTTTCATTTTTCATTTATTTTCATTTATTTTTCTCTAAATCTTTACAGGCGCACGAAATGTATTATTATTTTAAATTTCAAGTTGATAGCTGCAGTAGTTTTTGAGTTATTAAGGAGGGAAAAAAGGACAGACAAAGCGAGACCATAAGGGTTTTGAAACCGATCTTCGATCTTCAAAACCCTAAAAACGATAAATGCGGCATTCTCCGCCATTCCGCGGATAAACAGCTAATAACCATTCGAGCTGGTTGCTGGTGTTTGTTCTTTGTTTCGCGATAGGGTGTGAGTACAAGGAGTAAGAGCATCTTTTATTTAATTATTAAAACATGCACAACAAGCAATTATATTTTAAACTACGGTATACGAGTTACATAATAAATTTAGAAAAAATATAGCCCACTACGTTGTACTCAAATATGATAATAAGCTTAATCATCATCAATAATTATCGCTACAGGTAGCTGACTCTTCAAAACTACGGCAAATTTTTATAAAATTAACTTAATTTTACTGAGTAAAAACAAATTTACAACAATGAAACAATAATTAAAACATAGAAAATAAAGGCAAATAGAAAAGGATTAACGACATAACTTTTTGAAGACCTTATACTTAAACTTTACTGTACCTACTATTCGCGAATATGTAAATGATTACAAAATTAACATTGTAGGACTCTATCATACGGCGTTTAGGCATACGAAGACCGGCGTTGGTGCGACAGGTGTTAAGGTAAAATAGTTTATCTGCCTAAAGTTCTCACTTGTGCACGGTGAGGCACATGGTATCTCATGGTATGTTTAATGACTATTCCCGTATTTACGACTATGCGGTGATTCGCTATCGCGCGACAACTTATAGAACTGCATTTGTGCGGAATTTCCAAGACTTGAAGAAGTAAGGTCAAAGCTTGCAAAGTTAGATAGTAATGCATAGATTTTCCGCATGCTCGCTTACAAGTCTGGTCTCACGGGGCAGATTCCACCGCCTCCTCTCCCTTAACCTCGACCAGAAACATGACAGTTAACGCCTCCACCGACTCGTTAAACGCGAGTAATGCGATTTTAACTTTCCTTCTCCCAATGATCAGGGCAATTGGTACAATTACCGAGTTCCGCGGAGTTAGTGGCAGTGGATTTACTTTTGCTGTTGTTGGGAAACAAAAGCTGGTCAATTTTCACTGCAATTATAGCCCAACAATTGTAAAAAACCACATTGAATTTCGTGATAAAATTAGCGGAATTATCACTGTATTTTTTATACTACACTGTCATAGTTTTTCAGTACCAAATCAGTACAAGCACAAAATTTCATCAGCCATCCATACCAACAGACATCAAAAGTTTTACATCTAAAATATTCGTTTGATTACGGAATAACATTACTCTGTCTAGTTTTCCTACGCATATTTTAAAAGCGAAACAAGATATGAAGTTCTGAGATATTTGGGCAAAAACAACGACAAAATTACATACGAATTGGCTACATTTAATGGTATAACTAGTACCATTACCTACTAATTCAGTCGACGACGAGACGTTTAGGGCTCTGTATTCGGGTTATCCCGGTAAAAGGCGAGCAAAGCCGCAGACAGAAGCGCGTGTGGTGGCCTACTAAATGAAAAATCTATGAAAGCAAAGAACTGTTTATCCTTACTATCTATTAATAAGTAATTGTTCTGTACTCTATTCCTCTATTAGTGGTAATGGAGGGAATTTTTTGTGGTGCGTGGCGATTGTTTCCTCATCAGGGGTTGTAACTTTTACTGGCTCTGTATTATTTGCGGAAAAATCTTTATTCATACTATTGTTGGGTTTTTTGTTTGTATTGGTTTGTAACGCTTATTACTCATAGTTTGGGCGAATTTGTGAACATACACTGATTAATTGATAAATTAATAAGATTACGATTTTGTTAAAAATTAAAAACACGACCAAGGCACTGGTCATTTTAAATTGAGAGCTATGTTATAAATAAGAATCTCTAATGAAGTCTCGATATCTAATTTCTTATTTATTAGATGCGTAGGCAATTTATTATTTAGGCAACTCTTGTTAAATAGGGTAATTATCATAAAATACAGGCATAAATTGATTAACAGCGTTAATGAAAGAGGAAATTAAGACATAATTAAAGTTCAGAGCAGTGTGCCCCGGGACACTGCTCTGAGGAAATTCCCCTATTTTATTTGATTTAGGGTTCCCTATTGTTGTATTATGGACCTCTTTAAACCTTAGAAACAGCAAATAGGGTTCTCCATAAGAAGATTTAATTTTACCACCAACACAATAACCAAGCATTTGATAAGGAATATTCTACATATCACAATACGTCATATGGTATGCGCGCTCCACTGCATATAACAACAAAAGCATAAAATAAGTACTTCTCTGGAACTGATCCTTTTGCTACTTCACCAGCTTTGTATAAGAAAGTCATCAACCTCATGGTATAAAACAAAGTCGCTTCCTGTCTGTCTGTCCTTTTGTATGCTAAGATCTTAAAAACTAAGCAACGGATTTTCATGCGGTTTTTTTTCTTAATAAAGTGATTCAAGGGAAAGGTTTATAATTATGTATAATACATGCATAATATAGTAGAGAAACACTGATAATTTTAGAGGTTTCAAATGTGATGTCGTAAATAAACACATTTTTTGCGCTTACAAAAGTAGTATATTATTGGGCACATCACCCCACTTATCCTCCAGTGCCTACGGCACTTACGGGTGGGGTGAGCGCCCAATAATATTGAAAATAATTAGCAAACAAGTGGGGTGAGCGCCCAATAATATTGAAGATAATTAGCAAAAAAGTGGGGTGAGCGCCCAATAATATTGAAAATAATTAGCAAACAAGTGGGGTGAGCGCCCAATAATATTGAAGATAATTAGCAAAAAAGTGGGGTGAGCGCCCAATAATATTGAAGTTATTTTGCAAAATCCCATTAACTATCTACTAACTTACCTCAACAACCGCAGCTGGATCAATCACATAACACATTATCACATTATCGAAAGTTAGAAACAACGGATTTTTACTGTTATACAACACAAACGCACTTAGTTATGTGAAGTCAGAGTGGTATGATGAAAATTAAACTTTCTATGATTTTTCGATCAGATTGACACCATGTCTTCCACAATAGTTAGAGGCAGATTAATATACACTTCGTTTTCTGTGACCAGATTGGCACGAGGACATCAGAATAACTCAGTTTATACTTAAATTCAGGTCAGATTGACTCATATCATTCCACAGAATTAGAGATAGCGCATGCACATACAACTCACTCTAGCAATCTGTAACCAGTTTGGCAAAAAGATATCTGAACTTAAAATACATTTACTGAGTTTCCAGTCAGATTGACTCATGTCTTTCCACAGAAGTTAAAGTTGGATTAAGTACACCCTCCGTTTTTGTGACCAGATTGGCACGAAGACAACGAAATAGCTAAGTTTAATCTTCAGATCAGATTGACTCTTCTCTCACAGAATCTTCACAAGATACAGATAGCACATTACCACGATATTCACTAATATTTGACTTTCTTTAACTAGAATAACACAATAACATTCGCTGAACTTTAAAATATCGATGCCTACATTTATTAAACTTAAATTTGAATCAGTTTTACTCGTGTTGTTCTATTAAGTTTGTTTTAGTAACTGCAAGAAGATACTACTCGATAATAAGACACCTACTTTACAGTACTGGGAATTATTTTGCAAGCGAGCAATTAAGCTCTAAACACACTGAGGCAGTTCGGAATGTTGGCGTTGATAGAAATATTGATGGTTAACTAACTGCGTGCTTGATATTTTGATAGAAGTAAATAACTCAAATAAAACGGATCTGTAAGAAAATAGTTGACGATTTTATCTGTTTTTAATGTAAAACATCTAATGCAAGTCAGACCGGACGTTGACAATAATTTTGTTAAGTAGCTACTTATATTATGACATTATGAGATACCCTTACCCTTAGATATATTTAAGTTAACGCGAACAAATGTAACATAACTAATTATTACTTATTTTGTTTTTAATCAAATTCATATTTAAGGACAGACCTACTATTTTACATAATCTAGTACAGCGTGGACATTATTATGTAGGTACCTAACTTACAGTTAATTTTGTAAAATGTTTTATCACAAGGAAGCTTTAGTGTGCTTCGAGCTTAATAATTCGTTCCGACTAATAACAAAATTATTGTGAATGAAAATAAGTATTTTGATTTGATTGTCCTTTTTTACATAGCAAAAGAGATACCAGATTAACATGATTTTTTCACAGTAAATGTTGACTAAAATTAAGTATCTAAGTAGGGTACATAACACTAAGGTTTTAAGAAAATACATAACCATGACTAGCATCAGGAGACTTCTACCGGCTGATGATGATGTTAGTTGTCTAATCAGAAAGTGATACAGTTTTCTTCTCATCTGATGAATATTTTATTAATGATAGATAACCTAACCATCTACGAAGTCGCGAGCAATAGCTGGTCATGATAAACAATAGGTTTGTAGTCAGCGAAATATATTATCGTGACACCGTGATGTAGACTGTTATTTATTCTGTTGTTGCGTTGTTAGCAAAATGATATCAAGACATACTCGTAGGTAGGTACTAACTTTTTAACGTGACTTGGTTTAAGCTTGATGTTATAAATAATGATGTATGCAACAATTATAGATTTGGTAATAATGTACCTAATACCTTCTTAAAACAAACTTTGATGGTTCTTAAATTATTTTATATATCTTATTTACCTATTTAAGTACATCTAAAACATTTTTGATAGATTTACCTTGCTTATCGATTGTTTTCGATGACTCTATAATACATGTGTGTAAATTAAGTTAATACTTACAATTTTTGATACTATGAAGATAATATACATAAGAAAATATCAATTTATAGAATTCATTAACCAATATCATTAAATAATTATAAAAGTAGGTATTTACTTAAGGTTTAAAGAGCAGACAAACATACATTTTACCTAAGACTTGCATTTAACCGATTTTTTACATACACAAATGTTTGTTCCATTTTACGTAAACGAAAGTAGGGTTACCATAACATCATCTACAAATGTTAACAATGGACATTTTCCTTCAACTTAATCGATATAATATAGGTACTTAGTATGTTATTATTATTATTTATGCGTGTGTGATCTTATTTAAATATATAAGCAAAGTAATAATATCACTAAAGTTTTGTTGTTATTGTAGTTTTATTGGTCAATATTGTAACTACTTAAGTATCTTCTACATTATAATCATGTATCTAGAAATTGCCTTGGTACCTAAGCACCCATGCAAGCTGAACAAATAAATGTTCCTAATTAAATATGTTTTATTTAGTTAAAATCGAATGCACTTTATTTTTTACACTTAATCAAATCAGCAAAGTACTTGTTCAACATGTTCGACAAGGTTAAGAATGAGTACGTCGTCGGTACGAAGTAACTCGCGTTTGTTCCATGAAATCGAAACTTATGGTAACCCTTATCATAGTTATCATATGCAGATTCCAGGTAATTACGGCTTCAGTTTTGTCGGTGACAATAAATGGATGGTGTTTTATTTCATTCTCACGGGAACATGAAAAAACAAAATAATGCATTATTTCAATAACGATTATTAAGACGTAACCGACCTCATTATAGTCATATAACTTATTACAATGTTGTTAAGGTTTAGATTAGGAATGTGCTCAATTTCGCATACGAAGCATTACTTACGTGTATAAAATCTAATAATTGGTGGGAATAATTACCATTTGCTTCAGAACCTTCGAGTGACAAAGTACGACGTAATTATCATCTAAAATGTACGTAAGTACCTTTCTTAGTACCTACTTAGTACTTTTTTTCTTCATCAAGATGAGCCTCTGCGGAACGAACCGGCTCCATTCAACACTCTTGTGGCCACATCCACTTAGCAGAGGTGCGGGTTCGATTCCAAGTTTTCTTAATATCAGTCAATCTTGAGATGTGGTAGTTCGACAAGACCGTTACTGTCATGGACTCTTTAAGTAAGCTTTATTTACAACAGAAGATTTCTCGACTTCGCAGTCGGCTGATGATGATGTTTATTATGTGTCATTAATCCCTTTCGTTCGATTTCAGGTCTGACTCCGAGTGCTCTGAAATTCAAGCCCGCCCAATTGTCGTTGAAAAGGCTCCTAAAAAAGCAGTCGCCGCCACCAAGCGCAAAAGCCCGAGCGTCTCCAAAACACCTTCGGAACCCAAAATAAGGTAAATTACTATATTATTTAAACAGAGTTTTTGGGTTATGTTATTTGATGGGAATTGAGCTAGTAACTTAAGACTCTCTAACAATCGCTGAGGTTTTGTGTTCCTACTAATTGAATAGTAAGTTACTAGCTGTTGCCTGCGACTTCGCCAGGTTTCACTCACTTAAAGATTGTTTTTGAAAGAAAATGTAGCATATGAAATAGATATTCAAATAAAAGAAATAAATTAGAACTACATAGTATTTACAATTGCAACAATTTAGCTAACTGCAGAGTGCAGATATTAAATAATATCATATCATGCACGATATCTATTTTCTTACAAAATTTCATCAAAATCCGTTCAGCCGCTTACACGTGAAAAGGTAACAGATAGACAGAGTTATTTTCACATTCACTATATGAAAGTTGTGCTACCTGTAAATTGATTGCAACAGTGCAGTTAGCTCAATTGTTTCGATTGTAAATTCTAGTTCTATTTTATTTCTATTATTTGATTGTTATTTATTTTTACGTTAAAGACTCTATTTTTATCGATGAAAGTATTGATTTGCTATTAATATCCCCGCTAACAATCATCATCATCAGTCCATATCAGTGCACCGCTAAACAATATACCTAGGTAATAAATATTTTATTGTTTGTTTTACAGAGCTACTTCGTCTAAACAGAACTCATTGTTTGCGGACCTGTTTGGGTTAGAAGACTCATTCGAGATCCCTCCACCGAATACAAGTGGAGAGCTCACATCATCCTTAGTGTCTCGCGTTGCCAACGGGAAGGTGCGACGCACGGCAGACCTGACTGGTACCTTTTACGTGGAGGTAAAGGTGTATAACACCAAGGAGATAGCCCATACCCCAGCCCAAGAAAGATAGAAAAAAGCAGAGGTGTCTATGAAGGTTCAAATGGAGAAGGATACCCCGCATTGGGACAGCCTACAGAAGTTTATGCTTCGCGCTCATAAACTTTTCGATGCATCGGAGCCGACGTACTACTCAGATAAAATTAACATACGTACATAAATAAAATTAAGGAAATTGTGATTTATGCAATAAAGAACACTTACCTACTTAATCATAAGAACTACGTTTTTATTTTATAAGCATATTAAGTAGTAAGCAAATAGGTTCGTTAGTTAGTCGTTTAATCCATTAGTCCACCCTTTTGAGATAATACTAAGATTTATAATCATTTACTTAAAATTTAATAATATAGGTTCTTAAACAAATAGCTATTAACTTTATCCCACATAATACTTAACACTAGCATACATAATACTAGATAGCATTCTCTACATGTTAACCTTCAAGGAAATCTAGGGGTAGGTTCCCACCTGGTATTTTAAGTTATTCTTAGGTAGTTACGACTTTTTAGCACATTGATATAGTAAAATATAATCTGAACGATACGCTCCTAAATATATTTCATAAAAATGCCTTTCTGTACTGTTTGTAGCACAACTGTCGAGCGCAGTCACTGGTTAGGTCATCTACGCAGCACTAATCATAAAAATAAAAACATTTCACATTTTTGTGAAGGTATTGAAAAAATAAATTCTGCATTTCGTAATCGTATAGCGACTTTCAGAATTATGGATCCTGATGAGAATAACTGTTCTATTGAAATATTTTTTAATATTATTCAAGACAAGATCAAAATGTTAATAGACATGATACTCAAAGACCATACAAATTTGAAAATCAATTTTGAATACTATGCTTTATTTTTGATGGTTAAAAATGATACTCAGGAGATGAAATCATTTTGTACGAAAAATTTTACTATACATCAGAATTATGACAGTGATTCATTGATGTCTCAACTAAAAAGCACTTTCTTAAAGAAAAATGAAGAATTTCAGGATCGTGATAGTGGTTGGACGTTTCTAAACAGTTCTCATCTAGAAATTAACATAAATAAATATCAACCTTTGAGTGGTTCAAGCTTTATCAAGTTGCCAGCTGCAATAAAATCAAAAAGAGCCTGCGTTAATATTCGCAATAATGATAAATATTGCTTTTTATGGTCAATTGTTGCTGCATTGCATCCCGCTAAAAGTCACCCTGAAAGAGTAACGTCATACCCTGATTTTCGTAACGTGTTAAACTTTCAAGATATTAAGTTTCCATTAAATTTTTCAGACATTGAGCGCTTTGAAGCAAATAACCCTGAAATCGGTATTAATATTTACGGCTTAAAAAATAATACCGTAGTAGGACCGCTTTATAGAACAAAAACCACAAATAGAAAAGTGATTCATTTACTTTATTTAGAAAATGATGATTTATCACATTACTGTCTTATCAAAGATTTGTCACGACTTGTAAAAAACCAAATAACAAAACACCATAGTAAATTGCACTTGTGTGACGATTGTTTGTCATTTTTTGAATCAAGCGATAAGCTTAGTTCCCACAGTTGTGGAGGAGTCGCTACTGAACTACCTCCGAAGGGTTCATTCATACAGTTTGAAAATTTTAATAGAAAACAAACTGTACCGTTTGTTATATACGCAGATTTTGAAACGATGCTCGAACGGTACGAATCTTGTGAACCTAACCCTACTACAGCGAGTACAGTAACGCGGCAGCGACATGTACCTGTAGCTTTCGCTTATCATATAACGTGTGCACTAGACGAAAGCCACAATCGACTAGTTTCGTACCGCGGTTCCGATTGTGTAAAAAGATTTGTAGAATCTATTTATCAAGATGCTCGAAAAATTTATTGTATTCTAAAAAATAGCGTTCCTATGACTTTCACTGAAGATAACATTCACGATTTTGAAAACGCTGTTACCTGCCACATTTGCGACCACATTTTGGATGTTGATAGAGTTCGCGATCATTGTCACTTGACGGGTAAATACCGCGGCGCTGCCCATAGTTATTGTAATATACAATACAAACTACCCAAATTCATACCAATATTCTTTCACAACCTATCTGGTTACGACAGTCATCTTTTTATAAAAGAATTAGGCGAAGCTCCTGGGTCTATTAAATTGATACCTAAAACTAAAGAAAGCTATATTTCTTTCACAAAATTTATTCCAATATCTAACGAAGAAAGCATTCAAGTTCGGTTTGTTGATTCTTTCAAATTTTTGGGAACTAGCTTGGAAAAATTAGCTATTACAATGAACAAACAAGACTTTAAACAATTGGAGTCTTATTTTCCTAACGAAGAACAGTTCAACTTGCTTACTCGAAAAGGAGTGTATCCTTATGACTATATGTCTCAGAAGGAACGTTATAAAGACACTAGTCTGCCTTCTAAAAATGAATTTTATAACTCTATCACCGATGAATCAATTACTGATGAAGACTATGAACATGCACAGGCTGTTTGGTCAGTGTTCAATATTAAAAATATGGGAATGTATACAGATTTATATCTAAAAACGGATGTTCTCTTGCTAACAGATATATTTGAAAACTTTAGAAAGACCTCTAAACGATCATATAATCTTGACCCCGCGTTCTATCTTACGGCACCAAGCCTATCGTTTGATGCCATGCTGTTGAAAACGGGTGTTCGGTTAGAATTGATAAGCGACGTTGAAATTTTTAGAATGATACAAAAAGGTATTCGTGGAGGCATTTGTTTGTGCTCTAAAAGACATGTTAACGCCAATAATGAATACATGGATACTTTTGATCCAACTAGTAAAAAATCATTCATTATGTATTTGGATTGTAACAATTTATATGGTTACAGCATGTGTCAATACTTGCCCTATTCTGATTTTAGGTTTATGAACAGAGATGAAATAAATATTTTACAATTAAATTTAACCAATATTAGTGAAACCGATGACAATGGATATATTGTTGAAGTTGATTTAATTTATCCTGAGACTTTACACACTCAACATAATGATCTCCCATTTTGTCCAGAAAAATACGTACCATCAGGTGGCAAGAACAAAAAACTGATACCAAATTTGTATGATAAATACCACTACATTATTCATTACGTTCATTTAAAAAAATGTATACAGCATGGTTTGGTGTTGAAAAAAATCCACCGTGCTATTACATTCAAACAAAGTAATTTTTTAAAGCAATACATTGATCTTAACACTCAATTGCGTCAGGAGGCAGAATCTTTATTTGCCAGTGATTTTTACAAATTACTGAATAACAGTGTGTTTGGAAAGACGTTAGAAAACAATGAAAAACGAATAGAAGTCAAGTTAGTAAACAAGTGGTGTGACTCGAAAAATAAAACGAAAAAGACAAATAGTGCAGAGAAATTGATAGCCAGCCCATATTTTCACAGTGCTTCGATATTTTCTGAAGATTTAGTAGCAATCCAATTGAAGCCTTCGCATGTTATTCTCGATAAACCGATATACATAGGGTTTACTGTATTAGAATTATCTAAGAGTCACATGTACGATTTTCACTATTCCGTTATAAAACCGTTTTATGGTAACCGGGTTGAATTATGTTACACTGATACCGACAGTCTAGTTTATTATATACAAACAAATAATCCTTACCAAGATTTTAAACTCAATTTCTTAAAATATTTTGATACCAGCAATTACGACGTTAACAACGAATTTACCTTGCCCATCATAAACAAGAAGATTCCAGGACTATTTAAGGATGAAATGGGCGGTCAAATTATCAAAGAGTTTGTAGGACTGCGTTCAAAACTTTATTGTATTAAAACAATAGACAAAACAATAAAGAAGGCGAAAGGTACTAAGAAATCAGTAGTAAGAAAATTAAATATATCTGACTATAAAAATGTTTTGTATAACTGCAATGTTATTCGCAAAAAGAATGTACTATTCAAGTCAATAAAACATGAAATATTTACACAGAGTGTAAATAAAGTAGCACTTTCTGGAAATGATGATAAACGGATACTATCGTCTGATCACATCTCCACTTTAGCCTGGGGTAATGCTAGTATATTTAAGAAATAAATGTTTTCCAAGTTAACTGTAAGTTTTAGATGCCTATTATTGTACTTTAAGTTTTAGGATACTCAGACCTCTATAGCGTGGAATGGACTATAAACCGATCTACTATATAGTGCTAGCTACTTAGTATAATGCTTTGTAAACTGCGATTTGTATTAGCTTGCTATTTGTTTTCCGACACTCGTAAAATAATAAAAGACCAAGCATCCTTTCATCATCTAGAGGTTCAAACATCCGAAATACATACTTATTATACATAAATTTAATTATTATGTAAATTTAAAATTTGATTTATGCTCAGGCTAGCTTTATTACATAAATAAAAAAATAAAAACTGATACTGTAATGTTAGTTACATACTAATAAAAGGTTCTTTGTGATGTTATAGGTATGAAAAATTTAATAAAATAAATAGCTTAAACAAAAACTAGTTGTTTTTTTTTTTTTTACTAAATACCTTACTTTAATTAGGTAGATAGATGAATCTAGGTACATGAATGTTTCTTTTATCAAAGCGCATCAGTTTCAAAGTGGAATATAACACCAGACAGGTGACCTAAAAACTTGTTAGAACATGAAAATGCTGAATACACGCATATTATTCACATTTACATTTATAAACTCAACTTATTACTGCAAACCGATCACTCATTAGTCAGCTTACTGTCGAAGGTGAAACATAGAATAGAAGTCAGAGATTGTAAGTATTTAATATTTTTTCTGAGTTTAATTTAGATTTTATTTTATATACCTACTTATTCAATTTTCTGTCTGTTTCAGATCCTCGAAAGTGTATGTTGATATTTCTTCAATAAAAGTGGTCTCAAAATACAAGTCGCGTTTCATTAAGAAGTTAAACTACTGGTAAGATTTACTCTTTCAAAATTAATAGTGTATCATGATTACCCTATGTAGAATTGTGATTAATGTAGGTATTTTTATTTACAGATAATGACGGATCATGGAAACAGAATTATCGATGAGACCCAGGACGGTCTTTTTGGGATTAACACTCAAGATCTACTGTTCCACTGTGGACAGGTTCCTCCTGGGGAATCGGAAGAAGACTTGCCTCTAATGACATTCAATAGTTTAACGAGGCGAGCTAAGAAGACAAAGTCTAAGAAGAAATTAGAAGGTGTAGAAAAGCAACGTCATCAATCTAATCAATCGACATTCGTACTCAGCCGCAATATTTGTAAGGGTAGGAGGCTGATTCAAATTAAAATTACTGATATTGATAATGATATTGAAAACGTGATAGTGTCGGCTCAGTATATGGTTAAAAACATGTATGACGAAGTGTTGGATCAAACAGAACGGATTGTAAAAAAGATATGTGAAAATATAACATGTATTCCCTAGTGGTAAGTTATTTTAATAAATATTAATTATCTACCAGAAATTGGTTTTTTATTTATAAATTAAAGAATAAAACAAAGTAGGTAAATAGGAACATAAATTAATTTATTCTTTCAAAAATACAATCAGTACTTCTACTAGGTTCATAATTATCATGTAGGTAACTTAATAAAATAACATGTTTATATAACTAAAAAAACAATCTAAGATTCAGGTAAACTTATTTTATTATCTTCACACCACATTTTAATACACAACACGTTCTTCAAAGCACAAGTTTTTTTATGGTGCACACAGTTCGAAATATTAGATTTTTCATAGTCACTGTACAACTTCATAAAATTAGGACATCCCTTATCGCCTATATCCAAAATATCACAATTTTTACACAATTCTCGAATCCATTTAATTTTTTCCATACCTTTAGTTACAATTTTCTTGTTATTCAAATAAGGTATGATAGTGCGCTTGAATTCTCGGTGATCGATAAAACCTTCACTCCAAATGATTCCACGATTATTTTCCAACCACCGTACACGCTTTTTTTCCTCATCACTTAAATTGTTAAAGGGATATGGAGGTTTGATAATAAATGTTTGAGTGTGTCCGTTAATCAAAATAGCAAACTCCTTAATAATAAAATAATTATTAATGTCTTTGAATCCTTGCAAGTCTACTATTACTATATTACAACTCATGTTATTTTCTTTACTGTATTGCTCAGTGGTCTATACTCAACTAAGCAATCGTTTAAAATGAGGCAATATGCAGCTGTCTGATCCGGTATCTCTGAATTACACTCAAGTTCTACGCGAACGCTTACTACAGGACCTGATTTAAGGTTTTCGCTTTGCCTAGAACAATCAATTACAAAAAGCGGTGCTTTTTCTTTAAACTCAGATGCAGTTAACAGTGGTGCACTTCTACGTCCGTAATATGATTGTTGGAATTTAACATACTGTTCGTATATTAAAGCAAATTTAGAATTAAGAAAACTGACGTTAAAACTTTCATAGGGAAAATATGTTGAGTTGAGATAAACTTTAACATCTCTTAAATTACAATGATCGAACTGTGACATGTCCTTTTCTGCTAAATTTTTCCGGTTTGTTTGTAGTCCAATGATGACGTATCTAGGCTTTTCAATCTGTGATGAGGTTTTTATTGACCAGGTATGTTTAGTAGTTCGTGGTAACAATGGATACTCGTATAGATCCCAATTTCTAAATGCAACATGCAAAGGACGATCTTTTTCTAATAGTTTTAGTAAATTAACTTTTTCCTTGTCCGACACTTTAACGTGCGGCACACGCCAAACTAATTTGTTTATTATTACGTCATCAAGAACATCATCTGTTAGAATCTTTAATGAATTTAAATTGGTATTACTGCGTAATAGTATCAATTCATGTTTACAGTTTATAATAATTTTTTTATAATCCTCAGCGAAACCTAACAAATTGCTAAGAGGAATCGAAGCTGCAAAACTTCCATCAGTTATTGTTCCATTAACATCCCAACCCCATGCTTTCGATACTCTAGCATCATTTTGATTATATGATAATAAACCTTTCATTGTTGTAGTAATTCCAGCATTTTTGATTCTGTCTATTTCCACTCCATTAATTTCATATCGAATATCTTGAAAAAGATAAATCAAAGGATTGTTAGTAAATTCCACACTCTTAACTTTTTGTTTGGAATCCTTTTTTACAACATTGACTGATCCTTCTAAGTAAAGAGTGCTTGCTGATGGTAATATGTATAGATCTTGCTGATTGATAGGTATGCGAATTTCATCATTCCTGTTGAAACTTGTTATGTATGGTTGATATGAATGATATTCGATACTATCGATGGTATTATCAAAAGCTGGTGTACTTGATATATCCAAAATACTCATTTTAGAAGTCCAATTAATTTTAGAAATCTCTTATTTTCCTCGGTTAATTTATTTATTCTCTTAGCTCTTACTTTACTGATTGTTCGATTGACACTGATGTGTTTGGTTTTTACATTACTGTATTTATTATAGTCGATCATCTTTTTTTAATATGCAAATACAATTGAACCTCTTCACCACGTAAATTAATTAAATTATTCTTATTATCCAACAATCTTATGTTTATAGAGCTTACGGTAGTTTGATTGATAGGAAAGTATATGATATTTTTAGGTATTTCTATAATTCGATATCCTGGTGGGACGTTAGGTGCAAATTCATGAATGATATGACTTGATTTTCCATTAATATACGAGCCGCTCACTATATCACATTCGATTCTTAGCACGGTTGTAGATAAAATGTTGACTGGAAGTTGTGATTCATGTAATATATTGGCTTTCAGAGTTTGTTTACCAAACCCTAGTAATGTTCCAAGAGAGTTGTCTTTATCAAAATGTATGTCTTTGTTGCAAAAAATAAATGTTTTCAACGTGTTGTTATTGCAAAATAAATTGAAAGTATTTCCCTTTAATTTTAAATTTTGTCTTATGTAGCCAGAAATATCTTGCAGTTCGTATGCACCTTCCGGTATTTCTAAATTTTCATTGTTTCCATAATAAAATATATTGTTTTTACAATCGATGTTAGGAATTGAATTAAACGTTGATAAGTGCAATAGAGCGCATTCATATTCACCATCAAATTGCAAAGCTGGATAACATATAGTTGATAAAGCTGATTTATTACCAGTTATGGACAGTGTAAAGGACATTTTGCAAATGGGTAAATTAGAACAAATACATTAATTTATACCATTTATTTAATAATTTAAAAAGCTCCGAAACATTTATCCCAAAATTCATGCAGAAATTTTAAACAAAGATGACCACAATTTACTGTGTTAAAACGTTGATAGCTACAATAGTTGTATGTTAAATTTGATTTTAAATATTTAACTATCTCTAAAGGAGGTTTTAAATCTCCGAAGCTGTCAAAATACTCGCAATAACCATAATTTTTCACATAGGCTACCCAATGTGTACCTTCATTCTCTGAACTATCTAAATTAATAATACCACATTCGATATCTTTTGGTTTTTTGGGTAATTCGTCTCTCATATAAACACCTCTAAAATAGGGTATGTATTCAAAAGCATATTCAGATAATTCTATATCCGTAAGAGCACGATTGGGTAACCTTTTCATCAGTTTTTTGAACTTTTCACAAACAGACCATTCCCTTTCTTGTAAGGTTTCATATAAAGACCTTTTCCTAATGCAATAGATTCCATTATTTTATTATGTCTTTGAGCTTCTTCAAAGTTCTTTTTTGCTGATTTGTGATCATTTACCGCTTTGGTAATACCTGCAGCACCTCCAGCCAACGCACCAAGTGCAGACAGACCTGCGAATATTGGTATCAGTGGGAGAATACCCCCTGTTTTCGGTAATGGTATTATGCGAGGCATTCGAACTCCTTTATGTTTTTTAACGAGTTTTTTCGCAGCTGAATATGCTAATTGTATAGCTTTTGAATTGTTGGATGGTTTTAATTTCTTCAAACGATTGCGAATTGTAGAAACAATAGATCTGAATGATTTCGTTCCTGCGCCATGCTTCACTTTGTTTTTCATTACTTTGCTTACTAACCACGAAGCTAATTTCTCTCCTTTCCCTGCATTCTTAGACTTTATTCGTTGTTTAGCCATGTTTAATAATTCTAAATCAGCTATGTGCCGATCTTCTAACTTGTTAGAATTATTGTATGCAATGTCGTGTTGCATACAAGCGTTATCCAACTGATTAATTCCTTTATCACCTCGTAATAATCGTTCTCTCAATCTCGTACCAGGACCACAATAATTATATCCCGGTAAATGCAGCTCAAATGGTAAGCTATTTATCAGACTGTTAACTAGTCCTCCACCGCGCATTATTTAGATAGTAATGACTGATTATAACGTGTAATAGATATTTTTATATAATTTCTCAACCACTACTATAACAGAGCACGTTTTTCTATCCAACTATTTTCACTATTCGAGAGACCTAACCACTTAACATATAGCTTACTACCTTTTTTTCTTAGAATTCTTTCAATTAAATATATATTAGGACAGCTTGTTTTCTGAAGTTCTTGTGCATAAAAAGTCCCTAAAATGGGATGTTTATGCAAATCTTCAATAACATATGTAATTGGTTTTGTAGGATTAACTTTTTTAATCAAAAATAACTCGGTAGACCAATTTGGTGTATAACCCTTTTCGAAAGTACTTTTATATTTGCTTATACGTACCAAATCTCCTACAGTTAATTTGCTTATCTTTGATTGATATTTTGTTAACTGTGACTTTTTTATATTTCTCATTACTGTATTCTGATTCGATTTGTTAACATCATTTGGTTTATATTTTGTAGTTCGATGTATTGTATTATTGTATGTACTTACAACATTTTCTAAAGGCTTCCCAATCCATTTATAACTACCATGTAAACTAAAATATTTGTATAATTTATGTTTTAGAGTTTTTATGATTCGTTCAACTATGGAAGCTTTTTTTACTGAATATGATGAATAATGGTTAATTTTGTTCGAAGATGTTAATTTATTAAACTCGTCGTTATAAAATTCTGTACCCATGTCCGTTTGTAAGTTAACAGGTTTACGGTTTGATGTAACTAAAATGTTATTAAATGCATTAGCGATCTCGGATTTTGTCTTAGTTTTAACTGGAATGGCCCAGGTAAACTTTGTGAAACAATCTAATACTACTAATATAAAACTAAAGCCACGATTAAAACATTTTAAATTATGAAAATCAATAAGATCTGCTTGCCATAAGTCATCTATTCCTTTTAATACAACAGATCGTCTTATAAAATTTTTCCGTGCTGCTTTATGAATTTCGTTAACAACTTGCAGTTTACTCATTTTTTAGAAAATGATGTACTAGTTTTATCAATATCGGATTTTGTATAATAGTCTTTCACGAACTGTTGAACATATTTATGAATGTCTAATTTTACAGTGTTTAATAAATGATAAACTTCTTGTTTGCTTGCAAACGATTCAAACTGATTATCTACGTATTCTTTATTAACAGCATCGTTTGCTTTCAAAGGAATTAAAACACCAGTCAATCTCTTTGATTGTACATCTATTTCTTCTGGTATTAATGCTTTGTCAGAGGTTTCTAAGAAATCGGATAAGCGCAATTGTTTATTAATGTGGTGACCAAATTTATCCATTTTAATGGAGAACTGATAGGTTGCAAGGATCAGACTTGAATGAAAGTATGTTTTGAACTGTATCTTATTTATTTGAAATAATACCACTCTCACGTAACTCTTCCAAAATAGATATTATTTCATTATCCAACCCAGTGTTACCAGCATCTCGAGAAGCAATTAATAGTTTCAACCTATCGACCAATTCATTAGGATCGTCCCAGTAAACATAATCAACATTTTTCTTCCATTTCTTCAGAATAGACAACCCTTCTCCTCCATGTATATTCGGCTGACTACTGTCCGTGCTTGCAGAAATCTTTCGTAACTTAAATAACGGTTTGATGACGTGTAAGTATTTTCGTCCTCTGTTACTTCTAATCGGTTTATGTGGATCATAATCTCGCCGATGAACATTTGTTTCTAACAACATCAACTTATAATGTCTTAAATCTTCGTCAGTTACTGTTGATAGATTAGGAACTTTTTTAAATAAAAGTTCGTCTAAGCCAGGAGTTTTTTTAAATTTGTTTGATCCAACTTGGATATCATTATCAAAATTAAGCACACGTGCGGATCCCATCATGAGTTTACCACGTTCATTTCTTACACCGAATGGAACATCGCTTACAAATTCTGAATTTAAAGACCACGAAGAAACTTCATTTTCACAACTAGGCTGACTTGTACCTGATTTGAATGATTCATCTTGATGATCTTCTTCCTCAGATTCTGAGCTTTTCGAATTGTCTGATTCATTTGAATCTTTATTTTGTGGACTAAATACATTAAACCCAGCACTTGAAGATACTCTCTTTTTCAGTGTTTTATCGAATGGACTTGATGTTTCAAAGCTGGGTTCATTTGTATCTTTAAATTCTTTTCCAACCATTTGATTCAGGGGTTTTGTTATTGGTTTAAAAATTGAATCCAGAATATAATTTTTTTCCGTTTCAATATTTCTCATCTTTCGTACCTTTCTTTTTACTGCTTCTGCAGCATTTACAATTTGTCTTTTTATATTCTTTTCCATCATGTTATAACTAATTTTGAATGAGCTATGCGTTGTATGTGAGAGTTATATCATGGGAATGGATCAATTTTAGCCATAGTTCTGTTATTTATAGTAGTTGTTTAAAAATACAATCTAATAATATTTGTGTACACTTTTCTGCACATAGGACAGTTTTTGTTGATTGAAAGAGCGCACTTGGCGCAAGCCACAGCATGACCACAAGGTGTGAAGCATGTGTTTACGTCTTCTACCAAACAAATTTTACAGATAATTTGTGTAGTTGTTCTTATAAGTTCATTTTCGTTAGTTTTGTAACAATCATCTTTGGGTACCGGATTTTTGTATATCTGAGTATCAATATTTTGTACATATTCTTCACCTTTCATGATTAAAACATATAAACAGGACTTGAACCAGCGTGCGTGTTCTTCCCATGGTTTGTCCTCGGGAGGCCAATCCTTAAGTTTTCCATTACAATAATAACAAATAACTCTATCACCTTGTCCTGTATAAAAAAATCCTGCATCTACCATATCCAGTGGCTTTTGAGTCAATCCAATAGGCCAGTTCTTGAAACTTTCCAAGCGCATGCTTTCAGTAGCATAGTAACGATGTACAGGATTCATATTTTCTTTGTTTTTATTTTTAAGTTGAGGATGAAGTTACAACACGCACGACAGACACTTGCTACGTTTCAACAAATATGACTAAGTGAATACAGATATCTTCCATGAATCTATCGATGATTGTGATTTAATTAAACTCTATAAAAGTATCAAACTTTTTA
Organism: Eupithecia subumbrata; assembly: GCA_949316285.1. Classification (NCBI taxonomy): domain Eukaryota; kingdom Metazoa; phylum Arthropoda; class Insecta; order Lepidoptera; family Geometridae; genus Eupithecia; species Eupithecia subumbrata. The sequence continues at coordinate 5,260,609 of OX438638.1, forward strand.
CGATAACATCCCTTATTTTTTTCACAATCTTTGTTAATCACTAAATAACTATAAGGTTCTTTCCAAACATTTGAACACATGTGTCGAAATTCTTGCCATGTCATATCCGTGTTAACATGTTCATCATAAATATGTCTCATATTAATATCATCTTGCTTAAAGAGGATAATTAAATTTGCATTATCTCTTACTAGCTGTTTGGGTATTTTGCTATAAGTTTGATTCAAATAAAAACAATCTATATATTTATGTCTACCCATCGCAAAATAATCACGCACATTATTTTGGTTTTCACATGCAACATCATCAAATATAATAATTGAATTGCATTCTGCAGCCTCAGGTTTCAAAACCTCTTCATTTTCATGATATTTAGAAAAAGTTATACTTGGAACCATCTTGAGAACTCGTTCCAAAAATACATACTTTGGTTGATAAAGAGTTTTAGAGTACACATAAACATTTTGAAACTGCAATCCATTTTCATGCAGGAGTAAACCTATTAATAAATTTGTTTTTCCACAGTTAGATGGTCCACATATTATGCACCGTATGGTATTTGGTAAAAGTTTTCCATGACGTAAGCTTCTTTTTTCAGAATCAATACTAATATTTGCCAATTTTAGCGATATCGGTTGTTTAACAAACTTCATTATGAGAGTGTTGGAAATAGAATGACAACCGTTTTAGATAACCAAATGAGTTATATCCAAATAACTTCGCTTCGGGCGCTCACCCCACTTTTTTGCTAATTATCTTCAATATTATTGGGCGCTCACCCCACTTGTTTGCTAATTATTTTCAATATTATTGGGCACTCACCCCACTTGTTTGCTAATTATTTTCAATATTATTGGGCGCTCACCCCACCCGTAAGTGCCGTAGGCACTGGAGGATAAGTGGGGTGATGTGCCCAATAATATACTACTTACAAACACTGGCTGAACCCTACGAAATAGATCAAAATAATGTACTACAGTATTGCACACCATAAAAAGGTCTACAAAAAAGTCCATGATGGTAAATGTCTATCTCTTAGGGATAACCCACAATAACCATTTTTTATACTTTACTTTTTACGAGAAATAATGGCATATTTACGAAGCGATTTTAAGCAATACAGCATTTATCCTTATACAATTAAGTACCTCAAAAACATTGTGTATCACATAGATCATTATGCTTTACAAAATGTAATTTAAATTAATGTTTTCGAAGATATTACAAATTAAAAATTGCAGGAACATAGCTGTTGCGGTGGTACCAGCCGGGGGCCGATTCTGTAGTATATTTAGTATCAGCATTGCACCAGTGCGATGCCAGGGCGGGTAACTAGTTGTACATAAATCAATGTTCTCTAATGTGCAAATCTCAAAGAAAAACATCTATCAAATAAAAAAAAACTAAGAAAATACGTTAACCTTGACCGAGGTTACCTATTTGAGCCGTTTGGGACCCTTGGTCCTTGGGGTCCTGGGGCACACGCAATTTATAAAGATCTTACCAAATTTCTTACAGAGTCCACAGGTGATCGGAATGCTGGCTTCTATTTCGGTCAACGAATTAGCATTGCCATTCAACGTGGCAATTCTGCCAGCATTCTGGGCACTCTGCCTTCTGGTGACGGCTTAGATTTTAAGAAATAGATATAAGTGTATATAATAGTTGTAATTGTTTTATTCTGTTACTGTAATTACCTATGTACTTAATATTATAATATTACCTAATATAAGTTCACTAACACCACCCCTTTCAATTGCAGTAACTTGCGGATAACGGGGCTGGTCACACTTTTAGTATTTACTTAATTAAACATTACCTATAGTAAAATATTTAAGTGTGATTGTTCAGAATAAATAAATTGTGCTTGTCTATGTACATGTTATATACAGGGTGTAACAAAAATAAGTAACCAAACTTTCAGGTGGGGTGTAGAATCGAACACTGAATTCAGGAAAAATATTTTAAAAAAATCCCGCCCTTTAGTTTTCGAAAAATAAAATAAATACGGAATTTTCACTACATTACGCAAACGACTGATGCACGTGTTTATTTGACATTAAAATATGATTAAAAGGTCTACGTACCTTGTGTACACGTTTTTAGCAGATAAACATCTTTTTACGGGGGGCACCCACGACCGGACACGCGATACCGCAGCAGCGCGCGCGGCGGCGGGCTGCACGTGTTGTAGTTATGTAGGAAGCTAGCCAATGCATTCCAATTTTCCCATTTCAATTTTCATCTCGTGGTATTCAATATCTGAATAACGCATACGAGCCATTTTTACGCACAAAAAACCGATAAGCGCCGCCGCGACCTTCACCTTGCGCTTGCAATGATGCAACTAAACGGCCATTGACCCTATGATAACATTTCTGTGGTATGACAGTTTAACAAAACTAACAATAAGCCTAGCATTGGGTGAACATTCGGATGAACTAAGTTTGTATACCTATTTCGCTCTCGCGCGCTAAAAGTTTGTGCCTTTTCTTGTCTCAATCTGGTGCTTCGGAAATGCAAATTGTAACAACCTTTTATGGGGTTCATTGTAAGTTACTCACCGTGTTTTTAAAGGTCAATGTGAAGGTAGGTACTTAGGTAGTCAACGATATGAAAAAATAAAAGCTAGTAGTGAATATCTTTTAGTAGGAAGGTGCATGCTTAATGAATGTACCTACTAACTATGCATTTTCGCGATAGAACGTGTGTAAAGACTTAAAATAATTTATTTATTTTTTAATTCCTACAGGAAAATTGGAATGTTTTTGTTGTACGTAGGCTCCATATCTAAGCACGCCATGCAGCCTGTTCGCTTCCGCTGTAATGATGTCGCGGGTCGATGACCGCGGTGGCCGCTCATTAGGGCACCGTTTAGGTGTTATGGGCTTATAAAAGAGATGAATACAGGTACTTAGGCCATTTTTTTTTAATTCCAATTAGACACATGTATTATAGTCTATTGCCTAATGTTGTGAAAATTTCGTACCTATTTATTAAATTTTTCGAAAACTAAAGGGCGGGATTTTTTTTCAAAATTTTTCCTGAATTCAGTGTTCGATTCTACACCCCACCTGAAAGTTTGGTTACTTATTTTTGTTACACCCTGTATACATACAAAACTCCCGGATGTTTGCAGATCTTGTAAACATTTGTCCCGCAGTGGGAACGTGTCCCACCTGTGCTTCAAACTTAATTTCACAATCATCATCATCATCATCATCGTCGTCATCCGCAGCCAGTTTTTGCCCACATCTGGCGTATAGGCGTCTCGGAATTTCTCATTGTTTATGCCAAAGCGATTTTGATATTTTTGATCATTGTCTCGAGCACCAGCTAAAAATAAATTAGTATACGGAACCACACACCACACAGTCCATACATCCTTCAGGAAAATGCTAATTGTCTTGACAATATGCATTTAATTGTGTTCCTAATTATTGTGCTTCATTGTGGCTGAACAAAGGTTGTGCTCCGACGTTTTGTCTTGACTAATGAGATAAGTGATGCTGAGTAGGTGACGGTCGTCTTTCCGTTTTTTGGATTGAAAATATACCGTTTATTAAATTAGTAGATAAGCTACCAGAGCGAATTTTTTAATCTTTTTACTGGAATGTACGGTCAAAGTCAGAAACTGTATTATTTAAAATTATTTTTGTCGTTGACTGTACCTTGTCTGCCGCCTGTTTCTTTCTCGACATAATATATCCTTACGAAGATATTTCAATGTATTGATTAGATTCATGGTAGTTTTATAAAAGTTATCATATCAATGTCACTCTGTGTAATATCGTGTGCAACCATAGCCACACATCACATCAACAGCCTTACCCAGTCCACTGCTGGAACTGGACATAGGAGAAAAATGTGAAGCAAAATAAAAAAATAACATTATAAAATAAAAAAGTGTTTATTTGTCAAGCAAAATGAAATAATACACAGCCCGCAGAATATTTTCGTAGCACTTTCGTAGCGGGTTCGTAGAAGTTTCGTAGCATTTGTCGTAGACATGTTCGTAGCACCTCTGACCAACTGATCAAGTGACCAATTAATTAAAAGGCAGGATTGTACTGAATACAATCCGTTCTCACACACAGTATAATGGGTTGCACAGTGGGAATTAGCAGCGCGCTCATGATTTAGACGTCGTCGCGGCGGAGCTCCTTGATTTATTATACTTACGACAGAGGTTAAGGTGCGGTTTCTATGAGCGAGTTCTTGAACACAATAATAAATAACATAGGTTGCTTAAAATAATGTAAGTACTTAAGTAACATCAAATGGTTAAATATAAATGGTTAGAGGCAGATTGCACAGAATGCAAGAACAAACCAGTTATTAATTTAGTTCATATTTACACGCTCATAGCTCGGTCTGGTCATCTATTGCCCCAGATCGTAATGCCAGCAGTAGTTACTATCCAGCGGCTTTATTTTTTTAATTATTTAGCTCGAAACTAAAGTAAACAGGCTAAACATTATGTATGGATATGTATTCCGTACCTCGTGCAAGCTCGCGTCGTATTCGCTAACCCACGTCGTGTTCGCTCGCTCGCGTCACACGACGTCGCTCTCGCCGCACAGTTCGCTCACGTCGCCGACAGCCGCGCGTCATCGCGACAAACGAGCTCTAAACAAAACCCTCTGCAACGTAATACGTACTCGTACGTACTATTCACTACGCAATAAGATACGTCTACGGATGTGTGTTTTTGAAAGGAAATGAAGTACTTACCTTGGTTTATTTTGGAGGAAGAAGAGAACAAAGGTAAAGTTAGATAGCCTTTGTCTTTTATATAAGAGTCAAGAGATCCAGAGTGGATTGCTATCGAAGCTTGTATTTGCCATGCCCATTTCGTATAGTAATACGAAATGGGCGTGTTATTCGATGATATTTCGTTTCAACAATGAAATTGAAATTCAGATTATCAACATTGAAATACTGGAATTATGTGATACGAATGTTTTCACCTTATAATATAGAAAACTAGCTTCTGCCAGGCAGGTCCTCGCATTTTTTTTAGATTAAACTGTAGCTTATTATGTTAATCCAGGACTAAAACTACATCATTTTTGTATATATTCAGCCTGATCTTAGGTCGAGTTGTGGCGTGAAGATCTAACAAACATCCAAACTGTGCCTTCTGTAATATTGTTGTGAACAGTCAAACTTTAACTGCAGTTCAATAGTCGAGTGGTAATCACAGAACATGCCTCTATGCCCTGACTCTTATTAAAGTTAAAATCGGTTCATTCAGTTTGTTAACATTAACACCCTCTGAACCTCCGGCCTTTATGTCAATTCCATGAGCTCTAGGCTGATTGCCCATCGATGTGGGTGTCAAGTTGTCAATCACTAGGCAAATAGAACAGAAATACAATTGTTTTCGCTTCAGTAAATATATGGTTTTGCTTTTTAATGTGCAAAAGTTCACTAATTTATTTTATGATAAACTAGGTAAACTATTTCATCTGATAAATAAATAAATAAATAAATAAAATTAATTAATTAATTAATTTATTTATTTATTTATTTATTTATTTCATCTGATATGTTTCCGACGTATAATTTTCTGTCTTTGTGTTTATAAACGGGGTTTGTGAATATGTAAACATGTTTGTTACACACGACCTCGAAAGCTACGATCTGGATAAGACAAAAATATATTATCCGAATAGTGCGTGCAAAGTAGAATAAAATAATTTTATTGAGAATGGTAAACACTAAACTAATTCTCTATCAAAAAGTAATATAGACGATACCATTTTTCTTTTAAATATTATGCTCTTAGGGTCTTACCTAGCTCCTTTCCTATGTTACATCTCCGTTTGTTATAAAAATGCTATATCTTCGAAAGTACCTACGAAGTAATTCCTGGAAGCACCTTTTAGTTAAATAGTTGTGTGAGTTAGTGAGTAAGGCTTCCGGTGCCACTCGCTCCTTGAACGCGGTGGAAGTAAGGGGCGGGGAGCTGCGATACTGTTCTAGCTATTCTGTTATTTCTGTCTGTTTGTCTGTCTGTTACCTTTTTAGGCATAAACGGCTGAACAGGTATGAATGAAATTTGACAGGGAGTATTCTGGACATGGCGGACATGGACTTCGTTTGAACTCGGAAAAGCGCGAGCAAAGCTGCATACAGAAGATAGTAGTCTATATGAAATGTTATTCCAGGTGTAAACTTAATGTGTGCAAAGTTTCAGCCCGATCCGTTCAGGAGTTTTGGCGGTGTATTGTGACAAACATATAAACGGTGGATTGGGTGTACTTGTATTTTGTATACTTTGGGGCCAGATGATACTTTGTGGAAATATTAGAATGCTTAGTGAACTACTTTTCAGAATAGGATGAGAAGAGAAGACAGGTCCTTAGAAATATAGAATCTAGTCTTACAAAGACATGTAGCCCGCTCTCTCCTTCATTCTGCACCAAGTTCCTGAAAGGCAAGAAGTTTGTGACGTCATTACCCTCCATTTCCGCGAAATTCCCGATTACTTTACAGGATGGGATCATTTACACGAACGGGACTTCATCTACACTTATGTTATGAAGAAAGTTCGATAGTACCTATGAAAATCATGTTTGGAACTTGGGTCTTAACTGTTTCGACTGACAACGATAGAATAGATTCTTCATTTAATTCGCCTTTAACAAAGCTATTTTATTTATTCTTCAAACCGGATCACAGCAATATGGTGGTGGTTCAAAATCAAATTCAAATACCTACGTAAAATGTTGTTGACGTCTTAACTGCAATTAGGCACAAGTTGAAAAAAAACGTTTACTGTCTAACTAATGTAACTACAGCTACTAATAGGTATTGGGAAACGGGTACCTACAATGATACGGATGTGCTTCATGATACTTACAACCTTAAGGCATCACAGTATTATAGAATCCATAGGTACCTTATCTTATAAATGAACATGCGAATATTTTACACATTCGATGATGATCACCCTGAACAGCGAATTGTCTCAAGTAGATCTAGACAATCGATGCTATACCTTCAGATGGATACCTTTCTTTTTCGGCAAGTAGTAGTATAAAGACGCAGTTGGGTGTAGCATTGTGTAGAGTCCCCCACCCCACCTTTTGCTCTACGAGAGAATTATTCCCGTAATATCCTTGTTTCTCTTGTAATTCCTACCAGTAAACATAAACTCAGTAACATCACCCTCAATGAGTATTTAATTAGGTAAGTGCTGTCATTCCGCCTCCATTATCTTTTGTACATACGACTTCGTTCGGTAACCGACACCGTTTTTGGGAAGACTTGCTGCTAGTTAATAGAGTCGCTATTCGCTTGTTTTGTTTGAGTGTGGGCAGAACTTTGTTCATTAAATCGGTATTAAGTAAGATGTATGTCACATAGCGTCTAATAATGATAATTATTTCGAATGTTGGAGTAAAATAACTAGTGAATTGTAACTTATCCGACTTTGTAGCAAAAAACTGAACAAAACAACGTCTTAAAATGCTGTATTGAGCTAATTTGTATTGTGAGAGTATTTAATTTTGAAAAACTGAATTGTAATATCCGTGTTTTCACTTAACGAGACGATTGATGCCATTTTGTTTTTATAAAATATCAACTTTTTACGCGACTGTACTCGGATCAGATGACGATGTTTGATTGCGCTTAGTTAACACCCCGAGTTTCGAAACTCGAGATCACAGAAAGTTCAAAAGTTCTAAGAAATTGTGATCCTAAGATAAGAAGCCGCGAGATCCTAAGAGAGCACGGGTCCAATTACCAGTACAAACATGCTTAGATCGATAGAACGTAGATATCATATTATCTGCAGCGGCCGTGCCGAAGCATACTAATAATGTTCTGGTTACTAGAAGTTATTAGCATTTCACACTACACCCCGGCAAACACTATGCTATGTTAACAGAATACCTTCCGTTTTTGATGTACAGATTTAGATTCAAATTCATTAATGATTAGGATAATCACCAGTTTTGTGCGGATTGTTGTCCCGCCGCCGCGCTGAGGAATAATTGTATAAGGGGATTTTTTTTTAAATCCACTCCCACTTTCTTTCCCGATGTCGCCGTCTCTTTCTCGTTCGCAAACGAGACAAATGCACACATTGAGTAACGCTCTACCGAAGAAACATTATCGAATCTGTGTCTCTACTGTACTAAGTGTTTTATTTTAGCGCATGAATAGTGCGTGCAAAGCCGAGAACTGAATCAAGTTTAAACATAAATGGTCTGGCTACGTAGGTGATTTAGTTCTAGTTAAAAGCCCACAATGTGCACTCGCCTTTACACGGAACATTTTTATGCGTTTCCCTCGTTTTTTCCGAAGCCATAGTTGGTTTACATTGCCCGTCGTAATTAATGACTATAAATTAAATGAAGGGCTTTTTATCACGATGTCCATTTTGTTTTATGCAACTTTCGGTCGCTGTTCTTGTGTAAAACATTCATTAGTGACGGGAACTAAAATCACAATCTTTCTACATTTTGTCCGATGCAATGAGATTTTTTTTAGGTTTGGGGAAAATCCGACCATTGCCGCCCTCCGACGCGTACTATGTCGCCGACCCACCTTGCAACCGGCCATCCGACGTTTCTTTTGCCCATTATTGGCCACCAATCAGTTGTTGTTTTGCTCCACCTGTCATCACCTCGCCTATACGCAGCAGTGGGTAAAATCCCGCTGTGGACGATGATGATGATGATGGGCGAAATAGAAACATTGGATTTTTTGTGTATCAACAGATCGTGTCTTTCTTTTTGGTATGTGACTTTCAATACAAAACTACAAAAATGATCCATTCCGTCCTAACAAAAGCCTTGTCACTTAATGAGCTGGTACGTGGTAAATAAAATATAAATTTGATTTGTTGTTAAAATTGTAGGTGATAGGTACTATAAGTTCTTAACTCAATGTTTACTTGGATAATTTTCAGTTTCCTAAAACAACTAAAAATACTTAGCTTTTAAACAATCACATTTTAAAATTCCATCTTCCTTCCAAGGTCGCAAGATATATTTTCAAGAACTATTTTGTTTCAACAAGCTCAAAAGGTCGCCCTCGTCGACAGGTATTATTATATTCCGATGTGATATCCTGAGCCGGCGACTTATCTAAATGATTAATGTTTTAGAAATCACAAGGTCTGTTGTGTTTAGATATTGTTTCATCTAGGTATCTTGTTGCTTTACTCGCAAATTGATCGAAAAATGTTTCTACATTCGACTCTTCCTATTGTCTACAATGATAGAAATACCTTATGAATTTCAATTTGATTAAATTTATTATATCTTGTTGTTATTGGTAAAAGGTTTTATGGCATTGTGAACTAAGGTCCGTGGATGAACTAAAACGAAACCAACTCGTTCTTCAAGCGATGCTTGTAGCTTTGTGAATAAAGAAAAAATAATATGCATTTTATTTTACTGCCAACGGATTTGTTGCATTGATGTCCGAAATGAATGGGCGAAAGAATACATCAACTAATTCGTAATGAAGGTAGTTAAGGTATTCTTTCGCCCATGGCAATATTCCCAGCCCGAAGATAGTACTTTGGATGCTCCATACAAACTACGGCTCGTCAAAGAGACGGCCGCCGAGCCTGCGATGACAACTAGGCTAGCTTTTACGTAATTAATCCGCGGTACGTCGTCGTCACGAGAAAGGGTCACGTGAGCGGGCGATATTATGGTTTGGTTACTAGATTTTGTCGTTCGACGACCAGGCGTTAATTTTTGTTTGGCATTTGTGTTTTTTCACGTCGCAAGGAACCGCATACAAAATGGCTTGAATGGAATATAATAGAATATGCTACTTGATAGTATCGAGTAACTGGACTCGGGGCTCTGTTCAAGTTCTGTTAGGTAGATGTTGGTCAAGCCATGATGAGCCTTGACTCGTGCAGGATGGTACAGGCTGGTGTATCTGTCACTGTCTGAGGGAGATGTTGGGTTTCAAGTCAAAGGGATCTATTTAACATGACTTGACTTGAACTTTCCAATATTTCGGCCAAAGATTTAAATCGATAGATACAAAAAACTGTGGCATTGTCTTTGAATGCGTGCGTTAACAAAATTCCAAAGAACGCATACTTTGAGTAGTTAAAAATAGTGTTTTTGCCAATAAACCTAACTGTTATTATTACCATTTACTGAGAAATTGCGAATATTGCATGAAATTTCAAAAATTCACCACAAAAACACACAATAAACGGATTCCGAATGAGCGAGCTGTCTCATTTCGCTTGGCAACAACACTCGGTCTCACTACGGAAAGGGACTTTTCTAACGATATAAATCTTTGATTGTGATAAATAATTTCATGCGCCATGATCCCCTGACTATGGCGCATGAAACTGTTTATCACAATAACATTCAATAAAACCGCATCCTACCCTCCATTTCATGGCATGTTATATAAAAAATTATAAAAAATTAAGTGTGTTCCTCCGACTTTACAATTCGAGCAACCTAAGTAATTTGGACGTGGTGGGCGTCCGAACGACTTTATTTGCTCGTATGAGCTGTCCGTAGTCTCGCTTCCCAAGCTGAGCGCTGCGTTGCAAACCAATTCGTCTAATATGATTTTAGTGGGGCTTAGTGCCGGCATTTTGCTGAGTTTATGGTGTAGCTAATCTGATTCAACGGGTGTTACAAGCAGAGCATCGTAGTTTCGTCTTCAACGTTCTATGATAGTTGTTTTGTGTTCTTGAAAGGTACGAGACCTTGAGAAGTGAGCCTACACAGAAGAAACTTTCTTTTGATCTAAGGACAGTGACAGATCAATTTTCGATGAAACTGCTTCAAGATCCGATTCCTTTTGCCGAAATGTATTTGAATATACAATTTAGGTTTAACCTACGTTGAACCCATGCAGAGACAGAGTCCATTTTATGATTTGCTAGCTTACATAAGTTTTTGTTCAGGATATCATCATTAATCTGTCTTGTATTTGCACTTTTTATCTAAAATGTAAATCTTACGAACCTTACGAAAACCAACAACAACTCTCAAATCAATGTCATAAAGGTCACCGCGGCTTAATCCCCGGATATCCGTCGGATAAGTCACTAGAACAACCGGATTACCAATCCCCGATCCCCCGGCGATCAGCCGACGGGGTCTCGAAGTTAAATCGAGTTAAATTTAACTCGGCTGGATTACGAATCGATTCAATTTTATCGCCAACAATATTGTGAGACTGATTTTGATACAACTTGGGATTTAGCTTTTGAATTGGATAGGTTAAAGTTTGGTATTACGACTTTTAAAACATGAACGAGGGAATAAATACACACTGGTTGTTCACATTACGAAATAATAATAGGAATTTTATGGTCCTGCTTTTAGAACAATATAATTTTAAGTGATAGAAAAGGCAGCAAAAACTTTGTAGGTCTATGGGAATATCATAAAATTTTTTTCGTGGAAAGAGGAGAAACAAAGAGACATACTTTCGCTTTTATAATATTAGTACGGATTTGTAAACAAACCGCCTCCAGCCAGAGACAAAGTCTATGGTTATGGTTATGGAAAACAATTTAGGGACATCCATTATACCCAAATTTCTCTGATTATGCGGCAGGCAGGAAAAGATAAGGAATATTACCTACTTTTCGCTGTTGGCTACGGCTTATCTACATTACAATAGGGACATCATTTCAGAGTTTCATGGTCAAACAAGTTATTATGTATCGACCACTCCTCCCGGTCTCCTGAACCCGGAACTCCACCCGGTCAGGCGAGACGTAAACAAACAGAGGCAAAGCTCTTGCGAATTTTTAATTAATTTATGTGGATAAAGTGGCTCTCATCACGTAAAAGTTTGCAACAACAACAAACTAACCTCCAAGATACACAAAGCAATCACTTTATGGCACGTCCAGACAAAATTCTGGCTGAAAAATCACCGTAAGCAACATCACAAGGAATATTATAACGGACACAACACAAGAACAGTGATTTCGAAAATTTTGGGACTCAAAAAACGTGAGTACCATTTTCAACTACAGTCAGATGAACTACGAAGACAATAAAGCTGACATTCCTCTCATCAGCTGTTTTTGACATTTACCACCTAAGGATTGATGACATTTGTGTCATGGTACCAACCTAAAGAAAATTGCCATAGACAACGTAACGATCTTCCCAACTCGATCACGATAATCGATTACAACCTACGCTCCATCTAGAGGCGAGTAGCAAAAACTAGCTTCGCACTAAAATCAATAGAGGACGTTGCATTGCCGAAAAATTACTGAAATGGCTGATAATGTTACGATAAGAAGGCGTAAACCATTTTTGGATATTTCTGATATAACTACTGAAATCACACAATTCAATTCGACTATAGCAGATGGAAGTTTATTGGACATTTCAACAAAAAGTGTCCCAATGACTAACGAGCTAAATACTACCACCTCATTGACCGATATGAAACAACAAATTATAGATTTAAGATGCGAAATGGACGCAGCACACGAGGAAATAGCAAATCTTAACTCATATTGCAGTTCACTTAAAAAGGAGTTGGCCGAGAAATCAGTGCAAATAGAGTTACTCAAAAAAATTGCAAATGATCCTGCATTTATTTCTTCAAGATCATCCCCACGAAATACTATAACCACGCCAATAATGAAAAAGCTTACCAATATTCGAATGAGGATTCCCCGCTCTTCCCCTATAAATAACAATGGCGGAGAATGCAGTATTAGTGAAACACCTACTAGACATGAACACCTATACCGCCCAATTAAGAGCTCCACTTTAACTTCAAGAATAACTTACACAGAACCTCAATTCAGGCGTAAACCGTCATATGACCACAAATTGACTGATGTTATTGACGAAAATAATTTGGCACCAGATGTCGCTACTATGGGAAAACCCAAAATAATCGTACTAGGTGACCAACAAGCCAAAAACTTGACGCAGCAGCTCACCAAAGACAGGATGGGAAAATGGAACGATAAATACGACGTCTTCGGTTTAATTAAGCCCTCGGCGACATCCAGCGAGATCCTTGGGAACTGCAACATCGCGACGCTATCTAATAACGACAAGGACATTATTATTTTAGTTGTAGGTTCAAATGATTATAATCCGTATGTTATGTATAGTAATCTTTGCAACTTTCTATGTCGCTTGAATGGAAAAAAGGTGCTTATAGCAGACATTCTAGAAAATCGATTTTTGAATCTAAAGAAACTGAATAATAAAATAAAATTGCTAACAAAAAATTATGCCAGCTGCAAGTTCATTGAAATGTCTCATGAATCTTTACCAACACATTCAAAAAGATATTTACGTAATTTAAGTTTTAAAATTAATATAGAAATTAATAGCATGGCTTATAATGAGGATTTTTTGAACATAAGGAGGCTTAAGACGTTATGTACAGTGCAACGCGCAACTAAATGCTCAATTATCAAACAACAGATAGTAGACAAGGGCACAATTCCGTATTACTTCCGCCCAGTTGTTCCAAGTACCAGCACAAATAACGAGAAGGGCTCGTCCAAACACCAACAGACGTTTTTTCGTGAATAAATCTCTTAATCTAACAGTTCTACACCAAAATATTTGTGGAGCTATTAATAAAATAGAAGAAATTTATTTGGCACTTTCTAAGCTTGAACAAGGCGGTACAATAGTTGACATTCTTTGCTTCACTGAAAGTTTTATTCTGAAGGGCTCGGAGAAATTTTTGAAACTCCCGGGTTTTAAATTAGCTTCAGCATATTCACGTTCTGACAAGAAACGGGGAGGGGCCTGTATCTTGGTTAAGACGAATATTGAATATAAAACTCTTGAATTTATTAATGACATAGCATGTAAATATTGTTTTGAATGTACTGGAATTCAAATCTTGACATACAATATAATTCTTATCTGTATTTATAGGACACCCGATAGCTGCACTAAAATATTTTTTGAAAAGTTAGACTTACTTTTGAATAAGGTTACCTTCAAATACAAAAATATTATTTTATGCGGCGATTGGAATATCAATATATTAAAAGATAACAAATATAGCAATGACCTTTCAAGTATCTTAAAAAATCACAATCTTGAAATCCACATCACTACTCCTACACGCAGGAAGTCTTGTTTGGATTTAATTGCAAGTAACATTAAAAAATCAATAGGAAAAACTCATTACCTAGCATTATCGGACCATGAAACAGCCCAAATATTGAAAGTCCCTATAAAAAGACAGTTTAAAACAGTTCATTGGTTTGAATATAAAAGAGATTACTGCGATGAAAATATAAACAAATTTCGTAAGTGCATTTCAGCTCTATCTTTCTCAGAGATGCGAGAAATGCACTCTCTAAATGAAGCTTTTGACTATTTTCATGAGCTCTACAAATTATTCTATGATCTGTGTTTTCCTGTTATCAAGATAAGGAAGACAAATAAACAGAAAAAATGTAGATGGCTTACTAAAGGACTTAAGAGGTCCAGTTCACAAAAAAGGAACCTTTATTTAAAACTAATAAAGGCATGCTCAAATAAAAAAATACACGAGAGTACTTACTATAATTACAGCAAAGTTTTAAAAAAATGCATATATAAGTCTCAGCAATTACAAAATATGAAATTGATAACCAATAGCAGCAATGTGTGTAAAGCGGCTTGGGAAGTTATTAATGACAATATTGGTGACATAGAGCCCATAAAACAAATTGACAATATTTTTTGCAATGATTTGACATATAATGACCCGCATGACATAAGTGAACTATTCAATCAATATTTTATTGACATGACACATAATAATAATTTTAATTTTAATTCATCTGACATATCTAATTACATTGACGACTCTCACTCTTCCTCTATTTTCCTCTATCCAACTGACCCAGTTGAGATCTTTAAAGTTATTAAGAGTCTGAAAAATAGTAACTCTGTAGGTGTAGATGGACTGAGTACCAGAATAATTAAACTAAGTGCGCAGTATATATGTGAGAAACTTAGTTAGGTACTTAATAAATAGATCATTTGAGGAAGGTGAGTTTCCAAATAAATTAAAGCTCTCCATTGTCAAGCCACTATTTAAAAAAGGAGACAGGTTGAACATGGATAATTACCGACCTGTAACTCTATTACCCATATTATCAAAGATATTCGAGAAAGCTATGTTGATAAGGCTTCAAAATTTTGTAAACAAACATAACATTCTAAAACCAGAACAATATGGATTTCGTAAAAACAGCTCTACTTCTTTGGCTTGCTTCAACGTTATTAAACTTGTAATGGATGCTATAAATGACAATGTTCCTGTGATTGCTCTCCTTTTAGACATGTCCAAAGCATTCGATTTCGTTGACCATAAATTGTTGCTTTTTAAACTGAACAAGTACGGAATCAGAGGTAAAGCAAATGAATTACTTCAAAGTTACCTCAGCAATCGTCAGCAATGTGTTGAGGTAGCGAAAGTTTATATGGGAAATAGGAATGCCGTGCGGTCCAGCTTCAAATACAACAGATTTGGAGTACCGCAAGGTAGCATTTTAGGACCATTCTTATTTTTGATGTACATTAATGACATTCCTAATATTACTAGACATAAGACAATTCTATTCGCTGACGATACCACGATTATTATAAGAGGAGAACCAAACAATGACGTTATGACATTTGAAAGTGACATTAATATTACATTATCTAATACAATTGAATGGCTAAATAAGAATAATTTAAAGATTAACTTGACTAAAACCAATATTATACAGTTTAGAACATATAGGCGGGAAAAAATAGACTTCTCTATTAATTATAATAATACCAAAATTGCCGAAGTTGATACAGCAAAATTCTTAGGAATTTGGCTCGATCAGCACTGCAATTGGAAGGCTCACATCAAGTTCGTCTGTGACAAGTTAGATAGGTTTGTTTATGCCTTAAAAAGTTTGAGACTACGGGTGTCTACCGATGCAGCGCTCAGAGCGTACCATGGATACGTCTCATCGACTTTGGCGTACGGATTAATTTTGTGGGGAAACTCCACCGATGTAGAAAATGCCTTCATAATACAAAAAAAGTGCGTACGGGCCATCTGTGGCGCTTGGAATACCGATATCTGTAAACCCCTATTTAAGAAATTTAGTATTCTTCCTTTACCATGCATGTACATAAGGGACATTTGCTTGTTTGTGAAACAAAATCCTCATCTCTTTAAAACTCACGCGGATGTGTTGGAGAGACACACAAGGCATAAAGACAAGCTTTACGCACCAAACTGTAGATTAGAGCTTATAAAAAAGAACGCATATCATCAGGCGATAAATATATACAATAAATTACCCAGTGACTTAAAAGCTTTATCATATAATTTACTCAAAATAAAACTAAAATTATGGCTTATAGACAAATGTTTTTACGACGTTAAGGAATATTTTAATTTTAAAAATTGACTTTTTATGACATACTAATTTTTTTTTTTTTGTTTGTACTCTCATTTTGAATAATTTAAATTTTTTTTTTGTTGTGATAATATCAGTTATTTTAATTATAATTTTATATAGAGCCCTAGTGACTAATTAATTTTGCACGCCTAGACGAGGCAGAATGTATTGGAGTGATATTTTATTATTAAGACCTATTCATTGTACCTACATTCCTGCAAATAAATGATTTATGATTTATGATTTATGACCTTGACTTCTGTGGGCTAGCGATAGTGGTACGCAAATCGGAAATTGTTAATATTGGGAAATAAATCTATGCGATAAATACTTGGATATTCTACTCCCACGGCTCAGCTACCCGAAGTGTCTTGGGGTCCGATAATAGAAGTAGCCATTTTGGTCCGAACACAAATTTTAATTTTCATGCTATCAAATCAATTTACATTATGATATTCACTGAGAATATATTTAAACATATGCGAATTCAGAATGCGGTCAAGGAAATTTTCTGAGCGTGACATTAATATCTTTATAGAGAGACTCGAGAATTCGCTAAAAAACACGAAAATAGTCTTCGTGAGTAATTCAGTAAACGCCTTATACTGACTTGCTGGTCAACTAAGTGAAGCTATCCCTGAGCACCCCGCTCCAGCACAAGTCCGGCTGTCAATAAACAGTGCGCCGCGCCGCTCTCCACTGATCTGGAGGGAGGTGTCCTCTAATCTCGGAGAAGTAATTAAGTCGATCTCCTGAGCTGTACGGGACCCTACTTCCGCTCACGACTTATGTCCACGAGGTAACTAGGTACACATTGGAATTGACTTGAGGTTACCTCAGAGCTAACGCACTAGTTAGTTTACCACGTGGTTTGCCACTGAGTCAATCATCGAGTGGCGGTTAGATTAGTTGTTTCGTCGTAATAGAAAATCCGGCTGTATGCTGCTCTGAATGTGGAAATATAGAAAGAAAAAAAAAATCATACACAAAAATTCACTTAAATAAAATAATATCAACATATAGGTAAGCACAGCTCATTATTTTCTTTCGCGACGAACGTTTAAATTTCTTAAAATATCGCGCGTTTTAAATACTAGTGCGTACTGACTTGGACGATAACACTATTAGTGATTTAAGATATTACTATATAATCAGAATTGTGATGAGTGAGCAAGCAGAAGAAACGTCTTGACATTGAGCCACCTCCAGAGGTATGACCACTTATTTGGTAGACCTTCACTAGTGTAGAACATACTTAGTCAAATGCTTGGTAGGTCAGTCGCATGTGAACATATCGACGCAACTATAATAACGTTTTTTTTTTTTTTTTTTTTATTGATAATGGTCAAGCGTTTGGCCACCAACTCACTTAAAGTAAGTGAAGATGTGGCCTAAGATGGAGCACGCTTTCCCAGAAGGAACTTATTTACCCTAGACTTGAAGACTCCAAGATTATACTCTAACGGGAAAACAGACGCAGGAAGCTCATTCCACTCTTTGGCCGTGCTTATTAAAAAAGTAGAGGAGAATTTTTTGGTTCGACACTGTGGTATGTCGACCAGGTACGGGTGGTATTTTTCTGTGCGTCTGCTGGTCCTATGGTAGAAGGGAGAAGATGGGATAAGGTCGTGCAATGCCTGCGCACAATCACCAAAGTGGTACTTGTAGAACACCGACAGTCTGGCGACGCGCCGTCTGTGATCGAGGCTTTGAAGATTGGCCTCTGCAAGAGAATCGTCGCCGATAAGCCTAACAGCGCGTCTTTCAATCGAGTCGAGGGCCTCAAGCTGGTATTTAGCCGAGCCATCCCAAAGGTGGCAGCAGTACTCCATGCAAGTTCGGACCTGTGCTTTATATAGATTGAGAAGCTGTCCCGGTGTGAAGTACCGCCGAACCTTAGCCAGGATGCTAAGCTTCATAGCAGCAAATTTGGCCTTCGACTCGATATGGGAGCCAAAATTTAAATTCGAGCTAAGCTCTACGCCCAGTAGGTTCAGACTATCAGTGATCTGAAGCGCAGCATCACAAAAAGTGGGCACAGGATTAAATTGTGTTTTCTTTGCCGAGAACACACATACCTGCGTTTTGGATGCGTTGAACCGCACAAGGTTTGCGTCACCCCATTCAGACACTAACTTCAGTTTGCTGTTCAAACGTTCTACCATCTCATTGCGGAGTTTTTGGATTTTATCCGCACTATCACGTGGACTGGCAAAGTATCTATCAGCAACTGTGCTATCATCAGCGTACCCAAAGATACCGTGTACTTTCGTAATTTGAGAATTTGACTGTTTTTGACCAAATACCCTTTCCCGTGATTTTATTATATTACTTGGTAAATATCAATGTATCCTTCTAACAAGTGTTTGTAGAACACAAAAATAAATACATATTAAGAAGCAAAGTAAAAAATCAATTTTACAATTGAGGTTTTATTTTTCGTGTTTCGTGCCTGTGACTAACAATTTACGAGAAATGGATACCCATATCGCGTAAATTGTAAGTCTAATGAATAATGAAGACCCACTAGTTTCATGGGGTTTGAAAATAACGAGTAAACGTTCTCAACTTTTGAATAAAAATTGACTGTTCTTGCAGAGCTAACAATTTTAACGATTTATGTGATGTTATCCTTAAATATTATCATTTATTATTTCTGGGTGAGTGTTCAGTTCAGACGCGTTCATCCTGAGTCCTACCTCCGCAACATTCATGCTTATTCCACAGTTCTGTTTAAAGTTGCACTGAACCGGTCTGCTCCGGTCCAAACTAGTTTATTTTTTTATTTTTTTAGCAAGGAGGTTTTACAAAGAAATATCTATTATTATCAAGGTTTATACGTTTCTATTTTTGCTACGCCGTGGCAAGCTATGTTTGTTACGTCATAGCTAGCTATGATGGCTATGCCGTAACAAGCTAAGTTAGCTACGTCGTCGTAGCAAGCTACGGGTTTGTCTTGGCAAGGTTTACTAACGAGAATATTGTTGGTAACAATTTCTAGACAATTATTATTGGTTTTACGCGGGTGGTATTTGTTTAACACACTCCCTCCTCGCCACAGCTCACATACTGAGAGAATCACTTTAGCCCTCCTATCTTAATTTTGCCTTATTGAAACAATGGGACTCTTACCTCAAGGGTATAAGAATACCCAACTGTCTATTTATAGCTGGAATCAGTGACGAGTGCCCAAGCTTACATCGAGCCCTCTCGAAGTCGGAGAGTTGTCCCGAAAGGTCTCCGTCAAAGAAAAGCTCAGTAAAGCGTATTCAGCGGAATATCTCGCAAACGAGATGATTGTGGCCGTGCTTTGAACGGAAATACAGAAAGGAAGAACTATTCCATAGTTAAAAAATAAAATAAATAATCCAGTAAAATCTCAGCGCCAGGTTGAAGGCATTGCTAAATTTCTTTTATGTAATTTTTACTCCAATTAAAAATTCGTGTCCAATTTCATTCGATTTTCGCTAATGTTTGTTTACCACATCAAGCAATGTTTTGTTAATGAAGAAATGAAAGACCCGAGATATAAATTGAGAGTTTCGTTTAGATTTAATTCACATTAAAGTAAGAGCACATGCTATGTCGACGTGAGACGAACGGGAAGGGAAGGTTTACATACTACGTGCGAATAAGAGCAATCAATCTTAAGGAGCGATTGCTATACTAAAACATGTAGGGGTTTCGTATCTACATAGGTACGTTTTGCGTTCTATGAATTCCAACAGTTAACATTTTGGGTTCCCACGCCCACGATACATATGCTGAAGAAAGGCCTCTCTTAGTGCGGCCCTCCGGGTTACAACGTCGAGTCTGGGCAGTGAATGCTATGTTTTCTATAGAACTCCGTTTTAACTTCCTTTAAAATGAACAAGCATTTTTTCTACCCCAGTCATCATCTCCGGCAGCTCGCCCCGAGGTCCTTCACTCGTTGAAAGCACTCCGTCCTACGTAATTGTCACGTTGGTTACTGCGGGTCCCTTCCCGAGCGGCGCCTGCGCCCTACTGCCCGGGGCTCCGTATTATCAGGAAACATGACAAGGCACTCTTTGAACTTTGTCTACAGATCTGGACGACGTTAGGTATGACGTTAAAATCAAGGGGTTTTCCTTGTTTTTGTGATTTTTAATGTCATTGTCTTTTTTTGCAAAGACGTAGATATAGGGGACACTAGAGGATCATTTGTATTTGTGTTTGTATTTATTTCCATCGTAGGTACACTTGTTGTTACACTTGAATTCGTTAGGTACATTCTATATTTTATTCTTAAACAATAACACACATGTATTTCGCTGTAGGAAACACCATAAGCTACAAAGAAAAAAAAATCAGACAGACATGACTGAGAGAAAAAAAAATTAAAATTAAAAATTTAAAATAATTGATTATGATCAAATAAATAATTAATAAATTAATTAAAGGGCATGTCAAGGTATGCTGCTGTATAAGGGCATTGTCAAGCAGAGTAGGTAAGGTGTTAGGAAATCTACTCATTTAATCAAAGTTTGTACGTTTGGTAGTTGGAAGTGGGTGGTCTCTGGAACTGGTCCCACTCTGATAATTCTCTCATGTATTACATTGGCGACATTGACCTTGAGCCTTCGTTTCATCCAGGTGTGCGAAGCCGCGTGCAGAATCTAAAATTAAAATAATCAAAAGAGATGCCTCCTGCTTTGACTTGACAGTTCTTCAGCAAAAATAACTTTGATTTTAGTTAGTTCCACTTTGGCCCGACATAAATTGTTCGGGTCCACTTTGTATTGGGATTTTAGTTTTTGTACATCTAATGCTTGGCGCAAACGGACCACCGGCCACAGCTACTGGTGGCGAGCGAGAAGCCATTTAAGTAAACCATAACACACATAAATTGCGTTATTTAGGTAAATTAAACACTACGGTTTCATGCAAACATCAATTGCATTTCCCGACCGCCTCGCCAGGTGCGACCGACGATCAAGTTAAATTAATATGTATAGTAACATCGCGGACAACATAGATGCACTCGCGAGTTCGGAATCTGTTGTTTGATGAGAGAACTAACTAAGGGTGTGCTTGTGTTACTTGTTATAGCGGGAGCGCAAGCGGCTTTATACGCTTGTAACGACATCAGCAATAATCTACCTACTTTGAATAAAATGTACTTTTGAGACGTGTTTGTACGTTTGATTCAATTGTAGTCCTCATGAGTACACACACGTCCACTGCTGGACATGCTCCCGCACACAAGAGGGGTTTACCATAAACAGAACGCTTGTCAGCCGGACTGGTGATCGCAGTGGAGGTGTTACACAGAAGGAAGCTCCTGCCCGTAGTTTGCTATTTCTAACTTTGTCACGTTCGTTCTCTGCACTACTAGATACTGTAGTCTCCGTATAATTTCCCATTATTCTTAGGAGTTCTCACAGTATCTTGACAAACGTCGTCAGTATTATGCATTCTAATAAAAATGGTCGCTTATACCGAATCATACGGTAGGTAGAATTTTTCAGTATGATATAGTATACCTAAAGAAAAGCAATAGAGAAAGAAATATCAAGTGATAGAGTATTCGTATATTTCCAACGAGAAATGTTTCCTTTAGCAGAGACTGTCAGTTCGGATCGTTGAGCAGAAAAAATATACAAGTTTTCATATGGAAAGGAGTTTCTCGCTTTGCTGGGCATTTCTCTGCGTGTTCTAGAAATCTTTTGATAGAGTATGACGTGAATTAATGAATTATTCACGTGGTCTACGGTGTGCCCGTTGTTAAGTTGAGATATAAAAATTATAATTAAATTTCATAGAAATCGTTGTGATTGGGAATCTCCGAAACAACTAAAAATGTACATTAAAATTGTAAAGAAAATAAATGAGCAAGTTTTTAGCTTAAAATTACCATTTAATTTGGACATGCAGGCAGCAGCTAGTACACACTATGTGAAACGTCTCCTGCGCGCTACACAGTGTGTAATAATATGTAGTGTTGTGCATCACTTTGTAACCCTTCACATCATTATTACTAATTTATTAAGATTTTGTAATTGATCCACCTAACTCCTGAACTTGGTACGTCAGTCTTCGATCTTTACCAGCCAAGTCGTGGAGGAACTAATTAGATTGGCTCCAGTAGCGTATTGAGCAGAGTATCGTCGACAGAGACACGTGACCACCTTGGAACTGATCCAAGCACCACGCTAGGTGTTACAACTCACTGAGATGCATGAAGCGTGGACAGCTTTAGGATAGACAACCTAACTAGATGTCGAAAGGGACGCCAGCAGCCAAGACGTTGCGTACTAATGAAAGAACAGGGATTTTGAGTGCGAACTAAAATATATATGAATGACATTTTTTTACTCATATTAACTTTTAAATTAGAATGAGTTGATGCGTAAGGCTAAAAAATTTTAAAATTGTCATATATAGAAGGTACCAACAGTCGGATATCGAGAGCTGTGAAAGATGACTACCTTAGAGAGAGTATGCGTCCTCAACTGATCGAACTGGCGAAAAGCTTAACAATCTTAAATTTTGATGATTTTGTTAGTTAATAATTTAAGTTAATTTTAGCCTGAATTAAACAAATTTTTGTTCATTTATTCAGTCACAGTGCCAAGTAGGTTGCCTACGCATCATAAATACTACCTGTTTGATTATCCTCCCAGATGTATGTTGACTAGAATACCTAGCCCGCAAGTTCCTACCCCCGATGGTTGTGCGGTTTGGCAGTGGCCGCTACTCGTAAGTAACACAAGACTTCATCAAACTACATCGAACTTTTCTCACCCAGTTTGTGGATTTGGCAGGGTTTTTGGGGCAAACTTCTGAATGTGTTTTTGATTTTCTGGAAGACTGTATCGTAAGCCAAAAACACAGGTATTTTATACAGGTAATTAAGGTCCATATATGACAGTGGGTGTTATAATGTCTTTATTACTAATCCTTACATTGCGATGTATAACTGGCACTCAACGTAATAAGTCATGTTGAATTATAACTATATAGGTGGTAAAAAAATACGTACCTACATACAATCTATGTAGAAAAACGCTGATCAGGATTTCAGAAAAAGCGAACTCGTATAAACCTCAAAGATATCTACGATTACACACGTGTTTAGAAGTTGAATTGATTCAGTGAATCATGTCGTTAACTGAACCAAATTCTGCATAAATCTTGGACACCAATGAAATTGCCATTCGCCATCGCAGCGCGGTTGGCGGCAGAGCGAGTAATTATTTAGATTGGTGCTAGATAAAACTTTGTGAAAAAGTACATCAAAACACCAACCTGATAAGAAATTCACTAGGTTTTAACCAAAAACCCTTTGATATCATAAAACTCTCAAAATACAACAAAAAAAGTTCTTCAATTCTGTCCAGCTTTGTTTTTCCGGGAATAAAATATAGAAGAAATATACTTACACGTAGCACTCGGACGAAGAGAGGTGGCGCAAGTCACGAGCGAAAATAATGCAAGTTACCTACTTCAGTTAGTAAGTCTTAGCCTCCAATAACGCTGGGGCCGCACACATAACGCTTAACTCTCGTTGAAAAAGACATAAAATAAAGTTTTAAGGGTCCGGCGACGGATGAATTTGCTATACAAACGTAATACCAAAATGATTGGTAATTTGAGCATATTTTCAGCATGGTCTGCTATTATTTGTATTAAAATAGTATTTATCTAGGTTCCTGCCACAAGTTTTTTTCAAAATACTAATACAAATAATAGCAAACCATGGTGAAAATATTTTCAAATAACAAATCATTTTGGTACTATGTTTGTATGGGAAATTCATCCGTCGCCGGAACTTAAGCTTACGGCGACATCACGATGCGCACGGCCACATCACGATAAATTCTATTCTTGTTAGAGTTTACTGACGGCGTACCGCTGTGCTTGTATTGATTAGCGTAGTGAAGCGAAAACTTGAGCTATCATGTGGCCCAGGCTTAAAAGAAGTCACCATTTTCATCTGTCCTGTGCAGTATTCCTCCAGTTCTACGCTTGTCACTTTAACAGGTTCACTTTTATATCATAACTGCTACATTTTTTACAAAAAGCGTCCGTATTCCGACCCGCCCGCGCCTCTGCTCCATACCACAGTACCCCGCAGGAAGTCCGGTCACGGGCCGCCAACTCTGCGGGGAGTTAACGTGTGCAGCCTGCCTCCTGATTTCTGTTACAAATACAGAATCACTCATACATACGAATACGTCTACAACCTAATTCAAAACATTCTGAATTCTAATAATTCGTCCACATGCTGGCTGTCATCACAAACCTTCGTTTGTTTCATTTGATTTGACAGACAACATTTTATAGTCAAACATCTAGGGTTAGGGTAAAAATGTCACCAGGTAAAATCTCGATCGCTGTTTAGTTGACCAATGATTTAACTACCGCTTGTAATTAAGTTTTTATAGTTACAAGAGGCTTAGCCATAAAAAAATGCCAAGTTAGCGTTCCCGTAAACCAAATAATATCAAATTTACAAGAAAATTAAATCTATGATTTGCTACACTCGTAAACGAATCCGTGTTTTAAATCTACCCTATAAGCTTAACAAGAGATTTGACCACTAATTTGTTAATTTGAAAGGTGATGTCCGTTTGAGAAGCCGGCCGTGAGTCTGTTGGAATTCATAGAACGCAAAACGTACCTATGTAGATACGAAACCCCTACATGTTTTAGTATAGCAATCGCTCCTTAAGATTGATTGCTCTTATTCGCACGTAGTATGTAAACCTTCCCTTCCCATTCGTCTCACGTCGACATAGCATGTGCTCTTACTTTAATGTGAATTAAATCTAAAATAAACTCTCAATTTATATCCCGGGTCTTTCATTTCTTCCGTGTCAAAGATCCCCATGACTCGACCAACGAATACGCTTACAAATACTATGTATCCAACTCTCAGCGCGACTCCAGCAACGCTTCATTCACTGCGTCTTGAGGTCGGATACTGTATCCACCTTCATGACAAAATGCAATAACATGAAAGACCAGGATATCCTAGCTACATTATCCGGTCATATTATATTACCCGGCACCAAACGAGGGCTTCCAGCGGACTATTCGAATAGAGTCCGGTAAAGATAATACAATAACTTTGAGTTGTTACAGCTTCGACTTCAGGTGAGCTCGTTGAGCTTTACTTGGGCTCTTTGAATCTCTTTTCTTGTTTACTTTGACAAAACAACAGTTTCTACACCTCATTAGCGAATTGAAACGTGTATTATTATAACATGATTATAATATAATGTTTACCGGCTCTTATTTAAACCGTTTTTCGCTCAGCAGTTTGTTAATGTAACTTTAGATGCAAAATTAAAAGTCCAACCGCTTTTCATTATCAGTTGGGTTTCTATCTTGTCCATCTGTGTAGGTTACTGTATGTGTGTCTGTGTCATCGTAACTCACAAACAGATAGACAAAATGTATTTAATTTACTGCTGTTTTAAAGTAATCGCTACTTACTGCATTACGCCATCATACAAATCACCTTTAACTGCATTACAACATAATCACATCAATTATGCAATATGTCCTCTAAAGCCCTAATAATAAGGTGTCATTGGATCTGCATTGACGTTTGTCCCAGGCGGGGTATTTGGCATGGTCACCGTGTTTTAGGACGCGTGAATTTAAGCCACCACAGCGTTGGGGTGACTACATTTTAACGTTATTGTCGAGGATATGCCACAAATGGGGATGGAGAGCGGGCAGTGCCAAAAACGGAATAAACAATGACATAAGTACTAATACATTAAGAAGTAATAAATAAATATATAAATAATGCTGGACAATCCAAATAGCGTTATCTAGCCCCAAGCTAAGCAGAGCTTGTGTTATGTAATGTTTCTTTGTTTGGTTCTTAAAATCACCGGAACAACAAGTCAGATTATAAGAATTATATTCCTAATCCCTGCGCGGTAAAGGTTTATTTAACGAGTAAAGAACATCGCTTAACCCCAAATTTCCGTTGGTAAATGACGATGTGACCGACGATGACTCACAATCGTGAAGAGATCCATGTTGCAAGCGTTTGGTTCCAATCATTTATATGTATTAAATGCGTTAACGTTGGTAAACAAAGATTCTATTCATATAATATTTATTTACCATTTTTTGGTTAAAAAAAAACATGGTTCGGATATCCGTCCGAAGCTATTACACGGTGTACTAACTCAAAAGTCGGTTAAAACCTCTTCAAAAACCTTTTAACACATGAAGTCAACCAGCTTCAGTCTCCAGTAATGATGGCTACCCTGAAGTAGTTAGCGCGCCTCGGAAACTATTCCGAGTCCTGATTCAAGCTGAAGCCAACAAACACATCGAATTATGCAATTTGTGCCCCCACTTTTGTCATAATAATTTGCTTACGAACGAATAAATAAAACTGAGTACGAGTTTTGAGACTTACTGAGTAACTAGGCTCTGCCCGCGGCTTCACACGCGTATTTCAGAGATAGATAAGAAGCAGCCTATGTTATTCTAAGTAATTAACTTCATAGTTTAGTATTCTGGCGTTATCATCGTCCAAACATCTTTCATATCTTACAAACTACCGCCTTTATCATATTGGTAGGATATGATGGCTCAGTGACTCAATCATAACTTCCTTGTAGAAAATCAAAAGAAAGCCGAGACTGAAAATAAACCAACATTTATAACATTTAGTTTATGTTTTATCCTACTTCCTTTTAAAATATTGACTTCTTTCATATTGCAGACTTCTGGTTCGATCTTTTAATTTGTACTTGATGATGAAATCTTATCCTATAAACTGTATAAATGCATAGAACTATCCAAACAGATCATAAAAATAACAATTCATAAGTAATAGCTGTCTCTCGCCATAAATTGGCCACTAGTCAAAAGCTGTGTAATAAAACTGCCATTTAAACTTCCATTTCGAAGATTATTTCTGCAATATTGACCTTAAATCGTTGCAAGTTGCAATTTATAGCAGTTATGGCAAGTCTCGTAAATAACAGTTTAATAATGCCTGAGGTGTAAAGCTCTGTTGGATTAGTAGACGACGCCTTTAGCTTTTGGTCTTTTGTAGTTAGTTCGAAAGTATTTGTTCAATTCCTAGCACGTTTACAAAAAAAAAACGTTAAAAGCGATTAAAAGGAAATACAAGCTAAATAAGAGTACCTAGTTTTTGATCACAGTTTGTTTTTCCAGTGACATATTTTGACTGGAAAATATTATCTTAGAAGCTTATATACTGCTCTGTTGCTGGTGCTCTGAGATTTAATAAGGTCAGCGCCCTCCACGGGGTGGCGTGCTGGAGGATTTATTTGCACTTTCTACGTAAGATGTTTCTTATACATATTTCTAACGTGTAATATTCTGAGACTGACTAACAAAAGAAGATTGCTGAGGTATGCTTCTTATTACCTTAAAATATTCAATCTACGTGTTTTAATAAACAAGTCATTTTCATAATTTGATACTTAGTCGCAGCAAAGATTCACCGTGTATCGTAGCAGCCTCTACGCCGTAGCTGCCTCTACGCCGTAGCAGCATCTACGCCGTAGCAGCATCTACGTCATAGTTACAGCTAGGCCATAGCAAAAACTACTAATTAGTAAAAAATATGAAAACCAAAATTCTGATTTTTTGGGGAGTGATAAAATCCGTAGAAAGCTTTAGTGCGCGTTCCCCCTCACACAGCGCTGCACATTAGAATATAAATATAACGTTCAATAACTAGGTACTCGACTATTAACTTCCTTAATTGAGATTTTTTTTTTTTTTTTTTTTTTTTTTTTATTTATAGGTTCACAAAACTGGTTTTTACACAGAACAGAAGGCAACAAGGTTTAACTTATACATTATTTAAACTAGAATGAGTGTAAAACCTACTCGTTGTGAACACAGCTTACTTAGTAATTAGTTGTATCAATAGGTTCTTATTAATGGAAAAAAAAGAGTAGATAGGTGTACAAATAAAAGGTTAACAAAACAAAAATAGTATGTTGCTTACAGGCTAGGGAGCCTCTTAAGAATTGAGGCTGATGCATAAAATATGTCTACATTTTGACAGGTTGTATTGTAGGAAGAACACATGCGATTAATTGGAGAACATTGGCTATACTTGGAGTGGCACTGAGGAATGTTAAACGTTTTTCGGTTACAGAGACGACTAGAAGAACGAGGAACAGCTAGCTGAACTTTGTTTACGAGTTGAGGGCTGTCAATTCTACCACTAACAATTTTGTGCAGGCACACAATGTCAGCAACGTACCTCCTATGTTCTAACGTAGGCATTTTAAAGTGACGAAGTCTACAATGGTAGGAATCTAGGAGACGACAGAGATTATTCGCATAGGACAGGTGGTAAAGAAATTGCTTTTGAAGTCTTTCAAGGCGATTAGAGTGGACAGCGTAGTAAGGGTTCCAGACAGGGCTGCAGTACTCGAGCAGGCTACGAACATAGCTATTGAAGAGAATGACTGACACATCGGGGTCTTGAAAGAATTTTGTTTGCCGGATGACAAATCCAGCGAAGCGCGATCCTTTTTTGGTGATGTGATCAATATGTTCCCGAAAGTCAAGCTTCTTGTCCATAATGACACCGAGATCAGTCATGCTCGACACCTCTGCTATCGTTGTGCTACCAATTGAGTAGGATGCTGGTGTAGAATATTTTTTCCTGGAAAATTTGATATGATAGCATTTGGAGGTATTGAGTAACATTTTATTTAGTTGACACCAGTCGCTTATTGAATTGAGATCAGTTTGGAGAGTTGTTATATCATCTTGTGAGTTGATAGTTCTATAAAGCTTAAGGTCATCAGCAAAGAGCTGGTAACCTGATTTTATATTACTGCAAAGATCATTCACGAATACAAGAAAGAATAGCGGACCGAGATGCGAGCCCTGGGGCACACCCGACGGTACGACTCTAGCAGAGGATTTGTAGCCCCGCACAGTCACCAACTGAGAACGGTTGCGAAGGTAAGATTCGCACCAACGAAGTAAAGATCCACAGATACCAGCGTGTCCAAGCTTCCGAACAAGTAATCCGTGATCAACGAGGTCAAATGCTTTTGAGAAGTCGGTGTAAATCGCGTGCACTTCTTTACGGTCTTCGAATGCCTGCGTAATGTCACTGACATAGGTAAGCAGATTTGAGACGGTAGATCGCCCTGGAAGAAAGCCATGCTGCTGCGGGATAAATAGCGGTTTCAAATGGAAGGAGATTATTTTCTGGACCAACGACTCAAAAAGTTTCCCAAACGCCGAAAGGATGGATATTGGCCTATAGTTTGTGATATCGCCTAGGTCACCTTTTTTGTGAATTGGAGTAACGTGTGCGAGCTTCCATTTGGAGGGAAAGAAACCAGAGTTTAGTGATTTGTTGAACAGTATGTATAGGGGAGTGACCAACTGTGAGGCACAAGATTTGAGAAACAAAGGAGGGATAGAGTCTGGACCAGGTCCCTTATTGGTGTCGAGCTGCTGTAGTGATGACTCTATGTCAGTTTCAGAGATTTGGCATGAGCCAAGTGATGTAAGTGGACCAATGAGGTGGTCATAGTATTGCGTTTGAGAACTATCATTGTGATAGATGGAATTGAAATAATCTGAGAATAGCTCAGATATGTCTTTGCCACCCTGTACCTTTCTCTTATCAAAAGACATTTCGTCTGGGATGTCATTACAGTTTGACCTAAGAGATTTAATGAATGTCCAGAAATACTTCGGGTTATTTTTAATATTACTTTTTGCATCTGATTTTATTTTGTTTAAGCATTCAGTCATTAATTTAGCGCAGCGTTCACGTAGTAGCCGGTAGGTCAGTTGATCTCTGGGGTTAGCATGCAGTTTGAACTTACGGTGATACTTGGCCTTTTCTTTGAGAGCTTGCCTTAGACCTCGGCTGAACCAGAATGGATATTCGTTTTGACCTTTTCTTCTTAGTGGAGTGTTTTTTGTTATTATTGGAGTGATTAAATTGTAAAATACATCAACAGCTTCATCTGTAGTGTAGCTGACTTTTAAATGTTCATGCCAATTAACTTGGTTTAGTTCTTCTTTAATTTGGTCGAAATTGGCTTTTGAATAATTAAGGACTGTCGATTTCATTGTCTTAGGAGGTTTTGTTTTAATAATTTTCAATTTGATATCCAAAGCTGGATGATGATTATCAAGACTAACAATTGGAGAAAAGCTATTTGAAACTGTTACTGAGTTGGTAGAGTTGGTAAGTATTAAATCTAGGAGGCGTCCATTTTTATTTTGAATAGAGTTCATTTGGTGCAGTCCGTTAAAAGATAGAGTATCAATTAGCAAATTCTCAGTTTGATTTGAGGTACTGCTAGGAAGCATAGAGTTTGAGTTGGGGTCATGGTGCCACTGTAGAAAGGGAAAATTGAAATCGCCAGCGAGCAGTAGTATAGATTTTTTTGGCATTTTATGTTGAACTACATCTGTAATGTTGGAGAGCATGGTTTCAAGTCGGCTAAGTATTACAGGGGGTGCTAGGTAGAGATTACATAAACAAATATTCTGTATACATGGGCCTTGTTTGAGTTTCATAGTAACCCACAAATCCTCTTGTGTGGATTCCCATTTAAATTTTCGTGTTGGTGAATGTTTTTTTAATATAGCTATAAGGACTCCGCCTCCTTCCTGTTTGCAGCTGTAGCTAGAACTGCGGTCACGCCTGAATACTGTGTATCTGCTATCAAATAGTTCGCGGTCATAAATTGAGTCGTTCAACCAGGTCTCTGTAAGCAGAATAACATCCAACTCTTGCTTAAGGGCATTAGTCAATACAGTATTTGTTTTGGTCCTGAGACCCCTAACATTCTGGTACAAGATTTTAAGATTACATAGTGATGCAACATTACAAGTTAAAACCATAGAAAATTAAGAATACTTAAGCCTAATTAAATTTAAGAGTTAGAAGTGAGTACAAAATAATAATAATAATTAAGAATGGTTCAAGGAAGTCTAAAGAACCAAGAAAGAGAAATTACAGAGAGTTCAGAACTTCGATGGTAGTTACTACAAAACTCTTAGAGTTAGCGTTCTTCCGCATATGAATCTTGCCACCGCGGACCCAGACAAACTCGAACCCTTTTTCTTTGGCAGCCTTGCGTGCGGCTGCGTGAAGCAGCTTGTTTGCGGGTGATAGGTGCTCACACACATAAACAGGTCTTCTCTCGCCAGCGAGGCCTAGATGTGCCGAATTTAGCTTGTCACTGTTGCTTCGGGTTTTGTTGTAAGTTTTTACTGCGCCTAAAACTATGTCGCGAACCAATGGACTGGAAAGTTTGACGATTATGGAGCGAGGTCTGGTAGATTCTTGGTTGATTTTTGGTATACGATGGTAGTTTAGTATTTCGTGATCAGCCAGATCGCAGCCGACGGTTGATGCCAATTGCTTTACGACCGACTTCAAGCTTTCGCCTCTATGTTCTGGTACGCACTGGATCTCCAGATTACTTTCGCGACACTGTTGTTCGTACCGATTCAGTCTTAAGCTCAAGTTGGAAACCTCCATATGCAGTGTTTTGTTTTCAGCATGCAGGCTATTGACTATACTTGACTTGCTATCAAGTTCCTCTTTGATACTATCGTATTTCGCCGAGATGATATTCACGCACTCTGTCAGTTCCAGTATTTTGTTGCGGGTGTCAGCGCTCTCTGCAGTGAAATCTCTTCTTATATCAACGAGGAGCCGGGACAAGGAGTCCTCCAATTTTTTATCGAAGTAATGTTTGAAATCGTCAATGTTATTGATTGCGGATGACTCGGGAACCGGGGTTGCCGCGTCGGTTCTTCTACATTCGGTACACCTCCACGACGCTTTGTATGTTTTCGACTCCTTGTTAAAATTCTCGGGAGCAATTCCCACGCATTGATAGTGAAAAGTAGATTTGCATTTAGTACAGCTTTTACAATCGCTGGCTTTTATTGGTTTCTCACACTTACTGCAAATGCTCATTTTAACAATTTCAGCCGAATGTGGCCAAGTTGAACCGAGTTGGTAACACTTTTAGCTTGTCAATCAAGACAAGTTGACAAGTTGATTTTCGACTTTGAAGTTGCCAGTTTCACAATGACGCTGTCAAAATGAAGTATGCAGTCGTCGATCGGGACTTTGTGGGTAGAAAATATTATGCGTATGCCTTCAGCGAAGAAATATCGATGTGTACGGTAGAAAAATAGAATTTTCCTGGTCCTGTTTCTTCAATATCCGATTGAAATCAGCCTTGAAAACAATATCACGGGTTCTTTGGGGTATTAATTTCACTATTAGTACACTGTCGCTACAATTACTACTGTTTTTCCAATAAATTAGGTAAAATGATACGGAGCTCGACACGTAAGGTTGGCGGGGTTGCCAACGTATGAGATAAAGGCAAGTTCCAGTTCCATTGCATCTCGGTGCTTTACACAAATGGATGTCAATAAAAACTGTAAAAAATAGGAAATCAGTTACTCCAGTTTCAAACTGTATTTTTAGTGCAGAGCGGGTATTAATTTTTTTAAGGCCGACGTGCTCGTATTTTTTAGTTTAATGTTTTCAAAAATTTACTACCGCTAATGTTATCACTGTCCTCTTTAAATGAAGGTTTACTTAAGTTTTGATTTATTTATCGTGAACAGGTAGACCATAATCTCAAAGAGGCTGACGATATATCACTATAGCTATTGGAAATTGAATGCACTGGGTTATCCGGGGAAATCATTCTATTCATTGTTCCTTGTGTGAGTAGGTTCCCATAATTTTGTCAGTTTTTCCAACAGTACTACTAACTTTCGCTCGTCGTTCTGCTCGTCCACTTGTCTCCACGAGACGTATCCGGCTCGGCTGCAGAGTACGTCCCGGCAGAGTCGCAAACCCTGCGCTAATGCAGTCGAACATATCTTTAATAATACCACTTATTCAGGACTTCGTCTGTTTGTGTGAGGACAGGGCGACTAAAGTTGCTGCAGACCCCTCTATGGTTTTATTCAAAGCAACTCTATGTAAATGTGTGGCGAAGTATTCTCGCTTTTGTTTGACTTCACTTATTAAATAAATTATAATTTTGATCGATTGAGCTACCTGTTCATTGTTTGCAACAGTCTGCAGTTAGCCTAATTGTTTCAATTGTAAATACTAGTTGTAATTCTAATAACTACCCGAGAGCTGGTGAGTATCTGGCGCAGCGCATCAGCATTGATATACAGCGGGGCAATGCAGCCAGCAGCGTCTTGGGGACGCTTCCGACTGGTGTTGATGTGGATCAGTTGATCTACCTGTAGATTGTTTGCAATAGTCTGCAGATTATATACTGCAGATACAATTGTAAATACTAGTTCTAATTTATTTATATTATTTAATAGTAATTTTCTAATTAATTTCTATGATTTAATTGTAATTTTCTTTGTCAATAAAGTCTACTACATTATTGAAGTCAAACAAACCCTTATCTAAGCATTCTTTGACCGAGTGAATGTATAAATAACTACAATCAAATGATGGATCAGACTATGAGCTGGTCTATTTCAATATCACTGGACACGTCACACGTCACAGGACTCCTTCACGTAAACCTCGTATGTGTCGAGTGTATCCGTGTACATCATACTATACCTCTGTAAACATTCCGACGGAAAATAATAAAAGAGTACTTTCTCATAACATTAAATTTCGCGTATATTCCGGTTGAAATAATATTTAGCTTTCTGTCTTTTATAAATTATGGCCTAAGCTGTTAGACTGTTCCTGTTAATTTTGATACCTGACGACCAAAATACAGCAATTTCCCGTTGCAAGCTACAAGCAACAAGTACGAAGAGTTTCAAGTAAAACATTACAGTAGGTAGTACCATCTCGTAACATTTTAACGTCTCGCCTGAAATATGACAACGTAAATATACTAAAGCTTCCGCAGTTTTATACTTATACAATCAAAACCTGTATAATTACAGTTTTTACAAATAATTTTACACTAATGTATTTCTTGACCAGCGTGAGCTGTTGGGCTGTTGGGTCGCGGATGAAAGGAAAATGATTCTCAGGACGGAAAATGGTTTAAGTCTCGTTGATTACGACAGAAACTAGGTATGTTCTGTACTCATTTAGTTTTAAATAAATAAATAATGCTGGACAATTCACACAGCATTATCTAGCCCCAAGCTAAGCAGAGCTTGTGTTATGGGTACTAGATAACTGATATACTTAATACAATACACTACATAGATAGTTTTTTTTATCAACGACTTTCCTGGCATGATCACATCGAACTTTTGATGAAAAGGCTTCGTAAACTAATCTGGATCTTTAAAATATTACGTCACGTCGCAACAAAAAAACTAATAAACCAAATTTATACATCGTTGGCACAATCAATTCAAAATTACTGTATACCAATCTGGGGAGGAGCTAATAAAACCAAGTTCTTAGAACTTGAAAGAGCACAGAGGTCTCTATTAAAAGTCATGTATTTCAAGCCCTTCCGATACTCTACGAATGTACTCTACCAAGACGCCGGTCTACTATCAGTCAGGAAACTCTACATCATAAGCGCCGTTTTGAGGCTACATAGATCTCTTGAGTATGACCCCAACAAACTTAATAAGCGAAGAAGTGAACAAGTAGCTCCTAAAATCTCTACTCGGTCCCGGTTTGCGTCGCGACAATATGTCAAGCAATCTGCCTTTCTCTACAACGCAATAAACAAAACCTTAAAAATCTACCCTATGAATAATTATGAATGCAAAAAATCCCTAAATAAATGGCTATTAACTCTAAACTACGAAGAAACTGAAAAACTTTTGGAAAGTGTTTCGTAACATATAAACAAACTCAACATGCTAGGCACTCACACTTGCACACAATACACACATGCACACAACACAAATACACTTACAGACGTGCACAAAACACTAACACACACATACACTCACACACACACACACACACACACACACACACACACACACAGGCACACACCATACAATCACATGCTACCAAACTTTTGTAAAGCATTATTATCTTTCTAGTTTTAATTATTCAAATACGCACCTTCCAATATTATTATAACTGTATATTACGGAAGAGCGGAACCCTCTAATACAGGTATCTCTATACTTAAAAGAGGATTCCAAACCCATGCTATGTAAATTAATTTAAGTTTACTTGAATAAATATTTGTATTTGTATTTGTATTTGTATTTTTTATTATAGATAGAAAACACCCAGACCAACAGACGACAACAAAAGTTTTAGTCCTCTAGACACTGTAATTTATGGTAAAAACAATGCTAACTTCGATGTCCTTTGCAAAATATATGCAAATACAACGTTGACTCAAATAGATTGTCTAAATATATGTTAAGAAATAGGTACTATTTTGTAGTATTTTCTCTTCTACCATTTCTTTAATTTGAATTTTGTGAGGAATTTAGGCGCTTTGAACAAAATGAGTGATCGCATACATTGACAGTGACAGTTTGACAGCCGCTTCAGATGGATGTCAATGTCATGTCAGAAATGCTAATAGAAAAAATCCAAGAGACTCGCGCGTTTGAATTCATAAAATAATAAGTGTTAATTAGTGAAATTGTACCGAAAAGAAACTTTAATTGTCGTTTTATAAGACAATTATTCTATTTATTTTCTGTGTGAAATGAAACGATAATGCGTTGCTTTGAAATATTTGTCTTATATATATAATTAAATATTTTGTTTCGGAGGAACAACTACAACTTGGAGAGAAGTTGGCTTTAGTTATAAGCCAAAACATTAAGATTGAGTTATGAAAAATCCAGGGATTCAAACCCACACTTCTAAGTAGCTTATAAAAAACAAAAATAATTGCATACTCACCTCAAAAAAATAAGCGTAATCTTGAATCTTGTAGAATGTTCAGCACAATATGGCGGTACTGGAGTAACCCTGGGGAGGCCGCTAATGCGGCTTATAATATATTTCCCGAGGCGGTCGTTTGTCCCGCGCCGGCGCACGGGGCGGGCATTACTCTTAGCGAGACGCACACGGGTTGACTTCTTGTACCTTACTTAGTACTCATTAATATTGTGTTACTTAACAGTCAACTTTCTCACAATGTCTTACTTCAGTTGACACTACACTTATTATTCACACTTTATTCCGATAATAAAACCCTCGTGATTCGTGATACGAGGGTATCCTACGAAGGCTACGAACATTCAATAATTTTGCAAGTTTTAGTCGAAAGTAGACTTATCCTCTCGAACTCTCTGTCTCATACCAGGGTTTGTGTACAGTTTTACGAAGTTAATCCAGACAACTAATAAAATTACGGCGTGTACCAGCGAAGATAAAAAAGTACTAAATCAATTCAGCCAGCGTTTTGGGGACGCTTCCAACTGGTATTGATATGGATCAGTTGAGATACCTGTAGATTGTTTGCAAAAGTCTGCAGTTATGACAATTGTTTTGATTGTGTACTGTATAAGAATTACAGTTGTTTCTATTATTTGATTGTAATTTTCCATGTCAATCCAAATAAGTAAGTCCAATAAGTTCCACAAAATGTAATCATATTGACTAAATACAAATATCTCTTTTAAAATTATTATTATCAGGTCCCATCTGTTACTGACGACGAGAGTAAATACATTAAAGTAACCCAACTAGGTTTTATTACCCTGTTAATTATGACGTCACACATTCCCTCCAACATATAACGAACATCTAAACTTACCTACTACCGTCACGGTTTTTACGAGCTACTTTACGCCCGTGACATTAAGTTTTATGTAAACATTTCGTCAGAGAACACCACGAGAATGTATACATCAAGCAACTGGGTCAACGTGTCAGAAAGGTACCAACTACTTGAAAATACAACTGTAAGAATGTAACTGTCTCATTGTTTGTTACCTTTTGGATTCTAAACGGCTGAAGGAATCTTGAATGATATTTGCCAAAGATATGAGTTATTGTTCTGGTATCTCATGAGATACCAGAACCAGCGCGCAGAATCTCGTATCACACTAAACATTATATCTAAGTATTTTATAGATTTAAGTTTGGTTGGATGTTCTTTAGCATCTTATTGACCTATTTTGGAATAATTCCTTTACATAAATGTATAAAACGCTAATTGACAATCTTCGTGTCTAAGTACACACTATAATCTACTCTTCGCATAACAGTCACATATTCATAAATTCTAAAATAAAAACAACATGTTTTTACCTAACCTTATTTTTACTGCAACGCAGAAATGTGTGGTAATAACAGTATAATGTGCTAGACGTATTGGAAGCTAAACTAGGCCATTTATTTCACAGAGCGTGGTGCATATCTTCTTTTTTGCTGAATGGACAAAAGATGAAGTTAGTGTCTTTAGTTTATTGTATGCTTTAATTAATTTTTGTCTCATCTTAAGTGCTTTGAAGAGTTGTGATGTGTTGCGTTTAAGCCGTCCTAAAACCAGTCACATAGGCGTTTGGGCAAAAAAGCCACCGCCTTATGGTTACGGAGCCCTTAAAAGGAAGTTTTAGGAACTACTACACATTCCCGGTCCGCAGTGTTGCTCTCTGGAAACAAACCGAGGGTCACGACACAAACAAAACATAAAGAGATAAGAACGCCACGGGGCCGCTCGAGGTACGTGAGAGCTCGACATTCGTGCGCCATGCCTGTTCAGGACTGGACTATAAATTACAGTAGGCATCTCGCTACTAAATCCCCACATATACACCATTCTGTTGGCACAAAATAGGAATGGCGGCTAATAAAACATATGTATCTGAGCTAAACACAATGAGAGAGCTAATAAAACCTTTTAAATCAAATTAATTTGGACAATTCATCTAACTGAACGTGCTTCGTTTTTACATTTTATAAAAGGAATTTGATAATCCAATTTCCTAACACCTTAACTGCCACCGACGCATTTACCTCATAGCAACCTCATAGCAGGACCTCGTGCTGTAGCTATGAGGCAAAACCGCAAAATGTAGGTCGTTCCCCAACTTACCTATACATACGAAGGCAAAATGTACCGGTCGAAACGCGCGAGCGAGACTAGCCATCTACATCAGATCGCTTACTTTATTTATGGTTAAAATTATTGCCCATTTTTTGCCAACCTACCAAATAAGGGGTGTCGTTTTCCAAAGCTAAGTCCAGAAGAGGCCCTCTCCTTGCCGCACATACATTGCAGGTGATATAGCGGCAACTTTTATCGAGGTTACAGCCGCTAGAAGCGTATATTCCGGAAATATTTATGGCAGATGAATATTTTAATGTAGGATAAAAAAGTTACTGTATCTGTATTTTATCGAGAATATTATCCTATATAAGGAGAAGCTTCTTCTAAGCGATTGATTGACAGTTTTTGGTCGAATGTCTTATATTACAAATCTTTGCCCTATAAGCACCTACACATATCAAAGTGATTTTGTTTTACTTGACTTCCCGCTTCTGTAGGTAACGATTGTCAAATTTGACTATTCGCCTTTGACTATTTGGACATTTTAAATGGTATCTAATCAACGCTTTTCGATAGATTCCTTGTGTTTATCTGGTTTGGTTTTCTCGACGACGATTCAATAAATAGGTTTACACGCTGTCGTGATCACAACATGACTGCAGTGTTGCATCCCGAGACAACGGTAGCGTGTAAGCCTGCTGAAATGTCTGAAATTCAAAATCATTCTATTTCTATCGGAAACAATAAAATATTTGAGAAATCTGCCGTAGCTTGCCGTCAACGTAAACCTAAGTTTATTTTGTTCCAACTTAAACAAAACACATTCATTTTAACACATTAATGTAACTGTGAAAAACTTTCTAAAATCAATATGTTAGCGAGTAATACAGTTTTCTGTTGCACAATCCATTTTACTTGGTTGGTTCTTTCTTTGTTTATTTCCGTCTAGACAGCGCATTATTGGGTTACTTCTGAGTGAGCCGACACCCGGCTGATGCTAGACTTACAATAAATATATGTTTTATGAAGTACGTGCTCGCTCCCCGTCAGCGCGGCTTGCGAGCCTCGCTGCAGTTTACTGCAAGGAAGCGGTTTGTAATTATACGTGTAAGGAAGTGAATGGATTGAGTGAAATGTGGTCAATAATATGTACACAATAACACACGCGGGTGTCACGTCAAGGATGATGCTGATAGAATAAGATTTGATTTGCTTATGTTGATCCTTCTCCGAGCTCCACAGAACAGTATAGCAGACAATATTATAAACAGACCAACTACTCGATAGTCCGATGACGTCATGACGACACTCTTGTGTATTTGATGTCTGGTGCATTAAAGAGCAGGCTTGTTTGTACACAACAGCGGGTGCTGGCGGTCTGGGATGATGGTCGTGTTGTAGCTCGGTTGTTTAAGCTGATCCGATCGTCCTTTGTTTTTGGTATAGGTACCTATGATCTTAGAGTCGGCGTCACGTCAGCGTAGTTACTTCAATGTGAAAACAAAGGACAATCGTGCCAGCTTTAAATAATCGAGCTACACAGCCTGTTTTTATCAAAGTAACAAACATACGGAGCATACCTTTCTCCCCTGTGTGAGGAGGCAGCTAAGCCGCCCTCTAATCTCATAGATAAGGAAGCGGTATACAAGTTGCTCTCCTTCTCATGTATGTGAGTCTCGGTGAGATGGGTCATGTAATGCGCTATCAGACGGTACATTGTCTGTTTATTTGTGGCTGTGTGTTTGTGCTTTGCATCGCGGTACAAGAAGAATATATAAATCTCATGTTTCAGTTACATGGTGACCGAGTCAACTCCTCGCTGAGGCTACCTGGAATGAATGAATGAATGAATGAATGAATGAATGAATTAACACTTTATTGTACTCATAAAAATAACATTCATAAAAATCTTATATCTAAATAAATAAAAAATAATAAAAATAAAAAAACATAATACAAAAGGCGGCCTTATCGCTGAGAGCGATTTCTCCCAGGCAACCTTGGGATGAAGAAAAAGATATAAGAATAGAAAAAGGGGTGAAAATGCACAGAAAGTAAATAACAGAACTTATATATATATATATATATATCTAGTACATACATATTTACAATACAAAATAATCTAATCTACTACCTGGCTGTCAAGTCTGCACCGTAGAACCGCATCTTACCACACCTGGAACACCTGGAACAAATATTTGCCGATCGTACAAACGTTTGTTCCAAGGTGGGAATCAAACCCGCAACCGCAAATCATAAAATTATTTTTGATATTTGAGAAAAATTCATGCAAACAGAAATGAAATAATAATTCAAAACTGTTTGCTCTGCGTTTTGGGTGGAATGAAAGTAATTTATTAAAACGCCCGATGTTCATGAATTCATAAAAAGCTCGGTTAATTTTTCATGAAGCCGGGAATTCTTTATTGACACATTTCAGAGCTGGCATTGGTTTCTAAACCTCAGTAGAATCGGACTCAACTAATATTAAAGTTTGTGAACATGTTTGTGTCAAAACAACGTTAATACTACCGAACAGGATCGAACTGAAAATGTGGCTTAACATAGTAATAGAACAGAAATAAAAGTTAAAATATCGAGTTGCATAAAAATCTTTCGAACCAAAATAAATAATCTTTCGACTAAAATGTTTTCCATCAAAAATTACCAGTAGTCTAGTGAAAGTTAATATCGGAGACATTATTTAAAAGAGACACAGGATGCAGTGCTAGAATTTTTGACGTAATATCCAGACAACAGGGAATATATTGCGGTAGGGGGAAGACTTGACATTAATGTGTGAATCCGGACATCTTGTGGTTCGGATCGAATTTTACGAAATCAAACATTTCTGAAGCATATTTGTAAAATAACTAGGTATCTATACATCACTAAGTCTTTCTTTATCCGTTAATGTTGTCCCACAATGTCCGCAGTGAGCGTCGTGGATATGGAATCCATTTTGTAATTGCGCTCCAGTGACAGTTAAAATGTACACATGAAAGTACAATGGAACTGGAGCGGGCTTGTTTCTAACCCGCCCAAGCATGAAGCAAGTTCTTTTTTATATAATTTATAATTTACGCAAAGGGTGAGACTTCAAAAATTCGAAATTCGTACCTATGTAAGGTAGGAAGTTCGAATTTTTGAAAGTTAGCTGCTAGACGCTGCGTACCATCTCAGGGTTCTGTAGGTACTGCTTCCGACCAAGGGCCTCCACGGTGGCCACTATGTTGGCCACCTTCCCGGCGAATATGCACAAGTCTCTAGCATTATCGCTTACCTTGATCAACGCCCGTAGCTTCTCCATCTCTGCGATCACTGTGCTATTTATTTGAACATAACGAAAATAATAATGTGTGCTTTACTTTAATAAAGCACACATTATGATGATACGCGCAAGTTAGAAGGTAGTATAAGGTCTTCCCTGTTATTAAGAACTTTCTATTTGTACGTTAATCTGTCAAAAAACGTATATTTACCATAATCATAAAAAGTTTCGAGGAGACACAATAATATGCAAGCTATTAAATAATTTACTGTAATGAAGGCCTGGGACCGGAGACACGAATCATTACAGACCTCCATAAACAATGGTATTCATTATGTGTTAATAGCTCGTAAATCAAGTTTTAATAGCAAACCTCCTGATGAGAACGGTTATTGGAAATATTTAGGTACGCAACTGTAATTTACAGCAATATTTTTATCGTGAACAATTAACGCCGCGGCAGTATTAGATTCTGTCGAATTCATGCTTAGCTTCTTTTGGAACTGTCAAGGTTAAACAGGCTGGCTATGCTCGTTTAACAGCGACCTGGATCTCATGTCTGAAGCCAAATGGAACGCACCTCTATTTCACATTCTGCTAGAAGCCACGATGGGAACTAAAAGCTCGGAGATGGCTCCCCAAGGAGTCGATGCACTGAGCGAACTGAACGTAGGTAAGCGTTCAGTAACTTGGGTAACGGAGTACTTTGTCTTGAGTGTTAGCTTCAATTGTTTGGTGTTCCGGCACAGCATAACGTTTTCGTGGTATTTAAAGTCTGTCATTTGCAGGACGTTTCGATCCGGTGCGATTCTCATTTTGTAAATAGGTATTCATACAATTTTCCTTTCGCTTGATCTGAGGTAACCCTATTCTCTAGTTAGCATACTATATAGTTAAAAGGGTACGAGGCTTCATACGAATTCTAAAATTCGGTTACTTTGAGTCCCTCGCGTTAGGCTGTGAATTGTGTGCAGATAATTTTTGTTTTCGGTTGCTCAAAACTGTTGTTCTTCAATTTTGAGAAATTCTAAGCAAATAAAGACAAATGTACGTGAAAAAAGGTCGTCGATTATGCATTCCAATAAAAACAGTAAGCACCAAAGCTACAGTAGTGCAATAAAAATAATCCACGTTTTAGAAAAGGAATAGGTACACACTTTTCTGCTTCATGCAAAGCCATCAATTGTATTATTTTTGTTTGGTCCACTACAACTAGTCCATCCAAATAACCCAGGCAGAACAACCAAATAACAACCAACCGAAATTATAAAATAAATAAATAAAAAATAAAATTAGGCTTTATTTCCTACTTCTTATGTAACTACTTATATAACTATCTATTTACAAACTTTGCTTAAGCTAGTAGTCGCCTTTTTTAGCGTAGGCCTCCCCCAGCTCCTTCCAAGCTTTTCTATCTCTGGCCTTTGTCATCCAGTTAGGACCAGCTCTCTTCACACAACAACACACACTTCACACTTCAACAACCAACCGAAATTACTAGTTCAAAATTGCATACGACTTTTTATCCGCATTTATTGGAAAATTTACGGTGCAGGTCCAATGTTCGTTGAGCTATTCAGTTGAACAACGTTGAGGGTAGTTTAGTGAGTCAGCGAGATCGTGAAGCAAGATCTCGCTGACTCACTAAACTATATAAGATGTATAATTTTGTTCAGAAAAATGAAAAAATGTCCTTACGGCAATGCCAGCTTTTCATTTTTCTGGACAAAATTTTACATTTAATGTTAAAATTCATGGTGTTCCTTGTATTTCTGACACTATGATATTAAGCAAAAAATAATCCTTATGATGAACCCTTTCGATCGGTATTATAAAGCTACAGAATGATTGTTTTTCTCGTGTAACGGGTTCGATTCCCGGTTCAACCATGTAATTATTTAAATAACTATGAATGCAGTTTAAATTGTTTTTTAAATTAAAATAATGTCTTCTTTCAGTAAAATGTTATATCTACAATATTCAA
The DNA here is from genome assembly GCA_949316285.1 of Eupithecia subumbrata. Taxonomy (NCBI): domain Eukaryota; kingdom Metazoa; phylum Arthropoda; class Insecta; order Lepidoptera; family Geometridae; genus Eupithecia; species Eupithecia subumbrata. The sequence continues at coordinate 5,304,189 of OX438638.1, forward strand.
GGTACTTTCCCTCCATGTGGCATGGCCGTAGGACGCCCTGTATTACTTGCCACCCCGCCCCAAGCTTTTTTATCCTCTAGATAATGTGATATTTTATAATAAGTCTTTTGGCCAAGCAAGGTTTTGACAATTAGTTTTAATTTATTTAATGATATTTTTTGTAACTCACTAGGAGTTTTGTTGTAGAAGCGTGTACATTGCCATTTAAAATATACATTAATTTTGTGTAGCCTATTTTTAGGGAACCTATTTATATTCTTATGAGTGTACAACAAGTTATCATAAATATAACGGCATGGTACTGTCACTATGTTTATTTTTTTGAATTTATCGCGTTAGGATTCTCTGGGAAAAACAATAAAGCGACTTCAAATTCCAGTAAATAGTATTCATTACTTAAGGTAACGTCCAAAAAATTGTATTGGGTAAAAATAATTTAAACCTTCGAAAGCGCTGTCTTATTTTTCCAGTAACGACTTCTAATATAATTCGAGTATAATTTAGTTTGAGGACACATTATTTTTTAATTCGTATTTATTTAGGGGACTTTGAGTCATTGGAATAGAATAGTTTATTCACAGAAAACATAACAAATATTACAATGCTGTTATTGTATCAGTGGTATCAACGCAATACTGCCAGTAATTTTGGTTGGACTGGAGTGTGAATATAACTAGACCTACCGACTTGCATAATAATAATGATTAATAATTAAATTAAAAAGTCTTGTCTGCTTAAAATTTAAAAAATCCTCTACGCTATAAAAACAATGATTCAGTAACCATTTATTGAGTCTATTTTAATGTTGGTGATTATGTCAGTCCCGTATAAACAAACTAACTACTACTAAAAATTAAATTATATCTAAAACTAACCTAAATAAATTAATTGCCGATGAAACTGTTTACCCCTGTTGCCATGGAAACTATTACTTACCAGGTGTTACGACTCAAAAAACGAAAACCGAAGTTTTTGATTCGTTTTTAAGCAAAATCAACTCAATTCAGTATCCTATATTTTATTTCTTGATAAAAAAGTGTACTTTTGCAAAACGTTCTACTTCGAAACACTGCCAAAAAAATTTAGATACGGTCGTAAGATAGGTACCTACCTACCTATTTAAAATTTCAATTACAATTGGTGTTAGCATTAGATCAACTCCATCTTCATAATATATTCCGGAGTCGGCAGTCAAAGCCGGAGCACATTGTGAAGCAATCATAATAAACAGGGCCAGTAATATAATTGAGGGGTACGAGTTGAGGGAGGTACTCAGAAATGCAGAGCAGAGCGTCTGTAGCGATCTGAGCTTAACTAGTAGAAGGGTTCTACTAGTTAAGCTTAGATCGCTACAGATAGCTGTCGTATTTTTTGTTTCTTACTTTAAGTTTGGTGTGTACTTTAACTTTAAATTACAAAAAATGCTGATCATTGTCGTTTTCCAAGTCAAATTTTACTGTATGTTTAATACGAAACCACTAAATGTGGAGCCCAATGCGCCTTATTAACCAAATTAATATAATTTAGATTAAAGGGAAATCAATAGAATTAATTTGTTTCACTTAGACTAGGCTTGGTTAAATAAATGTATCCGAACGTACTGGCAGATATAGTTACACCGGGCCACAAAAGGAGTTTAAATGTACCGTGGTTGGGTCACCGGATGGAATTAAATCTGCTTAAAATTATTGGTTGATACGTTGCGTCGTCGCGTTGTTGTGTTTCGCAGTAGTACCCGACTTTAGTGTCATAGCGGGAATAAGGAAGGACATTGCAACAAAACAAGTGAAACAAAGCGGGACCGAACTGTTGTAGCTTAATTTCAGACATTGTTATTGACTTCAACATGTTTTTCTGTCTGGAGAAAATATTTTGATTTACGGGGCTTTGGGCGATGATATTTTCTGGGCGTGACTTGTTGATAATTATTAAAGCTACATGCAAATTGTTTTGAATGATTTAATTTTTCTTAACAAATGGTTTTTATAAGGTTTTCGCCTTGCTTCATAGTAATTTTGACCGGACTGGAAAATTATCTATCTATCTTCAAAGTTACAAAATAATATTCCTAGACAAGTAGTCTATCATAAAAGGTGTGAACTACGTCATTGTATAGATCGGTCAAAAAGTAGCTTACAACTTTTCATCCTGTCAAATAATAAGTTCTTCTTTCTGGAGTAGCAAACATTTTAACATACTTTCGCCTTAACAATACTAGTAGAAGAGCTATACACTTTTTCATTCCGCTCTGTGAAAGCTTCCCTAAGTTCAATATTCGTAAATAATCCATAATCCCCTCAGATTTATGCCGGCAATTATCCAAATCCGTCCAATTTGTGATACGTATTGTTATTTGTGCATTCCGTTTGTTTTCTTAACTAACTTCGTTATTTGCAGCCGTAGGGGAGACGCGGGCTACGCGGCCCGGATAATGAGCCTATAATGAAGGCATAGTAACCCTTTCTACTGTATATAGGAAACATGCATTTTAATATAGCTCATTTCACATGTGGAGGATTCCCAGAAAGATTCCCGACTACATTCGATTCACAGCCGTGAGCAGTAGGTATCTACAATTATGTAGTTTGTTAAAGCCTAGTTTTGTTACAAGCCAAGCTTAAAGCCATACAAATGAATTAATTTGTGAGTATAAAACAATTCATTTAAAACGATGATGTCACAAATCCTCGCGTTGATCATTTTCTCGATCCAACATTTCACATGACGAGGTGTATTGTAGTACATTGCGAGTTTCCGACGATTAAAAATTAATGCGATTAAAAACTGGGCTGGTTGTTAAAATAGTATACAATATGATAAATAAAAAATTGTTTGACTTTTATTAAATATCAGCAACACAAATAGATGTTCATTCATTTCGTTCATTTAGTATTTAACCGTTTATATTATTTGATTGCAATTTTCTTTGTTGATCACAACTTGACTTTTAATGTTCGAGACGAGAGTGATTAATATCAAGTCAAACTCTGCGAATTTTGGGATTATTTTCTATCGAATGAAGTTCATTAGATCTTGTAACTGAATGCTACTTTGACTAGACTAGACTGCTTAGGTAATATTTATCTTTTTTCAGAATTTTACACACTATTTTCCAAGTCTCAGATGGTTCTAAAAATCACAAAAATGCGGTCTCTGCTGGCCTACCAAGCCTTAATCACTGAAACCTAAAGGGGGTCAAGGTCAATATTATTTTTACAAAATACAATTAAAGTTATTCAAAACCTGAGCTCTATTTCAAAGCGGTCGAGTCATGCCATTATGAAACTGTTTCGCAAATAAACCACAATTTATTGTATATTTTGCGGCGTCCAGACGTACCTTATACAATGTTATTTGCAATAACAACTTTATTAAATGAGCTGTCTTGAAATACTTTGTAGCCACGGTAACAGCGGGGTATTGGCTAGGAAGGGGTTTTTTATCCAACACAAATACGAAATACGCAGTGGCGTATAACAATGTTATATAATGGTAGACGCAGTGACCATAACTTTGACTTTAAATGAAAAGCTCTAAACTCTTACTACTACTAAATGTACCCACTTCTCGCAACGATAAAGCCTGAAACTGCATCCTAAATAATATCCTTTCCACTTACCGCTGGGCCCATTCGTTTAAACTTAAAAATATATTTTTTTAAGATTTTTGTTTATTGCATCCGTTCCGATAATTAACCAACATTTCTCGTCGTCGGGTTCACTAGATTCATGTTTTTATATTCACTAAACTTGACAAGACAAAAGGTCTCTGTTTTCCCAGCCCCGACCGACCGCAACACAGGGCCGGGTCAATGGCACCTGATAGCGCCTTATTTATGGCAGCACCACACCACCGAACTGGTGACCACAATGCAACGCGACGTTGGAGGTGATAACATTGGTTATTCAATGTTTATGTTGGAGAAGGGAACTTCAGTCCCTGGACAAAGTAAAACATCAGCTACCGATGAAAAATAATTCAATAGAATGAGACTTATAACGAAAAGATGCAGCAAGCTGAAAATGCGTGGCCTATTTCCAGCAGTTGACGAGCATAGGCTAATTATTACAATGAAATTTATAAGATCCACAAAAGAGTAAAAACAGACAGGCTTTGGAAGGTATACAGACCACGAGGTAAAAATATCAACAGGTTTTGTGGACCCGCAATAAAGTCAAATATGAGATAGGAACCAGTGACCTTAGCCATCGGAATACATGTTAGTGCATTATGTAATCTTAAGATCAAAATAATCGAGTGAAAAAACCAAACCCTTCGCCCGTTGACATATCCCTCTGGAGTCCATGGCTGCGTCTCCTCGTACGATTACCTCACTCACAATCACAGACTCATGGAGAGTGTGAACAGTGGACACTCTCTATGGATGATCTCGAACAGGTGAGCTTCAAGTGTTTTGTAGAACAGAAACTTGACGATAATATTTTGCGTTCAAAATGTTCAAATATTAATTTTCGAGACAAACGACTTAATCTCAGTTTCTTCCAAGACAAATAAGGTTCGTACTTAACCCGCTTACATATGTAATGGACTCAATCTCAATCTTAAATTTTTCTTCCCCTTAAAAATATTGAATTTTCATGGGGTAAAATTTAAGTCTTTTTACTATTATTGAATCATTACCATTTTAGTTCATACATTAATAATAATAATAATAATGCTGGACAATCCACACAGCATCATCTAGCCCCAAAGTCAGCTAATCAAAGCTTGTGTTATGGGTACTAGATAACTGATATATTTAATACATTATATAGGTACATACATAGTTTTTTTTTTTTTAATATACATAGAAAACACCCAGACCAACGGAACAAATTTCTGTAGATCGTACACAAATGTGTTCCGAGGCGGGAATCGAACCCGCAACCTCATGCGTCGCAGGCCTTCGCCCGCCGCGCCACGGAGGTCGTCGCATGGTCGTGTCATTTTCTAGCGTTTTTAATTTTGTTGCTAGGCAAATAAAAATAAAAGTATTTGTATTATTTCCTTTGCAAGAATTTTCATTTTCTGCAATATGTAATAATCGTTTTTTCTTTCCGATTCGCTATTATCTAACGCAAGGTTTGCATACAGAGACTCCATAATTGCCGGTTTCGATTCTATAAGACTTTCTACTGGTTTACGACCGGGAAAGTATAAATGGCGGGTCTTCAGCGAGAGGCGGGCGGTTGTGAATTATCTTTGTCGGGATATCTTTTATCGAGTTACGCCATTGCCGGATAGCCGGGTAGCCGGATATCGATCATTACTCGCTGTTATCATCCGGATCCCCGCTTGTTTGAAAATAAACACAGTAATTATGTTTAGGTTTGTGTTTTGTAGCTTGTAGATAATATTGAAGGGTGTTCGGGAGACTGGAGGGACACGTTGACAACAGGTTTGAACCAGATAACGATTTTAAGCCCATATTTAAATGCACATGTTTGTGCTGTGCGGTGTAGGCGTTGGATTGATGTGCGCAAAGCTTATGACCTTAAAGACTGTTCGACACGTCGTCGGATGTTTCAAATCACCTCCACAAGTAATGGAACGTGCGCTCTCGAGCTGTGTGTCGCCATGCCAACTCATCCTCAACAACAGCGCGTCTTAGTACATTTATTAACTGATTCGATACTAAGTTCTGAAACGAGCCCAATCAGGAACATAGGCGTTCTCTACGCACCCTGTAGGTAGAACAAGGGCGAGATACTGTAGTGTAATATACACATGTGATGTACACTCGATGTATTGTACACCTAGAAAACGAATTAAACCTCCCAATAGCCAAATCACCGGCCATTACTCCTCCGCGGGTCCGTTCTCTACTATATCCTCTTTATTCCGGACAATAACGAGTTATTCACCCACACTTGCCAAAAGATGGAGTATATAGATAAATTGCAATTGGACTGATCATTTTAAAACTCAGTCAAAGTAATAACAAAGTTGTGGAGCAGTATTATGAGTGTTATGGGAGATTAAGAAGAAAATTGGGTGTGGTATATGAAGTGATCTCTAGGTAGAGAATATTTGTGTATAGTGTATAAGCCACCGACTTCTAAACAGGCATAATGCTTGGACGACGTTGCTAATGCTTAGATGAAAGGGAATAATTTTTGTAAGTAAGTAACTACTTCAAATATAATGTTGCTGTGAAAAATTAAAACTATGAACTATATGAGATTAAAACGGGGAATCCAGGTAGGTATCCATGCGAAAGTAGGTAGAACTTGTTACATTATGCTTGCAGATATATTATCTTCTGGGAAACGACTCATAGTCCTAATCTCCAAAAAAATTGCACGCGAAGCCACTTTACAGAAGCTATTACTGCAAATTATATAATAAATGCCACCTCTACATTTCGTACAGTTTAAAATTTGGCAAGATACGCATCGTTTGGTATATAAACTCGCACGTGCTACTTGGGTTACGAGTTATTTGCTCGTTTTATTTACGCCGGGACAGTTATTCACAACGTACATTTCATTTACGAGTAAACGTTTTCGGAAACAATAATAAGCCTGTAATCGAGTAGGAGTAGTGGACACACGAAAATATTTCTGAAGAGAAGAGACTGTGGTAGATTTGGTTGTTGTGTGAAAAATAAACTTAACTTTTCCTCCCTCATAGCCACAGGTTCCTTTCTAATAATTAGTAGAATTCTTAAAATCTGCCTCATTAATAGTCACTACGTATGTAATACATTTAATCAAATATTACCCTACAATGATATAACTATTTCCAATAAATATAGAAACAAACATCATTTCTATTGAAACACCTTTATCAGAAGATATATTAAACGCACACTATTAATATTCTACGTCCACCTGAAAGCCCGAACCAATCTAACTCCAAAACCTTTCCCGTGTATCTGAATAGAGATCCATATCGTCTTAGATACTGCAGTAAGTACGTTACAGATACTGTGCTACGGTCACGTGCCGCCGCGAGCTGTCTGTTCTAATATTAACCGGTGCGCCACGGACATACATAAAGCTATCTGTATTTATCAATGTGCTTGAATAAGGTTTCAAGTAGGTTACACTTCGAGAAGGTGACTTATTCAGTACGAATTCTATCGATAGCGATTGTGTTGTGGCTAGGAGCAAGTATAATCTAGGGCGTAGGCTACTAAAATATAATCTATGTTTTTTGTAGATAATGACGTATTTCGGAGAGTTATCGTGTCCAATTTGATAGTGACGGGAAACGCATAGGCTGCGCTCCGGGCACATGCCTCTTGCTAAATTCAAAAATCCTATGAAAATGTTAGTGTCTCCTAACTGTGAGCTTTGTGGAGTCATAGAAGATGTACATCATCTTCCGACTGAGTGTGTACGGAGCCAGTCTTTAAGATCACATTTGGAAACTCACTTTGAATTAAATTTGTTAAATATTGGCATTTTGCAAAGCATCTTAGCCATGCTTTGCTCGGCGGCCAGGATTCTGTATAAAATGGTTCATGATATTTTATAAGATGATCAACGAATTGAATGTACTAACAGGGTTGATGTAGTCAGTGTTTGGCTAAAAGCCCCATATAAATATAAGATTTAAATAAATAAATACATTTATAGGGCGTATCAAGCCGTGTTTTGTTTAAAACTTCACTTCTTGATCAGTTGCAAGTCTCTAGCGACTTTCAACAAGAAATATAACTATATAGATAAAATCGACCTTCAGGACGTGGTCTTATCATCATTGTCGTCATCATCTGCATCGCATGCTGGTCCACCGTTGGACAGAGACCTCCTCTTATGACCGTCATAGCGCCCTGTCTTCTACTTCATCATCATCAATCTATTTTATTCCACTTGACCAGCAGGCCTTCGTCTAATGCACGCCATAGCACCCTGCCTTGAACTTACAGCTATTTATTAGCTAGGAATGTAATAAAACGCGGCCGCTTAGTGTTTTAAAAAAGGTCATCTCATCTAGTACATTTGACATTGCAACATTCTAGTTTTCTAGTTGCACTAATGGGCGTAGTGATAAATGTCCTCGGTCATTAGAAGCTGCGTGTATACTCGCTGCGATATTTTCTGAAAAGTCGTTTATCCTAGGAGCTATCTCTACCGGTAGGTAGTGAAATGAACGTAGCAAAAGCACACGGACATAAATGTTGCCCATCAGGGAAATAGTTTGCAGAATTATGGGACCAGCAGGATCCAGTCAATATTAAATTTATCTAAGTACCAGTAGGTACTAGGTACGAAAAATGGTAGTTAGGTGAACCAACTCATCCCAAATGCAGAAACATATACAAGTTAATACACTAAAACCCTCTTAGCTAATCTTATACACGAATGCTTTCCAATATGGGTAGTGTACCTACCACGTGACATAAAAATACACTTTTACGATTATTCCTCGTAATGCTATCTGCATTACGAGGAATAATAACTTATTTTATCGCTAGTAATATCAACAATTTCATGTACCTCTCTACTCAATAAAGAAGTAGGTTAATTCATTTTATTTTTTATTTGCATCACAAAAGTACCTTTTCTGTTCATGAAAACGAACATTATACCAAACTATATAAAGTTTTTAAATGTGGTTGTATTTATTAAGATGTAACAAAGATATACACAAGTTCTAAGTTTATCTTTCAGATTTTCGAGGAACAAACGAATAATTTTATTGATTTTGCAAATTCGAAAGGTTACATTACGCATTAGGTATTATTACACATTTACTGCACATTACTTAGCCAGTCATCTTTAAGCAATGGGGTGCGCTTCCGGTGGACAGGCGGAGCGGGAGTGGAAGCGAGTTCTCAGCAGTTTTCGAACGGTTTTCGATACGTTCTACAAATCGATCCCATAGTGTTTTTTGTGTGAGGAAATAGGTAAATATGGACGTCTTGTCTTGCTGGCAGCTTTCAACGTCAAGAAATTTTATGCGTCTCTAGAGGTGCCAGAATGATATAACTGAAAAGTTTCTTCATGTATCATCTGCTGTAAAACCTAGTAATGCAAGTTACCAACTTCGTGAAAAAAGCGGGACTTTCTTTACTAATAGAATATTTAATCCAGATCAATGTGTGTTCTAAGTTTACTTGCCACCCCGCTGTGCGAGGCCGCTAAGGCCTGTATGTAATGGTATATGATATTAATAGATAAAGAAAGAATTTGTGATTTTATAACAATAAATAAATAAAGTCCATAAAACAAAGGAATTCAAAAAAATACATAAAATAACTTTTAGTAAACTATAGTTTTAAAGACGTGTGAGAGGACCTGTGAGTTTTCGCGTTTTTCACGAAAACTGACCCTGGTTAAATTATTGTCAAAAGTAAATATTCTACGTATTAGAATTGATCTTTTTTAATAAGAAATGTTATAAGGTCCAGATCTTGGTAAAACTTTACCTACTGGTTGTTTCCTCCTCGTAAATCAGCCACATTGACCTGTCACCATCTATGACCCACTTTCTCTTCCACTGCTCCTACTCACAAGGTCTACGGATACGCTTGCGAGTTGTTCCGCGGGCTCGACACCGACGGTGGTGCTACACGGCCTAAACCCTACTTGAAACCTGGTCTCATTTACATTAACTGACTTCGAAAAAGGAGGAAGTTCAATGTTTTGCTGCATGTATGTTTCTTTTATGTTGAACGTCGATTTCTCGTTTTATATGTACATGTATTATGTATATTGATTTGGATGATTCTTTTGCAATTGTTTATTATATCTTTACAATTGCAAAAGATGATCGCGAGGTGGTCCCATAAAAATATTCTAAAGGGATTAGTATTCGTCTGGCAAAACTTAAAATACTGTTTAAAACGAAGGGATTCGAGGTCAATTATTTAGTTTTTTCAAAAAAATCTAATTATGGAAAACCCCTCGGCCACTTTCTCGGTTCCTTATTATGTATCAACGACGAGTCTTGGCCTGTTATTCAACATCCTGAAGCAACGCCGAAGACATTTCACCGCAACGTCATTCTAGGGGTTTCGTATAGCTAACTCTGATATGATCAACAGCCAGTTTTAGTTATTTATAGATAACATGCAGCCATGTAGCATCTCATGCAGCACACGCGGTGTGTACAAGCTCCACGGGGACGAACTTCCTCCTGAATGCTGTAAAACCTTTGCTCGATAAGTAACTTCTGCCATCATTTTATGAACGTAGAGCTTTCGCAGAGCAAAAGGTCAGGTTTTCATATTACAAAGTTAAAGCTCAAATTGACGCGTAATTATGTAAATTTATGGAAAACGCTCATAAACTTTGTAAAATTAACATTTATGTTGCGCGGTGCCATAAATTATTTTACAAAGTTAATATTTTATTTTGTACACGACGTTTAAATGTTTTGTGATATTAAAACCGCTGGGTGTGTAGGTTTGATATCTACTTAAAATCTTTGAGGTTCTTTTTTGGGGGAATATAAAATTTTAAATACTCGAGAAATGTCAAAATCATGAGTGCGATTACAATGTTGGGCGTGCGTTACCAAAGCGCAGTTCAAAACGATCTGTACCTACCAACAAAAGGCAATACCGAATTCGTTTCAGAAATTATTGTGTGTACGACAACTTTGACGATCACTCACACTAATATTGTGAAGGCGAAGGATAGTATGATATATGTATGTATGTATAGTATATCTCACTCCTTCACACTCAAACGACTGAATGGATTTGGATGAAATTTGGTACCATGATTGATAATAATCCTGGATTAATGGCTACTTTGACCATAGCAGCGGTAGGATGTTCAGAGCAACACTCCAGAGCAACACTCCACAGGCCAACTAGACTGTGCACTTTATCGTTAACGACTCGATCTAATAATCTTGAATCTGCTTCATCATTCACTCTCACAACACAACAATCTCGACTGTCCATTACAGCGCAGCATCAGCCAGAGTGCCTTTGTAACGAGACGATAAAAATCACAAATACAATCTACATATTCATGCGTCCACCGCGTCTGTGATAATCTCGGAGGAGCCGCCATTTTGTGAGGGAATTAACTGTCTACCGTCGCGATATGAGGTGGTAAATTAAAATTGTATATTGTCCAACTTTGTTCCTACTTATTCGAAACCGTGTTAGCTAAACATTACCCTATACTATAGGGTTCCATTTCTTGCTAAGTTGGGTAAAAAGATTTGATGGCAACAAAGCCAAGCAGAAAATTCGTAGGTATTTCGAGTGACCGTGAATGGCCCCAGCCCCACCATCATGTTTTACACAAAATGGAAAGAGTCCCGTCCGCAGCGAGCCGGCTCCCGCCCCGCGGCCCTGGTGAACGTTTCCATAAAGCTACAAACTCGAGTATTCATTATAATCCGCCCAACGCCGGGTCAGCGCGACTAATCTAATTGGCGAATGTTGCCCTCCAGTCTCGATGAACTAGTACCGTGGCTTACAACATAAACCCTCTTACTTATACCTAAACTCCTCAACTTAGGCAAAAGCTAAAATTCGGTTTCTATCTTGTCTTATCTGTTACAATCATGATTTGTTCAACCGTTTAAGCATGGAAAAGGAACAGACAAGCAGAGTTAGGTACTTATATATTTTTGAAGTTAGTACCCTAAAGAAGTATTGATACCGAATGCTCTGTTACCACGGCTCAAACCATCTGTTATTCGTGTTGTCTAACAGACAATGTAAAGCACGAGTAATGAATGAGTTGAACAAATTCAAGTTAGTCTTCGTTAGATGCGGCCCGACTCGGAGCTTCATTTGATTTATTTATTCAGGCACTGATTTAACCCTTGCGGTAAAATAACTTGATTTTCTAGGAAAGTCATGATTTTTGTCAATAAATCTCAATTTGAATTAAATTAATGATTTTATGTATAACGTGTAACACGCACTATACATAGATACACGTGCCACCCTGTGCAAATTTCAACAAAAACGTTCAAAATAATTTGATGCACTTACACTGTAGTCAGTTAACTGATTGAACTGAGCGTTGTTCGAGTTAAATAAACAGTTGGATCCAGTGCAGGGACTGATGAACCTGACTGACTGATGTACGTGAAGGGAGATTTGAGAACAGTATGGGACTAGAGCTGGTTGATATCGCGTCTAGAGTTCTCCTTATCCGACTTGCTGAGAAGGTGGTATTTTGATGGTCTGATCATTTTTATGATGAGTTTCGCCTAAAGTCAAACTGATGCTTGAACCTTTTGTTTTGCGTAAAAGCATTGCTTATTTTATGCTTGCCTCTAAAGGGCGGACCACAGAACTTCACCAAGACCAAGTGTAACGTTGCACGTACATGTTTATTTATTTTCTGTCACTGTTATAATCGTTCTATTAAATTTTAACAATATTAAATATATTACCTTAAATTACATACAAAAAGTGTCAATTTATTATTAGGTCTATAATAAAATAAATATACAATTAAACAAATATAGGATTTACAATCATGTCTACGATAATATACCTACCTACCAGAATAGCTACCTAACTTACTTTTACAATGTTAGCTTCATAGCAACAGTAAAGCGTTACGAATTTTAACTACAACTGTACCGGTTTGCATGACGCGATACACGATCACCGCGCTGATTGGCCGTTGGCCATTCTTTTGTTAGGGGAAGAACATTCGAGCAGCGCGTGCGGTCGCTGACCGCGGGCAGGGCCCCGATTGACTTTGTCCGCGACGGACGTGTGTATGTGTAGTGTACAGTGCGTTCACTAGCTACCTACGTACGCTTTGTATCTTCTTACGCGCTGGTACAAATCATTCGTACCTAAAATATTTTCCGTGATACGTAGATTGTCACCTCTTCCGACGTATTTGGAAGTTTCAAATCTATACTTATAATAAAACTGTAACAGGTCCAATTCTGTACATTGAAGATATCTTGAAAATTTTTTTTGGAGGGCACTCTATTATCGATACTGAAGCCAAAACTGTAATTTTTTTCATTCATGTCTGTCTGTCTGTCTGTCTGTCTGTCTGTCTGTCTGTCTGTCTGTCTGTCTGTCTGTCTGTTTCTTAAACGCGCATCACGTCGAAACTACTGAAGGTATTAACATGCAACTCGGCACGATTTTAGGTCATACTACGAGGAAGGACATAGGATACTTTTTATTCCGGAATTCAGTCAGGTTCCCCTGGGAGAGGGGATGAAAGGAAAATTTCTTCACCGCGCATGACGTCGAAACTACTGAAGGTATTGAAATGAAACTCGGCACGATTTTAGGTCATACTACGAGAAAGGACATAGGATACTTTTTATCCCGGAATTCAGTCAGGTTTCCCTGGGAGAGAGGATGAAAGTAAAATTTCTTCACCACGCATGACGCTGAAAGTGCTGAATGAGTTGGAATGAATTGGTACGATTTGAGTTCAAGCAAGGACATGGGATACATTATATCCTGGAATTCAGTAAGGTTCCCCTGGGAGAGAGGAAAAAGTATCACGACGGGTCTACGCGTCGTCCGATTTCATGCATTCTTTTTGTTAGAAACAGTTTTGCAAGAACGAATTTGACTAAATCAGTAGAAAGTCGAGTAGAAAATCAGTAGATTGATGAAATAATCTGTAGATTGAAGAAAAAAATTAGTAGATAAAGGGTAGGTAAGTTCCTATCTATTTATTTTTCCAAGACGTACCAATTAGTTAGGTTCCTACCTACTAAGGTGGTGCGTCTTAGAAAAATAAGTTAGGTTCCTACCTTACATGATATATTGTGGTGGTTTAGCTGTTCCAGGCTGTACTACCGAAGTCTGGTTGGAGTAAGTGGTCTAATTAAACTAACTGGACCACAGAAAATATTTTTTACTGTGGTGCACAGCCAACTGTACCTACTGTACAAACGAAAAAAAAATTACGGTGGTCCAGTCAAATGGATCAGGAGTCCAATTCTGCAATACAATTGCTTCAGTATGGCAATCGTCGCAGAATCATCACGTAGAATCCTTAGATTCAAGTTTAGATTTAAGTTTTATTATACTCCAGATAATGCGTGCGAGATAAATTAATAGTTTCAAACTTGACGCGCGTCTCTCCATCTGCATTCATCATAATTTCTTTCATCTGAGGTGGAATACCACAACATGTCATTCTGTGTCGATACCCCTGTCATAGTGAAGCGATTAGTATAGCAGAATAGGGCCCCAGCTGAACGGAACCATGAGTAACAAGTGAAACGAGTATGACACTTAACACCGACGCTGGCCGAGTCGTAGCTACAAGTCGTGTGGATCTTTATACTCCCATTCTTTAATGGGATTGAAAATGACAACATGCTATCCCCCGTAGACCTTACACGATTTTTTGCACGGCGGCGTTTCATAATATGAGACTATGGTTAAATGTGAACTTAATTAGTCGGCAGGTAAGGCAATCGCGAACGAAGTCGCGGGTACAGCTAGTAAATAATATAAGTGTTGATCTGCACCCCGATAGGGTAAGTGTTGAACATTGTTTTATGCTTTGTGTAGGTAGGCAATCGTTAGCTTTTAAATTGGATAAAAACGTACCTATGTGTTTATTACGCTTAATAATATCAAGTGTTTTATTATTTTAAATATTATCATCTTGCCTCATTAAACTGCAAACATTAATTATAAACATCCTGCTTTCTGAGAGGATTCTTTGCACCTTGTAATCTATCTATCTTTCTATCACTTCATGATCGACCCGCTTAAATTATAATTGTCAGCATAATGCATTTCATTTTGCCGATCTTACATTTTGTTTAGTTCTTTTCACTCTGCTTGTAACTCCGTTCTGATAGTGAACCACCTCTGCACCAACTACCTACTTTCTCGGCTTCTCCTCATAGGCACGTCAATACAGGGTGTTCACTATCAACGGAAAGCGATCAGAACAAAATGTTTACTGTGGACATTTATTCACAGGGTCCAACACTAGGGTTCAATCCCTGAGGAATATTTAATTCCGTACGCCTAACACGGCTAAGACCCACCATCTTCGACGGCTGACGTCAAGGGCCTCTTCAGCTTTCTACCGTCGGTGTCCACCCACCTGAGCAGCCTCCAGGATAGCCAGGATAGTACCGGACCACGAAGTGAAATCAGACAGGCAAATAAATTCCCACGACCCTTCTTTATTTAATATATTTTATTTGTTGCTGACGTTTTTGTTTGATTTAATTACCACCAGAAACGAAAACGCCACACAAGCTGTTGATGATCAGTAAATTGTTGATATTTTTTTCTTTCGAAGGTTTGAATTATCTAACATCAGAACTCTATGTACATACGTACCTACGATTATTCTTTTTCTATTCACTTCTATCAGCCTTCATTTCAACATACACTCTTTTCTTACATGTTATTGAAGATCTGTATCTACCAACGAAAGGAAATCTAGGCTAAGAGACTAGCTCTAGCTTGACTTTGGAAAACGGTGCTAAATATCTTTTCTTTCTACACAGAAGCTGAATGTAATAGTAAGCTTGATATTTTCTAGTCAGTCCCTGTTCTTGTGGCAGCCAGTTCTCCCTTCGCCCATCCCGTGGCTCGGACTCGGGCCCTCAGAACGAGGCGGCTGTATGGAGTGGTTACAATATGCGACCTCGGGGACCTGCAATGTTTACAGCTTTTACAGGTTTGATGTCACATACTTTATGAGGAAAAAAATTTTATTTCGTCTATAACATGACATTCCTTTTTCCGTTATGTTTTGTGTTATAATAGAAACGTGATCAGGTTTCGATTTTATGATACCGTTTGGTTAAAAATACGAAAACCTACATGGTACAGGTTACGTAGTGATGTAGCGTTCGTTCATGTTCAAATGTTGACTTTATCACAGAAAGCTATTTCTCCCATCCAGTCTGACGAAGAAGGTTTAAAAGTTAATACAAAATAAATTCAATCAAAACCAAATAATCCATCAAAAATTGAAAGAAACTAACGATATAAGCAGCTGAGGCACCAACTCCATAATATTAATTTTCACAATCTTCAAGAAGCTTTCAATCGAAGCTCGTAATGAAAGGATGGAAGCTGTGCGAGATCTTATTTACGAGATTGCACTTGACGGAGGCTGCGGTACTCTTTACATTTTAAAAAATTACTTTCAACCTTACCGCGTAGGTACAGTTGGCAAAGAATCTACATATATTTAAAAACAGTTTTAATAACAATTTAAATAAAATCTGACTTCACAAAATCAAAGAAGGTATAATTAATCTAACACTATCTTTTAATGCAGGTAAAAAACGACAAAACAAAACTTGACCTTATACCTAAAGAACCAAATTTAGACACCTTCCTACTAAGGAGGTACCACGAATTTTAAATCACAGATTTGAAAAGGTACCTAAGAAATTAAAACCCAAAAGCTTCTTCCTGTTTTTTGATTTCCCAAATCTGAGATGAGATCCAAAATGTCTTGAGTTATTTGACCTGAGTGAGAGTGAGAATACGTAAACATTTTGTAATGCAAAAAAACTAGGCACTTCAAAATACACTCGTTATTTATGCGTCTCTTTCTAACAAGCTTAATTCTATATGTTTGCCTAGAAGTACCTCTCGCTCTGGCTATTCCTTGATAAAAAAGATACAAACTTAAAATTAAAACGTGACCTGGTGGGAAATGAGAGAATTTTGTAGAATGTTGTCTCATTATAGTGAGTAGTTGCTCTACTTCTCCCGCGTTACCCTTTCATTAGTAAGTGCGGTGTTACGGAGCGATGTGTTGTCGCGGCGGCGGCGCTTGCGTTACTGTCTCATTGTATTATTTTGCACAATAGGGTAAATACCGAGGTACTTGTAATTTATTCACCAAAACTTATTCTATACGTCTGATTTCATGCAAATATTGAGATAAGACTTGTATGGAGAAGCGACTGTTCGCCTTTTACCCGACTGCGCAAGAAGGAGGGTGATGTTTTTGCAATTGCTTGATTAAGTACACAGCGTGTTAATTTTTTAAAGCCATATTAAATGTTAAAGGATTTTGTTCTCACGCATTTATAGCTCGGCTCTGACGCGGTGACTCTACGTCCAATGGCGAGGCACCAATCCCACTGCTGCACCATTGGAAAGCAGTCCGGAGGCCGCAAACCATTGGAAAAGCAGTCCGGAGAGCTGAGTGTGTGAGCCGAGTGAAGACGATAACCTAACCACTAACATACACGGAAAAATCATGTATCTAAACTAAACACACCCTATCATAACTTCACAATCTTACCCCCTTCCGCCATGATGCCTATTTAAGCGGCCTCCCCACTATGCGGCAGGATACCCGGTTCTATCCGGTTATACCCGGATTACAGTGACGTCACGGCTGGCTTACGGGCTGATCCCTCAGATTTTTTCAGTACTCGTAAAAACGCCCCAAAGGACTCGCACATCGTCGTTACGCGGACAAAAAGTAGATGAATAATGAGGTTGTTACCGAGTTTGTTTTCGGAGTGCAAGGTATCCTAATTTTATTTTAAGAATCTAAGAATAAAATCTAAATCGTGTATTTCAATTACACAAGAAACTATGAAATAGTGAAAAACTGTAAGTTATCTGGATTCAGTAGGTAATTATTCAAAACTTAGGTACAACGTATATCAGTACACATAAAAAAAGGATGCAACACTACTCATCGATTTAAAATTTCAGTTTTGGACTCCTCTTTTGGACTAAATCTGGAATAAGAATAACACGACACTCCGAATTATAATTTCAAATAATATGCGATGTCTGGTGTCGCCTCAGTTAAATTTTCGCTTGAATTTGAAGTGATGTGGGTAATCTGTGCTTTGCATGTGTAGCGGTTACCCGACTGCGAAGATAAAGAGGGTAATGTGTAACTCGAGTTGTGTTTGTCGAGTTCCCGTCTCGGAGCGAGAGGACCGTTCGAGGGAGTTCCTTTTGTAAACATGAACACGAACGTTTGTATGAACAGCGGAATTATTATGTAAAGTTATGAATTGGAGATTATGAAAATGGGTTTTTCAGTTGTATGTATGTTTTCAACGTGACCTCCGTTGTGAGCTTTCATGTATTTTATTTGTTTCTGAAACTTTCTAAATAGACGCGTTCTGATTTTATGAAACCTATGAACCCTGTTGGATTTATAAATTAGCTAAGTAGTCCAAAGTTTGACGACCTCTGTGGTCGAAGGTCTGCCTGCAACGCAGGAGGTTGCGGGTTCGAATCCCGCCTCGGGACAAATGTTTGTACGATCTGCAGACATTTGTCCAGGGCGTTCTGGATGTTTTCTATGTATAATAAAAATATATATCTATGTAGTGTATTGTATTAAGTATATCAGTTATCTAGTACCCATAACACAAGCACTGCTTAGCTTGGGACATCCAGCATTATTTATTTATTTATTTAAAGCTCCTTTGAAACTGGTACAGTTGAACTGATGGCCCGCTCCTATAACTTTTGAAGCCATTCCAAAAGACATAAGTATGTGCTTAAAAGCGAGCAGTGCAGTGAAATTATAAACATTGACTTTGAGTTAACTATACCAGGCTCGTGTGGTGTGAGACGTCTTAGTTACAGATTAAAGAAATAGTTCGGAACTGAAAGGAATCGTCTCACATGCTGCACGACGCCTGATGTTACTCTGCGCTGTTAGAACATCGACGCGTCCGTCCACAACGTGTGACGTAGTTCACGTGTGCCAGATATAGTTCTCGTTTATCTAAAGCCCACCTCCACTGTGCTATTACAAGGACACGCAGCGCGCCCTCCATCCCCTCACATAACGCAATAACACACGGCGACCTATAAAAAGCGTCGCTGTAGCTCATAATCAGAGCTTGCGCGGTACAAAGCGTATAAACGCGCCGGTTAAATATATTATTCGGTGTACACTTACGAGCAAGGAAATGGAACAACATGTACTGACATAATAATTGAAATTTCAAACTTGTGTAACTGTGGTTTTGATGTGAAACGTCTTTCAAATCGTTTAGCTGGGGGTCCTGCGGTTGTGGTTCACATGCTGTGTACACACAGCAGTGTGGCGAGTGAAGCAAGCCACGCTACTTGCTGCTTTTTAGCTGTTATTCTCTACTGAGAAATTTCATGTAGATACTCCACTGCGGCTGCGTCCCTGATACAGTATACCAGATTTTTTGCTCATGCATAATTCTTTAACTGCATTCACTGGCCAGCTGCTACGACAGGCCGAAAATATGCATATGCGTCATGGTTACTCAAACTGATATAATATTCACTGCCCCAAGCATGATATGAACGAATATAAAACAAACACACGCAGCTAAATAAGTGGTACAATGTAGGTACATTATAATAATGCCAGGTAGAATGCTACAGAAATGAGTTGCCTCTCGAGAGTACAATTATTTTGTCCGGCGGAGTGTGTGTGCACGGTACCTGTAGCGCGTGTCATTTGTTTTGATCAGAGCGCGCGCCTCGCTCCGCATCATGTGTTGTTATTCGCATTATGGAGGTGTCTTGTGAAGGAATAGCGGTTATTGTTGCGTTTAGTTTGCTTTGTTTGGGTTTTGTAAATGTGAACCGACCCTACTGTTTGTGGACTACCAATATAAGGAGAAACGCTTTATTTGTATCTCACGCACGAGTGATAAACTGACGTTCTAAAAATTAAGTAGGTTATCAACAGAAATTTTTGGAACTGAATCTACTTAACTATGGTGTAGCCATTTATTGCTGATGAGAAAATATTGTCATAAATGCACAGCCTATTCGTAGAAGATAAGCCCACACCAACCACACATGAGAAATATATAAAAGTAAGTCGTCAACTAATTTCATCTTTCACGAGACATCATCGAGACTAGTCCTCTATGCGCGGAACTTTTCGTAAATATTATACATCCAACATTTTATAATGGAGATCCGTAAGTAAATTCTGAATATTATTATGTAGCCTGTACCTGCCAGCCTGGGCTCGCCTTGCCTGACTACACCACGTGGAGAGAACGTAGGGGCCTCGTCTTCTTCATGTCTGATAATGAATAAATGAATTAAATTAAATTCGAACTGAAATTATGCAAGGCATTGTACAAGAACTTTGTAGGCAATTAGCAGGCGTGAAAATACTGATAAGTTCAGAGTCGACTGCGAGCGAGCAGCTTCACTGCGGGCCTTTAATTGGCACAACTTTTAATTGGCCGCCAACCGCTGCTTCGGACCGGGAACGTTTACCGAACCATCATCATCAGGAGAGATGGACTTGCTTGGACTATGTTCAACAGTGGAAGGAACCTTCAACTATAAGTTGGACTTGTATTTCGAACATGAATGAGAATAGAGTTTCGATAGATAA
Organism: Eupithecia subumbrata; assembly: GCA_949316285.1. NCBI lineage: Eukaryota > Metazoa > Arthropoda > Insecta > Lepidoptera > Geometridae > Eupithecia > Eupithecia subumbrata. Next base: position 5,324,417 of record OX438638.1, read on the forward strand.
CTCAAGGTTCAATCTTATGGAAAACGTAGATGATTTTCTGCTTATTGCTTCTAATAACAAAATTAATAACACTATTTTGCTTCGTTGTAGAAAATACCTGAGCATCATTTCACATTGTCTTTTTTAAAAGCAAGTGGGTATCTAATGACAAACTCTCCCAGAACGCCAATACTAAAATGCACTTTACGACGGCGGTATTAGATTTATAATCCCAGTGAAACATCAACTTTTTTCTCGTTTCATAATACATAATGAAAGTAACATTGACATACGAAGTATATATTGAAATTTAATCAATAATACCACTTTACAGAAAGTCTGGTCAATAAAAACATTATAGTAGGTACTCTTGATTTGGGAACGTTTTTCCGGGTATCTTTTTGATGAAGACTAAAGGAAATTGAATAAAAATACGTCCTGCCGATTCAGAGGCTGACTTTTTATTATCTCACACAGTTAGATGCAACGGCCACCAGAGTAGCGCCGATTAAGCACTTACATTCTAAGAACACCATGTTGTGCTGCCTAGTCAGCGTAGTAACTAGAGCCTATACTTAATCTAAAACAGAGGGGTGAGGGGTTTCCGTAACTCCTCCCTCCCTAAGAGGAAAATTATCGGTTGGATCGATTTGAGATTTGTGCCGATAATTTTTCTTACACATAATAAAACTCAGCAATTTTTGCCGAAGGATATAAAATACAAATAAAAGAAAACAAAATGTTACTAAGCCTAGAGTCGCTAATCCTAAATTTTCACTGAAGTTATTGTCTTTGTTACCACTTAAACACTTTCGATCACTTCACTATGCCGTAGAGAATACGCCATGTATTTCACTTCATCTAAGTTAACTCCATTCATATTAAGCACACGTTTACTGGATATCGTTGCTTTAACGCGTAGCTGCGGTAAGGCGATTAGCGGAATTGGCTCAACAGCATCCGATTCCTTAAGGATCCGGTGAAGTATACGAATTCCATTGATCTCCAAATCACAGGGTTCGTCGATGGTTGCCAAGTAAGTCCCCAATATTGGCTGCTTACTGATCTCGCCGTCGCAATGTTTTGATAACATCATGTGAACTCTGCTGAATATTATCCAACGGTTTTCACTGATTCGTTGGACCTTGACTCTTTCAATCTCTACCTGATGTTGCGTGCAGTGATCAGGGTCATCTTCGAACTTCATGAGCTGCTCTACACAGGTAAGCTCATGGTAGAATGCTCGATTATCCTCGGTACACAGGAAATGTTCGCCAGCAGATAACGGGCGGCACGGTTTAACAATTGGTATGTATTGAGTACGCTTCGCCAAAAGGTAGGGATATTTAGGGAAAATAGAGATAGTTTTGTTATCAGGCTGGTGGAAAATTGGTAAGGAATATACTTTATAGTAATTATAAGTACAATTATCAGTTATCGGAATTTCCAAAATAAACGTAACCAGATTGTTCTTAGTAAAAGATTTTACAACAATGGTTTCCTCTAATTTTAACAAGTTATTTTCATTAGGAAAATATACTAAGCTTACGGATTCCGAAATCAATTTCAAATGATACAATAATTCGGTGGAGTTTATTATAGATTGGTGCAATATAGAGACTCTACTTAATGCTAGAGCTGTTTCAATTTCACTTAACCGGATAAAGATGGTTCGGAAATTACTTATGTCAACATTAAACAATGCGAAAACATATGATTGAAATACATATCTCTTTTCTTTAATAGATAAATCGCTAATCATTTCTTCTACCTTCTTAATGCGGTTAGCTGAATTGATAGTGTTTCGATTAATCAACTCGGTTACATTTACGAAACTGTCAAACATTTTAGAGACCAAGGTTAATTTTTTTGAAATAATCATTTGATCATGCTGTAATTCCGAGGTGACTCTATCAAATTTAATCGCGTCTTCATGATCAAGATTTCCTGTAATAACTTTTATAAGTGAACCCAATGGATTTATAAGTCCTCTTCTAAATCGTTGTTGTGGAACAAGTTGTTTGAACTTGTCTTTAGTTAAGTCGCGTACAAACTCTGTATGTATTTTAACACTTATAAATTCCTGAGAGTATGACGAATTCCAGTCGATTAATCTACACAATTGGTCAAAGTTGGCCGTTACGTAATTTAAATCATGCTTAATCTTGTCTAGGTTTATAACCTTAACTATAGTCCAATAATCAGTTTGAAAGAAAGCTTGGCCTTCCTTGACCGGAAGTATTCCCGGATTTCCTTCCAGTGTTTGCAGATGGAGGGCCAGGGATGGCGTCAGTACGAGCAGAAGGCCGCACCTGTGGAGGACGTTTTACATTTTTAATAGGAACTTGGGTTATCCTTTGCCCTACCTGTATAGGTAAAACGTTTCTTTCAGCTTCACCTACAACTTTGGCTTTAACGTATCGCGGTTTGTCTTTACTTTTACGCTTATTAACATCCTTTGCATAAATAGTCTCACCATCGGCAAACTCTATCTCGTCTTCACCGCCTTTCTTTGCTCTAATATTTTTTTTTAATGCCAGCATCTTATCTGCCAAATATTCGTATAAAAATTTGGTTCGCTTTGCATGATCTTTAACTAACTTTTGGAAATAACACTTTTCAATTTCAATGCCATAAGGGCTGCTAGAGTCAGTATGGCCAAATACCACTTCAAAAGGAGTAAGTTCAGTGACAGAATGGATGGAGTGATTATATGCCATAACAGAATATGTCATAGTTGATGCAGCATCAGTACATCGTTTTTCATATTTAGCTAATCTGTATATCTCTATAATGGTTGAATGGAAACGTTCAATAAGGCCCATTGAATTTGGGTTATTGGGAGTTCCAATGTGGAGCTCTACTTTATGTAAGCTCAAGAATTCTTTCATAAGCATGTTGTTAAATTCGCTTCCGGGATCCGAACTAATCTTTTTGGGGATGCCGTAGTAAGAGAAATAGCTCATCAATGCTCTTACTACTTCAGGAGTTGATCTACCTTGAATTTCAATAGCCTGTCCTAATTTGCTGAAGGCATCAATAAGGGTCAAATAAGTTTTCCCTTCAATACTGAAAAGATCTATGAAAATTTCTTGAAAAGGGGCGTCGTGTGTTTGCGTCAACTGTAAAACTGGTTTTATTGGTTTCCTATCATATTTCATCTTCTGGCATGCTTCGCAAGCATTTATAACCGCTGAAACTGTTTCTTGCATTCTCTCCCAATAGTAATTTCTACGAATCCTGACTAACGTTTCCTTGATACCACGGTGGCATGTCTTTCCTTCATGATGTTTAACAATTATTGCCCTTTGCTCTCTCTCGTCTTCAATATAAAGAACTCTTTCCGTGCATTCATAAAAATTTACCATTCCTTTCTTAAAAAGTTCTATTATCAAGTTTCCAAATAATCTACGATGTTCCGGTTCTTCAAAATAGATGAAATATTTTATCTTTGGCTTAATGTAGCGTTTTAAAAATTCTTTAACGAATTCCGACTTATTCAAAGGTAAGAAAATTTCCAATACCTTTTGTTTGTTTCTAGATAAGTCTTTTACATGTAATTCGTTTTTAGACCAAGCATATACTAAGATCTGATTGGGTTTAGTGTCAACTGCTTCATGTATAATTGGAATTCCTACAGACTCTAACTCTACGTGAGAATGAATGGTTTCAGATTTATTAGATTCCGATCGTACAGGCACTTGTTCGAGATCCGAACCATCTCTCGATAATTTATCAGAGAAAGGGCTCGCTGTTAATGTCCTACTTTTGTCTGATATAGAGTCTTTTCGCTCTCTATTCTTTTGAGCTGTTAACTTGCTTCTATCTTTGTGTTCCTTTTCATCGATGTTAACCTCCATTGATGCTTTATCATCATCTAAAGCGTTTATTTTTATCCTAGATAACGCATCAGCGTTCGTATTCTGTTGTCCATTTTTATGTATCATTTCAAAATCATAGTCTTGTAGCCTTAAACTCCAACGCGTGAGCTTACTGCTTGGATCTTTAAGAGATCGAAGCCAAACTAATGGTCTATGATCTGTATAAATGGTGAACTTTCGTCCGTACAAATAAGGCCTGAAGTGCTTTACTGCCCAGATTATAGCAAGCAATTCGCGTTCGATTGTACTATAACGTGATTCAGTATCACTTAGCGTTCGACTAGCATACGCTACAGGCTTGTCGGTCCCAATTTGTCCCTGAGATAGTACAGCTCCGACTGCTACAATTGACGCGTCAGTTGTCAGTATAAAAGGTTTGTCAAAATCAGGATACTGTAACAGAGGGGCATGAGTCAAAAGCTCTTTGCATTTGTTAAAAGAGTCTTGATATTTTTGATCGATTACAATTTCGTTACGCTTTTTCAGGCAGGCTGTCATTGGTTGTGTTATTTTAGCAAAATCTCTAATGAAACGTCTGTAGTACCCTACGAGTCCGAGAAAGCTCTTTATTTCAGTCTTCGTTTTTGGTAGAGGGTATTTCAGCACAGCGTCTATTTTATCATTGTTAGGTCTAAGTCCTTCTTTCGTAATCATGTGTCCTAGGTAAAGTACTTCTTTACGTAGAAACTCTGATTTATCTAGCTGTATCTTTAGGTTAGTCTCCCTGAGTCTGTCAAATATTGATTTTAAATTACTAATGTGTTCTTCAAGGCTATTTGAATAAACTATTATGTCGTCTAGATAAACCATGCAATGTAGTCCTTGCAGGCCACGTAGGACATTGTCCATTGTCCTTTGGAACGTTGCTGGACAGGTTTTTAATCCGAAGGGCATTCTAGCGAATTCAAAATGGCCACCGTTATTCGTGGAAAATGCTGTTTTTTGTCTATCATTTTTTTCTACTTCAATCTGATGGTATCCACTTGCAAGATCTATAGTGCTAAAATAGTTACTCTTGCCTAATTTATCGAACAAATCTGTGATATTCGGAAGAGGATATTTGTCGTCAATCGTAATCTCGTTCAGGCGCCTATAGTCGACTACCATTCTATACTTGACTTCACCAGATGCATCTATCTTTTTAGGCACTAAATGTACCGGGGCACTCCAAGGAGAATGAGACTCTTGGATTACATTGTCTTTCAGTAATTTATCTACTTGCCTGTTAATTTCTTCTTGCACGAAGGGGGCCTGTCTATATGGCTTTACATATATAGGGTCTTCGTTCTTTGTCCTGATCTTGTGTTTAATTTGGTTTGTAAAACTCAAAGGAATTTGGTCGCAGTAGAAAATATCTTTATAGTCCAAACAAAGCTTGTAGATTTTTTCACGTTCTTCGTCGTTGGTATGGTCAAGTCTGAGTTTACACAAGTTTTTTTCTAATAAATTATCTGTCTCTACATCCATTGTATCTTTTGTAAAGTTTAATTTGCTTTCCGCCTGATTAAATGATGTTACTGATAGAGGTGCCTTAAATGTGATGCGTTTCGTTTTATCTGAGGTGTTTTGGAGCACAGTAGTTGCATATCCGTTTATGCAATTCACTATCGCACTAGGCATACGTAAACCATCTGTGAATTCATAAAAGTCTAATATGGCTTCGCCTGAGTGTTGATTTATCGGCAACTTAACTCTTTTTTCTGACCGCGGGGGAATATCGATTAAATAATTTAGAATATTATTGATTATTGGAATACAAGTTGTACTTGTCTTCAAAAGCAGTTCTTTCAAATCAATAATCGCGCCTAATTGTTGCAGAAGATCATTTCCAATCAGTCCATCATAACGCGTATCAACGTCATATAGGTAAAATTTATGCCAATCGTTGCTAAAAAAGGATGGGAATAGAGGGATCTCTACTACTTCATCGTGAATACTAGATGCGTGGGTGCTAACAACTTGAAACCGTTCCTTCTGAATAAATTGGGGAAAATATTCACTAGCTTTTCGCGGACTTAAGAACGATCTCATACTTCCGGTATCAATCATCATTTTTGCGTCTATCTCTTCCAAATAAATATACGGAAGTTTTAATTTTGGGTCACAATTTATTTCTAAGACTTCTTGACATCCGAGGCTGTTATGCAAAAATCCGAAGGATTTTCAGCATCACCCTCAGTTTTTTCCTTTTCGTTATTCTTCGTAAAATTGTTTTCACTTGATGGTAGAGGCAATAATGATGAAGAGTCGTCATAACCATAGTACATTTCATTTTCATAACCATAGCCATAGCCATCACAATTATCGTAATATGCGTCGTTATTATAAAATGCCGTCGTAGGCATACCGGTGTCACCGTATTCATGGTCATTCATGGTAATTTCGTTTAACCTAAACCCATTTTGTAGGGGTCTATGAGGCGCTGTCCTCATAGATACGTCGGCGCTTTGCAACTGTGGTATTTGTCCTTGAGGAGGAATATTTGGTGGTCCTACTGCCGGTAAATTTGGTTTATAACCAAATGGTTGTGGAGGCCTATAACCAAAAGGCTGTGGGGCTCTATACCCAAACTGTTGCGGAGGTCTATACCCGAATGCTTGTTGAGGCTGAAGGCCAAATCTCGGAAGGCCGAAATGTTGTGACTGAAAACCATACTGTGGCCGATATCCAAAACTCTGTGGGCGTGTTCCGAAATTCGATTGACCTTGGCCTTGAAATTGAGGCATCCTAATCTGCGCATTTTGGGGAATCCCAAAATTAAATTTTGGAGTCACATTATTACTGTTACCACCTAACATAGGCTTATAACCCATCGGTTGACCTTGACTTACCAAAGGCCTTGACCCTGAGGTTGAGTTTTGATTATTACCATGAATACGATTTCTCATGTTATATTGCTCTATAAAATTCACTTCTTCAAGCACAACACTCAATGCCGCTTCTAGAGTACTGGGCGCCTTTAACCTCACTATTCTGACCAAATTTTCAGGAAGATTGTACAAAAATACATTCAGAGCCGTGTTATCATAAATAATCAATTTAGCCTTTTTTAAATCACTTTCCGCATTGGTGTTCACTTTTGAAATTAATAATGATCGTACGCTTTGAATTCGATTGCAAAAATCCAAATAATTCTCACCCGATTTTATCTTTAATGATTCTAACTCGATGTTAATACACGCTTCACTACGGGGGTCTCCAAAATGTTGGATAAGCAAGGCCTTAAGGGCGGACCACGTCACAATATCATCCCTTTCCGACAAAAGGGCAGCTGCATTCTCTGTAAGCCTGCTCGTGATAATATTAAACACGTATAAATTTTGTTCTTCTTTTATACTACCATAGCAGTCAATTATGTACTGACATTTTCGCAAGAATAAATTTAATTGTCTTTTATCACCAGTAAAATTTGGAATAATTTGCACTATTTCTCTTGGAATTGGTTTAATCACTGTTTCACTCGTCATCTTTACCGCGTAATTTAATCCGAAAACACAGAGCTATAACTTTGCAGAGAATACAATTGCTTAATTCACAATCTTATAATAAAAATACACGACACAACAATTAAATGGCACAAAACAAAAAAAAACACAGTGAAAATGACACGTCATATAAAACAAGCATAAAATTTTGAAACAGGGAAAATTTAAAATTCTTGTAAAAATAAATTGAAAAATTAAAATATAAAATAAACTTATTTTTAACGAGTATAATTAAAACTAGTTTTTGATCAATGCTAAGATCACTAATTTAATTCTTACAGTACAACATTTAATTTTGAAAATGAGCACTTTCTATTTGTTCCTTACTCTATGTAAAGTCTTTATAGTTAAGCGTTATAATGAGCTAGGTTTGATCTCAATATTATAACAAATTAATTAGTTTTTAACAAAAAGAAACCATTTAAAATACAGGAGAGGACTAAGGAAGGATTTGGCGAAAATTTTGACTCACCAACCAACTGCAACTCCCGCACTCACTTTTCGATACCCGTTTAGAGTCATTTTTTTGGTTCACACAGAAGACCGTAATTTCTACAATTTTTATCGCGAATTTTCTGACTGAGTTTTAAGTAGGAAAATCGCGGAAACTCGTGAAAATGAGGGAAATCTGTATCGGCTGCGCCACTCTTGATTTGGGAACGTTTTTCCGGGTATCTTTTTGATGAAGACTAAAGGAAATTGAATAAAAATACGTCCTGCCGATTCAGAGGCTGACTTTTTATTATCTCACACAGTTAGATGCAACGGCCACCAGAGTAGCGCCGATTAAGCACTTACATTCTAAGAACACCATGTTGTGCTGCCTAGTCAGCGTAGTAACTAGAGCCTATACTTAATCTAAAACAGAGGGGTGAGGGGTTTCCGTAACTAGGTAACATCCAAATTGGACAATCGTGGTAAAACTAACGGCTAGAAAGTGTACGTAAACAAAGGTATTATCAGTAACTCGTAAAAGTGTTAATAAATTACTGCTTTTTAACCTAAATACATCTCGTAGTACACTGTACACCGAACAAGCAGCCGTGAACACCCGACTCGTAAATAAAACAAGTGCAGTGATCGGAGCAAGTTTAGATTGGTTGTGGAGCCGGCACTGAGCCCGCACCGTTACATACAGTACAGTACACTGACGATGTAGATCCCGTGTCGTGGTACGTAGCTGCTTAGCTACTTATGTCTGGCACGGTCATTACGATGTAGTTTGATTGGGGATTTTGTATTGAGATCAGTTTTTCTCTGTTTCTGTTAGAAGGGTCTAATTCTCGCAAGTTAAAATCATCAGTTTTTGTGTAAAAATTTCAGATGCAATAATTAAGTTTGCATCGATGAAGATGGGTCAATCCATGTTAACGTTGAGTTTTATCGTGTCCTCCGTTTAAATCAGTTTAAACATATTTATTTATGTAGTGTATTGTATTATGTATATCAGTTATCCATAAATCAAGCTCTGCTTAGCTTGGGGCTAGATAACGCTGTGTGGATTTTCCAACATTATTTTTATTTATTAAATCGAGTCTTATAGATTTCCGAGCCATATAGAGCAAAATTGACTTACCTACTCTACGTACCATCAAATATTACCTAGAGTTCCCTTCTAGTGTAATAAACTTTCTGTCATCTCAAAAAGAAAACCATTGCAAAAGAGTAATTAGTGGAAAATTGGTACTAATTAAAGCAGAGTTGGTCGCAAAACAAAAGCAAACAACTTTTTGTTCTTCGATCAACAGACCGAAAGAAATCGACATCATCATTCTTTATTTTCCCTCGTTGCATAAAAACGCAATGAAACGCAAAATTAACTCCGAAGTCAGCGTCGAACGGAACGCAATTTACTTTATTTTTGCGAAAGTGTTTGAGAAGTGACGTCGCGTGACTTCAAGAATCGGTTCCATAGTTTAAGTCCATGAGATTCATGTAACTGCTAGGACCATGTCAGGAGCGAATTGCGTACTGGTTATTTAATTCAATTTTGAAACATTAATAAAATTATTAATCAAAGGTTGAATTTAAACTCAAACAATATTAAATAAATAATTAATAATAGTGCTGGACAATACGCATTATACATAGATAGATATTTTTACCATAAATAGAAAATACCCAGAACACCCCAAACAAAAATTTTATTTTATTTTTATTTTTATTGTTAAAACAAAATCAACAGCCCTTATGTCTAAACATTTCTAACCTAATTAATCTAACTTACGGCCAATAAGAGATTTACATTTTATAGAAGAACTTACAAAATACCGACAGTCTATAATATTAACAAAATCAAACAAGAAAAGTACAGTTAATTAGAAAAATGATACATTTAACCTAAAGCAATAAATTTAAATTTACTATTTTATTTTACCACTTATGTGTATATTTAGAAAAAAGAAAAACAATATATTTGCGGATCGTACAAACATGTATCCCAAGGCGGGGATCGAACTCGCAACCTCCTAGGTCGCAGGCGGACCTTCGCCCGCCGTACCACATCGGTCGTCACATAATCCGATCTTACTTTACCTACTATCAAAATAATGAAGAATTATGTAACTGTATGTACAGATAACATAAAGATTGTCATTGTGTTCATAAAACTCAAATCTTATTCGAAACTCGAATGAAATTAAAATAAAACAAAGGAACGACGACAGCAAAAAGACAAAACATCATTCAAGATTTGATTCAAACACGCTACATTGTCAATACCTATTGCAAGCTCTAGAACTAAACATGACCAACCGAGAGAGATCCATCGAGATCTAAGCCTAAGCCTACAGCGATCTTGACTTGACTATGTTATATCGAGATATTGGATAAACGATATCGAGTTCAATTAGTCCAACACATTTTTCATGTTCTCTTCTTACCGCAACCAAGACCCTATGCAATAGAGCTCCATAAGCGACGTTCCAGAAGCAATTAAGGCTCCAGTCTTCAGCTCGTACTTTGCACAGTTCTATAAATCTAACCGGGCTTATTGTCGAGAGCACGGACCGATTGCTCACGATATCAGACCAACTTAAAACACGAGCACCAGCTTTGGTTTGTATAAAAAAAAACTCACTTTTTAAATGAGAATAATTATGGTAGATCTAAGTCGGAATCTGAATGCGGCTTGAAGCTTCTTTGGATAGCCGCCTTTCTTATTTCTTATGTTCGTATCGTATTCTAGAATAAAGGTCAGGGTCTTTTGTTTATAAACCGTCCCTTTGTGAATGTGTTTTGGAGTGGATCGTGTAGATACTTATCTAATTTTGAATGATTTAAATCAACGGAAGCCTATAATGATAATGCTACTTCTTTTGTGCTGTTTCCACTTATTTTAAGCGAAAATCAAAGGATTTTTATCAAAATGGAAAGGACGGCCCAATCCGTTTATTGAATTACGGTAACTCTGTATAAAATTGTTTAAAAGCATTTTAAAGACATTAAATATGTAAAGCTCTAATTCTGACAAAATGTTCTTAAAAAAAAACTCTGATGGTAGATTGAACAAAAATATTGACCTTCTCATTAGCCGGCTTTCAGAAGGAAATTATGATTAAAAATTCTCTTTCGTTTCAAGAAATTATAATAACAACTCAAAATATTTCCTCATTAAAACCGTAGGCATGTTTACAATCATTGCTCTTAGGGTTCTTCAGAGAATGAGGCGGGATGGAAACACAATTTTATTTGAGAGCAATTCTAAGAATAAGTAGATACTCGTAGTTACCTACTGTGTTTTTGGTGTAGTACCTACTAGTCAAGTAGTCAGTAGTACGAGGGCTGGTCACCTCATACACCTGTCGACGTAAACAGTAGGCGTGCGTGCGGCATGAGAGATGGAGTGGGGAAGGTAGGTATGTAATGTGTACAAGTTTGCGTACTTAAAATTTTAGATTTTTTATTTTGTTTGCTTTGTTGGACAAAACTTTGAAAACTTATATGTACTGAACTGTACTATGAACCGAATAGTACAAGCAGTTTTTGTATAAAATATTCTGCCTATTACATAATATTCACACTCGAATACGTAACTTGTAACTTATTTCATGTTTTGTATACTTTATTCAGTTATTTGATTATCTTACATATTGTCATTGACATAAATATTGTATCTTCTCTCATAAGATTCGAATCACTTACACATTGCATTAGCAGCACACTCAGAAATCCACGAAGGTGCCAATTTAATTCTATCTCAAATCAATTTAGAGCCGTGAGAGCTTTGCAAAGAAAATCTTTCAGCTCTCGAAATAATTAAGTTTAAAGAGTTCTCCGTATTTAACTGAAAGCATTCTCTGGTCCACGTGTGAAGGCTTTTTCCTCAGCTAATACGGGGAGGTGCCTCCTTGGAAGAGTATACCTATTATTGGAACAGGAAATTGGTCTAAGGACTGTGTTGTATAAAAACAGGCGATGATTTCATAAAGTGGATATGTTTGCTTCTAAAACATAATTGAATGGTCACTAAAGACTAATATGAGCTTATGAAGATCTGTACTTCCTCTGGATCCGAGACCGTTACATAACGTGAACCTGAAGCCAAGCCAGCTGTACGTCACACGTAAACCTGTCGTGACTAATTGGAAAATGTTTAAGAGGTAACGTTGCTCAGTTTGGTTGTAGAATATGATCTCCGGAGATATGTACCCACTGGTCTAATTCTAAAAAAAGTTTCACTAATCTCTGAGCACGGAGCCGCAGGCAGAAGCTAGTTGGTGAAAATATCTTCACGTCCCTCAACTTTAGTGGAAACAAACTTGATAATTCGAGTTACATTTTGTCAATTTTATCGATGCACTTTACGACAAGAAGGTTTCAGAAGCATTGAACTGAATGGCAGCTTTACGAGCACGTAACGTCTGCAAAAATATTTATTACAAGCAACGGAATAAGCAATATTTTATTTTACCAATTGTAGAAAGCTCAGAACAGAGAAATATAGGTAAGTAAAAGGATTAAACTTGTGTTTTTCATTTCCATGATCTCGGGCCACCTTGGTCCTTTAGTAGCTTGTTCTGTAAGTAAAACAAATATGACGTGTTATTCTTGAAATTAACGAAATAAATGATTATTGATTATTGATTATTATTATAGCCACGTGCAGAGCTTTATGGTCCTCTGTTACATGCTACGTGCTATTATCATCATTAAGCGGCTGGATTCCTCCCACTGCTGGGAATAAGCTTCCATGTTCTCCTGTGCTAATCTTAGTCAGCCCTATGCCCTGCGACCTCGGTCTACTCCAATCATCATCTTGTTCTCGTGAAAAATTATGAAGAGATTTATAAATAAAAAATTGGTTGTCTGTAAAGTCGGTTTACTGACGATAGTTGAACGTGACAACGTCTTAAGAAAATACTGATGGAATGGTAGCAATTTTCAAAAGAAAATTTTAATTTCATTTGTTTAATAGATTTGTATGTATATAGAGAAGGAGGTAATTGGAAATCACAATGAAATTGATCAAGTTAGATTTATTTGTACGCATAAATACAATTATGTCAATTTTTTTTTACAATTTAATAGTTTTTACAACCATAAATTTGCGTTGAGCAATTGTTTTACAACTTTCGATTTTGAAGCAGTGATTATTGGCTGCGCGAATGGAGTTGCTAAAGTAGATGCTACAGCATCTTGAACCTCCGTGGGTTCACTCATCGAAGGTAGTGGCTTATTCGTGACATCCTCTGGTTCGTCAGGCTTTTTTTCCATAGTGGGATTGTAAGCGGTTCTGCAAAATAAATCGTCGTTCGAAACAATTAAAAAAAAAAATTCATGAAATTCTTCATTCAGAAAATCATTTTAAATTTAAAAAATAAAAATACAACAAAATACTTGAATAAAATTTATTGTTTAAATTTCTACTCAATTGTTAAAATTTAAATTTTGAGTTTTATTATTTTAATAACATAATTAAATTTTTTCAATTAGTTACTTAATTATTTTTGCAAATTTAATTGTAATTTGTTATATAAAAGTAATAATTTTAAATAATTCATTATAAGAATAAACAATGATTAAATTATTGTTTATAAATCTTACATTTAAAATTAAAAATTTGGAAACATTAAAATTTTCGTAAATCTAGTTTTTAAAAAGCCCGCCTCAATGTGTTTGATATAGGAGAAAATGTTCCCTTTGACGGATGGCTGGTCCAACCTGTCATTTCAGACACGTTGTGATATGTGGAAGATTTAATATTTATGTTTTAATTTTTTTTAATCATAGCTACGATCGATAATTATTTCGATTGAATACCTAGTAAAGCCATCGATTTTTTACTCATCGTGAAATAGTTCTGTTAACTTATTGTTTTAATTTTGTCAATTATAGCATAACCTACACTAGCTGCACTAGTGGACCGATGCTATTCATTTTAATGATGAAAGCACGAATATTCGACAATATATCACTGAATATATAATTAATATCGAAAGAATGTTTCCGAGTATACTTACCTTGGACAAATTCTGCAGTTGGGTAAAAATAATTTTGAGAAGGAGGCTAGGAGGAGGATCCAGCTAGGCTGGGCAGCGTTTGGGAAACTACGTCGAGTCTTCTCGTCATCCATACCACAATGCTTGAAAACTAAAGTTTTCAATCAGTGCGTCCTACCCGTCATGACCTACGGAGCTGAGACGTGGACACTCACGGTAGGGCTGGTCCACCAGTTCAAAGTCGCTCAGCGAGCTATGGAAAGAGCTATGCTCGGAGTCTCTCTGAAGGATAAAATTCGTAACGAATACATCCGACAGAGAACCAAAGTTATCGACATAGCTCAAAGAATTAGCAAGCTGAAGTGGCAGTGGGGCGGCCATATCTCGCGAAGAACCGACAACCGCTGGGGTAAACGTGTTCTTGAGTGGAGACCACGACTCGGCAAACGTAGTGTAGGACGCCCTCCGGCCAGGTGGGATGACGATCTGCGAAAGACTGCAGGCAGATGCTGGATGCGGCAAGCTGAAGACAGGGCGCTATGGCGCTCATTAGGGGAGGCCTATGTCCAACAGTGGACTAATATGGGCTGATGATGATGATGATGATGATCGAAAGAATCATTACCTTTATCGCTGTAATTATCGTTGCTATAAACAATTGACACCACATTCACTTTTCACTGCACTTGATACTCGATCAAAACATGTAAATGTACTATAGTATAGCAGCTGTCCACGCAGACGCATCGCTCACTCAAGTAGGAGAGAGACGGATGTCGAACGCTGCCGAACGCAAAGGCCGATTGTGCTTCTTTGTCGCTCGTTCCGCGCTCTCGCTTGCACTTCAAGCCTTACATGGAACGCCCCAGAGCGAGGTAACGCCGCATGAGTCATGTTTTTTCGTGCGTGCAGCCGGCTCTATCGAATTATAAGACGTTGTCACGTCAAAATATCTATCTAACAGTTTGCTATAGCTACACGTGGGCACAAGGTCTGACTCCTCCAACACAGCTCAGGTGACGCAGCGCCGCCGATAGCTTTGCATTTCAAAGTGAAGTGGCCGAGGGACAGAGTGCTTTCTGTCCGTGATTGTAATTGAGTTCGCAAACATTTTATAGAATATACTTGTAGAGAAATGTCATGCTGCAGCTACGCTTAGACCAACGCTCATAGGTACTCAAATCACTGCTTTATGTAAGCAGGTTTTTATTTTCAATAAGATAATTCCTTCTTCTTCTTCTAATAACTTTTACACACAACAATGTACCTAGGTACATAAGTCCATAAAACTACTGTTTAGTCTTAGCTAGTGCTCTCCTGACACCCAAGACACAAGCCTAGTGCTTAGTTTGGGTCTCACCAGTAATCCATAAGTATGTATATAATTGGTGAATAAATTATTTATGATTTTTTTTACGATCATGTTTTCTACAATTGAGACCGCGACGACTCGGCAAACGTAGTATTGGACGCCTTCCAGCCAAGTGAGGTAAAGAACGACTCGCGAAATACTGAAGGCAGATGCTGGATGCGGCAAGCTGACGACAGAAGGCGCTCATTAGAGGAGGCCTATGTCCAGCAGTGGACTAATAATATGGGATGATGATGTTAACCTTCCCAAGAAATTCTGAAGAAGATATCTCTCCTAAGTGACGCCAAATTCCTAGCGATTCTGAGCTTTTAATTTTGGTCTCTAATTTTATAAAAAATAATGAAATAATTAGCTTTTGTTAGGTGTACAAGCTAAACCTACTGGTTTAGAACGGTAAAAAAAAAAAAAAAATGCTATGTACGAGTGAAACACTTTGTAGTAACAAAGTGTTTCACTCGTACATAGCATTTTTCTTAGAAACATTCGAGAGTTCTCAGGAAATGGCAGTAGAGCGGTTTCCGACGCGTAGAGCCCCAAAGTGTGGCGTGTAGCGGAAACCGGCCGCGGAACGCATTGAGAATGTCTTAGTAAGTTCATCACGAACTTTTGGTTTTCTGTCTTCACAACAAAAAAACATCTACGTCTAGAGAAATTAAGAGTTTGCTGATTAGCAAAACATCGATTTTTTTGCTAATCAGCAAACAAACTCTAACCTATGCCCAGCGTCCATAGCTCAACATTTTCCTCTGGAAACTAGCCTGACAATTACGTTTCCATACATTTAACTGACATTGACAGTGTTTGGAACATCTCACATTCAGAGCCGTAATTTTATCATTTGGATGTGTCACACGCTGACAATCTGTATTATTTCTCGTATATTTTACAACAAATAACAAACAAACAAATACAAATATTTATTCAAGTAAACTTAAATTAATTTACATAGCATGGGTTTGGAATCCTCTTTTAAGTATAGAGATACCTGTATTAGAGGGTTCCGCTCTTCCGTAATATACAGTTATAATAATAATATTGGAATGTGCGTATTTGAATAATTAAAACTAGAAAGATAATAATGCTTTACAAAAGTTTGGTAGCATGTGATTGTATGGTGTGTGCCTGTGTGTGTGTGTGTGTGTGTGTGTGTGTGTGTGTGTGTGTGTCTGTGTGTGAGTGTATGTGTGTGTTAGTGTTTTGTGCACGTCTGTAAGTGTATTTGTGTTGTGTGCATGTGTGTATTGTGTGCAAGTGTGAGTGCCTAGCATGTTGAGTTTGTTTATATATTACGAAACACTTTCCAAAAGTTTTTCAGTTTCTTCGTAGTTTAGAGTTAATAGCCATTTATTTAGGGATTTTTTGCATTCATAATTATTCATAGGGTAGATTTTTAAGGTTTTGTTTATTGCGTTGTAGAGAAAGGCAGATTGCTTGACATATTGTCGCGACGCAAACCGGGACCGAGTAGAGATTTTAGGAGCTACTTGTTCACTTCTTCGCTTATTAAGTTTGTTGGGGTCATACTCAAGAGATCTATGTAGTCTCAAAATGATTAATATTTTAGTATATCAATAAGCGGCTTACTGTCGAGCCTGATTTCATTTCGAATATAGCTTCGCATCGCGGTCTCGGGTTTTAACCAAATACAAAAAGAGCCACTAACGCGAAATAATAAATAACACATTATAAACCTTATTTGTACATAACAGATATGAACTCTTGGAATTAAAATGAAACATATTACCTATTAGAAACCGTAGTAGACAACAAAAAGTGGTGTAAATTCTTGTTACTAAATAGTCTTACATTGTTTGTGGCACAATGCCTGGCCGTCTTGTTACATAAGTACCTAGGTATTTATTAGGTTGTACCATTTTAAGAAAATGGGCCGATTATGATTGATTGCTAATGGTCCGAATCATCAGTTGCGACTGTACGTCAAATTCCTTGAAAACCGAGAGCCTTCGGGGTATTGATAAACATTTCTGAATTTCAATTCGTAGGTTCAAAGGGTTCCGAAAACTGGATTTACCTACGCGAAAAACATTGACAGTAACATTTTATCAATCCCTGTGCATCTCACATCGTACTGAACTATTTTCAGTAAATCCTCTTATTCCAATATTAACGCGCGCAATTTCAGCAAATATTAAATTCCATAAAACGCTGGTTCAATATCTGCGCTGCATAAATGTTTTACAGCAGCGGTGACGTCACGTGACGTCATTATGTGATGTGATGTAATAGCATCGCACTAAAGTTTTCCGTGACCTGGGAGTTGGGATTTAGATTCTATTTAGCCGGAAATAGGATATTTGTTTTAAGGTGCATCCATCCATCCTCTTGAAGTAATTTATATTCAACAATTTTTTTCAGATTACAATAAGATTTTTGCTTCTAATAAACTGCGCGATTTTAAGTCTTGATCTTGGAAGTTAAGATTTTTATTTGTTCTAACACACTAATAGGATTCAGTTTTTTTCCCTTTTCGATGTGTTCAGTACTTATAATTAAAATTCTTCAATAAACATCGTCCTTTGTTTTTCGAGATGAGTAATATTCTTACAGGTTACTCATCTCTTCTAACAAAGCACTTCGTATAATTATGATGATAGAACTGCACGTACAGGTAAGTTCGTTTAATCATTAATTTACCACGCTCTGGTTTCAAAATATTGCCCACCTCTTAAAAATAATATTTTATTTGTTCCCTTGTGATACAAATTATGTAGGTACTGTAGGTAGGTACTATTTATTTTTACCCATTAACATTCAGCTAATGCTCTGCTTACCTACTTTGGGGCTACATGATAATGTGTGAAAATATCCGCAGTTCTATATACCAATTTTTATATATTTTTTTGTTTTAAATTGAATTTGTTCGACCACCACATGATATAAGTATTTATATAATTTATTTGTTCTTTCTGTAGCCGGCTCACCTCCCTCTTCGGACTCAGTTTACAGAAAGTGAGCGGCTGAGTGCCGGCAGGTGGCGACTGGTAGACCACTTTGTGCGAGCTGATTTATGCCTCGTCTTTGGAAGCTTCTCTATTTAGCTTGTGTGTAAATATAATTCTAAGGCTCAAAATATTTCTAACGAACAGGGAAATTTAATTTTTGAGAGGGAACAGTTTGACAGTTTTAAGGGTCCGGCGACGGATGAATTTCCCATACAAATATTTTGGTATTACGTTTGTATGGGAAATTCATCCGTCGCCGGACCCTTAAGTTCTTGAAAAAACAACCATAAGAAAACAATAAAGAATGTCATGTTTTTAGCCCCTGATACAAATAACATGGTTGGTTTCTGAGTTGATTTTGTGTCAAAATTGAAATAAAAATTATTTCAGTTGCCATAGAATACCTGCTTGGGTAGATACCTACTTACTTCTTCAGCTCGGGAACTAAATGATTAGTTTACCACGAATTTTGAAACCATGTGTAACAAAACAGAGTTGTGATTTATTTGATTCGGATTTTTTAAATAGAATTCCAACAACTTCTGAATCTTAAAAATGCGGAACGCTTTAAATTTTATAACAAGAGGAAAATGTTGGAATTGAAAGCTCGCACAAAAGTGGAGGGAAATGCTACCAAAATGTTTGCAGAAACGGGAACTACGATATTGTCTACAGTTTCCGTATTTTATAAGTGTTGTGGTGTATTGTACTTTAAGCTGTAATTTTGTTGTCATTGTGCATTGTGCTTTTTATGATCCTTTATTATGCAAGTTCCATGAGCTTTTGTTGTTTACCAAGAGGCTTCTGAGTTCATGATTTTGACAAAACGAAGTGTCGTTGGTTTAATCACAAGAGTGACACAAAGCTACCTACCTAAGTTTTAAATTTTTCGAAAAAAAAATGGCGGTTGTACTTGTAAGAAGCTGTTTTAGGTACTTTTTAGCTTTACTCAACTAACCAACTTGATGGAGACCTATATATAAACAAACTTCCATGTGAACGTGCAACAACTAACCGGAACATAAGCAGATTGTAGGAACAGAGAACATCATTCATCTTGTTTACACGATATTGAAATCCCAATATAATTGTGAATAAGTAGCTAAATAAAACTTTAGTCGTTATTTAAAATTTAAGTAGGTTACTGGAAAGAAGACATGGTACAGATCTAAGACATTTTAAAGGAGTACTAATTACCCCAGGTTTTTCACAATTGGAAGCAGGCAGTGGGACACTCCAGGCTAAAATAATAATAAAAATATATTAAGAAATATTTTAACCCTCACTTTTATACTCGTATTCTAATCTGTCACACCTGTATGCATATTTGATCCAAGCAGTATGTAATTGCTCATCTTTTTGTTGAGGTACATTGCAAAGGTTTAAAAAAACCGCTAGCGCTACAGTTGCGTACGGTTCCCTACAAAATGAAATCGGTTTTGGTTTAATCACGTATATTTCACCGTAATCACATTACACGTCACAAAATATTTACATAGTATTGAAATTATTACAGGTGATGAGATTAATTATATTGAACCGCGCGGCCGCGCCTGCCAGTGAACCGAGCTCAGAGCACGTGCGGGCAGCACCGACTCGACCATACACGATACACGCGTCTCAATCTCTTATTTATCATTTTATCAGTATGTACTTACTCAGAAAACATCCAGAAATTAATTAATTAATTTGCCTTAGTGAGGACTTAGACTTTATAATGTTGTATGATTAACAGAGTTAAAAAATAAAATGACTGCTAGTCCATGAAAATAGGGGTGAATTACGGCATCTCGACGCACGCTATCCTGACAAAAAAAAATAGTACTTAGGTATTTATTGAAGGTTTCCTTTGCAGAAACCGTTAACATTACATTAATCGTTTTTATCATTATCAAAATATACCACCGCTCAACATGCCTTCCCTAAAAGAGGAGAGTTTTTCCAAAATCACCAAGCTTAGTCGTTTTAGCCGAACGAAAGGGACCTATCCAGAAGGAATTTTCTCACTATTTATTTCATATTACGTTTTTTCTGCTTTTACTGTCTCGTGTCGTGTCTCCGCCGCGGTCACTCACCAATTGCATTCAATAGCGAGTCCACGTGAGCCGTTTACGAGTTAAGTGAAGCCAGTTTATAGATAAAAATAGTTAGCCAAAATTAAATTCTAACGCAAAATGCGATTATCATTGTCTGAATCACACTCGACCCTCTGAAATTCAAATGAGAGTGTTGAAAGCTGGGCAAGGGTCCGGCATACATCGAGCAGGGTCTGACGAGAAAACTGATTTGTTGGACCCAATTAAGGCTCCTTGTTCCTACCTCGTTATGCCGCCGGTTTGAATTCAAGGATTACCAACATTATTGACAAAATGGACCAACGAATTTATTACTAAGCGTACGCCGCCGTCTACATGTCTGCCGCATTCCTATAACAAGCAAACTATTTATGAAAAAACTTGAAAACCTCTAAACGTTTTAACTGATACATAATAACATGCAGCTGAACAGATTTTCATACAAAATTCAACCCTTACCGGTGTGTGACAGTCAGACGCACAGATACATGAATCATACGGGTGCAAGAACTAACACAGACATGGACAGAACACCAGTATTGTCGTTGATTGATTTTCAACTGTCATCCCACAAATCAGTTGTCGCATCTCACCTACAACTGAAGGACCCTCGCTCTCCCCTCTCAGCCTCTTGTCATTCATGAGCTGAGCACTCGATGATGCTTTAATGTCGGTTACCGGACTCCGTGATTAAAGGGATTCGGTTTTGAGGAGGTGACCGACGATCAGCAGAATTCTTTGATTTTGATTCGTTAAGAAGGTAGCTACGGAAAAAACTGGATACACATTGATTTTTAAATGCCTCTTGTAAAACCCATACAGTAAATAACAGTCTAAGGAGTAGTGAAAGTAATGCGCATGGCCGGTAGGTACTTTTGTCGGATAAACAAAAAATGATGAAGATACAGCCAGTTAAAGTTCCGCGTGATGTCACACCTTGCGACACTTTTTAGCAGGTGTGACGTCACTAGCGCCCACTCACAAATTTTGACGCGCTTTATTTTCGTAATTTTTTGGTTTATTTACAAAAGAAAAAAAATGCGTCCACTATCTTCTGATAATCTGACTGACGGACTAAATAGAATAATATGTTTTTTACTCATGGCATTACCCTATTATGGAATTTAAAAATAAGAACTAGTAGGTATTTACAGTTGAAAGAGTTGAGCTAACTGCAGACAAATAAAGTAAACAATCAAGAGTCAAATGATCCATATCGAAAACATTTACTGTAATTTATACGGTAGCGTTCGACCATAATACTTGCTGTTTTATCTGAGTTTCATACAGACCTAACTCCTTTCCCAGTTCGGAGCAAAGTCAAAATAAACAGGGAAGAATGGACAGAAACAAGAACAAACTTAGTATCCGTTCCCTGCCAGAGAAAACACGGATAGGTTTGTAAAAAAAATCAAAAGTAATACGCTAACAAGACAGGATAGAGTTGAGAGATTCACAATTTTTAAGGGAAGAATTTTCGTTTGCTCTGACCTGAACTAACGGTTGCAAAACAAGAACTGTGATCAAATGAAATATCAGAAACTTATTCTATTTACCTTTATTTACAAACAGAGACGCCGAATAAATCTAGTATTGATGAGATTTATAAAATATCATAGGGATGGTGGCCCTGGATGCCTGTGTTTCAATTCAATTTAATCAAATCTCTGTGGAACAACAACTCATTCAATGGGTCTTAAACAAAAGAATACCTTTACACATAAATTGTAATTTACGGCGAGGCAGAGGGCACCCAGTGAGCATAGGACCCATGACTGTTTTTCACAAATTTTCATTTGACGTCCCAAAGTGAAACCGGAAACGGATGTGGCCAACCCAACCTTCTCGAGTTGTGTAATTTCAAGCGCTGCCCATCCGCATTTTTTTGTCAGTAGATTTATATCTTATTTTTTGAGTGAGCAATTTTATTTTCTACTACAAGAGTTTCATGAAGCCGTGTGTGCCTATAGTTAATACTTCCTTGTCTAAATACTAATTTTGAAAAGTTTGTATCTTTTTTTTTAACGGGCATGTAATCTTCGGAGATACCTAGATACCGGTCTGATTCAGAAAATACTTCCTACAGGTGGATCCAAAATGTAGAGTTAATGTAAAGGCAATCACAAAACCAAGCCGCAGGCTGAAGCAAGTAGATAGAATGTCTTTTAAAATTATTAAGTAGGTAGGTATGTCACCTTACTATTAACTTAAAATAATTCTTCAAGTTTATCAGTTTTTATAATACATTTTTCAAAAAAAAAACAAAGAAAGAGGTTATCGAATTCTACCTCGCCGATTAAAAAAATAACTCCGTAAGTCCCCGGGGAGTTCGATCACGTAATCAACTTTAACTTAAGAACTTAAAAATTTATTGGCACCCATACTTTTGTTTCCAACTTCGAAATTGCGATCAGTAGGTAATGGATTTCTTTGGCGTAAGGTTATTGACCTTGCGAACTTTTAAACTTTGGAGACATTAAGTGGATGCAGTCAAGTCACTTATAAGTTGAGCAATGTCATTGAATCGTTTGGTAATGAGATTTAAGTAAACAATTCAAGTATCGAGTGCAATAGTCTGGGGAACATGATCAACTTTGTTTGTAAGACTAAAGCTCTACGCACATTAAAGGCCCGCCGATGCCTTATAGCACAAAAATGTGCATTATAATATGAGCCTAAATTCGTAAAATTTGATTACAGTGAGAGCATAGAATAGAAGTATTGTATACCTTATGACGTGTGGCCGATGATGTATCAAGGAACGTGAAGTCGAAAACACCGTGCCCTGAAGACCCAGCATTCAATTACAGAAGATAATTTAAACTTTCTTTCAAACGAACCTGCAAACTCTGCTCATTTTGCATTAAGCGATAAGGCCTCCCATTCTATATAAATTATGTACCTATAATCTATATTATGATGTATTTTTGTTCGTTTAAGTACAATAAAGCATTTTGGTTTTGTTTTGTATTTACGTTGGTGCAAAGTGATGTTGTGCTGTGTAAAATGGGACATTTACATTAATTATTTGCAAGTAAATGATTTTCCACCTAACAGTGACAATGACACGCGCAGACATTTATATCGCTTAGATGTTGTTAAACATAACTTACGGCCGAGTCCGTCACCTCGACGTTACTAAATTCCTCGTATTTCTTTACGCCGCCCTAAACCGTTTATTGCGTGTAGGTGTGTACGTTACGACGCTTTACCTTTTATGGCAGGTATGATGCCTGCTGAATATTATGAGGAGCTTATAATCTTCTACGGAGATATTCTTAGAAGAAGGATACAGTCTAAGTGAGAGAGGTATCCGTACCACAACTCTACACAACCTTAAAAAGAAAATACTTAAAATATGATAATTTGATATGTAGATACGAACAGCGACATCTGACAACAGTATTGGATCTATCTAGAGCTGCAGCTTAGTGTCCAAAGGAAGAAAAACCATAGAAAATTATAAACTCAAGTCCATCGTCATAATCGTTAACCATTTCACTTGACAAACCGCAGCTGATGAGCCAGGTTTAGAAACAAAAAAAGGAACTAAATAAAACAAAATCAAAAGATTAGTGAACAAATAGAAAAGTGTTTTGTTATAAAAATAATTATGTGAGGCGATACATTTGAAATGGTTTGTTCCTTTGCTATCTCAATAGGCTTACTGTAGTTTATTGCCATTTTATGGAACTTGATGCCCTAATACCGAAGCACATGTGCTATTATCGGTCGCCGCACACGACGGTAACCGTTTGCAGGCTTATCACCTCCTACGTAATGCTTGCAGCCTGGTACATGCGGATTGAGTATAGCTGTATCCTATACTCTGCGGCTTTGTTTAGGTATTATATCAATCTGATACCAACGGTACCTATCCAGAGTATGTGACTAGAAGTAGTTGGTAGAGTCTTATGAGCCAATAAAGTCTTTAAAATATAGCTAGGTGGCTGAAATTAACGGACAAACGTGAAATATTTCATCACCTCATGTCCCTTGTAGATGGTTTCAAGAACATTATAAACACTAAAATATACCTGAATTTGTACTTAAATTTACACTGAATTCACACTATAATTTTACCTGAATCCTGATTTTGTTCAATTCTGCTCGTATTCTTTCCACAATAACGTAACATATGTTTTAGAATCGCTACTAGGAACTCTTACCTCCCTGTTGCCTGACTACAAACAACTCGGCCAACAGGTGTATCGAGGGGAGACGTAACCGATCCCACTCTGACGAACGACGTCGATCCAACCAGTAAATTGCTTGTAACAGCTACCTTCCCTTCCCGTGCTGAATGCACAACACGAGTTGAAAGCGCCGAGGGAGCTGAAAGAAGCATGAAACAAATTAATTTTGTCCATTAGTCCGACTTGCTCCGAGCGGAGAATGGTGCGCGGTTCAGGATTGCTGTGGACTGATATGAAACTGCATCATCATTAACCATTTAGTACCCATAGACACGTCAATTGACTCTGACCAGTTATTTTTTTTTAGGACGGTCATGCCTGTCTGTTTTTTTTTGTGTGTGTGTTTCCTATATCGAAAATTTGTGTGTTATTGTTCTATTATAAAATATAGAATGTAAAGACATCAATACAACGATACAACTATACGAGGACCATAAAGATGAATCAGGCTCCCATGAAGTCAGAATCTACACAGATGGGTCTAAAACAAATACGGGTACAGGTGCTGGGGTTCACTCAATGGACCTCAACATTAATATATCATAACACTAGGTAAACACAGCTCCTCCTGAGCACTTTTCTCTCCGTCACCAGAAGCTTGTGTTCATCTTTCTGGGTTAGTGTCCAGGCTTCACATCCATACATCAAGATTGGGCGAATGATCGTCTTGTAAATGCGAATCTTGGTTCTTCGGGAAAGGAGCCTGGACACCAAGACTTTATGTAGTGCTGCACTGCATCGGAGCGTGTTCTGGGCTCGAATATCTATTTCATCGCCTCTGGTGTTAATGTCCGTTATAGTGCATCCCAGGTACTTAAATCTATCCACTCCCTTGAAAATTGAGTTTCCAGCCACAATGTCCTCGCGTCGTTGTCGAAGGTTTCTTGCACGTCGCATATGGATGTACTCAGTCTTGTTTTTGTTGATCCTGAGGCCCACAGTCGCAGCTTAGTCTTCCAAACATCGGACTGCTTCGACGACTTTGCACTTGTTGGCTCCTAGCAGCGCAACATCGTCTGCGTATCCTATCACCTTGTGTTGCCCATTTAACTCCACTCCACCACTGAGAGACATAACTTTGCGGATAATGTGTTCTAGGGTCAAATTAAACAACACAGGTGACAGGGCATCCCCCTGTTTCAATCCGCTCACTATCTCGAATTCCTCAGTTAGATCTGAGCCCACTCGTACCCTGGCCCGGCTTTCGTGTGTGGCTACTTTTATCATTTGCACTAACTTGACCGGAATGCAGAAGTTCTTTAGGATGTTAAAATCTTTAAATGTTCCTAGGTCCTATCCGACGAGAAGACGGTTCCTGGAGGGTACGGAAGAACCGGGAGATCTCGGAACTAGTGGCCGAGCCCAACATCATTGGCAAAACAAAATCACACAGGCTGCGCTGGCTCGGCCACGTGCTACGAATGGAGGAAGATCGGGCTGCAAAACGGGCTTTTCTTGGAGCACCGGTTGGCCGACGACCAGTCGGTCGGCCCAGATACAGGTGGAAGGATGAAGTGGAGAAGGACCTTCGCTCACTTCAAATCTTTGAACCGGACTGGACGGAGGCGGCGCAGGACAGAAGCCGGTGGCGATCTATTGTGTCGGAGGCCAAGACCCACTTTGGGGTCGATGCGCCAGGATAGTGGTAAGTAGTAAACACAGCTCCATATTCCAATGTTAATGCGTAGCAATAACACAGGCAGCCACAGCCGTGCAGAAAAGAGAAATGAGCGACCAACGTGTGCGCATTCTCTCCGACAGTGCTGCCATACTCAGGGCTCTGGAAGGAAACAGCTGTAACTCCAAGCTCGTGTACGAATGTCACTTGGCATTAGAGAGGATATCCACCAAGAACAGGATCATCCTTCAATGGATCAAGGGACATAGCTGATCTCTAGGTAACGACGCCGCCGATGAATTGGCACGGAGAGGATCGGACACCACCACAGAAGGTCCAGCACCTTTCCTACCGCTACCATTCTCGCTACTCCAGACATGGACAAGGCTCAGAACTAGAGAGATGCATAAGGAACGATGGACACGCCTTTTAGAATGCAGACAAGCCAGAGCGGCGCTTCCATCAACATCACCGAGGCTAACAAAACGCCTACTAAACCTAAACAGAACGGACCTGCGTATCCTGGTAGGAACACTTACAGGACACTGCCCACTAAACAAACACCTATTTACCATCGGAGCGATGGATAGCCCTCTCTGCAGAGGGTGCCTCAGCGAAGACGAATCAGCTGCCCACGTAGTCCTGGAATGCGAGGGAGTAACAGCACAACGAACAGAAATCCTCAACTTGCCGAGGTCACTCCGCGAAGCCTGTGAAGATCCCAGGAATTTTTAACGCATAATGGATCAACTGTGAGTCTGAATGCGGAAATAGGAGTACTTTTACCATACCATACCATACCATAGAGTGAGGGTTTAATTAACATGAATACAAAATGAATGTTGAAATAGCTTCGTAAGTACTATACATAAAGAAGCGTTCAGCTTCTCTACTCTCACCTTCAGAGTTGTGACAAGGAACCTTACAGTACTTGTAACGGGTATTCACAAACAACATAGTTAACTGTTACTACGTGATATGATCCATGTAGGGTTTGTTCCCGGGAATTCTCGTCCCGGGAATTCCCGGGAAATCGGTCGGTCTCGTATCCGGGAAATTCAGCTCGAGAAAAGTCGAGACATCGAGAAGTTTAAATAAACATTTTTACGCTTAGCTTTCTTTGTAAATGCGTGTTTCGAGAAATGGTGAATCAACTAATGCTGTGGTGCTTTCCAAATCAATTATAAAAAAAGAGTTTTTGCTATTTGAAAAAACAGGCAAGAGGACCCCTAATCTGGAAACACTATACAAAGCATTAATTTCAGTCAAGCCGACTTCAACAGAAAATGAAAGGGTATTTTCCATATCGGGAAATGTGGTCAGTAAGATTAGGAGCCGGCTGTCTGATAAATCTATTAATGCTTTGGTTTATCTTAAGGCATATTTCATAAGAATTAATAAGCAGGCTTAAAGACAGTTATATTTTTCGTATTAATAGTAGATAGATATCTCTTATTTAATTACATTAAAACTGCCAAAAATTGTGATACCATACCACCCACATTGTGAGATTAGTGAGTGATCTTTAGTTATGATGAGAAAAATTATGATTGTTTTTAGTTAAGATGTTTGTTTTAAGCTGATTGTTAACAGAGATTTTGTTTTTTATTAAAGACTAGCTGCTGCCCGCGGCTTCGCCTGCGTAGTTCCCGTTCCCGTGGTAATTCCGGGATAAAACATAGCCTATGTCCGTCTCCTGGTTCTAAGCTGCCTCCCCACCAATTTTCAGCCAAATCGGTTCAGCCGTTCTTGAGTTATAAATAGTGTAACTAACACGACTTTCTTTTATATATATAGATTAGTGAGATTAGTTATAATAAGAAGAAGTATGATTGTTTTTAGTTAAGATGTTTGTTTTAAGCTGATTGTTAACAGAGATTTTGTTTTTTATTACAGATTAGTGAGATGAGATTAGTTATGATAAGGAGAAGAAGTATGATTGTTTTTAGTTAGCAATTTTGTTTTGAGCTGATTTTTTATTGAGAACTTGTTTTTTTTGTTAAAAATTATGTTGATTTTTTTCATGTAAAATAAACACAGTTAAATTAAATACTCTTTTTATTAATTAAACAAAAATTTAGACGTATTTTATTTTTTCTCGACAACCCGAGAAGACCCGAGAAATCAGGCTCGAGAAGTCTCGACACCCGAGAACTAAAAAACCTCGAGAAATCGGAAACCCTAGATCCATGCCTTTTTTTTTTTTTTTTTTTTTTTTTTTTTCGATGGGAAAATGCAATTTCCGCATTGCCTCTAGCCTGAGGATGGCTAGAGGGGTATGTTGGGCTCTCCACTAGGCTACTAACAGATTGTTAGTAGTTAGTGACATACCAACTAAAAACCCATCGATACTCCCTCTCTCACCTTAGTGCCAGAGCGTCGTCAAACCACTCGTCACCAGACGATTCGTTCGACGGCACACTAGCACTTGACAGGGTTGCGGGTTCCCGGTCGGATTCGACCGTTACCCTGTCGGTGATCATCCGTCTTGGACGGATCCTTCTGGTAGTCCCTTGAAAGGGCGAGGCATGTCCCGGAGTATTTAAGACGTCCCCCTCCGTCGGAGACCTGTGCAATGCTGGGTTGGTTCTCCTCGTACCATCACCCAGCTGGTCTCCATCGAGCGGAAGAAGGCGATGGAATTGCCGTCGCCTTCTTCCGGTCCTCCGCCGGCGGAGCGGCTCAGATTGAGGATTTTCCTCCCTGATTCGCTCTGCTGCTTCCTTCTGAGAGACAACATCTTCGCAAAAGGAAACCAAGGCTTCCCAGGCCCTCTCGCTGTTAAGCATGGCATTCACCAAGCTCCGCAGCGAGAGGTCCTGACCAACTACTCTTTCCAGCGCCTGACGCTGCGACGACCAAGCACTACAGTCCTCAAGGGTATGTTGTGCTGTATCCTCGGGGGCGCTGCAGTGATGACAGGTAGGGGTTGCCTCCCTTTTCGCAACGCGGTGCAGGTACCGCCCAAAACAACCATGTCCAGTCAGTACTTGCACCAATCGGAACGTAAGAGTACCATGTTCCCGGTGCACCCACTCTCCCAAGACAGGAAGGAAGGCGTCAATGGTCCACCGGCCATAGCGAGCGGACTCCAGTTCTTCGGCCCACTCCTGAAGAGCAGCCTCCCTCGCTTGTTCCCGCGCATATTGCACTTCCTGAGGTGCCAGTCGGTGCCCTTGCGCCTGTTCCTCCTTTTTGTGCTCGTGCAATTTGGCAAGCACCCTTCCTTCACAATCCCATGGTAGAGATCCTGCAAGCACACAAGCGGCCCCGTATGACACAGTGCGGTAGCCACGTATCGTTCTAATCGCCATTAATCTCTGTGGCTTTCGTAGGAGAGCCCTGTTTTTCGCTGTTAGAGCGTCCGCCCACACCGGCGCTCCATACAGGGCCATGGAGCGGATAACCCCTATAAAAAGACGGCGGCAGGATGCTCTAGGTCCGCCAAGATTGGGCAAAAGGCGAGCGAGAGATCCCGCCGCACTTTGTATCTTGGGGATGAGCAGCTGGAAGTGCTCAGTAAATTTCCAAGCTCTATCCAGCGTAAGCCCTAGATACCTCATGCGGGTCGTTAGCATGATCCGCACGCCGTCCACCATAATATAGGCACCAGTGGGTGGCTTACCACTTCTCCCATAAAAGAGGAGGGCCTCTGTTTTGTCCAAAGCCACCTTTAGTCCCAAGAGTTGAATGCGGCCAACCAGGAGGGTTGAGCCCACTGAGGCCAGGTGCGCAACTTCTTCGTAACTGCGTCCCCGGGCGATGAACAGGGTATCATCAGCGTAGCATATAACATTTGTCCGGGGAAGCAAGGAACCGCGAAGGACCCAATCGTAACCAATGTTCCAGAGTAATGGTCCCATCACTGATCCCTGTGGAACACCGGTAGTCATGCGCCTGGCACAGACTCTACCGTCTTTATCAATGTAAAGAACGTCCCGCTCCCTTAGGTAGTGCTCTACAAACCGTCGGAGGTAGAGTGGCACTGTGTGAAAACGCAGTGCCTCATCGATACACGCGTAGGGGAGGCTGTTGAAGGCGTTAGCGATATCTAACGATACCGCCAAGGCACGCTCCCCTTGTGCAACGGCTTCCTGCGTGATGTGCTTGAGTCGCAGAAGAGCATCGATGGTGGAACGCCCGGCCCTAAAGCCATATTGCTCCTCTGACAAGTTAGGACCCTCTAGCGCCAAATGCTCAACTATACGGGCAGCCACCACGCGCTCAAGAAGTTTACCCATCTCGTCGAGCAAAATAATCGGTCTGTAACCGGAGGGTGAGTCTGGAGGACGTCCCTCCTTCCGAAGCAGGCAAAGTCGGCCGTCTTTCCACACTTTGGGGAACCGACCCGCTTCAAGGCAGGAGTTAAATAGCTCCTTAGTTCTATTCCCTAAGTGTTTAAGGGCACGTGCCAAGACACGGCCTGGCACACCGTCCGGTCCTGGGGCAGTTTTTTTTGCCCGTAGATGTAGGATTGCACCACCAAACTCCCCCTCTGTGATAGGAGGGATTTCCATGTCAGTGCGCTCCACAGGCTCCGATGTAACCATACAAGGAGGTTCATACGGCGGACTCTCAGGAAATAGGCCCGTTACTACGCGAGAGAGCAGTTGGGGCTCAAACGATTCCGTAGGAGGTGCACGGTTGCACAGCTTTTTTCTTACTGTGCGATATGGGCGCCCCCATGGGTCTCTATCGAGTTCCTCCAGAAATTCCCGCCAGGCTTCCTTTTTAGCTCTGAAGATAGCTATCTGTAGGGTTTTTTTAGCTTGGCGATAATCCTCGTAACGTTCACTCAACTCGTCTTCAGAATGTCGCCTTCTGCGACATCGCGCGTATGCTCGCCGTAAGGTATTACAGGTGGACCGGAGAGAGGCAATGTCGTCTGACCACCAGTACACCTGTTTTCTCTCTGGCAGCTTTTGTAGCCGTGGCATAGCTGCGTCACACACTGCAGTAAGAGTTTTGCGTAGATGCTCTGCCAGCATATTTACTCCATGGAGCGACAATGGGACTGGGCACCAGCTCTGCACAATGGCCGCTTCCTCAGCCTGCTCTCTGTTAAAGCGTTTCAAGGACCACCGCGGAAAGGCATTTGAACGTACAGCTGATATGGATACTTCTCGAAGACCTGGGGAGGAGCATATTTCGAACCTGATGTACCGGTGGTCCGACAAGGTTTCCTCGTTTTCAAGCACCCGCCAGTTAAGTGTACGCGCTGCTACAGCAGGGGTGGCAAAGGTGACATCGACTATCGATTCTCCCTGCCACCTCACACATGTACTCACTGAACCTTGATTTAGAAGGACAAGGCCAGAGGCTGCAGCCCAGCTCGCAACCGCTGCTCCCCGGTTAGTGGTAGAGGGGCAGCCCCAGGCCACTGCCTTCGCATTAAGGTCCCCCATCACAATGACTTGTGATGGAGACATTCGGCCAACTACACCGCTGAGCACCTGCAGATAGGTTTCGAAATCTGACAGACTTTTGTTCGGGGAGAAATATGTCCCAATGAGTGTCAGTTCTCCCCATGTCACAGCAACATAACCTGGTCCTCTCTCACGAGTTGAAAGTGAGCAAGACGATGAAGGCGCATAAATAGTCACTAATCCGTCAGTGTCACCGACCCAATTAGGACTGTCAGGAACAGTGTATGGCTCGGCAGCTACGGCAACGTTAATCGACCACTCTGCCATTACCTGTGCAAATAGGCTTTGTGCAGCAGCGCAATGGTTCAAGTTCGTCTGAAGTACGTTATAATGTTGAGACCTAGACATACTAGTCCGACATTACAACTTCCTCCGCAGCCTCTGCAGCGCGGGTAGATCGAGGTGTTAGAGTGGATTTACCCCTGACAGCAGGAGGGTTGCATTGCGTGCTTCCCATTCTATGGCAAGCTGGACGCTGTAAGTCGAAGCATACGGCGCAATGAGGCTCTAATGCCTTGCAAACCGCGGCCATGTGGCCTTCTTTTCCGCATCGGAAGCATAGCGTACCGCGATCTTTTTCCGAAGGACAGAGCTGCCGAGTGTGACCAATACCCATGCATTTGTAGCACCGCATAGGGCGTGATTTAAGGGCAGAAACCCGCGCAGAGCTCCAACCAACTAGGAGTCGGCCTTTTTCAGCTACCGCTTTGGCCGCTGTGGCTGGGCATCGGACGTACGCTACACCCGTTACCCCAGACCCAGCCCTTATATCCCCAACTTTTATGTTGTTACTAGGACAGCCCGCTTGGGATGCGATTGCTGCAATAATTTCTTCCTTATTTATGGAATCGTCCAGGCCATTGATACGCAAATCTACACAGTTCACGGGGCGACCAATTCGGGCAACATCATTGAGGGTTGACTGCAGTCTCTCCGCTAGGAGGTCTGCCTTCGTACCATTGCCAGTTCCTGCGAGCTCTAACATTCTGGCCCCAGTTGCGGTCACCTTAGACCTGATACCATCGATACCCAAATCGGCCAAGTTTATAGCGGTCTTGGCTTTAGTTAGGACCTCCGTGTAGGTAATACCCTTCTCCACGGCCTCTTGTGTAAGGGTTATCACCACTGCCGCTGAACGTGGAAGTGCAATCTTATTACGCTTCTTGTGGGAAGCCGTTGTCGCCTTCTTTGGTTGAGTATCGACCGCAGAAGAAATAGCAGAAGCATCTGGCTTCTTCTTCTTGCGGCCTCTCTTAGTCACAGTCGCCCATCCTTCACCATCAACGGCACGTGTTGCGCCTTGACTTGAAGGAAGTACCTCATTGGCTGATGATCCCGCTATTTGGTGAGTCTTTGGCTTCACTATAGGGGTCGCTGACTTCGACTGACTTCCGGCCGAGTGTGACGCAACGGAAGATTTCTTCCTAGCGTCCGCTGCTAATGGTGGACGCAGCGTCTTTTCCGGCAACAGGCGATCCTCAAGACCTGCAATGCGAGCATTAATCATATCTCCGACAGAGATAGTAACTCGGCGTATTATGTCTTCCACGTTTACCTCCGGTGAAGTTAGAGGAGTCAGAGGTGAGGGTGGGCGTGGTGCGGTTTTAGCGCGCATGTTCCGTTCTTCATAGTCCTGTCGGAGGGCACAAAAATCGGATCGCAGGTTAGCTAGCTCTCGACTGAGCCGCTCGTTATCTGCCCTGAGGCGCCTCGTCTCTTCGTCAGCTGTTCGCGACTTCAGGCTCTCGATAACATCTCGCATCGTTACCAGGGATTGGTTGATGACACCTTTCACCTGGCCGTTCATGTTCTTTGACTTGCGCGACTGCTCCTGAATTACTTCGACCTCATCCAGGGCACGTCTACACAAGTCTTCCGCGTTGAAGTCATCTCCACATAAACGGGAGTATGTTTTTTTTCCCGACTTTCTTTTCTCCGGCTGTGTAACATCGTCCAGATTTAAACGGTAGGTCTCCACACCGGAATTCTCCAAATCTTTAAGGGCGCGCTCAGTACTAGGTTGGGACCCTTTTCGTCCCCTGCGACCTCGATGAGCACTTGTTATCTTCCGTGGCATACTCTCTGAGCCACTACCACTACTATTCGGCCGCTTACGGACCGAAATGGAAGCTGAGTGCTGACTCGTGTCAGAATCTGAAAGCATTATATCCAACAGATTCTGACGCGAACCGCTCTCCCGTGTCTTCTGACTATTTTTATTTTCCCTCCCATCACTAACAACGGAGCTTGTGCTCCCGAGGCAATTGACGTCCCCCCCAGAATACGATTGGGGACTGCGTGCCGAAGCACGGAAGGATTCCCCAACGGCAGTGCCGTCAGGACCCTCCTGGGTAGTCGTTTCACAATTGTCCTTTTCCATTTTTTTTGTTCCAATTTTTTTACGAGGTGAGGTCCTCGGCATGGCGCCCTAGCGGCCGGGTTCCCCCCGACCATACTTCGAGTGTGAATCCGGACTAGCGATCAAGCCCACAATTGCTTTGTACACCTACACAAAGCGCAAGTGTACAGAGCGACCACAAACAGCCCGCACGTCCGGACTCACACACGCAGTACTCCCCTCGGCAGGCGCCGAGACCATTATATTGGGATTTGGTACCGTCTTTAGCGGCTACGATTAGCCTGCTCCTCTCTTGACAGAGTTTGAATTCTTTCCTCTGCTGAGCATCATTCACTGTGCTCTCTGCTGAGTCAGAGAGACACGTGAAGATGCCCAAATCCCTTAAACCCACCTTGGTGTTTTGTCCGCGCTGGCCTGCCGATAACTCCTTCAAGGAAGCTATCGGCAAGCCAGAATCCCCTATCCGCAACCCGGGGACGCGCCACGTCGGAGTATCACCTCTCCGCCCACTGGGACAACCCAGTAGGTCCGTGGGATATGATCCATGCCTAATTGGGTAGAAAATAATCCAACTTTACAAAAAAAAAACGTTTTAAGGACCTTGACTGTTTTTCCTAACTTTATCAAATTCCACGTCACCCCGCGGTGCTAAAAGTTTAAATGGAGTACAATTTACTTTGAATTTGATATAATCTGTCTTTAAAGTTTTTTGGAACTTCGTAGCTCGTATAATTTCTCCTTCTCATATATGAATTACTAGTTACTTACTAGTATCTGCCCGCAGCTTCGCACGCGTTTTTATATGAAAACGTTTATAGGTTATTCCAATCAGTCCCATGGGACCTGATTTATGAGATTAAACGTATTCTAGGCCTAGAACTACACCTACGCATAACTTCAGTCCGATTCGTTCGGTATCTTTGGCGTGAAGAAGTAACAAACATACATCCATCCATCTGAATATCCTTTGACTAACAACTTTCGACTTCGTTACTCGGTTCTAGAATCCAAGATAGTAAACGTCAACAAAGACATCTTGAATGAAGACGTTACAAGCTGCTGGTTTTATTAATAACTAGCTGCTGCCCGCGGCTTCGCCTGCGTAGTTCCCGTTCCCGTGGTAATTCCGGGATAAAACATAGCCTATGTCCGTCTCCTGGTTCTAAGCTGCCTCCCCACCAATTTTCAGCCAAATCGGTTCAGCCGTTCTTGAGTTATAAATGGTGTAACTAACACGACTTTCTTTTATATATATAGATTATTTCCCCAAGGAACTGAAGGTGACCTCACGTTGTTACTTCTCTGTGATAAATCACCGTTATAACGTTATTTTATGCCTGAAATATAAATGGTATAGGTATTTCAGCGAATATTTCGGATATTTTTATCAATTTATAGTCGACTTTGTATGACGTGGATGATTAATTAATACGTATTGCCATCAATGGTTCACTTTTTATAGAAATGAAACTCATATTATACTTGCATAGTTATCTAACTACTACTTAGTAGGTACTAAAACTCAACTCAGATTTAAACGCAGTGACAGATATTCATGGAGATATTGCAAAAATTCGACTTTTTGCAATATCTCTGTATCTGTCACTTGAGAAAAGACTTGAGGCCTTAAATCTGAGTTGTGTTTGAATATTTGGGGGTCATTGCGAAATTATTTGCTATAGGATTTGTTTGTAATCGTAAGATCTAGGAGTCCTAGATCCTAGAGAGATCCTAGATCCATCCTAGAGAACGGTCCTAGAGTAGGATCGTTTAGTCTGGATTGAAATAGGAACTGCAACCTGCAACTTTTAAGATTTTCGATTCTATACACTGACATAATTTGATTCCGCTACTGTTAGTAAAAGCCGATGCGCGGCGTGTTCTGTCACAGTGACGTATGTGCGATGTCACATTCGGTGACGTATGTGTGTACATGGCTTTATACTATTTGCAGGAGCGTGTGTGAACTAGGCTTTTTCGAACGTTTACTTATTCATTTCTATATTTGTTTATGCAATCCGATTTTGTTTCAATTCAATGAAATTCTGAAAGCGGATTAGTTGATTGCTATTGGAAGGAGGTCCTCACGGGGCCATTTCCATGCAAGCCCGGCATTATATTACCAAAAGCAAACACCACTGCAAAATAGTTTTTAACCGGTAATGTATAGAGTCGCGTATAAATCTCGCATAATGTGGTTCTTAGCTAATGGTCCCGTATTTCACGGGAACGTTTTTATTGCATCAGTGGTTAGATCTCAACTCATTTTGGATGAAAATTAAATGGTCTTTATTACGTTGTTGTTTTAAAATTTATTGGGATATCAAACTGAGGTGACTAATTTGAAAAGTAAATTCGTTTCCCTATAACTTTACAACTTATTAACTCCATCAATAAGTGCAACATTTTTATCCCCTGTAATAAAACCAGTAAATAC
Organism: Eupithecia subumbrata; assembly: GCA_949316285.1. NCBI lineage: Eukaryota > Metazoa > Arthropoda > Insecta > Lepidoptera > Geometridae > Eupithecia > Eupithecia subumbrata. The sequence goes on from OX438638.1 coordinate 5,360,648, forward strand.
AAAACACCAAATAAAGTGCCGTTTATAACAATAACGGGAAAAAGGGGATATAAGCCCTTCTTCCCGTTATTGTTATAAACGGCTTATAACGACTTCTTTGTACCGGGATAAGATTAATGTCTTTGAAAATTTAAAAACATTGCCGGAGAGAAGGGTGTGTCACTGTTGTTTACTGACGTTTCTGGGGGCGCCTTCTTTATTGGAGGGCTTAAATGAATATTGTGTAACAATGCAATAGGAAATAAGTTAGCAAGTAGGTAATATTAGTCGTCTGGTTCCATAATATTATACAGGGTTATTAGTAATTCACTGACACTGTGTGAACTGCAGGCTCTGCCCATCATCACGAACACGTCCGTGAAGAGGTCCGCCAGATTAATAATATAATAATTTTATGTAAATCACCTTCCATGCTAAATGAAAACTCATGGTTGTCCGGAACCCAATGCATTACTACAGACCGATCTCACACACCAACTGTTAATCCAGAGCAGAGCCGTTTTTAAGTTTAGTTTTGAATAAAGCCTCTCTAAACAACGATTATTGAATGGAGGGGGTACCTACCTACTACCAATAACAAGTTTAAGAAATATGATCAGAACCAGCAGTGTCAGTGAATTACCAATAACCCTGATTACTTATACAAGCTCTGCATACTTTAGGGCCAGAAAATGTAAAAATGCTTTTGAAATTGTAATACCTACCTTAATCAAAGAAACATTCCTTAACAAAAATCTAAAACTACACTACTACAACTTATTATTGGTGTAAGTAATAAATAATGTATTTCGTCTTCTACTTCTCGTCTCGTCCCATCAAAACTAAACGTTAAATTTTACGGTTATTTCAACTTGACTTAGCTTTAGATAAACCAAAGTCGTTCTAGAAGGTCCTGGGAGATGCAAGTAAAGTCGCCGACATCCGCTAGTTCCTTCTAACCCTGCATGAGTAGGTACAGGCTAGTGCTAGTCTCATGTCAGACGAGGGCTATTAATGCAGTACTGCATCGCGGGAACTCACCGCCGTTCAATTATGTAAACCGTGTCGGATGGACGTATCCGACCGTGAGTGAACCTTTGCAGTAAGTCAATCTTGTCGTCAACTGAAGTTTACCCACTGCTTGGTTTTAAGTAATTAGTCTCCTGAAGATTGCACCATCCACCACGGTCCTCGCTAGCCGCCTCCACTGCCGCCGCGACGCGTGCCATGCCGTCACCTCGCACCTGCGCGCTCCACGCTACTCTTGCTCAACCTCGCCCACTCACCAGGGGTCGCTTTGCTGCTCCTATCATCACCTCACCTCGCGATGTGTCCTACATCTCCATTGGAGTTCCAACATCCTGGACTTTTATCCGTCATCGGTTGTCTACAAGGTTGATGTCGATCCTGTACCTACTTCGTATAAATCACGCTGTCCCTTGATTCACTCCAATGCTTGAATATATCTAACACACCAAGTAGCCCTACCGGTTCACGTACACACTGTCAGTGGTAGCTGGTAGTATGTTAGTGGACGCGACGTGCTTATAATCTATTATGTATATTAAATTCGGTCGGACAACACAGTTTCGGAGATGGCCGATGGTATGTAAGCTTCTAATTTGCTTTAATGCAAATAGTTCCGGTAAGGAATTAGTTGAGTTGCCGGTTCGATTCCCATGGCGGTACTAGCTGGTAAGGATTGGAAATGCCTTGTGAACGGCAGGGACGGTTTTCATGCTGAATTTTCATTAGCTAAAGGGGTTTTCTACGGGAACCAACCTTCTCAACCAAGTGGGTTAGAGCTTAGTACAAATAAGTTCCTGTAAATTAATAGTTTGAAATTTCGACGTCATTTTCATGTCGTGGCCAAATGTCCCTGTACGGTGAATTGAAATAATATTATAGTGTTTTGTTTTCGCGGGGTCTTATGGAAATAATGCATTTTTGAGTTATTTTAGGTCTTCAGTTTTTTGGAGAAAACAAAATCAGTCTCAAAGTGCTACGATTTTGAACCTAACTTCCGCCTCTATACCTACTATTATATTAGTATCAGTCTTTGTTCTAGCTAGTCAGTTAAAACGTAAAGGGAACTCAATGTCCAGACGGAACGTATAGTAAAGGAAACTACATCGTAACTGCGATAAACCCCGCCGGATATGAAGTGAACGAAGCAAGGATATTGCAGTTCTGGCAATAATGTTCTGAATCGACTCACGTATTTCATAAGAGCTGGCGATATAACAAGAGCTATCTACACTTCTACACAAGCTTACAATGTATGTGAAGTACCTTACTTATGCCGTGATCCATCATCAGCCTGCGCTAGTCCACAGCTGGACACAGATGCAATCACCTATTAAGTGCCACAGCGAACTGTCTTCAGCCGCGTCCACCATCTGCATCTGCCTGCGTCATCATCCAACCTGACGACAAGGTGGTCTATACTACGATCACCGAGTCGTAGTCCACTCGAGAACACATTTAACCCAACAACAGCTGTTAGATGTATTTAGTGGACTTATCCACATCATCAAGACGAAGTGGGATCGGTTTTGCGAGATAAGGACGAGCGAACGTCGCGCGGGGAAGGCGTGAAAGGAAAGCGAGAGCCGCGGAATGGCCAGCCCGCGCGCTATTTAACTGGTCGTTTTTTAAAAATTTGTTTTTTGCTCTAAAATAATACCTATTCGCAAAAAAATTATTTATTGAAATAAATTTTATTTAAATACGATATGTAACTATCAAATGAAATTGTTTTTAGCGTAGAAGTATTTGTGCAAAAATCAAGATTTAGAGGAAACTTTGCGATTTTTTTGTATCGAGTCAAGTTTTGTCAATCGTATTTCAACTCCCCTAACTTACTAACAAAAATCCTAAACTTTGGATGCTTATCAAAAATTGTAAATAATTCGTTGTTTTTTTGCCTTAAAATTAATTTTCCGTACAGTCAAAACGTGGGTTTTGGGACTCACTTCACCTTAAATACTAGAACATCAGTATAATAAAAATCAACTTTATCTAATACAAAACGGTAGCTGTTGCAAATATGATAAAACTTTTGTGTTCTGTAAACTTGCATCGTATTGCTAGAGCCAAACTCGTTCATGCTGTGGTGGTTTGATTGATAAACCACTGTGCCCGACATGACTGTAGGTAAGGTAGAGCTACTTATCAAACCAACCTATCAAGCTACTCCGTAAATAAGGAAAAAGTCACAACAAATTATTTCTAAATCGAGAAGCGTACATAAGTAATGGAAAGAAGGCCTAACAAGGCGCGACTAGGATTCACTCGACTTTGTAAATGTACGAAATTTAGATGTGGTATTCTCCAGAGCAAGATAGTGGATGTTTTTGAAAAGCTTATTGGTAACGCCATCTATTCAATCCTAGTCCAATTCCCCCTATCCCAAATTGTGCGCACATAGAAACGTCACTGTCAAGACTGCTGCTGTCAAATGTCAAGCGACAGTAGTGGACATCTAACAAGAAAAAGAAGAAAAGCTTCCCGCAGAGTCCGCCGCCGCCACCGCAACACACCGCTATCGATCTGCTATCGATCCCCGCAATTTTACAGATAAATCTCTAAAACTAAACGAATTTATCTTAGCTCGCTGTGAAAACCGCTCTGAATCCATTCGCGTATACCGCGCGCGTAAATTATTCGATTTATGGTGACTTGCCGGCACGTGTATCGTGGGAGATCATTGAGGAGCATTCGGGGAAGCCCAGCAGCTGGACATCCTGAGGCAGCCGAACAGGAGACCAGGTCAGTGCGCACAATCACTCCCCAATCCATTTTTCCTTCAAGGGTCGACCAGGCGACACCATAAAATTGGTCCTTCGAGCCGGATATTATATCCATCCTTGCATATTTTACCCGCTATACCCATACAAATACATTAAAAACCTAAGTTACTGGTTTATAGTTGTATTCCCCGCTGTTTTTTCAATAATTTTCGCTCATATTGATAATAATTACACAGATTCATACATAACACTCGTGGTTTCGATACACGGCTTGTGTTCTGGAATCCAAATAAATCACGACAATCCCTTCGTATTGCGGCTCATTGAGCCCTCTTATAATTTTCAAAGGTGTTTTACGCGTTGTATTGATAAATATTCGCTTATTGAAAGTAATAAAATATTTTGTTATCGCTAAAATAAATTATCCCAATAAGTATAACCCGACCATATTTTAGAGGTCACACGCACCTTCGTTATACGGCACTTCAAAACAACTTCTCTATTTTGCCGTATTATAAGTAAACGAAATGGCAAAGGCGCCCAAAGGTTCTGTTGATATAGAAGATTCCAAGTTGTTAATTATACAAGCTAAACGTGAAGCTATTTTTGAAGTAATTCAAAGCATATATGACTCGTCCTCAAACATACAATCCGATATTGTGAAAAGAGATAACTTTTTATCTGAAAGTGCTAACATTGAGTCCTTGCGCACAGACTTCATAACATTATTGGATCAGTACAACACGCGTCTCCTGGAAGTAAACCCCACCGCAAAACCCGATTACAAATGTCTGGTTGCCTTTGAACAATTATATAGCCGAATAAAAAGACAATATGTTCAATATTCTGTTTCATCAGTCAGTGATACCAAGATAGGGTCTGCTACATTAGCAAAGGCTCCACAAAGATTGCCGCCTATTGAATTGGTTAGCTTTGAAGGCAATGTTAGGAAATGGCCTGTATTTTATGCCTGTTTCAAATCAACCATTCACGAAAATCCATTGCTTACTGATGCTGAAAAGTTGTATTATTTAGTTGGCCGACTGTCTGGTAAGGCAGAAAACATTTGTGCAGGTATAACACCCTGTGCAGAAAATTATGAATTGATATGGCAGGCACTTGTTGACAAATATGAAGACAAGCGAATGGTTGCCTCCGCTTATTTGAATCAAATGTTAGATTTTAAAACTTTAAATTCAGCTACCGCAGATAATTTTGATTTGTTCAATGAACAATTTTTAGGTCCATTCCGCGCGCTTAATAACTTACATTTAGAGAAATTAGATGAGCTAATACTTGTTCACATAGCACTGAGGAAGTTGGACTCAGGTACTGTCCGCGCCTTCGAGTTAAGTTTAGGCACAAAAATCCCAGACTTTGGAGATTTGGAATTGTTCATAAAAAATCGTGCAAAGGTTTTTGAGCGTACAATGACCGCAGCTGAGAGTGGCCCGTCCACAAGTAAACGTGCCCCAGCTAATAAAGCTGATCGCACACAGCCTAAAGAACATAAACAAGCGCCAAAATATCACGCTTATTGCAACACTACAGAGCAGAACAAATGTTTGTGTACTAATATAGTGCACCAGCATCTGTTCAAATGCCCGGAATTCCATAAATTAAGTCCCGCCGAACGTTTTAAGTTCGTCAAGGAAAACAGCGCGTGTGTGAACTGCCTTAGTATTAAGCATCGCATCTCACTTTGCAAGTCCGACACGACTTGTCGCACATGTAAGGCTCGTCATCACAGCCTTTTGCATTTTAATACGGGAACCGAACCCGCACCCGTAGCCGCCGCCGCCGCTGTGCAGCCCCCGCCGCCGTCTGAGACTACAAGCGAGCGAACAGACGTAGCATTGTGCGCGACGTCGTCCATTGCTGCGCCTAGTCGTCTTGCGCCAGCCAACCGCACACGTAGCAAGCAATGTGCTACTACAGTGTTGTTAGCTACCGCTCAGGTATTTGTATACGATTGCGCGGGCAAGGAATATTCATTGCGAATGCTTCTGGACAGTGCGTCGCAGAGCCATTTCATCACCAAGGAAGCTTGTGATATGCTAGGTATACAAACACATAAAATAGGGCGCACTATTATAAAGGGTTTCGGAGGTGCGGAAAAACACATAGACACAAGTTCGGTTGACTTAGAATTTCACTCCCGCTTTAATAAAAATGTTAAGTTTAGCATTTCACCGCTGGTAGTCGACCAAATTACTGACTCATTGCCTAGTGCTGTGGTGGACACATCTGTCCTATCACACCTGCAGGGTCTACCGCTTGCGGATAAACATTTCGGCACGCCTGGTAAAATTGATTTACTAGTAGGCGCGTCCTTATTCGCACACCTTTTATTGCCCGATGCGAGTCGCGCACCCGACTTCACTCGCGCACCCGACTTCACTCGCGCACCCGACTTCACTCGCGCACCCGACTTCACTCGCGCACCCGACTTCACTCGCGCACCGCAAGCATTACGCACGGTATTGGGATACGTGGTCATCGGTTCTGTACCTACAATGGTTTCCCGCAAAGCTCTGACATGCTGCCTAGTGCAGGAGCATGGTCTAGATAATCTTATTAAAAGATTTTGGGAGCTCGAAGAGCCTCCCCTCGCGCCTTGTGTTCTTCGCCCCGCTGACGTAGAATGTGAGGAATTCTATAAAAATACTACAACCCGCGATTCCGCTACTGGTAGGTACACTGTGGGCCTACCATTTAGTGAGGATGTTTATTCATTAGGTCAATCCTATGAAGTCGCAAAACGGCGTTTTTTGTGTCTTGAAAAAAAGCTAGAGGTTTCACCTAGCTTCAGAACCGCTTATGATGGCGTGATCAAGGAATACTTAGAGAAAGACTATATTACACCCGCACCTCAAGGTATGTCCGATGACTCATCGCCTATATACGTTATACCGCACCACGGTGTCATCCGTGAGGACAAGACGTCAACACGTCTCCGCGTAGTGTTAGATGCCAGCTGCAAAACTAGTACTGGAATCTCGCTCAACAATATACTACACCACGGACCTAATCTACAGGGTGATTTATTTCAAATAATATCCAATTTCCGCTTTTTCGCTGTTGCAATGACAGCAGATTGCCGTCAGCAATTTCTACAGATAGGCGTCAGGGAATGCGATCGTCGCTATCAATGCATTCTTTATAGATTCAAACCGCAAGATCGTCTGTCTTTGTATCAATTCAAGCGTGTTTGTTTCGGCTTAGCCTCATCGGTGTATCATGCAATGCGCACGATACAACAGCTGGTTACCGACGACGGCTCCAAGTACCCGCTCGCGAGTGAAATTGCCTCTTCGTCGTGTTACATGGATGACGTTGTATTTTCAGTAAATACCGAGGAGAAAGCGATTACCGCCGCTACACAATTAATCGCATTGTTCAAGGGCGCACAGTGGGACTTAGTCAAATGGAACAGTAGCTCACAAGTCGTATTGGATAACATTCCAGATACGCACAAATTGCCTACTGAGGTAGAGTTTGATAAATCAGTGCAACATAAAATATTAGGTCTTCGTTGGTCAACAATTGATGACGCATTTTATTATAAAATAGCGCCACCCGCAGATGAGAAGTGCACTAAGCGTTCCATCTTATCTACTATTGCCCGGTTATGGGATGTAATGGGTTTTGTAGCCCCCGCAGTTCTTTTTGCCAAGCTGTTAATAAAACAGTTATGGCAATTGAAGTTGGATTGGGACGAGTCGCCTCCGCCTCACATTATGAAGTTATGGGAACAGTTTAGCTCAGAGTTGCCAGCCCTCAATGAGTTGCGCATACCGCGCCATCTTGGAGTGGTCACTGATTGCCAGGCCACTCTAGTAGGCTTCGCCGATGCCAGCGAACATGCCTACGGTGGAGTAGTATATCTACATGTTAGTTCAGCCAGTGGCAACACAGTTCGTCTGGTTTGCGCCAAGTCTAAGGTGGCGCCTATGAAACCGTTGACAATCGCTAGATTAGAGCTTTGCGGAATAGTCTTATTAGCTAAACTATTACGCACAATAATAAACAATTTCGCAAAACGTCACCCAATCCAAACTTTCGCTTTCACTGACTCCAAGGTCGCATTATACTGGATCAAAAGCTCACCTCATAGGTGGCAGACTTTTGTGTCTAACCGCGTCGTACAAGTTACTGAGAATGTTCCAGCCGAGCATTTTTATCATGTTGCAGGAACGGCTAACCCGGCCGACTGTTTGTCACGTGGTGTAACACCCCGAAATTTAGTCAAACATCCGTTATGGATGCAGGGGCCTCCTTGGCTAATGCTTGACCCGGGTCAATGGCCTCTCCGTGACTTGGACGGTCAACCCGTTGATGATATACCCGATCAAAAGGTGTTGGCACACGCCGCTGTAATCGCACCCGCCAATGGCCTCTCCGTGACTTGGACGGTCAACCCGTTGATGATATACCCGATCAAAAGGTGTTGGCACACGCCGCTGTAATCGCACCCGCCGCTAACTGCATAGTTTATGACACCGCATTGTGCGTATCCTCGTGGTCTAAACTACTTCGCATACTCGTATACGTATTTACGTTCGCAAAAAAATTACCGCGTCCCGCTACTACTGCAGTTACTGCGGATCAGCTTCAATACGCTGAAAATAAATTGCTTCTTGCCCTGCAGAATAAATATTTTGCAGAAGAATTTAACAACATACACAAGGGTCAACCTTGCTCTCGTGTTTTTAATAGGCTTAGGCCTTTCATAGACGATAACGGTCTCATTAGAGTAGGAGGTCGTCTTGTTAATTCCGGTTTGGACTACAACCAGATCCATCCGCTGATTTTACCGCGTAGTGACCATATTGTCAATTTGCTGATAGATTATTATCATATTAAATACCTACACGCAGGTCCAGAATTGCTGATGTCGCTTCTCAGACAAAAATTCTGGATTCTTTCAGCACGCCGCTTAGTTAGACAGAGAGTACACTTATGTAATACCTGTTTTAGGTTAAATCCGCGCCCAACTTACCCCTTGATGAGTAGCTTGCCAGACTGTCGCGCACGCCAAGCAATAAAGGCTTTTACACACACTGGCCTGGACTATGCAGGACCAGTAGCTTACACTCCAATACGTCGTCGTGGAGTGCGTAGCGAAAAGGCCTATCTTTGTGTATTTACTTGCCTGACAACAAGGGCGGTGCACATCGAAGTTGCTACGGATCTCAGTACGCCTAGTTTCCTAGCCGCTCTAAAACGCTTTCTTGCGCGTCGAGGTCCTGTTCAAGTATTATACTCGGACAACGCAACAAACTTTAAGGGTGCAGATTCTTACTTGCGCGATTTATACACGTTCTTGAACGACGAATATCGTCCCAAATTAGAACAAGAGCTAGCTGAAAGCCGTTTGAAATGGTCATTTATAACCCCTAGATCTCCACATAAGGGAGGGGCTTGGGAAAGCATGATTAAGGTAGTAAAAACACACCTGTACCGAGTAATCGGACAGCAACTTCTCTCATATGAGGAGCTTTGCACTGTTCTCACTCAGATAGAGTGTTTACTTAACTCGCGACCGCTGACAGTGCTGAGTTCACATCCCGCAGAGCCTTCAGCTCTCACGCCTAGTCATTTCCTACATACCGCACCGCTGTATTCTTTACCCGCGCCTGACGTAGAGTCAGATAAAATTAGCCTTCTTCAAAGGCATTCGCTATTGGACAAGCTAGTTCAATCCTTTTGGCAAAGGTGGAGGGTGGAATATCTACATGAATTACAGGTCAGGCAGAAGTGGAATACACCTTCAGCACCTATCACCCCCGGAGTTGTCGTGGTTGTGATAGAAGATAATGTTCCGAGTCTAGCTTGGCCGTTAGCTATTGTTGAGAAAGTTCATCCCTCTAAAGACGGAATAGTTCGCACATGCACGATTAGAACCGCGAAAGGGACGACTTTAATTCGTCCAGCCGTCCGCATATGTCCTCTACCGCGCCAATAGTTTAAATAAGTTATTTTTTGTCATAAGATTTATCAATACAACGCAACACCGCTTATCTTTAGTAAAATTTCATTTATTTTTTATTATTACCTAGAATCTTCTATTGTAGAACTCAGTCTTACCGCTTATTAAATTTAATGTATATGAGATATTGGGTTTCATCCCAGTCCTTTTTCTCGCTTTGAGACTCGTTTCTTTACTGATCTCATTTATGAATGTGTTTTTATGTTGACACATCAAGGGGGGGAAGAAATGGTAACGCCATCTATTCAATCCTAGTCCAATTCCCCCTATCCCAAATTGTGCGCACATAGAAACGTCACTGTCAAGACTGCTGCTGTCAAATGTCAAGCGACAGTAGTGGACATCTATCAAGAAAAAGAAGAAAAGCTTCCCGCAGAGTCCGCCGCCGCCACCGCAACACACCGCTATCGATCTGCTATCGATCCCCGCAATTTTACAGATAAATCTCTAAAACTAAACGAATTTATCTTAGCTCGCTGTGAAAACCGCTCTGAATCCATTCGCGTATACCGCGCGCGTAAATTATTCGATTTATGGTGACTTGCCGGCACGTGTATCGTGGGAGATCATTGAGGAGCATTCGGGGAAGCCCAGCAGCTGGACATCCTGAGGCAGCCGAACAGGAGACCAGGTCAGTGCGCACAATCACTCCCCAATCCATTTTTCCTTCAAGGGTCGACCAGGCGACACCACTTATTAAAACGAGCTTTTTTTACACTTTCTTACGTAATTATAACCCCGCTATCAGCATTTCTGTATATGAAATTCAACTTAGTGAAATACTCACTCCAACAAATTTTGAGCAAGTTATCCAAGTAAACATTATTAACATATAGATGGCCTATTTGCTTCTTCTTCAATTTAGGTACTTGATGTTTTAGTATTAAATACCTGCCTTGACTATTACTAAGTCTTAGTAATAAGTTTATCACATTCATGCTGGATATTCCAGCAGCATGCGGCGCACTCCGCCTAAGTATGCGCGTAATGTTGGCTGCAGCTTGTCATCTCACTTTCTGCGGCCGACTGTACCACGAATGAGAAGTTCCTAAAATTATTTGTATTGATTTAGGGTTGTGAGTTAAGTTTTAAAATTTTAATTGTGATAGAATACACTATGGAGACACAACAAACACTATATATACTATAAATAGCACATAAGAAGTGGTTTCATTGATCCTCGCGATCAAATCAAATTGAATCAGCCTTTATTCGATGACCAAGTTACAGTAGGTACATATAAAGCATATACGGTAAGTGCTATTTATAAACTTGAAAATAGAAAACTAAATATTTTCTTAGCAACCAGTTTGCTGGTCAGGTTTTCCTTCAACATAGGCCTCACCTTGTTTCTTCCTCTCATCTCTGTCACGAGCTAATCTCCTCCAACCTTTTGGTAGATCATCTTCCCACGTCACTTGACCTCGTGGCGCAATTGGCAGCGCATCCCGTACTGATGGCGGGTTGCGGGTTCAAGTCCCGTCAAAGTAAAAACTTTATGGGGATACTACTACATTCTTAGAAATTACCTACCCTGAATGTGAGGGCTCACGAACTATAAAGTGTGCTATAAATAACAAAAACTAAAATAGACAATGTTTGTTTATAGGTAAATTTACGTTATTATCCGACTTGTCTAAGCCCGGTTTGTAAGTAAGCAGTAAAAACCGATAAAATTTTATTACTATCGCGTGCTCAATTGAGATACTAAAACCGAAATGAGTTAGGAAAAAATTTAATGCATTTCGGATAAAATCCATTCAACAATAATTATTACTATCACATATTGTTATCAATAACAACAGATGTTTAATGAGCACACAAACATACCTACCTACATGCATATAGGTAGGCTGTGTTATATGTATAGAAGATTGGTTATATTTCTTAGAAAAATAACTTTTAAACCTAACCTTAGACCTAAGCAGTGTTAGCGCGCTTCTCGAATTTGACAAAGGAGCCGTCTCTGCTCTTGATGATGAAGCCACTCTTGCAGAGCTGGATGGGGTCCGAGGTCCTCGCGCTCCTCTGGATGGAGTAGTGCAGCAGGATGTTGTACAGCAACACTTTGATCTCCATGAGGGCGAAGCGGACACCTGGTGATGGAAAACCAAAGAAGATTATTTGACTTCAAAAACTTTAGTGGAACAGAACTTAATGTAACTCTCAGGTTCATCCAGATTTTTGCCAAAACCGAATTGTATATCTATCTGTAGTAACTTGTCTGACGTCAGATTTTCTTTTGTAAAAGATTGTTTTTGTTAACTTCTTTAAGTTTTCCGGTCTGTAAATTCTGTTCTTTTCAACTTACCTATACAAATCCTTGGGCCAGACCCAAAAGGCATAAAAGTGAAGGGCTTGATATTGTGCTTGTTTTGTTCGGAGAACCTGTCAGGGTCGAAAGTCAGAGGATCCGGGAAGTGTTGAGGGTCCAGGTGCAGGGAGTTCACGCTGTTGTAGATCACGTCGCCCGGCTGGAGCTGGAGACAGAGGTTAGTCAGAGGGAGAGGTTAGCAAAGATTTGGTTATGTTTTGGTATTTGTAATTCATATTATTTTACGCGAATGCATTTACATCTAATGAGATGGCCTCCTTACTTTCTAGACTAGAATTTTGACTTTCTCTTCTTTTTCTCTTCTCTTCTTTTATTTATCCTCTCCAAGCTAAAAAACTATTTACAATCCGATACGAGTGCTTAGCGTACGAAAATAGCTGATTGGTGAGGAAAGGTGTACATTACTTACAACATAAGGCTTCCCCCCTTCTCTCGGCGGGGGCAGTTCGTATGTCTTCGCACATTGTCTGTCCAGGATAATGGCTGGTGACCATTTTCTTAGTGTTTCTGGGAAAATGATAGGTTGCTATTAAACTGTTCATATAAAAAAAAAAATATCAAGCGTTTCTTTGCATAATTACAAGACGTTATAAATCTAGTTGTAAGTGTAAATATGCCTATTTTGTCTTAGTTTTGTCCTTAATTTGTAGCTGCTGAAGAGAAGTTATACTGTGAAAGCCAATTAAAACCGTTCCGTCCAGGCAAAGGTGCATGGCATGGGGCCCCAAGATCCGTACGTATTAGTAGCAATTATTTTGTGCATTCCAGAATATACCAGATGGTCACCACCGCACTACCACCTCTCTGGTCTAACTGACTGTTATCATAAGTGTATCGGACTATGTAAAACGTTGTTTTGGGAAATAAATATAGGTATCTACTGAGGGTTTATGAGGAGGGTGTCAGAGCTACCTACAGAAATGATCCCAAAGAACAACAAAACCAACCATTTACAACGCAGTCTAAATATTTCAATTCCGCCATATTGTCGTTGTTCATTTCTCCTTTGGTCTCCTTGAAGGCTCTGATCTCCTGGTACAGTCGGTCCTGCACATCCTGGTTCAGAGCCAGCTCGTGGAGCCCGAGCACCATTATCGAGGCTGAGGTCTCGAAGCCAGCCGCGAAGAACAGGAACGCCTGACTCGTCATTTCTTGCAGGGTCCATTCTAAAATACAATAAGATAAAAATGTGAGTGGAAATTTTGCAAATGTCTCTGTTTGATGCTTTCTTTCAACTCATAATATGTTTCGAATTGATGTGTTATGCTCGCATGATCCAGTCGATTGGAGCACTTGACTGGCAGCTGAGATGCGGGTTGAAGTTCCATGAGAAGCAAATCATTTGGTAAGCTATTTGTTAAGGCCGATCCGCGGTATATTACCCAATACGGTCCTCGCTGTTTTAAATCTTTCTCTTCAACGAATCTATTCAAAGTATTTTGGAAAAATTTGAAGCAATTGTTCCACAAGGCCTTATAAAAATGAGATTTTTGTGGTTTTATTATTCAAATCAAATCAAATCAAAAACTCTTTATTTCCATTAATACAATAAATGTACACTTAGAAAAGGTCAAATCATAAAACTAAACACTGACACAGAAATTAAGAAATACAAAATAAATTATTGTGTTTAATCTAATAATAATTACGAAAATCTTTATAGCAGGAAATGTTTTATATTGAAGTAGGTACTTTTGCAGAAGCCATTTGACAAGAAGTTGAAGTTGAAGGTAGTACTTTTAATGTTTTTTTTTCATTTGGTGTTTTTTTTTACCGTGAGAGTTAAAATCCCGCAGAACTTTTCGTTTTTTCTACAGCAATTCATTTAAAAAGTACCTATACAAAATATAAAAATTATAGAAAATGTTAAACGAAATAATTAATCTTGTCGATCAGATATTGGTCATATTTTGTGATTTGTTTTAGTACCTATAGGTATTAGATAAGTTTTAGAGAAATCTTTATAACGGTGAGGACAGAATTGGGCAATTTACCGCGAAGTCCCCTCAACTCGCACTAAGCGGTTTTCCTCCACCTTCATTATTCGCACCGCTAAGGAATAGAAATCGAAAAAATTATGGAGAGGTTTTTGACAGTTTTTAAAGGAAATTTAGCGGGTGGCGAAGAAAAATTCCATTGAAAACTGTCAACAATCCGCTTCTGCTCACGCTCTTGCTCCCGCTGTCCAACGAAAATATAGCCAAAACGTATTCAGTTAACACTTTCACGGCCTTCGACGCACTCGCTCATCTGGAGCTCCGTGTAGCGGCGGCGCGCCCCGGCGCAGGTCGCACCTCCGAGGCTGGGCAGTGAAAGTGTTACAGAAAATTACAATCAAATAATAGAAACAAATTAGAACTAGTATTTACAATTGAAACAATTGTGTTAACTGCAGACTGTTGCAAACAAACTACAGGTAGCTCAACTGATCCATATCAATACCAGTCGGAAGCGTCCCCAAGACGCTGGCGGCATTGCCCCGCTGTATGGCAATGCTTAAGCGTTGCGCCAGATACTCACCAGCTGTCGGGTCACGCGTCGCGTCAGAAAATATATATTTTGTAGGGTGCACTCCAATCAGATTACTTCTACGTTACATTATCGATTCATCATCGATTAGCATAAAGGCTTTGATTCGATTCTATTATGCCACGGGAATACATTTACCGAATCTTCCATTCATACATGCATTTTCATCCCTAATCGGTCAAAGAGGCTGTCCGGATTGTGAGCAAAGAATACGATTAGGATTACCTATCGTGGTCCAGAGTGGGGACTGCGACTCGATGAACGTAGTGCAGGACGCCCTGAGGCCGGGTGGCGAGACAATTTGCGAGATATTGCGTCCAGAAGTAGACTAGCACAGGCGGATGAATGACCTACCTCTCGGAGTCTCCATGAGCAGTTGGATCATGTCCGGTCTATGGACGTTGTTCTTTTTCCTCTCCTTCATCGTGTTTTCTATGATGTTATTGAAGAACGCGTAGGTTTTCTTCGTTTGTATTTTGATGCCCAGTAACTGAAACGAAATACTATTCATTCACAACGGCGCAGTGAGCTAAGGTCCACGTTCCGGCTTTGATTTAGCTGTAGGGTAAAGGCTTTTTTGTATTTAATACTAAAAGTCTATATTTGGCTATGTGGGTTGGTTAATTATTCACTATACTGAGTCTATTCATGAAACGGTTAACACAAGTACATTAAATTATATTAACGTTAATCTACAATCCTTAATGACGACCTCTGTGGCGCAGTGGACGAAGGTCTGCCTGCGACGCAGGAGGTTGCAGGTTCGATTCCCGCCTCGGGACAAATGTTTGTACGATCTGCAGACATTTGTCCAGGCCGTTCTGGATGTTTTCTATGTTTAATAAAAAATATATATCTATGTAGTGTATGTATTAAGTATATCAGTTATCTAGTACCCATAACACAAGCTCTGCTTAGCTTGGAGCTAGATAATGCTGTGTGAATTGTCCAGCGTTATTTATTATTTATTTATTTAAATTAGGATTTGTCTGTTCTAGGCAGAGGTTTGTGGAGTGACTGGTGGCGATTGGCCTAGGCAGCAAAAATGCCGAATAATCAAAACGCGTTTGTACCGCGTACTTTAAGCTAAACGGTGTCACTACAGCTTCTATGATTCTTGTTAAAATTCAGTATTTGGTCGGTATACTTGTCATCATCTGATAGTCCCTGTAACACAAGCTCTGCTTGCTCCAAGTATGCCTCCGGGCTGGTGCGATCCACGCTGATTTTCGTTGCTAATATCGTTTTTTCGTTACGTAAACAATTAATGATACGTACGAATACAATTTATCGGTCCTTGGCTCACTTTATCTGCTCAGCCATTTGCTACGAATGGAGGAGGATCGGGCTGCAAAACGAGCTTTCTTTGGAGCGCCCGTCGCTTGAAGAAGGATGTTCGCACACTTTAAGTCTTCGCACTGGTGTGGAAGGAGGTGGCGCAAGACAGAAGCCGGTGGCTATCTATATGGTGTCGGCGGTCAAGACCCACTTCGGGTTTGAGGCGCCAGGAAAGTGTGTAAGTACCTGACTATCATCGTTGTTTTTTAAATCTGTCTGATCATTAACATCCCGTTATCATGCTAAACGCTGATAACAATGTTTTGATTTTATTATTTACAGTTACATCCTAATCTACTTATGACGTCGATAGGTAATCTGTACAACTGGGCACCACTGGGCTCAACCCACACAAGACTTAATGTACGGAGTGTTAAAAATTCACCTCAACAGTAGGAGCCAGCAGGCGGAATGATGATGACGACTGTAAATACAATAGGAATCTACTCATATCGAATCATCAGTCTACTCATATCGAATCATCAGTCTACTCATATCGAATCATCAGTCTACTCATATCGAATCATCGTTTTGGATTTGCCACAGTCACTCATTTTTGCATGCGGGTTTGTTATTGCTGTGGAGATTTAAAAATACCCAAGGACGAGCCCTTCCTCTGGTAGATTCTCTGAGTCGCCTATTATGACAACCACGGGATGATTAATTTGTTGGGGCAAATTTTGAAGCCGCAAAAATTAGTGAATGTGCACTAAGGAATGTGACGAACCTTTGCTACGCTCGGCAACTGATCAGCGAACATCATTTTCATCATCTGATAAAAGCTGAAGGTCAGGCAGTTCTGTCCGACGAGGAAGAACTCGTTCTGTTTGTCCTGGAGCGAGTTCACTTGGAGGCCGAAGCTGGCCGACGCGATCACGTCGTTTGTGTAGCGACGCATCAAGTCGTCGATGTCTATCTCTTCTGAAAGGTGGGCTGAGAAAAAAATATGATCATTAGAAATAAATAATTCTGGAAATATTGCACACAATGCATCTACAGATCACTGACCACCACCAGTAGGTGCCAGTCGACTGATATAAATAATACAATATGGAAATAGTACAATTCCGTCGAGGACTGTAGTGGTCTGTAATGTCAATTGCTGGTCGCGATGATGATGGCCGAAAGCGCAGAGTAGCGCATGACCAGACCACCAAAGTGCGGTCAGCATCGCAGCTCTTGATGGACTCAAATAATGCGAGTTATTAAAATAAAATAATCATAAACACAAACATTATAATTTTACAAAAATTGTAGACATACCCTGAGACCAACATTTACTTGTAACAGAAAATCGATCATTCGATGTTTTAATTTACTCGAACCCTACTTCGACATGGTACTGGGCGGAGAAAAAATGTTTGCAATGTATAAAGATAATGTTACAGATAAATGCTCACTCGCCGTGAGCATTGCGTCGAACACAGCGACCAGCATTCGCAAGAACGTTACTTTACATGGAAATGCTCTAGGGAACTGAACATTTGTTTGTATTTGCGACGAACTTCGTGGCGCAGCGGGCGAAGGTCCGCCTGCGACGCAGGTGGTTGCAGGTGCGATTCCCGCCTCGGAACAAATTTGTGTACGATCTGCAGAAATTTGTTCCGTTGGTCTGGGTGTTTTCTATGTATAATAAAAAATATGTATCTATGTAGTGTATTGTATTAAGTATATCAGTTATCTAGTACCCATAACACAAGCTCTGCTTAGCTTGGGGCTAGAGTAAGAACGTTACTTAACATTGTAATGCTCTAACAAATGATCTAGTCTTTACTCACCTTTAGACTTTCTAACTTGGCTACCTTGTCAAGGAGTAAACCCCATTTATTCAATGGAAGTATCTTAATTATGCAACCTTTGGGTGTAGGTTTTTTGTTTGAGAGTAAAACGGCTCCTTGTGAAATAACTTGTTTTGTTTGTAGAAGTGCCTACAACCATCACATCTTTTTGTGCATTTCTGTGTTCAATCAGGGGTGTTAGTGCCGTGGCAGGGAAGCGGAAGACTGGGCTGTGGCAGGCGGGTTCACGGTACTGAATCATGGGGGCGTCAACACATGCGTGCGGCGAGCCGGCGGCTCGATCGTGGATGTCACGTTTGCGACAACTGAACTCGCGCGCCGTATCTCTGATTGGGAGGTCTTGCAGGGGGTGGAGACGCTGTCGGACCACCGGTACGTACGATTTGATGTTTCGGCTCTTTCTGCGGCTCTGGTGGACCCGTGGCGTCCCCTGCTGGGTGACCCGCCTCGCTGGGCCCTCGGGAAGATGGACCGCGACTTGCTGCTGGAGGCCGCAGAGGTAGAGGCCTGGGCGTCGGGGCCCGTCGCTGGCATCGGGGAGATGGATGTCGCAGTAGAGACCGAGTGGCTTCGTGGGGCGTTAGCGCGCGTCTGTGATGCTGCGATGCCCCGCCTTAGGCCCCACGCCCCCAGACGACGTGTATATTGGTGGTCGGCGGAGATCGCGACGCTGCGGGTCAATGCCGTCCGTGCGAGGCGCGCGTTCACCCGCAGCCGCCGCCGCCACATCACCCGTCGCGATCTGGAGGAGGAGGACCGCCTATACGCGGTGTATAGGGAGTGCGTTGGGGCCCTATCCTCCGCCATTGCGGCAGCCAAGAATGCCAGCTTCGAGGAGCTGTTGAGTTCGCTCGATGCGGATCCGTGGGGGCGCCCGTACCGCATGGTGCGGGACAAACTACGGCCTTGGGCGCCACCGCTCACACAAAGCATCCGGCCGGAGATGGTAGATCGTGTGGTCTCTCTGTTGTTTCCGCCCGCGGACAATTTGCTTCCTCCGCCGATGGAGAGGCCGGATGGGACGGGAGCAGGTGAGGAGGACGACAACGTCGAGGTCCCGGAAGTGACGTCGACGGAGCTGGGGGCGGCACTGCTTCGGCTGCGGGGCCGCAGAAAGGCCCCGGGTCTTGACGGGGTTCCGGGGCGTGCGGTGATTGTGGCGCTCGACCCTCTCGAGGAGAGATTCAGGGCGCTGCTCAACGCATGCCTTGTGCAGGGCCATTTTCCTCGTCAGTGGAAGGCTGGGAAACTGGTCCTGCTTAAGAAGGTAGGTCGACCGGAGGACTCCCCGTCCGCCTACCGACCGCTCGTTCTTTTGGACGAGGTGGGCAAACTCTTTGAGCGCATCGTGGTTGCACGCCTCGTGCGACACATGGAAGGAGTGGGACCGAACCTCGCCGACGCCCAGTACGGGTTTCGGCGCGCCCGGTCCACTATTGACGCCGTCTGTAGGGTAAAGGGGATGGCGAAGGAGGCGATGGCTGATCGGGGGGTGCTACTGGCAGTTTCGCTAGACATAGCGAATGCCTTTAACACCCTCCCTTGGGCTTGCATCGAGGAGGCCCTTCGGTACCACAAGTTTCCGGGGTACCTGCGCCGCATCATTGGTGCCTACCTCTCCGAGAGGGAGGTCCGGTATCCGACACGGGAGGCATGGCAAGCCAAGCCTATGACGCGCGGTGTTCCACAGGGTTCGGTCCTTGGACCCACGTTGTGGAACATCGGGTACGATTGGGTGTTGCGGGGAGAGCTGCCGGATGGTGTTAGCGTGACCTGTTACGCGGATGACACGCTGGTCACTGCTTGCGGTGCCGACTTCCGCGAAGCGGCCGAGCGCGCGGCTGCCGGAGTGGAGGTCGTGCTGGGGCGCATACAGTGGCTAGGCCTGGATGTAGCTCTGCCGAAGTGCGAGGCAATGTGCTTCCACGGGCGGCGAAGGGGGCCGCCGGCTGGTGCTCGTGTGATGGTGGGTGGGGTATGGATCGATGTCGGGTCAACAATGCGCTACCTTGGCATCGTCCTCGACCCCCGCCTAGCATTCTGCGGGCATTTCCGGCAGCTTGTGCCGCGACTCGTGGCAACGTGCGGCGCCCTTGGCCGCCTGCTTCCGAACGTTGGCGGACCGAACGCGGCCTGTAGGCGGCTCTACGTGCAGGTGGTGCGGTCGATGGCGCTTTACGGGGCACCCGTGTGGGAGGACGCCTTAGGACGAGTAAACAAGGCTCTCCTACATCGGCCACAGAGGGTCATGTGTCTCAGGGTAGTGCGCGGGTACCGCACCGTCTCTTTCGAGGCAGCGTGTGTGCTCGCTGGTTGCTTGCCCTGGGAACTAGACGCCCGTGTGCTCACCGTGGTCTACAACCGCGTTGTAGAACACCGGACAACGGGGGAACCACTGCCGAGGGAGGGGATGCTGCGCTGGCGCATACGAGCGCGTAAGCGTCTTTATGTTCGGTGGCTGCGAGCACTCGCGGAGCCCTCTGCTGGCAGAGACACCATTGACGCGGTGCGGCCGGTTCTCGAGCGTTGGGTGACAAGGAGGCACGGTCTACTCTCCTTCCACCTTACGCAGATCCTTTCTGGGCACGGGTGCTTCGGAAGGTATCTGTGGAAGGTGGCGGGGGCGGAACCCACACCAGAGTGCCATCACTGTGGGTGCGCCGAAGACACGGCGCGCCACACGTTGGTGGAGTGCTCGGCGTGGGCGGCGGAGAGGGCGACTTTAGTCGCAGTGGTCGGGGCGGACTTGTCGCTGCCAACCATTGTGCATTCCATGGTTGATAGCGAGAGGGCATGGGACGCCATCTCTGCATTCTCGGAGGCTGTGATGACCGCCAAAGAAGAGGCAGAGCGTATGCGTGAGCGTGACCCGGAGGCGCGCCTCGGGAGGCGTGCGAACAGGCGACGGACGGCGGTTGCTGGGCGCCGGGCGGCGGACAGCCGCCGCCTGCCGCCCTGAGATTGGTCTTCGAGAGAGGGGAGCTTTGTGGGAAGGGAGGGAATTTTTATTTTCATTTTTAATATGTGTATTTGTTGCAGGCAAGTGGCTGCGACTGTGTGGGCTGGCACAAGCGTATGCGTGGCGGTAGCCCGGAGGCGCGCCTCGTTAAATATTGCCCACATTGAGGCGACACGCATTGCGGGCTGGAGGCGTACTCGGCCACGCATCTGCGCGTGTGCAAGCACAGAGTTTTATTTGTTTATTTTGACTCCCGAGGCCATCTCGGGAGCCTGTTGGATTTGGGTGCTAATTAGTAGCACCCGAACTTGGAGAGATCTTCGGGCGCGAGGCCTGGGGAAAGGCCTCTGTCGCTCGAAGAGGAGAGGGGTTGTCGCCGTATCAGTGTCCCGGCACGGCGGCGCCATGAGGAGGGATAGATGTGACGACGTATGAGTGGGCCATGTAGCCATAAGGTTTTGTGAGTATGAACGGTGACGGATGGCATGAGACTCGCGGGATACAACCTGCGACACTCGTGCACAGGTGTGGGACACGCGGGGGAGTGATGTGCGCGCTTGCTGTAGTTGAGTGTGCGCGGCACTGTGCCCGCGTGACAAGAATAAATGGTTTGAGTGAGAGTGTGAGTGTATGAGTGTGTAAATGCGAGACCCACACCTGGTTGTAGTATGGGGCGATAATGCCCATCTGGGCACAGAGGTTGACATTCGCGGTTCCAGCGTCTGTCCTGTCTGTGTCCTAATCGGGGGGAGGAAAGGTGACGGAAGAATGGGGTCGGCGAGTGTGTGGATCGGTGGGCTCGCCGGCTATGTATAGGAGGAAGAGGGGACGCCAGTCGGGCCGCGGAGGTTTTAAATGTTCCCGTGGTTGGGCAAAAAAAAAAAAAAAAAATGGCGAGAGAGGGACGCCGGAGAGGTTTTAGTGGGTATTATGTTCTTTTCAGAACGTCGAGTCGCCACATAATTCTGGTCCCCCCCAGAGCAGTTTATTCGTAAACGAATTTCCTCGCCGAATAAAAAAAAAAAAAAAAAGGGGTGTTAGTGCCGGTACATGCTCATGAGGGTAAGTATATAACTACATGTTCGCCAAGTTTTTCTTACTCTAGTAGACAAAAAAAGTTGACTAACACTTTATTTCTTAAATCAACGAACACTTAATTTTTTTATTGATAATAATTTAGTATAAATTTGAATTTTCTGTGTGCTTATTTTGTAAGACGGAATAAACGGTATTGATTTCTGATTTGATGTTTTGCTTCTACAAATTAGTAATGGAAGCAAACCTTGTAAATGCTGTATGATGTTATCGCTGACCTCGCTGACGAACTGCAGCATGTGCCGCATCTTGGCTCCCGTGAAGGCTGGGCTCAAGGTAGCTCTCATATCCCGCCATCTCTCTCCTGCAAGCAAATTATCAGTTTTTACAGAGAATTAAAATGTAGCATCATTTGCACCACGAGAATGCTAGACCCAAGGCAAGCCACACATTACACAGTAATGTAAGAAACTTAGTGGCTGTAAGAATCATGCACCTGCAAGATTGAGTAACATTTTACTAAGTAAGTAATTGTGAAACACTAGTGTTTTTCTTGCGACCTGACTAAGATGGAGAGTGGCCCAACAAAAAAAAAGATAAAATGTTTACAAATTTATTAAAATTAAAGTAAGGTTCGTTGTCTCCGAATGTACGTTACTAAAGAAAATTATTGCCACTGGCCTTAGCTGGAGAGCGGTCCGACGTGGTAGGCGACTAGTGGATCCAGGTTCGTGGGCTGGCGGCAAGAGTGGTGCAGCGGTTAATATGGAGAATCCTTCCGGGTAGGTACCAGCAGTATGGTTGTCGGAGACAGATGGTGTCAGTATGGCCGATCCTTCAGGGTACCGGCAGTACGGTCGACGGGGACGGATGGAGTCAGCGTAGCCGTGTCGTTGCGTAGACGACAGGTTAGTGCAGCTGGTAATGTTGCGGTTACCGTTTCAACCCCAGTAGGATGGAACCCTGGAATCCACGTCCAGACACTTTAGAATATGCCCGGTTTTGTAGTATGACTGCAGCATCCTCAACTCAAAGCGTAAGCGCAATGGCAAACAAGCATTTGCAGTGATCGATGATGAAGCAGTCAAACAAATGAAATACTAAAGCTAAAACAATGGAAATGAAATTACGGTTTTCCTACCTCACTAAATCGGTTCGATTGTGAGATAGGTATCCGAGTAAAGGAATTAATTACGTGGGGTACAAATCAATAAAGGCTAGATGATAGTTATATTGATAGATGATGTGTGGAATTGATTTGTATGACATAATTTACAATAAATCAAGGAGGAAAGAAATTAAATAATAGTGAAATATCCTAAAAGACGGCAAGAAGTATTTGTACCATGAATGGTAATTTAAGAAGCTGATATGTAAGTAGCAAGGAAAATAGAATACAATAAAATTATTTAATAGCATTCATGGTGCGATAACGATTAGATAGGTCATTGACCGTTACTTCAACTTACCCAGCACTACACACCATAAATCACTAATTATACACTATGAACAATAATGCAACACTCACCCGATAGGGGTCACCCCCCTTTCACTCAGATTAGATCTATTATAAGATTATTTAAATTAAAAGAGAAAAGTTAAGTAAAACTGTAGAAGAAAATAATTTAGTTCGGTTCGTAGTCCGCGAGTAAGTGAAAGGTCACCTTTGGTCTAGCCAAAGAGAAGTCCCGAGCGCGTAGGCTCACTGTTGCCAACATATGCGCCGCGCTCTGAAGTTGGCCGCGGCGCGCTAATATGTATGAAAATTCAAATAGCCGCCAAAAGTTAAGAAGAAAACTAAATGCAGTTATTTTTGTTATTAAAATCGAAGGCATGACTCCTTTCACGACTTTTCTTTAACTCGCGTGGTTTTGGACTCGGCCATCACCGCCCTTCTCAAAAAACCACCCTGTATATTAAACTAGTTTATGCCCGCGGCTTCGCACGCGTTGTTTCTACGGATATTAAAGGTGATTTTTATCCCATGGGAACTGAGTTATGGGATAAAAAGTAGCTTTTGTTTGATTCCAGGATTAGAATTACCTGTGTGCAAAATTTTAGCCCGATCCGTTCAGTAGTTTTGGCGTGAAGAGGTAACACATTCATCCGTCCATCCATCCATTCAAACTTTCGCATTTATAATATTAGTGTGATAGTGT
This sequence comes from Eupithecia subumbrata, assembly GCA_949316285.1. NCBI lineage: Eukaryota > Metazoa > Arthropoda > Insecta > Lepidoptera > Geometridae > Eupithecia > Eupithecia subumbrata. Next base: position 5,384,525 of record OX438638.1, read on the forward strand.
GATGTGATGTGATTTGTACCTACCTTTACGACGACATTTATTTATTCATTTATTTATTTATTTATTTATAACTAGAACGATTACATTCAACCAATTACACTAGCTATGTACAAGATAAAAAATTATACAAAGATCACACAATACCTACATAATACATACATAAAACAAAAAACAATAAAATAAACAAACAATAATGATAACAAGACTCTCTTATTTTCTTATACAGGTACTTTCTCTCATCTTTCATTCATCAATCTCGCAAAACCTCAGGCATTCTAACAGTATCTTCTTCCATTCATCGGCAAAGATATCACAATCCGGGTTCTGGTCTAGAAGTCTATTGAGGGCGGCGAGGGTGCGAGGCAGTGGAGAATTGGCACGAGCAACGGTTCTGCTGAAAGGAACAGAAAAAAGCCTATGGTTTCTGTTGCGGAGGTAGTTATCGGGGAGGTAGAGTCGAAAAAGAACGTTGTGGAAATCAGGAGAGTCGATCATTCCGCGGAGGACCTTGCACATTGTCGCCATCTGATCATATGCATGACATAACTGACCTACATATTATATCTAGCTATCATATTGCAAAAACATCAAATACTCCGAGCCTGAGATATACAAGGTGACTCATTTTTCTATCCGAGCCTTGATGACTCGTTAATAAATTTAATATTCTATAGGTCATTTCAATCAAAGATCCTTAATGTTATTTAAGTTCACGCTCCACATGCTCCATTGTCATGCGCAAAAGATCCATCATTTTATTAGCAACATCCTTTTTAGTTTGGCGTGACATGTCCATTAGTTTGGCAATAGATGTCTCAGTTGGGAGACCCCGTGGCTCCCAAATTTAATAAGTTTTATCAGATTTATGTCAAATTGAGCAATAAGTGGCACAAGCCGTAATACGCAATACCGATAATCACAACAAACATCCTTGGGAATTGACATTAGTAGGTAATTGTTTGGATGGCCAGACTCACGTTGCGCTTTCCGGAACGTGGTCACCACTCGACCTCAACGACCATCGACCAATAACCATCATAAGGTGGACTGATGACCTGGTGAAGGTCGCGGTAAGGATGCAGGCCTCGCAGCACACCAGTCCTGTACGGTTCGCTTCTACCTGTTTACCTATCTGCAGTGTGGCGATCTTTGGGGGAGACCTGTGTCTTGCGGTGGACGTCATTCGATTATTATGATAGTGATGTGATGAAAGTCATTCAGAAATACCTCTCATTGCGAACAAACTCTGGCCAAAAAGAGGGTCAATATCTCCATCAAAAAAATTCATGTGGTCCACAAAGTGATCAAAGTCCTTGACAGTCGTGTTCCTGATGATTTCGGGGTCCCTGATGATGATGACTGGGCGCGTACCGTCCATGTACCCCACATACCTGAAACAGTTGTCGCTTGTTTCAGGTTCTCTTATACTTCGAACCCTACAAACCGATACGAAGCAATGCTACGTCGGCAGCACAAAGGGTAGCGGTAGTACATTGAGAGCGCCAGCAGTTTTGTACTTATTCTAGTTGCAAGTTATTTATTGATTGTTAATTAGCTTTTGAACGCGGCTCACGCGGCACACGCGTTTTTTGGAAAAAGTAGTGGCCTATGTAATTCCAGGTTCAGATTTTTGTGTCAAAATTTCAGCCCGATCAATTCAGTACTTTTGGCGTTGTCTTCGGCCAAACTGCACACGCACGGCACAAACTTTCCCCTTTTAATAATATAAGGTAAGATATACTAGCGCATGTTACAACCGCAGGCAAAATATTCCCTCCCTTCTAATCTTTCTCTGTCTCATGATTGATATTCTAGGTCATCGGGAAGTTTCATGCATATTGAAAAATCTTACTAACCTCTCATTTGGGAAAGCCTTGTATGCATCATCAATATCCTCAAACATATGCCGTTTCAGCAGCAACGAGGAATACGTATTGCCGAAAAATGGCATAAACGGTGAGAACTTTACATCTCTTGACTCGAAATGATGTTTTGCCTTCTTGTAGCGATACACATAGTAAACAACGATGGAGGTAACCAAAAATATCACGAATTCGACTATCATGGTGGCTCCTGCGTGTTTACCAGCGGACTGAAGTCGTGCTGCAGAGATTTTATTAATAATAGTTCTGCGTTATCAGAACCTCTACCACGAGTTTATATACAATAAAGTTCACCAAGATACTGTTTCATCTCTAAAGTAGCTGAAATGGATTTTAATTCGAAATAAAATTCCTAGGTAATGGTTGCTGAAAGGTGCACCGCTGGGTGTCAATCGGAGGGATTAGAGCCTTTTTAATAAATGGTTCTTGATAGAGTTTGTTGATAAGAAACCTGGGAGCAAATTGCACATTTTATTATAATTATCAATGAGATGAGATTGTAAAATGTGCTTATCAATGTTTGAGGTGAGGAATCATGGTACAGGTAACGATCACGAGCGTGATTGTTCAATCAGTAGACTGTTGGTCGAGCAGCGGGAACACCAACTTCAAACGGAAGCCGGTTGTTTGAAAGAATCCTGGCTTTGACACCGGTTGGACCTTTTCGTTAGCTTTTGCGAATTAAAATCAAGACGGGAGATCTTTTCATAGCATTAATGTCTGTTATTTTATCTTAGGTTCTTGGTTCGTAAGTTGTTGGTGACGGAAGAATAAAACTGGGTTTTGAATTCTATTTATTTAATTTTATTGAAATTTAAATAAGTAATAGCAAAACTTCAATAAAAATTATTATTACACATATCTTCTAAAAACATTTACTATTTATATCATAAAATTATATATAAATGATTTCTCACACCTCACGCCGTGAGAGTAGGAAGTGTTCTTAGCTTTATTTTTGTTCTGATGTACAAACATAAGTAAGTTTAATGAACTGTTAAGTACGAGACAATGCATGATTGGCTAAACTAATTATAACTTTGTTTACGATACACTTGACAAGCTTATCAATGTGTTGCAATCGTTTTTAGTAGCAACAACGCATTTCGGATTGTTGATTTGAAATCAAGGATGCATCATTTAAGGTTTACATATCATGCATATCATGGATTTCTTTTCATAAATGTCAGTCAGATTTCCTTTTACTCGGTACAATACAGTTATTTATTTGGTTTTGTTCCATATTTCATTGATTACAAGATTACATGGCTATTTACGTCACTAAAAACTATACATATAGGTGTTTCCAGCTGATAGGATAACAACAAACAGACAGACCAGACATTGTCTGGTCTAAGCTAATCACAGGACATCTGTTCTGTACTTAGTAATAATAATAATGCTGGACAATCCACACAGCATCATCTAGCCGCAAGCTAATCAGAGCTTGTGTTATGTGAACACATACTAGATGACTAACATACTTAATGCAATGCATTACTTTTAGATGTTTTTACTATACATAGAAAATATCCAGAACACCCGGAACAAATATTTTCAGATCGTACAAACATTTGTCCCAAGGCGGGAATCGAACTCGCAACCTCCTGCGTCGCAGGCGGGCCTTCGCCCGCCTATACACACAATCAAATTACGTAGATAGTAATATGGTAAGTATTACAGTGAGGTAGGTAGCTAAGTACTGCGCAAATCAAGAACAAAATAATCAACACAGTAGACTACACCCGATGTCTGAATAACGCAATATATAATATAACTAGCTGCTGCCCGCGGCTTCGCCTGCGTAGTTCCCGTTCCCGTGGTAATTCCGGGATAAAACATAGCCTATGTCCGTCTCCTGGTTCTAAGCTGCCTCCCCACCAATTTTCAGCCAAATCGGTTCAGCCGTTCTTGAGTTATAAATGGTGTAACTAACACGACTTTCTTTTATATGTATAGATAGACCTAGAGCCGAGACAAATACATACGAATATAAGGTGTGGAGTCAACAGAAATGATACGAAGTTTTTTGCTAAGCCTTACCAAAGTCAAGTTAAAAGCTGAGGAGCTCAGATAAATCAAAGCATTTCAAACTTCCAGACTGCAATGTCTTGCCGCCGGGTACTAGGCGCTCATAAATTGCAAGGCAGTGACAGAACCGCTTCGTCACTTACTTCCGCGGTTTGCGCTCTTATTTTTATTACGATTCTTCAACCTCACATTTTCTGAGCTAAACGATATGAGATACGAAAGATTCTTGTTGGACCACCAACTCAACGTCGGAAATCTTCTGAAACAAAAAAATATCTAACAAATAAATGAATCTCAAAAATGTCTCAACAGTCGTGAAGCACATAGAGATTACATTAAAATTGGTTCATACAAAATGAAAAAATCCCCTTATAGAGTCACATCCTTTATGGGTTACCTATTTCCTTTTGAAGTGCGGAACCCTAAAAGTATGTGGTACTTTGATATCGACAAGCACTGTCGTTCCCATCGCAATACTTTTGTAAAGTAGGACACCTGATCACGTAAAACTTTAACAGGAATAAAATTCCTGCAAATGGGCTGTTCGTAATCCCCGCAGAGACATTACAGGGCTCTCTCTATATTCATTTCTTTTGTATAATTTGGAGTTTGGAGTCTCAAAAAACTTTCATTGGTCCTTTTTTTTTCTTTTTTTACCTTTGTAGGTTAATATTATTTGATCCACCAATTCATTTCACTTTAGGTTTTTGGGAATTATTACCTGGCTTCCTAGTTCTTGTTTTTCTCCATATATTTTATTTCTCACAGATGTTTATTTGTACCGATCTGCCGGCTAGCAGAAGATTGCTGCGAGCAAAATTATTAGCGAGTGGTTGAGAAATAGAGGAAGCCTTTGTCCAGGAGTGGGAAAGTATATGCTGTTAGAAATATTTGAAAGGATGTAAATTTTCGGCTGGCACCAGTCAGTTTTAGAATACCTAGATGAAATTATAATTCCTTCATTTTCATAAAATACTCAAGACAATAAATTAACATAGTAACCCAAACAAACCATTTTCCAGCAAACTATATTAACTATAACAATCACTTGATTTTTCAGACAAAAACACGTTAACGCCTAACGCCCGAGTCTAGACTCTTGCTGTTTACATTACGTTCGAGGCATTCAGTAGAGCGATACGAGTGGCGCACCTCAGACACAAATCTGCATAATTTTCAAAGGAATCGCTAAACATGTTTTTGTTAGCAAGCACTAGTACGCGGCGGGAATACGAAATGTACGCGTAGCTGAGCGGAAGGTGAGGCGCACACTTGCGACTTCAATTGATAAAAGAAGCATTTCTAATTTTTTTATTCGTTGCTAAGTCGACTTTTCGTATTCAGTATCAAAGTGATCTAAAAAAAATTAGAGTAGATCATAAAATGAAATTTATGATTATTTCAACTTTCGAATGGTTTTTTGAAAACCCGAAGAGCCTCGGTACCCCACGGACCTAGGGTCTCGACTCCAAGAGGAGCAAATGTGTAGGCTCTGTCGAGACCTGCATATTTGCGCCTCTTGAGATCTTCGGCCAAATCTGCCGCCGCGCCTGCCCTCACGGATGTCCTCGGAAGATGGGAAGGCGCAAGCGGCCCACACAATGGGCCTCCCCAACTCCCATGGGACTAGTGTCATACCGTCGGGCCTTTTACCATCGTCACGTAACAGACCATTCGGTTCGAGAATAGCAAAAAATTATCTGAGCGTCTGGTCGAAGCGACGCGTGACCCGAGATTTACTTTTGAATTAATACCATAAATTTGGTGAACGTACTAATGAGGACAGAATCAGGAAACAGCAATAATCCCCTCGAATAATCCATCGAGCCGATTGGATCTGCTGATTTTGACAATTACAAACTGATAGCTTAGGCTAAATTATCATAATGACAAATTACAAAGGTTAGTAAATAATTTAGCAATTAGTTATTTTATCATTTTTTTAATAATTAGAAACTATAAATTCGTTTATCAGATAAACGGAATGACCTCCGCTCATAAACCGACCTTCATTATAACTACGACTTTACCTAATATTGATTTTCGTTACATAATGTAACCTGAGCACTAAATAGTGACGCATCTGATCATCTGATGATCCTGTAAGTGTTTACACTGGCAGTGTGTCAGCGCACTGCAATTTGTATTTGCAACTAACTTATATACATTTGTATTTGCAACTAACTTATATACCGCGTTAATCATGGTTACCGCGCTTGCTTGGTGTAAACTCCGCCGCACGTGGGCGACGACTAACACAATTTTGTATTTAATAAGATGGTTCAGGAAGATATCTTTCGTCAATCCAGCATACCTGGGGCTTTAGTAAAGTAAAGTAAAGTATTATTTATTGCGTGAAATGCATATGTACAAAAGTGTTTTAGTTCAATATTTTTCTACTACTTTACACCGAGCGCGTGCACTGCTTGATTTAGTATAATAATAATAATAATAATGATGCACAATTCACATAGCATTATCTAGCCCCAAGCTAAGCAGAGCTTGTGTTATGGGTACTAGATAACTGTTAAACTTAATACAATACACTACATAAATAGATATTTTTTTACTATACATAGAAAACACCCAGACCAACGGAACAAATTTCTGCAGATCGTACACAAATTTGTTCCGAGGCGGGAATCGAACCCGCAACCTGCTGCGTCGCAGGCGGACCTTCGCCCGCTGCGCCACGGAGGTCGTCGTCGGCTTGTTTTGCTCGACCTTGACAATCGACTACAAGTACTTTTAACTTTCACGTTGAAAGTATTTATCTGTTTTCTTTGTGAATAAGGGCTTCTGCCCTTTAATTTCTTTATCTGTACTAATAAAGATAGTTTATAACAGTCGTTTGATTTTGAAAATGAACAAATTGAAATTAAAAAACCAACAAATAATAAAAATAAAATAGGCATAGGGCAATAAGCGTTTGACGGTTTTCGCTAGATTTAATAAGGTACTTACATTGTGTAGGTTGAATCATGTACGATGTTACGGAACCCTTCATATGCAAATCCGACTCGCACTTGGCCGGTTTTGATGCATAAATTACATATTGGGGCGAATTTAGATAGTTTTTAAATCATATGAAATGCATCACTGTACCTAGCTATTTATTATAATTTTGAAACCTCTAAACTCAATAGAGAATACGTTACTTTTATTTCCACGAGGAAATGTTTTCCATTAAGCAGTCGGATGGATATGGTTACTAAAGGGGAGCCGGTGGCGCGGAGCCGATACAATAGATCGAATGCGTGATTTTAAAATTCGAATACCCAACTCGTTAGGACTGCGAGCACACCGAATATATTAAAAAACACAAAGATATCCCCATTGAGGTACTGAACAAAGAGTTCCTATGACAAAAAAACTCAACGGGCTTATTCTACCAAATGCGAACAGATTGTTTGGTCTCTTTGAGTAATATTCTGTTCCTACCTACCTTGCTTGAGTTAATATTTTTTTCTTTGTACGGAATACAAGTCAGAATCCACTCAGAGTAATTTTTGTTCGAAAGCAATCATCACAAATTAGTGTTCCATTTTTTCTAAGAACACATTAAAAACTCCTGCAAAACTTGTATTGTTTGTTATCTTACAAACACAGTTTCACCGAGCAAAACTTTACCTTTATAAAATTGGTAATAGGTCTGAATCCGCGAGCTTTTGTGTAAAAGTGTTCCAGATTACAGAGTTTAATCATTCTCGCAGTGACAGGACAAATAAATGATCGGAATCGCTGATATAAATTGGTTTCCGGACGAAATATGGCCGCTTCGGGGACCATCCGCTGGACGCCACGGGGACATTTGAACTTGGAATTCTAAATAAATTATTCTTTCTTTTTTCGAGTGATTTGAATGTTTAGAATTTGTATCTCTTAAATCGTGTTTCAAGCCGTTGATAATCGTTGTTAAATCTTCAAAGGGAGGTTGTCGCTGATCTGGACCGCACCGCTGTCGCACAGCACAACAATTATGATTATGAAACCTTTTCCACTTCTATTGTATCATCACATCACACTAACATTTCAAAGGTGAAAGTTAGTGTATTTGTTTCTTGCTCAAACGGCTGAGCCGATTTGGATGAAATTTTATTAAGAAGGTATCCTGGATTAACTCATAGAAAACTTTTGATCCCGGGATGATCAAATATGTTTATTACTCACCAACGCCGGTCACACCGCGGGGCGCAACTAGTGTACCTACCCAAACCAAAACACCTACCTATACTTATACATATCATTACTTCCTAATTGTTTTATTCACTTCAAGTCGAACCCGCAACCTTTTCCGTCACAAATAACAGCTCGTGCGCGCGCCACAGAGGTTGCCATCGAAATATACGAGCTTTCGTTTAAGTATTCTAACTCCACAGAAACACAAAAATCAGACCGATATCTTCAACAGATCACTTCGCACATCTCTATCTAAAGGGACTGCAAAAGGGACGCCATAAAAGATCCATTCGATCATTCAGCTATGATCGTCGAGGAAGGGACTCGTTGTCTGCAGCTGGGCGAGGATGTGAATGCATGAAGTCTGATGTGTTAGTGAGCTCAGTAAGAGTTGTACGTAGCACGTGAGGGTCACTCACCCGACTGTCGACACATACGTTACACGTTGTGTGTTATGTTACACAACAAGTCTACACAGAGAGTGGAGATGCTGACGACGCGACAGGACAGAGGAACTACTACTAACATGGAAGACATTTTTTGAAGGAAGGATCTTAATTTGACAAGTAATGTATATTGCGTATAAAAGACGAGGCAACAAAGTGAAATTTAGGTTTAGTATGGGCGGTTTATTTACAAAAATTCCACATCGAGTTTGGCTAGTGTACATTGGTGCATGTTTATTTATTTCTCACATCGCTCCCGTTACACCATCTAGTGATAGTTTTCGTAGACCTTGTCCATTGTGATACAGATACTGCCAAGTGCACAATATTATCTCAAAGATATATAATGGACGACGAAACAGTAAGATTTTAGTAGTCTTTAAATGAATTGTTTAATCAAATTAAGCTTAAATCGTGTTTTAAAATGAGTAAGTAATGCCTAAGTTTGGATGTAAATTAAGATGTTTGTTTCTTCTTCATGATGAAACTGCTAAACAGATCGAGCTCAAATTTTGCATATATGTAGATGTAGAACTGAAATCACATTAAGTTTACTTTTATTCCAGAGTAACGAGTGCAAAGCCCCGGGGAGAAGCTAGTAAGTAGTTAATATTTCCCCAGTAGCAGTGTAACGTGTACCTACGTGAGTACTAACATAGTTTTTAAAATTTTGGTTATTTATGCTGCAAGCCTTCGAGGAAATTTCTAAGAAATTTTAGGATTTTTTTTTTCATAATGTTATATTCATCTCACAATTATGTCATTACCTAGAAAGGTTGGTACAATAAAATCATTGTTAGAACTCGCAAAATCCTAATTCACACTTAATCAAGTTGTTTATCCAGCTGACCCCGAGAGACTTGACTAAACTAAATTGGGTGAATACAACAGACACATAGAAGTGAAACTCACTACCGGCGGCGGAGTGAGCTGTAGTCGATTTTGGCCACCAACATTAGATATATTGTTAATGAACGCTTAGGGCATTTCTCGACTTCTTAACTAAATCTAAACTTTTTGTAGGTAGTGAAGTTTTGGAGTACAATAGTAATGAATTTCAAACTGTTATGAAAAACGTAATTTTTTTTCAAAACGCCTTTCTTATTGCTGCTTATTTGATGAGATTTAAAATCCTAACCAAATTGTTTTTAAATCAATTATCTGATCTGTTTACCACTATTATTTCATCCTTTGATATTTAGTTACAAAAGCAATCTAGCAGTGTTTCTGGTAAAATTTATTTCTGTCTTGGGATGTTCAGAGGTGAATTCAGCGTTACATAAATCAAAAGTGCTCCTCCGAGAGCTGGACGAGGCTGATGCGGTTAAACTGAAGAAGTTGCTTGATTTTGTTTATTTTAGCTTCGGTTTAACTCACAGTTGAGCCCAATTATGTAACTACAGTTTGAAGTTAAGCGACGTCGTTTTTGAACCGCGATTTATATAAATAAAACAATTTAGTTTTAAACTTTTACGACATGAATTGTGTCGTAAGAAAGGTTTGTAAAAAACCTACATTCACAATTGCTTTTAGTTGGCTTATGAACATACATGCATAACCTTGCTTAATTCTCCGGTTGACGTCGCAACAATCCCGTATTCCTCCGTAGGCCGCGCTGCTGGCGCCGGCTTGCGGTCAGATGTCCCCGGGTGCCTCGGACCGCGCGCGTGTCCTGCCTGTTCATTACCATCCCTCTGACACAGTCGTGTATCAACGTTCAACTTTACTTCATCCGTTGCTATGCCGATGATTGCAAGGTACAATGTTGCTACGCAGAACTTTGCTACAGCTACTACGCCGTAGCTAGCTGCAGCTATTGCTACGCCGTAGCTTGTTTACAGACAGTGCTACGTCGTCTTGCTACAGCTGCTATTGCTACGTCTCGGCTAGCTTAGGTTATTGCCAGACGGAACTTTGCTTCCCCGTAGCCTGTTGCAAACTTTCACCAGGAATTAACCAAGGTTCTATAAACCCCTTCTAGTGTTCAGACTGATCACAGTATTGAATCACCTTTGAAAAGATATTGGTACTTTTACCTTTCTTTTTGGTTTGGTAACTACTTGACTCGACTGCAGCAGTAGCAGCTGGAAATTTATAGAAAGGTTAACAAGGTTCCATCATCTTCGCCCATCAATCTTCGTCCAGGAACCTATTTAAAGCTCCAGTGAGCTGGCTGCCGTCCAGATCTGAGTACACATGGGACACTCACCAGATACATCCAGATACAATCTCTCGGAATGAGCGAGGGGGAGGGGAAGTTGCCTGATGCATGGTGGAGAATTCAGACTTAGTTTTTATATTTAGATTGTTATCAGTTACGTTTTCCAATTTCGTTTTTTTAATTGAGTAAAGTAAAAAAAAAATTGCCAAGTTTCGAGAAACGCAGTGATTGGATCCTTGCTATTGTACGTCAATTGCAGCCATAGTCTCAAATAAGTGTTTTGGTACCCAAACCATAACACATTTCAATCATAATTATGTGCACATAACTTATAAGTAATTTTTTTTAAGCCGGGTAACGAACGTTAGCAAACCCGTAACGTGGACAATCGTATTTGATAGTGTAAGTTTATAAAAAAAATAATATATAATTATCTGAAAAACGACCGAAACCGTTTCAATCAGTCCGACCTCGACACCGTGTATCAAATCTTTTTATTGGACGTAAATGTCGTCACAGGACAGCCGGATGTATGGAGAGGGTGATAAGGGAAAGTTATGTTGATTCATAGAACTAGTTTTGGCAAATTCTTCAGTAATAAACATGGCGTTCCTTGTCCTTGGTGGACTTATTAGACTAGTATTAGAATATAAATAAACTTGTGTTCTTCGTCAGGGTCGCATTCTAGAATGAACAAAAATAATTTATATAAATGGAACCACTTAAATAAATTTTATCTGATACATTTTCTACAAAAGATGGAAGAAGCCAGATTTTAAGGGATAAATGGTAGCACTGAAATGAACTTGTGGAGTCGACACAGCCAAGTCGGCGACATAGCCGGCGGCGGGTTGTTGCGACATATCAATGTATGAATATTGTTGTAGACAGTCGGCAGTGTTGGTCCACTTGTCGGCAATTCGACGAGTTTGGGGTGTGTGTTTCTAATACGGTCTTTTAACCAAGTCTTAGCTTTAAGCATAATAACTGAGTATTATTCTATTCTTAATGTAATAAGTGTGAGTGACTGTACTTAATAATAAAAGAAAAATACCCACACATACTGAAACGTCACTTCCCTGGAGGTTGGCTGCTCTATCTTTACTATTACAGGACAATGACTCATCTCAACTACCTCAGTGTAGATATGCTTTATCATTAGTGACGTCATGATGGTGCAATCAACATGCTCACTCAACTGGGCGGACGATGGATGTGGAATAGTAATGAGCCTGCTCTTATCTTGACTAGCTACCTATTGTTGGGACGGTCAGGTCTGTACTGATCTAAACTTCTGTCACGTGCTCCTCTCGCTGCTCGTACACACAGCATGGACCGCCTGGACAGGTTTAGTCTATGCTAGTATAGAGAACTATACACATGCATGTTACATACATTGTTGAAGGTGACGCTTTCACGCGAGGATAACTAGCTGCTAGATTTTTATTCGCATTCTTACAAAATATATTTCAAGAGAAGCGCTATGAAATAAACTTGCCATGAGTCACACAGAACCACTCTGCTAGGATATGAAATTGCTGCATCAATTTCGACAAACTGTAGGTCATTGACCGCAGACCGTATCCCACTGTTCTCTGTCGGATGGACTTTAAAATGCATAGTACTGATAACATTTGAATTTCCTTCGAGAGTACACTAGCAACTTAACTTAAGGCTGCAAGAGGGAAGTGGGAACAGCGCAAGCGGAAGCTAAAGTTGATTTATTAAAGAAAATCTCGCGCCTGGCGTGCAGGAAATAACCCAAAATATTCACACCACCCAATCCGTCACAGAGATGTTAAACACTCATAATTATAGGTTTTCAGTGCTAAAAGTAACATTATATCTGTCTTTACCGAAGCCAAAACTTAGTAATGTAATAAATAATACATTTGACCCCGAAACCTCCTGCGTCGCAGGCGCACCTTCGCCCGCCGCGCCACATCGGTCGACGACGGAAATAAAATAATGTACCAAGTGTAAGTAGGCACCTATGTGATAAGCATTTCACTAATTTCTTCGTTATCTCCGCAGTAAAGTCTGTTCTACAGCTGATACAAACAAATCGCCTCGATATCTCGTGATGATGTGTCACAGCAATCTCGCAGTAATCTGAGCAGACATACAGGATTCATGATCGTCAGTTATGTCAGTGTCGGTGCTCCTCGGGCGGACGGTGTCACGCTGTTATTATAGATCGTAGCTGTTATATAGCGTTACCTAGTAGGTAGAGTATACAGCGTGTATACGTGGCTGTGCATATACCTAGAGGCACCTATTAGTAGCTAGATGTAGAGCAGGGGCGAGAGAACGGCGTATGTGTTGTACGCTAAAAGTTATATATAAATAAATAAACATAAAATATATCGCTTTCGGTCGAGGTACAGTAGTCTCATTAAACTACTAATACCAAGACAGTAGAAAACAGTTTTTTGTCCTGAGTAATATTAAATGTAGGCAATAAAATATGCTTCAAATACTTTATTGTCATACGTAATGCGCTACCCTACGGTATAGGTATTGCAGGGAAGTAGAGCATGACTACTGACCCTTTTATAACATAATAGAGTGGAAAATCATTCCAACACAACCCACTTTCTAGAAACAAGGGAGCTACCCACATCATATTCATAATGAATTTATGATTCCAAACTTTCAACAGTTGACTCATACAAACAACTATACTTAAATATTAATACGAATTATCCAAACTTTACCAACGTGGGTATAAACAACCCTGTTTTAAACTCTAGGTGAAGCAAAACAAGGTTTGATATTGTTAGACAGTGTTGTGAGAGGACTTTTCCCTTATACTTTCATTTTCAGAATATGGCCTGAAGCTTTTAGGCATAATGCTTTTATTCGCCCCGGGATGTGTTGCTTGAAAGAATACTCAGTTTCTCAGGAAATTGAATTATGTGGTGACTGTGGTGAGGTGCGCAACGCGTGTGTGCTACTTCACTGCTCCCGACTTTCCATGCCCTAATCCCAAATTATTGTTAAAGTAACAGAATTCTCTTCCTTTAAAGTCAGCCCAATCCGAAGAAGTTTTGAGGAGGAGTAATAAACAAAAATTGGCGTTTTATTAGTGTTTATACTTCTTGTAGGACCTAGATCACCTTGTACGCTACAATACCTATCACTACCGATACAGTCAGAGATGAATAGAACTGAGTGCCCACACTTCACACGCGCTGAGGGAGCTGAAAGAATGGAGTTTAAGAACTCGATCTATGAAACATCGAACGATTTGCCAGAGTTTATTTGTTTTAATTCGATTTATCAGCGTTTTCCTTCAGGCATAATAACAGGCAGACACTAGATGAACGAAATACAAAAGTAATGAATACAACTATCTCTTTTATCTAAAACTGTATTCTCCTGACATCGCGAGTATTTAGTTTCGCAAGTATTTAGCAAGTCTAGTTTGTTATCAAGCATAATGTATCTGTTCGTATTCTCTATTTCCGAGTTCGTTACTCAATTAGGCAGCAGTTAATCAGCGCTGCAGCGAACACGACAGATTCGGAATGTATAGTGAATCGAATTAAATGATGCTGAGTAGATTTTAATATTACTTTTAAGTAAGACCTTATTATAAAGTATTCCAGTGTCTGATACTATAACAACAAAAAAATGAATTGAATTTTCAGTGAGGAATATCAACTATGGAGAGGCTTATGTCCAGCACTGGAAGTCGTCGTTCGGTCGGCTGAGATGATGACGGTAAGTAAAACTCGGTCTAGCGAAACATCCATGTCCGGAAAGTTTTCTAGACAAAGTCGATACCTAAGTAAAAGCACGTAAAACGCCGAGGCTATAAAACTAAAAAACGCAGCCATAAGTATGAAAAATGATACGCACACTTATCTTGTTTACTTCCAATATAATAATAATAATATCTCTTTACAGTGATCCATATTTTACTGTAGAGCATACAAAAATTCTATATAATATAGTCTTTGATAGTCTACATTCATAATCCTGTTTACAACAATCATTCACAGACGACTTCCTGTCAGCACGCGTCACTGAAAAATGGCAAATTTCCAATATCTATCGAAAATGTACTTGCCAATAAAAAATTTGATAACCAATCACGTTCGATTTTATTCTAACGGGAGAATTTTAGCGATTATTCGTGAAATCGGGAGTATTACGGACTGAGCTTACATCGAGAGCTGGGCCCGTACTCTTAAAAACTAAATCGAAGGTTCGGATTCGTTTTCGTGCAACACTAATCTTGTGCAAGTGACTTATGAGTTGGTTTTGCACGACAACGAAAATGAAACTTCGATTTTCTTTTTCCGAGTCCCCAGGATCCATCACGTTCATATTTATAAACCAAAATGTTATGTAACCATTCTCGGGATGACTTCAAGCTATAGGCAAGTAGTATAATCACTTGACACTTGTGGTTATCTTGGATGCTCCCACAGACCTCAACAAAGATAGCCACATCCTTTCAAAAAATTTCGATCTTTTCAATCTAATGATCCAGTACCGTTAACTGCTGAGAGTCTCTGATCTAAGCATATAATTTTTTTACTCTTATGGAAATTAATAATTATTTTTAACAAGCGTCGGTAACCAGTTTCCTGTCTCTCCTCGTTCTACTCGGCCTGGCTGATCGCAGCTCGCCAACTGTTGCCCAGTTAGCATTACCATAACAATGGACACTGGACCGAATGAGTCCGGGGCGTATTGGACCCTCTGATGAGCTCGGCTTCTTTCTGAGAACAATTTGTAGGGACTGGGGTTTAATCTTCTACTTTGTTGTAGATGTGCATTTAATATGGCAGTGGAAAGACATTGTGGGTTGTGTAAGCAACTGCATTAGGTAGAGTGTTAAACTGAAACTGTAAACACACGTTAGCTATTATCACAAAACACTAATTTCCTGTGGTATTAGTAAATTTTATACAATTTCACTCCATTTCTTAATTATTTAAGGGAGTTTGAGTCATTGGTATGGCTAATTTAACTACCTACTACTTAAAACTATGCTATAAAAATATTGCCGCATCACTCAGTGGTCCGGCTAAAATAATTTGTATAACACCAGTCTCCATTAGGTTCACATCGTACAAGTCACTTAGTCCTGATCTCATAGACTCGCTCCGCTCACACTCCACTTGAAGATGCTGCACATCTTGTAGGACGCCACTTGTATCGACCAAACCATTGCTGGCTTGGAAACGTTTTACCAATTGCTTATTTTGTTACTGTAAGCCTGATCACATTCCAACAGGAAAGGATACCCCATTTTCGCCATGTACCCTGATTTTGTGCCGTTTGTCAGACTCTTTCAAAGTCACGAGGTTCGTCCCGCCATGGTCTGCGCGATCTGCCACGACGCTGTATAAAACCTAGACCTTAACTTAAGAAAAAATGTATTTTAAATGTCAAGCGCAGAGCCGGCAACTAGCCAACCCGAGTGTTCGTTAGAGTCATCAGGAGCAGGCTATTGTCTCGGGACGTCGCTGCAGCGCTGTGCCAAGACGCTGTGATATAGCTGTACCAAGGGAACGAGTTGTCGCTTGGAATCTACAAGGTAAATCAAGGAACTTTTCTGACGATACTGTAGAAAAGTATTCTATTCATAATCACAAAATTTATTTGATACTTGGAAATTGATTTTTACCTTGAATTTTGTGGCGGTTTCATTTTCATCTAAAAATACTTCTCGCTACCCTCTGAAAACCCGCCTATAGAATTATTTTCTAGCTAGGATTTTTTTTCTGTTTAAAATGCAGGCAAAGCAGTTTTTTATAGTATTTTTACGTAATCTCAAAAGAATTACACAAGTATTCTTTTCAAATGCGTCTTTCCGGAAAACCAAAAAAAAATTACGCACTCTATCAACTGATAAACTGGTTTTGATCAAACTTTTCTTCTCTCTCTGCTCGTCTCCCTTGCAATTCGTTATTGATAGTCAGTGACGTAGAGTAGACAATGTCGTCGACTGCCGTGCGACATGTTGTGAGACGAGCGCACTTAGCGAACTGTAAACACGTTCAATCAGTGCTGCTGTGTCGCACGTGACGCACGTGACCCGCCGCGCTGGCTGAGGCAGGGGCTGAAGCGGATTCTACAGTGTACAAAGTGTTGAACATCTGAGAGCGTTTTTATTACGTAATGTAAGGTATGCGTTTTTGAAAATTTGATATAGTCAGCAATTTTCTGCATCGTTGAATCTCCACCATACTTGAGAATTTCAAGCTTAATATACTTTGTAAATGGGCTCGTCTCAGGAAGTACCTAGTATCACCATGCCTTATTCTGCCGCCAAGCAGCATATTTATTAGTTTGCTCGAGTTTAGAGGCAAGGTGAAATTGTTACAATGTATCAAATCGATATATGAATAGAAAAGAAAACCGTAAGGGTTCTTAATTTCGATAACAGAAAAGAAGTTTCCTACCTTAACATTAACCGCGAGCTTATAACTTGAAACCAATAACCCATTACGGAAGGGACATTAAAACCGCTACCGCTCATAAAGTAGAAGGATATCTTCAGATATTGGACAAATTGTGTCCGCCCTAGGGCCGCCCTCAGTACTGTTAATTACTGTAACTGGTCACGCGGTAATGAAATGACCGGGCCGGTGTTCGATTGGCCGGACCCTGATAGAATTCTAGATTAAGGGGCCACTTAACTCGGCTACGGCTTACCTCAAATACCTTATTTGTTTATCGTTGACGATGCGCATGTCGATTTCGGGGTTATCCTAGCTTGATTACTAGATTTATTATTAAGTTTGGAGTACTGAGTATTCGGAATTGCTTAAGAAAATAGTTTATGCCCATTTCGGTATACTATAACTGTGGCTTCAATGCTCAAATGTCTTGAGTCTTAACAATCTTTGGTTTATTGAGATAAACAGTGTTTAGTCTCTTAGTTCCTCGAAGTCCATGTCAAAGCGACCCAATGCTTATGTTTGGCAAACAACTACCGTTGGACCGGCCAGTATTTACCTTGACTCAATGGATACCAGCCTTGCTGCTAATGTTTCACTGCCTCCTCCCTCAGTACTCATGAGATGGGAGTAATACTTCATTGGGGACATTAACAGCCGATTGTTCGAACACTAAATTCCATGATCTAATCTCTTGTAAACCAATTATATCTCATGCCGAATTGACGTTTGACAAGACATTATCGACTTTTAATTCCAAAAGCAACACCAGAGTTACAAACATGAAATACTTCCCCATTGTATTGAATTTTCTAGAACCCTCAGAACATATAAATAAATAAATAAATAAATAAACATAGAGATTATTAGATTATAGCCACGTACCTACAGCTGCGATCCCACTTAGATGCTTCTCGGAAGACGTTTTAGAACGGCATTGGACGAAAACTTAAATGGTATCTACTCTCATGTTATAGCGAGTGAATCCAAGCCTTATCCCGTGTTGTAGTATAAAAGCGACGACAGTATCGTAAATATAATAGTATGTCAGCTGCAAACGACGGGACCACAGCAAAGCAAACGTTACAGCTCTCGGCGCGATCGTATCAGTTATTGTTGTTGCTTTACTGTTTTGTATGCGCTGTTCGCTAAACTATGTTTTGATAACGAAAACTAAGCACATATTTCTTTGAACTAGAGAGCTTGACACGCATTCCAAAATTTGCAATTGTTGGTGAACACCGAAGTTCTCTGGGCACGTAGGTAGAATGGAATGTAGACTCAATGTAGCGTCTCGTGTTCCAGAGCACAAGTCCCGTGGAGGGCAAGAGGTCCCGTGGTCGCTCTCCAACTAGAAGGAATCCATCACCTCTCTGACAACACAGTCAACCATGACCGACTGCTCCCACAACATAATATCAAAAAGGGACAAATGGCGGCGCATGGCACGAGCAGACGTTCATGAGGAGTCCGATAACCACGACCTCTCTGAGTCTGAGGAGAGTATAAATAGGATAAAGAAATTAAAATCGTCTATGAAACATAGGTCGAAGGTAAACAATGGAATTCATAGTATTGAGCTGAACGATCTCCTAAACTCCTTTATTCACCCTTCCAGAGAACCCACGAGCTGAACATGGTTTCACTCGTGGTCAAGTAAAGATAGAACGTAGATCGTTTTATTCAGTTTCAGTTTCAAAAATTATTTTTTAAAAACCTTAATTAACATAAGTCGGGTACAATTACTAGTGTAAATTTAATCCTAGAATGCACAATCATAATCAAATAAAGAACGTTTTACAAGTTAGGGCGGGAACTTATCAAAACTTATGTAGGTATTTTAAACTTCGCGTTACAAAACATAATTACTTGGTCATCATCATCATCATCATCATCAACCTAAATTAGTCCACTGCTGGACATAGGCCTTAATTACTTGGTCATAAGTAGTTATTTTAAAATGAGTAAATAAAGATGTAGAAGCATTCCTACAAAGTATGCAAGCTTTAGAGAAGCTTATGCATTTAATAACATAACCATTTCGTATAAATTGCATTTTTTAGCCAAAATATTGGATAACAAATTGAAATAGAGGGTATAAGTTACGTTTCGTCAGTTAAATAACACAATTAGCAGTCGAAAGTTAGAACAATAGCGGCCAGCTGAGAACAAAAGATCGTTTTATTACTAGACGCTAAAGAGTGCTAAGTAGCATTCACTTCTATTGAACATGAATAAATTGTTTAATTGACAGCATTATCAACGCCTCTGCACCTCCGCTACTAAAAGTCACACCCAAAAATAGAAAATTGAACGCAACGAGGCTAAAGTTCATTCATTTATTTCACGGCAAAGGTTAAACTAATTAAGCGGCTTTATAAACACGGTTTATCTTAATCCCGGATCAACTGGTAGGTACTTTATCTGCGAGCAAGTTTGTTTTGGGGTTTGTTATCGCATTTATCAACAAACGTAAATATAACAGGGAAGTTTCTTTACATAATCCTTTCTTAATTGCCGTAGTCTACATTTAGTGCTTTGAGATTTTCTGTATCCATTACCTAAACGTTTTCATGACTTTGCATGAATAGTAAACTATGTTTGCAAAGGACGAAGGCGGATGCTGCATGCGACAAGCTGAAGGCAGGGCGCTAAGACACGTATTAGGGGAGGCCTATGTCCAGCAGTGATATCATAGATGAAATAATATCTATTTTGTCATGATCAAACACCATCACAAAAAGCATGTTTGCGTAGGAACTAGCTTACCACATACGCTTAAATCTTACTGAACCAGTTTTAAAACTGAGCTTTTCTATCTGGTCCCTTCTTACGATATTGTGTATCTCAGTACACGCCAGTATATTGTAGTTCGTCTTGATTTACGGCGGTTTAGCCTGGATGAAATTAAATTGAGTAATATTTTACCGGGATAACAACATTTTTATTGAGCCCTGTAATACAAAAATCCTTGTAAATAGTCGTGTTCGGCTTGGTTTATCAAGCGAGGATTTATGTTTGTTTTTCGCTATGCAATCAAACCATGAATATTCAGCATGCCTAGACTTGGTTTGGCTTGGTATTGCAAGAAATTTAATTTATTCGGATCTTCTTAAAAAAAAATCATAGATATTTTGATGTTCTAAATACAATCTCAATATTTAATGCCTCCAAGGGATTTTTCAAAAGGGATTATTCCCAAGTCAAACTCATAACGAGTTGGAACTTCAAAATATGTATGAAAATGACGACCAAGACTCGAACTAAGAAATTTTATTCGATTTGTTTGAACCTAGTAACCATTTTTAGCCCATAGGGGTATAAAAAATCACTTGCTTTCGATTACAGATACATGATGATTATATAAACTGCGTAAAGCGAGCAGAGCACAGAGTTTCAAAATATACAAAAATATAATAGACATAAACATTTACATAGTCACTAGTGCGATTCAGAGAGCTCATCAGAGTTGATACAACCACGACTGTTTGCCGAGATTTGTCATTCGCCAGAGCCACGGTAATATTATATACAGTATTCCAACTTCATACAAACGAACGAAACGCGAGCTATGCCTACGCGCCTTGATCTCGGCATGCGCTCGGCATGCAGACAGTCGGGACTGTGCCGCAGTGACGAACGGACGGTGTGTTGTTTTTTTAACAACCGCGCGATTTTATTAATATGACAAGTAGAATTTATTGTGCTGTTTTTCGTTGCATGAATACGTCAATAACGCATCCAGAGATAACTTTTTTTGGATTACCTACCTGGAAACTCAGAAAGGTAAGACTATAATAAAATAAATTATTTTTATATAAAATTTTATTATTATTGTAATAATAAAATAATAGTTGATTATTGTACTGTGTCTTAATGGAAACACAAAGTAGGCATATGTAATTAAAATGCTGGAGGCGGGCAGCCCTATCGCATGTTTACGTACCGCGCGGCTGTAGGCATTTATTTCAAAGATACGGCCGAGGTACAATACTGTATATAATATTACCGTGCCGAGCTCAGTTCTACGTGTTTGCTCTCTCCAATAGTACTAGAGCCCACGACCAAAACCATGTCTCATAGCAATACGGCAAAAACCCTATAAAATCGTTAGATTGTATGATTCTGAACCCGACTAGGTGTGTAGTAACGGTCGAAAGTGTAGCAACTGCGTGGGAGGCCATTTCTGCTGTGTCAAAAAAAAAAGGCAGTCGGTATTATAGCAATACGTCTGATAGTGAAAATGTACATAGATTTTATAATTGTATTACGAAAAAGTTTGTTTTCAGACATTTTGCGCGTAGCACATAGCCTGAGCGCATTTTTGAAAATGTCAACAAATTTAGCCGACCTGTATCACAGCAATACGGATAAATTTTTTTTTAACTTTTCGTATTGCTGCCATGATTACCAAAAACCTGTTTTCAGACACTATATATTATACACTGTGTAGCATATACTCCCAAAAACGAAAATAACGTTTCGGAGTCGCCTGGCCGACGCCTCTGTTAAATGTTTTTTTAATATTACAGCCTTCATAGATATTCAAGAATCTCCCTTGTCTATTATATGTACTTTGACAGATGACAGATGTCATTACTTATAACTTTTGTAAAAGTTACTCAAGTGTGCTTTAAATTTATTTATGAAGTTTACGACACTCCTTACTGACACTGGCAGAGTCGTAGCGAAAAGCAAGCGGTGCCATAAGTTGAAGTTGAAGTTGAAAACCAAAACTATCAAATCAATCAGTATTTAATTTCAACAGCCTCAGCGCTTGTTACGCTCCAGCCCCTTTCTTACTATTATACAGAATATTTTGAATAAACCGTTTTTTTTTCAACTTCATCCCAGTTTCCTTTTGTGCGATTTATTTCAGTCCTTCAACTTCAATGTTACGGTTTCGGGTAAATTCTTTGTTAATTATCATCTAATAAATTCAGGGTCGCAACGTATTCATTGGTTTGTAACAGAGAATTCAAGATGCCTCAATACGATTTTTAAATGATATCTGAGTATCGAAAAGTTGTCTGATAGAGAAGGTGCTACACTTAATTTGTCTGATAGAATTTTTTTGCACATGTGGATAACTTATTTTATCATGTCCAACAATTTTCAGACATATTGCTATGATATCGATCGGTAAAATTTGTTAACATTTTCAAAACGGTCTCAAAATTTAATGCGTTCACATTTCCGTCTGAAAATTGTTTTGTTCGCATCAAATAACCAAAATTTACTAATAAAAAAGATTTTCAGACGTATTGCTATGAGACATTTTTTTCGTCTCATTTTTAATTTTTTGACGTGACAACGTCTTATAATTCGATAGAGCCGGCTGCACGCACGAAAAAACATGACTCATGCGGCGTTACCTCGCTCTGGGGCAGAATCAGAATCAGAATCAGAAATATATTTATTGTTAACTGTTGTACAAAAAAGATCTTAGGTATAAAATAGTGTACAGTTTCAACAGCTTATCTATAATAGACATACAATAATTTTTTAAATAGGTACCTATAATACTAGGTATATATTTAGTAACATTCCAAGTTATTTATTTTACCTATGTATTTAAAAATATTAAACATACTATTGGGAACCATCATTTATCAAAGAATTCTTTGAGTGAATAGAAAGCATTTGATTCTAACCATTTTTTTAGTTTATTTCTAAATATATTACCATCTAATGTTTTAAGTTCTATGGGAAGATTATTGAAAACTTTTAAGGCTGTGATGAAAGTGCTTTTGTGATACATAGTGTTGTTGACTTGAGGAATACAAACATTGAATTTATGCTTGGACCTTTGAGAGGATGCACGAACAGATTTCTTTTCAAAAAAGTATTGCTTATTTCTTTTTACAAAAATACACATTTCTAGAATATAAATGGAAGCGAGAGTTAGTATTTTTTCATTTTTAAAGACATTTCGGAGCGAATCTGTTCTACTTAAGTTATAAATACATCTTAATGCTTTCTTTTGCATTACAAAAGTTGTTTGGATATCGACAGAGTTTCCCCAGAAAATTATTCCATAGCTTAATTGAGAATAAACTAATCCATAATAGGCCTGTTTTGCGATACTTTTTGATGTAATTGAGCTGAGTGTGGAAAGAGCGTAGCAGTACTTGGAAATTTTTTCATTTAATTCTGATAGGTGTGCTTTGAAGTTTAAATGTGAATCAATTGTTAGTCCTAAAAATTTTGTTTTATTTATTTCTTTTACTTCGTTATTTTTGTATGAAATTCTTATATTTAGTGGTGAAGTTTTATAATTTTGAAATCTTATTATATTAGTCTTACTGACATTTACTTTTAAATTTATTTGCTCAAGCCAATCTACAAGTGATTTTAATGTAAAGTTAATTTCCTGTTCAAATTCGTAGTCGGATTTTTTATTTTGGGGTATATATATTGTAGCGTCGTCGGCAAACATAACGCATAGATATTTAGTTATTTTAGGTAACTCATTGACATAAAGCAAGAATAGTAGGGGTCCCAGTATACTCCCTTGAGGTACACCCAGTAAAACATTTTCAAAATTTGATTTAATTGATTCTATTGTCTTAGTTTCTTTGTTATAGCTTTGAATAACTGTAGCTTGGCTTCTGTTTTCTAAATATGATGTTATGAGTGACAGTGCTGTTCCTCTTATACCTAATTTCTCAATTTTCTCAAGCAAAATTTTGTGAATAACACAATCAAAGGCCTTAGACATGTCTAATAGCAAAGTTACGCCAAGAGCTTTATTATTGATTCCTTCCCAGACAGTATTAAGTAGCTTAAAAATTGCTAAAGTAGTATTTTTGTTTTTTTGAAAACCAAATTGATTTGGGTCCAGAATATTGTTTTTTTCTATGAATGACACTAATCTTGTATAAATGACTTTCTCAAATATTTTTGAGAAGCTTGGTAAAAGGGCAATAGGCCTATAATTCCCCATATCCGCTTTTGAGCCTTTTTTGTGAAGTGGCTTTATCAATGCTTTTTTAAGTTCTTCGGGAAATATACCAGTTTCAAGAGTCAAGTTAACTATGTAAACTAATGGATCTACTATGTAATTTATGCTTGCTTTAATGACTTGTATTGGAATATTGTCATGTCCAGAGCTTTTTTTATTTTTTAATTGTCTTACTATACCAATTATTTCAGTAGCGTCTACAGGAGCCATAAATATAGTATTGCCACAATATTGAGAGCTATGGCTGGTATGATCAATAGAATTATTTGCGTTTAAATTTATGAAGTATGTATTGAGCATTGAAGCAATTTTTTGAGGGTTATGGACCTCTTCATTTCCAATTTTTATGTTATTTATACTTGTTTTTATGGTATTGTTAGGCTGTGTATAATTTTTAATTATTCCCCAAGTAGCTTTGGCTTTATTTGTACTATTTTTTAAGTATTTTATATTTATAAGCTTCTTTGAGGCCCGAATTACTTTTTTCATTATTTTCGAATATTTTGTGTATTCATTTAAGTTAACTTGATTTTTGTTTAATATATAATCTGTGTATTTTTTCCTTTTATTTTTACTAGAAATTTTTATACCTTTTGTTTTCCAATTTGACTTATTTTTAAAAGTAATTATTTTTCTCTCAACTGGTATGCAAAGGTCAAACATAAGACCGAATAGGTCGATAAATGTATTATATGCTAAATTGGAATCCGTAATATTGTAGACTGCATTAAAATTTAGTTGAGATAAGTATTTTAAAAATATTTCTAAATGTGTGTCTATCTTGCGTATTGTAGTAAACCAGTATTTCTCAATGTAACTAAATGATGTCGAAACTTTTAAAACTTGGGCTGTGTGATCAGAAATGCCTAAATTTATTACTTTTACATTATATCGCCTAATGTTTGTTAAAATATTGTCAATGCAAGTCTGAGAAGTTAGTGTAATTCTGGTTGGCTCGTTGATAGTTGGTTGCATGTTAAATAAGTTAAGTGTGTTTATAAAAGTTTCAGTTTTTTTATCTTTGACTAATATATTAATGTTGAAATCACCTAACAAAATTATCTTTTTATTGTTATTTTTTGAGATTTTTAATTTAAGCAGTAGGGTTTCTAAGGTGGTTATAAAGAGTTGAAAATTGCTGTTGGGCGTTCTATAAATACATATTATTGTGTAGTTTATTTCGGGGATAATTATTCCACAGCATTCAAAATGTTTTTCTATTGAAAGTTCTTGAAGCCAATCAATTTTTTTAAAATTTATCGATTTTTTTGAAAAAATGCTTACTCCTCCTCGTGTATTATTTTTAAGAGACTTTTTCTTTCTACTAAAATGAGCTATTATTTGGTATCCATTTATGTTAATTGTATCTATATCTATATCACTAGCAAAAGTTTCACTAAAGCAGCAAATATCTATTTCCTTGTCGTGCATATACAATTCTAATTGATCTATTTTGGACCTAATGCCTTGGACATTAAGGTGCATTATTTTAATGAAAGTTTCATTTTTAGTCTCGAAAAAGATCAGGGCTTTCAACCCTGTCTTTTTTTTGTAAGTTGGATTCATCATTATTTGGTCCTACTTCTTTTTGTGTTGTATCCAAGTAGGTTTTTTGTAGTTCTTTTTTGTTAATATTAATCGTCCTCATTTTTTCGAAGAAGTAAGGAATTGTTCCTAATATCGGTTTATTTTTTTCCAGTATGGGAATCTTGTTATTGCTATCTGTTTTATTTACTTGTACTGTACGTTTTATTTTATTAATATTTTTTCCTATAAAGCATGCATTGTAGTCTTTTGTGTTTATTATATTGTTTATGGCTTTTGCTATTATTTGTTTTTCAAATTTAAGTTTTTTTGTTTTTTGGATCTCTAGGTATTCACAATTATCAAAATTACTTGCAATATTTTTCAAGGCATTGTTTAGTTTATCCTCACTTAAGAACAAGTTTCTAGTTATTTCCATCAAGATTATTTTAGTTTTTGGTAGTGCTTTTAACATAGCTGATAGCTCTATGCAGAGTTTAGTGGGATTTATATCATTTGTACCAATTGAAATGACAATCCAATCATCACTATGTAGATCTTTCTGGGCAGATCTTGTGTTCCTTATGATGTGTTCTGCAGTAGCATCAGGATAGCAGCTGTTTGATATTGAATATTCCTTGGCATTTCTGTGTTTGTTGCGTAGTTTAATCAAAACAGATGCAAAATCTTTACATGTCTGATCACCAATAATGTGTATTTTAGGGTGTCTTTCTGTTTTTTTATCATTTTGTACCGGAGTGGAACATTTAGTAGAGTTATGGCAAGGTGTTTCAACAATGGGTACTGAAGCAATGAGGTTAACTTTCTTATTATTGTGTTTTTTAGGGTATCTTTCTACCATTTCATCATTTTGTATCGGAACGGAACATTCAGTAGAGGTATAGCATGGTGTTTCAGCAACAGGTATTGAAGCAAGGATGTGAACTTTCTCAGCACAATGTTTTTTGGGTACAATTTTAACATTTTTGTGTGACTGGGTTGATGCGTCTTTTGATCCTTCTTTCAAGTTATTTAAACTTCTGTTTTCTTTTAGAAGCCAAATTATCTCTTCTTTTGCTTTTATGAGTTGGTTTGCCAATTCTTGAATTTCAGTTTTGAGTTGTTCAATTTCAGTAGCCTTGTTGCAGTTACAAGTAGTTTCAGTTGCAGGAACAGGTGTGCTAGGTTCGGTGTTACCAAATGGGATTTCATCATCATTTTCATCATGTGAAGAGATAGATAGTGTATCTTCAGTAGAAAGTTGCCTCAATAGGGTTCTTTGCTCTATTTTCTTTTTCTTGGCTATACTCTCCGTCTCCATACTCCATGCACATCTTCCGACTGGGGTATTTGTGATATCTCTTCTACTCTGAGCCCTTTTTTGAATACACCATTGGCACTCCCATCTATCCTTACTCTCTCTTGACATGACCTTCCGGAACAAAGCAACGGACACATTTCCACACTGCAGGTCATATGTAGTGTTGCATAATATACATGTTAGGTGTTCTCTATCTGTGAGTTTTTGACGACATTTAGCACATGTGGGGTACACTATTGGTGTTCGTTGTGTGATAGGAGTTTTTTGCTTGACAGGTGTTCTTTGCGTCATGCTTGCTAGTGCTAGTAGTCTAGGTATCCACAGGAAGGTTTGTACAATGTTAGTCTTTCACCACACAATCATGCACATAGATTAAGCATAGGTAATATTCGTTGCAAAAGCTCTTTGGACTAAGTATTGTTAGTAATTAAGGGTACCTGTTTAGCAAAACCATCACCACTGCATAACCATTTCGAGCAAGAGATCGCGAAAGCCAGGCCATTCAGTCTTTTTGCACACAGTAGGTAAAAACTCTTGATGCTAGGTGAAGGTTAGCGAAAATTGTTCGAAAAGTTTTCATAACCTAGAAAATGTCAGAAAACTATTGTCTTACTCCCTAGTCACTTCACTGTTGAGGTAATCAGTAGGTTTTAATTTATCTTGTTTAGTTAGGGTCACGAAAAGTTCTTCTATTGGAAATGTAACACAGAAAGTTTCATGAAAGTTTCATGAAAATCAACGGAAAAATTTGTTGGAAGAAAACTGTGATTTTGAGTTTTTCTCGAAGATATGCTGATGATATGATGATATGATATGATATCGATGATATGATGGGCGTTCCATGTAAGGCTTGAAGTGCAAGCGAGAGCGCGGAACGAGCGACAAAGAAGCACAATCGGCCTTTGCGTTCGGCAGCGTTCGACATCCGTCTCTCTCCTACTTGAGTGAGCGATGCGTCTGCGTGGACAGCTGCTATACTATAGTACATTTACATGTTTTGATCGAGTATCAAGTGCAGTGAAAAGTGAATGTGGTGTCAATTGTTTATAGCAACGATAATTACAGCGATAAAGGTAATGATTCTTTCGATCATCATCATCATCATCATCAGCCCATATTAGTCCACTGTTGGACATAGGCCTCCCCTAATGAGCGCCATAGCGCCCTGTCTTCAGCTTGCCGCATCCAGCATCTGCCTGCAGTCTTTCGCAGATCGTCATCCCACCTGGCCGGAGGGCGTCCTACACTACGTTTGCCGAGTCGTGGTCTCCACTCAAGAACACGTTTACCCCAGCGGTTGTCGGTTCTTCGCGAGATATGGCCGCCCCACTGCCACTTCAGCTTGCTAATTCTTTGAGCTATGTCGATAACTTTGGTTCTCTGTCGGATGTATTCGTTACGAATTTTATCCTTCAGAGAGACTCCGAGCATAGCTCTTTCCATAGCTCGCTGAGCGACTTTGAACTGGTGGACCAGCCCTACCGTGAGTGTCCACGTCTCAGCTCCGTAGGTCATGACATGACGGGTAGGACGTACTGATTGAAAACTTTAGTTTTCAAGGTAAGTATACTCGGAAACATTCTTTCGATATTAATTATATATTCAGTGATATATTGTCGAATATTCGTGCTTTCATCATTAAAATGAATAGCATCGGTCCGCTAGTGCAGCTATTGTAGGTTATGCTATAATTGACAAAATTAAAACAATAAGTTAAGGGTCCGGCGACGGATGGATTTCCCATACAAACGTAGTACCAAAATGATTTGTAATTTGAGCATATTTTCACCATGGTCTGCTATTATTTGTATTAAAATTGTATTTATCCAGGTTACTACCATAATTTTTTTTCAAAATACCTTTCTGAAATGAAATTAAACCGAATCTCATTTTTACATTAAAGAATGAATGTTTTGTTAGTATTTGTGTAGATAAGTATTTTGAAAAAAACTTGTGACAGGAACCTAAATAATTACTATTCTAATACAAATAATAGCAAAACATGGTGAAAATATTCTCAAATAACAAATCATTTTGGTACTACGTTTGTATGGGAAATTCATCCGTCGCCGGACCCTTAACAGAACTATTTCACGATGAGTAAAAAATCGATGGCTTTACTAGTTATTCAATCGAAATAATTATCGATCGTAGCTATGATTAAAAAAAATTAAAACATAAATATTAAATCTTCCACATATCACAACAACGTGTCTGAAATGAAAGGTTCAAATCAAATCAAATCAAATCAAAAACTCTTTATTTCCATAAATACAATAAATGTACACTTAGAAAAGGTCAAATCATAAAACTAAACACTGACACGGAAATAAAGTGATATTTTTGATTTCTGTCACTTCGGTATGTAGACTAAAGTAAAGAAGCGACGAAGAAACCTTTAGCCTGTTAGTTGTTATTTTTCGAGCTGGAGCAAAACTCGTCCCAAGCTTTTTTATCCTCTAGATAATCTGATATTTTGTAGTAAGCCTTTTTACAAAGGATATGTTTGACTATTTGTTTGAATTTATTTATTGATAATTTTTGCAACTCATTTGGAGTTTTGTTGTAGAAGCGTATACATTGCCCTTTAAAAGATACATTTATCTTGTGTAGCCTAGTTGTGGGCACAGCGAGTTTATTCTTATTTCTAGTATTTATATTATGTGTGTCGCTATTTTTAGGGAATACATTGATATTTCTATGAGTGTACAACAAGTTTTCATAAATATATTGACATGGTTGGACCAGCCATCCGTCAAAGGGAACATTTTCTCCTATATCAAACACATTGAGGCGGGTTTTTAAAAACTAGATTTACGAAAATTTTAATGTTTCCAATTTTTTTATTTTAAATGTAAGATTTATAAACAATAATTTAATCATTGTTTATTCTTATAATGAATTATTTAAAATTATTACTTTTTTATAACAAATTACAATTAAATTTGCAAAAATAATTAAGTAACTAATTGAAAAAATTTAATTATGTTATTAAAATAATAAAATCAAGATTTAAATTTTAACAATTGAGTAGAAATTTAAACAATAAATTTTATTCAAGTATTTTGTTGTATTTTTATTTTTTAAATTTAAAATGATTTTCTGAATGAAGAATTTTATGAATTTTTTTTTTTAGTTGTTTCGAACGACGATTTATTTTGCAGAACCGCTTACAATCCCACCATGGAAAAAAAGCCTGACGAACCAGAGGATGTCACGAATAAGCCACTACCTTCGATGAGTGAACCCACGGAGGTTCAAGATGCTGTAGCATCTACTTTAGCAACGCCATTCGCGCAGCCAATAATCACTGCTTCAAAATAGAAAGTTGTAAAACAATTGCTCAACGCACATTTTATGGTTGTAAAAAGTATTAAATTGTAAAAAAAAAATTGACATAATTGTATTTATGCGTACAAATAAATCTAACTTGATCAATTTCATTGTGATTTCCAATTACCTCCTTCTCTATACAGGGTGTAACAAAAATAAGTAACCAAACTTTCAGGTGGGGTGTAGAATCGAACACTGAATTCAGGAAAAATATTGAAAAAAAATCCCGCCCTTTAGTTTTCGAAAAATTTAATAAATAGGTACGAAATTTTCACAACATTAGGCAATAGACTATAATACATGTGTATATTTGGAATTAAAAAAAAATGGCCTAAGTATCTGTATTCATCTCTTTTATAAGCCCATAACACCTAAACGGTGCCCTAATGAGCGGCCACCGCGGTCATCGACCCGCGACATCATTGCAGCGGAAGCGAACAGGCTGCACGGCGTGCTTAGATATGGAGCCTACGTACAACAAATACATTCCAATTTTCCTCTAGGAATTAAAAAATAAATAAATTATTTTAAGTCTTTACACACGTTCTATCGCGAAAATGCATAGTTAGTAGGTACATTCATTAAGCATGCACCTTCCTACTAAAAGATATTCACTACTAGCTTTTATTTTTTCATATCGTTGACTACCTAAGTACCTACCTTCACATTGACCTTTAAAAACACGGTGAGTAACTTACAATGAACCCCATAAAAGGTTGTTACAATTTGCATTTCCGAAGCACCAGATTGAGACAAGAAAAGGTACAAACTTTTAGCGCGCGAGAGCGAGATAGGTATACAAACTTAGTTCATCCGAATGTTCACATTGGGTGAACATTCGGATGAACTAAGTTTGTATACCGTATACAGATTAGTTACATTTATTAGAGAGCTAGGCTTATTGTTAGTTTTGTCAAACTGTCATACCACAGAAATGTTATCATAGGGTCAATGGCCGTTTAGTTGCATCATTGCAAGCGCAAGGTGAAGGTCGCGGCGGCGCTTATCGGTTTTTTGTGCGTAAAAATGGCTCGTATGCGTTATTCAGATATTGAATACCACGAGATGAAAATTGAAATGCATTGGCTAGCTTCCTACATAACTACAACACGTGCAGCCCGCCGCCGCGCCGCCGCGCGCGCTGCTGCGATATCGCGTGTCCGGTCGTGGGTGCCCCCCGTAAAAAGATGTTTATCTGCTAAAAAGGTGTACACAAGGTACGTAGACCTTTTAATCATATTTTAATGTCAAATAAACACGTGCATCAGTCGTTTGCGTAATGTAGTGAAAATTCCGTATTTATTTTATTTTTTGAAAACTAAAGGGCGGGATGTTTTTTAATATTTTTCCTGAATTCAGTGTTC
This sequence comes from Eupithecia subumbrata, assembly GCA_949316285.1. Taxonomy (NCBI): domain Eukaryota; kingdom Metazoa; phylum Arthropoda; class Insecta; order Lepidoptera; family Geometridae; genus Eupithecia; species Eupithecia subumbrata. The sequence continues at coordinate 5,416,150 of OX438638.1, forward strand.
GATTCTACACCCCACCTGAAAGTTTGGTTACTTATTTTTGTTACACCCTGTATACATACAAATCTATTAAACAAATGAAATTAAAATTTTCTTTTGAAAAATGCTACCATTCCATCAGTATTTTCTTAAGACGTTGTCACGTTCAACTATCGTCAGTAAACCGACTTTACAGACAACCAATTTTTTTTAAGTGATTTTACGGATTTGCGCTACACCACTAACGTCTGAAAAATATGTTTCCGGTATCTCAGAACTATCATTCAACTACAGTCTGCAAATCAGACATATTGCTATGATGCAGTTCGGTAAAATTCTTTGACAATTTTGAAAATTCGGTCAGATCAAACGCTACGCGGAAAATGTCGGATATTGGTATTTTCGAGTTCAGGATAATCGTATCTATCGATTTGATGCGGTTTTGGCTGTATTGCTATGAGACAAAAATTTTGGTCGTGGGCTCTCGTACTATAATGAATACTGCACGTTTGCAGCTGGGTCGACATACTATCATAACAACTCATTATCAGTCGGTGCAGTTAGTGCAAAACACGCGCATAGCTTTAAAAGCGCGGTGCTAATTAATTAACTAGCATCGTTACATTTCGCTGTTAGGATGCTAGTTAATTGCTTCTTGTGAAAGCAAATTTAAACCTATTTTGCAATATCGATGCCGCAGGAAGGGTTGCCGGCGCGTGGTTCCACTTCATTTATATCAATTGGTCGGGACTCGGGCCGCAGCCGACACAACTTCACTAGCTCACCCACCTACCTCAACAGGCGACACAGACGAGCGATAGACAACAACTTACAGCCAAGGGCCCTGTTTAGTTTAGCAGAATAGGGCCCCACGCTGTAATAGTGAAGTCACTTTGATAATGGTATCGTCACAGAGCGTCACATTTTGCTATTCTACCGTAGATGAGAACTGCATACCATACATTCGACCTTGCGTTGAAACCTTTATTTCAATCTCTCCGTGCAAATAGCACGCACGCACTAACTAGAGTTTCTTCTAAGGTTTTTACGTGATACGATAATACGAGGATATCATTATCATAGTATAGCGATCGGTGCACAATTGGGTTCCTTCTACCGATGACGCACTAGAAATTAAACTATGTATGTAGATGCTTCCCATGATTGTTCCTAATACTTCAGTCTATGTTAAAAAGGCAATGAATTGATTGTCTTTTTATAAATTATATTCGCAGCGTAGAGTTCGTGGTTCGTGTGCGCGCCACCATTCGCTGGTAACGTTATATGGGTGCACATATTTCTAAACATTAGGTACACCACCTATTAGTGCATGCGGTTACATGCATTTAGGTATTTACTAATAAAAAATTAAACGACAATTATTTAACATTAAAATACTATCGTTTAAATTATAAAATATCCCTGCAAATTATCAGTGGAAACTCAGGTAGAACTGGTTTCTTTCTACACCAGTATGAAGTACAGCAGAGTATAGTATGAAGTACGCATCGATGGATCACATCGTGTTAAAGTTTCGTTAGGTTTTGAAATTAAGTTTAATAAGGGATTTCTAAAGTAGGTACTTACCTAAAACCAGTGTAAGCTAAATACATACAGCCAAATTTAGATTACCGTATTTCCTTGTACTCTATAAAACACCAAAACCATTTTCATTATTTAAAACAGTGACAGTAAACGAATGGCCACAAAATTGCAGTAGCAACTAACATCACAAGAAAAAGCTTTTAGTTTTGAGAGCATGTTGGCGTGGGATAAAAACAAGGAGTCCAAGACACAAAGTTCTCATTTTTTATAAACATGGAAGGGTTTGTTTTACATAGTTTGCAGTTGACGAGGGGCTGGACGAGTGTGCGAGCGGTGAAGGTTCTTTATGATGATAATTTATCACATTCTTGTACTCTGAGATTCTAAGTTTCAACTTTCTGGCGGCTCTCGTCAGTTTAGTGTGTGGACCTTTTTGATAGTGATCGATTTAGAACAGTGAACATTTTGGTAACAGGTTCTGTTTAATACTGGAATATCTAGAGTACCTACTGGACCTTTAAAATAGATAGTGGACAATTTTGAATTCCTTCCGTGGTGTTTGTTCTATTTGTTCAAGAAGCAGTTCAGTAAGTTAACTTACAACCAAAGTGTAGACTGTGGGTGTATAAATCTAAGCCGCCTTGTTGCGTCCGCCATTTTCAATTAAAGTAAATCTCACCACAATCCAGGATTAGAGCACAAAGGAACCGTCTAGTTACAAATATCAACTTTAATGTTCTTATGAATTCAGAAGTAATACACAACAACGATGTTGTTTGTGATTATTATCTTAATTTGATTCCTTTTAGTTTTCATCCTTTTAAAAAGTATTCTACATTTAAAGGTTTGAAAAAAAACGCAGCCTAACGGAACCTAAATCTTTTCGATCTGAAAGCGCTAAGGGTTATGAAACAATCGATTAAAAAAGAACGAATTCAATGTTTATGTGAAGCACAACGTGGTAAATCTTCTACGTACGTAAGTGTCCTTAAACGAACACTACATATTCATAGAAGCAGAGGCCATTGATGATGATGTATGAAATGGAATGTCACATCGCACACCGTCCGCGACGACTCGGACGAATACAGGTATACTTAGTCTAGTCTAGTCAGTATGCATTAGTTCCAATTCTCTTCTTTTTTCCCGGAATCATCACCACGCAGAGCAGGAATACACTCAAGGTACGTACATACATACCTATCTAAAGCTAAGTACCTATTGTTATTTATCTTCTCAATCGTTAATTTTCCACAGAGAAGTGATGATGGGGTCTTACTGAAAAGCGGCTCGTCCAATGTGCTTCCATCTGTCTGTTCACACATACAAATAACTTTTGTTTTCGTATTTGCACAGTCGACGACAATCTCTTTTTATGGGAAAGCACAAGACAGCGGAGGCTGGTTCAAATCAAGGGAGGCCTAGACGTTAGTATTTTTATATTATATTCCTATATTTTGCCCAGACACAGCAGTGGTTCATGAGTTTCCCGCAATCCTGATCATCCAAATGGCTTAGGGCGGAGATGATGATGCCAGAAGGTTCAAATTGTCTCCAGCAAGAAAATTCTTGCAACCAATAATATCTTTGCCCGCAGCTATAAAATCGTTGTCACCTTTCACAAATACCCTATCAGCGTTCTAGTTTGCATGTGTCTCGTAAAAACCTTACGACTTATTGTCGAGGAACAACTTTTTCTGACTATCTTAAAAGTTAAGGTTCAGTTCACAATTATTTGACCCGCTAGGGTCGTAAAGTTGCGTGGCTGTAAAAGTGAATAAAAACATCAGAGGCAGGGTGGATGTGACCCAAATTATTTTAGAGTTTGAAAGGGAATTATCTGTAAAACTAAATTGTAAACCGGCCTCCCGCGATACAGGTTCTGAACCTAGTGCGGGGACCATAAGTAATCTGTATACTTTATCTTTTCTTCAGTAATAAATGTCTTTTGTTTGTTTGTTTTTGTTTTTGTTCGCTCGTGCAAAGTTTTGCCTTGGTGTGATTGTGTTTATATTCTGACTTTTTATTCGAGAGCAAACATGTGTGTTTTTAAGCCATGTTCTAGCTTTTTTTGATTCAAAAACTAAATAATAAATAATGCTGGACCAACAGCATCATCTAGCCCCGCAGAGCGGAGTTTGAGTTATGGGTACGAGATGACTGATATACTTAATAGAATAATAGATAGGCAATAAAAATATTCGCATCGGCTTTACCAAGTTGTGCAGCTACAGCTATAAGTACAACGCACCCTGTTCCAGCTGCACCCCGGCGACATAATGCTGGTTCGCTCCGTGAGCTCGCTGCACACGCGGCGGACGCGCTGCACTCCCCGGCGACATAATGCTGGTTCGCTCCGTGAGCTCGCTGCACACGCGGCGGACGCGCTGCACTCCCCGGCGACATAATGCTGGTTCGCTCCGTGAGCTCGCTGCACACGCGGCGGACGCGCTGCACTCCCCGGCGACATAATGCTGGTTCGCTCCGTGAGCTCGCTGCACACGCGGCGGACGCGCTGCACTCCCCTGCGACATAATGCTGGTTCGCTCCGTGAGCTCGCTGCACACGCGGCGGACGCGCTGCACTCCCCGGCGACATAATGCTGGTTCGCTCCGTGAGCTCGCTGCACACGCGGCGGACGCGCTGCACTCCCCGGCGACATAATGCTGGTTCGCTCCGTGAGCTCGCTGCACACGCGGCGGACGCGCTGCACTCCCCGGCGACATAATGCTGGTTCGCTCCGTGAGCTCGCTGCACACGCGGCGGACGCGCTGCACTCCCCGGCGACATAATGCACTTCTCCTTGATTGTTGATGAAATGAGATGATTTATATCGACCAAGGGAAACAGGCGTTGCCAGGGAGAAATAGTTTGAGGAGAGACAATGTTATGCTGTCTAATTTGTTTTATATGCTAAAGAAGGTAAGTCAGAATGAAAAAAGTACGCTTAGTCATAAAGTCAATCTATAGATGTTAGCGAGTGTGTGTTCTTCGTGCAAAATGTTCGGATCGGTACGATTCAATCCTTGATGGACTTGGACTGGACAAAACTCCCTAAATAATCTAGACTAGAACAACAATAAAGCATCGTTGACAAACTAATTTGTCTAGCTAATGTAATAAGAATGTTTTTATTTAGGTATTCTGCCAAATTATTGTATAAAACAACTTTTTCATTTATAAATTTGTTCAAAAACTTGTTCTTTGACTAATTATTAGCACTAATTTTCATCATTATTCATATTTTAACAACTTTCATTATTTTACCAAAAGCTTTCTCTTAAGGCGCAGATATTTTCAGAGTGGTTACATACAATGTGAATCTAATGTTAAAATAATTATGCGTAGGTATCAAGATTGGCAGAATAAGCGATTCACATACCTACGCCTGGCGCCTAATTTGTTTGTTTATTCGTTTTGCTGATATATTTTAGGTATAATTTTTTTAGGAATCTCGTTGTTATGTGCTATACTGAAATTAAAGAAGTTCGTGTAATACGTCCAATAGATAAATGCAATGCGCATTTATCTTTTTGACGTATAACACGAACTGAATTAATATTTAATGCTTGCTACTAATTCAGTTCATATTTTCTTGCCCTTAACTGTTATCGAAAAACAATTATCACTGTAATAATGTATCAAGTCTAGCTCTTAATTAATATCTGCATCACTCCCGCAGGTTCAAGATTCTTGCTGCTGGAGCTGAAGGTACCAGTTAGAAGGTCAGGCTGTACCAGTTGATGCTGCACTCCAGGATAGAGAAGTGTGACAGGATTATACAGAATTATCTTATGTTCATACATGGAAAAACTCGGAAAATTCTTAATTTCTGATGCTGTCCACTCTATTTTATGTCAAACTAAACTACATAGAAGATCTAATGCATTTGCGGTTTTCTACCCAAACAAAAACTATGGAGTTAGATTCTGTTGTCGGTAGGTACTGAGATATTAAATAAGTAAGTATGACGTTGACAGTACAGTATCATGGATAGATACGAGATCCGCATCTTGCAATAGAAATGATAGTCATAGAGACGTCTGTGTTGTGTTGTGATAGAATCAAGTAAGTAAGGCTTATAGTATTAACTTAGATATAGGTACTTAACTTACCACGTTCCTGGATAGAATAAAGTGATTCGATGAGTATCCACGATACGCTCGTCACGGAGGTTGTCTTGTATTAAAAGAGGTTAAGTTTTGATGGTGAAAGTTTTTTTGGAACGGGTTTGAGTCAGTATGTAGACGAACTTTATTGTTTTGTGCAACAGATAAAAAGCACTTCTTTATTTCTTTATTTTATTTAAAAAAAAACACGCCAATAAAATGAAATCTCTCTTTTTTCGTAGCTTGTTGTTATCCAGTTGAGCAGATTACCGTCCGACCGCGTCATCTCGACTAACGACTAGATACACTCAATCTCCGATAATAGTATACGAGACGGGAAATACGGAAACTGACGTGTTTACCCGCCGACCTCGATGTTTCAACTTTGCGAAGGAAATGGGAGTAAACGACAGGTTACACGATGTTTTGCGCTTATTAAGTTCTTGGACGTCTTATAAATGTAGAATACCTCTCGTTTTTTTCTCATATATTTTACCTTTATATGTTGTTTATACGTACTTATTTGCAATATATTAGACAAATCAATGGATGTAAGCAAGCAGGATAGAAGCAATGCGAAGTGCTGGTGCTGGAAATGTGAATGAATGAACAGGTCAGAAGGTCGGTTATGAGAATGAAAAGGAAATGTTGGTGATGTCGGAGTTCTACAGTGACAGCTAAACTACCTTGCCGTGGAATTACACTTTATCTTATTCCCAATATACTAAGACCTGAGTTCACAAACAGATTGTTATTTTAAACAGTTGTTTTAACGTTTTACACGTTATTAAACGTTTTTAAACGTCACTAAACAACGTTAATCAACGACTGCTTAATTGTCCGATTATCTATTGGTACACAGACCTTTGTGAAGGAAAGCCATGATGATGCGTTTTAACCCTTAAACCACAAAAACGTATTTTGTTGTGATAACATTTTATATCGTCGATTATTACCTTACTCAAAGCAATAACTCTCATAGCCACCCAACTAAGTTCCAAAGGTAATTTCGCCTCGCTCGAAGCCTGCGCTATGAATAATTGCTAATGAACACTGATCAGCATTCGAATATTATGTCCGAACGCAATGAGTAGAAAATTTAATGACTTTAGACTCATTTCACTATTTCGGATGAGAAAGAATTATTAAAAATTTTACTAACGTCATGTAGGTCGTATACTACTATACTACTAAATAGAAATAGAAATAGAAATACTTTATTAAGCATCTTATAAAACCATGTACACTTAAGGTACTATAGTCACATAATATACATAAAAACAGCTTTACGTACGCTTTTCATTAAGCGTCATATTGGAACGGACGTTTTTACTGCATTTTATGGCTTGTAGGAAAATGTAGGTTTTTTCCAATTAACGTTTTATGACAAATTGTGCTTTTTGAACATAAAGCATAAAAAACTGGTGAAAAAGGACAGTACCTACATAATTATTTTTATTTGTTGGATAAAGAAGTATCGAGGTATAATGTTGTCTTCCCATTGAAGATTTGGAAATAAATAGAAGAAAATCAGTGAAAGCGGAAATGCTATTTTTTGAATATGGCGATCAAATACCAATTGAATAGGATATTGACGATATGAGCTTCCTTTACGATGATAATCTCCGTAATTGGTCCTTCGAGCAATCTACAACTACGGTCAATATTGTGTTTACTTACGTTGAAATGTTATTCTGTTGTCAATATGGATAGATATTTTATGGAATTAGCTTATATTTATTTAATTATTGTGTCATATTATGGTGAATACAATTAGAGAAGAATTACTTATCTAGCCCTAGATCACTAACCATTCGTAAAATTGACGAGGCGTACCTGGAGCATTTAGTGTTTCGCTATGTTCCCGACATCTGCCACCCCACCCGTTTCTTATACCTTCCTAAATTGTATTATTAGAGACCTGCAGTCACTTATTGCGGATGCACATATGTTGCAACGAGAGATAACGAGTTATAAAAAATTCAGACTGTAACTTTGCACACAAATATGAAGCCAAATCATCGGTGACATCATGAATATTTATGGTTTTCAGGTAAGCCATTCAAGGTGTTCCCAGAACTTTTAAAACTTGCAGCTAATATCCTACAAAAAAAATCATAAGACCTTGAACTTCTGTAAGGCAGCAAACAAGCGATTTGCAGGGAGCATATTGTTTATGGGTCTACTTACTATTCTTATAAGTTATTTTCGAAATAGACCCTTAAGTTTTACTCAGAGAAGGCTAAACGTTCTATTTATGGTTGTTTTGTCTCATTAATAAAAACTGAATAACAAAATATTGATGTTTTAAGTCGTCGTAAAATTAACGAATGGTTAGTGATAACGTTACTCGAAATTAAGGTTAGTGAGCTAGGGCTAGGGTCGATTGCTAAGTTTCATCATTTCGATAAAAACTAATCTTCGTGGTCTGAACGTTGAGCTGTGATAATTCTGATAAGCTAATTTATTCATTTGTGTGGTTGAAAAATAGATCCACAGCGGCGCGGCGCTGCAGAGCTGGCGGCGGGACAGCATCATCAGACGGACAGGACCGGACTGGTTGACACTATTAGTTTAATCTTAAGGAGAGGCCCTAGTAAAAATATTATTCCTCGAAACGTCGACAACAACGTTGAGAATTCGTGATGCGCAATGCTGTTCAAAGACATGTAAAAAGGTTGTTCAATTTAAAAAAACTTTTTAATTAAATTCGGTGCTCAATAATATATTAATTCTTAAATCGCTATCTCTCTCGCTTGTAACTCTGTCTCTATATTAAAATCTAACATTAAGTTCCCTCTCAATGGCGACATATTTTATAGCGTGTTTATTATATCTATGTTTATATTCACCACATTCTCAAATATTCACCAAACTTGTTTACCAACTAACAGCATAGTAAGTTTCTACAAAGGATGAGAAAAGTTTCTCTGATTCAGTTTGTACGTCGTCGTGCACGGATGGCAGTGAGGTATCTTATGTTTGAGTTGGGCTGAGATTATTATTGACTTAACGGACAAATAATATGTAAACAAATGATGTGACCTTTTTCACTCTGATCCATTGAGCTAATCCATTAACGGATTTGATCGCACTTTTTTTCCACATTGATCCAACGATGCATTAGTTTCGACATCGTGTTCTACTTTGATCCACCGATGCTGGCTACAGCTTATTCGAATTTACGAGGCATTGAGATTGATTTAGTAGGTCTGGCTTGGTTCCTACGCTACAAAATATAGGGTAGTAAGGTCCACATCAAAGTTTTATTGATAAATGTCAAAAATCTATTCTCTTGCTATTTCGCCAACTGAATTTTAACGACATCTGTGGCGCGGCGGGCGAAGGCCACCTGCGACGCAGGAGGTTGCAGGTTCGATTCCCGCCTAGGTACAAATGTGTGTACGATCTGCAGATATTTGTTCAGGGTGTTCTGGATGTTTTCTATGTTTAATAAAAAATATCTATGTATGTAGTGTATTGTATTAAGTATATCAGTTATCTAGTACCCATAAAACAAGCTCTGCTTAGCTTGGAGCTAGTTAATGCTGTTTGAATTGTCCAACATTATTTATTTATTTATTTTATTTATAATGCTGAAAACCTGCCCTTAGTCAATCAAAGGGATCTCTATAGACTTATGTTCTAAATCAGCAGAAAGGTAACATGGCTAACGTGTCAGTGATTATCAAACAGGGATAATGAGTAAAAGGAGGTTTAAGACTAATATTTACTTTATGGTGTTCATTAACTACGTTGTATGTATGTATGTATGTATGTATGTATGTATGTATGTGTGTATGTATGTATGAACATGAACCATAATGATAGTCTATTTGTTTGACTATAGACACTCGTTGCTGAGTGTACACATTAAAGGAAACGTAGATAGTTTTCCACACTATTGGTATTAATATTTTTTATGCTACGCCTGCTCAGAATAGCTTATTCCTTTCCAAATGTAGGGTAGAAACAAAAGTACGTCATTGTAGGCGTAATGAAATGCGCGAGGGAAAAGTCTATGGAATTTCATATCTCACGCGTTTAACCGGAGAGAAAAGTGTACGGAAATGCATTTCTAACTTGTTATTTTTTTTTATTTTCTGAAATACGAGCCCGTAGCTGGTTATTTTTATAATAGCTGAAACGACAAAAAGTTTTTCTCCGAATACGCCATATGATATCGGCCTCTTCTGTATTCGGAACAATAATTCAAAAACCATGTGAAAATCACACGTGCTACATTTGAGGTTATGATTTGAATTTACTCGAGTAATTTTGAAGATTCTAAAACGATGATTTTCCTCGACGGTGTAGTATAAAGCACTATGTTTCACTGGGGAGAAAGTGCGATTCCTAACTCCTGGGCCCTTGGCTACGCATCGGGCCTCAGATGACACAGTCTATAAGAAGTAGGTATTTTCTCGCCTATGTGTACAATGTACTTCTGGATTTAAAGTAGGTATAGTTTGCTGGACTCTTTATTTTCTTTTAAAATTTTGTTTAGTAAAGTAGTGTATTTTTAGAAGTGGCTTCTGTTAGACCCACTTATTAACTACTTTGGGTACGTGTTCATCTTCAGGTTCATCTAAGATGTATTACTGAGTAATGTGTACAATGTGTACCTACTATACAGGGTGCCACGAAAAAGGGTGTACTAAGCCGAAAGGGGGTGATTCTGAACCCCGAGGGGATCGACTTGTGGATAACGATATTTTGATTTCAAATATTTTCTGCAAAAAAGAAATTTTTTATGCGAATTTTTTATCTGTAATCCGTACCCGCAATCCAAACTCCTGTAAACGATCACCGAAAATGGAGTAGCTGGTATCTAACCGTGCAGAAACAACTCTTCGTTCTAAATATTGCCCTTCGCTAAACTGTTCACGCCAACCAACACCCTTAATCCCTTCCCGGACAGGTCCCTAACTATCGAACCCATATCAGTAACAACAAATAAATGGTCCGCGGGCTACAATCAAGACACGGGCCCAATTTACCCCGAGACTCGCCCGAGCAGCAACGATCCGAACAGTTTTATGTAACCACTAAACAAAAGGCATAGAGCGAGTTTACGGCATCGATCGATATAGGGAGGTGATACATATCGAATGAAATTATTTGAATTGTAAAGGATTATATGGTAGGAGGTTTGAAATACGAATAATTCACAAATCATAAACGAAAACTATTGCAATAATGTGAAAAACTAAAATAGGTAGGCTGCAGGTTAGTTTCTCAAAATAATATATTGTAGAAAATATCGACAGACCAAGTTTTGGATAATGCTGTTGCAGCTACAAAGCTTGTTGTGTTATTTTGAGTTGTATTGAATATGTTTGACTTGACTGTGTTTTCTATGAATATAAATGGAAAGTTAACCTCTCGTGTCCTGCGAGCGACGTGCTATGTTGTTAATGTCTTTGGAACTGTGTGTTCAGTTAGAATACGAACCATCGATGCAGTATTTGCGTGCAGTTGATCTGTTCTCTAGGTCCACAATTTTCCACTTTGCTATTAAATAACTCGTTCAATCGTGGAGTGACGGTCCAAACCTGATTTTCAGCTTGATTAAAGCTTGACTGAAGCATGATTAAATGGCTTTTGATTGAAACTCCTGCCCCTCCTGACCCACGTATAAGCATTTTCAGATTGAGACGAAAGCTTCTCAAGTTGAATAGTTTACTTCGCATATCTGAAACAAACATAATTCGCGCGTTATCGAAATGGGATAGAAGTTAGTAAAAGTAAAAGGACGACCGCACTTGTTTCAGTTCGTAATAATCCCATCTCTCTATTACGGAGACGGATACTCGTATAGTCAATATCAATATATTTTATAAAGGAGTGTCTGACTCACTGACAGACAACTCGCAGCCCGAACCACTGATTCTAGAAGCTTATAAATAAAATTTAAATTAAATAATGCCGGACAATTCACACAGCATTATTTAGCTCCAAGCTAAGCAGAGCTTGTGTTATGGGTGCCGGACAACTGATAAACTTAATACAATACACTACATAGATATTTTTTATTATACATAGAAAACGACCAGAACACCCTGAACTATCTGCAGATCGTACAAACATTTGTCCCGAGGCAGGAATCGATTCCATAACCTCCTGCGTCGCAGGCGGACCTTCACCCACTGCGCGACAGAGGTCGCCGTGTAATAGTCACACGTAGGTATACCCATGAGATTAGAACGTCACGACACGTTGCATTTTCAGCAGGCGACAGTTTCAGCTTTCCGTTTATGAACTTCGCGCTGCAACTTTGCCGAATATGAGCAGTTTCTATTCACTTCCGCTCACCTCGGCACACCTCTGCACACCACCGCTCATCTCTGCAGTACTCTGCAGCTAGAAAGTTACTCATGCCCGAACTGCAAATTGTCCTTAATCGCGGTATGTTTACCAAGTAAGATGGCCTCAGAAGTAGCTTTTCTCTTAATGTTCGTTCGTTATAGAAAACTATTACGATTATAACGTTAATCGAAAAATTATCGACGCGATATCATTATATATAGTTTTTTGTATCATTTTTCATTAGAATGCAACATAATAATGAGATCAATCAACAAAACTTCCTAGTTTAGTTTCTTGTAACTTTCGTTTCTTGTTGAAGTTATGTTTCTGTTTCGAAAGAAAATAGTAATCGCCTAATTAAGTACTGCAGCTGGTCCACTTCTACCACAAGTGAACAATTGAAAACTATAAAAAACCCGACGAGGTTTTCGCTTTATTAGTTTCTTTCGTCAAATGAGAGGGCAAAGGCGCCTTTGCCCTCTCATTCATTCATTCATCGAGGTTCATTGTAGGTACAAAGAAACTTAAAGGAGACCGGACGAGAGGTTGCTTGGAGGTATTAAAGTGTCCGTCAACGACTCTCGAAAAACATAACCCAGTAACCCACACGCCTCGCGGGTAGGTACTGAAAACAAAAAACAGAAGACGGTGCGCAACGACTTTAACGTGTTATGTTTTATTTTGAAAAAAGTACAGCCCTAGAAAACAAACTACATAAACCGCACTATGGATCCAATCTCACAAAACCCGGCTTGAGTAGAACAAGATATAACACCGATCGCACACGTCCTAAAACATATTTCTCATGGTCCAGATCGTTCCGCAAACATAAAAAAAACTCTCCCATAAACTTAAACGTTATCAAGTTATTCTCGCGGAAGAAATGGAGGAAAGTTTCGGATCGGGAGAAAAATACACTGAGATCTCTTCAACAGGAGAGAGGTACATTTGGCGTAGATTGATAGGCTGAAAGTTTTCTTACCGTTTCGCTACATTTGTAGCGAAAATCAAATAGATAATAATTGGTACTATGGGTATTCAGACGACTGATTTATTGATGCGGCTGGGTGGTCAAGCTGAAAACAGTGAGTTATTAGGGTAAGCCTGTGTCCAGCTGTGGACTAGTTTAAGTATGCTGATGATGATGAACGTTTAATAACAGGTAGGTTGAAATGGACGGTTCTATTTACTTGAATTTTCACAAAAAATCAGGGTATGTTCTAGTACTTCTGCCGCCAAGCAACATTGCTATGTTCTAGTTTGAAGAGCGTGTGCATCGAGGTGCGAGAGCGAGTGTGTCCCGCGAGAACCTGAGTTAGCTGTACCGCTTATTATTAGATGCTTTTAACGTAAATAGACAAAAACAACGTTTATTTGGCGAAATTATTTCCTCTCAAAGTATTTGAACAAATCTGTGCCGTTTTACATCCTACAAAAGTCCTTTGCAGATATTTGATTGACCTATCAACTGAAATTGTCATAATTAAGTGACAGCTAGAATTGCCTTGGGGGAGAAATTCATCATCATTATCAAAAATATCTTCGACCGTTCAATGTTGAATACAAAAGAGTGTTCTTATTCAGATAAAACTAAAAATAACTATTATTTTATTGTAACACAAAGCAAAATAAATTCTAATAAACACGTAAATTCTAATTTTCCATCTAAAGACTAGAAAAGTAAACCGAAAAAGACTCGTAATTTAAACGAAATGAGTATGCAGTTTAGCTTTGCCCGGGCTTAGAAAGTCGAGAGCAGTTGGAAGTAATTCAGCGCAAGCCGGGGGCAGCGCCTAGTGCACTGAGAGTGGAGGCAGTAAAGGGAATGCTACATGAGCTGCATCTCTCGAGAATGAAGACAGGGTTAGGCTGTGTCTACAGTGACATGTACAAGGCGGTTGCAGCGAATGTCTCGCACTTTGACTATTTTTATTGAATAGAACGAATTGGAAAAAATATTGAAGTGTCAGTTTATTTTCTTAATTCGTTAAAATACAAAAAAATGCTACTAATTAAATGTGGCTTCGCATTATGGCTGTAGTGAAGCTTTGCCACTTTCTGCTAAACTCACTCTGATATTTAGATTCTGAGGTGAGAGCCGGTCCGAGGAGGACTCTAATGTAAATCCAGCTTTATATTCTTTGAACTTATAACTAGGTTTGTTGTGAAACAACTTGTCCTTTTGCGTTGGTATTTATGTAATACTTTAGTTTCCCATCACTTTTTAAAATTTACCTTTTATTAGACTCGAAGCAGTGGTCAAATATTGCCTCGTCGTAGCTGCGTGCTACGTCGTAGCTGCGTGCTACGTCGTAGCTGCGTGCTACGTCGTAGCTGCGTGCTACGTCGTAGCTGCGTGCTACGTCGTAGCTGCGTGCTACGTCGTAGCTGCGTGCTACGTCGTAGCTGCGTGCTACGTCATGTCTGCGTGCTACGTCGTAGCTGCGTGCTACGTCGTAGCTGCGTGCTACGTCGTAGCTGCGTGATACGTCGTAGCTGCGTGCTACGTCGTAGCTGCGTGCTACGTCGTAGCTGCGTGCTACGTCATGTCTGCGTGCTACGTCGTAGCTGCGTGCTACGTCGTAGCTGCGTGCTACGTCGTAGCTGCGTGCTACGTCGTAGCTGCGTGCTACGTCGTAGCTGCGTGCTACGTCGTAGCTGCGTGCTACGTCATGTCTGCGTGCTACGTCGTAGCTGCGTGCTACGTCGTAGCTGCGTGCTACGTCGTAGCTGCGTGCTACGTCGTAGCTGCGTGCTACGTCGTAGCTGCGTGCTACGTCGTAGCTGCGTGCTACGTCGTAGCTGCGTGCTGCACAGCTTGGCCTGCTATTTTCTTCTATCAGGTACTGGCCGCCTCCCCCCCGCCCGCAGCTAATACCTGCTCGATAGCTACACCGCATAATGCATACATTCTATTAATGACAAGCTTCTGCCTGCGGCTTCACACGCGCCGTTCTCGGATAAAACGTAGTCTATTTCATATTTAAGACGGATTATGTTCTTCATCTACGCTTAATTTTATTTTAATCTTTTCAGTACCTACCTTGTCTTTGAAATTTTAGTTCTAACAAATATTTTCGTTCATATTTTCACTAACTTTCACCTTAATCATAATACCTAGCAAGATAAACAAACTTATCTTGATCTTATTGAATAATTATACCTCTTTTCGTGAAGTTGGTAAACAAGTGTTTCTGACGTCTCATTATAAAAGCTACTATTAAATAAATCGTATTCAAATATTTAATTCAAATCAATTTAGTCCATTAATCGCGTTAAACAAGCAATCTAAACGCCCTGATCTCAGATTGAAAGTTAAAGTAGTTGAATAGTCCCAGGAGACAGGGGTGTCCGTATTTTCCGCAAGATGAACCACCCTGTGGATAATCTGCAGGAGCGTTAATTAGAACGTAATTAGAACTGCGCCTCAAGCTGGATTGTAAGAATAGTTTAATCTGGTTTAGTTATAATAGCCTTTGTGCGAGTGATACAAAAGATAATTCATTGAAAAAATTGAAACTGATCTTATAATTTGACCACAGGTGGTAAAGTGCTACTGATGTTGATTTATTTTACCACTAGTGGTAAAATGATACAATTTTCACCACTGGTGGTGATATGGGAATAGTACTGTGTTATTTGGTCACTGGTAGTCAGTTGGGATATAGAAATCCCAAGTCACCACTAGTGGCAAGTTCATGGTGGTCAGATGGTCCGGAGGGTATTTATTTTGGTTGTGGTGAAAGGAAAGTGAACAAGTTAATTCGAATTTAACTTGTTTCTATTCGCATTCTCTGATGTTAGGGTTCGACACAAGGCTCTGACTGATGGACATACAAACCAACGGCTTGGTAATTTATTTCAAAATATCAAACAGAGAAGAGAATTACAAATCGAGCGCACGATCAAGAGACAACACGTCGGCTGCGCGATGTCGCGACATGTGAGAATGAGACCGCTATACTCGACGCTTTAGATATAGTTCAGAAGACATTATAGTTGGTGCTTAGAAAGAAGTAGACTTCGATAAGACGATTCTAAGACGTTTGTAAACCCTACAAGATCTGCCAGTATCAGGTCAATACCCGGCTGCCGGGAGTTCATAAGAGAATATGGTACACTCAGAACAAATACACAATCCGGAGGTGATTGCGAGTAGCACTGAACTGAATTATTTTGCATAAAAATCTGAATTGTAGTATTTGTTAGTTATTTATATAGGTAGCACAGGTTATTGTGATCATCATAATTTAAGAGGTAAATATAGCACCCATGATTGTAATTAACTTTCTCGAAACTTTTTAGACAATAAAGTTTTATGTAACTTATTTGTTTAAATATACTCTAACACACTTGAATTTACATGCTGATCAGTATGTCGACCATGCGCTCGTAAATTAGTTTTGACAAAATGTTTTATAGCGTGCTATCGATTCGATCGTTACATTTTTAGATAAGATTAAAATTAAGATTTTATCGAGTGCCTTTTTATATCTTGCGATTGTGGAACATTTTTCTCAAAAATACCTAAATAGATCGCTCACTCAACATTAACTAAACCGGATGTAGATAGATAGCGTCCCAGACACGTCAAGGGAGTGAGAAGCTCTGTTTGTGAAGTGTTATTTAGAACCTCCTTCGAAATTGATCAAAACTTGTGAAGCTCGATACAGTTTCCACCTGTGCGTCTATCTCTCCCGGTGCATCCACCAGCTCGTCCGCGCCCGCCCGCCTCGTCACCCCGAGGGCCGCCCTCAAAGGAACGAGCGAATCTGCACAATCTTACTCCATTTCTCAAGTTCTTTTTCGTTTTCAGTCAACATCTCCTGCCTTTATGAAATTAGAGCTGGAGTGACGTGGTGGGAATATTTTTATGTAAACCAGTGTTTTAAGGCTTTTCCTACTTAGTTTCTTTCCGTGGTTGTACTCGCGAGTTCATCATTATTATTTGAGACCAACCCAGTGTCCTAAGTGAGCGACGAGACGCGACATCTAGCTTCGCTGTGCGACATAATGACGCCGTGCGACATAATACTTCACGCAACCTGTGTCCTATTTTGTGATCTCTGAGCGACAGAGGCGGCGATCTCAGCACGTATACTGCATTGTTACTAGAAAATTCACATTTTAAATACTTAGCCCTACAAAAACTTCGTAAACAAAGAAGGAAGACAACAAATATCATTTATTTAGAATGAAATAAATCTGGAGAGTTTAATCATTTATTTCCGAAACTAAGAAATAATCGACGTCGCGTCTTGTCGCGCAAAAAATAAATCCGCGCGTCGCGTCGTCGCATCTCGTCGCAGACTGCGTACTCTGCGTAGGCCACACATTCATACAACGTAATTAATCAAAATTAAAAACGTAGATTTCAGATAATTATATTCAATATACTTGTGCATACCTACTCACGGGTCAAAACGCAAATCCCTAAATATCTTTTTGATAAGCTTAACTGGACCCAAAAGAATAATCCTTACCCAATCCGAGCCCCCAAATGTTTACTTAAGACCCCTCAGCATGGTACTGCAGCGTTTCGTGGAAGCTTCCGCTATAGTGCTACCAAATGCTGGAATAACCTACCCCCTCCGATTAGAGAACTCAAAAACGTTAACACTTTTAAATCAAAACTAAAAACTATCATGCTGGAAAAGCAAAAATCTGTCTGAGCATAAATACTCCGTGTCGGCTCCTTTCTGTCTGGTCCCATAATGGAACTGAGACTTTGGGAACTCCTGACACATTAGAACGCACATACACCCATACACTCATACACCGCTGGGTAACTCCTGTTGCCCGGACTCTCATGAGACCGGTGTCCTCAGGAGTTACCTTACGTCACACACATACCCACGCACATTATACACGCACTCAAACTCATACACACAAAATCAGTATATTTTTGCTTAACAGATTTTATCTTATGATAAACGCAAAAATAAAGATAACATTAATAAATTAATTATAAAAATAATCACTTTATCAGAAGTATCTAAAATGAGATTAGTTTAATGTGTTACTCTAAAACCTAAACTATCTGCATACATTATTTCATCTAAATTGATAAAGTAATGTGGGAAACGTAGTCACAAACATTTACACAAACTATGGTATTTTTATTGTAGGATTTATACATCGTTAATATAATCTGCATTTTTATAAAAGTAGTATTCTTTTTTTCTCTTCATTTTGTACTAAGTACTTAGTTTTTATATAGTATTATTTACGTTAGTAGGCGTAGGTCCGTTCGTGACGACATTCTGTACGGGTCCTAACGGAAGACCAGCGCTGGCTAGACCTCTTTCGGGAGCTTAGCCAGCATTATGCTGAGTTAGGGCCTTTTTATAACAACTTTATGTACCTATATAAGTGTGTTTTCTTTTTTTGTACCTACTGTGTTGTTATAAATAAATGTCTTTCTTTCTTTCTTTCTTTCTTTCTCACTAGACTTAATTTAATCCTATTTGATACAGCCGGTGCGGTAAGCCGACAAACGTATATGTACACCTACCTACATAGCCTACTCTAAGTTAACATTATAAATTAAACGTATTACTTATTGGTATATTAAGTTAATTATACACAAATTATGAAATACAATCTAATTGAGAGCCACCTGCTTTTAGAAGGGGGTCAAAAAGTCTCCTTTCAATTGTATACAACTCGCAGAACGCTGGTCGATGGTTCCGAACTAAACTCGATACAAATTAGATTCCTGTCATACGCATCCATGAGTGGCAAGTTCTACAAATCGAATCTAACCTTATTTGATTTTCCGCATTCGGACTGACCAACCACCAACCGACCACCCACCGACCGGGACGAATGCGAAATAACTCAGATAAAAATTGATTTTTCTTATCTGAATATTAATTATTATTCAGATAAAACAAACAAACGACACTTGAACTAGCTACCTACAGCTCATTCAAGTATCATTTGTTTGTCTTTTGTAATTATTCTAAAAAGAATTCCATGTACCAAATTACATGAAATGAATTTGTTAAAATTAATCAATAAATAACTCAATGAAGTAACAATAGTTCATCTCAATACCGAAAATATGATTGAGATGGGAACTAAGTCGAGGACAGGTAGCCTTGCTGCCCTCGACTTAATTCCCATCTAAAAGTAAACTGAAATACGGACATTAACATGAGTTAGAGAAACTTTCGTAAACAGTCCATCGACTCACGTTCACTTATTTAGTTGTACGACTAGAAGGCACCGCTGCAGAACTAACTTGTTCACTGAAGTATCAGAATACTTTAGCGGTGACACGAGAATTGTTTCACTTAGGATCCATTATCTGAGAATTTCTTGCAAAGTTAGGTATCTGGACTTCGGGTGACACGATTCCTGCAGTTCTGTTCAGTTCACATCGGTTGCATCTGCCCGTGAGGTGCCCCGGGCCCCGGGCGTTCAATATTCATAAAGTTTGTTAGTTCACGCTATTAGAATGAAAAACGATGCGATGGTTCGAACGAAACTCAAAGGCGATCAATAAAATACCCTGAATAGTTAAATTATAACACACCAACCACCACGGACGAAACTTCTATATTATTTGAAAAGGATTACTTTCGACTTCGATCGCGAAAACAAAGATAATTACAGAATTTGAATTTTTATATAATGTGTTTTACGAATGATTTTCGAGTATTTTGTTTAGTTACTGAGTGAAAGTGCACATAACATTTGTATAGACGCGTTCCACCTCCAGACAACGTTACCTAAACAATGTTTGTGAACGAATCAATTACTCCAGCGCTCGGAACTTGACGTCAAGGAATATCTTATGAGATTTATAATAACTGAGAGATATCTATAGACGCGAACTTGTCTTGTAATGGTAGTAAATACTCCACTGCTGGTTTGAGCTAGATTGTAGTGGCAATATGGTGCCTCTTCCCTGCTATCCTTATGGAAGATCGTGTCGTACGTTGTTAAAATGTTTGTTTCGCGTATTCAAACTAAACGTATAGAGCCTGACAGGCAAGTCTCTCCTCGTATGGTATATCTTGTCTTGTGTTGTAAAAAAGCCCGTGTGTTGTAATAAGACCCGAGACACAATGAGCCCCGACAAGGCAAGTGCCTTAAACCACCTTCACTAATAGTTACTAATTGTTTAGAACAGAGGAACGCTGCGTATGTACGCATTACCGAGACATTACAATATTTTGTTTTATTACTCCATTTAGACTTAATATGTTGGCATTTGTGACTCACGGACCTTTTGAGTAAATGTCATGAGTTGGTAGGAGCCGAGGATGCTTTAACAACTCTAACTAAACCAACCCTTGAATGTATGTATGATGATATCGTCCATGTCGAGTGTGTCTGTCCGGACAGAGTGGACTGGCATTTTAACTCAGTATTAATAAGGGTGTAGTTGGTTTTCTACCCTTTGGTATGCTCTCTGGTGGTAGAACAGTCCTCTGATGCCCACTCGCTGCTGACTTGCAGCTAGTCTTCATCAGGCGGCCGCCGTCGCCGGGGACGAGACTCAGCTAGGAGGACATCATTTCATTAGAACAAAGTTAAAATCATCAACTGAAACCTGTTTTTTAAGGCATTGAAGTATAAACATTATCTATCTATCGGATTTTTGATATCTATTTATGGTGTTTAAAAATAATCAACACATTTTTTTTATATAAATACAACAGATCCATGGCATGTCCAGTTGTTACCTACACCTTTCGCGTTAACAATTTCCAGCAGTATTATTATTGTTTTGTTACCATAGCTCCAGTGCCCTGAGTCCAGCCTTAAGAGCACGTCGTCCATCCCCCGCCGCCCCCCGAGCCCCCCTCTCCGGCTGGTGATGCGTGCGTGAGTCCGGCCCTCACTGACGACACATCAAATCTTTGCGGCGATGGCTGGTGGTAGAGCGGTGCCTCTTGTGTGGTATTTTTCTTAGCCAACGTACCGTAGAGAAATTACAACAAAACAAGATTCTGTACGCAGTATCGAGTTAGGATATAAAGGGTAGCCGTAAATATTTCATTCTAAGGATCAAATGTCAGGCTGATCGGGCGTTGATCGCGCGTTAGAAAATCTGACTTCACAACTCTCCAAAGCTGTATAATGTAGGAGCTCAAGAAACATTAATTCAGGCAGAAGGCATTAATTCCTATTTTCGGATTGAGAGTGTTTACCAACATCCACCTCTACATATACATATTCTGGAGCAGAGGAGCCATTGGGCAATCAAACAAATACAATAACTATAACAGATGGTCTCGGTCACCGATCACCGTCAAGGACTGTGACAGACCGTCCTCAACAGCCTGTATTGGTCCACAGCTGGACGCAGGCCTACCCCTGATAAGCGCCTTGTTGGTTTCTATCTCACGGGAGTAATACCCATAATCCCCACTCTCAGTATGCGGGTTGGGATCGGTTTTTTTTTTTGTAGATATCCCTTAGTCGTTTAGTCTCTTACGAAGTTACGACCCGCAGGAAGAGTTGGGGTGGTGCTTATTCTAACCCGCACCCACACAGCTGTCGCAGTCGCTTTCAGTCAATTCGGTTTCACTCAGCTATCGTGTGTTGTCCCGGTACGGCAACGGCAGGCAGCACCATAAATCCTAATGTGGACACTGGGACGCATAACCCACATACCGGAGTCGGCACTTCCGTCGAAACGGCGCTTGTTGCAAACTTTTACTGTGAGCTACTTCGGGGAGTATTTCACGCTTTTATGACTCAGTATGTACCTTTACTGACTTTTGGCCGTTGAGGGCTATTCGCGAAAGGTTGGTTAAACAGTTTATTTTATTACTTAAGTCCTGGCTAACGCTCACCTTTGCTTTGCGCTAGCATACGTGTAAAACTTCTACCTTTCATTTATATAAACTGTTTCTAATTTCAACCACAGGGACAGTAGTTACACGTACAGTTACAATAGAGCCAAGATTTCCTGAAATCCAAATTAGAGAGTTAAATTAAATGAAGTGGTCGGCAGTGGCTCTGTTTGTAGCCGCGCTGTTGGCGGAGGGTCTGTTAGTATAACTTGCTAGTGCTGAATTAAGCTGCGGCGCTCTGTGGATTTTAAGATTTTGAACTCGGCGGATGCAAAGTGGATTAGAGATGTTCTGTTTATCTAACTCAAGGACGGATAGACGATCGATAGAAATCATTGACGTCATGAAATCATATCCTACCAATGAATGAAAAGCGAAAGTTCGTAAAGATGTGAACTCGTAAGATGTTCTTGCGGAACAATGGGAAATGTAACTGAACGGATCGAGCTGAAATATGCATTTATATCTAATGAATTTAACAGCCTTCGCTAACTTTACCGAAGAGGTCGTCTAGTATTTAACACTAAATTGGTTGCATAACAAAGCTGCATAACAAAACTTCATTTAAATTTTAACCACACAGGAGCCACAAACAACGTTAATAGAGGAAACTAATAATAGGCTAGAGCGCTTGGGCTCAGCTGATCTAATCTATACATACAGGATATTTATCGTTCATCTTCGTGAATACAGATGATTCTACGAAGCAAGCGAATTGTGCAGCAGAGGAATCAGTTCACAGAACTGGAAGATAATCCGTTTCATAGCAAGCAGACAGCATCACTACTCGAAGCACCGCCGCCGTCGATACACACTCGTCGGTAGAGGTGATCTGTTAATAACATCAAAAGTACTATTATACACCTTCCCAAGCCTTTCCCCTACCTCTCCACTCTCCTTGAACCCTTCAACATTTCTTCAAAATCCCTCGACATTTCTTGATAATTCCTTAATGCGATAATCTTAAGATGGGTTTCGGAAAAGTAATTAATTAATCTATATATATAAAAGAAAGTCGTGTTAGTTACACTATTTATAACTCAAGAACGGCTGTACCGATATGGCTGAAAATTGGTGGGTAGGTAGCTTAGAGCCAGGAGACGGACATAGGATACTGCTTATCCCGTTCGACAGCGTTCCCGTGTGACTTGACATAAAACTTCAGTCACTATAAAACGTGGTATAACAAAAAAGAATCAGACTTGGAAAAACAAAACGCTAATGACAGCTTTGTAATGGACGTATGGATGACGTATGGATGCCGGGGGGCCGATTCTGTAGTATGTTTAGTATCAGCATTAGCACCCGTGCGAAGCCGGGACGGGTCGCTAGTTTGTAATATTCAAAGGAATCCGGTTTTTGATTGAAGGTTATTGGCGATGAGTATTGTCAGGTCTTCAGGACATTGCTTTCATTGGATTTCATTACCGGGGCTCGGTGGAATATCTTTGCGGGAATGATGAACTTTTTAAACTAACATTATGAAAAATTAACTTATTCTAAGTCCATCAATCATGGGATTCGTAATAGGAAATTAGACAGAAAGGATTCTGTTAAAGAAGGCAAATTAACTAAAATCTATGTACATATTCGAGTTTTGGAAGCATTCTACCTACATTGTTAGTGAGAGCGGGAGCGTATTTGGAGGTAATGATTGAATTTCTAAAAACAGCACCATTCGTGCTTGTATTTTTCAGTTACTTTGTACAAATATTTCTGCGTACTATCCAACTGTTCTGAGACATTTACAGAATAGGTAGCTGCATAATATAAGCCGCGTCTAAAAACCCCAGTTGACAGAACGGACTGGAGAAGCGGTGTGAAAGAAGTCAGGACACATTCCATTATCAACCAAAACCTCCACAAAAATAAAGCCCAAATTTAACCAAAACAAACTTCAGTATATCAGTATATATACCTCCTGTGTGGAAGGAAATAGAGTTCTAGATGGCACGTTTTTTGAAAATTAGATTTTGGTATTGTTTGATATTCAGTCAAGGTAAGCCGTGGTCTCTCAAGTTCACAACTCAGGAACTGAATAGCAAACAAAACGCTTTTCACTTCCTTTCTAACAATTTCCAGCCGGTAGAAATTTTTATAATTAGCACTTTTTCCTCATTGGTTTGAAGTCACTTTACAAACAATACGCAACGCGAAACAAATAAAGGGCGGGATTTAATGAAAAAATGAAACGGTTTGATATTAATATCGTAAGATATCGTTTCTATCGGCGCCCTGCGCGGAGAGAATGACAAAGACGCTGAGACGGTGGTATTGTGGACACGGACTGTTTCTTCTAAAGATCGTGTAGGTAGCTATTTTATTTCGTAAATTTCGGTACAATATTCATCCCTGAATACCTATTTTTAAGATCACACACAACGCGAAACTCAAGAAGAACTTTAGAATGTGTGGACGGACCTTCTCCAGCGAACAAGATCCAAAGATCTTCCCTCTTTTCTCTTCATTCTCATCACCATACGCACAATTTTGGTTAGTTGTGACCGCGCGGATAGCAAGCAGGCGACTTGAGTTAAGTAACTGAAGCGATCACAATCGAGTTCTCAGAATACCCCCTTACAAAGTTATTGTATAAGTTAGCTTACGCGTGATTGGCGGCAAGCCCGGTACAATATATGGGATTGTCGTCGAGAATACTAATCACTGATTAGCTAAATCCGGGACGTCGACATCGACTTCAGAGGAAGTTTACACGGAGATAAAAGAACTTGTTCGTTGCTCCACTATTAGCATAAAAATCGTCTGCTTACTCTGGGCTAGATGATGATGTGTGTGGGTTATTCAGGATTGTTTGTTTATTTTTTAATCGCTAATGTGGATTGCACATTATTACACGGTGTAGTCTCAGTAGTTCGATTACAATTAAGTGGACCGGACTTCTAAGTCGCTCGACGAGGTTGGTGGCCTAAATGAACTGACTTTTGAGCCAATTTTTTGCAACAGTT
The DNA here is from genome assembly GCA_949316285.1 of Eupithecia subumbrata. Lineage (NCBI taxonomy): Eukaryota > Metazoa > Arthropoda > Insecta > Lepidoptera > Geometridae > Eupithecia > Eupithecia subumbrata. The sequence continues at coordinate 5,440,867 of OX438638.1, forward strand.
GTGTCGGAGTTGATGATACATTGCTGGCCTACATGTTACAAGCGATACATTTTCTATTATATCAACAGTGATAGGTACTGTAGTTTTTGTGTAGTTTGGCTTGAAAATACTGATACTGTATTCCCCACAAATATTTTCAGAAAGCGTACATCAGAAACGAAAAAGGTTGTGAATATTCTAAGCACTTCATTTAAGAAAAACAAACAAAACGAGTAACAATGAACATTTGACTTCGCCCTGTAAATCCCAAATAAACGATTTAATAACGCTTTTGAATTCAAAGTAAGCAATGAAGCCGTTTCAGAACTTGTATTTGCACTCGCCTTCATTACCATCTCAAGAGAATAATCACGCGCCTCCGAGCCGATGACGAATATTAATTATGCTTTTGTTAACTTTGATTAGTATAGTTGTCCTTTGTTCTACTCAGATAGACTGTTAGAGCGTTGTTAAGGAGGCACCTGTTTAAGACTTGCGAAGTGCGTGCGAAATTAGCAATCGTAGATCATCATCATTTGTAGGACTCGCAATTACGTGCGTCAGCTTTGAGCATCACACGTGACTTGGTTTGTCGGTCAAGGGGGCTTCAGGGAAAAGCTGCGTGAATATAAAACGTAAGAATGCAATGAAGGAAATAGGATTGCCTCGTGATCGCTCACAATGAAATTGTAACCACCTACTCAAATAAACAACCAATATTTATATTAGTATTTGGGGTACACTTTACACCAGTCCCACACACGTTAAAAATATAAAGATTAGGTATTTGACCTCTGAAACTGTGTGCATAAAGGACAATTTGATGCCCTCCAAAGAATTGACTAAAAGATTAGTGATGACGTAATAATCAACTGAAACAAACGATTTAGAATATAAACTTGTATAACTTCAAGTAATGGGATATTGACTATCGATTCAACATGATTTAAATATACATAGATAGATAGATATATAATACTTTATTGTACCACACAAAGACAGATAACAATCCAGAAATAAATCCTAAGAGTAGACGAAATACAAAGGCGGCCTTATCGCTATGAGCGATCTCTTCCAGGCCACCCTGGGATTGACTGGACATGTAAGAACAAAATAGACGGTGGCACTCGAAAAAAAAACGATAACAATACTTACACTACATACTGTAATACCTACATATAACCATACATTTTAATACAATTGTAATATTTTTAAATAAAGACGGCGAGGCATGTGTACAGCGCAGCCTACAGGTGTACGGCGTAGCAGGTCTACAGCATCGCAGGTCTACAGCGTAGCAGGTCTACAGCATCGCAGGTCTACAGCGTAGCAGGTCTACAGCGTAGCAGGTCTACAGCGTAGCAGGTCTACAGCGTAGCAGGTCTACAGCGTAGCAGGTCTACAGCGTAGCAGGTCTACAGCGTAGCAGGTCTACAGCGTAGCAGGTCTACAGCGTAGCAGGTCTACAGCGTAGCAGGTCTACAGCGTAGCAGGTCTACAGCGTAGCAGGTCTACAGCGTAGCAGGTCTACAGCGTAGCAGGTCTACATCTACAGCGTAGCAGGTCTACAGCGTAGCAGGTCTACAGCGTAGCTGGTCTACAGCGTAGCAGGTCTACAGCGTAGCAGGTCTACAGCGTAGCAGGTCTACAGCGTAGCAGGTCTACAGCGTAGCTGGTCTACAGCGTAGCAGGTCTACAGCGTAGCAGGTCTACAGCGTAGCAGGTCTACAGCGTAGCAGGTCTACAGCGTAGCAGGTCTACAGCGTAGCTGGTCTACAGCGTAGCAGGTCTACAGCGTAGCAGGTCTACAGCGTAGCAGGTCTACAGCGTAGCAGGTCTACAGCGTAGCTGGTCTACGTCTTAGCTCACCTACGGCGTAGAGTGTCTACACATTCAATATGTGCTGTTTTAATTTTATAATCAGACAAAATCTTACTTGTAATTATACTTCTAAGTAACAAAGTGCAGCTTAGATGTCCAGTTAAAGACAAGTAGAAGCTACGCATGCTAAGATAGATTTCATCGATTAATAATGATATTTTTGTCATTTTACTAAACAAACTTCATTTAAAGCACAGGTAAAGGGAAAAATCCGAAAACTGTAAATTTGTTGTAAATTCACAAAAAATATAATGTTGATTCTCGCCATGGGCCAAACCTTTGTATAGGGTACTTCTCGTCGACCAAGAATCATAAACCTATCACCATATCTCTATTTTTTTTCTCTTAACTTCTCATTTTGCATGTGAATGCTGTAAACCTGAGCATGGTAGACTAGAGATACCTACTATAGATTGACCTAAGACCAATGTACTCATTACCACCTAGTTACACAGCAATAAATTCATTTATCATTTATCATTATCATTAAAATTTGGCAAGAAGCAAGGTCTTATAATACGGAACCCTCAACTCGCACATTTCGTTTTATTATTATCGAATTGTCACTACGAAGTTGTCGGCACATCTAAGAACGACACTAAAGTAAAATAGTTTCCGGATGGCCGACCAGTCTGCTTCCGGTCCATACTGCACTGCAGTGATAAATGAAGGCGACGGCTTCCCGCACAATGCAAAAGGACAAATTCGACTCGTGGAGATTTATCTACTCGTTTTTTCTACCGAATACTTGCATCTTGGAAATGTAAGAATTCTTTTGAATATTCGTATTGCTACGTCACTGCAGTGTCTGTAGTGACTGTACTGCACTCGTATGACAAGTTGAGTATACTTAGTTTGAAGCGACGACGATGGAAGAGTAGGCAGGCGTCGCTGTACCTAACAGCGACTAAATGCTTTGGAAAATTAACTCTGTACCTACATGACGACCTCCGTGACGCAGCGAGCGAAGATACGCCTGCGACGCAGGAGGTTGCGGGTTCGATTCCCGCCTCGGAACAAATTTGTGTACGATCTGCAGAAATTAGTTCCGTTGGTCTGGGTGTTTTCTATGTATAATAATAAATATCTATCTATGTAGTGTATTGTATTAAGTGTATCAGTTATCTAGTACCCATAACACAAGCTCTGCTTAGCTTGGGGCTAGATAATGTTGTGTGAATTGTCCAGCGTTATTTATTTATTTATTTATATTTATACTCCCTACTCTCTGCGCGAGAGCAACTCGCACTGGTTTACTGTTAAATAATCATACCACCTGGGTTGTTCGCTTCACCACCCGTTACTTCACATCACTCCACACGCTCGTGCAGGAGCTCCTTGTTCTACCTGTTATAAATAAATAGTCATCGCAAGAGCTAGTCACCTTATATGCGTAAAAGGTACTCACTCATACGAGCGGCGAAAGAAACATGAATACTGGACAGTAGTGAAACAAAATAATGTCTGTTGTTGTAGACTGACGTCACGTCCTGCCGCCTGCAGACCGCAGGAGGTGACCAACTCTCGTGCAAGTACTATCTGTAGCTTATCCTTTATATCTTATTAATCTCTAGATTTGAGACAAGATTCTTAAAAATTCCTTCATTAGATTCAAATGAAAATGAATCGTCAGATTATTTAGCATAATTGGGATATTACAAAGCTGGATGCTATAGAGGTCTACTATGTGAAGCCTGGCGGCCGCCAGTGGGGAATACATTACAGCGGGGATCCTAGTGATCTCTTTTAAATTACGGAAAAGGTTTGATACGGTGGTGTGTGGTGTAATAGGTAATATTTTGGATGACTTAAAATGAGCTTTATTCTGAGGCCTCGGTCATGTTTACCTACAACATCCACTTACAACGTTAACGCATTCACTGTCCAGCCATCAGCGCGTCCCTTCGGGTCACATCGCACGATGAGGAGGAGGGATACGTCCATGTAAGTCATGGGTAGTGAAAGTGTTAGTACATCGCATTCACTGCCCAGCCTCTGCGGTGGACCCGAAGGGGTGCAGCTTGAAATTTTAATAAAAACATCGCTAACTCTCAGTAACAATGTGACAAAAGAAACCATCGCCGGACCACACACCGAAATTTTCAGAATAAAATGTCACGAAAACCGTTTATTTATATATTTTCGCTGCAAAATTTTCACTGAAATTTCACTGAACCAACTCGTCACGTTTGGTTTAATTCATTACTCGAAAAGCTCAAACTTTAAAGTTATTTTTCGGGTGAGTGATCGTGTGGACAGTATTTCCACTAGAGGGGGGTTTTCAGGCGAACTCAAGTTAAAAATAAATGAAAGGGGAAAGGGATGTTAGGGCTCCCACTCACTAGCGGTAGCCTAATGGGGCGGCTAAGCACGTGTCTGGCCGCTTTAACAATTTAATTAATTTATAACCGCTTGTGGTTAATCCATTTATTTTAATACTAGCTTCTGCCCGCGGCTTCGCACGCGGTGTTTCTATAGAAACGTTTAGGTGATTTCTATCCCATGGGAACTGATTTATGGGATAAAAAGTAGCCTATGTTTGATTCCAGGATTAGGATTACCTGTATGTAAAACTTCAACCCGATCCGTTCAGTAGTTTTGGCGTGAAGAGGTAACAAACATCCATCGATCCATCCATCCAAACTTTCGCATTTATAATATTAGTGTGAAGTGTGATGATAAAATGGCATCTACTTATTTTTTAATGGTAAAAGTGCTAACGTCCAGAGGCTCAAATGATTATATCTGAATTGTATCTGACAGCTAGGTGGCTCTCAGTAAATATGTCATGACATTGACAGGTCGACTTCTGTTGCGGAGTTGTTTTTGTCGTGTCAAATTTCAGATAGTATTGCTGTCAACAAAATGTGAGAATGTTATTTTGGGAGTAAATAGGTTTTGGCTTTGCCCGAAAAAAGCAATCAGATTACGTTCACTAAGTTGTTAACCATAATAATATCAAAAATGCGAAAGTCTGTTCGTTTGTTACATTTTCTTTTTGCATCTACATATCTGAAGTTTGTATTCTTGCAAATAAACGATTGATTTGATTTAATTTCACAGCTAAACGGCTGAACAAAAAATAGAGAAGATAAAAATGGGTAGCTCGTGACAGAAAATAAAGCTTGTATATTTTGTCTTAGAAAGCTAAGTTATAAAATGCTGATGAAGTTGCAGGAAAACAAGTGAGGTAATAAAGTTCAAAAAGATCCTATTTGATATTTTCATAGAATTTTCTCTTTTATTTGCTTTTTGGGCGTCATTCAATTCATTTTTGATCAATAATAATGATCTTCTTTAATTAAAGAAACTAATAATAAGTCAGAAAAATGTAACGAATCAACTTTACCATTATAAAAAGGTACAAATAAAAATAGGCCTTTCTAAAGGTACATTTAGATCTGTTTAGATCTGTTGAACATACAACATTGTGGAACAGTGTTACACTGTTCCACAATGTTGTATGTTCAACAATGATCGACATCTGTTGCAGCAACTGATTCTACAGTTTCATTTTACATACGTTCTACAGTTGCCTACAGTGATGTCTACCGAGCAGGTCATTGCTGCTGCGGCTTTCCTAATTTTGAACGACAGTACTCGGAAAAACAGGAGACAGAGAAAAGACGGTTGTGGAAACGGGCAATGTTTAGAAGTGGATACCGAAACAGTTTAATAAAAGACATACTATTAGATGATGGATTGTTATTTAGCAATTTTACAAGGCTATCTGCGAGTGACTTTGAAGAACTTTTGGAAAGCTGTTCTGATATTTTTTATTTTCTTCTTCACTGTGTCTTCTGAACAATTATACTGATTGGCTAGTTTTAAATACCTACGCATCTTTTTTCTTTTTATTGTCTTTATATTCAGTCAGGGTGATATTCCAAAGCACTTCCTCATTTCTGTAGTCCTCAATAAACTTGATAACTTTATCATTAACCCACTCAATTTCCATTTTTGACCAAAAAATTATGACTTGTAGATACAAAAATGTTGAATGAACCCATCAAATGTGGGTACAAGAGCAACACGTTTCAACATGTCGTATTTTGTAGAACGGTCGACATTTTGTTGCATGACTCATTCCACAAACGGCAACAGTGTTGCTTTCAACATGTTGCTTTCCACAAAATCGCCCGATGTTGAACAGATCTAAATGTACCTAATAGATCCGCGTCGTGTTGCCTTGTCCCCCGGGCGGGCGGGCGGGGCTACAAGTAAGTACATTTAAAACAAATATTTACCAGGCACTCTGCGCACCTGAGTCGAGAAGCGATTCATTTTATTTTGGACTGACTTATGCCCGCGGCTTTGCCCGCGCTGTTCTGAGATTGAGTGTAATCTATGCCCTTCCCTGGGATACCGGTTACATTCCTGCCAAATATAATAAGGATCCGTTCAGCCGTTCGTGAACAGGACAGACAGACAGAATTACTTTCGCTTTTATAATATTAGTATGGATTTTGTATCTGTTTTCATTCAAATTCTACATATAAAAAGATAATTGTTATCAAGATGAAAATTAAGATGTTAGAGTACCTACTGTCAACTATTTTGGTTTCCTACGTCTACCTCCTCACTCCCGTGTACCGTGTGTTGTACAGCGCCGCTGACGTCAGTGGTCAGTGGTGTCGGGGATACATTACTAGATGTGCTAACTAGTCGACTCACAACAAAACTTTAAAATTAAGAACAAAAGACAAGCCGTACTTGTTAAATAGAAATCAGTCAATTATCACTCCAATGGTAGACCATTGATCTTGAATAATTGATCTTGTACCATCCTGTGAAAAGAATATTCAGTGAAAGTACTAAGTACTAATAAAAGGACTAGATATAATGCAGTGATCATGATAGCCCATGTGGCTTCACTGCACTTGATCCGGCTCTGAGCGGGGCTACTGTGAAACTGTGCAGCTTCACTAGACTTACATTATTGGTAGGCGGGCTCGTTTACTTGTGTTGTTGCATGTTCAATTAGGTACATACACGGATCGATAAAGTACTCTTTCAAAATACTAAAAAATAAAAGTATTTTGTGAAAGGAAATTTAAAACTTTCTCATTGTCTACATGGAAATGCTCATCAAAATTTTAGCTTTTATAAATTACTTTAAAACAATAAAAATACAATTTAATCAAAAATAAAATCTATGGGTTTTTCAACTAATCATCTAGCATACTTACTTATAGAGGTACACTAAATTCATATATACAGTATTCAAACTTACAACGACCAGAATAAGCTAAATGTATGCAGCTGCAAGAAAACAAAGCACTAAGGTTTTTCCAGTGTACCCCTCCCGCCTCCCTTGCCCCCTCGACCCCCCCGCTCGCAGTAATTAGTAGGAACGATGCAATTCTGGTGGCATTGATTGTTAATTTCATTGGTTCGAATCTGCAATGCATTTTGTATTTTAATTATTATGTGTTATTAGTGAGTTGGTTATTCATTAACATACCTACTGCCAACATATGAATGCAAAATTCTGAGATGAAATGTTTCACAGACTAGCAAAGTCAAGAATCGCCATTACTCGGCCATAGCTCGGCCAACTTGTAGGTAACTGAGTTTGAGAAGTAATTTTAGCAGAGAACTGTGTCGATGCACGTTGTAGGTGTACAAGTGTTTTAACAAGTTGTAAATATCTCATAACAAGACTTTATAGATAGGAAATCTTTTGTGTGAGTTTATGTTGAACTACGCAAGCAGGAGAGAGGGAGTTTTTAATGAGTAGTAATCGTAGCCGGGAGAACTTCCATTGAGAACGGACAAAAAGACATTTCCGATTAGAGAAGTAGATACATCATTATTTTCGAACGTCTCAATTGTTCACATTATCATAGTATCTACTGAAAACGCAAACTAAGGCCCTCATCAGAAGAGGCACTAAGTCCAAGTTGTATTTTTGCGACCTCTGTCGACGACTTCTCTGGTTGAGTGGGTGAAGGTCCACCTGTGTCGCAGCAAGTCGCAGCAAGCTGCGATTTGATTCCCACCTCAGGACAAACTTTTGTACGATCTGCAGATATTTATATTGGGTGTTCTGTTTGTTTTTGTGTTTATTAAAAAAACATATTATATCTATTTGAAAGGCTCACTTAGAATGATAAGTTGAGTTCGAAGTGAGTACATCGCATCGTAGGTACGCAGAGGGAAGAACTCAAGCCTAAGCTTATTTATGCTGGTCAAAATTTATTTTTTGTCCTATGTTGATAGGTCCATCGGTACTCGATAGTGTTAACGTTAGAATATCAGCCTTGGGTTACACCTGGTTTACTAAGGTGCATGAGGTTTCGTGATACACTACACAGACGACACAAGAAATCACCTGAAAATACGATGCTTGCTCTAACTTACAAGAGATATAGAAACTATTGCAATAATATACTACATAATCTTAAAAATGAATATAATAGAACAGATCTTCAAAATAATAAATATGACATAAAGAAAACTTGGAATGTTATCAAGCGGGTTTGCGGGATTAACAATATTAATAAAGTACAGACCCCAAATGAATTACTCAAACTTAAACCTACACTTCAAGAATCAATTTATCACGTTAATGAAAGTTTTATAAATGTTGGTAGTAACCTTGCTTCAGAAATTCTAAAAAAAACTAGTATATCAGAAGATCACCTAGTCAAAAAATATACACCTTCAACTACCCCCCTAAATTCATTTATGCTATTAGAAACAAATAATTTTGAAGTAAGTAAAATAATAAGCTCCTTAAAGAATACATCTTCATCTGGTTGGGACGGTTTATCATCAATATTTTTAAAAAAATACGCCTACATTCTATGTACACCCATTACTCATATATGTAATTTGTGTATAGTTAGGGGAGTTTTCCCTAAGTGTTTAAAAGAATCCGTCGTCATTCCGGTCTTCAAGTCGGGGGAAAGAGACCAAATATCGAATTATCGCCCAATATCTCTCCTCCCCTCTCTGGCCAAGATCCTGGAAAAACTCATTAACTGTCGCCTCGTTAATTATCTGGAAACTAATAAATTGTTGTCTCGGAATCAGTTTGGTTTTCGTGAAAAACTATCGACAGTAGATGCTATTGACAATCTTGTATTTCATGTTGCAGGAAATCTGGATAACAAGCAAAAGTGTTTAGGGGTTTTCCTGGATCTGGCCAAAGCGTTTGATACGGTTTCTATTCCTCTACTAATACGAAAACTGGAATCTGTTGGTATTCGAGGTGTACCATTAGATCTCCTAAAGGACTACCTCTCCGATAGATCACAAAGTATACGAATAGGTAACAATCTAAGTCGCAAAAGATCAGTAACCTATGGGGTCCCCCAAGGTTCAGTACTCGGTCCTACACTATTTTTAGTTTACATTAACAACTTATGCGACATAAAACTGCACAATGCCAGTATTACTACTTTTGCTGATGACACTGCAGTAGTCTTTACGGGTGGGTCCTGGGAAGAAGTATTTCACACAGCTGAAAAGGGGATGCAAGTTATTATTAACTGGCTTGACTCTAATCTACTTACAATTAATTTAACTAAAACTAAATTTATTACATTTTCTATAAACAATAACAACCAACCAGACAAAAAATTCTTACTTAAAGCTCATTCTTGTACAAACAATGTTAACAATAGTTGTAACTGCTACACCTTTTCAGCCACAGACCAAATTAAATACTTGGGCATTATCATTGACAAAAACCTTTCTTGGAAGCAACATATAGACAGTCTAAAATCACGTGTACGTAAATTAATACCAATTTTCAAAAAGATTAGACAGCTTAAGGACAAAAAGACTAATAAAAATGTATATCTATCATTATGTCAATCGATCATAACATACGGAATATCGGCTTGGGGTGGTGCAAAAAAGACAACAATGATTAAGGTTGAACGCTCGCAACGTTGCATAATAAAGGTTCTGAACTATAAGCCTTTCAGATACCCGTCAGCTTCCCTTTATCGCGAGTTCATGGTACTTACTGTCCGGCAGCTGTACATGAAATATATTATCACAAGACAACACTTTCGCCGTGTACCTGAAATGACATCGAAAAGAAAAAAACACAAGGTATTCCAAGTCTCTGACTGTAAGACTACCTTTGCACAGGGTTTTGCGTATACCCTAGCACCGTTTCTCTACAACCGAATATGTAAGGATGTACCTCTGTATGAAAAATCGAGGTTCATGTGTAGAAAGGCACTAGATGAGTACCTACAAAATCTAGATTACGACGAAACCGAAAAACTTCTTGTGAGAATGAAATAAATAAAAATAATTATTATGATTCCAATATGTATATAAAATAAAAATTAAAATAAAAAACCGTATAAATGTTACCCATCCCGTACAGATTGTCAGAGATATAATATAGAATCTATATAAATATCATTATATATAATTAATTATTTATATATTTACAAAAGTCAAACTATAACCAGTACTAATCAATCTTAAAAGATTGATTATCTTATCAGTTGAGCTACCTGTAGATTGTTTGCAACATTCTGCAGTTAGCTCAATTGTTTCATTTGTAAATACTAATCATATTACAATTATCTTAAAATGTATATAATATTATATTTCTATGTAGGTACATCTCTAATATACGTATATATTTTATTTTTCTTTTATTGTTATTTCTCACTTGTTACTATCTATATATAAATATCTTTAAATTACAAAATAGTTAAATTAGTTTCCATAATCATACTATAACCATTACATTAATGCATTCTATTTTTGTGCACTGCAGTGTATGAGCAAACTTGTTATCTATCGCTCACCAACGAAAACAATAGACCTGACTGCCCGTCGCTTTGTCACTAATTTCACTACAATAGCGCTTGCGGTTCGCACGCAAATATGACCCGTATTTTATAGGAGGAGAATCATTACTTTGCCGTAACACAGTTATAAACTAGCACGGAAAGTAAAGACTTTGTCTGCTTAAGTACCGTCATTTACTTTTAGCGATGTTATTTAGATACTTTTTAATTAAGTTATGATGTCGACGATTTGAACTTTGCATGAACAACTTTGTATGTAGTCGATAGGTACTTAAACAATGTTTAATAAGTTTGTACAAATAAATATTCTTATTCTTATTCTTATTCTTAATACTTATTGTATGAAATCAAAAAACCGAACTGTCAAAACCCAACCAAAAACGACAAAAACTAAATCTCGCACAGAGTAGAAATCAATAGATGGTTGTGAACCCGCTCGTTCAATCTGCTTCTCTCCCGCTGCGCTAAGGAGGCCGTCTCTTCACCGCGTCAGTCGCTACATCCCGTAAGTATACCAACACCTAGGTACATGCAGCCCGGAGTTAAATAAAGTTTTAGTGCAGGTTTTATTGCGGTGTTACTGTTACTGTCCTAGAAATAACAGCGAGAATCCAGTTATGGAAGCTGTTGGAGGGAAGGCGAGTTTGTTGGAGGAATTTCATTTAAATTCCAAACTCTGTAGTAGTATTTGCACATTTTTAAGGAAAGTTCGAATGGCAACCATGTATGTTTTGTAATTATTAAGAGCTACCAGCACACCGTGTCAGTGATTAGGTATTTAACTAATATTTATGTCACACTAATTTCTTTATCTTTGACTGAGTGCAGGCTTCTGCCTTGTTCCTCCATCCATCGAGTGTATCACAGAATACGTGTTATTAAACATAGTCATGGTGTTATGTTTACTAACACGTGTTCTGTGCTTACATAGTACGTTAATACAGTACTAGTTTCTGCCCGCGGCTTTGCAAGTTATCGTTATAGTTGTCGAATAAACTTATTATAACATTATTTCACCACCTTCATAATATTTTTTTAATTCTAGTCTATTCAACATTGCTCGACCGTGCGACATTCAGGTCCGCAGCCTTGAACCTTCACATCATTCACATCACTTCACATCTCATCTCATCTCATGAGATCGATCACGAGTCACTTGTTCGACGTCTGATTTCACCTGAGGGTATCTATTTTAGACTTCTAAAAAAGGTATTTTATTGTAATGTTGTAATTGTCATTCAACATTATTATTTATCTAGGTACATGGGACTCAATAGAGAGAGGACGTCCAGCAGTGACTACTACAGCTGATGGTTCAGTAGATGATGTCTTCATCAGCACATCCCTCTACTTCTGATCCTGCCTCCCTCTAACAAGGTGGTATTGTCACAATCACCACGCTTGGAAAGCGGATCGGTCATCGCAGTAAAGATGTTAAGAATACACAGAATTTGATGTGTTTTGTTGTCGTTTTTTAGATAAAACAATAATTTGTTATCACGTAGGTAACTGTACTTAAATTTATTTTTAAGTACAAGCATGTCGTATCTACCAACTCAACCAACTGTACAAATAAAGACAAACAGTTGAAAACTGCTACGATTTCCAGTTCCAAGAAACTTCTCTAGGTAACTACATTTGACAGGTCTCCAGTTTACGGAGCACACGCGATGCGGTCGCGTACAGACTATACCGACAAGTGTGTATACGGGCAACCTTATCAGTAACGAAATTTTCGTTCCGATTATAATTTTTGGTCTTACAAACTCTGGTTGGACGCCGTGGGTACCGCTGCGCTGGAATGATGGTGGTGGAGCTACAAGCAGGGACTTCCGGAAAACTGTACAGGACAAACCAAAATGAGAGTCACTGTCGCTGAAGTTTCATTTGCAATTCAATTTTCAATATTTTGTTCCTATGTTGCGATTTTGATATTCAGCGGAAGCAAGAGCGGATTTAACTGTAACTGCCATCCATGCACTGCACTGTATTGAAAACAGACAGAAATACGCCCAAGCGTCCACCGAAAACATCGTGCGACGGGCAATCTTGTACAGTGAGGGCGAGAACTGCCTGAACTGAACCTGAACTGAACCCTCTCGCTGCCCGGCGACATTGCACCGTTACCGACGTCCTTTCTAAGTACATTACTCGTGGATCATTAGATCTATCCACATAATTTGTAAGTTTTTGAACGTATAAATTAGAAGTAGTACCTAGTACATAAAATCGTCGAATGTGGCCACATTGTCGGGCAACATTGTAATTTGTCGGTTGATGAGCGCATTTTATGAAGTTGTTCATTTCTAGTCTGAAGTTTTGTCGAGCTGTGCCAATATTAAATATTTAGCGAAATTTCTTGTTTATTGTCGCGTGTCTATAAGTAAGTAAATATAGTAGAGTATAGCCACAGAATAACTATGGTAATGTCCTCCTAGCCGAATTTTGACCACCAACCAGTCTCATCGGAGATTAGCCAGATGCGCAAGACATATTATAGTGCACAAGTGTATGCGCAAACACAGGTGCACTCTCTATTTCCTCACTCTCATAATCCAATGGGATGGCAGACCGACACGACCGGAGAGAGGTCAAGCGCAGGACCAACGGTTTAACGTGCTTTCCGAGGCACGGGGGTATGACACCGCCAACTTCCTGACTCGGGACTGTGAATTTTTCTTGCTAGAAAAATCGCAATAGCAACTATTGGCCCGACCCGGGATTTGAACCCAGGACCTCAAAATCAGGGGTGAACAAGCTGACCGTTATACCAACGAGGCAGTCATAACTATGGTATAACGCTATTCGCTTGGATGTAATGTTTGTCCGAATCCTCGTATGACCTTAACAAAACTAAATACATAGATGAGTGATAGGAATAGGTAGGGCTTATTTACCTAAACTTCGAGGAACAGTGACAAGAATCGGAGACTTCCTTCCGACAACATTTTTTTCCGGTACAGATGTACCGGAAAAAATTACGGTCATTACTTAGGTACATTAAAAAATAATGTTAATCGAATAAGTAGTTGATCTATGTTTACCTAAAGTTCGCGACTAGACATAAAATAACATGGGAGTCGTTACAACCACAAAATAATCTGACAAAAATCATTGAAAAGTATTTTATCTATTTATACATAAAACTATAACGATAAAAGAAAAATAAAACGTAGTGAACATTGTTGTAACAGATACAGGTTATATTTTAATAATTTATCAACATATAATTGGAAAACATGAAACGAAATGTACACACGGAATAACTTATATTACAAAGTGAACTCTTTATGTTTACATAAGCAATTATTACAAATAGATTCCAAGGTTTCTGAGAATTTAAAAAATCTTTATTTGTCTTAAGAAAATGCCATAAAAAATACAGATTTTCCTCTAATCATCTTGATTCGATTCGTCAAGTTCAGTGTCAGAACCTAAGTTCTCTGCCTCTGAAGAGTCAATTAAGTTTAAATACACAATCATATTTTTTTCTATATTTTAAATTTTCAAGCGATTTCATTTTATGTTATGGATCCATTATAAGTTGAAAATGACCTCTCAACTTCGACTGTGGTCAAAGGCACGTAAATATAGTATTATGACCGATCATCTTTTCCTGCTGTTAACGCGTCACATGTCTGTAATTTTATCTAGATCGTGATTTCTGGATATTAATTTTAATTAATAATATTTTCCTGTTTATTTTTTATGTGCTCAGACGAACACCAGCTTAGCACAGTTCTCGCGTGGTCAAATATCTCGAAGGATACTGAACATGTGATACGCCCATTATTTTGATAACATTACGTACATTTTGAAATAAACTTTTTTATCTTGATCTTTAGTAAGATAAAAGACAAATACTTTTCGTTTTTAAAAATGATTATTCCTCTATCTCCGTCCCAAAGTACTTAAAAATACTGCTTAAATGATAAAAATGTCTGTTTTATCGTTTTAAAGATGGCCGGTTTTTTTTTTATTATATGCTAAAGTTCAACTTTAGAAATCTTAAGAAACGTGGTCCAGAGCGAATGAGAAAGCAGATATTTACTTCAAAACGTGTCCGGCTTCTTAAACAAAGATTTTGTTTGATAGTTTTAAGATCAACAACTTATTTATGTCTAGTCGCTAACTTTAGGTTAACATAGATCAACTACTTATTCGAATAACATTATTTTTTAATGTACCTAAGTAATGTCCGTAATTTTTTCCGGTACATCTGTACCGGAAAAAAATGTTGTCGGAAGGAAGTCTCCGATTCTTGTCACTGTTCCTCGAAGTTTAGGTAAATAAGCCCTACCTATTCCTATCACTGAGATGACCTATAACTCTATAACACTTGCGCTAAGTTTACGGTTATTTCGTGTATTTGCACGCTCCATTTACAAAGACTTATAATAAAAGTAGAAAAGGTCAAATCGTACCCTCTTGGTACTTAGCTCATGAGATTTTTATTTACCAAAACGTTTTCCTCAGATTATCTACGCCCAGGCTAGCTTTAAAAGTATACTTTAGAAACACTTTCTATTCAAATTCATTTATTCATTACAGATACACAGGTATTACAGGGATGTCCAGACATATATTTAAGAGCACTGTGATATGCCATTTGGCGTACAAATTTTACATAATTTTATCGACGATTCTATCGACCTGTACCTTCCATTGTGTATGGTAGAACTGAGAAATTTGTAGCAAAGCGGCACTTTTTGTTAGGTATTTTATAATCTGAGCATAGCGGGAATCGAGCAAAGCGGCACTAACCGGAGAGTTAGCACTAAACTTGCATATTTGATCAGTAAACCCTCGCCGGCAGATCGCACATTACGGATGCATCAGCTTTAAACAGAATCGAAAACGTGCTGCCCGTCGCGAGGCGGGCACGCGATGTACACTCTTGAAGAGTCCTTTTATAAACCGAGGACTCTTCAAACGTAAGGTTCATTTTTCAGAAATGAAAATATTTACAAAGAATTTTTCAAACAAATAAACTCTTCATAACAACAGCGGAAGAAGATATGCCTTGTCGTATTTCTGGCAATACCTACCTCAGAAGGCCGCTACTGAAAATCGAGAGATATCCCATAGGTAATTACTTTCTCAATCGACTGTACCTCAGAAGTACTAGTAGCATCGCGGCGTCATATTATATTAATGGTATGGCAGTAACAGAGCGATGCTAAACGATATCAGGTTACTGAGAGGGGTTTCCTCGAATATTGTTTTGCGGCTCAGGACCGATTCAATAATAGCAGTTCTGAGAGCTCCGTTACAGGTAATTTTGAGGGAAAATTTCATTCTAAAAATTATTACCGAGTAATTTACACGGAAGATCTTAGTGACTGAATAATTTCGACTGTTTGAGACTGTGTTTATGCTGAAGGGAGGTTGACAGCTCTTGAGGCATTATTATTATATCCAATGGGAATTAAGACGTTTCGAATTTAATTGAATGGATGACTCTCTTTGAGGGTAGCTTTAATTTTAAGACATTAGAGACATCAGAAACAATAAACTTACTTAAAAAAAATATTAAGTTTTACAGATGGGATTCCAATCCGTTAAATCCAGTATGCCAGCTATAAATAATAAATAAATAATGCTGGACAATTCACACAGCATTATCTAGCCCCAAGCTAAGCAGAGCTTGTGTTATGGGTACTAGATAACTGATTATACATAATACAATACACTACGTAGATAGATATTTTTTATTAAAGATAGAAAACACCCAGACCAACGGAACTTTCTTCGCCCGCTGCGCCACGGACCACGGTGGTCGTCAAATCAGAATGCGCCTTGTACGTCTGCGCAATCAATGAGGATAATTATTTGCGGTGCGTCGCCCAACGTGTGGACGTACCTACCATTCAGGCCACCACGCGAGCCTTCACTGTACACGCTGTCAAATATGTCACGATAAAAGTTGTAGTCTCGGCCATTGTGGATGAGCTCTAGAACATTGGACGATAGCTTTTACCGGATTAATTGCATTTCGTGCGTCGTCATTTTAAAGTAAACAATCAAGTAAGTCGCAATACGTGTGTTCTGCTACCTGGCGAAAAAAATACCAAAACATTTGTCGCATTTCGTCCGTCGAGTAGGTACATTATAATCTGTCCTTTGATCGTCGTTCCCATTCCATAGTATTTAATCTCTGTGGGACAAAATTCAAAGACCCGTACCTGTATCGTGGTCCGTTGTAGAGGTTCCATCGCTAGAATAAACACAGCCCAGTTATAAAAAGCTCTCATTCAGAATTCGTGGCCTGTAAATAGCTACGTTCCCTCTTTCGTACATTCACCTCGGAGTTGTGTGGGAGACGTGTATCGTGTGTCAGTGCGAACCGTAAACGCTTTTCGTAATACCTTTTTACCCGACTGGGTTAGATTAGAGTGTTATTTTAAAAATTAAGCTGTGTGGTGCCGGCTTTAATTTGTACCACCCAACTCTTCCCGCGGGTGTCATAAGAGGCGACTAAGGGATATCCACCGGGGCGGGCAGCAGCGCCCCTGCAGAACAATTCTTCCACCGAACCGCGGTCCCCAACACGCAAATCCAGCGTGGAGATTATGGGCGTTACCCCCATGTGATAAAAGCCAATAAGGCGCTTATCAGGGGAAGGCCTGCGTCCAGCAGTGGACCAATACAGGCTATTGAGATTGAGGTGAAGTTAAGAATTAATTGCTTGATGCAGTAGTATGCATTATCATGAAACACTGAATTTTAATAATATGACAAATGCATCATGTGAGGAGCCACCACATTTGATGCCTTGCAGTGGGACACTGTCACAGAACAATACTACTCTACGAGGACACAGGTTTACAGATACAGAGGCAATATGAATATTTTTGATGTGACTCCACATTCTGTTTGGCTTTATAGCTTGGTGCTTATTATAACTCCGTGATGCCTACATAACAGTTCCAAGCTATGCTATTGTACTCAAATGTTCGAGAAGACTAGATTTTTTTTGAAAATGTTTATTTCCTTGGTTCCATCTGCCAAGCGGAAAATTGTGCAAAGATGATTTACCAAGAACGGAAGGTTTTAGGAATTTTTTAATCTACTTTCTGTAAATGAACTCAAGGTGCATGTTGATTGAAGTGATTCAAGATAAGTTTTTTTATTGAATACTTATTTATTTTCTGGCTGCAGTCCCTTCTGATTTAAGAATCCATATTTTTATTATTTGGGAGAAGAGGGTACCTAGATATTATTCTTAAATATTATTCTCAATCCATATACAAATTTTATTGCATCAAATATAAATTAATAAAATACAATCATTATGTATACACATTTATTTATCACCATAAGACCGAAATTTCCCATTTTTACAATAACACTTTACAATAGGAGATGCGATAACTAACAAACTGTATCACAGAAAATTTAGATACTGCTCAAAATTGACCATTATTTTACTAATTTATATTATTAAAGTATATTACAAAATCGTTACAAACTTCACTTAACTCTTTCATTTATTTAGTAAAGTGGTCATATTTTGCTCAGTTCGTCTTGAGCCTTATTTACTTATTTTATTCCGTGTTGCTAAGTTAAGCGTGAACTGAATGCGCCAGAATGCGCCAGCGCATGGAACTGAACCAAATGAGTTCTAATGACTCCTCTCGGACAGTGTGCGCGGGCGCATGGCTCGAACGATCACACAACGAGTTCTAAGATGAAATTCCTCTGGCTCCTTCTCTACGTTTTCCGCTTGTAAAGGAGTTTACGCAATATATTTAGAACATAAACACAATGAAAATCAAATGCGTCGTCACAGTAAGTGATTATGGTTAGTTCAAAAGTAACTTTCTGACATCGTATAAACAGAATAAAACAATTACAACTAATATAATACCATACACTTATATCTATTTCTTAAAAATCTACGCCGCCAAAATCTTCACCAGAAGTCAGTGCAAAAAAAAAAGTGCTAAACATTTCTAATTTGTGATTGAATTGATTATAAAGATTTCATTGGAATAACAGCGGATGATTCGGATGAGTCACACACACCCCATTTTCATAAATTGTTACAAATTAAGTGATACATTTATTTGCTTCTTCTATCTATTTATCTATATTTACAATTGACACGGTAAAAACATTTCGCTAAGTAGTCAAGTTGTAATTGGCACAGAACTTTGGAAAAACATTATTGTAAACAAGTTAGACTTGTAAATATGTTTAAGATAGAATAAGGTCTAACAGTTATTATATGAATATAATAGAAGCCGCGAAGTATACAAAATATCATAAATTCGTTGCAAAAAAAATACCGACAAAGTTTCTTCGGGTTTTTAAAAATTATCTGAGCGTCTGGTGTCGCGACGCGTGACCCGAGAGCTGGTCAGTATCTGTCGCAGCGCATCAGCATTGCCTTACAGCGGGGCAATGCAGCCAGCGTAGCAGGGATGCGACGACTGGTATTGATATGGATCAGTTGAGCTACCTGTAGATTGTTTGCAACAGTCTGCAGTTAGCTCAATTGTTTCAATTGTAAAAACTAGTTAAGTAATAAATTCATTTCTATTATTTGATTGTAATTTTCTTTGTAAATAAAGATATAATTAAAAAATAAGTCTTAATTCTAATAACACTCGTAATAACAATAATATTATCATTTTCTTTGCTGTTAACGACTAGAATAATTTATTTTATATAAATTTATCTTTGACATGATAAATAAAAATTTAGTTTTTCTTTATGTGACATAACATCAAAATTCAGTGCTTGTTATTCACTTAATTAATTTGAACTAATATTAACTTATTATTTAAACTTATCAAAACTTCTCTTAACCCCCTGCTTCCCTCGCTCTAGTCGACCGACTCTCTGAGTGTGCGGTCTTTGCTTTTTGTCTTTTATAATTTAGTTTTTATTTAGTAAACATACGCGAAAGTGAAAACGTTAGCGGTCATTTTGACAGTTAGTTTTTCATAGAAATATTAGTGAACGTAGTCGCCATCGCGTATGGAAAAAGCGCCCTAGACTAGACACTGAGATATTTCTCGCTGCGTCGACGTTCTAGCAACAATCTCGACGAGGTTGCCCAGGAGTGGCATTATGTTACAATCTAACTACCTATCTAAAACAACGAGGGATGTCAATTTCAGGAAACCAGAAAGCTAAAAGCAGCAAACAAAAACAGCTTTAATATTTCTTGAATTGAAAGTTTTGAACTGTGAAAAGATCTCAACTCAATTAATTTTTTAGTAGAGCAACATTTTCATGGATTTATTGTTTTAGTGATTATAATTAAGGGGAATAATAAACAACCTTTTTTTCACAATACATTTGGCAATGAATTGGGCTTGTGACTTTCCTTTAATTTACAATTTTATGAGGGTTGTTAAGGGATGCGGTTTCACACGGATTGTAAAATACCTTCGACAAAAGGGTAAAAGGTTAAAGGTTGCTGAACCTTTTGGACCGCATCTACAGTTTGCTACGGAAACATGAACTCTAAATCGTAAATGACAGTAACAGATATAAAAGCACTAATCATTTTATGCGATAAAATTTAGAATCACAGAATTTTAAGTATTCGTTACGACCATGAGTACCAAACAGATGGTTAGTAAGTTTCTTT
Source organism: Eupithecia subumbrata (assembly GCA_949316285.1). Lineage (NCBI taxonomy): Eukaryota > Metazoa > Arthropoda > Insecta > Lepidoptera > Geometridae > Eupithecia > Eupithecia subumbrata. The sequence continues at coordinate 5,461,117 of OX438638.1, forward strand.
TTTTTGGCTTAAATACTAATTGGTAGATACTCCCATTGTTTTTTTTTCGTCTCAAAGTATATGATACAAAGAACTGATCACTAATAAAATAAAATAAAAACTGTAAATTGGTTCGCTGTCTGCTATTCAATTTTGCGAGGCACCACGGCACCACCTAGTCTTAGGGCTAGCGCATACATACAACTTTTAGTTGAACATCTGTTTTGTTGTGTATCATATGTTTAAAAAAATATATTAAAGCGCACATACGGTCAACTCGAAAGTTGCTCGACAAAAAAGTCTTAAAATAGCTTTATCGATTTGCTTTTGATTTAAAAGATGGACAACTATCGATCAAGCGCTCAATTTGTATTGCATTGATGTGCGCAGACCATCGACTAAACAGTCGATCCGCGACTGACCGCGACTGCCAGTTTCGTATAAGCATTTCGTATAGCATTCGTATAGCAAAGCACAAACTAAAACTTTCTTGTTAATTGACATTGTTTGTAAACACCTTGACTTGAGCGTTGCTGAATAAAGACTGGTCGATTTGAGGAGATAAAAAAATCGATTGTATGCGCACTTCCATCAACTAAACTGTTTAGTTGAGTAGAAATCACGAAAAGTACAATACTCGACGAAACAGTTTAGTCGATGCAACAGTTGTATATATACGCTAAGCGTTAGGCGTTATCGGCAATTATTTATATTTATAAAACGTACATCCCTCGACATTCGTAATGGTACATATAATGACTAACTGTCTACTTCACTCGAGACACTGTACCTACACAGTACGTACACACTGCACACAGCCACCATCAGTACATGTCCGTCCATGGTTGGGCCCACACCTGCGAACGAAATAAATACTTTAATGATTTTATCATTAACTAGTTTCTGCCCGCGGCTTCGCACGCGTTGTTTCTATGGAAACGTTCAAAGGTTCTTCTATCCCATGGGAACTGTTTTATGGGATAAAAAGTAACCTATGTTTGATTCCAGGTTTAGAGCTACACTGATGCAAAATTTCAGCTCAATCTGTTCAGTAGTTTTGGCGTGAAGACATAACAAACATCCATCCATCTATCTATCCATCCATCCAAACTTTCGCATTTATTATAATAGTGTGATCTACCTCATCGAGTGGGATATCAAATAGGTTTGTACATTTCAAAACAGTTTTTAAAATTTCTGTGGGTTTCATACTTTTTGAAATATTTTGAAAAAAGTCGAATAATTACCCATCGTCCCACTGCAGGGTGTAAGGGCACTCTATTCCCCTTTCACACATAAAGGTCGGGGTAAGTATATTGTGGAGAAATCTTTTTTATATGAGGCTATCTGACTTGAGAAAGAACCTTTTTAAAAATGGCTGGTATTTTTGTTTATTCTGAATTAAATAAAGAAGTTGATATATGAGATATATATTTTTAGATTGTATTGTATTGTATTGTTCAATCATGTTTAGAGCCTTATCACACTAGCGGTTTGCGAGCGGCTGCGGGGCGGATCGGGCGCGCAGCGGATGCGTCGCGAACACGCCGCGGCTGCGCAGCATTCCGACGAGGAGACACTGCTGTTGGTTTTGTTACTTCGAAGACGCCGGAGACGGAAACGAAAGCATCGAAGAATTTGGGAAGATGCATTATCAATCAATCGAATGGAAGAGAGCGACTACTTTGTGTTGTTTTGCAAATGAATAAAAAATATTTATGTACTAAAACGTTTGTACGAGACAGTAGAAAATGGCGTCCACGCTGCTGTCCGCAACAAGTTCCTGGCGCATCCGCGGCGTATTCGCCGCACATCCGCGGCGTATTCGCCGCACATCCGCGGCGTATTCGCTGCGCGCCTGCTCCGCCCCGCAGCCGCTCGCAAACCGCTAGTGTGATAAGGCTGTTAGTGTCGCATTCACTGCGCATACGGTCTACGGAATGTCACCGAGGCGTTTTATGGTTTACTGAGAAGGTGTTCACTCGGTTGAGATCAGTAACAGGGTTCATTCAGTGCACTTGAGTATGTTTCTTTACTTTCAGCTAGAATCAATCAAAGAATCATTGTTTGGTTTAACTCGAAGAATCTTATAACAGTTTTTTGTTTAAGTATAAAGCAAAGACGTAAGTTCCTACTTATATTTTTCGTTTCTTTTGTGTCGTCTTTCGAGTAAGAGCTTTTAGTAAAAGTCTGTTCCATTAGAACTTTCTTCATAAGGTATTCTGGATTTCTGGATGAACAACAAAGTGTATTTGAGGAATAATTGTCTCCACCTCATTTAGATTTAGTAACAAACCATTTGCCAGATCGAACCAGAGCTATGTAACTGCAAGTAGTTACATAGCTCTGGTTCTGAGCCGATAATTTTTTTTTTAAGAACATAGCATCCATCACAACCAAATAATAGAAATAGATATAAATTACAACTAGTATTAACATTGAAACAACTGAGCTAACTGCAGACTACACAATAATAACAATATAATTGATTACACAACGACAGATATAATAATGTAGTGTTTGCGAATGGGAATGATCGAGGGACGCTCTGACGATTTGCGCAATTATCCGCGACGATGATTGGTCAATTAATAATTATTGTCATCATCGGCAGCCCGAGTGCAGCCTCTGTTGACAATCTAATGCAGCAATAATGTTATTCTTCACCATTAATTAAACCGATCATTACTATGTTTGAACAGCAGTATCGTCAAAATAATCGTACTCCTACCTAATAGCTCTGCTTAGCTTGGGGCTAGATGATGCTGAATTTTCCAGCATTATTTATTTAATTCTATAAAATTAAGTTTCCTGGCGCGTCAGTCTCTGTGAAAGAATATTTTAAACTCTTTCTAGAGGAACTAAAGGCCAGAAAAATGCTACATCCGTCGATGCATACAATGGCAACTTAATGCATGTTCCAGAATGTGGTCTTAAATAAGGGGTTTCTTGACAAAACTTTAAGGAGAGTCAAATTTAAAAGTTCGTAATATTTTTTTGGTCTCAGATAATAATTCTCTTTGATGTTATTTTTCTGCTACTTTGTCGACAACTCTTCATTTATCAAGAGCACAAATAACACCATCATTACAGCGACACCGCTCCAACACCTGAAGTCGCGTGAAGGCGCTGTCGTCGGTTAGTTAATTGGCACAACTCAAATAGTTCCTCAACTTCCGGTCCCTTTGCCGAATCAGGAAACTACCCTTAACGGCTTCACAATTTTATTCGGGGGCGTTTTAAATTTAACTCTTCAGAAACTCAAGGTTTTTTTGACCTTGTGACGGCAAAGTGATTTAACAAAAAATTCACTGAGAAGTTGTAATAGGGCTTTTTCTTGCAGTACCTACAATTTATTATTTGCTCACATACACACACAAACATTTCCCTGTTACGATGAGTTCTGAATTCTAAGAAAACCGTAACTGAAACCAATGGCAATGTCACAGCTAGGGAAGTAGGTATTGAAAGTTATTGTTGGGACAGACAATCTATTCCCATGCATGTAGTCGAGCAGACGACGTAGGTAGTTTTGCTCTGTTTGCAGTAATAACAGGAATTGAACCGTGCTGTTATCGTGTCGAGATAGGGATAGGGTAGCTCTCTGTATGTACTTGTACGTAGTTATGCATCAGTTGTCTACGTCATCATCATCAGCCTATGCTAGCCCACAGCTGGGTATAGCTCTCCCACTATGAGTGTCATAGAGCCCTGTCTTTTGTCGTATCCAGCATCTGCCACTAGTTTTTCAGACGCACATCGTTATGTCACCTGGTTGGTATCCTACACTACGTTTACCTAGTCGTGGTCTCCAATCAACAACAGGTACCCACCCAACGTATGTCGGTTTTGCAGACATGAATTGACTTTCTTCAAAGTACAACAACAAACAAACAAAGTAAAACGGAAGTTAAGAAAGCCAGCCGTAAGAATCTACACTATTCTCTGAGAATGGAATCTAGTCTATAATAAAGAATTCGAAATTGGAAAAGAAAGGATATTTCATTTCAAATTCCTTAAGTCTAGAATAAACCTTTCCAATATGATTTAAGTACCGCACGTTTTTGAATATTAGGTGATTTATCTTTTTGGCAGCGAGCCAATGCGAGCCGAGATATTTTGACAGATACTCGTGACGTCACGGCGGCGGCGCCACTTCTACTACCGTCAAGCATGCGTTACGGTTTACTGAACTGCGGGTAGCTTTACAAGGTGAAGTTACAACAATTTTAGTGTAGAGGTCTCTATGGGCCAGGTATTTTGATATATACCATGAGTCTTTATTCAAGATTGGCTTCTGTCATCATTTGTCTAATGTGGTCCATGCACACTCTGTCTATTTTCTACACTTACGTAAGATATTAACTTTTCCCATTAACCAAAGCGGAGATGGTTTTTACATAAAAATCGGTTATGCTCAAGACCTGGATATAATAGAAGGTCTTTGCCCTACAGGGAGACACTTCAGGCTAAAATAATAAAAATATTGGAAATAATATGTTAATGAAGTCTACCTGAAGCCGTAAACATAGAGAGATGCGGCGAGCGCGCGATCACCAGACTGGCGTTGGCCACCTGGACGTACGGCGGCCACGTCGGCTGCGTGGCCTCGCAGCGGAGGCCTATGAGGCCCTTGTTGGCCCCCACCCGGACGCGGAGGGCGCGCCAGCTGGTGCGGAGGCCGTGCTCGTCGGCGGAGGACACGCGTGTGTTGTTCACTAGCCATGGTTCTGTCTGACGAGATAATAACGTTGAATCCATTCGAATATAATCTGGCACCAATTAATTCAATTGAACAAAAACGTACATAATAAGACTAAAACTCTCACTAGCTCTATCAATTGTAGTTCTAATAGAACTAGTGGGACTCAAACAACAACAAAGCGAATTCACACATCTACAGTATCAAGTGGCAATCATAACGCATGGAACTGAACTACGGGGAGATGTCTGAGTTGGCAACCCACTTTGGTAAGTTAGTTATCAGTCTGATAGCGAAGTTAGTTCAGATATACGGGTTCGGTACACTATAGTATTGGACCTACCTACGTGCTTAGATCACTCGCCCCGCATACCTGAGACAATGTTAGTCTGTTCTACCAGTTTGTAGATCTAGTTGCGACGCTTCAAATCAGATTGTCGGTATTTTAGATAAACTGCTAACGCGCGAAAAAACTTCTTAATAATATTTCAGAATGTTTTCGAGAAACTTGAGTGCTTAAATTTTACCAAAATAAGTTTTAGGACCAATGTATATCTCAGTGTACTCTGCAATATGCATTATTATACATTAATGTGTTCAACTAACGGCTTATACAATTTTAGTATGGCTTATTTATAACCAATGAGACCATTACTTCGGCTTTAATTATTTTCGTTTGTTTCATTTGACAAACCCAATGAGCCACCAAGGCACGCCATGATTCAGTCAACATCTGGATGAGCTGTAACGTTTCTATTGGTATCCCTCACCCTCTCCGGCTTGTCGTCTATGAACCACATGATGTTGGCGGGCGGCATGGCAGGCGAGGTGGTGCAGTTGAGCAGCACCTCCTCGCCGAGCTGCACGCTGCTGGGGACGCCGAGGATCACCGGCGACTTCTTTAGCACCACTGCGGACAAATAATGGTTGCTGAGGAGAGCTTGAATGGGGGATTGCTTGACAGTTTCTGAAGTTAGAAACAAAACATTTTATGACAGACTACTCAAATACCTTAAACATCTACTCATTCACATTATATATTACTTCTTTACATAGTAAAGCTGTACGCACAATTATCCAAATTTCAAACCAAATGCATAGTTGAAGTTAGAAGAATTCTGACGGCTCCCTCAACACGGCTCGGTGGGCAGAAGCAAACGGGCCGCTTTCGTGACAGACGGGTGTACAATAGTACTTAGAAATTCGTTGCCGCCGCGTCTATTTTGTAATAGAAGGTTTTCTATTACAAACAGGCAAAAATACATAGCTCGTCCCACTGCACACCCAAAACTGACCTGAGCTGACCGTGCAAAAATAATAAAACTAAAGTTCTCCAGGCAGAGAGTGTTCAGATCTTACCAGCAACAGTAAGGTTCTTAGTCTGCTTGACGACCGCGAACCGGGGCCCCTCGGTGGAGACCTCGCAGGAGAAGGAGACCCTCGTGTTGTAGGTCCTGGGCAGCATGACTCCGATGGTGCAGCTGCGCTGGTCGCAGGCGTCGCGCACCACGCCGGCCCCGTCCGTCCCGTCGAACGTGCGGGTGGTCGGCTGGGGAGGAACACACTCTGATGCTATTCTAAAAGAGCCGCAGCTTCCTTCTGTGTATTATTCAATATAGAGTATTGAATAATACACAGAAGGAAGCTGCTGTTGCGATCACCAATCAGCCTGTCAAGCGAGGTGACCAAGCGGTGTACCTACTTACATATATTTTAAGTAAGAATGTTAACCGTACTGTTAGTAACTTTGTTACCAATAAATCTGAATTAGTAGTGGACCTTATGCGTGGTGATTAAGAGAGATAGTCGTGCTGGGCCGGCGTGTATCTGCAGCTCTGATGCAGTAGGTACTGTACTGACCTGCTGGGCCGGCGTGTATCTGCAGCTCTCATGCAGTAGGTACTGTACTGACCTGCTGGGCCGGCGTGTATCTGCAGCTCTCATGCAGTAGGTACTGTACTGACCTGCTGGACCGGCGTGTATCTGCAGCTCTCATGCAGTAGGTACTGTACTGACCTGCTGGGCCGGCGTGTATCTGCAGCTCTCATGCAGTAGGTACTGTACTGACCTGCTGGGCCGGCGTGTATCTGCAGCTCTCATGCAGTAGGTACTGTACTGACCTGCTGGGCCGGCGTGTATCTGCAGCTCTCATGCAGTAGGTACTGTACTGACCTGCTGGGCCGGCGTGTATCTGCAGCTCTCATGCAGTAGGTACTGTACTGACCTGCTGGGCCGGCGTGTATCTGCAGCTCTCATGCAGTAGGTACTGTACTGACCTGCTGGGTCGGCGTGTATCTGCAGCTCTCATGCAGTAGGTACTGTACTGACCTGCTGGGCCGGCGTGTATCTGCAGCTCTGATGCAGTAGGTACTGTACTGACCTGCTGGGCCGGCGTGTATCTGCAGCTCTCATGCAGTAGGTACTGTACTGACCTGCTGGGCCGGCGTGTACCGGAAGATCTCGTCCTTGCCGCGGTACCACTTGACGGAGTGCAGCGCGGGGTCGCCCGGCGCGCTCTCGTAGTGGCAGGCCAGCGAGGCCTCGCGCCGCGGGTCGCCGTAGCCGGGGACCGACAGCTGCGTGATGTTGTGCGCCGCAGCCAGCACTGGAACAACCAGATCGCTCTCATTAGTGTCTACATCAACTCCAATCCACTTGTAAAAACTCGTAAGCTTTCAATTACATTAGTTCTTATACCTTTTAGGTAACCCTCAACCGAAATAGAAGTTTCTAAACCAAGTTTGAGTTTTCAGTTTAAAGATCTTTATTTATACCTACTCAAAAAGAACAAATAAATGAGTATACATTGGTATCTAAAAATGAATATTACTTAGGTAAAGTTACGGTAGATCTATCTACGGCGTTTGACAATCTAGTTAACAAAGGTCACAAACACGTAGGTAACAAATAAGTGTCCCAACAAAAGGTACGTGCATAATAACGATTAAAATAAAGTGGGTAGGCGTAGGTAGATGAGATAAAAACAGTGTGAGGTGTGTTATCGCGATTGCATGCCTGGCGCCTGGCACAAGAAATCGTGGAGTGGTTATTAGACTTTCTTGTTTTTGTATTCTGTACGGTATGTACATATCTAAATAGTGTGAAGATGGTGTGAAGGCATAAATTATTATTAACTAGTGTTTGACTACAAGTAAATTACCTACATTTAATTTTCCACTGTCGTTTGGTTAACCTCAAAAAGCATGCAAATTTCCCGTTTTGCGCTCAGAAAATATTCAACAATAAATTTCATCATCATCATCATCAGCCTATATTAGTCCACTGTTGGACATAGGCCTCCCCTAATGAGCGCCATAGCGCCCTGTCTTCAGCTTGCCGCAACAATAAATTTGGAAAATATAATTTAAAGCATGCACTGGGAACGCGCAAATTAGTTTCAGCGTTGTTTTTAATCACAGCAACAATTTACAGTCAACAAAAACAACACGGTTTTGTGGGCTGACGGAAAGTTGGATAAAATTAATGAGTTTGCTGAGGTCATAAATTAATAGTAGAGGCGGGATTCAGAACTAGTGTAATTTATGTTCGGGAAGTCTCTGGGGTTTTGGCAAAACTAATTCATTTTATAACTTCGCTCCTATGTTCCGTATACCTACATATTATGTCACTGGTCGCTAGAGGGCGGCCGATAAATGTTGACACCAGGGCCCTGGTTGAGGGTAGGTAAGCTACGCCCAATGACCTATAATCTATAGAGTCACTCAGACAAAAATATGTCCGCGCCAAAGTCGACGCACGCCACGCAGTGCGAGTTTTTGTTTAGTTGTAAGACGAATAAGAAGAATGGCGCTACAGTCCGTAGACAGTCGCAAAGATTTTCGGCTCTTACGTCACTTGACCTCGTGGTGTAGTTGGTTAGCACATTCCGGTACTGACGGAAGGATGCGGGTTCAAGTCCTGTCGAAGTAAAAAAATTTTTTTTTGCGCTATTATTTATTGATTTCTTAGAAATTAGCCAGAGTGTGCAAATTATAAATAAATAAATAAATAAATAACGCTGGACAATTCACACAGCACTATCTAGCCCCAAGCTAAGCAGAGCTTGTGTTATGGGTACTAGATAACTGATATATATAATACAATAAACTACATAGATAGATATTTTTTATTATACCATAGAATACACCCAGACCAACGGAACAAATTTCTGCAGATCGTACACAAATTTGTTCCGAGGCGGGAAGCGAACCCGCAACCTCCTGCGTCGCAGGCGGACCTTCGCCCGCTGCGCCACGGAGGTCGTCATATAATAACTATGCATATGTATGTATGTAGAACGGCGCTCGGACCTTTTTTGACTGTCATCATCACATTCATCACTTAGAGATTTTGACATTTGTGACTCTATAGATTGCAGCTCTATAGATGGCTACCCCATTGTTTTGTATCGGTAGATTTATTTGAGGCCTTTCGCTCAGCACTGAGCTGTTATTGGTAAAAAATATTAAAGAAAACAACGGATCTTTCAAAACATAATAAGTCAGAGGAGAATCATGGTAGTGGGCAGATTAGATAAGTGTTGCTTAGCGGGAAAACAAGGGAAATAAAACATAATTTGAGACGGTCAAGTTACTAAACACAATGATGGGGGCAGATGTAGATGAGATTTACTTTGAGTGAGGCAGGCATGTGATTGGTTTCTGGTTTCCAAAAAGTTTAATGAGATAAAGATAAAGATAAAGATTATTTATTTTCATAAACATGTGTAGGTATAAGATTTAACAAACAGGTATGCAGGTATCAACATGTTTTACCGATTACGGTGTACAAATTGTGAGAAAGGGCATGCAACAGAGACAGTAGGTAACTAAAATAATACTTGAGCTATTAGAAGTAATGTCAAAAAATTATATTTAAGTAAGAGATTGCGTTAATTAATTTTAATAATAATTCTGTGTGTGTCAGAAAGTGGTCAATCCTATAATAAATAAATAAATAAATAATACTGGACAATCCACACAGCACCATCTAGTTTCAAAGTAAGCTATTCAAAGCTTGTGTTATGGGTACTAGATAACTGATATATTTAATACATTATATAAGTACATAGATACATATTTTTATTATACATAGAAAACACCCAGACCAACGGAACAAATTTCTGCAGATCGTACACAAATTTGTTCCGAAGCGGGAATCGAACCCGCAACCTCTTGCGTTGCAGGCGGACCTTCGCCCGCTGCGCCACGGAGGTCGTCGACATACATTATTATAACATAACATGAACACACATTATAACTTAACATTAACAATGAACAATTTCTTAAATTTATTTACAAATTCACAATCATTTAGTTGCTTATAGCTCTTAGGTATTTTGTTGTAAATTTTCGGTGCCATTGATACTATGCTCATACAGTAATGCAGTTTTGGATGGAAATAAACAAAGTCTATCTTCACGCTTCTTCGCTTTCTAATGAAACTTCTAGGCACATGAATTACCTATAGGTAACTACTAGAATTCTGAAACTGTTGAAATACAATAAAACTATCAGGTAGGTACAGATGAGGCCACACCGCAAACATTTCACCAAACTATTTATATGTAGAGGTGGTCGTTTTTACTAACATAGTTGTTGACCAACGATGTCAGTGTACGTTGTTCCCATCGGATGGCGAATAGGTGAACAACGGATGCCTGCGACAACGAGATGCCGAACCGAGTAATGCCGATCGCCACCGACAACAAACGAACGTCACACTGACATCGGAAGAGCGGGGAGGTTAGTGGCGCGGCATCGGATGGCGAACAACGAAGTCAGCCGAGTAATGCCGATTGCCAAACCTAAGCAACGAACATCCATCCATACCTCACCGCCCGCATGCCTGCGTGTGTGTGAGCGAGAGGAGAGGATGCTAGAACATAGAACTGAACGTTTTATTATATCTAACTAGATATGGCATGAACCATGTACCAATGTTATTTATTATTAAAAAAAAATACGATATTTAATTTTTTATCAAATGTCTCGTTTTAATATTATAAGTATTATGGTATTTTAGATTTACCCTACCTACTACTAAGAACCAAGTTAGATATTGAATTATTTTTATTTGTTCAAATTCCGTATTTTAGGACCTACCCGTCTAAAACGCTCATGTCACTTCCAGTAAGTTTCATATGCTCGTTATTCTTGTCGTTTGTTTGGATTTTTTCATTACGCAAATTACGATGATGTGCGCACCGCAACGCGGCCGACGTCGTCGTTGGCGGCAACATCGACACCCTAGTGTCAGTGTTGTGTTAGCAACCCGGCCGACATCGTTGGCGGCAACATCGTTGTTCACAACGGATGCCATTCTGACAAAAACGATGCGCATCGTTGTGGAAATTCAACGACAACGCCCATCTCTATTTATATGCCTTGCACCGTCTCCAACTTTGCCTCGTAGTTATAAACAGGCGTAAAACATTGTTTTGAACATAGAAAACAAGTTAAAGATACGGCAATATTATTGTAACATCGTCGCTGAAACTTTGCCAAGGTGCACTCAATTTATGTAAAATGCAAAGATCTAAAGTCAACTCAATAGAACTTTCGTAGCATAATTCAAATTTCATTTTAATGGCGATTATCACAAACTCCTCGCAGAAGCTTTGCCAATTTTATTTTTGCATTTAAAACTCTTTCTCCAAGACTTAAGGTTCACAAAATGAGCGTTGCCTCATACCATGAATATTATAAGCTAAAAGGTTCTTTTGTGGAAAAGCTTCCAAGTTATTCTTTAATTATTAACAAGTTTGAAAGTGGGTTATGTTATGAGTTAAGTTAACTTTCCTCGCATACTTAAAAGGGACTTATGATTAACATGGTAAAGTTGTTGGGATAGTAGAAGTTGGAATAAATGTGCAAATTATAATAATAACTTTTCCTTTGTTTTGTCATTTAACTTTGCGAGGGGTTTTCTTGGGAACAGTGCCTTGTTAATGGTTTCTTTATTGGTTATATTAATCTATCCTTTCAAGGGTTGTCGCGAACGGGGCACTCACCTAACCCTCGGAGCTAGAAGGTATGGATAGTCGACGCAGAAATGATACGTGTCCCTTGACAAAAAAACTTGTATCTAACCAGGCAGTGAAACAAATTACTGAGTATAGGCCTTCTATTTATCGTACCCCTTGCGGGCTTGTGTCGCCGGATTCACTGATTGACCCCCCTCACAATGTAGTCAGAGTCAGAATATAAAAAACCTTGCTTCTGAAAATGGCAGACATGGATTATTTATACATATAGACCTTGGTGCTTTGTCGTTCTGCAACCGGAAGATTCTACTATTCGGACTAATGAATGTACATTTATTAGTAATAGGTATTTATGATAATGTCAGTTGTATGTCCTTACGGCAATGCCAGCTTTTCTATTTTCTGAACAAAATTTCACATCTAATGTTAAAATTCATGGTCTTCCTTTTATTTCTGACAGTATGTTATTAAGCAAAAAATAATCCTTATGATGAAACCTATCAATCGGTATGATAAAGCTACAGGATGATTAATTTTCTCGTGTGACGGGTTCGATTCCCGGTTCAACCATGTAACTATTTAAATATCTGTGAATGCAGTTTAAATAGTTTTTAGGGTTTTGATGATCGAAGATCGGTTTCAAAACCCTTATGGTCTCGCTTTGTCTGTCCTTTTTTCCCTCCTTAATAACTCAAAAACTACTGCAGCTATCAACTTGAAATTTAAAATAATAATACATTTCGTGCGCCTGTACAGATTTAGAGAAAAATAAATGAAAATAAATGAAAAATGAAAATGAATATTTTCCATACAAATTGTGATGCCGAAATTTTAAAAGATACCTACAGAGTCATATGGGGTATCAAATGAAAGGTATAATTTTGTACATTTCAAAATATTTTTTGAAATTTTTGTAGGTATCATACTTTTTAAAATATTTCGAAAAAAGTCGAAAAAATACCCATTCCCCCCCCCCTATCTCCGAAGATTGCAGAGCGATCCATGTAAAATGTATGGAGCGTTTATAGACATGGATCTATATTTTACAGGAAAAATATAGAAAAGTTTGAAAAAAGAACACTTTTTGAAAAATGGTCAAAATGAGAGGGAATAATTATCAAAAGGGGGAGCTACCTCACCGAGTGGGGTATCAAATGAAAGGTATTGGTTTGTACATTTCAAGACAGTTTTTAAAATTTCTGTAGATTTCATAGTTTTTGAAATATTTTGAAAAAAGTCGAAAAAAAAACCATTCCCCTCCCCCTATCTCCGAAGTTTGCCGAGCGATCCATTTAAAATGTATGAAGCGTTTGTAGATATGGATCTATATTTTACAGGAAAAATATAGAGAAGTCTGTAAAAAGAACACTTTTTGAAAAATGGTCAAAAAGGAATAATTTTCAAAATGGGGGCTACCCTACCGAGTAAGGTATCAAATGAAAGGTATCGGTTTGGACATTTCAAACCAGTTTTTAAAATTTCTGTAACTTTCATACTTTTTGAAATATTTCGAAAAAAGTCGAAAAATTTACCATTACTCACCTTTAACCGAAGCATGCAGAGAGATCCATCTGAAATGTAGGTTGGTACCTACTATTCTTAGGTATTCGTTAAATTGTGAAGTCTCTAACCGGTACTTTTGGTACATATTTGTTGATAAACGTTCAAAACCCTCGGCCCGCGAGTTACACTCGCACTTGACGGATCTTGTTTTAAATTCAAATAATGTCTTCTTTCAGTAAAATGTTCCATCTACAATATTCAAGGTACTTTCCCTCCATGTGGCATACCCGTGGGACGCCCTGTATATACCTATTAAAACATTTTTATCTTACAGTACGTATGTAATGTACTATCGACCATTTTACTAAAGTTAAAATTAAAAGATCTAGCTCGAGTATCATTTACTATTTTATCCGAACATATTCCCAAAACAAGATTAGGAACTGCCCCATAAGGCTTTAGCATCCCCTGAAAAGTAAACTCGGTCAAAGTTACCCGAACAAAGACGTTCTTTGCCGCAGACGTCAGAACTGACAAAATGGACATCGAGTCGAGTGGTCCCTTATCGACTGAAGATTTTACAGCTTGACTGGCTGAGGAGATTAGGAATTTAGGGCTCTGGCATTGATAACAGGGCACGAGTTATGTTTTTTTTAAACGTAAATTCTATAAACATTAGTCCTTAAAACTAGCTTGCTCTACCTAAGCACCAGTGGATTTACCAGCAGGCTGAGTAGGCTTGAGCCTAGGGCGGCAGATTTTTTGGGGGGCAAATTTGGGTACTGAATTTTGTCGAGGACCCCCCCTCCAAAACCTTAGTTTAGGTACTTAAAAAATTGCAATGGCACATTGATTAAGATAACAAAAAAATCGCGGATCGCTCCGCTCACCGAAAAAGTTACCTGGTTTTCTGTGGGAGTCTGCACACAAAAAGGAATTCTTTTGGGGCATTGGCTACGGCCCTGATCAAGTGTGACTCCCCCCCCCCCCCAAAGTCTTGGGCTTCGCGCTCGCAGCCCAAGACTTTGGGGGGGGGGGCTGCTGCTCTATGCTGTGTAGAGTAAGTAAATGCGAACCCATGATACATGATTGATCTTTGATTAGATCAGAAATATACCCATAAACTATTTCTCGTGCTTTTTCAACGAAATTGTAAAAATAATCTAGGACATGACAATTGTAGAGGCAAGGGCGGCAAAAATTTTACAGCCTATACATAGAAAATGTGTAAATCCGCCACTGCTAAGCACCCAGCTTAATATCCCACATTACATTTACTTATCATTGCTGCTAATTCATATCCAAGAATGAATTTTCACAAGTGCTGTATTTATTGTATTGTAGTTCGTAGTCTTATGCAATAGTTTTCACCATAACTGTTAGGTAGTTATTTTATCCAGGGAATAAATTGACAAAATGAACGTTAGCCGATTCGATCTAAACTCCCCGTTTAATTCGCCGTAGCAACATAACCAATAACAAGATTTTTTGTTATTATAGTGCGTAATCCGACACTCAGGGTAATTTCTATGAAATCAAATAATATGGCAAAAGTTTTCGTAGGAAGTCGCAGAGATTTTTCACTTGACCTTGTGGTATAGTTGGTTAGCACATTCCAGTACTGACGGAAGGATGCGGGTTCAAGTCCCGTCGAAGTCGAAAATTTTTGCGATATTATTTGATTTCTTAGAAATTACCCCGAGTGTGGGGTTACGCACTATACTAACAAATAAAACGTCGCGTGCTAGTCAGACTCGCACACTAAGGGTTCCGTTTAATTGTAAGACCTTGTTTCTAGCAAAATATCATGATTCTAGGTCAACATGAAATGGTACTTACCCTATTTACCTATTTTGGTCGAGGGAGAGAATCGATAATTATTATTTTTGTGAATAAACTACACATTACTGTTTTAGGACTTTTTCCTTTTTTTGTGCTATAAGACCTTGCATCTTGCCAAATTTTATGATTCTACGTCAACGGAAAGTACCCTTATAGGTTTGGTTCCATAGCGAGAATCAAAAGTATTTTTTTGTGAATAAACTAAAAATTTACTATTTTCGGATTTTTTCCTTTATTTGTGCTATAAGGCCTCGCTTCTTAGCAAGTTTCATAATTCTAAGTCTGCAAGTACCCTATAGGTTTTGGTCCATGACGAGCATTAAAAGTAATTTTTTTAGTGAATAAATTAGAAATTTATGGTTTTCGGATTTTTCCCTTTACTTGTGCTTTAATACCTTGCTGCTCACTAAATTTCATGATTCTAGGTCTGCGGGAAGTACCCTACAGGTTTTGTGTGTATGTGATTCCCTTGGATATTTCAAAATTTTCGGACATAAACGGCTGTAACTTTTGAGTGCATTGACTTAGAAGTTTTATTTATATTGCGGCTTCAAGAGGTAACGGACCTCAGTATTTGACGTTAATTTCAACTCGATACGTCCACGCGGTCCTGAGAAAAGAGGGTTGACAGACGGACAACAAAGTGATCCTATAAGGGTTCCTTTTGAGGTACGGAACCCTAAAAACCTTAAAATTAAGCAACGCGACACTTCTCGTCAAACGAACTAAATGTAACTTTAGTCTTTGAACCGGATTGGATAAACTTCAATGTTTCCCCTGTAGGTGGAGCTAACGGCGCTAGAGTCCGTAGGAAGTCGCAGAGATTATCAAATCCCACGTCACTTGACCTCGTGGTTAGCACATTCCTGTACTGACGGAAGGATGCGGGTTCAAGTCTCGTCGAAGTTGAAAATTTTTGGTTTTTATTTGATTTCTTAGATAAGCAATAACGTTCCCAGAGTCGAGGCCGAGCCTCCTCAAGGGCGGCAACCTATCCGTCTCGAGAAAGGGTTTCCGTATCCCCGAGATGGCCCCGTAGTAAGGGATACAAGGGTTTGCAGCAGTTTCAAGGCTGTACAACATGAAGGATTACAATTGGATTCCGAAAATGAACAAATACCTACTTCAATATGCCGGGACCTACAATCTACAAGTTTAGAAATGTATACAATTTGGTTAGTCATTTCAACAACACACAGCGTACATAAATCAAGACTCTATTATTATCACGATTCATAGATTGCAAAATATGTTAATATGAAAAGACTTGTACAAAAGCAGAAGGCAGGTAGTTACTATTCAATATCCAAGATTCACATAATATTTCTCAGTTACTTTTCTTTGTGCCGATTATTTATCTACTTACAGTTCTGAAGTAAGTTTGTGTTTTGAAATATTTTGTGGATAAATATTCCGTTTGCTTTTTTTATTTCATAAAATTGTTTACCTGGATGCTGTGCGGAGATAAATCTTTGAATGTGATGATGACTGTAAAAAGAAAATTATTGGCGCCTTCACACTTCGTTTTCACGGAACAGCAAATACAACGAATTTTATATAATACAAATCTTCTGTTAATATCTTATACAATCACAAAAATATATTTTCTGTGTATACAATACACAAAAACACTTTTAAGAAGCCCATTGTAGCGTTGAGTAATAAACCCGGCGCAAAGGACCAAAACATGACGTTATAGACGATCTCACTGCGAAGATATGGAAATGTCAGAGAAAAAACTAATTTATTACTATGAGGCATAAAACTGAAATTGTAAATGAGGGTGCGCAGAATCTGGAGAATTCGAAATCCCGTTTGTTTTTGGCTGTCGTCGGGGTGAAAGTTTTTTCTGCTGGATTCAGAGATAAAGCCAGAGTTTTATCGTTCAGATAGACGACGGAAACGACTGGCACAAAAGTAATGAGTTTCGGAAACAAATTAAACCAACTGTTTTCGAAAATGTCGAACTCGGAACCATCCCTGCGTCCCTTTCGGGTATTTTAATTTCAATTTCTTTTTTCGCACATGTTTATTTGTGTACGATCTGCAGAAATTTGTTCCGTTGGTCTGGGTGTTTTATAATAATAATAATAATAATAATAATAAATCGTTTATTGTGGAACCAGAACAAATTTGACATGGTTACAAATGGAAACGATGCCATCTGCAGAAGTTTAGAAAACTGTGTCGCAGATGACAACGCCCTCCTCCGAAGTTAAAGTGGAAAGAGTTCCAAAAATGTAAAAATTACAAAATATAGTTCAGTAGGTAAGTTTCTTAATTTACAAACCGACTTATTATTATACAGAATAATAAAGATAATATAGTTTTAAATTAATATAAGAGAAAAAACAAAAATTACATAGAAATCAACGAAAAATTACAAGCTAATTACTAAGTTATTTAGATTTTTCATATATTTTTAGTTAGCCAGTCTCTGTTTGAAAAAATGTGTAAGATGTGTGTATGTGTGTGTGTGTGTGTGTGTGTGTGTGTGTGTGTGTGTGTGTGTGTGTGTGTGTGTGAGTGGGTGTGTGGGTGTGGCGGTGCTCCTGAGGACACCGATCTCTTAAGAGACCGGGCAACAGGAGTCGCCTGGGAGAGTCTATGTGTGATGTGTGTGAGGGTGAGAGAGTGATTGTGTGTATATCTCTGTATGTGTGTGTGTATGTATGTGTGTATGGGAGGGTGTGTGTGCGTGTATATGGAGTGCTCCTGAGGACACCGGTCTCTTAAGAGTCCGGGCAACAGGAGCTTCCAAGGTGCATGTTATTATGTGTTATCATTCGGCAAATTTAAGCAGTTCCTCGGTGTCATCGTAAGACAATGACTGTAAATATCCAAGACATTTAATTTTGCATTTGTATAGAGTAAGGGGGTATATGTTTAGTTCTTTATTAAGGCGATTGTAAAAAGTAGAGCTAATGTAGTAAAAATGACGCTGCGCACATTTTGTGCGACAACTTTCCGTATTGCAGACTTTATACTGTCTACGCTTGTTGATGGTGAGGGGATTAAAGGGTATTTGTGAATGCTTGCGAAGAACCGTTTGGAGTATAAATAGTTGACGGACTGAAAGGACTTGGCACAATGAATAGAGTTCGGCAGTGGGAAAGTAAATCGGTCTCTTAGTCATTACTTTAAGAACGGCTCTCTGGGCTCTTTCAATTTTGAGGAAGTGGGTTTTTACAGCTCCACCCCAGGAAGTCACGCAGTATGATAAGACGGACTGTGCTAAGGCAAAATACACAACCTTCAAAGTAGAGAAATTAAGACAAGATCTTATTTTTTTAAAAACAAAGATAAGCTTTCTAATGCGTGAGGTTGTATTTTCAATTTGCGGCTTCCAGGCTAAAGCTTTGTCAATCATTACGCCTAGGTATTTCACGCAAGACGTTAGGACTACTTGTGTACAACAACAGGTGGAGGCAGAGTTATCCTTATTACAGGAATGAGCACGTACTTGAAAGGAAGAAGCGGGTGAACTGGTAGAGTTAAGTGAGAATGCGATTAATTGCGTTTTGGACAAATTGAGGGTGAGTAAGTTGGAAGTTAGCCAGAGCATAACGGATCTTAGTGCGTTTTCGGCGTGAAATCGTGCGTCTTCCCAGCTTTTACCGTGGACAAGTAGAGTAGTATCATCAGCATAAGAAATAATTTTACAATTTGGAAGGATTAAGTTACAGAGATCATTGATGTATAGTAAAAATAGTGTAGGGCCAAGGACGCTACCCTGTGGCACGCCAAACAGAATAGGTTTGTAGGAACTAGTATACTCATCGATTTTGACACATTGTTCACGTGAGGTGAGGTAGCTACGGAACATACTAAGAGCAATACCTCTGATGCCAATTTGTTCAAGCTTTTTCAGAAGAATGGGTACCGAGACTGTGTCAAATGCTTTAGATAGATCTAAAAAGATTCCTAAAGTTTTAAGCTTTTTGTCAAAATTTTTGATTACAGTTTCTGTGAGTTCTAAAACCGCATCATCGGTTGACTTTCCAGCTCTAAAACCAAATTGATTTATGGATAGAATGTTATTGGAATTAACAAATTTTACAAGCCTAGTGTTTAGAACCTTTTCAAAAATCTTGGAAAAAACAGAGAGTACGGAAATAGGTCTATAGTTCGTGACACTATCTCGGTCTCCAGTCTTAAAAATGGGGTGAACGACTGCTTTCTTGAAGGCCTTTGGGAAGATGCCGGATGAGAGCGAAAGATTAAAAAGGACTTTTAAAATGGGTGTAAGTATGTGTCTAGTTGCTTTAACAATATATGTAGAGATGCCGTCCCAGCCCACCGCGCTCTTGCTCTTTAGATTGAGGATAATGTTATCGATCTCCTCGGTTTCGACCTCATAGAGGACCATAGAATTACAGACAGATGGGGAAGGTGCGATATGGGGTTGAAGAGGAGAAGAAGAGAGAGGGGACTTAATCTGAGATGCCAGTACACTTCCTACATTTGCAAAAAAGTTATTTACACTATTTACTGACTCTGGCCCAGTATTTTGTAGTCTTAGAAGAGAGGATGAATGTGACTTTCGTTTTTGGATGTTGGCTATTTGTTTAATAACGTTCCATGTAGCTTTAGGATTCTTATTTGCCTTTATTATTTCGTTTTGCTCATATTCCTGCTTGACTTTTTTTAATAAGGAGTTACAAAAATTTCTTTAGCGTGTATAAGTGATTTTATGGGTGTAATTTCTAGGATCCTGTTTAAATCTTCGGTAGAGTCTGTCCCTGTTGCGGATACAGCGCAGGAGTCCTGGTGTAATCTAGGGTTTTATAATCCGTTTACGACTGGGAATCGGGGCAGATTTATTGCATTCCCTGACGATGGTAGAGATTATACTCACTAACTCATTAGCAAGATGATCTGGATTTGTAGCTACCATTGCAAAATTAAAATCAGTGTTTTCTATCCTTTTTACTATAGAGGGAATGTCAGTTTTTGGAAGATAGCGCTTTTTTGGACAGTCGTGAAATTGTGAGTAGCAGCATAGTAAAATTGGGGCGTGGTCAGTTATAAAAGAGTCAAGGACCATAGTTAGTGCTGGGTTCGGTGACCTGAGTATAGCATGATCAATGCACTTGTCTTCTCTTGTAGGAAGCATGTGTGCTGGAAGCATTGCATGCGAAGCTAATAAATTTAGGTATTCCTCTGCTCCTGGGTGGAGTGTAGGAGGCCGGATATTTATATTTACGTCTCCAATGATAACGGTTGTTTTCTATGTAGGTATAATAAAAAATATCTATCTATGTAGTGTATTGTATTAAGTATATCAGTTATCTAGTAGGTACTCAAATACAAGCTCTGCGTAGCTTGGGGCTAGATAATGCTGTGTGAATTGTCCAGCATTATTTATTTATTTACTTATCAGGTTTGCAAATATTTGAAATATCTACTGAAAGCACTTTTGAATTTATATAAAAATTGACTTGATTAATTTAAACTGAATTATTCTAGAGAAATGCAAAATCATGGGACATCAAGGGACAGATTATGGCAATGCCATCATCGGTCCCACAAACATGATGATGACTCAAACAAAAAACATCACCAAGGCGGATACGATCCGAGTGGCTGAATAACAAACTTAAGTAAAATAAACATCTAGAAAGCACAAAAGCTGTGAAGGCAGTTTTTTTTTTGTCGTGGAATCTCTGATGGATGATGAAATTCCCCTTCAAAACTTACGAGGCTCCTATTCTTACTAGACCCTTACGGGAAATCATTTGAATAAATTTCCTACATTATTCATACGTTGGTAAACTGAAAAAGTAAGAGTAAGGGCGATTGTGCACTAAAAGGAATTTTACTGTCCGGCAGTCCGATTTTTACGGTCCGATATGGCACGCCATATAATGTATATACTAGTTTGTGCACTATACGTAATTTTACCGTCCGATATTTTACTTTTCCCCATTCCGGAACGGTTTTTGAAGTGAAAACTTCTTTAGCGGCGTTGAGCACTTTTTCTGTAATGGGTATAAAATCTTAAACTCGCGTCAGGACACGTGACCTGATCGAAAAAGCGTAAGACGGATGGAGAGTAGACAGCTATCCCCTCTCTACGGCGCGGCGAAAATGTATGCCTGGGCCTACTGTTTCGTTTAGGTTGTCATGTTTGTGTACGATAGCGCAATAAATGAATATTGTATTCTACCACATAAATGATAGTACTTTTATACTGATAAAGCAATTGGTGCAAAATTATTCCCTAACCATTCCATAATAAATTACCTAGTTATATAAGTTAAATATTGTACGTCCATAATTAATGGATAAACTGTTGTTCCACCTAGCTTTTAAGATCTTTTTTGTACACAGTTTCTACAATAAATAAATTTCATTTCATTTCATTTCATTTCAAAATATCAAACATGCTCAACGTTAATAATCAAGTTTTCACTTCTGCCGGCACTCCCGGAGTGCAACCCGTCTTTTTTTTTTCGCGTGCGTGGCGTGTAGTTTAACTGACGGAGAACTGAAAAGAGACTGAAAAGTCGGAGCTAAACTGAGGCGTATCATCCGAGTAAAGACGGACAAGTGCACAAGCCAATCATCCGTTTTTTTCATGCCACTTCGGACCGTAAAAAATCGGATGTTCGGACAGTAAAATCCTTGTGCACAATCGCCCTTATCGGTCAAGAGTCAGTCGAACCTGTACGCACTGGGTTCTGTTGGTGTACAATTCTGCTTACGGGGTTGCATTATGCCACTGACCCATATAGGAGAAAGCTGTGACGTCTTCACAACCTGCCCGCGCGCCGGTGAGAGCGAACGCTTCCGCCTCGGGAATTTTACAAAGTTGTCAAGAGATTTCAGGTAGACGTTCTATCGACAACCTATATATAAGAACTTCTGCTGTGTTGATACGTATATCTAGTGCTAGTGCTGTGATTGTGACCTGACTATCTAGCTAGATCCAGGATACCTGACCTTTTGGTGGTGTGTCGCCGGAAGCAGCCAGTTTCTAAAAGGTTAGTGGTATATGGAATATTCCTGTAATAAGTGCACTACCAACTAGTAAGTGACTTTTATCTTTTGGCAATACCTGATAAGGTTGCCTGGAAGAAATTGCTTTAAGCAATAAGGCCGCCTATTGTACGTTTTTACTTTATTTAGATATAAGTTATTTTATTAATTTTGTGCAATAAAGAGTTCATTAATTCATTAATTCATTCATTCATTATATGTGTTAATCTCAAAAAGCAGAATTGTTCGACCTTCCATCAATCTCTTTAATTATCTCAAAATCCAAAACCTATTAAAAAATATCTATCTATGTAGTGTATAGTATTAAGTATATCAGTTATCTAGTACCCATAACACAAGCTCTGCTTAGCTTGGGGCTAGATAATGCTGTGTGAATTGTCCAACATTATTTATTTATTTATTCCGCCAATAAAATTTCTCAAAAGATTGTTAATATCGCACAGTTGGGTTTTAAGATACCTATTAATAACAAGTTACATATCTGTATAAGAGTGCCTTCATCCAAAAAGGTTTGGGCACTGATGGTTAGGCACCGACCCGAGTTCACCAACAGATGGTTAAATTTTAAACAGTTGTTTTAATGTTTTTGACACAAGTTTTCATACATTAAACGTCAATGTTAACCGAGGAAGCAGCCAAATTGTCCGATTATCTATTAGCGAACACAGACCTTAGCCTACTCTCCCCTCCACAGCCGGCTACGTTCTAGCTACGGACTCCACTAAGGTTTGGTACCTAACCTACCTATCTATGAACGTCCAAGGAGCCCTAACATTTATTTTAAAGATAAAGATATTTATTTATTTGGAGATAACATGTGTATAAAAGATGACAAAAATATAGGTGAAACAACATGCTTGACCGATTATGGTATGCAAATTAGGTAGAGAGATGGCATGCATTTAATCTATCCATGCAAAATTTTAACAACTATTTATAATTTATCATTTAAAAATTCCTCAAGACTATAATAACATTTTGTAATTAACATTTTTTTAAGTTATAATTTAAACATTTGTATATTCATGTCTCTATATTGTCTAGGTAATTTATTATAGATTTTGGTAGCAACACCAACAATACTTTTCTGCATTAGTGTTGTTTTTACAGGTTTAAACGAGTAAAATGTACCTATATGTAAGTAAATTGGATTTACGCATGAGTGGCCCCGAACTGATTCTGCAAACGAAATTCGTTTAGGAGGGTAGGCAGGAATATAAACTTTTAGGAAAGTAAAGCAAAAAAATGTACCTATAGGATCGATTTTGCAACAAACGTTCTACGGTCATTTATAACGGGATATTTACCATGATTTGAGTTTTGAGCTTTCCAGTTATTCCGTGATCATGGCGCATGTAGGTAACTGTGCCGAAATATTCGAAAGCTCAAAACTCAAATCATGGTAAATATCCCGTTATAAACATTGAATTACTATTACTATAAATGACTTTAGTGTTAATAACCATGATGGATTTAAACGTTTTAACGTTCTACGGTGGTGGTTAGTAGTTACCCTACTGTTACCTAGATGTCAGTTATTGTTATCAGTTTTAGTTACCTACGTTTTCTTACACACATTAATTACATAAAATTAGGTTGGATTGGAATCTAGATCCGAGTATAGAGAATACATCGCCGCGGTACCTATGCCTGAAATAAAGTATACAAAAATAAATAAATAAAAACCCAAGGCCAAGTTAAGCTGAGTTTAAAAACAGCGGACGCTGTTCATTTTACGAGATCAGCCTTAGGGGAAATGATGACTCAGAAATAGATTAAGTAGGTACCTACTTATTGTATGTTTTGATGTTATTAACTGAACAAAATATTTTTAGGTACCTGATGATAGAGATACTAAAATATAGGTAACTTACAGTCAAAACTTATAAATCCGTCATGGTTAATAATACTAAAGTCACAACTCAAAACTCAAATCGTGGTAAATATCCCGTTATAAGTGACTTTAGAACTTACAGTCAAATTAGACAAATATTTTTTCACAAGAAGCATTTGTTTATCGTCCACCTCAACCTCAACAGCCTATATTGGTCCACTGCTGGACGCAGGCCTCGCCTTATAAGCGCCTTGTTGGCTTTTACCTCATGGGGGGTAATGCCCATAATCCCCACGCTGGGCATGCGGGTTGGGAATCGCAGTTCGGTGAAAGAATTTTTCTGCAGGGGGCGCTGCTGCCCGCCCCCGGTGGATAGGATGTCCCCTAGTCGCCTCATTCATACGACACCCGCGGGAAGAATTGGGGTAGTGTAAGTTCTAAGCCAGCACGTCACAGCTAATGTCCTAATAAATAAATACAAATACAGATTACCCACCAACAAATACTTATATTATAAGTTTATACTTTTAATATGGTACCTACCCTATATGTATTACTATTATATGATTACCTATTCAATTCTTAATCGTATTTAACTAGCATCCTAGGGTTTAAGCATTAAAAATGTCCAGCCTCGTCTGTCAGCCCTTGAAGGCTAATGCGAGATCGTTTCCGCCGCCTGCCTACCAGCCCCGCTGTGCGATTACGGTAAAATATCCCATTCAATGGATCGCCATCCGGGGAGACTGGGTATAAAATATTCAGTTTCCATCACTTGGTACAAAAACAAATAATACATTTTTCCGACGACGAAGGTGCCATAAATGACATGACATTATAAATGACAAATGTCAAACTCAATTGTAATGTTTTATTTTATTTATTTGCTTGGGTTACATAAAGTTCAAATTCATACTAATGTTACCTACTTACATTAGACCTTGTGTCGCTTGATTAAGTTGTATTAATTCTATGTTTTTGCTGTTTGTAGGTAACATTCAATCAGAATTACTGTAATCCAGCAAAAAAAAGGTCAAATGTCAGTATTATGAAAACTGACTTTGATGTAGGTTATACCTTGACCTAGACGTTAAAATTTCCGTCGTCAATCGGCTTCGTATGCCATAAAGTTGTATGTATTTTTTTTAGTATTTTAATGGAAACTTAAATCGTTTATACCCAGTCTCCCCGGGTGGCCCATTCAACGGGAATGGGAGATTTGAGCGTAATTGCACGGCCGATCTGATAGGTTACCCCGATGCGAAGGACGATAAGAAGAAAGGCTCATACCTACTCTGCAGAGATTAGGTATATCTTCTGAAGGTGAAAATCTACAATTGGCTGAAAATGTACTTAGTTGTTAATTTATACATATAAAATTAATTCATGTTGTATTCATGTATATATAATTTCTAATTAGTGTGTACCTACTTATTAATTTGTATTTTCCTTTACAGATGTAAGTTAAGTTTTGATATACTATGTAATTCATTTTTTCTTTCTTTTCTTTCACATAATATGCGAGCTGTAATTAAAGAAAAAGAGGTTAAAGAGGACCCACATGTGGCGTAGTGGCGGAAATCAGTCCAGAAACTTTTACAGTGAATGTTATTCGCAAAAACATGTGAAATAATATTTAGGTGCATATGACTCAATTGGATTGATCAATAATCGAGACAAATACTTTTTTTCTATTTTTATCTGCGATCAATTGTTCGAACTATATATGAGCAGGTTTGTTGCAAGCGCTGGGATCTGCAGGAAGAGTGGTCTGTTGACCTTTTATTCCTTTACCGACGACCTCAGTGGCGCAGCGGGCAAGAGTCTGCCTGCGACGCAAGAGGTTGCGGGTTCGATTCCCGCCTCGGAACAAATGTGTGTACGATACGATCTGCAGAAATTTGTTCCGTTGGTCTGGGTGTTTTCTATGTATAATACAAAAAAAATGTATCTATGTTTATAATGTATTAAATATATCAGTTATCTAGTACCCATAACACAAGCTTTGAGTAGCTTACTTTGGGGCTAGATGGTGCTGTGTGGATTGTCCAGCATTATTTATTATTTATATATTTATTTTATTCCTTTCTTTCATAAATCGAGTTCAACTATCCGTTATCATTTCAGCCTCTTAGGATAGTTGATAGTCGTCAGTTCGGCTCCAAGGCAGTTGGGGTACCTGTATAGCCTGTCTTTGTAAGCGGTCGAAAATCGATTTCTTCACCTACAACTTCTTGATATCGCAATCGATATTAATAACCTTAGATAATATTGACATTGTTTTATGGACTATACATAATAATAAATTAGTTATTAGCGTTTTCGCACATAACTACTGTTACCAACGTAGTAAGGTACTAACAAAACTGATCACAATTAATTGAAAAGTTGTTCTATTTATACTAGGGTTTCTGCTCGAGAATTCCCGACTCGAGAATTCTCGAGAAATTTATCTCAAGTCGAGATGGGAAAAAAACACACATTTGGGAAATTGTAGGTAAAACGTTAGCGACAGTTTCTGATACCTATTATAAGCTTTTTTTAATGCCCCTGTAAAAGTTGTATTTTATATAGTTTAGATAGAGAATCTATACTTATAATAAAACTGTTACAGGTCCAATTCTGTACATTGAAGATATTTTGAAAATTTTTTTTGGAGGACACTCTACTATCGATACTGAAGCCAAAACTGTATTTTTTTTTCATTCATATCTGTCTGTCTGTCTGTCTGTTTCTTAAACGCGCATCACGTCGAAACTACTGAAGGCATCGAAATGAAACTCGGCACGATTTTAGGTCATACTACGAGGAAGGACATAGGATACTTTTTATCCCGGATTTCAGTCAGGTTCCCCTGGGAGAGGGGATGAAAGTGAAATTTCTTCACCGCGCATGACGCCGAAAGTGCTGAATGAGTGGGAATGAAACCCAGCACGATTTGATTTCATACTACAAGGAAGGACATGGGATACATTTCATCCCGGAATTCAGTAATGTTCCCCTGGGAGAGAGGATGAAAGTAAAATTCTTTAACCGCGCATCACGACGGAACAACTGAATGAATTCGAATGGAACTCGGCATAATTTGAGTTCATACTACGAGGAAATATACATTTTATCCCAGAATTTAGTAAGGTTCCCCTGGGAGAAGGGATGCAAGTAAAATTCCTTCACCGCGCATCACGCCGATACTACTGAATGAGTTGGACTGAATTGGTACGATTTGAGTTCAAGGAAGGACATGGGATAAATTTTATCCTGGAATTCAGTAAGGTTCCCCTGGGAGAGAGGAAAAAGTAGAATTCTTAAACCGCGCAACCCGACGGGTCTACGCGTCGTCCGATATCATGCATTCTTTTTGTTAGAAACAGTGTTGCAAAATCGAATTTGACTAAATCAGTAGAAAGTCGAGTAGAAAATCAGTAGACTGATGAAATAATCTGTAGATTGAAGAAAAAAAATTGTAGATAAAGGGTAGGTAAGTTCCTATTTAATTTTTCCAAGACGCACCCATATGTTAGGTTCCTACCTACTAAGGTGGTGCGTCTTGGAAAAATAAGTTAGGTTCCTACCTTACATGACATATGGTGGTTTAGCTGGTCCGGTTATCTGTACTACCAATGTTTGGTTGGAGTAAGTGGTCCAATTAAACTAACTGGACCACAGAAAAATATTTTTTACTGTGGTACACAGCCAACTGTACCTACCTACTAACGAAAAAAATATTACGGTGGTCCAGTCAAATGGATCAGGAGCCCAATTCTGCAATACAATTGCTTCAGTATGACAGTGCAATCGTCGCAGAATCATCACGTAGAATCCTTAGATTAATAAAACTCCAGATAGTGCGTGCGAGATAAATTAATAGTTTCAAACTTGACGCGCGTCTCTCCATCTGCATTCATCATAATTTCTTTCATCTATGGGATTGAAGATGACAACATGCTATCCCCCGTAGAACCTACACGATTTTTTGCACGGCGGCGTTTCATAATATGAGAGACTATGGTTAAATGTGAACTTAATTAGTCGGCAGGTAAGGCAATCGCGAACGAAGTCGCGGGTACAGCTAGTCGAAAATAGAATTTGGTGGCCACCACGGGAAACTTCGAATGTCTGCCTAAACTATACAAAATAAAACTATTACAGAAGCATTAAAAAAAGCTTATAATATTGTGTCAAAAACGGGCTAACGTAATTTTTGGAAATTCCTTTCATAAACGTAATAATTAGATAAAATAGGTGGCGACGCTAGTGTGAGGGAAGGCAGAGCCTTAACATCTTACCCAATGTTGTGTTGACAAGATTAATTATTTACGTGTATTTTGTATCGAGAGATCAGCATACTTTGGAAACTCAAATATCAACCAAGCAGGTATACGGTTGATGATGATAATTTTTCCAAAAACAAAAATTATACGTCTAAATAGGTAGGCATGTTTTCTTGTTTGAACTAATATAGGTAAGTACTTATTGGAAACACCCGAAAAAAATCATGTCATACTTTTAATATTTTTTTTATCATTCCTTTCATCTAAAACACACAAGATAAAATCCTCAGATTTTTTCAAACCAATATCTAATCATAATCACTCACCTACAAAAAGTCCGAACACAAGCAACACAGTCATAATGAACAACTTCCCATGGCACAATCAAATCACAGCACGATCCATCACTTCACATCCCCCGAGCAATCCTGCAGCGCGCGGGAGACGTCTGCTCCGTCAGACGTCTGGCTCGCGACTGGCGCAGCATCCCTCCCACAACCCCCTGTTATCGCGATCCCGTAATTAGATAACTGTCATTGCTTTTCTCTGTGTTTTTTGACGTTTGGCGGAAGTGGAGTAGATGCTTCATTATAAGATGGTATTATATTTTAAACTAGCTTCTGCCCGCGGCTTCTCGCGCGTATTTTCGGTATAATAAGTAGCTTATCTAAGTTAAGCTTTGTTCTAAAACTACGCCAAATTTTATCATGACCTATTCAGTAGTTTTGGAGAGCCGAGAGATTTCACAAAGTTTCAGCTTTATAATATTAGTAGGATTATGGACAACCTCCGTGGCGCAGCGGGCGAAGGTCCGCCTGCGACGCAGGAGGTTGCGGGTTCGATTCCCGCCTCGGAACAAATTTGTGTACGATCTGCAGAAATTTGTTCCCTTGGTGTATTCTATTATAATAAAAAATATATCTATCTGTGTAGTGTATTGTATTAAGTATATCAGTTATCTAGTACCCATAACACAAGATCTGCTTAGCTTGGGGCTAGATAATGCTGTGTGAATAATCCAGCATTATTTATTTATTTTATTTCCTTGGTGTGATGATCCTGCGCTGGCTCACAGTCGAGAACGGACGAAACGTCTCCGTCTTTTGTCAGGATCCAGTAGATCGTGAATAATTCGTTAGAATTTCGGGTTATTCACTAACTGGACACAAGAGTTGTGTAGCTGTGTGGTCCGAATGCCGGCTTAGAATTTGCACCACCCCAACTCTTCCCGCGGGTGTCGTAAGAGGCTACTAAGGGATATCCACCGGGGACGGGCAGCAGCGCCCCCTGCAGAACAATTCTATCACCGAACTACGATCCCCAACCCGCATGCCCAGCGTGGGGATCATGGGCATTTGAAATTGAAATTGAAATTGAAAATTTATTTATTCAGACATTCATCCATTTTGTTAGTAACACAATATTATTAAAATTGAGAATGGTTAGTACAATTACAAAACAAAATAAATCAATCAATAATAACAATAATAATAATAATAATAATTTCAAATATGATGTCATGTTAATATAGTGAGCAAATTATATTTAAATGTCAAAAGTTATTGGGTTACTAGTGGGGCGAGTGGCCGATGTTGATTTACAACCCATTGACTCATGATGCCAGAATTGAAATTAAAACTATCATTTACAATTTTAAGTAAGCTGTGGGTGCTGGCGCAGGTGCGGCGCATCAGGGACGCGATCCTTTTGCGAACAATTGAGTTCATGTCATCGACATGTGCATCTGCAAACATCCCTGATGCGCTACAGAACCGCGGCAGACCCATCAGCATCCTGAACCCGTTGTTGTACTGGATCATTATCCCCATGAGATAAAAGCCAATAAGGCGCTTATCAGGGGGAGGCCTGCGTCCAGCAGTGGACCAATACAGGCTGTTGTTTGGGTGAGGTTGAGGACACAAGAGACACGCCTGTGTCCAGTTGGTGAAATTCAAAATTAGTACCTATCACATTTCAACAAAGGATTAAAACTAAATCAAGTTTAATAACTTAAATCAAAAAAATTCAAAGTACCTAAATGATAAGTTTTGACCTACTACTTAATTAAACATGTTACTTAAAACATGTCTGGTGCTTACCAATATTAATAACCAACATCTTTGTGACCCATGTTTGCCAATAAATGATTTGATTTGATTTGATTTAATTTTTAATATTTTTAGTCGATACCTACTGTTAGTTGGTGTGCATTAATACATAGTTTGGCCTGTGGTTTGGCTTTGTATGGCCAAATCCGAAACCATCGGTACATACATAGGTACCTTACCTACCATACCAACTGAGTTAGTCATGGGCTCAATTTATGCGCAAACCAAATCAGCATTACTTTTTTTGCGGATTTTACAATAAAAATACCTACATTATTCAGACCAAATACTAGTTTTGTCGAGATAAGATCCTATTAAAATAAAACAAGAACGTCAAGTGCGAGTGTAACTCGCGCGCCGAGGGTTTCGAACGTTTGTCGATTATACATAACATAGGTACCTACATGTACTAAAGGTACTGGTTAGAGATATCGCTATTTGATGAATACCTTCCTAAAATGGTAGGTACTCCCAACTACATTTTAGATGGATCGCTCTGCATAGGTACTTTGGAGATTAGGTCAATTTATTGACTTTATTCAAAACTAGCTGTACCCGCGACTTCGTTCGCGATTGCCTTACCTGACGACTAATTAAGTTCACATTTAACCATAGTCTCTCATATTATGAAACGCCGCCGTGCAAAAAATCGTGTGGGGTCTAAGGGGGATAGCATGTTGTCATCTTCAATCCCATCCTTTATCCACACGACTTTTAGCTACGACTCGGCCAGCGTCAGTGTTAAGAAGTGTCATACTCGTTTCACTTCTTACTCATGGTTCCGTTCAGCTGGGGCCCTATACTAATCGTTTCACTATGACAGGGGTATCGACACAGAATGACACGTTTTGGTATTCCACCTCAGATGAAAGAAATTATGATGAATGCAGATGGAGAGACGCGCGTCAAGTTTAAAACTATTAATTTATCTCGCACGCACTATCTGGAGTTATATTAATCTAAGGATTGTACGTGATGATTCTGCGACGATTCCATTGTCATACTGAAGTATTGCAGAATTGGGCTCCTCATCCATTTGACTGGACCACTGCAATTTTTTTTTCGTTAGTAGGTAGGTAAAGTTGGCTGTGTACCACAGTAAAAAATATTTTTCTGTGGTCCAGTTAGTTTAATTGGACCACTTACTCCTACCAAACTTCGGTATTACAGTTAACTGGACCAGCTAAACCACCATTTATCATGTAAGGTAGGAACCTAAATAATTTTTCCAAGACGCACCACCTTAGTAGGTAGGAACCTAACTAATGAGTGCGTCTAAAATAAATAGATAGGAACTTACCTACCCTTTATGTACTAATTTTTTTCTTCAATCTACAGCTTATTTCATCAATCTACCGATTTTCTACTCGACTTTCTACTGATTTAGTCAAATTCGATCTTGCAACACTGTTTCCAACAAAAAGAATGCATGAAATAAGACGACGCGTAGACCCGTCGTGATGCGCGGCTTATGAATTCTACTTTTTCCTCTCTCCCAGGGGAACCTTACTGAATTCCAGGATAAAATGTATTCCATGTCCTTCCTTGCAGTATGAACTCAAAACGTGGCAAGTTTCATTCCAACTCATTACCTATGTAGTTTCGGCGTGATGCGCGGTGAAGGAATTTGACTTTCATCCCCTCTGCCAAGGGAAACTTACTGAATTCCGGGATAAAATGTATCTTTCCTCATAGTACGAACTAAAATCATGCCGAGTTGCATTCGAGTTCATTCAGTAGTTCCGTCGTGATGCGCGTTTAAAGAATTTTACTTTCATCCTCTCTCCCAGGGGAACCTTACTGAATTCCAGGATAAAATGTATCCCATGTCCTTCCTTGAACTCAAATCGTACCAATTCAGTCCAACTCATTCAGTAGTTTCGGCGTGATTCGCGGTGAAGGAATTTTACTTTCATCCCTTCTCCCAGGGGAACCTTACTAAATTCTGGGATAAAATGTATCTTTCCTCGTTGTATGAACTCAAATATGCCGAGTTCCATTCGAATTCATTCAGTTGTTCCGTCGTGATGCGCGGTTAAAGAATTTTACTTACATCACCTCTCCCAGGGGAACATTACTGAATTCCGGGATAAAATGTATCCCATGTCCTTCCTTGTAGTATGAAATCAAATCGTGTTTGGGTTCATTCCATCTCATTCAGCACTTTCGGCGTCATGCGCGGTGAAGAAATTTTACTTTCATCCCCTCTCCCAGGGGAACCTGACTGAATTCCGGGATAAAAAGTATCCTATGTCCTTCCTCGTAGTATGACCTAAAATCTTGCCGAGTTTCATTTCGATACCTTCAGTAGTTTCGACGTGATGCGCGTTTAAGAAACAGACAGACAGACAGACAGACAGACATGAATGAAAAAAATTACAGTTTTGGCTTCAGAATCGATAATAGAGTGCCCTCCAAAAAAAAATTTCAAAATATCTTCCATGTACAGAATTGGACCTGTTACAGTTTTATTATAAGTATAGATATTTCAAAAAGTGTTTACAGAAATTTCAAAAACTGTTTTGAAATGTGCTAACCAATACTACCTTTCATTTGATAACCCACTCGGTGAGGTATCCCCCCTTTTTAAAATCAAACCCCTCCTTTTTGACCATTTTTCAAAAAGTGTTCGTTTAATAAACTTTTCTATTATTTTTCCTGTAAGATACATATTATCTACAAACGCTACATACATTTCAGATACCTAGATCGCTCGCTCTGCAATCTTTAGAGATTGGAGGGTGGGAATGGATAAAATTTCGAATCTTTACGAAATTTTTTTAAATGTATGAAACCTACAGAAATTTCGAAAACTGTTTTGAAATGTAGGTAACAAAGTTTTTAGATTACACTTTATCTAAAAGAAGACCAGCAACAACCTCTATTTCAAGCTGAAGGTTATTGTACGAATTCATGACAAAAATTGTGTGAATCAGGATTTTTTATCGATTGTACAAATTAGGAATTGTACGAACTAGGGATTAGTCCCGGGAATTCCCGTTCCCGAAATTCCCGGGAATTCCCGAAATTTTTGGCTGATTTAAGAACCGGGAAATCCAAAATCATTTCCCGGGAAATTTCGGGAATTTCGGGAAAAATATTTTTACTTATAAAGCATTACCGAAATAACGTAACTCAACATTTTCACTTCATTTATAGCATTTCACATTATCAGGTACCTAACCTACGCGGTATTAGGCAGGGTTGATATGATTTGTATCACTTGATATTTACATCAATTGTTATTTTTCCCTGCAATGAAAACAGAGAGCAGTCAAAAATGTATGAGAGTGCCCAAAATTGAGCTTCCGTGTACACATGCACAATGTACCTATACCTGCCTTATTGGTTGAGGATTCAGGAAATATAGGAAATATACGACAACTCGCATTATTTGAACCATAAAGTTCAAATAATGCGAGTTGTCGAAAAAAAGATGCTTAGCCAACATATTTGCGGCAAGTCATATCTGTTTTACAATTTGTATAAAGAGCTAGTACTCCGGCCGGTAACGTTCTGCCCGTACCTTCGCACGCGCTATTGGAAACGTTTAAAATTTATTTTTGGAAACGTGCAAAATTTCAGCCCGATTCGTTAAGTAGTTTTGGCGTGAAGAAGGAACGGTACAAAATTTCATATTTATAATATATTTTAATATTATTAGCTGCGCCCCGCGGCTTCGCCCGCGTCTAAATTTCAGTTATTTATTGCACAACAGGGGGTTTGCAATAAATAATAACTTTAGAGGTCGTTTTGTAAAAAAAGTAAATACGTAATTCATTGTTTACTTGATAGTTTATTTATATCGAGTTTTGAGTGAATCTAACCAAGGAATAATAATATTATCCATATAAACTTAACCACCTGAGATTATTTTTTGCAAATTAGATTAACCTATGTGTTATTTCAGAACTTAAACTATCTACACACCAAATTTCAACCAAGTCGGTTAACTAGTTACTGAGATACGTGGTAACAAACATTCACAAAAACTCGTACATTTATAATATTAGTAGGAAGTGTGATAAACGGACTTAGACACCGAAAAAAAAAACTTGAACCAAACATGTAAGACAGAAATGAAAATGTTTCAATCTTGGTGTCTTTCCTTTCTGCTAGTACTTCGTGTGATTAAACCTTTGAACCTACCTTTCCTACCAACCTATAAAAAACTTAAAACTGGATAGACCAAAGCGATTATGAATTTATGATAGAAAAAAATATTAAATTAAATAATTCCGATTTTAATCAAATTAATCGTATTTTCTTTTTTAACCATGATTTTTATCAAACCTGTTACAAGAAATGTTAGTTATAGCTATATTACTTTTGATCCGTAATTAATTATAATTATTTGGGTCATTGTCTATTGTCCCCTCGTTCGACAACAAGCCTTAAGGCTTTTCTTGCTATAGAGCCGTGAGCCCGTGACTGAAGCCAGCTCTACATAGTCGATTGCTGCCATCTTGTTCAGCAAATTACCTTGCTGAGCAACATGACAGCAATACTCCATGAAGCTGGACTTGAGCTTGGCAAAGAGAAAGTACCAGAGTGCAGCAAGTGCATTGCTGCAATTTATTATCCTCTTTGTGCATGTTACGGCTCTGACTTCTGAACCTGTAAAGCGCGATGATATCGCCTGCGTGGGTATTATTAGGTAAAAATACCAGATACCAGCATCTGGTATCAGGTAGAGAATTCAAATGTATTCGAACACAACGAATCGACCGTTTACGGCTGGCAGAAATAAATGCATAGTAGGAAGAGACCTCTGAAGTACCCCGACGACGTTGATCGCCAATTGATTAGACGAACAGTCATCAATGACGACCGACACGAATGGAAGTCATAATCCAATTTAATTTATTTTTTTTATACCGTGGGCTAACAAATAACACTTAGTCCAATTTTATATTTTTCTCCGTTGAGCCTGGCCACCGTGGCCTAGTATTTGGATAGAAGAACATTATATTGTTTATTATGTGGGTACGTAATAAGGTATTTTTAGATTGATGTTTTCGCTTAGAGGACTCGAAAAACAACGGGAGCTCCTCGGTGTCACTCTTACAACAACTCTGAACTTCTGTACTTTCATTGGATTAAAATGAAGAAACGAATCGAAGCTAAAACGGTGGCCACAAAGCTAAGCGTCTCATACTTTACGAGATCAGGCGATATTTCACACAAGGATAGCTCAAGTCCGGCCTCATGGAGTATCAGCAAAGCACTTTGCTGTGGAACGTGACAGCAAATGAATGTGTTATGCTGGGTTCAGTCAAGACTCTATAGAACGAAAAGCCTTCAGGCTTATTGTCGAACGAGGGGACAAAAGACATGGACCTAAGAATTTGTTATTCATTTTATTAACATCTGAAAAGAAATACAGCTTTAAGTAACATACCTAATACCGCATAGGTACCTAATATCAGCGAAATGCCTAAAATGGACGTGAAGTATATTAAATTATCTTATTTCGGTAGTGGTATAGCAGTAAAAACATTTTTTCGAAATTTCCCGGGAATTCCCGGGAATTCCCGGTTCCGACTTTGAAACTTCCCGGGATTCCCGGTTCCTCGAAAAGGACCCGATTTTGGAATCCCTAGTACGAACTGCCCAGGAACGGTATTATACTGTAGCCGCATTCTGAATACTTATAGCTATAAGCATGCTCAAATAAATGCAAGGAAAAATTTGTATTTGCAAGTATCAAGTTTATAGAAACGTAGTACAATTTTAGACAACTTTCTAAAAGTGACAATTGTCGTTTGTGTTGCCATGAGATGGAGCTACGACAAATCCCCTGTATTTTGGTGGGAGACTGCTGAAGATTAACAAGAGGTTCTGCAAACGTTTCTTATCGTTTATGCAAAGATGTGATTAGACAGTTGGGCCTTGAAATGGTGATTAATTTTTAGGTTGTTGGTGAGTAATGCCGGCGCCGCGCCGCCGGGGAACAAGGGTATTATATTGTAGCCGCATTCTGAATATAGCTTTAAGCATGCTCAAATATGAGGCATGGAGCTACTAATTATGGAGATGGTTATGGTTATTGAATAAAAAAAAATACCTAATGTTGGACAATTCACTCAGCATTATCTAGCCCCAAGCTAAGCAGAGCTTGTGTTATGGGTACCTACTAGATAACTGATATAGGTACTTAATACAATACACTACATAGATTAGATATTTTTTATTTTACATAGAAAACACCCAGTTAACGGAACAAAGAAAAATGGCAGAATTTGGCCTGGATTTTTTTCTGACGTCCATGGATTTGATAGGTATATATGAATCAAATTTAATTAATTTTCTACGATTTTTCAATTATTTACTCCTTCTCGTAAAGGTCGGAGTTATTTTATCATAATAAAAGCTTATCAAATGATATTCGAATTAGGTACATTCGAAATGTTACCATTAAAATAGTGGTGCGAGTACAAATAGTATGATTGCAATTTATCGATATCAATAATTAAACGAATGATCGATATAATCGAAGGATCGATCGACCCATGCAGAGTTGGTTTTGTTTTAAACATAATTATTGAATGCTGTATTCTTCCGTCTTTAAGCCCTCCGTACACAGACAATAATTAATTAGCGCGTCTTGTGAAGCGCGATTTCATCGATTTTCTAGCGTGATTCCTTACACACCTCAGCGGCTAATTTTTAAGCGCGATTTCGGCGGCCGCGCTTTTTAACATATTTTTCATACCGGGACGCTGCAATTTGATCCCAGACAATTCTTAGTATGGAGACCTGCCATTGTTCTTTTTGCAGATCGTGCACAAATTTGTTCCGAGGCGGGAATCGAACCCGCAACCTCCTGCGTCGCAGGCGGACCTTCGCCCGCTGCGCCACGGAGGATGTCAATGAGATGATAAGTTCAAGCTACCTTATCTGATCCTTATCTTATTCTATCTGAGAAAGCCCTTCTATGTGGGCATGGAGCTACAAAGTTTGAATCAGTATTTGAAAGGTAGTTTTCTAGTTACTTTGAGTAGTCTTTATTCACAAAGAAAATTACAATTAAATAATATAAATATGTTGGAACAAGTATTTACAATTGAAACAATTGAGCTAACTGCAGACTGTTGTAAACAATCTACAGGTAGCTCAACTGATCCATATCATTACCTGCCGGAAGCGTCCCCGCTACGCTGGCTGCATTGCCCCGCTGTATGGCAATGCTGATGCGCTGTGCCAGATACTGACCAGCTCTCGGGTCACGCGTCGCTTCAACCAGAAGCTCAGATATTTTTTTAAAAACCCAAAGTAGTAAGTAAGTATATTGTAAGAAACTTCCTCGTTAAAAAATATACATAATAGGTTGAGTGTTTTATTTAGTTGTTATTTTTCGAGCTGGGGCAAAACACGTCCCAACCTTTTTTATCCTCTAGATAATCTGATATTTTGTAGTAAGCCTTTTTTCAAAGGATATGTTTGACAATTTGTTTGAATTTATTTATTGATAATATTTGCAACTCACTTGGAGTTTTGTGTGTTCATCGTTTTAGAACCTTCAAAATCACTTAAGTAAATTCAAATCGTAAACTCGAATTTAGCAATACACACGCGCACGTGCGATTTTTACATGGTTCTTTTCTTTTATTGAATTATTGTTTATATTATACGGAAGAGGCCGATATCACACGGTGGATTCGGAGTAACTTTTTTTGTTGTTTGACCTATTATGAAAATAACCGTAGCTAATAACTGATATTTTAGAAAATGAAAAAAAAATAACACGTTAGTAATGGATTTCCATACACTTTTCTCTCCCGCTAAACGCGTGAGAAATGAAATTCCATAGAGTTTCCATCCCGCATTTTAGTACGCATTCAATGACGTACTTTCTACCTTATGTTTGGAAAAGGAATAAGCAATTTTCTGAGCAGGTGTAGTTTATATATTATTTCTGTGCGTGCTCGCCTCGTTCGTAGCTCTGCGCCGGCGCCATATTTCAAATTGTGCATACCGTTACCTACCTACGTATGTATATCTCGACCATTAATTACACCGAGTGCTCGGTACTGTGCAATCACGCTCGACGTACTGCAACTTATACGTTTTATTTTTGTACGTTTTAACTTATACGTTTTATTTTTGACGACCTCCGTGGCGCAGCGGCCGAAATTATATTAATTATAATATCAGTTATCTAGTACCCATAACACAAGCTCTGCTTAGCTTGGGGCTAGATAATGCTGTGCTGTGTGAATTGTCCAGCATTATTTATTTATTTATTTAGGTATCCACAATAAAATTGATCCAGTTTTTTTACCCACGGTATATTTGTATCGGAGATTCCACGACGAAAAATCGTCGGAATTTCTTAATGAATCAACTTTAGATCTAAAAACAACGCTTTTCCGGTCTAGAACTAGTCTGTAAATATAATGTTGCAATATTTTAACACGATCCTTTCAATTATTTTGTTGCAGAGAAGTTTTAAGGAGCTATATTACATCTCCTCTTAATAAGTACAGTACTGTAGTTTTATTTCATTGAAAATTTACAAATCTAGAGGTTAATTTTTACATCCTTACAACGCAAAATTCATGTTCAGTATCTACAATTACCGCCTTCACAAGAATCGTCGCTAAGGGAATCGACGTGGGGGGAATCGTCGTGAAGGGGAACAATTCGGTACCACTATGACGACCTCCGTCCGTGGTATAGCGGGCGAAGGTCCGCCTGCGACGTAGGAGGTTCCGGGTTCGATTCCCGCCTCAGGACAAATGTTTATACGATCTGCAGATATTTGTTCAGGGTGTTCTGGATGTTTTCTATGTATAGTAAAAAAATATATATCTATGTATGAATTGTCTTAAGTATATCAGTCATCTAGTACCCATAACACAAGCTCTGCTTAGCTTGGGGCTAGCTAGATAATGCTGTGTGAATTGTCCAACATTATTTATGTAGCGGCTTAGAATTTACACCACCCCAACTCTTCCCGCGGGTGTCGTAAGAGATGACTAAGGGATATCCACCGGGGGCGGGCAGCAGCACCTCCTGCAGAACAATTCTACCATCAAACTGCGATCCCCAACCCGCATGCCCAGCGTGGGGATTATGGGCACTACCCCCGTCAGCCCCCGTGTGATAGAAGCCAATAAGGCGCTTATCAAGGGGAGGCCTGCGTCCAGCAGTGGAGGCAGTTGAGGTTGAGGTTGAGTTATTTATTTATTTACCAAAATACCTAACCCAGTCCAGAGCCCATATTCTAAACGCGACCGACGCGAACTATCTGCGCCCATTCGTTACGGAGCTCGATACTCGCTATTACGTCACTTCCGCTCTCTGCGCTAATTTCGGCAATATCCCAATTTCCTCTGCTAAATGTGATTTTCAAAGCAGATTTCGAGAGAATCTATCTTTGCAATTATCGTGAGCGATAAATAAGGGCTGATTGTTCAGAGAGCGTGAGCGAATGTTTACAGTATTCTAAATAGGTATTGTGGGTTGTTTTGCTCTGTACCATCTCTCTAACAAAGAGAATGTACCGAAATACAGAAATACATAGATAGATAGAAAACACTTTATTATACCACACAAATACAGGAAACAATACAAAGAAAATGCTTAGAAAAAAGGAAGTATAAAGGGCGGCCTTATCGCTAAAAGCGATCTCTTCCAGGCAACCTTGGGATGGACTGGAAATGAAAGAACAAAATAGACGGTGGACAATACATTTTATTGGTAAAATCAATTTACATGTCAGTTTTTCTTAAAACTCGTTGACTTATGTACATATTGTAAGTACTTAGTGTTTATCTATTAAAGGTATACCTAAGTACTTAATGTTCAAAAATTCTTGGTATACACAAATTAAATAAAATGTAATAAATGAAAAAAATCTATACCTAAAGTAAAAATCATAAATGTAACATCAATCAATTATGAATTTACTGGTCAAGTAGTTCGTTCACAGAATAGAAATTCTGCTCGACAAGCCAACGTTTCAACTTAATTTTGAAGCAACCTTATATAATATATACCTTATATAATATATATATATTACTATCGTATCACCCGGTCTTTCACCATTTATTCACAAGTAATACTCAAAAGCAAGCCCGAAAAAGCGTAATTAGAGCATTTTCCCTCGTAAACAGTCTCTAAAGCGAATACAACAGAGCCTTTAAGTACCTACCCCTGCGTCTCGTACAATAAGAAAGCCTTCGACTGAGTGACATCGATCCGGGCCGTCACGGCGCGGCGCCGGAACGCTCCCGGAGTGGATCCGGACTCCAATTTCACGCGTTATTTACTTTCACTGAGCTATGCTACGTTTGGATCACGCTAATTAGGGCGAGAGAGTGGCGCGAGATAGTGAGACAGTGACCGTGACAGAAAGCGGTTGATAGAGAAAAATTATGTTGAAAGCAAAATTATATTCATTCATAATTTGAATAAACTAAATATTTTCAAATGTAATCACTAGTAGTTAAACACTCGGTACATTATAGGTACCTACTCAAATTTCTAAAATAGGGTTTTGCGCATTATCTTACGAATATTTCAGTTGTTTTCGAGTCCTTCCTATACATTTACCGCCTTGCAGCTCCTCTACTGGATTGAAAAGAACTACTTTTCGTAGTATGACAACGACCCAATCGTTTCATACAAACTCGATGATAGTTTTCAAATGATTTTGAGTGATTTGTTGCACTTTGACATGACAGCGGCAGTTACGTTCGCGGCATTTATGTTATAAAAATAAGTAAAGAAAGCACTTGGTCCGACTGAACTATGTCCAGGTCCATTCATTCACACACTCTCAGTACTGCACGGAACGTCGTCGTTGGCTCTGACACCAATCATAACAACTAAATAAAAATTAAAACTCACTGACACATAGAAATGCCTTCGAAAGTTTCTTTAAGAAAAATAAGAACTCGCGGAAAAACATTTCACTGGCTAGTACAGCGTAAACTTTTGTAAAAACAATTTTCTACTGTTTAAATTTCGTTTATTCTAGGTCCCACCCAGCGGGAAGATGGCAGCTGGAGACTTCGAAAAAATATCGAAATAGAAGATCTAGTGTCCGAGCCGAACATCATAGGAGAAACCAAAGCCTCGAGACTCCTGGGGCTCGGGCATGTAGTCCGGATGGGGGAGGATCGGGCAGCCAGGAGAGCGTACATGGGTCGCCCAAGTGGCCGAAGGCCTATAGGTCGTCCGAGGTACCGCTGGAGCAACGAAGTTGAGAAGGATCTGCTTGAACTTCGTGCCGTCAACTGGACTGAAACGGCTAGGGACCGGGACAGCTGGCGATCTCTAGTGTCGGAGGCCAAGATCCACTTTGGGTCACTGCGCCACGCCAGTAAGTAAGTACTGTTTATATTTATTGTTTATTTACCAACGCGATGGGTCGATGACATACGCAAAACCGTAGGCTACACCTGGCCCAGATTAGCATAAGACAGAGGTGAATGGCATAAACATAGAGAGGCCTATGCCCAACAAGGGCTGATGATGATGATTTACCAATCGACGTTACTACCAATATGTGTGTTTCAGTTTTCAATGTAGGTATGTTATGTTATTTTATTGTACTTACACCGAGTCTAAGTTTTTCCCTCGCGATCTATAAGCGTTCCAAGTCTACCCCAAACACGTCAATCATAGAGATAGAACAATTCTGTCACAGCAGAGGAATAGTGTCACTCAACCATTCTCTTGATTTTGAAGACAAAAACTAATCTACGTGTGATTTGATAAGCATATAACTTCAATTGCTTTCACGCACACGAGACACGTATACGAATAGGAAAATGAGACGTATTTATCGCATTTTTTTATCGACACCTCGTTTGTCTTATTTTATGCCTTTTTCTTCAAAGTCATCGATGGTAATCGGTTACTTTTATCGCAATTTTATTGTGGCCACCGGTAATAAGCCTACAGATCCTCTAATCTCACCATCGATCAGCCTCTTCGACCATCCGCATGTCCTGAACTACTGCTAACTCACTGCCGTGCCACTGGCGGGACAGTAATATTCACGCGACATTGAACGACTCTATTAGTAATGCAAACAAGGCTCCAAGAATTATTTTTTTTCAAAGAACGAAAACACTCTGTTTTATCCCTACTGGGATGTTTCTTTTCTGGGTCGGAATGCTCATTAACTTGTTACTATTTTGCCTAACTTTA
The DNA here is from genome assembly GCA_949316285.1 of Eupithecia subumbrata. Classification (NCBI taxonomy): domain Eukaryota; kingdom Metazoa; phylum Arthropoda; class Insecta; order Lepidoptera; family Geometridae; genus Eupithecia; species Eupithecia subumbrata. Next base: position 5,503,508 of record OX438638.1, read on the forward strand.
TAACCTGATAGATATATGGAGAAAGTTGTAAAGGACGTAGGTATTCTAGAACAAACCTAACACATAGACATAGACAATCATTTATTTGCTACTAAAACAGTACAAAACAGACATAAAATGCCACATCCGACTGTAAACCGCGAAAAAAGCGTGATCGTCGTGGAGGGAATTCAGGCGTGGTCGCCTTCACAAGAATCGTCGCTAAAGGAATCGACGTGGGGGGAATCGTCGTGAAGGGAACAATTTAAAAATATTACATAGCTATCTTATAAAAAAAACAATTACACAAATAAAAAAGAAAGAGAGAAAGAGACTGTACTGTGTTTTACAAACATTTGTTCCGAGGCGGGAATCGAACCCGCAACCTCCTGTGTCGCAGGCGGACCTTCGCCCGCTGCGCCACAGAGGTCGTCAAGAAGGAAGGTAGACAAGTATACATCTCGTGCTTGTGCTTTTCCGAAACAAATTTTTCAATATCCGGGAACGTTTGAAAAGAAGTGTGCGGTGAGAGTACCGAAGAGATGGGGCGAGAATGCAGCCGGGAGAGCGGAGCCCGAGTGGAGGCCGCGGCGACTGCGGCGAGCGTGCGGGTTGATTAACTACACAGGGGACGGATCTAGCTAGTGGGCTGAGGGGGCTCTTTTATTAAGGCCAGGTAGTCCTGCAGCAGTAGGCGTAAGGGAAAACGCGCGCCTGCCAAGCCGCCGCGCTCGTGTTTTTTGTAGTTATTAAAACATGGTGATTGAGAAAATCATTTTAACAAGTCAAACTCTGCGAATTTGTTTAGAAATATTAAGTGTCCTTAGTCAACTAAGGACACTTTTCTTTTGTACTCAAGTACAAAAGAAAAGTGATATCAGTAGTTCGCTAGTCATAGTATTGAAAAAACGTTGGAAAAAGGGGTAACTTTGGGATCTTTTTCTATCGAGCGAAGTTCATTAGATCTTGTAACTGAATGCGACTTTGACTAGACTAGATCCTTAAGTAATATATATCTTTTTTTCACAATTGTAAACACTATTTTCTAAGTGTCAGATGATTAATTAAATCAAAAAATGCGGTCTCTGCTGGCCTACAAAGCCTTAAAATAAAAGCATTTTTGCCAATATGTTACTAATTTTAATTACAACTCACTTTTTACATTCATTTCGTCCATCTGATCTGTTTGCCTTAAAGTAGGCCTTTTTCAATTTCCACTAGTCTATAATATCCAGTTCTAGCTCATAGCTTTGATTTCTCAGAGCTCATTAACCGAAACTAAGAAGAGGAATGAGTTTACTCGCTCGTTCCAATGCCTATACATATACCTATGCCCAAAAGATTTAATTAAAAAGCACGATGCAGTTACTAAAATTATACAAAAGTCTGCCTGAGACTCAGAAGGTTGATTACTGCTGATTAATACTCTATTACTGCCGCATGACTAATGTTTGTTTGATGAATGATGCAAGCGTTATTATTATTAGGGGCCATTCATTTATTACGTAAGAAGATTTAGGGGGTCGACCATGTCTTATTTTTTCTTACAAGGGGTAGTCTCGATAGTTCTTACGTAAGATCACAAAAAACCAAACTTTATTACTAGTCTACCAAAAAATTAAAATTATTAGTACCTTTGTAAATAGGTACAGTACAGATAAACATTTCTAAACTTCGTTACTTTGAAAAATAAACATAAAATCAAACTAAACGTGTATTCATTTCTTCCTTTAAATTCTTACGTAATAAATACTAAACAGGGGGGGAGGGGGTCAAAAACTAGCGAAAATCATCTTACGTAATAAATGAATGGCCCCTTATTATTATTATTATTATTATTAACCCCAGGGGCTAGTCCTCAATCCGTCCCCCGCCTCGTTCGGACGTGCCAATAATTGAATCTGGTTTTTTTGCACTTTCGAAGCGCAACCTCGCTGATTGGGTTTTGAGTGGAGTCCCCGGGCTTCTAACAAAACACAGGCGAAACAATATGGCGGGAAATTTACCGGAAACAAACTTTTAGTTTACGACGCGCGCGGAGCAGTGGACTCAGCTATACATGCGGTAACTGGTACTAGAGTATTATGAGATTATGAGAGTGAGGGAACAGAGAGTGCACCTGTGTTTGCGCACACACTTGTGCACTATAATATGTCCTATAGGCTAGTTTCCGATGAGACTGGCCGCCGTGGTCGAAATTCGGCTAGGAGGACATTATTATTATTATTATTATTATTATTATTAACTGGTAGAGTCGGGTGCACGTAGTGAAATACAGATCAGTTGTCATGTTAAAGATAGTTTATGGAATTTGTACAGATGTAAATTAAATACCTCCCCATTACCCACCTAGTTCTTAGTAGGCTTGGATTAACTTGTAAGTTACTGTTTATCGCAGAACATATGCGAAATGGTGGGCAAAAGCTAGTGAATTATAAATCAAGAAAGATTCTGTAAATATCAAAATATCTCCACAGAATCGAAGCCATGTGAAGCGCCTATTGCATAATAATGGCTTCTTATATTTACCTAAATTAATAAATCAGTAAGCGAATACGCAATAAAATCATGAAATGTTTTAAAAGGGAAAGCAATCTACTTTCAAAAGGTATTCGGTAAAACAGAGTCGGATTGGATAAAATTAATTTAAATATAGAAAAAATTACAAATCCTTTTTCAGAAATAAAGTTAGAGAGAGAGAGAGAGAGTCAGAGATATTTGGAGCAACTAGAGGGAGGATCATTTGTAACCTTCTTCTTTAACTTCTATTCTTGGTTAAATTATGACTAGTATCGGATTGTTCAATTTGTGTTCAAACATGGCTGACACTCAATCGCGTCTTTAATTTAAATGGTGCTGACAGAACCTGCACGCAGGTGCATTTTATACACATGCCCTTTCATTAATTCATTATTTATTTGATTCCAACAAATTATTTTTATTAATATTTCTTGTCATGTGTGTCTGTTTTTTTTTCTTTGTAGGTACCTTATGGTGTTTCCTACAGCGAAATACATGTGTGTTATTGTTGAAATGGGAATAAATAAAATACACAAATACAAATACACATTCTGTGGCATTATGTCTCGCATCGTCATGCAAACTGGATGTCCACGTAAATATAATCCTGACAAAATGTGGCGAGGTCTCGCGACGTCATAAAAGTTTGCTCATGTACACGTCCAGTAAATACAGATTGGTAATTATCCAGATAAATAAAAAATTAGTTATAGGTACCCTATATCTAAAAGCTCGCTCTACTGTAATATACTATTTATTATACCTAGCCTAATTATACCTACGCATATTGATAATAAAAAAAATAATTTTGCAAAAGTATAACTACCTAATTATGAGATTTTCATCGAATATGTTATTTTCCTTACTGTGCCATAGTTTTAAGTTTTAAAGGTTTTTGTTAATATAAGTAGTGCGTAAACGTAGTAGGTAGTTTGGGATAATATTTGACTTCTTAACATCTTAAAGTAGGAAAAAATATCCATAAAAGAGAATAGACCCTTCTTCCAGACCTGTCCTACCACATAATTAAGTTTAGAACTCAACGAATTTCCGTTTGAACTCGCAAAACGGAATTCCGTCGGAGTCCCATTGTTTGTGAATCAGCTTATTGCTCGAGATCGAATTACCTTACATTACGTAAATTGTTTTACGAGTTACCCGAGGACGAGGTCCTTCCACTTCTTCGTGGAAGGACGAGGAACATCGCATAGAACCTCAAATGGTAATAATAACCTACATAAATTGTAAGCAATAAGGTAAAAAAAAATATGTATAGGAGCAAATACCGTTTTTAGGGTTTTGATGATCGAAGATCGGTTTCAAAACCCTTATGGTCTCGCTTTGTCTGTCCTTTTTTCCCTCCTTAATAACTCAAAAACTACTGCAGCTATCAACTTGAAATTTAAAATAATAATACATTTCGTGCGCCTGTACAGATTTAGAGAAAAATAAATGAAAATAAATGAAAAATGAAAATGAATATTTTCCATACAAATTGTGATGCCGAAATTTTAAAAGATACCTACAGAGTCATATGGGGTATCAAATGAAAGGTATTGGTTTGGACATTTCAAACCAGTTTTTCAAATTTCTGTAACTTTCATACTTTCAAAAAAAAGTCGAAAATTTTACCATTACCCACCTTAACCGAACCACCCATTAAACCGAAGCATGCAAAGAGATCCATCTGAAATGTAGGTTGGTACCTACTATTCTTAGGTATTCGTTAAGTTGCGAAGTCTCTAACCGGTACTTTTGGTACATATTTGTTGACAAACGTTCAAAACCCTCGGCGCGCGAGTTACACTCGCACTTGACGGATCTTGTTTTATCCTGTTAAAACAACATTAATGCAGAAAAGTGTTGTTAGTATTGCTCCTAAAATTTATAACAGATTACCTAAACTTTACAGAAACCTGAATGTTCAAACTTTTAAACAGAAAATTAAAATATTATTAATATCAATATATAAAAAAAAAATAATAATAATTTATTTGCCAGAAAACTTATTTCTACCATACAGTTGCTGGTGGTCCCCGCACGAGGCAAGCCTGTGTCGCGGGAGGCCTGTTTACAAAATATGTTTACCGTTCATAGATTATAATGTTACTATAGCCTAGACGAATTTTTTAATGATAAATTGTAGATAGTTTTTAATGTTGCATGTCATCTCTCTAATTAATTTTGCATACCGTAAATGGTCAAGCATGTTGTTTCTACCTAAGTACGTGTTAAATTTTTTTGTACACATGTTTTTCAAATAAATATATTTATCTTTATTTAGTTTTACTCGACTGCAGAAGAACTAGGGATATATCCCTGCTTCTATAATTCTTCCAAATAACAAGACGGCAATCGAGACAGCTGGTGTTACCATTAGTTTGTGAATGCTTAATAGGCCAGTAGAGGCAGCATTTTTGAGATTTTTAAAACCATCTGAGACTTAGAAAATAGTGTTTACAATTCTGAAAAAAGATATATATTCAGGATCTAGTCTAGTCAAAGTCGCATTCAGTTACAAAATCTAATGAACTTCACTCGAAAGAAATAAATCCCAAAGTTACCTTTTTTTCTAATGTTTTTTCAATACTATGACTAGCGAACTACTGATATCACATTTTTTTTTGTACTCACCTAAAGACACTTAATATTTCTAAACAAATTCGCAGAGTTTGACTTGATAAAACGATTTTCTTAATCACTATGTTTAAATAACTACAAAAAACACGAGTGCGGCGACTTGGCAGTCGCGCGTTTTCCCTTACGCCTATTATTATTATTTATTTAATTATTTATTTAACTACACCACGAGGTCAAGTGACGCTGGAGTCGAAAATCTTTGCGACTTTCTACGGACTGTAGCGCCTGTAGCGTTTTTTTGATGTTATTTAATTTCTCAGAAATTTGCCAGAGTGTGAGGCTTACGCACTATAAAATCAAAAACTTTAAAGCACTACAAAGCTATGTGTCTAGTAGAGTAGAAACCGCTATGGTTTTTCTCTACATTTTAGTACTTTACCTACCGGTTCTTCTCTTTGGTAACATATTTGATACATAAAGTTAAGAACTCGAGTTCTCTTCGCATTTCTCCAAAATTATGTAATACAGCATATAGCCTCAACATTGGCCGAGGTGACCCTGCCCCCCGCTCGTCCAAACTTTCTAAGCCCCACTTTTAAGTTCTGTTTGTCTGCGTGCTGTCCGAAACGCGCTCGTGCAATAAAACCTCCTTCTTTTAATTTCTAACGTAATAATTTAAATTCATAAATAGGTACCTACTTTAAATTCGATCATTTTGTTTTATCAGTGTAACTATATTATTAACCCCTGACGCAAAAAGAGAGGGGTGTTATAAGTTTAACGTGTCTCCCTGTGTATCTGTGTATCTGTCTGTTCTGTGGTATCGTAGCTCCCAAACGGATGAACCGATTTTCGTTTAGTTTTTTTGTGTCATAGATAACTTTATCCCGAGTGTTCTAGCCATGTTTCATGAAAATCTGTCGGGGGTTTCTTAAATTTTAAATTTTGTTGTGGATTACATTACATAATCTATGGAAAAGAAGGAATCTTTTCGAAGAGTGTTCTCTTGACTTTTATATCGGTTTTCGAATAAAAAAATTGTTTTACTCAGTGTTTTGTATTGTGTATAAAATACAATAGTGATGTGGTATCTTATCGGAATACTAGTGATGTGCCTGTACTTGTACTCCCGGCATCGACTAAGATATTTTCAGTCGAGAGGAGTCAACACTCTACCCACAATACCGTTTTTCGGAAATTTGGCCGCCGCGACATTCGGGAAAGAAAACTTCGTCGATACTATTTCGACCGGATATCAAAAATTCAAGAATGAAAGGTAGGTAATTTGGTTACCCATCATATGTAGCTAGATGTACTTATCTTACCATTTGGAAATATTACACATGGCAGGAAATAATTGAAATATTTAAGCACATTCTGAAAATACCCCCAGATATAGGAAACCTGACAGCAGGGAGTTTTTACTCTATGGGAAACCTATTACCGTTCAAAAGAGACTGAGTTTTAGGGTAGGTAGTAACTTACCCTAAAACTCTGTGACTGACAGAAAATGGAGCCTAAGTATTATTATATATTAGAGTTAATTAAAAGTTACTCAACACGTTCAAATCCAAACTTAGGCGCTGGCTTGTCGAGCAGACATTCTACACCTTCAATGAGCTCACAAGCCTGAAAGTGACAAACTAATTCGGTCTCTAGGTAATTGCAAATGTAACCTGTGATTTAATTCCTAGAAATAATAATAATAATAGAATTTCATTTATCTCTACTTAAGATATTAAGTAATTTAAGATAATTATGATAATGCTTTATACTATTTTTTGACCTGTAATTTACTTATTCCATCATAAATAAATGAACTGAACTGAACTGAGTCTGTCGGAAGGGGCTGCCTTATACTCAGGCTTGAATACGGAACCCTTCAAATGTTAAGTCTTATTCGACAAACTAAAATAACCCTCAATAACGAAACTTGATTTCAGAACTTCTTAGCAAATTAGACTTCAATGTACCGCGTAAGCAGCTTAGACACAACCCCCTACTACATGTCCAACATGTTGGAACTAATTAAAGACAACATTCATTTGTAGTACGAGCGAGTAGAACTGGCAATGATTTCAGCAGGACGCTGAGCATTGACCCTTTCAATACCAGCATTCACATTCACAGGGCAAGGCGATGCAAGACTCTTAACTTCTTTTGCACATGATATAGTTTTACAGTGTTGTGGTATATAGTTTTTTTGTTATTAATTTAAATTGGTATAATTTTATTGCTGTATTATGTAGTTACGCAATTGTCGACGGAAATTTTTTAGTGTTCACACTTAAGTAGTTTATTATAAAACTATTAGCGAATGCCTATTATTAGCTTTCTGTATCTATTTTTATTTCTATTGTATTTAGATAAGGGTCCGGCGACGCATACAAACGTAATACCAAAATTATTATTAATTTGAGCATATTTTCAATATGGTCTGTTATTATTTGTATTAAAATAGTATTTATCTAGGTTCCTGCCACATTTTTTTTTCAAAATACCTTTATGAAATGAAATTAAACCTAATCGCATTTTTACATCAAAGAATGAATGCTGTCTTAGTAATTGTGTAGATAAGTATTTTGAAAAAATCTTATGGCAGGAACCTATATAAATACTATTCTAACACAAATAATAGCAATGGTGAAAACATTCTCAAATTACAAATCTTTTTGGTACTACGTTTGTATGGGAAATTCATCCGTCACCGGACTCTTAAGCTGATGGCAATCCGAAATAAATAAATAAAAAATTAACTCTGGAAGTAGGTTGGAACCTAGTCACCACAAAGCTCATTTCTCGTGCAGATACTTCGGGCTGTACCAGTACCTGGTGCCGACGCTGGTGCCGCGCGACCCGGACCTCATCCGGCAGATCGTGACCCGGGACTTCAGCGTGTTCCCGGACCGCGGGGTCCACATCGACGAGGACTGCGATCCGCTCTTCGGGAGGAACATCATCATGCTGAAAGGTACATCGTTTTTGGACTTTTTATTTTTTTTTGTCTGTGACAAATAAATAAATAATGCTGGACAATCCACACAGCACCAACCTAGCCCCCAAAGTAAGCTACTCAAAGCTTGTAGACTAGGGAAAACTTGTAGCTTGTAGACTAGAGAAAGACTAGGGAACAATTTAATAGAATTGAATTGTTATAATATTATAAATTATTGTATTTCCGAAATGGATACGATTGTTGATACTAACTTTAATTGAATTTAAGACCACAAGTACACAATTTTTACAATAAAAATATTCTTATTCTTATTTGTGTTATGGGTACTAGATAACTGATATATTTAATACATTATATACGTAGATAGAAATATTTCTTTTATTATACATAGAGAACATCCAGACCAACGTAACAAATTTCTGCAGATCGTACACAAATTTGTTCCGAGGCGGGAATCGAACCCGCAACCTCTTGCGCCGCAGACGGACCTTCGCCCGCCGCGCCACGGAGGTCGACAAATAAAATAAATAAATAATGATTCACACAGCATTATCTAGCCACAAAGTGAGCAGAGCTTGTATTACAAAGTGAATAAAATCAACGGATCCATCATGGATCTACATACTCAATGGATCTAACGAGATCCATTCGAAGTTCGATAGGTAAAAGCGCCTTTTTTCAGTCTGGTCAAAGTTTTATTTTTCAAACTTTATCAAGAAGTATTAGTTAAATTCTGGTGAATGTAACTTAGGAAGAGCGGAACCTCCTAGTAAAAGTATTCTATACTTAAAAGGAGGCTTCAAAATATTGTAAAGGATAATTTTATGTACTTTGTGAACGAAAAAAAAAAATTGTTGTTGTTGTTAAGTATTAACATTATATTGTCTATGGTTCCAGGTTCAAAATGGCGCTCGATGCGCCTCGCCGTCACGCCTGCATTCTCCAGCGCCCGCTGTAAAGGCATGATGCCTCTGATGGAGGAGAGCGCGAGGGCGGTGGAGGTCTACCTGCAGGGGAGGGTGCAGGGGGAGACCCTCATGGATGTCAATGATGTGAGGAGGCCCCCGGCACTATTGATGAGAATGAGAGAGACACTGTTTAAGGGTCCGGCGACGGATGAATTTCCTATACAAACGTAACACCAAAATGATTTGTAATTTGAGCATATTTTCACCATGGTTTGCTATTATATGTATTAAAATAGTATTTATCTAGATTTCTGCCACAATTTTTTTTAAAAACCTTGCTGAAATGAAATTAAACCGAATCGCATTTGACATTAAAGAATGAATGTTTTCTTAGTATTTGTAGATAAGTACCTAAGTATTTTGAAAAAAGCTTGTGGCAGGAACCTAAATAAATACTATTCTAATACAAATAATATCAAACCATGGTGACAATATTGTCAAATAACAAATCATTTTGTTACCTACTACGTTTGTATGGGAAATTCATCCGTCGCCGGACCCTTAATGAGATGTACTTACATACATCCAAACTTGTAGGAATGTTTAACCCGACGACGTGCAGCGGTATAAACCGAACATGGCACCTGGTTCGGACAAAAACTTAACAATAATAACAACTAACAGCAACAGAATAAAGGTCATACATTAAGTTTTCTGGTCGAATCAAAATTTTTAAATTGAAAATTAAATGGTCGTGTTTCAGTTTTCGTATCTGAAATCGATAAATATTGGGTCATTATAATATTACAGCGTGGGTAGTACAGGAAGTATTGAGTTCCGAGCCAAGTAACATGACGACCTCTGTGGCGCAGCGGGCGAAGGTCCGCCTGCGACGCAGATCGTTGTGGGTTCGATCCCGCCTCGGGACAAATGTTTGTACGATCTGCAGATATTTGTTCAGGGTGTTCTGGATGTTTTCTATGTATAATAAAAAATATCTATCTATTTAGTGTATTGTATTAAGTATATCAGTAATCTAGTACCCATAACAAAAGCTCTGCTTAGCTTGGGGCTAGATAATGCTGTGTGAATTGTCCAGCATTATTTATTTTATTTATTTATGTTAATTTTCCCGGGATGCCCGTAAAAGTTTGTTCATTACTATCCACTTCATCATCATCCCTTATTACACTAATGTCAATATTTCAGCCACATAATTTTTTGTAACTATTGTTTTTTTGTTGTTCCTTTCTTATTTATAACGTTTTACGTTTATGTTCTGTTTTTTGCGTATCTTATTTCTATAGACGTCTTACGCACTTATTATAATTTATTTAATCCTTTTTTCTTTCTCTCTTGTTTCGTATCTTGTTTGTAACCTGTGTACCTACTCTTTGTATTCTGTTTCTTTGTATTGCTGCCACACCAGCTGTGCGATTACGGTAAATATCCCAATGGATCAATGGATCGCCATCAGGGGAGCCTGGGTATCTATAAACAATTTCGGTTTCCATTTTTCATTTCAAAATTCATACTTATGTTACTCACACTTATTTTACTCAACTACGTTTTATTAATACAAAGTATTTACTGTTTGTTACGTTGAATCAGAATTACAGTAATCAAGCAAAAAAACATTCAAGTGTGACTTATACGACAATTGACTTAGACTTAGGTTATATTCGTTGACGTTAAAATTTCCATTATCGATCGGCTTCGTCCCGTCAGAAAGTTGAATGTATTATTCTAGTTCCATATTGGAAACTTAAATCGTATATACCCAGTCTCCCCGGATGGCCCATTTAATGGGAATGGGAGAGTTTAGCGTAATCGCACGGCTGGACCTGTCTGAAAACCAGCACCGCTATGTAACTAGCTTCGGCTTGTAGCGGCATAATGCTGAGACGGGGACCATTTTGGCCCGTATATTTGTATTTGTATTTTGTATTTATTTATTCCATCGTAGGTACACTTCTTGTTACACTTGATTTCGTTACATTCTATATTTTATTCTTAAACAATAACACACATGTATTTCGCTGTAGGAAACACCATAAGCCTTATGGTGTTTCCTACAGCTAAATACATGTGGCCTTATGGCATAAGGTACAAAGAAAAAAAACAGACAGACATGACAGAGAGAAAAAATAAAATAAAATAATTGATTAGGATCAAATAAATAATAAATTAATTAATTAAAAGGCATGTCAAGGTATGCTGCTGTTTATGAGCATTGTCAAACTATACTAAAAATAATGTACAATATTACAAACATAATAAACTAAGAAAATAATAATGATACAATGATACAATATTATATTAAGAAGAGGTTTCCTCAAGGTCTGCGTCCGTTCCAGGTCACCATGCCGTACGTCAGCGACGTGATCTCTTCGTGCGCGTTCGGCTTCGCGGCGGACACGCTCGCGGAGCCCCACAACACCATCTACCGGCTCGGCTTGACGGCCATCGTGCAAGACACCACGCAGATACTGAAACTGTTCGGTTACGCTAACCTCACTGCGCTGATGAAGGTAGATAGAATAGATAGATAGAATATACTTTATTGCACAAAAGTTGTACATGGGCGAGCATAATGCTAGATAGCATTCTCTACCTGCTAACCTTTGGGTAGTGTGGAAGGTAGCTGTCGGTATACTACTAGCACAGATAGATAGATAGATAGATAGACTTTTTATTGCTGCTGACGACCTCCGTGGCGCAGCGGGCGAAGGTCCGCCTGCGACGCAGGAGGTTGCGGGTTCGATCCCCGCCTTCGAACAAATTTGTGTACGATCTGCAGAAATTTGTTCCGTTGGTCTGGGTGTTTTCTATGTATAATAAAAATATCTATATATGTAATGTATTGTTTTAAGTATATCAGTTATCTAGTACACATAACACAAGCTCTGCTTAGCTTGGGGCTAGATAATGCTGTGTGAATTGTCCAGCATTATTTATTTATTTATATTTATTTATTGGGTACACATACACACACAAACAGCACAGGAAAGGTAACAAAAGAACATTAACATAACATTATTTAAGTTACACATAATTAGGTAGGTAGGTATGCAGGTACACAATTATAAATTGATTGATAACACATGAATATTATTATTATTATTAATTAAAGTAAACGAGTAACAATCTTATCTATCTATATAATATAAAAATGAGTTGCTGAATGTGTTGGTAAGCGCAAAACTCGAGAACGGTTGGACCGATTTCGCAAATTCTTTTTTTAAAATATTCCTTGAAGTACGAGGATGGTTCTTACGGAGAGAAAAATTCTAAAAAAAAAAATTAATTAAAAATTTTAAGAATCGACTGTTAGGCGATACGAAGTTCGCCGGGACAGCTAGTATAATATAAAAATAAGTCGCTGAATGTGTTGCTAAGCGCAAAACTCGAGAACGGTTGGACCGATTTCGCTAATTCTTTTTTTAAAATATTCCTTGAAGTACGAGGATGGTTCTTACGGAGAGAAAAATTCTAAAAAAAAAAAAAAAAGAATCGACTGTTAGGCGATACGAAGTTCGCCGGGTCAGCTAGTTTAATATAAATAGGCACCTACCCACCAATAATACACCCAGGGCGGGGACATGTACATGCCTACGCGTAAACCAGCGCTGGTTTTCAGACTACCTATATGCACACAGTCGTTTGACGAGGGCATTTTGACGTGGTTTTGTCAGAGAAATCGTACGGGGGTAAGGGACGGGACGGGGAGGGACGCTCCCGAGTAGAATACATCACCGCCTTAGTTACTCGGAGCTTCCCGTCCCCCCGACCCGTTCCTTGCCCCCCGCACGATTGCCCTGTCAAAACGCCTACGTCGAACGACTGTATGCATAAGGTAAGCTGTGCTAGTGTTGACGATTGCGTGAACTGAGAGAGTGGGACTGATTTTCGACGGTTTTCAAAGATCTCATTCGCGGCCATCGACTTTGAGCGGGGCGGATCAATTTTTTTTTAAACCATTGAAAACTTCCCGAATAGGGTACATGCATAGAACTTTTTTTCTTATCGATTATTTAGGTTAATATTAATTTATTACCGAAAAAAATATCACACCCACAAAATTTTAAATTAAAGAAGTAAAACTGCACTCAGTTTCGGGTGATAAAAACGCTGCCATTTTCAACTGAAAGTGCCTCTGCTTCTTCATTGATTTTTCAATCAACATAAAATTAAATACGAACCTTTTCGTGATCTCTACAAGCCTATTTCAAACTGGGTAATTTATATAATTTAATTTAATTTATACTTAATTTTACTTGACGAGAAACTGATAACACCTAGCTTTAGCTTAACATTGAGTTAACCATTGTTATTGTGTATTTCTTTTTCAATAAATGTTTTCATTTCATTTCATTTCATTTCAGTATATATAAATAAATGATAAAAACTTAAATTTAACTTTACAGAAAACACCAAACAACCGAGGAAGATATCCCGCTAAAGCTTCATGACTATACAAAACGAGAGGTGTGACGTCACGGTTCGCTCTTGCCAATAGCGTTGCGTTTAGAAATTTTGCGATTGGATTTAAAATATCTGCTTTACATTGATAAAATTTCACAATAAAAACGTCAAAAATACATAAATAAATACACAGACCTATTTCTTTATCAATCTCAGATAACAATAGAGAATAGGTACGTAAAAAAATACTTAGCTTTTTTGATGTCAGTGTCTCATGCAAATATCCTATTTCGCTTCCGCCCGTACTACCCACGAAAACCCATAGGTAGGTACTAGAAGGTAGGTACCTCTCTAAAAAAATAAAAAATTAACCTAACACGTACTAGTAAGTAACTTATCTTGACCATGGAGAAGTTTTAGATAGACAATAGCGTCGTTAGTTTCGAATTCAAAATGGCCGCCGTGCAATCTCTGTAAAAGCTGTTAAACAAAAAGCGGCTCAGGTATTCGGTCGGTAGCATGCCACTGTCAAAATCAAAATCAAAATCAAAAACTCTTTATTTCCATAAATACAATAAATGTACTATTTATTGCATTATTTCTGTTTTCACGCCACCGTTTATAATTTTTTGATCACTTCTTGTCCATCCTAAGGTTGCCTGGAAGAGATCGCTTTTAGTGATAAGGCCGCCCATTGTACATTATTTGTATTTGTTTTTTTATTTTCTGTGTGTTATTTCTTGGTGTGCAATAAAGTATATTTGTATTGTATTGTATAAATTGATTTTTCGCCTCGGGATCTGCCATTCCAGTTTGAAACTATTTTGCCTTGCGTTGGTTTTAGGCTACAGGTCACGCCTTCTTTTCTTTGTTGTCTAGTTTGAACAATTTTATGGGGCAACAACAAAAGAAGCCCTAGTCGCTCATGTTGACCAGATGTGGGACTCATTGCGCGGTTCGAATCTTTGTGAGAACCTCGTAAATTTTATGCGGAGCCGATGGGATGCCGTTATAAGTGCAAATGGTGCTATGACCAAATTTAAACAAAAAGGTAAGGCCGACGTTACCTTTTTGTTATTTATTATTTGGTAATTATCCGAGTACTTGGGTAGAATTTGTAGGTAGGTAGTAAATAACTATTGTATGATAACTGATAAGATAAATGTTGTAAGTAACTTGTATATTATTGTGTAACTTAGTGTATAGCTATAACTAATAACTAAGTGTGTATCAGTTAAGCTACCTGTAGATTGTTTGCAACAGATGTTAACCTATTGATAATGATGTCAGATGTCTTCGACTGGTCAAACTAAGAGAACAAAAGAAAGAGGCGGGGTCAGCTAGCTAATGTTTCAAAATCAGTAAACGGCATTTTTAGTACTTGACCAGACCCACGAAATACGTAGCTCCTATTGGTATTTAAAAACAAAAGAAATCGAACAAGCCGGGGTGGCAATCGGTCACTTCACAGAAAAATCATCCTAGTGGTGTAACGGCAGATCCCGAGGCGATCGTACACTCAGAAAAGGTCAAATTATAAAACTATACACTGACACGGAAATAAAGTGATATTTTTGATTTCTGTCGCAAAATCGTAATAGTTCTCAACCAATTCCATATACATTTTCCCCAATCTGACTAAGTAGGTACCTACATTTGTTTATTCAAAAGCCTCTCTATACATTTTTCCGCAGCTGTTAAAAGTGAACATAATATCGAGCAAAGACACGGAGCAGTTCTGCCAGCTGTTCACGTCAGCGATGCAGGCGCGGCGCGAGGGTCGCGTGCCTCCGAGACCTGACTTCATTCAGATACTGGTGGATGCTGCTCAAGGTACGTCCTCCGAGGGTAGGGCTGCCATCCGTCAGGGTTTCCCCGGATTTGTCCTCGTTTAGAGGGCGTCCGGGGAGCGTCCGGAAGGGGTTTCATTTGTAGTCCGGGTTTTAAAATTTCAAATCTTAGGTATTTTTAAAACAAGGTCTTATAATTATACGGAACCCGTGCGACTCGCACTTGACGTTTTATTTTTAGATTACTGACTATGAAACTTTTAAATCCGTCATGGTTATTAACACTAAAGTCAAAAATAACGGGATATTTACCTTGATTTGAGTTTTGAGCTTTCCAATATTTCGGCACAGTTTCATGCGCCATGATCACGGAATAATTGTGCCGAAATATTGGAAAGCTCAAAACTCAAATCATGGTAAATATTCCGTTATTTATGACTTTATTAATGACTATGTTTAAAAGGGCTTATTCCAATAATATATATAAATACTTTAGGTTGTTTGCATTTGATTATTTCAAGAACTTACGGTGTAAATAAGTGGATCAGGGGATTTTTGGAACTCTTGTCCACAAATCCCCTGGTCTTCTCTTTGAACCGGCAGGGCATTTTTGGACAAAAAGTCCAGAAATCCCCTTCGCAGAGGATTATTGGAATAAGCCGTTTAAAAGAACCTGTTGACATGTCCGGGTTCTGGGCTCTTAAATCCGGGGTTTTCACGCGTCTTGTCCTGGTTGCCATATTTTAGAGATGGAAACCCTATCCGAAGGCCTCACTATTACAATAGTACCATAAACTCAGCCCTGGATGGCGTACAAGCTGGTTTAGAGATACTGACCACCGGATAGTAGAGCAACTCCCAGAGTCTAAAATTAGCACTTTCACTGCTTTATCCAAACTGCTTTCTAGCCTTGTGGCTATATGTCTCGGAGGCTTGTCATTAAACCGGTTATCTACCGGCAAACTGAAACTGCACGTTTCAGTTTACAGTTTCAGTGCCTTAGTTTTGAATCCTAGCTTGTTTCAAGAACAAACGGATGGGTTTTGCAGCCAGTCCAGCCCGCGCCGATGCCGCCGGCCCGACTCAAACAAAATTGAAGCAAAAAGTTTGCATACCTACATTCTCAACAAAAACACACAGCACTTTGTAAAACAAACACCAACATTCCCTTTTTTGTATGCTCCAAAACTTGCCGAGCTAATTTGATACTTACGTCAAGTCAAATGCACGAGGAAGTTTCTAAAGTTGCGTAACAGAGTTTATGGTTTCAGGCAAGCTGAAGGAACCGGACTGCGACGGCAAAAACAACGACACAAAGCCCGCGGAAAGTACGTACCATAATTTATATTTTTTTAACTTTTGCTTCGTTTATTATGTTGGTCAACATCATGACGACCTCCGTGGCGCAGCGGGCGAAGGTCCGCCTGCGACGCAGGAGGTTGCGGGTTCGATTCCCGCCTCGGAACAAATTTGTGTACGATCTGCAGAAATTTGTTCCGGTCTGGGTGTTTTCTATGTATAATAAAAATATCTATCTTTGTAGTGTATTGTATTAAGTATATCAGTTATCTAGTACCCATAACACAAGCTCTGCTTAGCTTGGGGCTAGATAATGCTGTGTGAATTGTCCAGCATTATTTATTTATTATTATT
Source organism: Eupithecia subumbrata (assembly GCA_949316285.1). NCBI lineage: Eukaryota > Metazoa > Arthropoda > Insecta > Lepidoptera > Geometridae > Eupithecia > Eupithecia subumbrata. Next base: position 5,520,319 of record OX438638.1, read on the forward strand.
TATTTTAACATAATACCAGCGCTGAGTAGGTAATCTGACTTATCTGCTCAGCAACTGAGTTGATACCATTTTTGGCTCGACACTCGGTGGTTTGCCAAGCAGCCTGCGAAAGTACTAATGCTAGCTAGGCCTAGTTCTTCAACGTAATTAATTCTAACGTGCATACTTTAATTTCTAGTTTATTTTTTATTTTTTGATAAATTAAATCTCATATTCCTAGCTTAGTTTTTCCTATTTAAGTTTTTTTGTGTCGTACTAAAATAAACCTTTTTCATTTCATTTCATTTCATGTTGCGAATGTAACATTGTAGGTACTTAGGTAGTGTGAAGATAGCGAGACGACAATAATTCTAGCTTGACAGCTGGCATAGTCAAACCTTACAGCACACGCGGTCAAGCATCCGAATAGATCCGCACGCAAGTTCCGAACAAAGCCATGTTAAGACAGAGGTACTATTGGATGAATATAGACAAGAAATCTATCATTGTCCTGCAGAATTAACTATGTGAGAAAGACGAAATCTTTAGTCTTCTGTGGGCCATTTTACATGACCATCGGGGGTCAAAGAGAGTTTAGGTAGTTATTTAGTATTTAGTCAAGTGTGTTTCCTTGTAAATTATTCTGTTTTTGACAAATTTTAATTCTTATTTTTGTTATTACGTAAAAAATATTGTACCGTAGAATTCATCATTTGTTCGTGTAGTGTTAGATTTAAGTTTTTTAATACCTAGCTATTTTTGTTATTTTCGACATAGGTAGTAGTGCCTTAACCGGGTCCATGTTTGGAATTGTTTTTATATAAGACCAACAAACAACATGGTATCAATAAAAAAATTGAATTTGAATTTGTTTATTTGCCAGCGACCGACCGCTGCGTGCGAGCCGTGCCCTACATGCTTAAAGACGCTTTTCAGGTCAGGGCTCTTTAATGCAAACATTGCCATGCGCAGAAATGGGTTAATTTTTTCGTGCATAGATCAAGGCATCTTCCTGATCGTTCAACCAAATGGAGAACTCTTTGCGACTTTCTACGGACTGTAGCGCCGTTAACTCCACCTACAGGGGAAACATTAAAGTTTATCCATTCTTGTTCAAAGACTAAAGTTACGTTTAGTTCATTCCGGTACTAACGGAACTCTAACAGTCCGTAGAAACGCTACAGTCCGTAGAAACGCTACAGTCCGTAGAAAGTCGCAAAGATTTTCAACTCCAGCGTCACTTGACCTCGTGGTGTAGTTGGTTAGCACATTCCGGTACTGACGGAAGGATGCGGGTTCAAGTCCCGCCGAAGTCGTAAATTTTTGCGATGTTACTTAATTTCTTAGAAATTTGCCAGAGTGTGAGGCTTACGCACTATAAAAACAAAAACTTTAGAAATAGAAAACTAGCTAGACTATTTTAACTAACATGAAAATCTTTCTGAAAGTGTAAACTAACAATTTGTGGTTCAGATTTGCTGTCATTCACACTCACTAATATAATAATTACCTATGCAATTATTGCAACACCGTGTAGTGCTCATCCCGTCCAGCAAACATTTCAGATTTCAGATTTATTTATTGCATACATATACGATTACAGAGTTTTAGCTTAGATGGTAATTAGCTTAAAAGTAAGTACATGTACCCTGTCAGGGCGCAGCAATTGGTCTAAATATTGTTATAATATAAGTAGTTACACAATCTATTTCTTGCTAGGAACATAGAAGTTAAAAAGTATAGACATTGTCAGCTACAAGGATCAAAACAATTGTACTTAGTAATAACTGGGTAGGTAGGTATGTACATTGCAGGCAGTCAAATAATTATAGTTTAGATTTATCATTTAAAAACTCGTCAACGGAGTAGTAACATTTAGAAATAAGGTATTCTTTGAGTTTATTACGAAAATCAATCCTTATACTATCAGAGAAGTTTTCATGCTAACAATTATTAAATCAAATCATTTATTTGCAGAATACATTATTACAGGTACATGTCAGATCTTATGACTAGAGTGATGTCAAATGTATTCAACCCGCAAGCAGGTGTGCAAATATTATATCGCAGTGATTCAAATCGTTATAATAATCAATATTGAAAATAATCAAGGATATAATCGAAGATAAATAGATAACAATCAGAAAATTAATTAAGAATCGTGGTCAAAACATTATAAATTATTCTATTTAAAATTAATATATTCATTTACACTATAGAAACATATGTCAAGCAAGCTCTTATTTAATTTTTGTTTAAAAAAATTACCGTTGAGTTCTTTAATAGATTCTGGTAACTTATTAAATGCACATATTAAATACATTTCTCTCATAGATCCGCTTGTGGCATTGTGGATTGTATAACAGATTATTGAATTTCGCTCTTTTTTGTCGAGTGATAATATTCTTACGTTGGGTAAAGTGTTGGGGGTAAGATTTTACAAGCTTAAGTCTCTAATGTACATGCACTAGAGACATTATGCATGTTTACATTACTATTATTTACATTACTATTCAGAATTCGCAACGAATACATCCGACAGAGAACCAAAGTTATCGACATAGCTCAAAGAATTAGCAATCTGAAGTGGCAATAGGCCGGCCATATCCCGCGAAGAACCGACAACCGCTGGGGTAAACGTGTTCTTGAGTGGAGACCACGATTCGGCAAACGTAGTGTAGGACGCCCTCCTGCCAGGTGGGATGACGATCTGCGAAAGACTGCAGGCAGATGCTGGATGCGGCAAGCTGAAGACAGGGCGCTATGGCGCTCATTAGGGGAGGCCTATGTCCAGCAGTGGACTAATTTGGGCTGATGATGATAATGATGTTTACATTACTATTCATCTTATTTCCAGAAGCAACCTTCTCTGACTTGGACCTGGTAGCGCAAGCAGTTCTCTTCTACTCCGCCGGCTTCGACACCACCGCGAACCTGATCAACTACTTCCTGTACGAGATGGCTGCCAACCCTGACGTGCAGGACAAGCTGCAGAGGAGGATGGACGAGGTGGACGCCACCAAGGACGTCTGCGACCAGCTGCAGGAACTGGACTATTTGGATATGTGTGTCAGCGGTGAGGAACCGGTGTTGCCATCATAAAGGATTTGACGAATTGCGAAGAACTAAAGTTTTTGTTTTTATAGTGCGTAAGCCTCACACTCTGGCAAATTTCTAAGAAATTAAATAACATCGCAAAAATTTACGACTTCGGCGGGACTTGAACCCGCATCCTTCCGTCAGTACCGGAATGTGCTAACCAACTTCACCGCGAGGTCAAGTGACGCTGGAGTCGAAAATCTTTGCGACTTTCTACGGACTGTAGTTGGTTAGCACATTGTTGGTTAGCACAACTGATCCATATCAATACCAGTCGGAAGTACCCAAGACGCTGGCTGCATTGCCCCGCTGTATGGCAATGCTGATGAAAGAAAGAAAGAAAGACATTTATTTATAACAACACAGTAGGTACAAAAAAAGAAAACACTTATGGGATATAGCTAAGCTCCCGTAAGAGGCCTAGCCAGCGCTGGTCTTCCGTTAGGACCCGTACAGAATGTCGTCACGAACGGACCTACGCCTACTAACGTAAAGAGTACTATATAACAACAAAGTACTTAGTACAAAATGAAAAGAAAAAAGAATACTACTTTTATAGAAATGCAGATAATATTAACGATGTATAAATCCTACTATAAAAATTATATAGTTTGTGTAAATGTTTGTTACTACGTTTCCCACATTACTGAACCAATTTAGATGAAATTATGTATGCAGATAGTTTAGGTTTTAGAGTAACACATAAACTAATCTAATTTTATGTACATATTTATGATGCGCTGTGCCAGATACTGACCAGCTCTCGGGTCACGCGTCGCTTCGACCAGACGCTCAGAGAATTTTTTAAAAACCTTCACGTTAATTTCCAGAGGTATTGCGACTATGGCCACTGGTGGGCGCCGTGGACCGACGGTCAGTGGCCACGTACGACTTCGGGCCCACCTACCCCGGCAGCAAGTATAGACTGATTGTAAGTTTATTTATTTATTTATTATAGACGAGCAGCCTGTGGCTGATGTGTCTACATATATCACACAGTGTTGAATTGAGTCATTGCGTCACTTTTTTAGTTTGTTTTTGTCGTCTCGTAACCAGTTGTCAAGTTTATTCTTGAAGGTGTTTGTTGATGTGGCTGATATAATGTCTTCTGGTAGTAGGTTCCAATTGTGAACCGCTCTATTGCTTATAAAATGGTGCGCTGCAAGAGCTTACCTCACTAATAGATATTTAAGTGACTGCAGTTCAGTAACTGCAGTCAGTTAGGGAAAAATAATTTTGAGAAGGAGGCAAAGAGGAGGATCCAGCTAGGCTGGGCAGCTTTTGGGAAACTACGTCGAGTCTGTGGGCGACCTCTAGGATTGCTGAATTCTTGCGAATAGAACCTTGGTTGTGCGCGTTACGTAGAGAAAACATGTGAGGATTCGTCATACGCATGGCATGGCAGAGTTCACGGGCCGGCCGTCAGGTACGTCAGGACTGTCGGACACCGCGAAGGCATCCAGTTAGGCGAGTATCGCCTTGTTTACATCGGGAATGAGCAACCCCCACCCATAAAATTCTACTTTGCCGTAACACAGTTATAAACTAGCACGGAAAGTAAAGACTTTGTCTGATTAAGTACCGTCATTTACTTTTAGCGATGTTATTTAGTTAATTGATAATTGATTATTAATTAAGTTATGATGTCGACGATTGCATGAACAACTTTGTATGTAGTTATATAGGTACTTAAAAATGTTTAGTAAGTTTGTACAAATGAATATTCTTCTTAGTCTTATAAAGTCGCGTCGAGAATTCTCGGGGGACCAGGATTTAGAATAGCTCCCCGATCCAATGCACTACTTCACTGTCTAGAAACGGACTCCCCGAGAATTCTCGACGTGACTTTATGGGTGGGGGTTGCTCATCAATATAAATGTTTTTTTTTCTATTAAATTTTTGTTTCTCCATTTTATTTTACGTCTTAATTATTTGGTTTTATTACAATGTATATGTCGAAATTATCATGATACTAGGGTTTTTAAAATAAGCAGAACCGACGGCCTAATGATTCGGCCATCGCTCCTGCCTTAGCAATTCCAAAATCTACTCAGCCTATTCAAACCTACGAGCTCGCTTACTAATTATAATGTTTTCAAAAGCAAGGGAATATCTGTGCTAAAGCTCTTAATTTAAACTAACCAAATGAAATGAGAATCGTTCACAAAGGTTACAAAATTATTTTTATTCAAAGTTCACAATGGCTTCAACTTACACGTGTTGTCTGCTTCACACCTCCAACCAGAATGTCGTTCCTTGAATATTCTAGACGTTTCCCGCGCTATTTCCCCCTCCACTTCAAGCAAACTCGTTGCGAGCATTCGAGAATGGCGGGAAAATCAAGAATACTTCAAGTTCACAATAATCAATTAAAATAACACATTGATTCCGACACAATAACTCTATCTAAATTAAATAATAATTATTTGAACATTTTTGAAGGCGATTAAAACAAAATAAATTAAACTGCTAACAAATTCAGACATTCACGACTTCCTCTAATGTTTCGCAACAACCAAGGATGAATCCCATAAAGACTTCTAAATTTATTAATAATTCTCTAAAGATTTAAGAAAGCCATTTAAACTAGATAGCTTAACATTTACTTCACAAGGTTCTGACGTAATGACAGTTGGTCACAAAACCTTTTAATATTACAAAATCGTTCAGATTAAATCTTAGAACTATTTCCAAATCCATTACTTATTGTTTTACGATTTTCTGGATTATTAATAATTCTCTAAAGATTTAAGAAAGCCATTTAAACTAGATAGCTTAACATTTACTTCACAATTCTTTTAAACAAGGTTCTGACGTAATGACAGATGGTCACAAAACCTTTTAATATTACAAAATCGTTCAGATTAAATCTTAGAATTATTTCCAAATCCATTACTTATTGTTTTACGATTTTCTGGAAGAAATACAGCTACCTAAATCTAGGTTTTTACAAATTCACCCGCGAACTCATTATTTATTTGAAATTGAAATCTCAATGCTTACATTCAATCTCTTACCTATTTCTAAATTCCTTATTAATTATTTAAGGAATTTTAATAGGAGAGAAATCTAACCAATTCACCTTTTTCAAAAATAAGTAGATGTAAGTACTTGGTATCAAAACATTATTGATTTATAGAAAAGTTACCTAACCAAAAATTGATGACTTAACTCGTAGTTTAAATATTATTTTATGATTTAAGATGGCAATTTGCAGATATTACTAAGGTTATCATAAAAGCGTTGTTGTTTTGAATTAAGGGTTCTTCAAATTGGTCAGCTGGAGGTTCGCTGCGGCGACATATAATTTATAGATAATTTTTGTGTACTTTATTGTTAATTAATTTTATAGTTCTAATATATGTATTTAGCGTAGTTAGTGCTTTGGTTTAGACTGTAAGCTTACTACTGTTTTGTTAAAATAAATAAATAAATCAACCAACCATGTAGCCGACCTCTATTGACAAGTTAGCCTTGTAGTTCGGCCGTTGTCACCTAGAGGTCGCCTACAATTCTTCTCGTCATCCATACCGCATGAGCTTGAAACTAAAGTTTTCAATCAGTGCGTCCTACCCGTCATGACCTACGGAGCTGAGACGTGGACACTCACGGTAGGGCTGGTCCACCAGTTCAAAGTCGCTCAGCGAGCTATGGAAAGAGCTATGCTCGGAGTCTCTCTGAAGGATAGAATTCGTAACGAATACATCCGACAGAGAATCAAAGTTATCGACATAGCTCAAAGAATTAGCAAGCTGAAGTGGCAATAGGCCGGCCATATCTTGGGGCAAACAATTTCAGTGTTTAGTTTTATGATTTGACCTCTTCTAAGTGTTAATTTATTGTATTTATGGAAATAATAATAATGCTGTACACTTCACACAGCATTATCTAGCCCCAAGCTAAGCAGAGCTTGTGTTATGGGTACTAGATAACTGATATACTTAATACAATACACTACATACATAGATATTTTTTTATTATACATTAAAAACACCCAGACCAACTGAACAAACTGCAGATCATACACAAATTTGTTCCGAGGCGGGAATCGAACCCGCAACCTCCTGCGTCGCAGGCGGACCTTCGCCCGCTGCGCCACGGAGGTCGTCAATAAAATAAAGAGTTTTTGATTTGATTTGTTTTGCAGGCTCCTGCCGGCATCCACGTGTGGCTCCCGCTGTACTCGCTGCACCGCGACGCGCAGCACTGGCCCGACCCGAGCCGCTGCGACCCGGAGCGGTTCTCAGCTCAGAACAAACACAAGATCGTGCCTTACACATATCTGCCCTTCGGCACTGGACCCAGGCATTGTATCGGTGAGAAAGTTACATATAATAATTCTCAACAGCCTTTATTAGTCCACTGCTGGACGCAGGCCTCCCCTTAGTAAGCGCCTTGTTGGCTTTTATCTCATGGGGGATAATGCCCATAATTCCCACGCTGGGCATGCGGGTTGGGGATCGCAGTTCGGTGATAGAATTTTTCTGCAGGGGGCGCTGCTGCCCGCCCCCGATGGATATCCCTTAGTCGCCTCTTACGACACCCGCGGGAAGAATTGGGGTGGTGCGAATTCTAAGACGGCACCACACAGCTAATATAATAACTATACAATCTTTAAACTACAAAATGATTCACGAATACAAACCATAATAAATAAATAAATAAATAAATAAATAATGATAAATAATTGTGGTACATAGGTACATACACAAGTATGACAGCAGCGCGACCAGTGTAGTCTTTTGTTTTTTACGTCTTACGTATGAGTATATTCCAAGAAAAACCACTGTGATGCCGCATCCAGAAAGGTTATTCTGGTCACGGAAGAGGTCGTACATTCATCTTTTTGGAAAACCGAAGATAGATCTATTTACCCCTGGAGTTAAAGTATTTACAAGTAGTCGAGTCCTACAGAATAATGTCGTATATACGAACCAAAAACGAGTAGTAGGTACATTTACCTAGGTACTACCTACTCTATTTTGGTTAGAGGGTAAGAGGAGAGGATAGCTCTGCAAACTTCGGAGATAGCTGGGGGGAATGGGTAATTTTAGGACTTTTTTCAAAAAGAATGAAATGACCAGACAATTTAAAACTGTTTTGAAATGAACAAACCGATACCTTTCATTTGATACCCCACTTGACTTTGTAGGTCTCAATTGATATTTCGACATTTGAGATTACAAAAATTCACGTTTATTTTTATCCCATAAATCTGTACAAGAGCACGAAACGTACCTACTATTATATTAAATTTCAAGTTGATAGCTGCAGTAGTTGCTGAGTTATTAAAGAGGGGAAAAAAGACAGACAAAGCGAGACCTTAAGGGTCCGGCGACGGATGAATTTCCCATACAAACGTAATACCAAAATGATTTTTAATTTGAGCATATTTTCACTATGGTCTGCTATTATTGGTATTAAAATAGTATTTGTCTAGGTTCCTGCCACAATTTTTTTTCAAAATACCTTTCTGAAATGAAATTAAACCTAATCGCATTTTTACATCAAAAAATTAATGTTGTCTTAGTAATTGTGTAGATAAGTATTTTGAAAAAAAATTATGTCAGGAACCTGTATAAACACTATTCTAACACAAATAATAGCAAACCACGATGAAAACATTCTCAAATTACAAATCATTTTGGTACTACGTTTGTATGGGAAATTCATCCGTCGCCGGACCCTTAAGGGTTTCGAAACCGATCTCGAAATCCTAATTAGGCAATATATTTTTTTCAATTTATTGATTAACCTGTAAGCTATTTTATGAGACTGTGATTGTTGTTATTTCTTTGTAGTTCGTTGATCATTTAATTTTGTAATATGTATGATTCATGTGTTATGTGTTTAGTACATTTTTAATAACAAGATAGTTCATCAAAGAGCAATAGAACATATTTTTCTTTCAATAAGTAATTGTTTATAATCAGATGTTTTTTAAATAGATAATTTCAAGGGCCGTCCCAGTACCTAGTGGTCCCAATCGACGGAAGCCTCCTCTCATACTAGTCTTATTTTAGTTTTCATAACAACCCATGTGAAAATGTACCTACCAATACTGCCATGCAGGCCCTAAAATAATAAATAAATAATAATGCTGGACAATTCACACAGCACTATCAAGCCCCAAAGTAAGCTACTCAAAGCTTGTGATAAGGGTACTAGATAACTGATATATTTAATACATTAAAACACCCAGACAACGGAACAAAGTTCCGTTGGTTGGATGTTTTCTATATATATCTATGTATACCTATCAGTTATCTAGAACCCATAACACAAGCTCTGCTTAGCTTTATTTATTTGTCCAGCATTATTTATTTATTTATTTATTTATAAAAAGTGTTTTTGCTGTTTTCTCGAAACCGCTTATTTTCTCATAGGTACCAACTGCATTTTTTGACGATCAAGCCGGCTTTTGACTATGGGATATAATATAATATATATTACATCCCGAGATATAATATTTTATCGCTCACCATACATTTTGTATGGCACCGTTTACACTGTGCTATAATATATATTACATCCCAAACTATAAATATTTTTTCGACCGAGTGAGCGATATTTGAAGGTCATTTGAAGGTGTATATTTTACCTCACGTCCCCGGACACCGCGCCTCCCCCGCTTCGCCCTCCGTTTGAATGTTGGCGTTCGTGTGCAGACGTGTAAACTGATCATTGTGTGCTCCAAAATATATATCTCACAGTGTAAACAGCAACCGCGGGATGTAATATATAGCACAAGATGTAATTTATATTATATCCCATAGTCAAAAGCCGGCTTCACAGTGGCGCGGCGGGCGACACGGTCCGCCTGCGACGCAAAAGGGTGCGGGTTCGATTCCCGCCTCTGAACAAATTTGTGTACGATCTGCAGAAAAGAAATCCGATCTTAAGTTACTGCATTCATAAATTTGTTTTTTCTATCGCATTAATAATCGAATCAAAAAATCGGTTAGATCAATGTGTTCCTTATGCGTGTCTTCTCGTCAAAACTCAACATTCTACAAAAAACGTAAAAAAAATGTGTTACTACATTTTAGGGCCTGCACGGCAGAATATGTATTAACTCTACAATCTGTAGGTACCTAGTACAGTACCTACTTATTACCTAAATTTGATTTTACAGGTTCCCGCTTCGCAGTCCAGACAGCCAAGGTGTTCCTACTCCGCTTCCTTCGCAAGTACAGAACCAGAGCCACCGAGCTGTCGGCCAAGTTGTCTCCGAGGGCGTTCGTGCTGCGCCCCGAGAACGGATACAAGCTCATCGTGGAGCCTAGGAGTTAAATATGGGCTCGTCGATTTCCATGATTCTAAGATATTAATAAAGAAAATATTTATTTTGAGAGGACAATTTTATTTACGTGATTGAGATGATGACCACGCGGCATACCTACGCCACGCGGACCTTATAACTACCCCTTAAATACCCGACGAGGAAATTCGTTTATGAATTAACTGGGGGAAACAGGGGGAAAAGAATTAGGTGGGCCCCTGATGAGAAGGACGACCCCACCCACTAAAAACCTCTCCGGTCACAGCTCTCCGGTATTGGTCTCGGCATTTTCTCCGAACCAGATGGAAACATTTAAAAGCGCGCCGCGGCCCGACTGGCGCGCTAGTCGGGCCGCGGCGCGCGCGGTAGGTTACTCCTACCCAGACGCTGCTGGCAGAGTCGTAGCGAAAAGCACGCAGCGCCATTGAGAAAAAAGTTGAAGTTGCATGTGACTTTCACATCTTTTGTTTATCTGTCAATTCTGTCACGCAATGTATTTGTCAGTTTGTCTTGTCAAGTTGTCATTGTCAGTCAAGAAATTATATCTAACATGGACTGTGCACGTGTTTCGAACGAAACGAGCGGAGTGAGAGGCCCCAAAGTAGTAGTTCATCTCTTTCTAGTAGGATATCCATACATCTGTACTTTTTATAAATTCTACTGAAACTGTGATGTGATGTGAGGTAATGGAAACGTATGCTTTTGAAAAATGATACTTTAAAAAACAATATAAGTAACTTGAAAATTAAGTTTGTACTAGGTAGGTTTTAGTAGGATTTACTGTCTGCTAGCCATTATTACGTACTAATTTCATGGTGCACAAAAGATTTGAAAGCATGTGTTTAACATTCTTACGGTAATGTTGCTGCGTAATTTGGACAGCTTTTTAAAAAGTACATATTCCAGTAGTAAGTTTTTCAGAATCTATGTTCAAAAGCCCTGCGACATCGTTTTGTTTCATGGACACCCTACACCATGTTGCAACGTCCTAGACAAGGACAAACTACTACTTTCAAGCCCTCTCACTCGGCTCGTTTTTCTACTCTGAAATGTCACAAAGAAACATTAGCCTTAAAAACATGAGATTACAGAGTACTTTTGAAAGAATGAAAAATCTTCGTGCGCGATCCAGTTTACTCTAAAGAATCATGATCTCAGGACCTACGTTCTCAGGCTACGTTCCGTTTTAAGCTTAAAGCGCTCATGCGCGCATGAGGTCGTTCCTTTTCTACTCTCAGCGCGCTGCGAGACCGCACGGGAACGCCTAACGTTTCAACTGCTAACGTTTGAACCGTAATGCCGTGTCTTACCACACCGTAATCGCCCTCCAGCTTGGTTCATGCTCCATAAAGCTTTGCGATGCTATCATCAGACGGACATTGGTAAAATTGTTTCCTTTCAAATCAGATAAAGGATGCAGAAGCCTCAAGCCATATAAACAAGAAGTTGAAGTTGAGTTCGCTTCGCGCATAATTTTGTCAGCTAAGCTAACCAAAATCACAACATTTTGAATTTAGGGAATATTACGCTGAAAAATTTACTGACAGTGTGTGTAACTGTAGTACAATTATAGCGTTAGCATCCCCAGTACATCGGTGACTATACCGTTCCTCATTAAATTTGAATAATTAGTTGGTAAAAATATAGTTTACGAGTTCTCTACCACTAATGAGTTCGGCTTATTTTCTCAATCAAGCACAAGTGACCTCAAGTAGGTATTCAATGCTTATCTTGCGAGACGAGAGATTACATATAAGGAATAGGCCCAGCGTGTGGTCGTCATAACATCACTGTAATGATGTCGAATATGAAGTCTTTAAGTGGAACAGCGCGCGCGGCCAGCAAGCGGCCCTTCCGAGTCTCCATCGAAGGAAACATCGGCTCGGGCAAGTCGACTTGCATTAAATACTTCGACAAGTTTCCTAATGTTGAGAAACATCCGGTAAGTCCCATTCCTTCGATTATAATTCAGAATTTAACATATTCTTTCTTGATTCCATATCCATGCTACTTCAAAATTTATTCACAATCTAAGTCTTATTTTCTATAGGTATTCTATTCTATACTACACATCAAGTACCTATTTAAAACTAAATAACACCCATTAACTTGGAGATGATGAAATTGCTGCATCGTTTACATTTCCTGTTACATTTGTTGTTCCTCTGTTAACCTACTATGTAGCATGCAGTGTCCACCTCTAACTGGTTCTGCAATCAGCCATCTCTCACTCTATAAGTGTGTATTTATACAGGGTGTCCTATGCCACCTGTACCAGCGAACGTGTTTTTGAAATTACCAAGAACTTATTCAGTCAGGGTAACATATTTTTTCAAGTTGAAATCATGTTTAAATTACTCTCAAACAGAATTTTATATTAAATGATTAAAACCTGTGCTACTTGTTGTGAGAATTTTGGTGTTTAGTATTTTTACAGACAAACACGTATGCTAGCCATGATACTAACAAAAAAATTTCAAAGAATCGCTTCGCAGAAAAAGTTATAGCTTAAAACGTACAAAATTTGAAAAATCAGAAAATAAAACAAAAACTTAATACCTATCTCGAAAACTACAAAAAATCGCGGAACATACATGGGGGTCCAATCGATAGGTATTGGTGTCCCCTGACCACAGACCTTCGCTGGTACAGATTGCATGGGACACCCTGTACATAAGAATTATTGTAACACCCACTGGTAGACCAAATAAACAAAATCAAACTCCTTGTCAACTGCAAACCGGGTAGAATAATTTTCTTCTTATAGAAAGCCTGAGACACAGTGAATGCAATATAATACTTAGTTCCTGCTTTCTGCCGCACCTCAACGTACTTGGTAACTGGATATATCTTATCCTATTGTATGTACTCAGGGATAACACAGCTTATATCAAAAGTTTTTTTTCTGAAGATAATTCTGAGACTATTGATTATTTTCAGGAACCAATCGAAGAGTGGCGTGACGTGAGTGGGCATAACCTCCTGAGCCTAGTGTACAGCGACCCGCACAAGTGGACCTTTCCCTTCCAGCACCACGTGCACCTCACCCGCCTGCGCCTGCAAACCAGCCCACCCGCCACCCCGCAGGTCACTGTCAAAATGTTTGAGAGGTGAGCTTCTATTTTAGGATTCCATGATCAGTCCGACACACAGTGTTTTATGAGAGCCGATTTTGTGACATCTCTTTTTTATTGCAGATTCCTATAGTTTGAATCAATTCAAATGCGAGAGAAAAACTCCCGCGTGTCTATTAATCATAGTTACTGAGAAATAAATTTTTTAAATGATTATTTTTTTACCAGACAAATACTTAAAAAAATCAAAACTTCTAAAATCTAAAACAAATAATCAAATTGATAATGCTGGTAGATAAAACCATCGACGGCGCACATTTTAGAGCAATAAGAAAATACCTAAGTTCAACCATTACGAAATTATTTGAATTTGTGTTTATTTTTTTACTCAATAATCCGCCGTATTAGGGCGAGATTTTTCACCAAACGGTTGCTTAAGGTGTCTTACATGTGCCCTAATAATATCACGACCTAATTCCATGGATTATAAGATTAGCAGGATTTTTTTTTTTTGAAATTAACAATTACATAGGTTAGGCTACCTCAACCTCAACAGTGCCTGTATCGATCCACTGCTGGACGCAGGCCTCCCCCTGATAAGCGCCTTGTTGGCTTTTATCACATGCGGTTAATGCCCATAATCCCCACGCTGGCCATGCGGGTTGGGGATCGCAGTTCGGTGGTAAAATTGTTCTGCAGGGGGCGCTGCTGCCCGCCCCTGGTGGATATCCCTTAGTCGCCTCTTTCGACACCCGCGGGAAGAGTTGGGGTTGTGCAAATTGTAAGCCGGCACCACACAACTAAGCTACCTATTACTTTGAAATTCAAAATATTGTATAATCACAATGTTGATCCTTCGGGGGTCCAGAATCACCGATCACGCTTAGTACACATGTCACCTGGCACTGGCACCCTGTAGGTATAGTTAAGAGTTTATTTATTTTTATTTATTTATTAAGTAATATATTTACTTTGTCATAACAGTGAAGCACCAAATCGACAAAGAAATATAAAAGAGATACATTGAGAAAAACACACATCAGTAAAATTAAACTAACAAGCTACTAACTATAACTTAATTCTATTTTAAATATTCCTATGCGTCCTATCCAAAAAAAAAAAAAACTGCATCCCTGAATTTCGGCAAGGACATAGAGAATATATCAACATCCTCATCTGCACATAAACAATTAATAGCCATTATATACAATTAATAGAGTTACAAAATAAATAACAATCCATTATTATTTCAGATCAGTGCAGAACAGCCGGTTCTGTTTCGTGGAGAACGCGAAGCGGCAGAACTTCCTAGAAGACCCGGAGTACAAGACACTGCTGGCTTGGTACGACTACACGGAGCAGTGTCTGGACGTCAGCTTAGATCTAATAGGTAACTAGCTATTTGCGGATTTAGAGTGACCTCTGTGGCGCAGCGGGCGAAGGTCCGCATGCGAGGCAGGAGGTTGCGGGTTCGATTCCCGCCTCGGAACAAATTTTTGTACGATCTGCAGAAATTTGATCCGTTGGTCTGGGTGTTTTCTATGTATAATAAAAATATGTATCTATGTAGTGTATTGTATTAAGTATATCAGTTAACCAATAACACAAGCTCTGCTTAGCTTGGGGCTAGATAATGCTGTGTGAATTGTCCAGCATTATTTATTTATTTATTTTATTAGAGTAGCGTTGTTCAATCTCACAAAGCAACTAAACAAATCAAAGTGAAATTAAACCTACGCCAAATTTTATTTTGATGTGTTTCGTTGTTTCGGGAGATGGAAACAGATTCATTTATACAAACTTTCCTCTATATATAATAATAATGCTGGACAATTCACACAGCATTATCTAGCCCCAAGCTAAGCAGAGCTTGTGTTATGGGTACTAGATAACTGATATACTTACTTAATACAACACACTATAAATTACATACTATAAATTACATATTAGTAGAATGTACTCTGTCACTTGAAGTGGCCGGCTTCTTCATTTTTAACCGACTTCGAAAGAAGGAGGAGGTTATATGTTCGGCTGTATGTATGTCTTTAACCCCCGACGCAAAAAGAGAGGGGTGTTATAAGTTTAATGTATCTGTCTGTGGTATCATAGCTCCCAAACGGATGAACCGATTTTCGTTTAGTTTTTTATGTATCATAGATAATTTTATCCCGAGTGTTCTTAGCCATGTTTCATGAAAATCTATTGGGGGTTTTTAAAATTTTTAATTTTGTTCATGTTTTATATTTGCTAGTCAATTTCTCCGTAATTAATGAAGTTTTGCAGATGTATGGAGGATGGTCCCGAGGTGGTATAAAAAAGTTATTCCCGGGGGATTAGCATTTACTCGGCAAACTTACAAAACTGTTTTAAAAGGAACGGATTCCAAGTCTGTTGTTAGTTTATTCAAAAAAATCTAATTTCTCTGTGTTTTGGTTAGATTCGTGTAAATGGGAACAAGGCCAAGGGGTCAAGCGATAAGCCAGGCCCTACTGCGTACTCTCGCGATTATCTCTTGTTTGTTGTTTGTGCGGTACCTACACAATCCACAATGCCACAAGCGGATCTATGAGAAAAATGTATTTAATATGTGCATTATTATCTTTAATAAGTTACCAGAATCTAGATAGATAGATAGAAAACACTTTATTATACCACACAAATACAGTAAACAATACAAAGAAAATGCTTAGAAAAAAGGAAGTATAAAGGGCGGCCTTATCGCTAAGAGCGATCTCTTCCAGGCAGCCTTGGGATGGACTAACTGGGAATCTATTAAAGAACTCAACGGAATTTTTTTAAACAAAAATTAAATAAGTGGTTGCTTGACATATGTTTCTATAGTGTAAATGAATATATTAATTTTAAATAGAATAATTTATTATGTTTTGACCACGATTATTAATTAATTTTCTGATTGTTATCTATTTATCTTCGATTGTATCCTTGATTATTTTCAATATTGATTATTATCACTGTGATTTAATATTTGCACACCTGCTTGCCGGTTGAATACATTTGACATCACTCGTCATAAGATCTGACATGTACCTGTCATAATGTATTCTGCAAATAAATGATTTGATTTGATTTGATACATTCGTTGAAAGTTATCTCTTACATTATTTTGTTGACGTTTCTCAGAATAATGTTCGTTTGCAGTTTATTTGAAAACGACCCCTCGTGTTGTCTTCGAGAGGATGCTGAAGAGAGGGCGGGCGGAGGAGTCCCAGGTGCCTTTGGAATATTTACAGCAGGTAACTAACTAACTAACTAACTACTCGGTCTAGGTACTACTACTAGACGTGCGCGCCGACCTAACATTTGCCGGCGGCGGCGCGCCGTTTTCCACGGTCGGCGTGGCGGCGCCGCGCCGGCCTTTGATTTTTCTATCTTTTCTAAGTTAGAGTATTTAAAATTCTGTTTTATATGGCTTTTATGGCGTTCTGCATATTCATTAGATACCAACATTTTAAAGTTAGTATTGGTTTAGTATGTTAGCATTCTAAAATTATCATCCTTTTGACTAGGCCATAAATAAAACAATACTGTAAACCAGGAGTTCATAACGATAAATTCATTGCTGTGAAAAAAGGTAGTAAACTAAAGAAAGAAAAGGGGAGGGGTTGGCCAACAAGGCTTGCAGCTCTTAACTTTAACGACGAGCGTAGCGAGCCGCGAAATATATATGATTTTCGTAAAATGCACCAAAGTCGGCGACACAGTCCGGCCGGTTGGTGCACTTTATGTATCAATTGGACATTTTAGTTTATATTATTATACTAAAATATTATTAATATTTTAGTTTATGAATATTGAAACTGGCCAACAGTATTTTAACAACTCGTTTCTAGATGTAGACTCTCAGTCGGGTCACAAAAAAATACTTGTTGCTTTCGGGTTAAATTGAATACAATAAATAAGTAGATACCTACTCAAAGTATATACTTAGAACATCAATAATTAAATAACAGCGAGAACTTTTTTATCGCGGTCGGAAACTATCCACCGCCACGTCGCGCCGCCGCCCCCGCGCCGCCCAGCGACCAGACAGACAATCTATTTTATCAAAGCTACTTAGTGGCACTTCTAGCTTAGTTTTTGAATCTGACGCAGTGAATCAAGAGTGCTGGAGATGTTTGGTAACAGCAACCACAGAATCTTGAAGGAGACGGCATTATTAAGTAGGTATAGAAAGGACATATTTCTTAGCGCGTTTTGAACAGATTTTCTGGTGTGGTCGCTGGTCGGCGCGCCGACTAATAGAGATGGCGGCGGCGACGCGGGCCCACAGCGGCGCGGCGTGGCGGCGGCGCCGCGCCGGCGCGGCGTGCACGTCTGTTGTCAGTTGTTGGTCTGGTCGGACGTTGGTCGGCACTGGTTGTCCGATGGTACATAATCTATTTATTGTTTTGATTGAGTGGGCCCGTGTTGAACGATAGTCGTAGAGAAGACACTAGACTTATTTTATTTTTTAAATAGGTATTATTATTATTTATTTATTTCCTAAATTGTCATATTATCTTTTCTATGTGTTTGGTCTGTGAGCCGTGTGGACACGCACGCACCAAAGGTCTTGCCAGAAAACCAGCGTTGCTCAAATTTATGTTGAGCAACATGAAGCTGAGGCAGGACCTTTTTGGTTCACACCAGAATAATACTCTTTGTTTTATATGTATTTTAAGGATTTTTTTTGTTATTTTTTTTTTTGTGTGAGCTAAATAAATTGATTTTCTTTCTTTCTTTCTTTCTTTCACGTCTAACTACTACCTCTGCCCGCGGCTTCGCACGCTATTTATTTACACAGGTCAAAAGCAGCCTTCAAGTTATTCTAGATGTTAAACTTTTAGTCTGAATTAATTATAGTTCTATAGTTGCGGCGTCGTGGCGGACATCTTCATATCATACGCATTAAAAGCAACGAAATTAGCTCGTTGAACATCGAGACCTCGACCCGAGACCTGACCCTTGATTGCGACATCTACACGTAGCGTCGACATATAAAGTATTATTATTAAGTTTTTATATTAGATATAAAAAAAAAAAAAATGTTGGACAATTCACTCAGCATTATCTAGCCCCAAGCTAAGCAGAGCTTGTGTTATGGGTAGGTACTAGATAACTGTTAAACTTAATACAATACACTACATAGATATATTTTTTATAATAAATAGAAAACACCCAGACGAACGAAACAAATTTGTTCCGAGGCGGGAATCGAACCCGCAACCTGTTGCGACGCAGGCGGACCTTCGCCCGCTGCGCCACGTAGGTCGTCCCTATTAGGTCAATATTAAACCTATGTTACTACTAAAGTGATTTATAACGGGATATTTACCATGATTTGAGTTTTGAGCTTTCCAATATTGCCCTCAGTTATTCCGTGATCATGGCGCATGTAACTGCGCCGAAATATTGGAAAGCTCAAAACTCAAATCACGGTAAATATCCCGTTATAAATGACTTTAGTGTTAATAACCATGATGGATTTAAAAGTTTTATGTTACTACTACCTATGTACTAGGTCGATATTAAACCTATGTTACTACATACTACCTATGTACTAGGTTGATATGGGTCGATCGGGGCTAGATAATGCTGTGTGAATTGTCCAGCATTATTTATTTATATTAAACCTAGATAGATAGATGTTTTATTCATGAACAATATTTACAATTTTATTTGAATGTTATGAGTAGGTCTTAAAATATAATTAATTAAATGATTAAAACATTAATTTGATTATAAAAAAATTGAATACAAATGTCTCTCAAAATCTAAGGAATACCATTAAAATCCAGATGTCGCTTACATAGTCAAAATTTAAAATTTAAAGTCATTTACTGAGTACAAGCACTTTTCCAACAAAAGCTTTTTTAATTTTGTTTTAAATATATTAGGACTATCAATGCTTTTTAAATCAACAGGCAGGGAGTTAAATAACTTAACAGCCTGGTAGGTACCTAGAGCCATGCTTCACAACATTTAACCTAGGCTGAATAGGAGTGTCGAGATTTTTCCTTCTTGTACTTATCCGTATTGCCCTTTGTTCAATTGATTCATACTTATATGGGGGTTAGTCTCGCACGCACACCTCGTGTTGCATTACACGTGTTCTCTGCGCAGGTGCACGCGGCGTACGAGCGCTGGCTGCGCGCGGGCGCCGGCTGCGACGTGCTGGTCGTGGACGCGGACCGGACCCTGGCGGAGGTGTGCGCGGACCTCGACAGATATGCCTACAAGATACTCGGTGGAAACCATACTAACTAGTTCTTACTGAAACCTTAACACCTGATCTAGAACGCGGATTTAAGAGTCCGGCGACGGATGAATTTCCCATACAAACGTATTACCAAAATGATTTGTTATTTGAGAATATTTTCACCATGGTTTGCTATTATTTGCATTAGAATAGTATTTATTTAGGTTCCTGCCACAAGCTTTTTTTCAAAATACTTATCTACACAAATACTACGAAAACATTCATTCTTTAATGTAAAAAAGCGATTCGGTTTAATTTCATTTCAGAAAGGTATTTTGAAAAAAAAATGTGGCAGGAACCTAATAAATACTATTTTAATACATATAATAGCAGACCATGGTGAAAATATGCACAAATTACAAATCATTTTGGTATTACGTTTGTGTAGGAAATTCATCCGTCGCCGGACCCTTAAGCGATGTACTTATTTCTTTTTGTGACTGGAAAATGTGTATTGATCATTTGATGATCAATACGAGACGGGAGAGGAGGCCGAGCACACATGCGTGTGCCTCACCGGTGGGTGCACACCTGGATGCGTGTGCCTCACCGGTGGGTGCACACCTGGATGCGTGTGCCTCACCGGTGGGTGCACACCTGGATGCGTGTGCCTCACCGGTGGGTGCACACCTGGATGGGTGTGCAGCCTCGCCGGTGGGGTGGGTGCACAATCTCATTGAGGACAGCAGAGGCAGCAAGGCAGCCGGATGTAAAGTACTTTGCATTATATAAACAATTTTAACCAAAGAGAAGTTACTGTAAGTTAGACTTACCTAATATTGTAAGTAGATGGTTAAAATTATTTATCAAAAAATAAGTGATCAGAGGAGCCCTATTTTGCTAACTCAGGCAATCACTATATAATCAATCAGTCACTATGACAGTGGTATCATTGTTTGTTTTGTGTGGTACAGTCAGCGTCAAATTGATATTAGCGTCTAAAGTAGTCGAAGTGATCTAAAAAACTTAAAAGCAATTTGATATACGCAGTTCGAATCACCATAATGTTGTAAGCACCCAAGGTGTTCAAAATATCTTACTACTCCTTGTTTCACATTTATATTATGAACAATTTTGTGTACGATCTGCAGAAATTTGTTCCGCTGGTCTGGGTGTTTTCTATGTATAATAAAAAAAAAATCTATCTATGTAGTGTATTGTATTAAGTATATCAGTTATCTAGTACCCATAACACAAGCTCTGCTTAGCTTGGGGCTAGATAATGCTGTGTGAATTGTCCAGCATTATTTATTTATTTATTATGATTTATTATATAAATATGAAATAATGAGTAGTAAGATATTTTGAACACCTTGGTTGCTTACAACAATATGATGATTAGAACGGCGTATATGGAATTGCTTTTATGTTTTTCAGATCATTTTGAATACTCAATACACTCATATAAATTTGACGCTGACTGTACAACGTGGCACATAAAATAAAAAAAAAATCATAGCCCCACAAGGTCAGCGGGTCTCCGGCGGTGTAATATTCTGACAAGATGGATTTTTGTTGCCACATACAGAAAAGAATAAATGCCGCAGATGAAAAATTTATCAGAGAGCCATCTAGTTACTATACGAAGAACTAATTTGGCCCGCGCTTTTTAGAATCTTAGATAAAACTGAAGTAAGTCGGTTGACGACCGGCTGGTGACTGTAGTCCCGTCGGACAGATAAGGCAAGTTTTTTTTTTGGTGACTGTAATCACCATTAAATAAATAACTCTATGATTTGATTATACCACATTAAGCTATCTACTAATGTTTTTTAAGATTGTTAAATAAAGGCTATTATTATTATTAATCACCGTGGACTGCTAAGTGGCTAGAGGATGGAGAGTTCGCGGTACTTGTCTAGGGTAGTATACACAGAAATGACATCTCATCGTCATACATTGCGTAAATGATGGAAGTTGAAGGAATTAATTTCGAATATTTTACGCATTCCATGACGCTGTCATGTATTTTTTTCTACTCTGCCCTAGACAAGAATCGGTCTTCTTGACCAGTAGATACCTAGTATAGTACCTGACCATAGATCAGAAAATAGAGGCGCGTGTATAGTTGCAAGGTTGGAAGTATTCCGTCTATCTGTGCAAATAGCAACACATTTCGTATCTAGAGTTTCTTTCATCTAATCGAGGATTCTATGTATTCGACGACCTCCGTGGCGCAGCGGGCGAAGGTCCCCCTGCGACGCAGGAGATTGCGGGTTCGATTCCCGCCTCGGGACAAATTTGTGTACGATCTGCAGAAATTTGTTCCGTTGGTCTGGGTGTTTTCTATGTATAATAAAATATCTATCTATGTAGTGTATTGTATTAAGTATATCAGTTATCTAGTACCCATAACACAAGCTCTGCTTAGCTTGGGGCTAGATAATGCTGTGTGAATTGTCCAGCATTATTTATTTATTATTATTATTTATGTGATGTGATGTGATGTGATGACTGATGGATGACTCACACATAACATAAGCTCTGCTTAGTTCGGGGCTAGAGGATGCTGTGTGGATTGTCCAGTATTTTATTATTATTATTTTGCAATGATACCATTGTCACAGCAAAGCGGTTGGTTAGCAGAATTGGGCCCTGAGGCACTGACAACTAATGTATGTTAAAACCACTGACTATCTATTAAACATGTATCTACTTAAATAGAGCTCGGTGGTGAAACTGTTCATTGTAGGTCAATTAAATATAAATAGGTCAATTAAATATAAATTAAGATAACACAAATTATTGCCTTTTAATTACGTTTTATGCTTGATCATTGCAATATAGTTTAAGTGCATGTTTTCTACCATAGTGAACAAAGATATTCTAAACAAATCTAATTTAATGTAACTAATAAGAATAAAAGTAATACTAACTGAAATGATGTTTTATTATTAATATTATCACAAAACAATAATAATTTATTAGTTCCTAATTTTCAGGGCCTATTTTAAAGATTTGAAACACTGCAACCAGGATTTTAACTATGATTTGAACATTCATTGGAAACAACCAACCCACTCCGGCCCCACTTCTTCACTTTATTTCCTGACGAGGGCACTGCGCTGGAGGCACTGGCCTACAAACGTAACAACCATATCGTCCTATTTTAATCATTTATGAAAATCTCTGCAGCCGTTGCGTTCTGATGCTACAATGTAATAATGAACGTCCTCCAATCACATACAGTCTAAAACCGCGACCCTCGCGGATTGTTCCTACATTACTGTGAAATCAAAATCAAAAACTCTTTATTTCCATAAATACAATAAATGTACACTTAGAAAAGGTCAAATTATAAAACTAGACATTGACACGGATATAAAGTGATATTTTTTGTTTCTGTGGCTTCGGTATGTAGTCTAAAGTAAAGAAGCGACGAAGAAACCTTTAGCCTGTTGTTACTTTTCGAGTTGGAGCAAAACCCGTCCCAAGCTTTTTTATCTTCTAGATAGGTAATCTGATATTTTATAGTAAGCCTTTTTGCACAGCAAGGTTTGTGAGCCGGCACGCTCCGCTACCGACTCGTCGACACGGAATCTAACTCAGATGAGTGAGCGCGCAGTTCAAGCCGCGGGGCGCTGCTAGTTAATAATATAAGAACTAACAATTACCACAACCTGCATTACATCATACTTTATTGTAACATAGGTTCATAAAAAATGGTCAATGAGTTGTGGAAAACTACTTTTCTGGTAGTTTAATTCCTTGCAGAACGCACAAAATAAAAACCGCTAAAATAGTTATTTGAATTTGTTGCGAATCTGTGTCACATTCCGTGTCGATGACTCGCTAGCGGACAGTCTGAACAACCTCGCTGATGTGTCCCCTTCGGTATTTTAATTCATTCGATTCGTTTCCGAATCGAATCGGACGGTAAAGTCATTTGAGTTTTGAGCTTTCCAATATTTAATATTTAGTGTTAATAACCATGATGGATTTAAAAGTTTTATCGAATCGGACGGATTTATAAAACGCTATTTTAATTTCGCCTCGGGTTGATGATCGAAATAAGGAGCTCCTCTACATTCTAAAAAATAAATTAAAATGTTATCTTCTAGAGAAGTGTATCTACTCCATTGAGGAAATATAACTTAAAAAAATTACATAGTTAAATCTGTCTTTATAATGTCATTTTGTCAACATGAAGATAGTGTCTGATCTATTTGTACTTTTTAATCTGTAATTTGACCATTTAATTTAATTATTTTTAAATTTAATCTAATCTAAATTGTATCTATTTTAGGTGACAATTATTGAATATGTAATTTAAAATGATTATTTTTTCTTTAGTTTAATTTAATTTAAGTTTCCGCACACAATGTATATTGTTAGGAATAAATAAATACAAATACACATTGACATGGCCATTAGTCAACAGATTCGCTTCGAATTTTCGATCATCAACCCGCGACGAAATCAAAACAGCGTTTTATAGATCCTTCGGAATCGAATCGGATGAATTAAAATACCCGTGCACGGAACAGGCCTCCCTCCCTTCTCATCATCATAATCCTCCGCAACCCGACTTCACCCACTGCTGGGTATGGGCCTCCAAACTTTTGTGCCACTCCACACGGTCCTGCGCCAATCTCATCCATGTTCGCCCTGCGGTGTTAGTATCTCATCTTGCCGCTGGACGTCCAACGTTTCTGTATCCAGTTCTTGGACGCCATTCAGTAAGTCTATACATTACTACAAAATTATTATAAGTACATAAATAATAGATTCAGCCGTTACTTTGCGGAAATCCATGCAAATCACATTTTGTTGGATCTTGTCGGAGGAGGTTTTGCGCGGAATTGTTACTAAATATTGTTTTATCCTAATATTATATTATAAGCACGTCCTAGCAGTGACTGGGTAAGGGAACAAAGCTACAAAATAGGTCCTAAAACATTTCCCTAGTCAGATGTACAGATGTACAGCGGTGGTGGGGCGGGGCGGTCAGCGGTAGAGATGGTCGGCGCGGATGTTGGTCGCTATCTCGCTCTCCCACTTGTCTCCGTTGGAGAGCAGCTTCTCCTTGTTGTAGAGCAGCTCCTCGTGCGTCTCCGTCGAGAACTCGAAGTTGGGGCCCTCCACGATGGCGTCCACGGGGCACGCCTCCTGCAACCGACACGTCACAAATCAAATCAAAAACTCTTTATTTCCATAAATATAATAAATGTACACTTAGAAAATGTCAAATCATAAAACTAAACACTGACATGGAAATAAAGTGATATTTTCGAAATTGGTTTAAGAGAAAACATTGCTGATTTTTTATTTTTAACAAATATAGAAACAGCTCCAGATCTTCGCGTTCAATTGTCAGACATAAAGCCCGATTTTAATGCTATTATAAGAAAATGTGTGCAAAAATTTCATTCTTCGCATTAAAAAATTACCTACCTACATTGTATTTCTTTGTTACAATAAATGTTTTGCAATACATATTATAATTATGTTTCATCTATTTTGTTCTCTCTTCTGAGTCTAACGTGAATAGGTATACACTTAAGTTATCAAAACAGCCAGCTGGGGTTCCGCCAAAAAAATTATAATCAATTAGGGTTCCATGGCCAAATAAAATTAGGAACCTCTGCTCTAGATAATCTGATATTTTGTAGTAAGCCTTTTTACAAAGGATCACACGTCACCTACCAAGGTGAGCTCTGCACGGTGCGCAGGCCAGCCTCCCATTGTGCATGTACGCTTGAGTGACGCTCTTCCACGGCATTCACGTCACTCAAGCATGGATCGATGACTAAGCCAGCTCGACGACCTCTGTGGCGCAGCGGGCGAAGGACCGCCTGCGATGCAAGAGGTTGCGGGTTCGATTCCCGCCTCGGGACAAATGTTTGTACGATCTGCAGATATTTGTTCAGGGTGTTCTGGATGTTTTCTATGTATAATAAAAAAATATCTATCTATGTAGTGTATTGCATTAAGTATATCAGCTATCTATACCCATAACACAAGCTCTGCGTAGCTTGGGACTAGATAATGCTGTGTGAATTGTCCAGCATTATTTATTTATTATTTATTAGCTGTAATGAGACAGACCCGAGTGCTGTTTTTACAGATAGTATTAGTAGATATACTTAATTGAAATACTTTACATAGATAGGTATATTTTTTTATATTCTTTCTTCATTTTATATACATGGAGAACACCTGGAACAAATAAGTATCTGCAGATCATACAAACATTTGTCCCAAGGCGGGGATCGAACCCACAATCTTCTGCATCGCAAGTGGACCTCCACCCGCAGCAGAAGTCGAAGTCGTCGTATTTATTTATGTTATCAACCCATTGAGCGCCAAGCCGATGCGCACATCGTGTTCCGGCTGGAAATGTGATGAAAGAGTGATTATCTGTCAGGTTGTTATGTTGCACTCCTCACCTGACAGAACCCGCAGTAGATGCACTTGGTCATGTCGATGTCGTAGCGCGTGGTGCGCCGCGAGCCGTCGAGCCGCTCCTCCGCCTCGATGGTGATGGCCTGCAACAACACATTCTCCGCATCACCACACCACTCACAAACAAGGGGAGTTTGCCAGAGTCTCCATGCTGGCAGATAGATTGCCAGAGTCACTATGCTGGCAGACAGATTGCCAGAGTCACCATGCTGGCAGACAGATTGCCAGAGTCACCATGCTGGCAGACAGATTGCCAGAGTCACCATGCTGGCAGATAGATTGCCAGAGTCACCATGCTGGCAGACAGATTGCCAATGGCAGGAAGATGTTCAATAATACACAAGAGCACAGGCTCCCTTAGCGGGCTCTTACAACAACTCGAAATAAAACTGGTCTTTATGTCCAGATGTTCAGGTGGCTTCTTCACTACGGCACGGCAACCGCGAAATTCTTAACAATTTAAATAAACAAAAATTTAATTTTCTTTAAATTTACAGCCTAGTTTGTGTGCTCAATTTGACTAATGTACCTCAGTTTAGGTGTTTAAAGTAATTGTGTATGCAATGTTTCAGTTTCAGTTTCAGTTATTTATTTATAAGAAATTTTCTTACATGTCAAAATAGTATAGCTAGGTACAAAATAATGTAAACAAACAAACAAATAATTGTCTTTGGTAATCTTACCAAGAGTATTTCAATAATATAAGTGTGGATCTACGACATCGGCGTCAGCAAATTTATCAACGAAGAACTCTTCTAAATTGTAGTATGCCCTGTCCACTAGGATTCTCCTTAGTTTATTTGTAAACATTGCAGTCGACGCGGCACTAGTTAAAGAGTCCGGCAGATTATTGTAGATTTTCACTCCTATATAGTCAATTTTGTGTTTTGCTTTAGCTAATCTTATTTTGGGTAGCATGAGTCGGTGACGATTTCTAGTGTGGTAGTTGTGGGCTTCAGCCCACGTCGGGAACTCCTTAAGGTGACTTCTGACAAATTTGGCCGCTTGGAGAATAAACTCGCTTGGTAACGTTAGTATTTTAGTTTCCTTAAATAGTTCCCGAGCAGGATGGTCCCATTCTACACCGCACAGGATTCTGATCGCGCGTTTCTGTAGACGAAACGGTCTTATGCGTTCCGCCGCTTGACCAAAAAATTCTACTCCGTACGTCAATATAGAATGAACATATCCGTGATACGCCATTTGCTTATTGTGCAGATCGAGGCTTCCACTCAGGCGGGACAGTGCAAAGCACGCAGAAGATAGCTTTTTACAAGTTATATCTATATGGGGTTCCCAAGTTAGTTTTTGATCTAGAGTGAAACCCAGGTACTTAACAGAGTCGACGATGGGCACCTTAAGTCCATTGCAAACTACATGGAGTTGGCCTTTGTTTTTGTCTGCGCCTAAATAGAAGTGGACAATATTTGTTTTTTCTATGTTTAGTGCCATTCCATTCGCGGAAAACCATCCAGCTACTTTTTCGATCACGTGATTGACCTTTGCGTTAAGCAGGCTGTGGGATTCCGCAGATATTATTAAACATCCATCGTCCGCATACATGACATATTCTGCTTGTGTAGAGGCTACCGTTAGATCGTTAATTAGGATCAAAAATAGGTTGTTTCCCATAATCGAGCCCTGGGGAACGGCTATGCTATCTAGAGGAAGAGTGTCCGATTTTATGTTATGTACAGATGTTATTTGTTCTCGGTTCGACAAAAAGCAAGTAATCATCCTTAGAAAGGGGCCATTTACTCCGTAGTGCTCGAGTTTGGCGATGAGGAGCTTGTGATCTACTAGTTCAAATGCGCGTGATAGGTCGCAAAAGATCGCCGCTGTGTGTTGTCCTAGGTCTAACTTACTCATCACTTTATGCACTACGTCACGTGTCGCATCTACTGTAGATCTTCCCGGCTGATAGGCATACTGTTGCGGGTTAAGTAAGCTAAATTCATTGAAGAAAGACATTAATCTGTTGCTCATAAGTTTTTCGAGTATTTTAGCCATTATTGGAATAAGAGATATGGGCCGAAAGTTTTTGCAATCCGTCATTTCACCCTTTCCTTTGTAGATCGGTTGCACTTTTACTAGCTTCAGGGTGTTTGGGAATATACCGGCTTGCAGGCACTGGTTGAAAAGTTTACATAAAATATCGTTCATAAAAGGCGGTAGGTAGTCAAATGTCCGTGTAGTCATGTCATTTATGTCCTTTGAGTTTTTTCGTTTTATATTTTTAATAGTTTTTATGACTTCTGTTAGGCTGAACGGTTCGCAGAGAAAATCTGTCGTGCGTTTGTGTACGAATTTACATAGGTAGATCATAGCTTTAACTTTGCATGGCGAAATGTTGGAGTTTTTGTTTGCGTTTACATAAAATAGATTTAGTTGACCAGCAGTGGAAGCGAAACGCTCGCAGTCGCAGTTGCCTGGAGCTCGACTGACAAGTGCATCCAGAGCGCTGCATTTATTATTATGACCAGTTTCTGATGCTATTATCTGCCACACGCCGCGACAAATATTTTCAGATTTAGCAATTGTCTTATTAATGAACTGCCTACGAGCTGATATAATTTCCAAGGAGTATTCAGTTT
This sequence comes from Eupithecia subumbrata, assembly GCA_949316285.1. Classification (NCBI taxonomy): domain Eukaryota; kingdom Metazoa; phylum Arthropoda; class Insecta; order Lepidoptera; family Geometridae; genus Eupithecia; species Eupithecia subumbrata. Next base: position 5,549,011 of record OX438638.1, read on the forward strand.
CTAAGTATGCTAGTTTCAGTTCTAAGCACGATTTATCATTTTGTCTGTCTGTCAAGAGATATTTAGTGGTGGTTATTTGTCTACTTAATTCGACAGCGCGATCGCTGATCCACACTTTTACATTATTGCGAATTGGATATTTCTTCAACGGGAAGTGAATGTCAAAAAAGTGCTTTATTATTCTACATACATTGTCAAAAGTGACGCTGGGGCATTGCGTTTTGTTCAATACATATTCCCAATCATGCAAAGAGATACTATTTATAAAGTCATCTATTTTAATATCAGTGAACAATCGCTTGTAGCCTATAGGATTCGATTCAGATTTATTAGGTAGAGCTGCGGTTAGCACTACTCCGTGATGGTCGGAGATGTTCAGATCTACTAGCTTTGAAGTGATGCTCGAATTTATGTGTAGGTTAGTGTAGGCGTGATCTATGCATGATTGTATAGTTGATATTCTGGTCGGAAATTTTACAATAGACTTTAATCCTACAGATTTTAAGAAGTCAGTTAGCTGTTTAGTATATTTATTTTTAACTAGTAAATTCAGGTTCATGTCCCCAACAATAATTATTTGTTTATTTATTGTATTTAAAATGTCTATTATTTTATTTAATTTTGCAAAGAAAATGTCAAAGTCGCCCGAGGGAGGCCTATACAAACATACAATAATCACGCCCAGTTTTATACACTCAATGGCACATATTTCACAGTGGGATTGGATAGATAGATTAACAAATTCCTTTCTTTCAATGACTAACAGCGACTGTTCACAGTAAATACATACACCGCCCCCATCTTTAGACGACCTTCCGTAATGGCTAACTAATTTGTAGTTTAAAATATTTATATTAAGTATGTCATCTAGATTTAAAAAGTGTTCAGTCAAACATAAAATATCAAATTTATAATTATTAAGTTGCAATTCACATTCTAATTTTTTGGTTTTATTTTTAATTCTATTCACATTTTGATTTAAGATTGTTAAGTTTTTATTCATCGGCTTAGTCATACATTTACATTTACACTTATCTGGTTTTGGTGGGCTATTTTTATTTACATGGGCAGTATCAGGGGAGAGACTACAACGATTTTTATGCATCGTTTTTAATTCATTTAGGTCACCACCAGGTCCCCCTGGGGTTTGTCTAAAAAAGAGTTAGCAGCAACTACAATGTTGCTGAGGTTACTTTCTGAAGTAATATCTATGGTATCCATGGTAGTGTCCGTAATATTCTTAGTATAGTATGGCATTACACAATCTTTTATTACAATTAAATTTTCGCACGAATGAGTGAATTTCACGCAAGAATTATGTACAATATGTTTGCATAAGTACCTACAGAATAACCTTGTGATTAAGTGCTTAGATGTTAAGAACCTACTTTGAAATAGGTTAGACTTGACTACCTTAATGACTACCTTATTGTACAGGATTATTGTTTTCTGTTAGGTGTTTTCGTATTGGTATGGGATATTTGAAGGTTTGAAGGTTCTACTTTTCAAGTTTTACTTACCTTATAATAGATAGATAGATAAAAAATTTATTTGATACTACAGAGACACATACAATTAACAAAGATAATATACAAATTTTAAACAGAAGTACAATATATTTAATTAATCAAACGAGGACTTTAAAAATAAGTAATACTTAGGATTAACATAATGTGAGGCAAGTTTGTGTAAGCTGCAGCACAGCAAATAGGCCATAGCTCGGTGAAATTTTCAATTATAATTTGATAAGCAACTCACTTGTGCAGGGCAGATAGCTTCACAAAGCTTGCAAGCAATGCATCTCTCTTCTCCGGAAGGATACCTCCGCAAGGCATGCTCGCCCCGGAAGCGTGGAGACAGTGGCCCCTTCTCAAATGGATAGTTGATTGTTGCTGGCTCCTACCAATCAAATTGATTGATTAAACATGATTTTAAGAGTATTTATTTTTACTGAATTTTAGCTGGGTAAATAAAATAAAAATATTTTATTTCGAATAACAAGATCCATATTTTGTTATTAAAACTATTATAGAAAAAACTTAAAATTAAGGTTAGTAACAAATACTTAATCACACACACACACTTATTACAAACATCATAACACCTATTACCCTACGCACAAAACACATCCATAAAGGAGAGGGGAACCCATCAGCAATGGTTCCCAGGATGCTATTCGTGGTGTCCCGGACTCTGCGCATCAGGGAGGCGGTCTTTTTGCGGAGAATAGCATTAAAAGGTAAGGTTAGTTCTGCTTTACTACAAATTTTGCTAGGAAACATATGAAACTTGTAGTTGATGGTGAAGGAAAGCGAACCATATGTGTACAATACAAACAGTAATAATAGTACAATATTCGGTCGAAAGACATGGAGTAGGTAAATGCTACTCTCTTATACAATGAAAACCAAACATTACCTTGAAAATATGAGCCAGAGTGACCGCAAACCCTCTCGCCAGCTCAGACCAGAACAGAGTCTGGGCAGCCCGGTTGGTCATCTCCTTCAGGGACATGTTAGGGTCCTCGCCGTTCACGTACATGTAGCCTGGCACGTTCGGCGGGTACGCCTTCTCGCCCCTGTCAGCCGGAGTGCTGTACTGCGCCTGGCGGACCACGGAGGCTCCGGCACCCGCACATCTCACTAAAAGTTCGTATTTATAACTATTTTGTGTTATTTTGGCGCAGAAATATCGCAGGCGCAGATCATATGTAGTTTAGACCAATTTTCAGACAGGCTACATCAGCTGGATCATTTTAATGAGGTTAAAAACAACATTGCGTAACAGACCAAAATGCGGCGTAAATACAAGTAAATCAAGAAGTCTAGGTACAGGGACTTGTCAATTACCTCGAGTAGAAACTGAGAATATTTTAGCGAGCGACATTTCCGCTAAAATCTCAATTCGATCAGTATTTTCAGTCCGAATTTGTAACTCAAAACTTGTTTTCTTTTCTTTAATGCAGTGTTGCCGGCAGTCAAAATGGAAAAGCTCCGATCCGAACGCCAAAATGGTCCAAAATATGACAAAACCATCCGTTTTTCAAATTTGTGTAAAAATTGTACTGTATGTTGCTTCATCTTGATGAACTTCAGTAAACTTCGCTTATTTTTACAATACATTTTTAAATATCGATAGGTAATATTATTAATAGAATGATAGGGCTAGGATGCGCGTGACAGATTTCAGTATTAGTAGAATTTTTTGGTCAAGCGGCGGAACGCATAAGACCGTTTCGTCTACAGAAACGCGCGATCAGAATCCTGTGCGGTGTAGAATGGGACCATCCTGCTCGGGAACTATATATGGAAACTAAAATACTAACGTTACCAAGCGAGTTTATTCTCCAAGCGGCCAAATTTGTCAGAAGTCACCTTAAGGAGTTCCCGACGTGGGCTGAAGCCCACAACTACCACACTAGGAATCGTCACCGACTCGTGCTACCCAAAATAAGATTAGCTAAAGCAAAACACAAAATTGACTATATAGGAGTGAAAATATACAATAATTATTATTATTATTATTATTAGTATCTGCCGGACTCTATTACTAGTGCCGCGTCGACTGCAATATTTACAAACAAACTAAGGAGAATCCTAGTGGACAGGGCATACTACAATTTAGAAGAGTTCTTCGTTGATAAATTTGCTGACGCCGATGTCGTAGATCCACACTTATAATATTTAAATACTCTTGGTAAGATTACCAAAGACAATTATTTGTTTGTTTGTTTACACTATTTTGTACCTAGCTATACTTGTTTGACATGTAAGAAAATTTCTTATAAATAAATAACTGAAACTGAAGTATTTGATTAACTGCCATCTAGCGTAAATGGGTAAACGTTTACGAATAGACAACAGCTTTGCAAGCATCGTCTACAATTTAATCCACAAAATTTAACAGGTGGCACTTTTAGTTTCCATACAGAAAAACTCTGTGTGGTTTGTACCTACTTGTTTAGCAATAAATTAAATGAATGTGTAATTAAACATGAAGCAGATCATATCAATAAATCTATATTTGAATTTAATTAAAGTTTTGTTTATATATAATTTTTCTCAAAATATAATCTTGTCATATTACCTTTTTATTGACATCCGAATTTTGTTTTTTTAGCAATTAAATAAATGTTGTCAGTAAAATCTATTTTGTAACATTTTGATTTAGTATTATTTTAGTCAAATTATTATTGTAAAATTATTCAAAACACATTTCGTAATTTTGTACGGAAGCAGTGTTTTGACTCGCTCGTCACTCGTTTTGCCACAACCAATCAAGGACCGGCACGACTATTGCCGACAGTCACCGACCGTTGCCGATCTTGGCCGAGGAGTGGGAGTGACTGAAGACAACTTAAATAAGTGAACCAAGTGTTGTGAAAGTGTATATATCCCGTGCTGATTATAGAACTGTGAGTATTACCTTGTTATTATTATAGCTCTAAAACCTTTTGCCAGTAAAAAGTTAGGTCATTTTGAGGTTCGCAAATATAAATTGCTAACATAAACTAATATGTTACAATTCAAGAAGCAGATAATATTCATAAATCGTTAATGTAATTATGGATAACTGTTGTGTTGGGTATTTGTAGGTACTTCCGAATTATTATTGTATGACCTACCCGCTGTGTATTGAATAAAGCAGTCAGATTCGAGCCGCAACTTGTGTTTCCTTATAATATCTCACTGGCGACGATTTACCGAATTATACAGTTAATTTCGCGATGCCGTACGGTAAAATTGACTGTTTTGATTTATCTTCACGAAAATGGACTAAATACGTAAACAGAGTGAAACAGTTTATCCAGTTAAATGAAATAAAAGAATCGCTGCACGTGGCCACGTTGATAACCGTAGTTGGCGAACCGACCTACGATTTGATGTGCGATTTGTGTGCTCCGATTACGCCCGAAAACAAAACTTTCAAGGAGCTGGTCACCATCGTCGAACAACATCTAGAACCCAGGCGATCGGATATTGCGGAGCGGCACATTTTTCGTTTGCGTCGGCAGGCACTCGGCGAGGAGCTCAGTGTTTATCTACAAAGTTTGAAGCATCTCGCGTGTACATGTAACTTTGGTGAGAAACTAGAAGAGAATCTCAGAGACCAGTTCGTGTCAGGCCTTGCAAGTGACGAGATGCGTAGTCGACTTTTCGCGGAGAAAAACTTGGATTACAAGCGAGCGGTAGAATTGGCTCTGGCACTGGAGGCGGCGGAGAGGCACGCGGAGACCAGCGGCTCAGCGCGCGCGGCGGGCGCTGCGTCGGCCGGCGTGGTCCCCGGCGGGCCGCACCCTCCCGTGCACCGGATCGGCGCGGCAGGCGCGGCGCCCGCGGCGCAGCAGGCGCGCGGCGGCGGCGGCGGGCCTAGCCAGAAATGCTGGAGGTGTGGCCGCCAGCACGCACCGGATAAGTGTCGCTATAGGCGTTATAATTGTGATGAGTGCGGGGCCAGGGGCCATCTTAAAGCCATGTGTAAAAGTGCGCGTTCATCCGGTGATAAGAGTGATCGTTCTACAGGTCAAACCCCAAGGAAGAATCAGTTTTACATCGAGATGGATTCTGATAGCGAGGACAGTGATTTCTTCAATATTTTGGTGGATGGAGAGGACGATAAAGCGTACGTAGTTTCAATTTTTGTAAATAACATGCCTATGAACTTTGAAGTGGATACAGGTAGTAAAATTTCTGCTATCAACGAAAATGATTTCAAGAAATATTTTAAGGACTGCCAGCTTTTTGATTGTAACTTAAAATTCAAAGGTTATACGGGTGGGAATATACTTCCTATAGGCTACATTAATGTGTCTGTTTGTTATGCCGGCGCCGGCGCGGGGGAGAAGCGGGAGGCGCATGACCTGCGTTTGTTTGTGATTCCTAACGGCGGGCCTCCGCTTCTTGGTCGCGCCTGGTTACGTCATCTAAAACTTAAAAATATTGAGATTCAAATGAATAACATTGGTTGCGACACACCGATAAATAGAAACGATGATATTGTGTCAAAATTACGACGCGAATATCCCGATGTCTTCGCTGAGGGCCTAGGCACATGTAAAAACATGTTTTCTTTAAAGTTGTTAGATAAGGAACCTATATTTCATAAAGCGCGAAACGTACCCTTAGCGTTGCGGGAGCCCGTGGAACGAGAACTAGACCGCCTGGTGAGGGAAGGTACCATAGTTAAAGTTGAGCATTCGGAGTATGGCACGCCTATCGTGCCTGTTGTTAAAAAATGCGGGAACATTCGAATTTGCGGGGACTATAAGGTAACAATTAATCCGAAAATAAGACGCGAGCCATACCCACTACCGCGAATAGAAGAGCTGTATGCTTCGCTGCGGGGAGCCCAGGTTTGATCCGCTCATAATATTTTGAACATCGTACCACACCACCTCACCCGATGTTATCCAACAATCAGTATCTAGATTGAGAAAAGTCGCCTCATTTGGCACTATTGCATGCCATGCCGTGAAACACTAAAATAATGACAGACTGCGTTCCGTTTAACGCTTGAAGCGCTCATGCGTGCAGAAATGCTTATCTACTTTCAGCGCGCTGATAGCTGTAATTTGTAACGTTGGAAGTTAGATTTAGTTGTTCATACTATACTTACTTACCTAACCTTCTAAATAAATAAATAGTAAATAATGCTGGACAATTCACGCAGTATTATCTAGCCCCAAGCTAAGCAGAGCTTGTATTATGGGTACGAGATAACTGATATACATAATACAATACACTACCTACATAGATCGATATTTTTTATTATACATAGAAAATACCCAGACCAACGGAACAAATTTCTGCAGATCGTACACAAATTTGTTCCGAGGCGGGAATCGAACCCGCAACCTCCTGCGTCGCAGGCGGACCTTCGCCCGCTGCGCCACGGAGGTCGTCAGTAAATTCAGTATTTATCCTGTTTTATGTGTGTTGTTTTCTGATATAGGTTTTGGTTTCCCGATCACGCCCTCAGATCACTTTGGTATTATTTTTGATTTTTTTATATAATCGTAAAGGTTTATGACACTTGGCTTTACGAACATTGGCAGAATTGTGTCGACCAGACGCAGAGCCATTAAACAAGAATTGAATTGAAACACTAAAATAATGACAGACTGCGTTCCGTTTCACGCTTGAAGCGCTCATGCGTGGCGAAATGCTTTTCTACTTTCAGCGCGCTGATAGACCGCACGGGAACGCCCACTTCACCCCACCTCACACGCGCTCATGGGAGCGCATGAACTGCCTCACCTTTCAAGAAGCTCGTGAGTTCCTATGGGCGACGTCATTTGGGCGCGAATTTTCAAAAGTGGACGTGTTGTTTGTTTGGTTTTTTCTTAACTGGGATGCCATTGCTTTCCAGCGTAAACTCGTCGACTCAAATGCTCTGCTCGGTAAATTTCTGACATGATTTCAAGATACTGAAACTCTTCTTCATTCAAAAAAGATGTTTCAGAATAATACTAAGCCTTGATACAATGGAAAACTGCAAACCCCACCTTATCATATCAACGAAAATATTCTAACGCTCACCGGTATATTTATTTCAGAAATAAGCATATTTCTCTGAAAAAATATGAACTTCTTTCAAGAATACTCTCACCCTCAAAATCTTTTATTTATTTATTTATTTAAGGACTCCGAACAGAAAAATCACATCACATACAGATTAACAAATAAAGTGGTCTTAATTCTAGTGTTTTTCTAAATAAAGGGTGCCACAGCGTGAGCAAATTATGGGTCGACTAAACATTACTACAAACAAATATTACAATATAAATTTAAAGGACAAAATAATAGGCATTCAGTGGTAAAATATTAAACACAATAAAAAAATAGAAAAAAACCAAGGAAACTTATAAACTAGATAGAAAAAATTTAAAATTACTTGTAAAGGTAAATATGGTAGGTACTTATGTAGTGGGAGCTGAATGTTTGATCAGAACATTTAAGGTTTTAAGATTGTTGGCAACTTGGCAGCATACATTTCTGTCTTGAATTTAGGTAGCTTGGGACATATCAGATAAGCGGAGGTTTGCTTTTATTGATCAAGCGTTATAGTGCTTAGTAGCTGGAGAAACTCAGCAGCGAACAGTGTTTCCCGAGGTTGGTACTAGAGTATTGAGTTAATAAATTAGAGTTATGATAACATCTTTGGCGCTCCTGAGGACTCTAAAGAGTTCGGGCAACGGGAGCCACTTGAGTGTGCGTGTGTATGTGTGATGTGTGTGTGTTTGGCGCTCCTGAGAACACTGGTCTCTTAAGAGTCCGGGCAACAGGAGCTAACCAGGGTGTGTTAGTGTATGTGTGCGTGTGTAAATGTGATGTGTGTGTGATTGTTTGGCGCTCCTGAGAACACCGGTCTCTTAAGAGTCCGGGCAACAGGAGCTAACCAGTGTGCGTGTGTAAATGTGATATGTGTGCGTCTGTTTGGCACTACTGAGAACACCGGACTCATAAGAGTTCGGGCAACAGGAGCTAACCAGGGTGTGTTAGTGTGTGTGTAAATGTGATGTGTGTGTGTGTGAGTGTTCTTTTCATCTTCTCTTATCTTCACCCCCATAGTAAATTATCCGTCCCCTTGTTTCACATAAATTCCGGAAAACATGCTATGGCAATTAGGATTAACAACAATTTTCCTCAAATATAAAGAAAGAAAGTTAAAATAAATAAATTAAATAATGCTGGACAATTCACACAGCATTATCTAGCCCCAAGCTAAGCAGAGCTTGTGTTATGGGTACTAGATAACTGATATACTTAATACAATACATTACATAGATAGATATTTTTATTATACATAGAAAACACCCAGACCAACGGAACAAATTTCTGCAGATCGTACACAAATTTGTTCCGAGGCGGGGATCGAACCCGCAACCTCCTGCGTCGCAGGCGGACCTTCGCCCGCTGCGCCACGGAGGTCGTCAAGAGTTGGATTTTAAAATTCAAAAAGGCATTAAAAACATTCCTATATAAAAAAGCTTCTATGCCCTGCAGGACTTCTTTCATGAATCATTTTAAATTGTGTTATTTTTAGGCTCATCAGTTGTATTTTAATAATGTTAGAATTACTTAAGTATAAATACTTAGTTTTGCTCACTGATGTTTTTTGTACCCCACCCGGGCTCATGTTGGTAGCTGTAATCTATTCTTATGATCCTTGTACAACATGAAAGCAATAAAACACTTGAAACTTGAAACGTCAATTTTGGGCGTTACGTTTCAACGATGCGATCGCATCGTGCGCACTAGCGCGCTCAGTCGAATCGAAACGCTGCCTCTGTGCGCGCATAGCTTGTGCAGCGCCTGAGCGCTATAACCTAGAAACGGAACGCAGCCCTAGCTTGTAGTTTGCGTTTGCGTGGAAAGGATTCTGTTAAAGGTAACTATCAAGTCAAAGTCAGATGTCATATCAATCTTTGACAACCTTTCGTTTCGTTTTAAAAAATAACGAACATCAACCAAAATCAACGTAATATTCTACGAGATACAAATAATTTATAGAAGTTTTATCTGAAGAATTAAAACAAAACAACCATTCAAGTGCTGTACGTTCGAAATAAAGTTAAATTTTATACAAAAATGGAAAGCCGCCCACTGTACTTGCTCGAAGAAAGGATAAAAACGTTCAAAATGTGGCCATTCAGCAATAAAGATAAGTGCAACGTACGGAATATGGCTGAGGCTGGGTTTTACTCGATGGCGACTTGCAAGGAAGACGCGGATGCAGCGAAATGTTTCCTCTGCGGGAAAGAGATGGACGGCTGGGAGCCCAGCGACGACCCCTGGACGGAGCACCGCGACCACGCTCCGCAGTGCGCCTTCGTACAGATCGGGAAGAATGAGGACGAAGTGCTGGTACGTACCAAACTTAACCTTTGTCGACCTCAGGTATACGCAGGAGCGAGGTGAATTGCGTACTAAAAGCAGAATGTTTGCGCAGTAGTAATAAATAAATAATAAAATATTTTATTTCACACACACAACATAAGATCCATAGTTTGTTAGTAAAAAACTTAATTATTAAGGGTAAAACTTAAAACTTACACCAAAAATTTACTTACAGTAACAACAAAAAATAAATTAAATCACTCTCCCCACGAAACATTTCCATTGGGGAGTGGTCATTTGACCTACTATGGTTTTTAGTAGTAGTGAAAACAGTCTCTTAGATACTGACGATGATAAATGTTCCAAGTTGTAGTTTGACCAGTACACCATCGTCATCCATCACGCTGCGTCATTAATTAGGGCTGGATGCTGGCTGTGACACATTCAGTATTAGGTATTACAATAATAAGGTTCTCATTGTTCCAGCTGCTAGAATTTCTGTCCAAAGTGAAGCAATACATGATCAACGAGTCAAAGCGACTGGCAGAAGTAGTCAAGCAGAAAGTGGAGGATGAAGTTAAAAGCACAAGACGTAGGCTTAGAAAATGACTAAATTTCACTTTTTATACATCTATGATTAGGATATCAAGTAATGTATTGAGTTTGTTTTGTATGTAAGAATAATATTAAAGTAACAAAAATAGGTGTTTTTTTGATAAATATCAAATATCAATGTGCTTTACTTCCTTTACCCTACAAGACTCTTGGACATGTCACAAAAATTCAAATTACAGTAAAACTAGGAAATAAAGTGATCACTTGTTAATATAATTTTGATAGGGACCTACATAACTTTGACCACTTTATCAGAAACAAAGATCAAATCTTAGTTTTTTCACATAGCCTGGTTTTCACAGGCCCAGGTACTGTCCACAAGCTGACCACCCAGTAGATGGCAACTGTCCATCTGCTATCTTTTCAATTTGGCTGTGTTTATTTTTTGTAAATTGTTATCTGACTCAAGTTTGTTTTCACGGACCCAGTAACTGTCGGACAGCTACTGGGCCTGTGAAAACCAGGCCTAAGTGATTGAACCTCAACCTCTATGGATTGAACCCATTGAGGTAAGAATGAAGGATTGAATTGAACCTTTGGATTCATAGAAAAGAGTGTTGCTATGGCAACGGTGCAGTGTTTACCAACCACCTAGCAACCAGACTCGAAACAAACATTTTTCATACTTAGTATTGTATTCTCTTTGACAAACAAACATGTCGCCCACAAACTAAACAAGGGCACATTTATTTGGTTTTATACTTTAATTTTTTTAAGCAAGTAGTGAATTATAACTATATAACTGAAGATGACTAATGAAGTGAAAAATTTGGAGGCATATGCAATTGTGGGATTTGATGGTAGGTGTGTTTTTAATACATAATGTTTCTTTGTCATTGGTGATGTTTTCTTCCATTCTTATATTTAATTACAAACTGGTACCTAGTATATCTATACAATGCCAGTTAATCTGAATTGTAAATAAGTATAAGAAGCATGTTAAAAGTAAATTTGTAGGCTCAGCTATCCGGGGGCTCAAGACGCACCCTGACTGCGAGCATGTGGTGTACCCCATGGGCAACAAGGTCTGCATCCAGCATTGGAAGACCAAGAAGATGTACTTCCTGTCAGGACACTCAAACAGGTGACCTTTGCACACTAGGTAGTAGGTAGAGAGATAAATAAATAAATAATGCTGGACAATTCACACAGCATTATCTAGCCCCAAGCTAAGCAGAGCTTGTGTTATGGGTACTAGATAACTGATATACTTAATACAATACACTACATAGATAGATTTTTTTATAAACCATTCTAAAACTGCACGGCTTTTACTATACCTTTTAAATATCTTAGTTTGACGAATTGATTACGGATGTAAGGGATGAATTGTTGGTGTTCTTCCAACACAGATAAGGTTCGTAGTTAACCCGCTTACATCCGTAATGAATAAGGGCTGTTTAGAATAGAAAAGAATAGAAATTTATTTAGCACACAAAACACTGAGGGGAAGTTAAAACAAAACATAAAGTTACACTAAACACCACAATAAAAATTGCATAAAACATACAAACAAACATCATAAAAAAGTGTTTAAAAATAAATTAAAAAAATACCTCTAAGTGTAGTCTGATGAAAAAAATTGGTCTTTCCCTAGTGCGTGGCTAAACAGGTCCAGCCTCAGCTTGATGCCGCTACCGCCCGAGGACGGAAACAACGCTGGTTTTCAATAATGTTTGTTTTAATAATAATGTTTGTTTGTACGTGTTTGGGCACTTGCAGCGTGTCGACGGTGGCGGTGTCGCCCAAGGGCACGTACGTGGGCTCGGGTCAGATCAACCACATCGGCTTCAAGGCCTCCGCCAAGGTCTGGGACTTCAAGAAGAGGACGCTGATCGGCTCGCACGAGTTGCACAAGGTAAACTCATCTGTACCTATATTACTACCTTAAATTTACCGTAAATTCGCCGACGACCGCCCCTAGTTGGTTAGGTTACTACTAAACTAGACTGAGAGAGAAGTCTGTAATATAGGCAGCTGCGCTCCCCCTACTATGTTACAAATATAGTTCGAGAAGATGACGTCATACAATATAATTTAAAACATAAAATAATGAAATTTAGTTAAAGTGTCATGATTCTAATCTTTTTATAAACATTTTTAAAGGATTTTTAAAATATTCGCTAAAGCTAGCTAAGCTATGTAGCTTATTTGACAACCTCAGTGGCGCAGCGGGCGTGAGTCCGCCTGCGACGCAAGAGGTAGCGGGTTCGATTCCCGCCTCGGAACAAATTTGTGTTCTATCTGCAGAAAATTGCTCCGTTGGTCTGGGTGTTTGTATGTATAATAAAAAAATATCTATAGTATATAATGTATTAAATATATCAGTTATCTAGTGCCCATAACACAAGCTTTGAGTAGCTTACTTTGGGGCTAGATGGTGATGTGTGGATTGTCCAGCATTATTTATTTATTGTTCGCTATGGCGCTCATTAGGGGAGGCCTATGTCCAGCAGTGGACTTATATAGGCTGATGATGATGATGATGATGATGATTTATTTATTTTATTTTATTTTATTTTATTTATTTGGGAAACAAAAAGCTTATGTACAAGTAACAAAAAAATTCTTAAACTAGAACAATTGAAGCTAAAGACAGTTTCCACTCATAGTCTATAAAATTGCCTGAACTAATTTAAAATATACAAAAGTTAAAAAAAATTAAAAATACAATACTAAATCAAATTATATGAACTGTGTGCCAATGTAGAAGTAGTAGGTACCTATTTATAAAAAAAACTAACTAGATCACAATGAAATTTTAAAAATAGCAGTTTTAAAGCAGTTTATAATTACCTACCTGGTGTCAGTACCAAATCAAGCGGATTGGCAACTACAGGGTGGGGACCTAAGATGTATATATACATACTGATCATACATAATCAATCATACATTTATTTATTTATGTTTGTTGATATGCAATATGTGTGATGCAGGTGCGGGTGGAAGCTCTGACATTCACCGCGGACGAGCGGTACATGATCTCTCTGGGGGGCCGCGACGACGGGTGCGTGGTGCTGTGGGACTGCGCGGGGGGCGCCGCCACCGGCACGGCGGCCGCGGCGCGCCTCACCACGGGCGACGCCGTGACCGTCGCCGCGCTCTGCGCCCGACCCAACGCCTTCGTCACCGGCGGGGACTGTGAGTACCACCACCACAACTAGCTATCCTGCTGCGGGCTGCTCCGGGACTGCGCTACTTACCTCTTACTTGTTTCTGGACTCGTTTCCGCAACTAGGCCACAGGTGGGCCTTTTTTGCGTGTCGGGTGGGGGGCTGCTATAGACTAACCACCCGATGTCTGTGTGATGTGCATGCCTAGGCGTCCCCGGTGTCCCAAGGTGTTGTAGTCGTTGAAGCAACGCTATCGCACTCTACAAGCACATGCGCGGCCGTCTCCTCTGCGTTCATGCACCCTCTGCATAGGGGGCTGTCCGTGATACCCAGGTTAAATAGGTGTTTGTTAAGCATGCAGTGTCCAGTGACAATGCCGACGATTTGCCGGAGTTTGTCACGCTTCAGATTGAGGAGTTTTCGGGAGAATTTCGGGTTAAGAACCGGACCGCGCTACAGACACGGAACAACGCTACTGTCCCTCTTTTGGTTAGTAAGTAGGTTCCCTTAGTGGACTCTTATATCTGCAACTGCCTCGTTGGTTTAGCGGTCAGCTTGTTCAACCGCTGATTATGAGGTCCTGGGTTCGAATCCCGGGTCGGGCCAATAGTTGTTATTGGGGTTTTTCTAGCAAGAAAAATTCACAGTAGCAGCCCGGAGTCAGGAAGTTGGCGGTGTTACATCCCCGTGCCACGGAAAACACGTTAAGCCGTTGGTCCTGCGCCTAACCTCTCCCCGATCGTGTCGATCTGTCGTCCCATCGGATTATGAGAGTAAGGGAACAGAGAGTGCACCTGTGTTTGCGCACACGCTTTTGCACTATAATATGTCCTGCGCATCTGGCTAGTCTCCGAGAGACTGGCCGCCGTAGTCGAAATTCGGCTAGGAGGACATTATATCTGCAACATGTTCAAATTAAAAAAAAATATTGCGACCATATTGTACATAAGTTATTAAATATATTCAGTCTCAAATATGGACCCGGTTATTAGGGCACAGCAAGATAGTACCTACTGGGTACTAAATAATAACTCTAGATAAAAAGTTTAAGTTTAGCTTTGTAAGCGAAATACAAAATCTTAAAGATTTTTTGACAAACATCTTATAGTAGGTAGATGAATAGAATGATTACACAGCAAAAAGTAAACATTAGATGTTATATAAAAAAATAAATAAATGGATGAACATCTTTTCTGCTTAGGTAATACCAGTTGATATTAACTTAGTGCTCTAGAAATTCTTGCAAAGAATCAAAACTATATTTAATCAGATACCTTTTAAATTTTTTTTGAATTTAAGTACTTTTGTTCCGTTTTTTTATGTCTTGGGGAATTATATTGTATATTGTACATCCACGGGCTGAGTTGGAGGAATCGATTCTGAAGACGCGACCGCCTGACCTCCGCCTGACCTCCGCCGATTGACCTCCTCCTACTCCGCCATGCAATCACTAAGCGGATGCCTGTTGCAGCGAACCTTCGAGTGTGGAACATCCTGGCGGCCAGCAAGAACCTGGACGTGGTGGACGTCTCGCTGGGCAAGCTGCGCCGCTGCGTGCGTTGCATCGCGGTCAGCCAGGACGACTCGATCGGATACGCGGGCACCACGTGAGACACACTACACACCACACAAAATAAATAAATATAAATATAAATAATGCTGGACAATTCACACAGCATTATCTAGCCCCAAGCTAAGCAGAGCTTGTGTTATGGATACTACTGATATACATAATACAATATACTACATAGATAGATAACTTTTATTATACATAGAAAACACCCAGACCAACGGAACAAATTTCTGCAGATCATCGTACACGAATTTGTTCCGAGGCGGGAATCGAACCGGCAACCTCCTGCGTCGCAGGCGGACCTTCGCCCGCTGCGCCACGGAGGTCGTCGAAAAGTCTCGATACAAAAGGAAGATTGTGCAAAAACCACTTAAGGTGCCTCAATTTAGATTAGAACTTTGTAAAAGGAACTGCTACGCAATGGCAATACTGCTATACAATAAACTTCCAAATGACATGAGAAAATTATTATCAAATATTGAATTTAATCGGAAATTATATAATTGGCTCTGTCAAAACTGTTTTATGGTATAGATGAATATTTGAAATTTAAATAAATTATTTTTAACATATACCTAATATTGATAAATCATTCTATGATAAAGTTTTTTTTATTTGACTGCTTTATGCATAATGATCTACATGTATATAATTTTTTTATATTGTGAGAGCAAATTTATTTATCAAATAAGTTAAGTTAATTTTCTACTCTAACATAAATGACCAAATTAAACATTTGCACGACTAATAAGTCAAATATAGTGATACCTACCCTATTCTAAAACCATCATTGTTAACCTATATTTAAGCAAATAAATACTATTTCATTTCATTTCATTTCACACTGCGCTGCATCGCCATCAGCCAAGACGACACACCACATAGAATCTACTCTTGAGTACCTAGGTCTAGATCGTTGCGTTGTTGTGGTTGCAAAATCAAATTCAAAAACTCTTTATTTCCATAAATACAATAAATGTAGACTTAGAAAAGGTCAAATTGTAAAACTATACACTGACACGGAAATAAAGTGATATTTTTTATTTCTGTCGCTTCGGTATGTAGACTAAAGTAAAGAAGCGACGAAGAAACCTTTAGCCTATTAGTTGTTACTTTTCGAGTTGGAGCAAAACCCGTCCCAAGCTTTTTTATGTTCTAGATAATCTGATATTTTATAGTAAGCCTTTTTGCACAGCAAGGTTTTTACAATTTGTTTGAATTTATTTACTGATAATTTTTGCAACTCACTAGGAGTTTTGTTGTAGAAGCGTATACATTGCCCTTTGAAAGATACATTAATTTTGTGTAGCCTAGTTGTGGGCACAGCGAGTTTTATGCTTATTTCTGGTATTAAAATTATGTTTATCACTATTTTTAGGGAACTGATTGATATTTCTATGAGTGTACAACAAGTTTTGATAAATATATTGACATGGTACTGTCATTATGTTTATTTATTTGAATATTGCAGCACGGGCGACATGATAAAGTTCAGTATCGGCTACCCGGCGGACCCCGCGGCGTCCGTGGAGGAGTGCAAGCCGGCGCTGCTGGGCTGCCTCGCCAAGTGCGGCCCGCTGCGCAAGGGCAAGCGGCCCGACTCCATCTGCTACAGCCTGGGTGAGCGCATCTCACTTAACTACCAAGCTGTGTCCTGAACTTTTTTTTTTTTAAACTTTTAAATCCATCATGGTTATTAACACTAAAGTCATAAATAACGGGATATTTACCATGATTTGAATTTTGAGTTTTCCAATTTTCTTTTTTTTAAATAATGCTCGACAATCCACACAGCATCATCTAGCCCCAAAGTAAGCTACTCAAAGCTTGTGTTATGGGTACTAGATAACTTATATATTTAATACATTACATAGATAGACATTTTTTTATTATACATAGAAAACACCCAGACCAACGGAACAAATTTCTGCAAATCGTACACAAATTTGTTCCGAGGCGGGAATCGAACCCTCTTCTGACTTCTTCCTCTTTGTACCAAATAAATAAAATAATTAAAATAAGTTTGACGTGACGTGATACAGTGTTAATACAGTATCATAGATGTGCGGTAGGTATTGTAGCTATCTGTGTTTTAAAGATGACATCACATGTGCTCTGTGCATTTAAAGTTAAATAGCCGCAAGTTTTAGAAGTCAGAAGTCAGAATATTTTTATTGTAAACCGTTTGTACAATTTGCTGTTACAAAAATGATTAGGTACAAGTTTTCACAGTTTGTCCAACCAGGACGTACAATATACATTATAACATAGGTAGGACCTACAAGAAAAAGTGAAAAAGAATCTAAAATTAACATGGCCCAAAGAATATTATATAACATTTAAATTATCGATACCTACTATTGAACTAAGTCACTCTGAAAATACTCTTGTAAATCATAAAAAGCTTTAGATAAAAGCCATTTACCAAGGTTATTTTTAAACATAGGACCCTCGAGAAGTTTCAGGTCTAGGGGCAAGCTATTGTAAATTTTAACTGCAGAGATATATGTAGGTACTCTTTATAAACATGGTATTATTTATTTGCAGTTTGCGAATATCGTGTTTATAACTAGTTCTTAAGGCGTATATATACCCCGATACTAGCGCCACTACACATTTTATTTTATCATTTCGTTATACAAAGGAATTATCAAAAATTCGGACCGCGCGTAGACGATACCTATTACAAGCTTTTTTTTAATGTATCTGTAATAGTTTTGTTTTGTGTTATTCAGTCATATACTTTGTTTGGAGAGCTTGGTGGCCACTAGGGATTGGTCCCGGGAATTCCCGTTCCCGAAATTCCCGGGAATTCCCGAAATTTTTGGCTGATTTAAGAACCGGGAAATCCAAAATCATTTCCCGGGAGATTTCGGGAATTTCGGGAAAAATACGAGGGCAGTTTGATAAGTCAGTGACTTTTGCTATTTGTAATGGTCCGATATTTTTTAAATTTATTCTGTGGAATGTGTCATTATCTGTAGGAAGACTTAGTAAATTTTAGGTCGATCTGACAAAAATTGATTATTATATAGTGTTTTAAAAGAAAAGAATCGCTCGCTTTTGCAAAAATGGATAAAAGTGAATTTCGTGCTCTGATAAAACATTATTTTTTGAGAAAAAAAAACCATTAAGGAAACCGAGGAAAAGTTACGAAAGTATTACGGGGACTCTGCTCCATCGCATGGTATGGTTCAAAAGTGGTTTACTGAGTTTCGTTGAGGTCGAACGAGCACCAAGGATGCTGAGCGCTCAGGACGCCCTGTTGAGGTCACTACTGACGAGATGGTCAATAAAATCCATGATATCGTATTGGAAGACCGCCGAATGAAGATTCGCGAGATAGCTAAGACGGTAAACATCTCTAAAGAACGTGTTTTTAATATTTTACACGAACATTTGGGCATGAAAAAATTATCTGCAAGATGGGTGCCGCGTTTGCTCACAGTCGACCAAAAACGCAATCGTGTGACAACCTCTCAACGGTCTTTAGACATGTTTAAGCGTAATACTAACGAGTTTTTCCGCCGATTTGTTATTTTTGACGAAACGTGGATACATTATTATACTCCTGAGACAAAAGAACAATCAAAACAGTGGACATCTCCTGGTGAAAAGGCTCCAAAGAAGGCGAAAACAGTTGCGTCAGCGGGTAAAGTCATGGCCACTGTTTTCTGGGACTCGCAAGGTGTTATTTTGATTGACTATCTACAAAAGGGATCAACGATCACAGGAGCATATTATGCTGCCTTACTCGATACATTTCATGGAGAACTGATGAAACAACGGCCTCACTTAGCGAAAAAAAAAGTCCTGTTTCACCACGACAATGCACCGGCACATTCGTCGTCAGTTGCGACAGCCAAACTGGTGGAATTAAGATACGAAATGTTACCAAACCCACCATATTCTCCAGATTTAACACCATGTGACTTCTTCCTGTTCCCAAACATGAAAAAATGGCTCGGGGGAAAACGATTTTCATCCAATGAGGAAGTCATAGCTGAAACTGACGCCTATTTTTCAGAGATCGAGCAAAAATATTTTTTAGAAAGGTTAAAGAAGTTAGAA
This sequence comes from Eupithecia subumbrata, assembly GCA_949316285.1. Taxonomy (NCBI): domain Eukaryota; kingdom Metazoa; phylum Arthropoda; class Insecta; order Lepidoptera; family Geometridae; genus Eupithecia; species Eupithecia subumbrata. The sequence goes on from OX438638.1 coordinate 5,568,222, forward strand.
TATCGTTGGACTAAGTTTATCGAGCTGAAGGGAGATTACGTTTAAAAATAAAATAATTGTATTTTAAAATAATACTTTTTTCATTGAAAAGTCACGGACTTATCAAACTGCCCTCGTATTTTTACTTTTATAGCATTACCGAACTAACGTAACTCAACATTTTCACTTCCTTTTATAGCATTTCACATTATCAGGTACCTAACCTACGCGGTATTAGGCAGGGTTGACATGATTTGTATCACTTGATATAAATCAATTGTTATTTTCCCTGCAATGAAAACAGAGAGCAGTCAAAAATGTATGAGAGTACCCAAAATTGAGCTTCCGTGTACACATGCACAATGTACCTATACCTGCTTTATTGGTTGAGGATTCAGGAAATTCTCCGAAATTAATAATGCCATAAAGTTCAAATAATGCGAGTTGTCGAAAAAAAGATGCTTAGCCAACATATTTGCGGCAAGTCTCTACTCCATGAAGCTGGACTTGAGCTTGGCAAAGAGAAAGTACCAGAGTCATATTTCATATTTCATTTATTGCGTCCATAATTATAGGTAGGTACATGAATATTTCACTATTCTATCACTCTTAGTTGGTATCTTATAATTATGTACCCAGTCAGGGTGTAGCAAATTGAGAAGATGGGTACTAAAGTTAACATTCAATTATTTACTGTTACATTATTAAAGATTATTATTAAAAAATTCATTAAGTGTATAATAAAAATTTTTAAGTAGCATATTCTTTAGTTGTCTATTAAAATTAATGTCGGATGTATCTTTTAAATCGTCAGGTATCTTATTGTAAATTTTGCCGCCATTTTATTTGGGCCTGTATTATGAATATTTAGTTTTGAGTCAGGTATTACAAGTTTATTATGATTATGTCTGTTTACGTATCGTCTAGGTATGTCAATTTTCTTTATAAAATATAGTCAAGTGCATTGCTGCAATTTATTATCCTCTTTGTGCATGTTACGGCTCTGACTTCTGAACCTGTAAAGCGCGATGATATCGCCTGCGTGGGTATTATTAGGGAAAAATACCAGATACCAGCATCTGGTATCAGGTAGAGAATTCAAATGTATTCGAACACAACGAATCGACCGTTTACGGCTGGCAGAAATAAATGCATAGTAGGAAGAGACCTCTGAAGTACCCCGACGACGTTGATCGCCAATTGATTAGATGAACAGTCATCAATGACGACCGACACGAATGGAAGTCATAATCCAATTTAATTTACTTTTTAATACCGTGGGCTAACAAAGAACACTTAGTCCAATTTTATATTTGTCTCCGTTGAGCCTGGCCACCGTGGCCTAGTATTTGGATAGAAGAACATTATATTGATTATTATGTGGGTACGTTACGTAATAAGGTATTTTTAGATTGATGTTTACGCTTAGAGGACTCGAAAAACAACGGGAGCTCCTCGGTGTCACTCTTACAACAACTCTGAACTTCTGTACTTTCATTGGATTAAAATTAAGAAACGAATCAAAGCTAAAACGGTGGCCACGAAGCTAAGCGTCTCATACTATACGAGATCAGGCGATATTTCACACAAGGATAGCTCAAGTCCGGCCTCATGGAGTATCAGCAAAGCACTTTGCTGCGGAACATGACAGCAAATGAATCTGTTATGCTGGGTTCAGTCAAGACTCTATAGAACGAAAAGCCTTCAGGCTTATTGTCGAACGAGGGGACAAAAGACATGGACCTAAGAATTTGTTATTCATTTTATTAACATCTGAAAAGAAATACAGCTTTAAGTAACATACCTAATACCGAATAGGTACCTAATATCAGCGAAATGCCTAAAAAGGACGTGAAGTATATTAAATTATCTTATTTCGGTAGTGGTATAGCAGTAAAAATATTTTTTCGAATTTTCCCGGGAATTCCCGGGAATTCCCGGTTCCGACTTTGAAACTTCCCGGGATTCCCGGTTCCTCGAAAAGGACCCGATTTTGGAATCCCTAGTGGCCACCAATAGGAACTAAACTCTTGAAACAAGTATCTGCCTAAATAATACAAAACAAAACTATTACAGATACATTAAAAAAAGCTAGTAATAGGTATCGTCTACGCGCAGTCCGAATTTTTGATAATTCCTTTGTATAACGAAATGATAAAATAAAATGTGTAGTGGCGCTGGTATCGGGGTATATATACGCCTTAATAAAGCGGAGCGATTTGATTTCTTTTCAAAAAAGTAGTGTATTCGAAAATGTAGATGCTAGTCAGTGTTAAGAATTTTTCTTGCTTAAATATATTTCTGAGAATTTTTGACTTGATCGATGCAGGCATTGAAGCGATTCTGATCCTGAGCGACGGCTGCCTGGTGGTGGGCGCGGGCGACGGCACCGTGGAGCTGCTCGACGAGATCAACTGGACCTGCGACCTGCCCCGGAGCAAGGTCGCCGACACCAACAAGCCGCACTTCAGGGCCGTAAGTGGATCCTCACAGGTCTCTCCATTAGGGTTGCCACCTTTTTTTCGAGCAAATAGAGTAGGTCTATTAGCGAATGCCTATTATTAGCTTTCTGTATCTATTTTAATTTCTATTGTATTAGTTAAGCTGATGGCAATCCGAATTAAATAAATAAAAATAAGTATATTTACCTGGTACGGGGGTTAAAAAAAGTACGCCATGTGTAAATGTATAGAGTACCTACTATTTTATTTTCATGTATTTTAGAATTATGAGCAGTTTACCAAAACAGCGCACAAATAAATCTAAAAGATATAACGGCGAGCGGGCCGACCCGCGAAAATTTCGTTTACTATAATAAATTTCGTTTCCATACTATAGATTTTTTCAATGTCTCTTTCTTTCAAGGACAAACTCATATGACATGCATGAGCAACACTGGTCGCACCGGAAAAAGAAAAGTTATTAATTGCCATTTAATTTTGAGGTATCTTGTGCTCAAACGCAATGTGTATTGTAGAATAACACGATGCGATCTGTTGCACTCAACTTCAATTTTAACGTTTAGCACAGTGAACATTAAAATAAAAACTTGAAAAGCCAAATAAAGTATTTTGGCGTACTTTATTGTGGTCATAAAGTATAAAGTACGTAAGCCCGAAATAAAGTACAATACTTTATTATATAGTACGGGTGGCAACCCTAGTCTCCATCCTCCATCTCTCAGGGCTAAGAAAAGAGCCCTAAACAGAGGGTTATTTACAACAGTGGATCGATAGCGCTGAAGATGCTTCTAGAAATATAATAATGTCCTCCTAGCCGAATTTCGTCTACGGCGGCCAGTCTCTCGGAGACTAGCCAGATGCGCAGGACATATTATAGTGCACAAGTGTGTGCGCAAACACAGGTGCACTCTCTGTTCCCTTACTCTCATAATCCGATGGGTCGACAGATCGATACGATCGGGGAGAGGTTAGGCGCAGGACCAACGGCTTGACGTGCTTTCCGAGGCACAACACCGCCAACTTCCTGACTCCGGGCTGCTACTGTGAATTTTTCTTGCTAGAAAAACCCCAATAACAACTATTGGCCCGACCCGAGATTCGAACCCAGACCTCATAATCAGCGGTTGAACAAGCTGACCGCTAGACCAACGAAGCAGTCTATAAATAATGGTATACTTTCAGTTACAAATAATTTAATTACTAGCATTTCTAGTTCTTAGTTGTTTAAGAGAAACCCAGCTCTCTCACCTACCTACCTACTTAAGTACTTACTAATTTCATGTGTTAGTTAGGCCTTCTTGTTGCATGTTTTTAATTCTGTATGTATGTAACGCATGTGTGGATAGCGCCGTGCGTGGGCTACATTGATAATATTACTCATCTTTAGGTACTAGTAAAGTAGGTACTAACATAAATGTATAATAAGTAAATAATAAATAAATAATGCTGGACAATTCACACAGCATTATCTAGCCCCAAGCTAAGCAGAGCTTGTGTTGTGGGTACTAGATAACTGATATACTTAATATATTTTTATTATGCATAGAAAACACTCAGACCAACGGAACAAATTTCTGCAGATCGTACACATATTTGTTCCGAGACGGGAATCGAACCCGCAACCTGCTGCGTCGCAGGCGGACCTTCGCCCGCTGCGCCATGGAGGTCGCCAAGGAATATAGGTACCTACTCCCCCAAATGCGAGGAAGATTATGTCTGCTCTCTTTTCATTCAAATTTCGAGGACGGAAAGTGTTCGTCAATAGTCGTTGATTATTTTATTTTATTTTCTTTATTGGCATACAAAACAGAAAACAATCGAAACATTGTATTTAAGTAAAAATTATAGCTAAGGTTCTTATGCTAGATTGAATTCCTAAACATGCATGCAAGACATGATATAAATAAACATAGAGCAGTAAAAGCAACAATTAAGAACTAAAGAATCTTGAAAACTTAATAATATGTGTAATATTTAATATAATATACCTAATACAATAATAAATGCAATAATAGCGGGGCAATGCAGCCAGCGTCTTAGGGACGCTTCCGACTGGTATTGATATGGATTAGTTGAGCTACCTGTAGATTGTTTGCAACGGTCTGCAGTTAGCTCAATTGTTTCAATTGTAAATGCGAATTATATTATAATTTTCTTTGTGAATAAAGGCTTCTGCCCTATTTTATATCTGTAAAATAATAAATTATGTAATAATAAATATAATGAGTACAGTAATTTCAAAATTAATAAAATAAATTAGATTTTTACAGAAGTTGTAAGTCGTAGAGTCAATAGATTGAGACAAGTTGTGGTGTCCAGTTGAAGAGTTGCAAGCTGGAGGGCAGCATCACGTCCCTGGAGCTGATGGAGGGCGCGGCGCTGCGGGGCGCGCGGCGCGTGCTGCTGGCCGGCACGCGCGGCTCCGAGGTCTACGCCGTCGACGTCGCGACCTTCGCCGTCACGCTCGTCCTCACCTGCCACCGCTGCGCCATCAACGACGTCGCCTTCCCCAGGTATTTGTATTTATTTAAGAATAAGAATAAGAATAAGAATATTTATTTGTACAAACTTACTAAACATTTTTAAGTACCTATATAACTACATACAAAGTTGTTCATGCAAATCGTCGACATCATAACTTAATTAATAATCAATTATCAATTAACTAAATAACATCGCTAAAAGTAAATGACGGTACTTAAGCAGACAAAGTCTTTACTTTCCTTGCTAGTTTAAAACTGTGTTACGGCATTTATACGGTATTTATTCCTTAATAACAATATACATTGTGTGCGGAAACTTAAATTAAATTAAACTATAGAAAAAATAATCATTTTAAATTACATTATTGAATAATTGTCACATAAAATAAATACAATTTAGATTACATTAAATTTTAAAATAATTAAAGTAAATGGTCAAATTACAGATTAAAAAGTGTGTGTTGTGAAATGTTGACAAAATGACATTAGGAAGACAGATTTAACTATGTCATTTTTTTAAGTTATATTTCCTCAATGGAGTAGATACACTTCTCCAGAAGATAACATTTTAATTTATTTTTTAGTAGTGTTCTGTTATGTATAACTTCTTTTATTTCGAGCCTACTCCTAACCTACTCTACTCTACTCTACCTTACGTGACATTATTTATTTATTAAAGAAGATAGAAGTTTACGGTGTAAGAACCAAATCACTCACTATCCTATGCTATTGACTATAAATACATGTTATAAAATGAAATAAATAAAAATCATTTATTTCAGCACCACTGGTACCATATACACATTTTAAACATTTAGGTACATTAAATAAGACCATTGGAAAATACACAATAAAATTCATTTAGTACCTACGTTAAAATTAGAAATTACAAATACACACAATAAAAATTACGGACAACAATAATAGTGGAGAAAGTAATATAGCGTCATTTTCTTTATCATCATTATTAATTGACGACCTCCGTGGCGCAGCGGGCGAAGGTCCGCCTGCGACGCAGGAGGTTGCGGGTTCGATTCCCGCCTCGGAACAAATTTGTGTACGATCTGCAGAAATTTGTTCCTGTGGTCTGGGTGTTTTCTATGTATAATAAAAAATATCTATATATGTAGTGTTTTGTATTAAATATATCAGTTATCTAGTACCCATAACACAAGCTCTGCTTAGCTTGGGGCTAGATAATGCTGTGTGAATTGTCCTGCATTATTTATTTATTAATTTTTATTAATTTAATAAAAATTAATAATGATGAATAAAGAAAATGACGCTGTGTATGGTAGGCTACCTTACACAGCGTCATTTCCCTTCACGTGAAGCTGCGACAAGCGCCACAAAATAGGGCAATCGGCTTTTCCAACTTAAAACCTTCAGCAGGCAATTCTCGCTGGAGTGGACGCGGCGCAACAACGATGCGGCTCTCGTTATAACTTAAATATATTAAGACTTTTTACTTTTACACTTAAGCTGCGTATCGATTATGCGCTCCAAGAGATCGAACATTGGCGCGCGCTCCAGCCGCGCGAAATGGATACCATTTTGGAACGCGCGCCAATGTGTTCGTTGGAGCGCGCGAACGCGGAGCGGTCCGTTCCGTCAGCTGTCGGTTTTTTACCACACATCAGTCGCGGCGCGCGCGCCAATTGAGACGGACACGTTGTATTTTTTTGTGTATGTGCGCTCCCATTTTATGGTTAACCAAAGTTGCCGTAAGTTAATACAACTGTATGGTACAAAAGAACTGCTGTGGAATAGCAAAAGTTCTTCATATCACAACAAATCGCTGAGAGAAGATGCTTGGAGAGAAATCAGTAGAGAAATGGGAGTCCCTGTGCCGGAGTTAAAGAAAAAAATACTGTGCTCCTATCATCGTACGAAAACGTAGAAAAGGAAGCTGGAAGATGAGGACGATAAAATGTTTTTATAATAATAAAAGCTGCTGCTGCTCGTACACGACTGGCTTCCATGATGACGGGTCAAACACTGGAACGGTTGCCACGCGCGCCAGGCGCGCTTAGTTGATACACTTCAAAAGTTTGGCACGCGTTCCGCGGAACGCACTCTCGGCGCGGTCATTCATGGCGCGCGCCAGGAGCGCATAATCGATACGCAGCTTTAGTTTGTCGTGGAACATGTCGACATGCTGGGACTCATGCACGAACTCGTTCAGTTGGAGTGCCCGAACCGTTCGTGCGTTATTGCCGTGCTTGGTTCGGAGGGCGATGCCACAGAACAAGCGATAATTATATGTAACTAGATTTATGAAAACTATTTCCACAAATGTAGGTACATAAAGTTTACGTTCTATATTTATTATTGTACGGTTTGCATACCATACAGAGCTGCATGTTCCCGCGGGTCAGCACTTTACGTTATGACGTGTTTCAACGGCTAATTAGAGCCAGTCGCAAACAACTGTCCTTCGGGCAACACGTCACGGCGTACACTCGCGACCATTAACTTTACTTTTAACTTACGTACGATTAAACCGTGAAACTTAACAAACTCTTTTAACTTACAACTCTACCAACAACTTATAGGATTGTGGGGGGCACACTACGCACCCTACATCTTTGTTTTTTTTTTTTTTCTTGTGGACTTTATCTCGCGCGACACGTTTAACAAATTACAGTGAGTGCGGTGAGTTTTACAAGGATTAAACTAACTACAACTACAACTGGGTGAGTGAGTATTCACTTTTATACTAGGTATTGCCTATCGGTAGCGGATCGGTTCGACTGGCCTCCCACAAGCGGGTCTCACCGGTTGAATTGAGAAGTCGCACATGCTGACAGGTTAGTACCACACCACCCCCAACAACTACCTACTTTACAACTAGGTATTTCAACTAACTACAACACCATGGATATCGAAAATATCCTAACAAACCAAGCTCAACTGCAAGCGGAGATACAAAGACTCCTACGCAACTTCAAGAAAGATGGAGGTGAGCGAAAAACTCCACTTTATGTGAAGAAACGACTCGAAATTCTTGATTCCTACTGGAAGGAATTTCAAGCAAACCACACACAACTCTACCAAAGTGAAGATCGCAATTATGCGTACTTTACGGATAACCACTTCCAACAAACAAGGCAGATTTACGCTGAAGCTCGAGCGTTCATCGAACAGTACGAGGTCTCTCCTCTGCCGAGAGAAAGATCACCAGCGAAGATTCCTACTGTACAGGTATCTGACACTCAACAACCTCCGGGAGAACCATCAACTTCCCAACAACAAGCTAGTGCGGCAGCCCCTGCACACAAACAACCTTCGGGAGAACTGTCTACATCTCAACGACAAGCAGGTGACGTAGCCCCTGCAACAACGAAATCCCAAGGTAACCCTAGCAAGTCTGAAGATCTACTGCGAAAACAAAAAAGCAACTTTAGGGCTTTTGCTAGGACACTATCAACAATCAACATCGAACAAATTAACGAAAACTGGGAGTTCGAGGACGCCCTCAAAACTCTCGAATCTAGGTGGAGAACCATCGACTCTCTGCATTGGGAGATCGACAGTGAAAACGCGCTCGACCAAGATTACGAACCGATCTTCGAGATCTACGAACAACAATACCACTCCATGAAGAAAGCCATAAACACAAAAATGTGGTCTGTTTCTCACATGGAAAAATCTACTCCTAAAATGGAACTACCTACTTTCTCTGGATCTTACCAACACTGGACAGCCTTCAAGGATTTGTTTAAAGAGGTAATCCACAACAACAGAACTCTATCAGGTGCACAAAAGATGCAGTACCTAAAGTCTAAGGTAAAGGGTGAAGCAGAAAAGCTTATTCAACACCTAACAATTAGTACCGACAACTACCAGGTATGCTGGGACATACTCAACAACAGGTACAACAACAAGAAACAAATTTTTATCTCGCATCTTAACACTATCCTAAACCTACAAATTTTACAAAATCAAACTGGTGCTTCCATAAAGAAAATACACGATACGGCGAACGAATGCTTGAACGCGATAGTAAAGCTCGGCGTCGATATCTCAACATGGGACCCTATCCTGGTACACCTTCTCTCGCTGAAACTCGATACTGACACGTACAGCGATTACGTAGAATCGGTGAAGGAACCGCGAGAACTACCTAACTTGGCCGAACTCATGAACTTTCTTGAAACGAAATTTACGGCCTTGGAGTCCGTACGACGTAAACAAGAACGCTCTTCGGATAACCAACAACAACGGGGTTCATCTAACAACAACAATAACAATAAAAATCAACAACAAAACAAATCCAGTTCTAACTCTAATAATTACAAACCTAAAAACTATAATAACGCATATAACTCTACGATGAACAAACAAGTACCTAAACACGTAAAATGTCCGCATTGCAAGAACGACCATGGATTATACAATTGTAGCGAGTTTATCAAATTGCAAACGGCGGACCGACGGAGTTTGGTTGCAAAACTCAACATATGTAACAATTGTTTGTTCGACCACAAAGACAGACAATGCAAGTCCGAAAAACGCTGCCTACAGTGTAATTCAAATCATCACACCTTGCTACATGACGCTTCGCAGAAAACACATACAAAGAAAAACACAGACAAACCTAACAACAACTCAAATGACAAAAACGAAGGTGCAAGTAGCAATGTATCTTCAATGGAAAACATTTCCGAAACGCTTTTGGCTACGGCTCAGGTCAAGGTCAAAACTAACGACGGGTCAGAGGTCACTCTACGTGCCCTCATCGACCAAGGATCACAGATATCCATCATAACTGAAAACACCGCTCAACTGCTGGGACTACCACGGATGAGATGCAACGGCGTTATTTTCGGCGTGGGAACGCGCGAAAATAACTGCAAAGGAGTCGTCAACCTAACATGTACATCGATTAACAAAAACTATACATTTGACTCACAAGTATTCGTCATGAAAAAACTAGTCAACAAACTTCCAAACAGATCCTTCTCCAAACCATCTACGTGGACACACTTGGAAGGGATACCACTGGCCGACCCTGATTACAACATCAGCCGACCTGTCGACATACTTTTTGGGGCAGATGTCTACTCTACTATCATCTTAGGTGGCATCATCAAAGGGGATGAAACACAACCGATGGCTCAACAATCTCAACTGGGTTGGATTTTGTGTGGCAACATTAAATCCTACCAATGCAACGTCGTCCTAAACAATTTGGACGAAATCAAACAATTTTGGGAGATAGAAGATATTGGGGCGGAATGCTCTCAATTGTCTACAGAAGATGCTTACTGTCTCCAACAATACAAAACGGAAACAAAACGACAAGAAGATGGCCGTTACATCGTGCGGCTACCTTTACACGCAGATGTAGAAGAAAAACTCGGCGAATCTCGACCTAAAGCAACGGCGCAATTTTTACAACTCGAAAAAAGGTTTAGAACCTCTGAAAATCTGGCCGAAAGCTACAAGTCATTTATGATTGAATACATAAACTTACACCACATGCAATTATGCGAAAATAACATGAAACCGAGCTACTACATCCCACATCATTGTGTGCAACGCGCCGACTCATCAACTACTCCGCTTCGTGTCATTTTCAACGCTTCGGCGAAAACAACTTCTGGCAAAAGTTTAAATGACGTAACTTACAGCGGTCCTAACTTACAAACTGATTTATTTTCACTTATTTTGAAGTGGAGACAATTCAAGGTTGCCTTTACGGCTGATATAGAGAAGATGTTTCGACAAATTCTATGTCACCAAGACGACCAAAACTATCAAAGAATACTGTGGAGAGAAAGCACTAACGAACCCCTTCAGGAATTCCAACTATCTACGATCATCTACGGAAACAAGGCCTCGCCATTTCTAGCTATGATGACTCTAAAACAACTGGCCAACGACGAGCGACAAAACTACCCTGAAGCTGCAGCTATTCTCGAAACGTGTTTCTACATGGATGATCTTCTGTGTAACACCGACGACATCCAAACTGCTCTACGGATAAAGAAAGACCTAACAAACCTACTTCAAGCTGGAGGGTTCAACCTACGAAAGTGGTCGTCAAACGAAGCCGAACTACTACAAGACGAGGAACCTACCAGTAACACACCGGAAGCTTACAACTTCCGTCACCAAGAGTCTACAAAAACACTAGGTCTACGCTGGAACCCTACTGAAGACAACTTCACCTTCCAGCTGACAATCGACACCACATCTACGAAAACAGTCACAAAACGACTACTACTGTCAGAAATTTCCAAAATTTTTGACCCACTGGGATGGTTGAGCCCAGTGACAACAAAACTGAAACTAATATTTCAAAAGGTGTGGGAAGAAGACCTAAAGTGGGACGACGAAGTACCTGAACCTATAAACAAAGAATGGGAAAAGGTCAAACTACAACTAACAGCAATCCAAGAACTAAAAATACCTAGATGGTTACAACTAACACTAAATGATAACGTCGAAGTACATGGATTTTGCGATGCAAGCATAAATTCCTACGCTTGCGTTATTTACACAAAAACAACAAACGGTTCCGTCGTGATCCTCGCCGCGAAGTCACGACTTGTGCCTAAAAACAAAACAACATCTTTGCCCAGGCTTGAACTACTAGCAGCCGCTCTACTATCTACTTTGATGGAAAAGGTGCTAGGATGCCTATCAACACACAACCTAACCCTCTACGGATGGTCGGACTCCACTGCTGTCTTAGGATGGCTCAACGGTGACCCCAATCGCTGGAATGCATTTGTGGCTCACAGGGTGAAGAAAATAACGGAAATTATGCCGTCAAACTGCTGGCGCTACGTCAAGTCCGCGGAAAACCCGGCGGATTGTGCTAGTCGTGGTATATTTCCTACTCAACTGAAAACACATCAACTTTGGTGGAACGGACCGAATTGGCTCTCTACGTTTCAACCCACGGAAAGCTCTCTAACCTACGAAACGAACGAAGAGGTAAAGAAGTTCAAAACAAACGTCACTACACAACGTCACAACGATGACATCATCAAGGACCTACTTGCTAAACACAGCTGTCTAACTCGAGTTACACGTGTTATCGCTTGGATACTACGGGCGATAGCGCCTCGAAACAAGATGCTACCTAACTATCTAACTATAAACGAAATACAAAAGGCAAGAAGGTTACTGATAAAACATGTACAACTGACTGCTTTTGAAGATGAGATTAACACTTTGAGGCAGAAAAAAGAGCTAAACCGAAAAAGCAAACTCCTACCCCTAAATCCCTATCTCGACGAAAAAGGACTACTTAGAGTGGGGGGAAGGATAAACAACGCATGCATAGATGCAGAACAGAAAAATCCAGTCATCATACCTCATGATGGTCACTTTACTGAGATTTTGATTGACAACGCGCATGACAGGACATTCCACGGAGGTCCTCGTGTTACGTCAGCAAGACTACGAAAACACTACTGGATAATTGGAGGGAACAGGGCTGTTAAGAAACGCATTTTCAACTGTGTTAAGTGCAGAAGGCACAACCCTATACAACTAACTCAACAAATCGGCCAACTACCCCGAGCTCGATGCAACCCTTCCCGTCCTTTCTATCATACAGGAACGGACTTTACTGGATTCATAGACGTAAAGTACAACAAGGGCCGAGGTGTCAAGACAACCAAGGGATACGTCGCTGTCTTTGTCTGCTTGGCTACGAAGGCAGTACACCTAGAGCTCGTCTCGGACCTTACCTCATCGGCCTTCCTGGCGGCACTGCGAAGACTTTCTGCTCGACGAGGAGCGCCACGTCACATCTACAGTGATAACGCCACCAACTTCACAAAATCAAGTCGCACGATAAACGAAGAATTTATCGATTTGAAGAACACACTGGACTCTGAGTTCTACTCTGCCATCACTGACATGAACATTGAATGGCATTTTAACGCCCCTACTTGGGCAAGTGCTGGAGGCCTCTGGGAGGGGGCAGTCAAGAGCCTGAAGTTCCACCTTAAAAGAGTCGTCGGAGAACAAAAACTGACATACGAAGAACTTTCGACACTCCTGGCTGAACTCGAAGCTTGCCTCAATTCCAGACCACTCCAAGCGCTAACTGAAGATCCCGAAGACATAGACTTTTTGACGCCAGCTCACTTCCTCTCCAGCGGTCCTACACTGACCATCGTCGAGACGGAAAGAGACGAACGAACGCGATGGCAACTTATCCAAAAAATATTCAAAGACATTTGGAAAAGATGGCAGTCCGAATACTTGACCCAACTTACACCGCTGAGCAAGTGGCGGCAACGAAAACCTAACATGAGCATCGACGACCTCGTAGTCATACATGACTCCAATCTTCCTCCGGGGAAATGGGCCCTAGGACGAGTGGTCGAGCTACACGAAGGAAAAGACGGCTGCGTTCGCGTGGTTAGTCTGCGAACGAAAAATGGGATCATGAAACGACCTATAACTAAACTATCTAAACTACCAACGAAAACAAACACGGAAGAAGAAGAAGATTTAGAGGCCAAACAAAAACAACAAGAACTACCACAAAACAAACGAACTAGAAAAAGAAACAAAACGTCATGCAACTTAATTTGGGCGATTTTATGCATTTTTGCTATAATAAATCCCGTTCGGTGTGACTACAGCCTAGCTAACATAAACAACAACCAAAGTATGTACTTTGATAAGGTCACTGATATGCACCTAGTACGCGACGAATGGAAACTGATCGTGTACTACGATATGCAACCTTATTGGCAAGGAATAGAAGCTTTCAAAAGCTACACTTCTACACTACAACAAACATGTACTAACATTGAAACACACAATCAATGTAGTATAATACTACTCCAATTGCAACACGGCTACACGGAACTGATGCATTACAGCAACATGCTTTTGGACAGAAAACGAATGAACAACAGAGTACGAAGAGGTCTCATCAACGGCGTTGGGTACCTCGCTAACAGCTTGTTTGGAGTGCTAGATGAACACTTTGCCGAAAGTTACGAAAAAGACATCGATAGCATCCGATCAAACGAACAACACCTCGCTTTATTGTGGAAAAATCAAACTTCCATTCTAGAGGCCGAGAACAACGTACTAAAGAGAATAGAAGACTCTATCGACAAACAATATAAAATGTATAACCAACACGTAATAACACTGAATAAGGCCGTGAACACACTAGCGATTGAAATGAGAAATGTCAAAACAAATAATGACTTTACTATGATGTCGATCATCGCTAACAACATGTTGATGAACTTGAAAGGTCTTCAAGAGACACTTTTGGAAACTATTACCGAAATTCACTACGGAAAATTCAACGTCCATCTTTTGAGTCCGCAACAGCTAACAGAAGAGCTTAACATAATTTCTGGTCAACTTTCGAAGGACTTAACTCTACCTATTGAAAACATACAAGTGGATCTTCGGAAACTCTATCATTTACTCAACGTGAAGGCAAGGATGACTCTGAAGTACTTTATATTCGAAGTCAAAATTCCTTTGATAACTCGGGATGCCTACGAGATTTACAACCTTATCGCAGTCCCTCAACTTATACAAAAAACTATGGTGACTATTCTACCGATCGCAGACTACGTTTCCATAAATCTACAAAAGGACGCCTACATACCGATGTTCAAAAACGAGCTACAAACCTGCACACCATACAACATGGATACACTTATGTGCAAACTACAAAGACCTATCTACCAACTGAAGTCTGATAACAGCCTATGTACTATGAAGGAAGAAACGGAACAATGCGCAACAAAACATACAATCTGCAGGGACGTGTGGATTGAGCTTTACAAACCAAATACGTATATGTACTTCTGTTGTACTCAACGAACGATAAGAATACTATGCAAACGGCAGGTAACAGCTGAGCGACTCAACATGGCCGGCATAATCAGCCTTGGGAATGGCTGTGTCATCAAGGGCGAAAGCTTCACGATATACTCACACACTAAACAATCTAACAACTTGGAAGTACAGCCCGACCTACTTAAGATAGATATACCATCTATTAACACTATCTTCAACCTAACTATACCTACTCAATCTTTTGAGAGAAAGGAAACTCAAGGCTTCAAGGACGAGATAAACAACATCGGAGAGCAAATCAAACAGATAGAGGAGGAAGGCGAACATATTCAAATATCCACACATGACGTCCATCAGTTTGTGGTACTGTATCTACTGGCTGGTGCCGCACTCTTCGCCGCAATCCTCTACTGCTGGCGGCGCGTGCTCGCCCGCCGCTCGGCGACGCTCCCAGCGACAACGCGGGAGGGCAGACAGCGCTTCGAGACCGCCATCCAACTTGTAGACCCACCTGCGGTACCTACGACGGCGGGACATACTTCGAGCGTGCCTACGACGAGCCTCGAACCTGATACTAGCGTGACTCATCGTCCATACGCCCGTGTGGACAAGGCGACCTCACCTACTATCAAAAGACTTTTTAGTGCAAGTGAAAGTGATTGAAATTTATAAGTGACATTTTATACTTTGTGTCCTTATTTTACTTTTTACTTTTATATTACTTGTATACTTTGTTTTTATCGCTTTTACTTTTTGCTTGAACTTTACTTATTACTTTTATGATGTATCATTTTCATCTCAACTCGCCCTCGGGAGCATGTACGGTTTGCATACCATACAGAGCTGCATGTTCCCGCGGGTCAGCACTTTACGTTATGACGTGTTTCAACGGCTAATTAGAGCCAGTCGCAAACAACTGTCCTTTGGGCAACACGTCACGGCGTACACTCGCGACCATTAACTTTACTTTTAACTTACGTACGATTAAACCGTGAAACTTAACAAACTCTTTTAACTTACAACTCTACCAACAACTTATAGGATTGTGGGGGGCACACTACGCACCCTACAATTATTATCTTAAGAGTAGCGGTCCCAGAAGGGTTCCCTTGGGGAACACCGAAAGTTAGCGTTTTCTGTTTACTGTAGGTACGTTTTTAGGGTTTTGAAGATCGAAGATCGGTTTCGAAACCCTTATGGTCTCGTCTGTCCTTTTTCCCTCCTTAATAACTCAAAAACTACTGCAGCTATGAACTTGAAATTTAAAATAATTAAATTTCAAGTTGATAGATATACGTTTTGTGCGCCTGTACAGATTTAAAGAAAAATAAATGATAATAAATGAAAAATGAAAATGAATATTTTCCATACAAATTGTGATGCCGAAATTTTAAAAGATCATGTGGTTTATCAAATAAAAGGTATCAATGTGGACATTTCAAAACAGTTTTAAAAATTTCTGTAAGTTTCATACTTTTTGAAATATTTGAAAAGCATGCAGAGAGATCAATCTGAAATGTAGGTTGGTACCTACTATTCTTAGGTATTCGCTAAATTGCGAAGTCTCTAACCGGTACGTTTGGTACATATTGGTTGACAAACGTTCGAAACCCTCGGCGCGCGAGTTACACTCGCACTTGACGGATCTTGTTTTAATCGTTGCAGGTGTCTGTCACTTTATATAAGTGACTTACCTAAAATGTTGGGTCATGTAATTTTGATTGTATTCTGCATCATACAAAATGTTGGATCATGTAATTCCTCTACAAATCTCATTATGAACTTAAGTAGGTACTTACCTTGATTGACGACCTCCGTGACGCGGCGGGCGAAGGTCTGCCTGCGACGCAGGAGATTGCGGGTTCGATTCCCGCCTCGGGACAAATGTTTGTAAGATACACACAGACAGTTTACTTAGATGTTAATATTGCTATTGTTTGTTTTATTTGTCTACTGCATTTTCTTATTGTTTATTTGTATATTAGTGTACTATAAAATTGCTGTTTTCTGTATGTGTGTGTCTGAAGATGCAAATAAAGACTTATCTATATATCTATCTATCTAAGATCTACAGATATTTGTTCAGGGTGTTCTGGATGTTATCTATGTATAATAAAAAATATCTATGTAGTGTATTGTATTAAATATATCTATCTAGTACCCATAACACAAGCTCTACTTAGCTTGGAGCTAGATAATGCTGTGTGAATTGTCCAACATTACTACCTCATCTTGCATTTGTCCGTTGCAGAGGCATGAGCGGCGTGTTCGCGACGGCGGGCGCGGGGTCCGTGCGGGTGTGGTGCCTAGCGACGTGCCAGGAGCTGCTTCGCGTGTCCGTGCCCAACTTCACGTGCTCGGCCGTGCTGTTCGCAGGCGATGGCAAGAGCATCGTGTCTGCCTGGAGCGACGGCTGCATCCGCGCCTTCACGCCGCTCTCGGGCCGCCTCATCTACTGCATCTACAACACGCACAACAAGGGCACGTCCGCGCTCGGCTGCACCTCCACCGGCCGCACGCTCATCTCTGGCGGCTGCGAGGGACAGGTAAATAAAATAAATAAATAAATAATGCTGGACAATTCACACAGCATTATCTAGCCCCAAGCTAAGCAGAGCTTGTGTTATGGGAACTAGATAACTGTTATAGGTACATAAAAAACACCCAAGAGGTAGATACTTAGGGATTCCAAAATCGGGTCGTTTTCGAGGAACCGGGAATCCCGGGAAGTTTCAAAGTCGGAACCGGGAATTCCCGGGAATTCCCGGGAAATTTCGAAAAAATATTTTTACTGCTATACCACTACCGAAATAAGATAATTTAATATACTTCACGTCCTTTTTAGGCATTTCGCTGATATCAGGTACCTATGCGGTATTAGGTATGTTACTAAAAGCAGTATTTCTTTTGAGATGTTAATAAAATGAATAACAAATTCTTAGGTCCATGTCTTTTGTCCCCTCGTTCGACAATAAGCCTGAAGGCTTTTCGTTCTATAGAGTCGTGACTGAACCCAGCATAACACATTCATTGCTGTCATGTTCCGCAGCAAAGTGCTTTGCTGATACTCCATGAGGCCGGACTTGAGCTGTCCTTGTGTGGAATATCGCCTGATCTCGTATAGTATGAGACGCTTTGCTTCGTGGCCACCGTTTTAGCTTTGATTCGTTTCTTCATTTTAATCCAATGAAAGTACAGAAGGTCAGAGTTGTAAGAATGACACCGAGGAGCTCCCGTTGTTTTTCGAGTCCTCTAAGCGAAAACATCAATCTAAAAATACCTTATTACGTACCCACATAATAAACAATATAATGTTATTCTATCCAAATACTAGGCCACGGTGGCCAGGCTCAACGCAGACAAATATAAAATTGGACTAAGTGTTCTTTGAGCCCACGGTATTAAAAAAATTAATTAAATTGGATTATGACTTCCATTCGTGTCGGTCGTCATTGATGACTGTTCGTCTAATCAATTGGCGATCAACGTCGTCGGGGTACTTCAGAGGTCTCTTCCTACTATGCATTTATTTCTGCCAGCCGTAAACGGTCCATTCGTTGTGTTCGAAGAGTGTTCGAATACATTTTAATTCTCTACCTGATACCAGATGCTGGTATCTGGTATTTTTACCTAATAATACCCACGCAGGCGATATCATCGCGCTTTACAGGTTCAGAAGTCAGAGCCGATCAGAATAACATGCACAAAGAGGATAATAAATTGCAGCAATGCACTTGACTCTGGTACTTTCTCTTTGCCAAGCTCAAGTGCAGCTTCATGGAGTATTGCTGTCATGTTGCTCAGCAAGGTACTTTGCTGAGCAAGATGGCAGCAATCGACTATGTAGAGCTGGCTTCAGTCACGGCTCTATAGCAAGAAAAGCCTTAAGGCTTGTTGTCGAACGAGGGGACAATAGACATGGACCTAAAATTATATTTATTACAGATCAAAATTAATATAGCCATAACTAACATTTCTTATACCAGGTTTGATAAAAATCATGGTTAAAAAAGAAAATACGATTAATTTGATTTAAATCGGAATTATTTAATTTAATATTTTTTTTCTATCATAATCGCTTTGGTCTATACAGTTTTAAGGTTTTTATAGGTTGCTTGGTTAGATTCACTCAAAACTCGGTATAAATAAACTATAAAGTATATAATGAATTACACTCGGTATAAATAAACTATAAAGTATATTTAAATAACTGAAGGCGAAGCCGCGGGGCGCAGCTAATAATATTAAAATATATTATAAATATGAAAGTTTGTACCGTTCCTTCTTCACGCCAAAACGACTCAACAGATAGGGCTGAAATTTTCCACGTTTCCAAACAAAAACAGATATGACTTGCCGCAAATACGTTGGCTAAGCATTTTTTTTTTCGACGACTCGCATTATTTGAACTTTATGGAATTATTAATTTCGGAGAATTTCCTGAATCATCAACCAATAAAGCAGGTACATTGTGCATGTGTACACGGAAGCTCAATTTTGGGCACTCTCATACATTTTTGACTGCTCTCTGTTTTCATTGCAGGGAAAATAACAATTAATTTATATCAAGTGATACAAATCATGTCAACCCTGCCTAATACCGCGTAGGTTAGGTACCTGATAATGTGAAATGCTATAATAGGAAGTGAAATATGTTGAGTTGCGTTATTTCGGTAATGCTATAAAAGTTAAAATATTTTTCCCGAAATTCCCGAAATTTCCCGGGAAATGATTTTGGATTTCCCGGTTCTTAAATCAGCCAAAAATTTCGGGAATTCCCGGGAATTTCGGGAACGGGAATTCCCGGGACCAATCCCTAGTAGATACAGGACTTTACAATTCACAAAGAGGGGTTTGCAAGTATCACGGAACCATGATTTTACGACCTCCGTGGCGCAGCGGGCGAAGGTCCGACTGCGACGCAGGAGGTTGCGGGTTCGATTCCCGCCTCGGAACCAAATTGTGTACGATCTGCAGAAATTTGTTCCGTTGGTCTGGGTTTTTTCTATGTATAGTAAAAAAATATCTATCTATGTATTTAATGTATTAAATATATAAGTTATCTAGTACCCATAACACAAGCTTTGAGTAGCTTACTTTGGGGCTAGATGGTGCTGTGTGGATTGTCCAGAATTATTTATTATTATTATTTATTTATCCTTCCGCCTGTACCGGAATGTGCTAACCAACTACACCACGAGGTCAAGTGACGTGCGAGTCGATAATCTCTGCGACTTGCTACGGATTCTAGCACCTTTAGCTCCACCTACAAGAAACATTGAAGTTTTTTGTGTGATTTGATTTCTAATTTTTCTTATTCCTTTGTCTTCACTAGCAACACACACTGGTCAAAGAGCTGGCACATCATGCATGTAGGTACATAAGGGATATGTGCCTGTTTGTGGAACAATATCCTCATTACTTTAAGACACACGCCGATGTGATGGAGAGACGGACGAGACATAGAGACAGACTCTATGTCCCGGAACACAGATTAAAAATTGTAATGAATAATGCTTATCACCAGGCAATCTTCATTTAATTCGCTTTTCTAGTTTTATTAATTTGTAATACCACGGTCCTATAGGCCCCAGCAGAAAACCAGCGCAGGTTTTAACACCTGCATATGCTGAGTTGGGACCATTTTGTAGCTAAAACTAAGTTTTATAGTATTATATTACATCGTATATTGTTATTTTGTATTCTTTTTTTTTAGTTAAGTAACGGTTCATTTAATCTATGTTTTAGTTGCAAATAAACGTTTTTGATTTGATTTGATTCAATAAAAATTTACAACAAATTGCCCAAAAAACTGAAAGCCATGCCATTTAATCTATTCAAAATTAAATTTAAAATGTGGTTAATGGAGAGATGTTGTTATGACATAAAGGAATATTTTGATTTTAAAACTTTTTTTTGATGTAGGACAATATTATTTGACACACATTTTGAAAATGTATAATGCTACGAAATTCCTGCAAGGTTATCTAGGTTATAACTCGCTTAAAACTAGACGAGCGTATGATCAGCTTTCAACCGTATTTAAAATGTTTAGGAACATTATTGATAGTCCTGATCTTCAGAACGAGCTGCTTCGCCTTTACGTGCCGAACAATTATATCCGCGGTAGAAGTCACAGGCTCCTAGCTCTACCACCTTGCCGCACTGTAGGGCACCATCAGTCGCCGCTGCCTCACGCTCTCGACGCCCTCAACGGGTTACTTAAGGCTTTTCCAGACTGTGACATATTTGCGGACGATTGGAAGGACCTAATGTCAGTTTGTCTGCTCTATTGTGAGAAGGAAGAATGACCGATTTCTTAAAATAAAAGATTTATTCATAATGTATAATTATTATTATTATTTTTGGATTATTTATTTTTTTTGTATTTTAATGTATAATTTAACTTTGACATCTTTATTAGAACATAATAATTTTTAATTTAATTTTATGTTAGTTTGTAAAATAATTGTTCTGTTAAATATAAATTATGATTAATTAGTGTAATTGGCAATCGCCGTTCTAATTAATAAGTAAATAAATAAATAAAATAAAATAAATAAATGCTTGCTTTAGCTAATTAAATATTAATCTATGACATGTTTACCTTAATAAAACCTAAAATTTTATTTTGCATGCCTCGACGAGGCAGAATGTATTGGAGTTACCATTATTATTAAGGGTCCGGCGACCGATGAATTCCCATAGGTACAAACGTACTACCAAAATGACTTGTTATTTGAGAATATTTTCACCATGGTTTGCTATTATGTATTTGTATTAGAATAGTATTTATTTAGGTTCCTGCTACAAACTTTTTTCAAAATACATATCTACACAAATACTAAGAAAACATTCATTCTTTAATGTAAAAATGCGATTCGGTTTAATTTCATTTCAGATTTTGAAAAAAAATTGTGGCAGGAACCTAGATAAATACTATTTTAATACAAATAAAAGCAGACCATGGTGAAAATATCCTCAAATTACAAATCATTTTGGTATTACGTTTGTATAGGAAATTCATCCGTCGCCGGACCCATAAGAACTTTTGTACCTACATTCCTGCTAATAAATGATTAGATTTGACATCCCCTGCACAGCTGCACAGCACTAACACATTGTCCTGTGGTATGTGGTAGGTCCGCGTGTGGGACATCCGGCCCGCAAGCCAGACCCTGAAGAAGGTGCTGAAGGAGCACAAGAGCCCCGTGTCTGCCATCCAGGTGTCCCCCAACGACACGGAGGCCGTCAGCGCGGGCACGGACGGCTCCGCCATCATCTGGGACCTCATGTGAGACAGTTACTTTGCTTATACAAACATCATCATTACCTCGGTCAAACGACTTCCATTCTACTGTTGGACATACGTACAGTCAGCGTCAAATTAATATGAGCGTCTAGAGTAGTCAAAATGATCTAAAAAGCATAATAACAATTTGATATACGCAGTTCGAATCACCATAATGTTTACAACATTATGGTGATTCGAACTGCAGTCAAGGTGTTCAAAATATCTTACTACTCCTTGTTTCACATTTATATTATGAGCAGTCAGGGTGACTGATTGCTCATATAATAATAATAATTAATAATAATAATAATAACATGATACACCTTCACATTTAACGTGATTCACCGTTTTGATATATTTTTTACTGTAGAATAGTTTTATAACATTTTATTTTCTATAGTAAAAAATGTATTTTATAAACGAGATTAAAGAATAAATGAGTGTATAATAATAATAATTTATTCAAAATAACTTAGGACTAGAAATATAACAAAAAGGTTTATCTTAGATTATAATGGTATTAAGTAATGTTTGTGCCTGAACTAGGTAAAAAACCTGTTTTTCAGGCAAAAAGAGTGCTCATAACAGATAAATTAATCAAATGGACTTACTAATTATACAAGGCGATGGTGCATACTATAAAATAATGACTTATTAATATTATATAAATAAGAATAATGTTAGTAGTAAGATATTTTGAACACCTTGGGTGCTAACAACAATGTTATGATTCTAACAGCGTATATCAAATTGCTTTTATGTTTTTCAGATCATTTTGACTACTCTAGACGCTCATATCAATTTGACGCTGACTGTACAACATAGGCCTCCGCCAAACATCGTCACAATGATCGATCTTGCGCAGCCCCCACCCAGCGGTTTCCCGCGCCCTTTACCAGTTCTTCTGGTCACTTTCTGGGGTGCCTGCCACTCTGTCTGTCTTCCGGTACCTACGTGGTCGCCACTTAAGACTTACGGCCTCAATGATCACTCCTAGTGAGTTGCAAAAATTATCAGTAAATAAATTCAGATTTCAGATTTATTTATTGCATACATATACGATTACAGAGTTTTAGCTTAGATGGTAATTAAAGTACATGTACCCTGTAAGGGCGCAGCAATTGGTCTAAATATTGTTATAATATAAGTATAATTCAAACAAATTGTCAAAACCTGGCGGTGCAAAAAGGCTTACTATAAAATATCAGATTATCTAGAAGATAAAAAAGCTTGGGACGGGTTTTGCTCCAACTCGAAAAATAACAACTAACAGGTTAAAGGTTTCTTCGCTTCTTTACTTTAGTCTACATACCGAAGCGACAGAAATCAAAAATATCACTTTATTTCCGTGTCAGTGTTTAGTTTTATAATTTGACCTTTTCTAAGTGTTCATTTATTGTATTTATGGAAAAAAAGAGATTTTGATTTTGATGACCATCAGCCTACTTAGCCAGTAACTCTTAATTTGAGTCTTGAATGTTTTTTGATGTTCCTTGTTTGGTCGTTCCTGGTCAGCTCGCTATCTCGCCGCCAAGTGATGTACGCCAACACGCTGTTCATGTGCGTCTGCTTCGAGCCCGCGGGCTGCCAGCTGCTGACGGGCGGCACCGACCGCCGCGTCGCCTACTGGGAGACGGGCAGCGGGAACCTCGCCAGAGAGGTACCACCCCCACACACACACTAGAATTGAATAGAAATTCATTTATTGCCTTCATTTAGAAAATATACAAAATAAAAATATACATACTACTTAATTAAAACTAATAAACTAAGACAAAATGAGTAAATTCAACATTTAGCTGTAATGCATTAATATGCAAGCAGCGCTGATTTTCAATTTACTCCTCTCGGATAGCTGGTCACCGGGAGGTTAAAGTGATAGCGGGATTTTAACGATCAATACTTACACAAAAAAATTTAACAATCTAGAGTATATTGATAAATTTTTTGATGGTTTTATGCATTATGATCTACATATATATATCTTTTTAAATTGTGAGAGCAAATTTATTGATCAAATAAGTTAAGTTAATTTTCTAATCTAACATAAATGACCAAATTAAACATTTGCACGACTAATAAGTCAAATATAGTCATACCTACCCTATTCTAAAACCATCATTGTTAACCTGTATTTAAGCAAATAAATACTATTTCATTTCATTTCATTTCAGTATCTGCTATTTAGTAGATATTTGTACATACATACAATTAAATAAAATGCACGTCGTTTTAAACAATCACTATACACATTTACTAAGGCGGGATATTAAGAAGTATTTGGGAATGTTCATGGGTGTGTTATGTTTGTGCATGCGTGTTGGAATGTTGGTTCCCCCGAGGCACCAGTCTCATAAGAGTCTGGGCAACGGGGGACCATGTGAGTGTTTGTGTGTTTGTGAGTGTGTGTTTGCGAATATGGTCTATTATCGTTACTTTTCGTATGTAATATCAGAGTTTAAAGGTTGTTTCTACCATAATATGGTAGAAACAACCTTTAAACTGATATTATTCTGATTACATATTACTCTGATATTATTCTGTTATTATTACTTACTACTCTTGCGACAGACTCATAATATGAGTAATATTTTAACTATTTTTAAAAATGTTAATGAACTAATTTTTATCCTCAATGGTGGTGGTAAATTGTTCCATATCTTTGACGCTTGGTATTTCAAACAACCTTTAAACTCTTTGGCTTTGTGACTGGGGATCGCAAGAAAGGTTGTTAGTTTGGAGCGAGTGTTACGATCGAGAGAGTCTTTGGCCCAAGAACTAGAACTTTTTGATTAGGAAAACAAAACTCGTTGACAAAAATAGAACCTTTCGATTAGCAAAACAAACTCGTTGACTGGCATGCGCGTCTTATATATACATATAATAGTTTCGGCAGAATATCAGCGCCTTTCTACTCCTGAGTGGTGGCATTTATGCTGAGCCGAGACCTTTTTGCTGCTGTAAAACACAGTACAGTCTCTCTTGTTTTTGGTATTTTTTTTGTGTAGGTATTGTTTATTTTTGGTATATTTAATATAAGTTATAATAAGTATATGTAATATTTTTTTTTCTGTTATGTACTGTGTAAGTAGGAAATAAATGATTGTTGTTCGAGCGCCTACTCTCTTCTAATAGCAACCACACTTGCAGCATTTTTTTTTGTCTTCTTTTTTTTTAGGATATTCTGTGGTTTTTATGTCATCACATCACTCACTTACTAATTAAATGCCGAGAACTACGGAGCGAATATTTTTTATTTCTTCCAAATTACAACCCAAAGAGTCAAGCAGAATCCTATACTATTGTCTATGTGTATGTTTTCAGCTGGAGGCGAGCAAGGTGGGCGCCGTCAACGGACTGCACATCACGAGCAACGGGAAGCTGTTCGTCACCGGCGGGAACGATCAGATCGTCAAGGTAACGCGTCCCAGGAAATGTCCACCAGGGGGTGTCTACTCGGAGAAGGAAAATCGAAGTTTCGTTTTATTTATTTATTTATAAGGCAATGCCAACATTACACATAATAAAACGTTCTTTTATAACAATTAGGTATAAAGTTTCTTAGTATATAATGTGTGCTTCTAAAGTTCGATTTACCTACATCAAACGAACACAGAGCTAGAGCTAGAACAAGAGCATTTAATCGCCAGAACACAAGAACGCTTTGAAAAGACCGCTCAGGGGCGCGAGCACGTCCGAACACGCAAGAACGCTCTAAGCAACTGTTCGCCTGCTCTAGCTCCGTTTACATCGAGCGAGCATTTTTAGACTATTCTATAGAATCTTTGCGAACGCACTAAGAACAACGAAAGAATGCTCTACGCCTGTTTACACTAGAAGAATTTGACGTAGTGGGGATAGAATGAGCAATGAGCATTCGCTAGTTTGGTGTAAATCGACCTTAACAGGCATGCACAACATTTACTAAAGGTGCACAAACAAAAGCTAAAAATAAAACCCTGAAGGGGTAACATTCTTAGGTAGAAATAAAGGAAGGTAATAAAAATATAAAAACACAAGTAAGTAGGTACTTAAACTAAAACAACTATGTACAAAAGTGTCCCTCAGTGGACTGTTGTCGTTCGTTGTCTTGTTCGTTTTCGTTGTCGTGCTAAACCAGCTCTTATGTCCCTTGCATAAGATTAGCGTTTGCACGAAAACGTATCAGAAACTTCGGTTTCGTTTTTAAGAGTACCAGCCCATTCAATTACAGTAGCAAATGGCAATGGGGCTCTTACCGGACGGGTCGACTCTACACAGCGTGTCGTCCTATCCATGAAACCGTTGTTTGTTAGGTGGTAGATGGTACCTTACCTACTCCTCGGTTGTTTCAATCGTTCGTTTTACAAATACAAATACAATACAAAATAATTTATTTGCCATTAGGGTTACAAACATAATATCTTAATGTTACCTAAAAATATTACATTTAAATGTGAGAGCATTGATTACCTATGATCCCCGCACTAGGCTAGGCCTGTTTCGCGGGAGACCGAGTGAGCAATTATTGATTGCCATGACACTGAGAGAGCGGTAGGCACACTAGCAGATAGATCAGGTGAAAAAATTATGACAAATGCAAAAATAAGTTACAAAAATAAAATAAAATAAGTAGGTAGGTATACAATGTGAAAGGCATGCAGTAAAACGAAATAATTTTATAAAGATTGAATAAATAAATTTAAGCATAAGCTAATCGAAAGGGTGATAAAGATTCTAAATAATAATAATAATTCTTATTCTAGTTTACTTCAGCAGGATGCTATGATAATGGGTATGGATGAGTGGGCAAGGTCACGGAAATTGTTTAAGAGTGTGTGTGTGTGTAAAAAAATTAACAAATTAGGATGAAAAACGACTAATCAATCGAAAACAGAAAGAAGTCGTCGTAAGAAATATTTAGAAAGAAGTCGTCGTAAGAAATATTTACCTAATACCTATACCTACCTGATTTTTTTTTTATAAAATAAGTATAAAAGCGGCTAAATTGCGGTTTAGGCTTGAATTAGGTACCAGTAGATTTTCTGTTTTGTAGTCTAAGGTGAGTAACCACCGTCGTATTTTTTCTTTGACACCATAAAGAGAGGACGATAACTCAGTGTTTGCTGGCACAGCGATAAATAAAAGGAAAGGAAAACTTTTTAAAGCGATTTGCGAACTTTGATTTGACTGGACTTTGACCCTTAAACGTGTTCGCGCGGCCGTTCGGCCTGCTCGCTAACCGTGTGCTGGTCGCTAACCGTGTGCTGGTCGCTAACCGTGTGCTTGTCGGCAGCTGTGGAAGTACCAGGAAGGCGTCTACACGCACATGGGGCTCGGGCACGCGGGCGCCGTCACGTGCTGCCAGTTCAGCCCCGACAGCCGGCACATCGTGTCGTGCTGCGCCGCCGGGACCATCATCGTCTGGAAGGTGCCCGAGGTAACCTAGCACTCACTCACTTTATGATAAACTTATATTATATAAAGCAGTGTGCGTAGAGGTTTGTCGCTGGTGACGTCTCTCCCCTCACAAGGGTCAACATAACACCAGCGCTGAGTAGATAATATTACTTGTCTACTCAGCAACGTGCTGAGTTGATACCTTTTTGACTCGACACTCGGTGGTTTGCCAAGCAGGTTGCGGAAGTAACAAGGTAGGTACTTACTATTTTAATTTTAAGGTTTCCAACAATCTGGTGATTTTTGTTTACTTAAGCAGCTTACCGTTTTATACTTCACCTATCTTACTGATAATTGCATTCCTATACTCTATCCATCGAGCTTGTAGAATTTTCAATAACAAAGCCACTGACAGTTCAATCAGCTGATGCAGGGTTGAAAAACATTTTTAATAATGTGGTTGGCTCTTGCCTGCGGCTTCGTTTGCGTATTTAGGATATACATAATTTAGGTCTTATTTGATTTCTAACTGACGCAAAGAAAGAAATAATTATAAAACCTATGACATACCTAACTAAAATTGAACAAATTAGTACATAACCTACCAAGCTATACTCATATGGCGGCTATTTTGAGCTTTGATAGATGTCTATGGGTAGTGATATTTAATGTGAATAATAGTTGGCATAAGTAAATAAGGTAGTCTTGTGAAATCAGTACTACTTTTTATTGTTACCTATCCTTAAAAAGGAAATACAAGGTAAAGGAGATGAAATAAGACTATAAATGCAAATTATAGGAATAATTTATTGTTGCATCATTACTTAATTTAGTTATCATCATTTTATGTCTTTACTCTTTAGTATACATGTGTCTCTCTTCTGGGACATTATCATTAGTTAATTTAATTATCATCATTTTATATTTTCAATCTTTAGTATACATGTGTCTCTCTTCTGGGACATTATTGATAGACAACAATTAATTATCATCATCACTGTCAGAATCTGAGCTACTTGATGTATCTCCGGACACCTGGATGATAAATTGATCAATTACATTATCTGTAATACCATCCAGTTCCCTCATTTTTTTCTCTTCTTGTATAACATGGTCTATGCATTTTTGCCATGCTGCAGGTGTTATCAAATTCATAGATTCTTCTAATAAAATCTTCAATTCATGCATTTGAAATGTTTTATTTTTATCTGCAACATGGCCTTTGACTTGCCCCCATATCATTTCTATTGGGTTTAATTCACAGTGATAGGGGGGCAATCGCAAGACTTCAATATTTTTTCTTTTGCGAATGTGTCAGTGGCATAGGCCATGTAATTATGTTTTATTGGTTTTATCAAATCGATAAGCTCCCTTTTTATCATAGTGTCCTGGAACGAGATACCCTTGCTATTTAACCAATCTTGGATGTCAGCTTTTTTCCATTGCATGTTTGGTACTCGTTCCAGGCGACGAGAGTGATAGGGAGCATTGTCCATTACTATAACTGATTCTGGCTCAATTAAATCTATAATTTTTTTGAACCACTTTTCAAATACTTCTGCGTTCATTTCTTTGTGATAATCTCCATCACCACTTTTGCTTTCGAATATTAATTTTCCACCATTCAAAAATCCATCTTCGTTTCCTAGAAAAAAAAAAACAAATATTAAACTTTAAACAGTTGATTTGATGTTATTGACACAAGTTTTGATACATTTAACTGAAAGCTGCCTAATTGTCCGATTATCTATTGGTGAAAACCGACCTTATTGCATCACCACCCATAAAAATATCAATGATATTACAAGATGCCATAATAATACTCAATCTATACATATTCATACTTGACCATGGTGCTACTTCTTTGATATGTTGATGCTATTGTTTAAATAAATTATCCTGATTCATGAAAATACAACAGATAACATACCAATATGTACTATTATTAGGCGTTTTCCTTTTCCAGAAGGCCCTTTGAGTCCTGTAGAAAGGCCTTCCAGGTGTGCCTGCCTTGTTGACTATACAGTCAACAAGGCAGGCACACCTGGAAGGCCTTTCTACAGGACTCAAAGGGCCTTCCAGGTGTGCCTGCCTTGTTGACTATACAGTCAACAAGGCAGGCACACCTGGAAGGCCTTTCTACAGGACTCAAAGGGCCTTCTGGAAAAGGAAAACGCCTAATAATAGTACATATTGGTATGTTATCTGTTGTATTTTCATGAATCAGTCATGTCTTGCCACACCTTAGTTTTCGTATGACCTACAAAAACAAGAAACAATGTTAACATAACATACAAAAGTTCAGTTCAGTTCAGTTTAACGACTACATGTTTGATATTTAATATAATTATTTACTAAAAAGGATAATAAACAAAGAGTAAATTACCTTCGTTTAACCATGTTTCATCTGTATAATATATCTTGCGCCCTTCTTCTCTCATTTTGGCAATTTTTAGCAAATAATTGCGCCTCCACCTTACTATTTCATGTTTTTCAATGAGACTGCTGTTACGTGATCTTTTCAGGTGTTTTATTTTTAGCTTTGCTAAAAGCTTTGCAAATGTACTCCTTTTGAAATTTGGTAGGTCATCATCTTCGTTAACCGAATTTAACACTTTGTTTAGTGTGGGGATTTCATTTCTGAAGAAGAATTCATGCACTTTTCTTCGTATGGCACTTAGTTCAAAGTCCAAGAGTTTGTCAATTTTGGCTACTCTTGGAGGTAGAGGTGCTGGTGACTGAACGCGATGCTCAGTAGAATAGCCTTTCAGGACTTTCCACACCGTACTGACGCCAACTCCAGCGGTATCGGCAGTCCTTTTCACCATCTCCTGCTTATAGGGAAATTGGTCTCGAGGCCAAGTTTCTTCCACCAGTTTATAAATATTAATAATCGTGAGCTTCTCTGCAGAACTGAGAGGCGTTTTCTTTTGACGCTTCTTCTTGGGCGAAGCAAAGAGCTTCAACGAACTCGGGCCAGGTTCATTGCTCATTGTATCAAAACAACAAACGTAACAAACAACAAAAACTCAACAGTAACACTCAACAATAACAAAAACTCAAGAAACAACGATAAACTCAACGAAAACAACGTAACGTAAGCAGAGAGCACAAAAGGAGAGAATTACTTGAACTAACCACAACAAAGCAAGAAAGTCAAGTGAGGAAATAAAACGGCGATCGTGGGTAGTGTTACCCACTCTGTCAGAAAAACGGGGAAAATAAAGTTATGTTATCATTCGTTCATTCATTCAAATTTTATTGTAATAATTCTGTAGATATGTAAGTATTAGCACAGCCAACTTATGCATACAGTTGTTCGACGAAGCCATTTAGACAGGGCAATCGTGCGGGGGGCAAGGGGCGAGGCATTTGAAAAATCACCAAAAATAAAATCATAATGTTTTATTTATGATGATGTTTCCTTATAATAAATAATTAAAAGTTTTCATTTAACACTAGCATTGTGCTAGCATGGTGACAACCCTGCCCTGGCCGCAATATCAAAGGCCTACTGTATATTATTATTTATACTGTGGCATTAGTATCTAGGTAAAGTATATGACACAATGGTGCCCAAGCAGGGTGCAGTGACAGCAGTGGCTACATTATTATCCGCATACTTTTACACACATAATTTTACGTACGTAGATTTACATATTTTTGTAATTTTACACTGGTTTTGCTGAAAATTCTCAAGTCTCACCCTTCGGTCTTGAAGAAAGCATTGTTCAAATCATTGTTAAATAAAAAAAAACATAATCCAAGAAATAATCTTGTAAATGTAAAAATGAAACGATTTTTACTGGTAGAGTTCAATTCATAAATCAATAGTGTGGAAGATTTAGATTAGCTAGATTATTATTTGTCAATGAGGTTCCATTGGAAGGAAGGCGTTTCAGGCCCAGGCCCATTAGTAAATAGACGTTCTTAATTTTATGTCTTTACATTGACCATATTTTCTAAGCATCATTGATTTCTTAGATTCTTCCTGGGTCTATGATAATATTTAGATTTTTTTGTTTAGCCATTTTAAGGATTTCAATTATATTTATATATCATATTATTTTATATTTAATAATAAAAAACTAAAAGTACTTCATATTTTTTCTCTCATTGCAACAATTTACAGAAGAACAATTTACTCAGGATTCAGATTAAAAATAAAATTGAAAAAAAATGCAGTAAACAAGGTTAAAAGACCATCACAGGTTGTAGACGATCTCGATTTTTTTTTATATTTACCTTTTCTTTACAAATAGGTCACTTAGATTTTTTTTAAATTTCTTGTGATAAATACCCTGACTTGGCCTGTCACTTGTTTCCGTCTTGACGTGGAGTTTTGGGACATCGTGTTTACAAGCCACGATGCTTTAAACTGCACGACTATCTATCGTCACTAAAAAAAATGGGAACACACCCTAAAGCGCCCTAAAACTACACTCAATAGGGTAGCTAAGACCAGCTGGCAGCACTCGCTCAGTGTTGAGTTTACGTTCCATTCGTTCTTCAATAATCCGCCTAAAAATAAAATACTGCTCTGTATAGGAAATAAGTATGGTCATAGTGCTATCCTAAATTGGGAAGCATAGTTCAAAAGATACCAATTGTTTGCATCCCATGACGTCAAAACTAAGATTCGTTAGGGTTGGCACTTTAACAAAAGATAAAAATATCTGGTCATTTGAATCTTCGTTTTTGACCAATTAATGACGATTTGTAAATTGCTACAACTAGATATTGCATAGATATGAAGTAAAGGTTGAAAAAAGTAACAAATCTAACCGAATCTATGGGTGAAATCATTGGAATTACGTTAGGCCTGTGTCATTTCATGGTGATAACCCTAAAAATCAGCTGATTATGTTTGTTTACGAAAAATCTACAAGCTCGATGGATAAAGTATAGTTAATATTTTTTTTCCACAATCATTTAGTTTTTTTAATGTGTCGTGTCAATAAACTATTTTATTTCATTTCATTTCATTATTTCATTTCATTTTCATTTGTATACCCAGGTCACGTGCTGCCAGTTCATTTGGCAATCGAACGTTCCACCGCGCGGTCATCTGAACTAAAGATGCGCGACTGTGAATGATTTCCATTCGAATGACTAGGGCAAATTAGTAACTAATTTGGTTAGTATTGGCGAGTGATGTCGAATAAAGAATTGATTTCGCGTCGACTCTCCTTTACTAACCAAATTAGTAACTAATATGGTTAGTAAAAATGGCAACTACTCGAGTTGGGCAATCGAACTCAATTCGTTATTCTACGCCTCTCGCCATTATTAACCAAATTAGCAACCAATTTATGTACTATATAATAAAGTAATGGTGACTGCCGGAGTCGGGCAGTCGAACTCAATTCGTTAATCGAAGCCTCGATCAATTCGTAGAGGCATTAGTAATTACTAATTAGTAGTTGTCATTACACTTAGAAGATTGGTATATTACTAATATTCAAATCGAATGAGTAAATTAGTAGTCGTAGATCATTCGACTAGCCAGATCATTCGCGGTCGCGCATCTTTATTGTAGTCTTTTGTTGGGTGTTTTAGTATTCAAAGCATGAATTCTATAGAACACATGGCATGTGTTTGAACTGCGACTGCGACTGAGATTGGAATGTCTTACACCTAATGTTTAATAAATAAATAAAAATAAATAAATAATGCTGGACAATTCACACAGCATTATCTAGCCCCAAGCTAAGCAGAGCTTGTTTAATGAGACGATCAAGAAATAATCACTCTGCAGCTATTATATTGGTCGAGTATGGCGAGACTCGACTAGCTTAAGCTGCCTTAAGCTAGTCGAGCCGTCTGAACCAGGGCTTGAATAACCGGAAAATACCGGTATGAAAAGGTTAACGGTATGACGTCATACCTTTATATTACGATATCCATATATAACGGTACCGTTATGTTCCGATACCGAAAAATAGCGATAGCTTTATTTTTAGCAGTAGCGTAATTTTAAAATAAGAGTACCGAAATGAGAAAACTATAAATAGCTCTCGGCTCAGCTGCAGATTCTATCGAGACAGTTCCGTTCTAGTCGAGCGAGTGAGACCGGACAGTCGTGTGACTTGTGCGTTTCGAAGTTTTATTTCGTATAACCGTTTGCTTAGCTGAGCCAAGTTGCAATTATATTTAATAACTAGCGGCCCGTCCCGGCTTCGCACGGATGGACATTTATTTTTAAACATTTTGGAATAAGCGTAAAGTAAATGAAGGTATCTATTATTTCTGTGGCAGGACATTTACTTTTATCCGACTGCCTCGTTGGTCTAGTGGTCGCTTGTTCAACCGCTGAAAATGAGGTCCCGTGTACAAATCCCGGGTCGGGCCAAGATTTGTATTATTGGGTCTTTTCTAGCAAGTTGGCGGTGTTAGACGGCTTAAGCCGTTGGTCTATCGCTTGACCTCTCCCCGGCCGTGTCGGTCTGCCGTCCTATCGGATTATGAGAGTGAGGGCATAGAGAGTGCACCTATGTTTGCGCACACACTTGTGCACTATAATATGTCCTGCGCATCTTGGTCGATGAGACTGGCCGCCGTGGTCGAAATATCCACACTCACTGCGTTGCACGCACGGGGCCACACCGCGCACTGGCCACGCCGGCGCGGCGGCGGCGGCGGGCTGCGTTTATTTACTACTAGTTTATGCCCGCGGCTTTGCACGCGTTGTTTCTATGGAAACGTTTAAAGGTGATTTTATCCCATGTGAACTGATTTATGGGGGTATGTATTGCGATAATGGTATGAATACCGGTATACATACCGGCACCGGTACAAATACCGGTATACATATCGGAACCGGTATAAATACCGGAATACATACCGGTACCGGTATACATACCGCTATTTATACTGGTACCGGTATGTATATCGGTATTTATACGGGTACCGGTATATATAGCGGTATGTATTGCAGTTATAATACTGGTATGTATACCGGTATTTAGACCGGTATGTATTGCGATAATAATACCGGTATTTATAAAACATACCGGTATAAATAACGGTATAAATGCCGGTATTATTACTGAAAATCATACCCATATAAATACCGGTATACATACCGGTACCGGCATAAATACCGGTATACATACCGGTATTTATAAAACATTTATAAAACATACCGGTATAAATACCGGTATTATTACTGGATAACACCGGTATAAATACCGGTACCAGTATATATACCGCTATTTATACTGGTACCGGTCTGTATACCGGTATGTATACCGGTACTGGTATGTATACCGTTATTTTTACCGGTACCTGTATGTAATCTGGTATTTATACCGGTACCGATATGTATACCGGTATTTATACCGGTACCGGTATGTATACCAGTATTTATACCGGTATGCTTTCCAGTTATAATACCGGTATTTATACCGGTATGTTTTATAAATACCGGTATTCTTATCGCAATACATACCGGTGTAAATACCGGTATACATACCGGTATTTATACCGCAATACATACCGGTATACATACCGGTACCCGTATAAATACCGGTATACATACCGGTACCAGTATAAATAGCTGTATGTATACCGGTGCCGGTATGTATACCGTATGTTTTATAAGTACCGGTATTTACACCGGTATGTATTGCGGTAATAATACCGTTATTTATAAAACATACCGGTATAAATATCGGTATACATATCGGTACCGGTATACATACCGCTATTTATAATGGTACCGGTATCATTACCAGTATACATACCGGTATTATTACCTACCGATTATATTATTATTATTATATTATTATATACCGGTATTTATACCGGTACCGGTATGCATACCGGTACAGAAATGTATACCAGTATTTATACCGGTAGGTTTCATAAATAACAGTATTATTACCGCAATACATACCGGTGTAAATACCGGTAGGTACTTATAAAACATACGGCATACATACCGGCAACGGTATAAATACCGGTATACATACCGGTACCGGTATACATACTGCTATTTATACTGGTACCGGTATGTATACAGGTATTTATACGGGTACCGGTATGTATACCGGTATTTATATCGGCACCAGTATGTATACTGGTATTTATACCGGTAACAGTATGTATACCGGTATTTATACCGGTACCGGTATGTATACCGGTATGTATACCGATATCGATATTTATATGTTTTCCAGTAATAATACCGGTATTTATACCGGTATGTATTGCGGTAATAATACCGGTATGTACACCGGTATTTATACCGGTACCGGTATTTATACCGGTACCAGTATTTATACTGGTATTTATATCGGTACCAGTATGTATACCGGTATTTATACCGCTACCGGTATGTATACCGGTACCAGTATGTATACCGGTATAAAAAAATGTTTTTCATGTGTGAAAAAAAAATGATTTTCTTGCGTGAAAATGCCTTGTCACAGTCAGGGACCAAACAGCTATAGATAGATAGATAGATATTTATACCGGTATGTTTTCGGTGTTATGTTACCGGTACCGGTATGTATACCGGTATTTATACCGGTACCAGTATGTATACCGGTATAAAATAATGTTTTTCTTGTGTGAAAATGCCTTGTCACAGTCAGGTACCAAACAGTTATAAGAAAACCAGATGCCAGATATCTTGGCAATACAGGTCGTTGACCTTTTATTGCCTTAATTTAGAAAATACACAAAAAAAAATATACGTACTACTTAATTAAAACTAATAAATTTAGACAAAAGGAGTAAATTCAGCATTTAGCTGTAATGCAAAACTGCAAATGCAAGGCACTTATAACGCTAATATTTGGCACTTAGTGTAGACAATCTAGTCTCCACGCTGAATGAAAAGAAACAATAAAAAGCATATTTTCGCATTCTCCCCATGCTTCCCTTTTACAAGGAAAGAAGCCGAATCGACGAATATAAGAACGACCGCGACGTCATAGCTGTGTATTAAGGGTCCGGCGACGTGTGAATTTCCCATACAAACGTAGTACCAAAATGATTAGTTATTTGAGAATATTTTCACCATGGTTTGCTATTCTTTGTATTAGAATAGTATTTATTTAGGTTCCTTCCACAAGCTTTTTTCAAAATACTTATCTACACAATTACTAAGAAAACATTAATTCTTTAATGTAAAAATGCGATTCGGTTTAATTTCATTTCAGAAAGATATTTTGAAAAAAAATTGTTACAGGAACCTAGATAAATACTATTTTAATACAAATAATAGCAGACCATGGTGAAAATATGCTCTAATTACAAATCATTTTGGTATTACGTTTGTATGGGAAATTCATCCGTCGCCGGACCCTTAAGAAGTGTGTGTGAGTGAAACCTCGTTCGACAAGGCAAGTGGCATTCCTATCGAGCGAACTGTAAACAGAGCACTAGCGTCGTTTACTCACGCGTTTTTCGGTACCGAAATGAATTACGTTACGGTACCAGAAAAATACAGGTAGCTACCGGTACCCTTAAAATAATGGTACTGTTATTTTATACCTGTACCAATACCGTTATTGTATACCGGTATAGGTCTACCTTTAAATCAAAACGGTACCGTAATTTTTTACCGGTAGCTTAACCCTATACCTATACCGCTTTCAAGCCCTGGTCTGAACTTAGCCTTAGACAATAACTGGCATCTCCTCTCCAGCAATACATCGAGAGCGCTCCTACGGGCGGCGGCGGCGGCGGCGGCGGCGGCGGCTCGGCGACGGAGGCCGGGCGGGGCGGCGGCGGCGCGGGCGCGGGCTCGCTGCGGGAACAGCTG
Source organism: Eupithecia subumbrata (assembly GCA_949316285.1). Classification (NCBI taxonomy): domain Eukaryota; kingdom Metazoa; phylum Arthropoda; class Insecta; order Lepidoptera; family Geometridae; genus Eupithecia; species Eupithecia subumbrata. The sequence goes on from OX438638.1 coordinate 5,605,395, forward strand.
CGCCTCCCGCTAGACGAGGCCCGCGGCGCCGGCGACCGCGCGCCGCGCCTGCCCGCCCGCCCCACCAAGGTACCTAGATATATTCCCATCCACCCCATTGACTGCCCCATCAATGGGGTGGATGGGGAAAAAAATCCCATCCACCCCATTACTCAATCAAGTCAATGGGGTGGTTGGGAATATATCAATGGGGTGGATGGGAATTTTCACCCCATATTGGCTTGATTAAACTAAACCACCCCATCGACTTTTTAATTCTAGAAATATTAACCACAATAATAGATGATAGAAATTTCTTTATTGCACACTTATCAAGATAATTCACAAAAAACAACAAAAATTTACAAAATATGTGACAATTGGCGGTCTTATCGCTCAAGAGCGATCTCTACCAGACAACCGTGGATGGATAGGATCGTTGGATAAAAGATGGGGAGAATAATATTAACTCACCCACGGCGAGACGGCTCGTCCTCCCAACGAGAGCCACACCGCACCACCTACACACTCGTCCCACTTAGAACAGTGCCCGGGACAGGGTGCGAGCCTGCGAGGCGCCCCGAGGCGAGACACACTCGTGCTCTGCTCGGATCGGACTGTACGTATCAGCGAGTGTACCTACCTATTTGTATTTATTTATTTATTTACCATTTATTACATAGGTCGTTATACAAGGCATGTCAGAAATTGTACAGTTTGAAAAGATAAAACATACTTAATTCACTAAAGAAAATTAAAAAGTCCTAAATAAAAAAAAAACAATAATTCCAGATCATAAAATTCAATGTTATGTTTAGGTATTATTTAAAGAAAGGGATTGAAATAAATTACCTAGTACTCTTAACTGATGCTATAGAATGCATGGCTCTCAAACACGCCCTACATGTAGGTACCTACGTTATGTACCTACTTACTATTTACCTAATGCAGCCTCTAATTCCTACCTACGTAGAATTTTGTCTCTCACATAAGACGACCTACCTAGGTTCTAGGTAGTGTCTCGAACTTGGGTCTTTCCTTGCTTCCTAGTGGACCTTGTTGCGTAAAGGTAACCAGCGCAGGTGCTGATAGGTACCTACCTCAGTACCTACGTAGGAACAAAGATTTAAATCTTTGCGTAGGAACGCACTTATTTAGATTTTATAGGATAGGACTCGAAATGTTTGCTAACGAAAGATTTTGTTCAATGCAACATCCGGTTTCGCATGGATTTGGAGACTTGTAGCCTTGCATGGTTTATGTAGGTACCTACCTAACTAACTACTTATCTATTAAGTAAGTAGGTAGTACGTTGCCATTTAGATCTTTAGATATATGTGTGGTTGTGTTGTTCAGGAGGAGGTGATATCGGCGATGGACACGTCGCGCGGCAGCGTGCTGGCGTGCTGTCCGTGCGACGCGGCAGGGCAGGGCGCCGGCGCGGGGGCCAAGGGCTCCGCGGGGAAGGGCTCCGCCAGTACCACCACGCCCAAGGCTAGCGCCAACCGCGCCTGCTGTCGCCGCCCAGGTTCATAACAGACCTTAGCTTTTCGAAGAAAACACAAATATCACCTAAAGTACTGCCCCGGGTGGGTGCTCTGGGCAGTACGGAGACACTGCTCTAGATGCACTGTTTCCGACACCGTCATGTGACATAGTTCATCATCATCATCAGCCTATATTAATCCACTGCTGGACATAGGCCTCCCCTAATGAGCGCCATAGCGCCCTGTCTTCAGCTTGCCGCATCCAGCATCTGCCTGCAGTCTTTCGCAGATCGTCATCCCACCTGGCCGGAGGGCGTCCTACACTACGTTTGCCGAGTCGTGGTCTCCACTCAAGAACACGTTTACCCCAGCGGTTGTCGGTTCTTTGCGAGATATGGCCGGCCCACTGCCACTTCAGCTTGCTAATTCTTTGAGCTATGTCGATAACTTTGGTTCTCTGTCGGATGTATTCGTTACGAATTTTATCCTTCAGAGAGACTCCGAGCATAGCTCTTTCCATAGCTCGCTGAGCGACTTTGAACTGGTGGACCAGCCCTACCGTGAGTGTCCACGTCTCAGCTCCGTAGGTCATGACCAAATCTCATGTGTCATGATCAATGTGACATAGTTGAAATCCCTAAATTCCATGGTCAACTGTCTCTGATAGAATTGTGCGCTGCGCTCCACAGAGTCCACAGATGTTGGAGAGTCATGCAGGGTCCCGCCGCCGCCACTGAATACTGTAACGTCTAGGACAATTAACCACCAACACCTTTTAAACTTTATAACAAACACGCCAGTTTTACTCAAACCTAACTGGAGTTTCTGTACGGGTAGGTAAGCGCATTGTACCTAATAGGTATCTATACAATCAATGCTTTCCTTCCAGAGGACCTGCCCACGAGGACCACCAGCAAAGACTTCGTCAACAGCAGCGGCGACCGCAAGAAGACTTGACCGCACCAGCTCAACTGATCAATTACTATGTTATGTACTGTATATGGCCTACCCTCGAACCTATCTAGCTAGCGAGTGTGAAAGCACATTATATTTACAGTAAAGTCTTTTATACTGTTTTATTTGTCGTTTGATTACCTGGTTTGGGTCAGTACAGTAAGCATTTGGAAGGTCCGGTATCAGTTATTAGATCACTTTCGCATGACGCGAGTATACGCTGTCTGGAATCCTCGATACAAAGTGCATATACTTGAACTGGAGAAAATTCAAAAAAGTTTTTGAAACACTTTGTTTACCGTTTTCCGCTGGCCGCTTCTGATACCATTTACAGCCTCCAGGACCGTCGAGTAATTAGAGACCTTATGTTCCTGCATAAAATTCTGAATAACAACATTGACTCCAGTGAACTTCGTGGTAATATATTTCATTTTTGCCCAAGACTATCGACTCGGAAGAAAAAATCATTTTGGACACCCACATCCAGAACCCAGTATCATGGGAATGTTTTCATATGTGATGCATACAATAAAAATTTCTCCCAAGTAGATATTTTTGACTTGTCTGCACTTGAGTTTCGTAAGGAATACTTTGCCCGCCTCGCCAATACTGCTTCTTAAAATTGTTATTACTCGTATCACTATGTTGTCTTATCGCTTAAAATTTGTCTAAATTTGTCTTTCGCTTAAAATTCACAACATTCTTATCTAAACTTACCTTAATATTAAACTTGTCTATTAGAATTATGTATCTAAGTAATCTGTATCTGTTATGTTTCACACACATCAAAGCGTTACTACAGTGTACTATTCTTTATCGGTGGAAACACTTATTGGTTTTTGTATTATTTCTATGTCTCCATTGTATTCTGTACTATAATAACTGTTTGTTTCCTAAATAAAACAAAACAAAACAAATATATAAATAAATAAATAATGCTGGACAATTCACACAGCATTATCTAGCCCCAAGCTAAGCAGAGCTTGTGTTATGGGTACTAGGTAACTGATATACTTAAAATACACTACATAGATAGATATTTTTACTATACATAGAAAACACCCAGACCAACGGAACAAATTTCTGCAGATCGTACACAAATTTGTTCCGAGGCGGGAATCGAACCCACAACCTCCTGTGTCGCAGGCGGACCTTCGCCTGCTGCGCCACGGAGGTCGTCGCGAGAAAATATGGGTAAAATATATAAAATATGGACTGGCTGGGCAAGGCAAACACTCAGTTAACTTATAATGTTTAATAAACTTACTCACAAAAACAAAAAATTAACCATTTCAATTAGTACCTATCACAAGTAAACCTCTACACACATTTCCGTTTATCCACCAAGTTATACTTAAATTAATCTTGCATCTGAGAGTAGATCATGTACCATAAGATAATGTAACTGGTCCGTGTTATTAAGTTATTTCAATTGATTGATATCTTATACATAAAATGAATTACATCTAAAACAATGTCTGGGCAAGAATGTGAGCATTGAATATAATGTATTATACAGGCGGCTTATTGAAATGTTAATTTAAATGCGAGTGGATGGCTAGATCCTAACCCATGAAGGTTATGAGAAAAGTCATGGAGTCATGACCTTGTTTTAAATGAAAACAAAAACTGCAAATTTAGAATTATTTAAATCTTTAACTTTATAGGAAATCAAACTGATTGATTATTCAAAAAATATGACAGCCTGTATTTTTGAAACAAATGATTTGGTTATTGATATTAAGGTGATCAGGTTTGGTTTTAGATTTGGCCATCTACTCCCATCTCAAAAAGTAGGATTCTTGATCCCAGTGTCTCGAGTCTCAAGCAATAAAAAAACTAAGTTTGTTGGAATGTAGAGCCCTAGGAGTAAGTTTCCACTGACATTAAGCAGAGCTAATCAATCAGGAACAGCCTGAGATAGTTTATATCTGAAAGCAATGAGTTTGCTCCTCCCTGCATCAGTGGGAAGGTACCCCATCATACATGACTCTTCCAGGCAGACGGAGGCTGTGCTTGCTGCAGTCAGCCCCAGGCCTGGCTCCGGCAGTAGTGCAGCACGAGCTTGCCATCGGCGCCAAAGCACCGGTACAGGTTACGCACCAGCTGGTCCGGTGACGGCGCAAACGTCTGGTTCACGTACACAAACTGAAACAAACCCCTCCGTCCTGTCAACAATACCAGACTCGCCAGATAAACTGCCTATAATTATGTGTTCAGGTTCAACTTACAAGCTTCTCATCGGGTTCAAGTTTGAGGTACTTTTTCACAAATTCAACGATCCAGCCGATCTGTTTCTCTGCATCCACCGCCCACTTCTTCTTCTTCATGATGGGAGCGTTGCCCGTCGCCTTCAGCAAAATGTCAACTGAAAAAAAATATTCCTCAGTTCACTTCGCAACACCACCTCTCACATAAAGCTTATTCAGTGGCAAGCTTTCTTACTTTTAACTTTTTCAGATTTAGTAGAATCGTTTTCATTTTCTTTTTGATCTTCAATCTTAATGTTTTCTGTCGCAGAGGACAACTCGCCCTGCGCATCCTCGGCCTCTGCCTGGTTATTGTCGCCCATCACAAAATATAAAGTTCTGTAAAACTTCTAGTTCCAGTTAAGCAGCATCGCATCACCACAATAAATTTATTTAATTTTATATATACATCCAATCCAAAGATTCCAATGGAATAGAATCATTCCTTGAATGGAAATTGGAAATTGAAATGAAAGAAAATGAAAAGAGTAAAGAGAATCCAACTAGTGTTGCCAACTAGGCTAATTCGAAATGTGCTAAATTATATAAACAAAAATTCCCAAAAATATGCTACGTTTTGGAAACGCGTCGCGCGGGATGTCTAGCGCAAGCAAAAACACAGGTGTGTAAGGAATCGCGCTACAAAATCGCAATCGCAACGAATCGCGCGAGACAAGACGTTTCATAATTACAGCTGTGGGGTAGTACCGAGTAGGTATCGTAAAATTGTAACTCCCTGAGCTCCATAAATTACCTGTACGAATCTGATAAAAATATGTGTTTTTTTTAAATACTTAAGTAAATAAATGTAAATAGCACCGTTTTGACTGATCTGACAAACATTATTGACCATTGAATTTTTTTAAGAATATAATTAATTTACCAATAACACATTTTGGTTTCCAATTTCTATCTTTTCCTGCAGTAAAGTGACAACAGGACAGTGACTGACAGTATATTGTGACCATTTGTGACAGTCACCGGTGCGCACTAATCGTTATTTACAGGTTTATGACGATGCCAGATTGGGCGAATTAATATTATTATTGATTTATAGGCGAGCAGCTATGAGCTGATATATGCTATATCACAAGTTTTTCACTACAATAGTTGGTCTCTAAAAGCCGCCACACGGTCGCAGCCCATGACTTTGGGTCAGGGCTGTAGCTAATGCCCCAAGGAATTATTTCCTTTGTCATGGGTAGACTCCTAAAGAAAACCACTAAACGTTATCTGTCAGCGAGCCGCGAAAAATTAGGGTTTTTGGAAATTTTTCGTGGTGGTGGCCAAACTCATCTGTATAACGCATCAATTGCCCAGCCTCGACATGGGGATTGAGAGGCACGTCTGCGTTTTGGGCCATGAAGGTGTCAAATGGCTGTAGCGCCCTGGACCAAACATTTCGCGAGCCGTGAAATGTTGTGGTTTCATTAAATTTTATTTCAGTGTTTTTCATATTGACCGCAAACCCCACATCCCGCCCGCTCCTCAACTCCTAACCTAGTAGGTAAGTATATATAAGTAATAGCGAGCGAAGAGAGCCTCGATATTTTTTGAGATTTTTCTGATGTTTGGGGAAAAGTAAGTAAGAGAGTCATATATAACCGAATTGATAAAGTATTAGGACATGACTAATTAATTGTGAGTGAGTGATTCGAGCTGTGAAAAAGAAAATAAATTCGTGGACGTAGTAGGTAAGTATAACACATTGTAATTCGTTAAATTTCGAAAATATTTTTTTCACATGGCATTTTATCGTAAGTGTTCAATGTATATTTAATTTACGCTAGACTGAAGATACCTAACCTACCCCTCAACTCCACGTATTTGAACATAGGACGTTGAAATAGAGGAAAAAAAAAAGTACCTACGGTATTTTATTGTAAATCCCGCGGATCAGCGAGATTGTTGTCCTCGATCCCACAGGCTTGCGGGATTGACATTTTGATGCGGGATTGGATTCCCTAGTTAGTACATATACTTAAAGCCTCCACCTCACAGCCGCGATTTTGAAGTCTTGTGTCCACTGCTGCGATTTCGTTTTTAGCGTGCGGAGTCTAGAAATCGCGCTACAAAATCGCAACAAATCGCGTGACACAAGACGCGCTTCAAAATAGCAGATGTGTGGTAGAGACTCAGAAGAACGATCGTTCTTCTGAGGGTAGAGACTCAAAGTCATTTATGCGTCACTGTCCAGTTGCCACTGTATTGCAATAAAACGTGGAAGTTGGGAAACATAATTATGTGATAATAATAATTTAACAAAATACATATCAATCGTCAATTATATTGTTTAGGTCAATCAAAACAGTTTCAGTAAAACACGAGTTAATGTGATAAATACTTGGTAAGTAAAAAACCACATAGTTTCATACATTGTAGTACATAGTTTCATACATTGTAGGAGCTCGGAAGTTACGCTACTGGTATCACCAAAATACAGCTGTCTCATAAAATTTCCGCCATTTTGTCGTGATTCATCTTCTCTGTCATACACTAATATTAATAATGCGAAAGTTTGGATGGATGGATGGATAGATGGATGGATGGATGGATGTTTGTTACCTTCACGCCAAAACTACTGAACGGATCGGGCTGAAATTTTGCTCACAGGTAATTCTAATCCTGGAATCAAACATAGGCTATTTTTTATCCCATAAATCAGTTCCCATAGGATAGAAATCACCTCTAAAGTTTTCATAGAAACAATGCGTGCGAAGTGCGGGCATAAACTAGTTTAAAATAAATATTCCTATCTCTCTTACGTTCATTTGCCCGATGACTACCAAACTATTATTGTTTTAGTAAAAAAGTGTAAGAGAAAATTACATAAAGTTTCAAACACCATGTATTAATGTGGTGGTAAGTTAGCCCGACAGATTCAGAAATGTACCTTTTTACTGTTAACTGTTGTACAAAAGATCTTTTTAATAAACCTTCTGTAAGTTTAAGAGAATAAGCATGCGCTCTATTTTTGGATATAGATTACATTAAAAACTTCGAAAATCAACTTGTTCTATTGAAGCATGTACTCGTACCTAGTTAGTTAGGTATGCGAGTTTGAATAAGTAAGAACCCATCATATTAGTAGCTAGATATTTAAATAGGTAGGTAGGAATATAGTTTATAAAATTGAGTTACAGCGACATGTGCCTGATGGTAAATATGCAGCTTGCCCATACCAGACACTATGTGGCACTTTTTTGGTATTTCTACCGATATGAGCTCTATCCTACCGAAATACCGAAATGCAACGATTTTTCCACGATTTTAGAGCCAATTTTTCATATCAAGCTTATGAAAACAAAACAGCAAAATAGGCTGTCTACTAAGTCAATCACTAGTCTATTCCATGCTAAACGACTACGTTTACTACGTTTATACGTTGCATCGATGTAAATTCCAACAGTCCAAACCCAAAATGTCGATTTCGGTCGGTCGGGCGAATACATTCTTTTTTGCACCCATATCGGCACTGTCGTAGGACAGAATTTAAGTGTGTTTGATATAGGTAAATAGACTGTTAGTTTATTTTTTGATAAATAGGTATACGAATTTTATTGAATAATATTGTATATATTGTCATAATACCGATTTTGGGTACAAATATACCAATTTTAGTTGGCAGCTCTACCGATTTCGCACCATGACGTTCGAGCAGTGCTGCCACCTTAGAGGATTTTCCACTAAAACTGGTGGTTTCGACCCCTGCTTTAGTGGTGAAATATTGCTTTTAGTGGCTAGTGATTTTCTAGTGGTAAAATTCACTTTCAATTACTGAAATCTATCACTACTACTATCACTCAACCACAAAGCCATTTTTTTATTAAATAAGGTTCGTAGTTAACCCGCTTACACCCGTAATGAACACAAAGGCATTTTTTGAAATATTATTATTTCTATTTAAATTGCTCAAGGGGAATCTAGATTTGAGGATTTAGCAACTTTTTCGATACTAGTACATAATATATACCTTCTTTATACTGCCTCATTCTAATGCCGATGTTGAGAGACTATTTAGCGGTATAAATATTATGAGAAATATCCTGCCGAGCGCCGGCTCCGCTGACCCTTGTCTTGGCCTCTCGGCTCTCGTACCGAACGGACGTTAACTAAAGTCTCTGTAGTTGTGTATTAAAGGTCGCGTAAGCCATTTATTTTTGTAAGTTGGTGTTAATTTTTAAGTGTGTAGTCGTTATTTATTTGTGATGATTTTGGTTTTTACGACTACATGAACTGTAAGTAATCGATTGTTATCTAATCAAGGATTTAGTATCAAGTAAACAGATTTATTGTTCGAACTAGGTTTTTTTTAAATGCAACCTTCAACTGTACCTAGAAACATAATAAAAAATAAGCAGAGGAACAGAATGAAGATAAATCTTTTAAGAATACACTGTGATTTGAGATTGGAAGGAAATGTTGCAATGAATATACAATTCAAATTAATGTTACAAAAAAAAATCAGTCTCAAAGAATCATATAAATCTGAAACCGACGATGATAGTGCAGACCAAAAATGATTTATCTGAAGAATACGAAATAATTAAGTTTGTTATTGAATCATTTTGTTAATATTTTATTTAAATAAAAGTTATACACCAAAATAAATACTTATTGATTTCGTTCGTAAAAACTAAAATTTGTTTAGTGGAAATTTTAGCGATTTTTACAGTAGGACCGTTTTTTGTTAGTGGTTTTCTGGTGGTTTTAGAGGTTTAATCTGGTGGAGAGCCAGTTTAACTGTTCTGTTGGCAACACTGCGTTCGATCGAGACCACTGCAAGCTGCAAGTGAGTGCGTGACTTGCTTGACTGTTGTCTCGTGGTATTATAATATAATACCAAGAGAATATTATTCTCTTTGGACTGTTGTGTTGTTTCGCTTCGCGGAGTGGAGTGATGGATGGATGGAGTGCCATACATATCTGACGAAGAAGTTTATTACCTATACCTATCTTAATAATATCTCTCTCCTCCCTCTCCACTCTAGCTCGTCAGGTGAGATCCCTTCGAAAATTGGTTTATTTTAGATAGACTTTGAGTTTAGATTAGACTTGTAGTGGTGACTTGCTCAGGACTTGCATGTGGTCATGTGGTGAGTGTTGTGTTGTGTGTGATGTCAGCAAAGATTTTATGCAATTCTCTTCTCTGTAGTGTTAGGGTACTAACTAATAGGTACATTAAGTACCTAATACTACAAGTATCAGCATCAGAAATCTTAGCAGACATTAATATTCTATCAGGTTCCTGAAGGCAGACCCACCTGCCTCCGAAAACAACTGGTGGTCATGAGCCGTCTGTGTCACCAGCACGACCACGTCCATCCTATCTTCATCACGATCAGTAAGTTGATAAGAGAGGTTATCTACCTAGTTAGTACTTAGAAGGGACATCTTATCTAATTATATTGGACTCCTAGCTAACTACCTGCTTTAATGAATTCTCATGAATTCTATTGTTTTGTAGTGGTAATCCTCTTTTGTTTATTCACGTAACGCAAGTACATAAACAGCTGCGTTAACGAAACACTATCCATTCTTTCAGAGACCTCTGGCAGAGGCGGTTGTGTGTTGTACTGTGAACCAGTGAAGTGAGTGAGAGTGACCCGTAGCGATGGAAGGTCGCTGGTGCTCGGCAGCCGAAGTGGCGGCGGACGTGTCGCGTGCGGGTGGCGGCGTCGTGCCCCCCGCGCCCCTCGCCGGCGCCTGCCTCGCGTGGGGCGCGCGCCCTGCCCCCCTCATACTGACAGGTAACTAACTGAAATCTTCATCAGCTCTAGGAGTATTGGGTATTGTGCTTAGCCTTTGATTGTGGTGATGAGCAGGACTCCTAGCTGAGCGAGCAACAGACATCAGCATACATGCACACACTGCTGGGCTGGGTCCCCTCCCCTTTATAACTTTGACAATCTAACTTGACATACATACCTATCTACCCTAAGGAAGAACCAATAGTTGAGTTTAGAGTTAGCTGCAAATAACAAATATGTCAACAACTATATAAACAAACTTAACTTAAATTCCGATGCTTGAAGTTGAGATAAAGATATGATTGTTTACAATATTTATTGAAGAAAGGATCTCAAATCGACAACTATTATAAGTGCGTTTAATTTATTTTTTAAATTATGCATCAAGTCTGACTCGCACACCGAGGGTTCCTTAAATTCAATTTCATTTATTAATTGCAGCTAATGTACATAGAAAGGTGGCTTGGGTTCTAATTATAGCTAAAGTTAGTACATAATAAGTAAGACCTTGCTTCTAGCCAAGTTTTATGTTTCTAGGTCAACAGAAAGTACCATATAGGTTATGAAATTTAAACTCAGGCATAAACGGCTGTAACTTTTGATTGGGTTGACTTACAAGTTTGATACATATCACGGCTGCAAGAGTTTACAGATTTGAGTATTGGATGTTAATTTCAATTTGATACCTCCATGCGTTCTTGAGAAAAGAGGCCAAAAAATGTATCACATAAGGCTTCTTTATTTCTTTTGAGGTAATAAACCATAGAAACAAGAAAGTTTATTTTAGGTAGAGTGCTGCAAGCGCACTGTTGGGGTTAGGTATCTATTTTGCAGATAATTAAAAAGTAGAGTGTAGATTTCTGGCCAGGTTTATTTTTATGGAAACATCCAAAGGTTACTTGGATCCTGTGTTTGTGAACTCATTTATGGGATAAAAACAAGCCTATGTGTTAATCCAGGTCTAGACATACAAGAACAACATACATCCATCCATCCAAACTTTCTAATTTCTAATATTAGTGGGATTACATTACATCCAGTATAAGAACAACTATCAGAAAACCCCTTACCGGATGGAAATTAAGAAATCTGTATAACTAATATTAAACCGAATAAAGTTAAAATTTGATACCTTCTGTTTATTAGCAACAAGGATTTTAGCAGTAGGTATGATGCATAACTCAAACCAAAACTGGGACATGCAAGAGTCATCATAATTCCAAACCAGAAGGTTTTGTAACACCTGTGATGTGACGAACCAGCTCAGATTGCAGATATTGTTCCACTCACTCGACAGAAACAGTGTATGCGTTAAGGCGTATATATACCCCGATACTAGCGCCCCCACTACATTATTTTATTTTATCATTACGTTGTTTGTATAAAGGAATTATCAAAAATTCGGACCCCGCGTAGACGATACCTATCACAAGCTTTTTTTTAATGTATCTGTAATAGTTTTGTTTTGTGTTATTCAGTCAGATACCTTGTTTGGAGAGCTTGGTGGCCACCAATAGGAACTAAACTCTTGAAACAAGTTTCTGCCTAAATAATACAATACAAAACTATTACAGATACATTAAAAAAAAGCTTGTGATAGGTATCGTCTACGCGCGGTCCGATTTTTTGATAATTCCTTTGTAATGATAAAATAAAATATGTAGTGGCGCTAGTATCGGGGTATATAAACGCCTTAACTAGGGGTGGGGTTTAGGGTAGGGTTTGACCTTTTCTAAGTGTACATTTATTGTATTTATGGAAATAAAGAGTTTTTGATTTTGATTTTGATTTTTGTGGCTAGAATAGTCCTGAGCCTCCCACATCACTTCTACTGGAATTCCCTTAAAATGGAACACTCCAGAACATTATGCACTGAATAAACATTTGTTTTATCTAATCACTTCTGTGGTTGTTCAAAACAAACAGGGAAGTGGTTAGATAAAGTGTTTTGTGGTAATGGCTTTACCGGGAAGTGTTTGGTTTTGGATGAATGATAAAATATCATTCATCCATTATCAAATACACAGTAATAAATGAATCATCAGAATATTAAACTAATATAATGAGACGGTTTGCATGTTTAAAGTCACGCCAAAGTTACTGAACAAATTGGGCCGAAATTTTGCATAGATGTAGCTAAGAAACCATTTATGCATAGGTACTAGGTACTTGATACCATATACAGGGTGTGCTACGGCCATGGGACATGGAGGGCAAGTACCAGAAATATTGAAGATTGAAAGTTTTACTGGAGGAAACATTGTTTTATTATGGAAATTATTTAAAACTGCATTAACAGAACTTTGTAAGACTACTTGCCTTATCTGAACCAGTAAAATCCAAAATACAATCCTTCCGACTTCTGAAGACCTCTGTGGCGCAGCGGGCGAAGGTCTGCCTGCGACGCAGGAGGTTGCGGGTTCGATTCCCGCCTCGGGACAAATATTTGTACGATCTGCAGACATTTGTCCAGGGCGTTCTGGATGTTTTCTATATGTATAATAAAAAATGTCTATCTATGTAGTGTATTGTATTAAGTATATCAGTTATCTAGTACCCATAACACAAGCTCTGCTTAGCTTGGGGCTAGATAATGCTGTGTGAATTGTCCAGCATTATTTATTTATTTATTTACTTAGAATCTAGTACCTACGGTACCTAGTTCCGGAGCACGTGGTACCCACCGCGGTACCCTTAAAGCGAAGCTATTGATACTTATAATGGGTACCTGGAAAACAATAGCTCTGGCTCGGGTACGGGTACGATTCCCCGAACCGAATCAAATAAAGCGCTCTTATCTGTACACTAATATAATAAAGAGGAAAGATGTTTGTAAGAATAACTAGTATACCTATACAATTGAAACAATTGAGCTAACTGCAGACTGTTGCTAACAATCTACAGGTAGCTCAACTAATCCATATCAATACCAGTCGGAAGCGTCCTGAAGACGAAACTTAAAATAAAAACTTACTATGAGGAAAACCTCTTCACAGATCACATTAAAAATTTAATATAATTAAGTACCTATGTAAATTCATTTCATGTGAAATGAAGTAAATTAAAGCATATTTTGTGTTTTCTATGGCGCTCATTAGGGGAGGCCTATGTCCAACAGTGGACTAATATAGGCTGATGATGATGATTGTGTTTTCTATGTATAAATAAATATGTAGGCATAAATTTCCTTATGAATAAAGTACTAGTGGTGTGGTGGCCCGGGGCCGCCACAGTCTAAGAAATTTTGCTCACCTGGAAAATCTATTGGAAGCCATGCTATAGATGATTTGTTAGCGGTTCGTCCAAAAACCGATTCATCCTTTTGAATTATTCAAATCGGACATTCCACTTAGGAATTTAAAAATGACAATGTTTTGTTTAGACAAAATACTAATAGAATAATTTGGCGTGTTTAAAAAACGATAAACCGACTTCAAATTCTTCTAGTAACGTAGTTTAATTTTGTTGAATCAAAATAGATAAAAATTAAATGGAGAATTATCCAAACTTTCAAAACAACGTAGTGTTTAGCCTGTTATGGAATGATGGTGTTCAGCAATTTATGGAAAAGCAATTGGCGAATTTTGTAATTTCAACTTGTTTAGAATATTGTGGATTTTTGGAACGTCAGTTACTATGGAGTGAAGTGCCGTAATTCTAAAATCAATTCGTGTTCAGCGATTAACGTTGCTGACTGTACATTTATTTGCTATTTAGCCTATATCGTATGTTGGTTGTCGGTTGCAGAGTCGTCGCCGGCGCCCGCGTCGCCGCCGCCGGAGCGCGCCGCGCCGCCGGACCTGCGCGGAATCACACAGATGCTCAGACTGGTATGTTGTCTATCTCACACTTATATAGGTACATCTGTTATTTATTATAAAAAGTCTTATTTTGGTAATCATTCTTGAAGACGACTGACGACCTCCATGGCGCAGCGGGCGAAGGTCCGCCTGCAACGCAGGAGGTTGCGGGTTCGATTCCCACCTCCGAACAAATTTGTGTACGATCTGCAGAAATTTGTTCCGTTGGTCTGGGTGTTTTCTATCTATACTTATAATAAAACTGTAACAGGTCCAATTCTGTACATTGAAGATATTTTGAAAAAAATTTTTGGAGGGCACTCTATTATCGATACTGAAGCCAAAACTGTAATTTTTTTCATTCATGTCTGTCTGTCTGTCTGTCTGTCTGTCTGTCTGTTTCTTAAACGCGCATCACGCCGAAACTACTGAAGGTATTGAAATGAAATTCGGCATGTATTTAGGTCATATTACGAGGAAGGACATAGGATACTTTTTATCCCGGAATTCAGTCAGGTTCCCCTGGGAGAGGGGATGAAAGTAAAATTTCTTCACCGCGCATCACGCCGAAACTACTGAAGGTATTGAAATGAAATTCGGCATGATTTTAGGTCATATTACGAGGAAGGACATAGGATACTTTTTATCCCGGAATTCAGTCAGGTTCCCCTGGGAGAGGGGATGAAAGTAAAATTTCTTCACCGCGCATCACGCCGAAACTACTGAAGGTATTGAAATGAAATTCGGCATGATTTTAGGTCATATTACGAGGAAGGACATAGGATACTTTTTATCCCGGAATTCAGTCAAGTTCCCCTGGGAGAGAGGATGAAAGTAAAATTCTTTAACCGCGCATCACGACGGAACTTCTTTATAAATTCGAATGCAACTCGGCATGATATTAGTTCATACTACGTGGAAAGATAAATTTTATCCCGGAATTCAGTAAGGTTCCCCTGGGAGAGGGGATGAAAGTAAGATTCCTTCACCGCGCATCACGCCGAAACTGCGGAATGAGTTGGAATGAAACCTGGCAAGATTTGAGTTCATACTACAAGGAAGGACATGGGATACATTATATCCTGGAATTCAGTAAGGTTCCCCTGGGAGAGAGGAAAAAGTATAATTATTTAACCCCGCATCACGACGGAACTACTGAATGAATTCGAATGGAAGTCGGCACGATTTGAGTTCATACTACGGGGAAAGATACATTTTATACCGGAATTCAGTAAGGTTCCCGTGGAGGGGGATAATAGTCAAATTCTTGGGTCGCGCATCACGCCAAAAGTACTGAATGAAATCAAATAATGCATTTTATCTGGGATATCAGTAGGCACGGTTCTCTTGGGAGAGGGGATAAAAGTCAAAATGTGTTCTTAGTTGTAATTCATTAACGCGTCGCCGATTTCATGCATTCTTTTTATTAGAAACAGTGTTGCAAGATCGAATTTGACTAAATCAGTAAAAGACTAATTAGACTAAATTAGACTAATCAGAAAGTCGAGTAGAAAATCAATTCATTGAAACAAAAAAATCATTAGATAAAGGGTAGGTAAGTTCCTATCCATTTATTATTCCAAGACGCACCCATTAGTTAGGGTTCTACCTAAGTAGGTAGGAACCTAACTAATGAGTGCGTCAATGCCTATTTCAGGCAAAGAAAAATGTACAAATGGTCCATGCAATATTCATGAACATGATATTTGGTGGTTTAGCTGGTCCAGTTAACTGTACCACCGAAGTTTGGTTGGAGTAAGTGGTCCAATTAAATTAACTGGCCAACAGAAAAATATTTTTGACTGTGGTACACAATCAATTGTACCTACCTAATAACGAAAAAAAATTACGGTTGTCCAGTCAAATGGATCAGGAGCCCAATTCTGTAATACAATGGCTTCACTATGACAATGTAATCGTCGCAGAATCATTACGTAGAATCTTTAGATTAATAAAACTCCAGATAGTGCGTGCGAGATAAATTAATAGTTTCAAACTTGACGCGCGTCTCTTCATCTGCATTCATCATAATTTCTTTCATCTAAGGTAGAATACCAAAACGTGTCATTCCGTGACGTCTGTGACGTCCCTGTCATAGTGAAGCGATTAATTTGTGTGCGTTACTGGGGCGGCAAGTTGACTCGGATCAAGATGAATTTATATAGAAAAATCAGAGCCCTATGTCCTGTAAATGTGCCCAAAAAATTAAATTTGTGCGCCCTATGGTTTCAGAGTAATTCGAGAAAATAAGATTCCGCTGCAGTAACGCCTGAAAACGTTACTGCAGCGGCATCATTTTTAAATATAAGCCTTAGCCAAATTTAAAGTAGCTTATAAGATAGCTTAGATTTGTGCACCTCCTGGGCCGAGCAGCGGCATTTGTGCGCCCTGTGGTTTTTGAGATATTGCAAATGCCGCTGCAGTAACGTTTTGCAGATTTCCAGATATCAAGATAACAAGTATGGTTTTTGGTGAGGAAGTGCGGTATAATTTGAGCCAATTTTGTGCCCTAGTTGTTTTCTAAAATAAATGCATGGTGTATGAGATAGAAGAGTTTTTCTGAAAATCAAAAACAGCCGCTAGCTCATGAACTACATCAGGAAGGCGCTCTGTGATTGCATTGGCTGATGCCTATTAGGAATACGTATCTTCTGACCAAATTGTGAAACCCTACATCAAATTTTAGATGAAATAAATCAATTTTATCACTGAAAATGGTGTACTTATTTCGAGCCTTACATAAGGAAGTTTTTTACAAGATACAACTTTAAGTGATTTGCCAAAAATCAGAGCGCATATTCAAATAAACGCACACTGAATTTCAGCTTTCTGCACTCTATAATTACCACATAATAATTAAAAACAGCCCGAGGGGAACTTTTAGACAGTTAACCGACCAAATACGAAAGGCCATAAAAAAGCGGCCGTTAGGAACATTCACCGTACCTTCTTAATTTATCTACCAGCTTTTCTTATGTTTGTACAGTGGTGCAGAAAAGCTATTTCAGTTAATTTAATAGTTAGGTGATAAAGGTAATTTCGATCTCTTCAATTTGTACTATTATTAATCAGGCTAAACTTCGACATGTCTGAGAGTAAATATTATGTACCTATGAATTCAGGCTTCCTGCTCGGTCCAGCAAAGTTTTTATTTAAAACCTTTTAAGACCTAACCTAATAATAATAATGCTTAAGTATAAATGTTCGTAGAACCTACCTACGAACTGAACCGAAATATACCTATACCTAGTCTTTTTAACTTACGGTTCATTTCGTTTCGTACTAGAATAAACAGCAATCTAGGTCTAGACCACATAATACTACTACTCCTAGGTCAAGACCACGTTTTTTGTGTAAAAATTTAGTAGGTAGGTAACCTGCTTAGGTAGAGAGATAAATCATTGTAAAACATGCACGCTGATTGTATGACGTTTAGTGGAGGGGGCGGCGTGCATTTTTGGAATGTTTCATCTCACCTCTAGTGGTGGGTCTTCAGCACGTGTGCTGCCATAATTGTATCTACACACTTCCATAAAAGAGAGCGTCTCGCATAGTTTTCCTTATTGTGCTGTAGGTACACGAATGAGGGGAGGCGCGAGGGCTCGCAAGACAACTTGTCTGAGTCGCAAGACAACTTGTCTGAGACGCGCCTCCCGCCTCTTCGTGTGTCTCCCGCTCGCTCGCGAGGCGGGCCGCACAAGCGAGCGAGCTACACTCGGCAAGATCGTGTGGGACTCGATCAATAGTGCCATGTGTGGGACACACATACTTACCTACCTAACACAATTCTATTTTCTTGTGCACTGTGCCGTATGCCGAGGTCTAATAATATTCTTCTTGGATGATGCATGAATCATGCATGATGAATGTGAAAACCTAGGTAAAAAAAACAAAGAAATTAATACCTAGATATAGGTTAGTAATATTTTATTCTTAAGTAGGTACCTACATACTATTTCATATAAGCAGGAGCAAGTAGTTAGGTATTCTACCATTCACCTGCGCCTATCCCGCTCCACAGAAAACTAAAAGGTAGTAGAGAAGTAAGTTTGATCTGTGGACCACTACGCGCCTCGCAGTTCGAATGACAATGTGTACCTTAAATTTATATAATTAATTAATTAGTGACTGTCGTATATCGTAACATATCGTACCTACCTACCTAGGTATAATGAATAATTTTCTCTGCAACCTTGTTTAGTTTCTAAAACTATATATTTTTTAATTATTACCAGTATTGTCGCGGAGCCCCGGGGCTCCACGCAGTACATTTTGAGAATGACAGTATTAGGCAGGTACATAAAGGTAAGTATGTACCTACCTACCTACCTACATGGTTCCTCACTGTGTTCAAAATAGCAATAGGTATCTAATACTACCTACCAATCGTGTGTCCCGCTCGCTCGCGCAATGAGCACGCGAGCGAGGCGCGCTTCTAAAAATCGTGATGACTCGCTCGATCGTGCAGCGCACCACTCCAGCGAACGGGATGGTATTTATTTTCTGGAGCATGTCATTTACACGCCCGGCTACTACTTGCTGTGTCTAGATGTACCTGCAGTGTTTTAATGGTTGTAACTTTATCAATTTTTGTTAAAAAGTCACAAAATTACGTGAGTGAGATAGATCTGTTAGGATAGATCTGTCGGGATAGGTAGGTACTGCGGAGAAACATTATTTTAGGTAGGTATTATGATACCGAAAGTATTTGTAGGTATACCTAATGTACGCAAGAAAAAAAACGCATTAAACTTGCAAAAAAAACTAATTAATTGTTGCTGTAGGTACTTACGGCTCCTTTTATCATGTTATTGGCTGATATGAATGTTGACCAGGACCAATGTTAAAGATGCTTCTATCCCACACTAAAACTTCTCTATGCAAGTGTACCTAATGTTAAACATGACAAAGCTACCTATTTAAAGATGTTGGCTTGAAGTACTGAGCGGCCGCTTTTTTATGGCCTTTCGTATTTGGTCGGATAACTGTCTAAAAGTTCCCCTCGGGCTGTTTTTAATTATTATGTGGTAATTATGGAGTGCAGAAAGCTGAAATTCAGTGTGCGTTTATTTGAATATGCGCTCTGATTTTTGGCAAATCACTTAAAGTTGTATTTTGTAAAAAACTTCCTTATGTAAGGCTCGAAATAAGTACACCATTTTCAGTGATAAAATTGATTTATTTCATCTAAAATTTGATGTAGGGTTTCACAATTTGGTCAGAAGATACGTATTCCTAATAGGCATCAGCCAATGCAATCACAGAGCGCCTTCCTGATGTAGTTCATGAGCTAGCGGCTGTTTTTGATTTTCAGAAAAACTCTTCTATCTCATACACCATGCATTTATTTTAGAAAACAACTAGGGCACAAAATTGGCTCAAATTATACCGCACTTCCTCACCAAAAACCATACTTGTTATCTTGATATCTGGAAATCTGCAAAACGTTACTGCAGCGGCATTTGCAATATCTCAAAAACCACAGGGCGCACAAATGCCGCTGCTCGGCCCAGGAGGTGCACAAATCTAAGCTATCTTATAAGCTACTTTAAATTTGGCTAAGGCTAATATTTAAAAATGATGCCGCTGCAGTAACGTTTTCAGGCGTTACTGCAGCGGAATCTTATTTTCTCGAATTACTCTGAAACCATAGGGCGCACAAATTTAATTTTTTGGGCACATTTACAGGACATAGGGCTCTGATTTTTCTATATAAATTCATCTTGATCCGAGTCAACTTGCCGCCCCAGTAACGCACACATTAATTTAGCAGAATAGGGCCCCAGCTGAACGGAACCATGAGTAAGAAGTGAAACGAGTATGACACTTCTTAACACTAACGCTGGCCGAGTCGTAGCTGAAAGTATTGTCGATAAAGAATGGGATTGAAGATGACAACATGCTATCCGCCGTAGACCCCACACGATTTATACACTATTTAACTAGGTACCTAAATAAAGATTCTTATATTAAAAGTGTAACAGGTCCAATTCTGCGCATCGAAGTTTTTTTGCACGGCGGCGTATCATAATATGAGAGAAACTGTGGTTAAATGTGAACTTAATTAGTCGGCAGGTATGGCAATGGCGAACGAAGTCGCGGGTACAGCTAGTGTATAATAAAAATATATATCTATGTAGTGTATTGTGTTAAGTATATCAGTTATCTAGTACCCATAACACAAGCTCTGCTTAGCTTGGGGCTAGATAATGCTGTGTGAATTGTCCAGCATTATTTATTATTATTATTATTATTCACTAACGAGTACCTAAACTTATCTAGAAAAAAACAATAGTAGATTATGAACATTTCAGCGTCGTATTTAATCCCTATCGCAGCTCAGGACTACAGAACGACTCGCGAGCGAAGCGAGGTAGTTACTAGAATCCTGATTGCGAGAGGGATTTGATCGCACTCAACATGAAGACAGTTTTATCCTACTTTTCACACTTTCTGCGAGGAAATAAAAAGAAAATGTAGGTAGGCAGTGAAATAAATAATGCTGGACAATCCACACAGCACCTTCTAGCCCCAAAGTAAGCTACTCAAAGCTTGTGTTATGGGTACTAGATAACTGATATATTTAATACATTATATACATAGATAGATATTTTTTTATTATACATAGAAAACACCCAGACCTACGGAAAAAAATTCTGCAGATCGTGCACAAATTTGTTCCGAGGCGGGAATCGAACCCGCAACCTCTTGCGTCGCAGGCGGAATCTCGCCCACTGCGCCACTGAGGTCATCAAAATAAATAAATAAATAAATAAAAATCGAATGAGATCTCTCCGCGGGCAGCATTCCGCAACTAGGTACTATACAGACGAACTCCGTGGCGCAGCGGGCGAAGGTCCGCCTGCGACGCAGGAGGTTGCGGGTTCGATTCCCGCCTCGGAACAAATTTGTGTACGATCTGCAGAAATTTGTTCCGTTGGTCTGGGTGTTTTCTATGTATAAAAATTTCTATCTATGTAGTGTATTGTATTAAGTATATCAGTTATCTAGTACCCATAACACAAGCTCTGCTTAGCTTGGGGCTAGATAATGCTGAGTGAATTGTCCAGCGTAAATAAACAAAAAATAAACTTATTGGATTGGACATAGCATTCGATCATCAACCCGAGGCGAAAACAAAATAGCGTTTTAAAGATCCTTCAATTCGGAAACGAATTGGTGAATTAAAATACCCCTCCCTGCTGCACCGCGCCGAAGTGGAACTACGCGAATCACATACAACAATGTCACATCTCGATACCAGCCCATCGCCAAACTCTGATGTTCTTAGTCAGGACAGCACATGTGTTATCGGAACTGCTAGGCTTAAGTTACCCATAAGTTACAACCAATTTTGTTAAGTAAGCTGTTTGTTTCCCAAATAAATTAAAATTAAAATTAAATTAAAATATATGTGTTCAAAATATTGTAACACCCGTCGCGTTCTAAAGCCGGCTTTTCACTATGGGATATAATATAATATATATTACATCCTGAGATATAATATTTTATCGCTCACCATACATTTTGTATGGCACCGTTTACACTGTGCTATAATATATATTACATCCCAAACTATAAATATTTTTTCGACCGAGTGAGCGATATTTGAAGGTCATTTGAAGGTGTATATTTTACCTCACGTCCCCGGACACCGCGCCTCCCCCGCTTCGCCCTCCGTTTGAATGTTGGCGTTCGTGTGCAGACGTCTAAACTGATCATGTGTGTTCCAAAATATATATCTTACAGTGTGAATAGCAATCGCGGGATGTAATATATAGCACAAGATGTAATTTATATTATATCCCATAGTCAAAAGCCGGCTTCACTCTAACGTGTAAGTTCTAACTCTAACGTGTTAATAATTATTTTTTCAGGTTCAAACTGATGATGAAGACTCGACAGTTCAAACCGGTGACATGGTCATCACCAAGCCGGGCCGCCCTGCTACGTCAGGGTTCAGTGACCTGAACCCTGACGTAGCAGAGTTCGTTCCGAGGAGCGTGTCCCCCACGGGGGCACCCTCGCCGAGCGCGCGGGACGAGCTCGCTGCGAGGCTGCGGGACGATATCAGCGGCGGGCGCGACAGGTGCAGCGCCATCGCGCGCCTCATGCGCCTCTACGCGGAGCCCGAGGCCGCGCCCTCCCCCCCGCAGCGCCTGCTCACCCCGGAGTACTTCGAGCGGCCCGCGCCGGAGCGACGCGACGAGAATCCGACCGAGAATTCATCGCGTACGACCGACACCGCATCGGAACGGATGGAATCGGTCGGATCCCACTGCGTTTCACCGATGATATCCGAGCGGCCGCCCAGCGTGCGCGCCTCCGTCGACAAGGTGCGGCGCTGGCTGGGCGACGGCGAGCCCGCCTCCCCGCGCGCCTCCCCACGCGCCTCCCCGCGCCTGCTGCTCACCCCGGTCACGTTCCGCGCGCGCGCCCCCGCCGCCCCCGCGCCCGCCCCGCCGCCCCCGCCCCGCGCCGCCGCGACGCGCGCCTACTCCCCCCCGCCCCTCGCCGCGGCGGCGCTGCACAGCGAGTACGCGGCGCGCGCGGCCGCCGCGCAGGCCGCCTCGGCGCCGCTCCGCGAGAGGGCGGCGTACTCGCCGTCCGACACGCTCTGGTCGCGGGTGGAGGCGTCGCTACGCGAGAAGGAAGCCGAGCTGCGCGCGCGCGGCGCCGCCGAGTCCTGAGCGCGCTGAGATGACACACAGCTGGGTGAAGCTGACGTACCTTTGTGGATCTTGGTTCCTTTATACAGGAGTCGTGCCTTAGATGTAGATATGAACCGAAACCGAAAATATGTCATAACTTCTATCTGCATTGACGCCTCTCTCCTTCGTGATTCTTACGTACGGTCCTGAAATGTCATCAGTTACTAATTCCATTTGGAGGGAAACTGATCTCTAACAATTATTCTCCCCGTCCACTGCAGACGAGCAGACGCACAGCGCTGCACCGCCACTACTCCGTGGATGTACCCTCGGCTCGCACTAAGCGGTGTTCCTCCACCTTTATTATTCGCACCACTAAGGAATGGAACTCGCTTGCTGCTTCTGGTCAAATGCAACCTGGGTCTCTTCAAGACGAGGGTGAATAGCTGTTGGAAATATCTTTTGCTAAACGAAACCAAAACAAAATATATTCAAAGGGTTTTTGTAATTATAGTGTGTAACCCCACATATTATTATTTGATTTATTCTACCTAATGTTAAACAAGTGAACGCTGATGTAATCAGAAAAAAAAGTAGAAAGTACCGTGTTCTTAGGAATCACCTTAGATCATAAACTTCAATGGGGCCCACACATAGATAAGCTATCCAAGAGACTTAGTTCTGCAGCGTATGCAGTCAAAAAAATCCGTCATCTTACAGACGTGGATACATCTAGACTTGTTTATTTCAGCTACTTCCTTAGTATTACTATTATGTCTTATGGCATACTGCTATGGGGGAACGCTGCAGATATTAACACCGTATTTGTGCTGCAGAAGAGAGCTGTTCATGCAATCTATGGGTCCCAGAGAATCCCTGCGTGATAAGATAAATTCAAAGAAATAAACATAATTACAGTACCATATCAATATATTTGTGAAAACTTGTTGTACACTCATAGAAATATCCATCAGTTCCCTAAAAAAGCTATAAACATAATTTTAATACCAGAAATAAATATAAACTCGCTGTGCCCACAACTAGGCTACACAAAATTATTGTATCTTTTAAGGGCAATGTATAGGTACGCTTCTATAACAAAACTCCTTTTGAGTTTCAAAACAGTAAATAAATTCAAACAAATTGTAAAAACATTGCTGTGTAAAAGGCTTACTATAAAATATCAGATTATCTAGAGGATAAAAAAGCTTGGAACGGGTTTGGCTCTAACTCGAAAAATAACAACTAACAGGCTAAAGGTTTCTTCATCTCTTTACATATGTCTACAAACCGAAGCAACAGAAATAAAAAATATCACTTTATTTCTGTGTCAGTGTTTAGTTTTATAATTTGGAACTTTTCTAAGTGTACCTACATAATATTGTATTTATGGAAATAAGAGATTTTGATTTTGAATCCCATGATAGGAATTCTACAAAACGCAGTAAGCAGGCAAGTAGTAGTACGCTTTGGTAATCAAGTGTACCTATTTAAACGATTTCAAAACCATGTAAGTCGCATAGACAAAATTAAAAGGTGACTTAAGTACATGAGCTCTTTTCATATTGACATCATCTGCTTAACAGAACACTGGCTGAAAAGCTACGAGCTTGCAAGATATTGTAATTTATTTAATAATAATTATATAATAACGAGTATTGTAGTGTTATACAATAAGGTTTCAAAAGTTATTCAATAATAAAATGTAACAGACCTGATTTCCTAGTACTAGGCGGGGGAACCCGCCTAAATTCAAATGTTAGGACAAATCAGTTTCAATAAATTAATTAGCTATTACTTAATGTATGGAATGGTCATAATTTGTTGAATAATAAATATTAGAGTTTTAGTTTTATAGTGCGTAAGCCTCGAACTCTAACTAATTTCTAAGAAAACAAATAATGTCGCAAAAATTTTACATCGACGGGACTTGAACCCGCATGCTTCCGCCAGTACCGGAATGTGCTAACCAACTACACCACGAGGTCAAGTGACGTAGGAGTCAAAAATCTTTGCGACTTTCTACAGACTGTAGCGCTGTTAGCTCCACCTACAGGGGAAACATTGAAGTTTATCCATTCAATAATAAATATTATAATATTATTTCATAATAAATATTAGAATACAATAAGTGTATTGTGGTAAACAGTTAGGTTCCAAAAGATATTCAATACTTAATAAAATGTATAAAAGTAGATATAATATATGGCTTGATTTCCTATCTGTTCCCTCAAATTCAAATACGAGACAAATTAGTTTTATTTAAAGAATAAGCTATTTCTTAATGCATTGTAACCTACTAAGTATCTTACCTAATTGTTAACTAATATGACATATTTAGAAGATATTTCAAGGCAAAGATCCTATACCTATGCCTACCTTCAAGGTTGTGAAATGTTATGAACTTATGACAAGCGATGTTGCTGAGGTTCGGCGGAATGGCCCGAGGTATAAAGACAGCCAATAAATAAATAAATAATGCTGGACAATTCACACAGCATTATCTAGCCCCAAGCTAAGCAGAGCTTGTGTTATGGGTACTAGATGACTGATATACTTAATACATTATACTACATTTTTATAAATAGAAGCCAATGGTCTACTAGTATAGCATTATTATATTACCTATATCTGTGGTAGGACTAATAAGTATATTTATAAGAGACTGTGAGCTGGCTTTGCCACTCGTTGATGACCCTGTAAGGCTGAAAGATCTCTCATTATGGTAAGATGTTTTACATTGTAGAACCTTTTTCTAGATGTGTCCTAGTTGTTTTAGCATTGAAATTATTGAAGGTCAAGATTGGTTATCTATTCATCTTACAGAAATTGATACTTCTAGACTAGGTAGTCTATTTCAACTACTTCCATAGTGTTATGTCTTATGGCATACTGCTGTGGGGGAACGCTGCAGATATTAACACCGTATTTGTGCTGCAGAAAAGAGCTGTTCGTGCAATCTATAATATGCGTCCCAGAGAATCCCTGCGTAATAAATTCAAAGAAATAAACATAATGACAGTACCATGTAAATATATTTATGAAAACTTGTTGTAGGTAGGTACACTCATACAAATATCAATCTATTCCTTAAAAATAGCGACATACATAATATAAACAATAGAATTAAGAATAGACTCGCTGTGCCCACAACTAGGTTAAACAAGATAAATGTATCTTTTATAGGGCAATGTAAAATTCAAACAAATTGTCACACATATCCTTTGTAAAAATGCTTATTACAAAATATCAGATTACCTAGAGGATAAAAAAGCTTGGGGCGAGTTTTGCTCCAGCTCTAAAAATAATAACTAACAGGCTAAAGGTTTCTTCATCGCTTCTTTACTTTCGTCTAGGTACCTACATACCGAAGCGACAGAAATCAAAAATACCACTTTATTTCCGTGTCAGTGTTTAGTTTTATAATTTGACCTTTTCTAAATGTACATTTATTGTATTTATGGAAATCAAAGATCCTATGACTACCCACGAATATCTTTGATGGAAATAAAGAGTTTTTGATTTGATATAAATGTGCTGGTGGTTTCTTTTTCACATCTTCCACTAGTAGACAAAAGATTGAAGTGAAGAGAATTTCAATAACACTTTATTTCTTATTTGATAGTAATTGATGGGTATACCTACCTACCTACTTGTCTATGTGTTTATCTTGTGAGCCTAAAGAAATAAAGTTATTGACTTTTAAGACTTCTGATTTCATTGTTTCCATTCCCAAAATGTAAGGTTGCATTGTAAGTTATGTAATTCCACGATTCTTTCGTAATAATATGATCATTTTTCTAGGTAGGTGAAGCCCATGTTCTATCAAGCTCATTTTCAATTTCAGTAACCACCAAGTTGGTAGCTCTTTTTGCAGATCACATGCTATTCGTGGAGGCTCATTTATAATTAATGAGTCAATAATATTAGGTAACCTACCTAAGTAGGTAGGTACTAAACGAATTCATAAAATTCAAAAACGTAAGGATATAATAATATTATAACGTCCTTACGTTTTTTGCATAATATAATATTACTAGCGACCCGCCCCGGCTTCGCACGGGTGCAATGCTGATACTATGCTGAAGTATAGGTACCTACTACAGAATTGGCCCCCCGGCCGGTACCGCCGCCGCGCGCTGCCCCGCAACCGCTAGATATGTCCCTGCATTTTAAATCAATTTCTTCGATTTTTTTTTCTATTTACGTGAAATAATTTCGTTTCTTTTTTCGCTTCGTCCCACCTGCACCAGTCACAAAACGTTGTCCCACCCGTCACAACCTGTATGAGGCATTATTTTCGTAATTTGCAAATAAAATAATTTTTATGGTAATGTAAAATGGGACCTTAATATTCTAGTTACCTACAACCTTAGGAGAAAGCTGCATAACAAAATGTTGGTTTGTCTTGATTTGGGAAGCGAAGCCATCCACTCAGATACCTAGGGGCTAGGTGGGTGTCATGGATGTCTCAACCGTCACACAATTTGCTGGGTCGACTGTGTTATTATTATTAAGGACTGGGTTTTTATGTTTTCTTATAAAACTATAATCTGGTTCCTTAATATAATAATATCATTATTTTGAAATAGATTGCGTTGTTGTTGGTAGTTTTAGAAAAATTACTTGAAGTTTGAGCAAAAACGAGTTAGAACGTCCCATCCGTAAAAATGGTAAAAAGAAAATAACATACCGTAAAACGGGGTCAATAGAGATTCAGGGGTGAATAGGGAAAAGGTGAAATAACCACGAAAAATTAACTACTAAACCACCGACAACTCTTTATTTTTTTGATAGAAAGTTTTAGTAGAATACTTGAATAATGAGCTGGAAAACATTTGATTAACATAAAGTTAGCCAATAATATGAAAATATACCATTGAAGTTGCTGCTTTTAAACCGTCTTTATGTTCTCCAAAATTTGGTAGAAATTGAGTTTTTATAGACTTTTTCGATAGTTGGAATTTCGTATCAGTAAATTAGTGTTTTTGGAGAAGTTTACTACAAAATATAAGTAAATACAATTCAATGCTAATTTTACCAATAAACGGAAATAAATCAATGCAAGTAGTTAGTAATAAAAAGAGGTGAATAGGGATAGCTGCTGGGGTGTTTAGGGATGGTAGCGAGACCATTATAGACCCCATTATTGGTTATTTATTAGTGACGAGCATAGGATCGTCCGGGACAGTAAAGGGCCAATAAGGACAGGGTTGTCACAATCATAAAAAATTACATTTGCTTCTATTTTTAATTTCCATAGTAGTACATACAGCACGCTTTTACTCTACCTACGAGATGAAGTGCATAGAAAAATAAGATACAGTTATAAATGGTGTCTTTATTTTAAATAATAATAAACACAAGTACTATATAATATTTTAATATACTAATATAATAAACGCGAAAGATTGTAAGTATGGATGGATGGATGGATGTTTGTTACCCTTTCACGTAAAAACTAATGAACGGATCTGGATGAAATTTGGCACAGAGATAGATTATAGTCTGGAATAACACATAGGCTATATTTTATCCGGGAATTCCCACGGGAACGGGAACTACGCGGGTGAAACCGTAAGGCGCTGCTACGCAAAAACTACTGAACGGATCTGGCTGAAATTTGGCACAGAGATAGATAGATAGATAGACTTTTTATTGGTTATTACACACACAAACAGCAGAGGAAAGGTAACAAAAGAACAGTAACATAACATTATTTAAGGTACACATAATTAGGTAGGTAGGTAAGTCGGTACACAATTATAAATTGATAACACACGAATATTATTATTATCATTATTAATTGAAGTAAACGTGTAACAACCTTATTTAATATAAATAGGCACCTACCCACCAATAGTACACACGCCTTAGTAATAATGATGGTAGGTAGTCACCGCCCACCCACAGAGATGGTATAGCACATAGGCTATAATTTTATCCCAGAATTCCTACGGGAACGGGAATTACGCGGGTGAAACCGCGAGGCACTGCTAGTATTTTAATAAACCTACTAAATTTAGATTTTTACTTGTTTACCTACCTACTTGTGATTGGGTAAGTGACAACCCTGACACTTTTTCCCTATTGCTATGTGTGGTTCCTATTGACCCCTTTAAGCGTTTGAATAGGGATGCCCCATATTTTTATGAAATATGAGGAGCTTATTCATGTCTTACCTTATTTTTGCCTGAGTACCTACACAAAATGTGGTTTTAAAATGAAAGAAGGTTTACATATATTATTTTTGATGTATTAGAAACTTATTAGAAAATATTTGAAAACGTTTTATTATATGTTTCCATCTATGATTGATTATATGCGTATGGCAATTTTTTCTTGACTATTTGGCGCATAAATGAAACCAGCGCTTCCGGGGAAGTACCGCAAAGGTCCGAGGGTGTGGCCGGCACCGTGACCCCCGCGGCCCCGCGGAGAGGAAATGCAGATTTCCAACGGCGTGCGCAGTGGTGGTCACCGGTGAGCGACAGTAATTTTTTTGATAATAATAAGAAATTATAATTTAGATCGGGGTTTTTGACTATTTTGAATCGCATGAGCCAATAAAATGTAATTTGTAAAATTTTGCGAAGCGACGTCGGCCCATAAGGAAAGTATAGTGGTGGTCACTGGTGACCACCATGGCGTTCAATGTGATATTTATGTTTAATTTTGTTTTATTTTCTCTGTCTTCTTCATTCTTGTGGAGGATATTAAAAAAATTTTAATCCTCGTATTTATTAACCTTAAATTAAGAATGTGGTAGGTAGGCAGTAACTTTAAATAGGTATTACTTAATCATTTTAGATATCTAATAAGTAACATAAATTAAATTTTAGTTAAAAATAAATACAATTTAATTTTTATTTGTAATGTAAATCCTTATAAAAACTTTTTACTTATACCCAAATACTAATTATTAATTCACTATGATTTATTTTGTAAATCACTTTTTGGACAAGATTTTAAAACAAGAAAAGAATCGGTAATTTTTTTCTTCTGTTGGCAACTCTTTATACACACACTAAGTGTCATGTCCGTCATGTCAGTTGATCAGTCAGTTCGCCATTGCCATATCAAAGACGTGTCAAAGACAATACAAACAATGACGTTTAATTTCGCTCTATGGATGTCTCGTCCCTTTTTTTTTCGTGGTAGTCTATGTATTCTCTCTGGTTGGAATTATATATAGCTACTGCTAGCGAGCGAGCCCCAAAAAAAAAGGTAGGTATTTTCTTTGCGCAGTTTGCGCCTGACCGTAGCTGTCTTTGTCAGAAAAAAATCTGCGCGGCAGACACAAAGGGGCAATTTTCTCGGTATATTTTATTTTAGTACCTAGGTCTGCTTACCAAAAAAAAACATCTGTTCCCGAAAAGTACCCAACAAACAACGAAGGTACCTACTTTAATGGTACCTACCTACTATTATTTTTCGCCTTGCCGTCAAACATAAAACGTAATGTCAGCTGATCAGCACATTTCGTGGTTTGTGGCCCTTGGTGTATTTTTAGCGCCGTTTTTATTGTTTGTTCTTTATTATTTTATGTTCACGGAGGGGAGTGAAGAAGAAGACTAAGTACTACAACATTATAGGTAAGTATATACGAACTAAGCCTTGCCAACTTACGATTATTATAGTCTACGGTCTCGGACTCGCTAAGCGTAAACAGGTACGTTTGGTTTCAGCATTGTTTGAGGCTGGCGATGTGGACGAGCGGGGGCGCTATCCTGCGGGACCTGTCGCGGGCGCAGGGGGGCGCGGGCCGCGGCGCGCACGCCGAGCTGCGTGCGCTGCGCCCGCGGGACCGGCCGCCGCCGCCGCCGCGCTGGCTCAGCGAAGGTTAGTACTACCGCTGCCCCTGCTGGACGACTCGGAGTGGGGGGGGTGGGGTGTGTCAGGCAGTGACTGTGACTTTGTATTTGCAGAGATGGAGGAGTACCTGCGAGGCCTGGCCCCCGAGCCCCCCGCACCCGCCGCCGCCGCCGCCTGCGAGGGCGGTCCTGACCTGAGGCACATTCAGCAGATGCTCGACATGGTGAGGAACACTATTATTACTTCAGTAGGTTCTATATTACTCAGTATTGTTATTACTCTGGTGGGCTCTGCGGGTATCAAAAAGTATTAATTAAGCATGTCCTTGGTACAGCACCCATACCACCAAGATCTGCTTAATCTGGGACCAGGTGATGCTGTGTGAAGAGTCCAGTTAGTTTTATTTTTGAGTTATGTGTGCTAAGCCCATAAAAAAACTATTAACCAAGAGAGGGAATCATCAATTAATGGAACGGTTGTAAGCTAAAACTGCTCTATAAAAACAAAATAACTTTCAGGTACGAAAGCTGAATATTGCAGAGGAAGAGATGGTGAATGATGAGGCTCTCATCGGCAAACAGGATTCCTACACCATTGAGCATTCAAGGAGCACAGAGCTCTGTAGAACGGAGCTGGCGAAGGCAGCACACCCCGCTCCCGCTGCGGGCCTGGCTCTGGGTGCTGCGCACCAGCTACCGGAGCCCAAGAAACTTAAAAAGAGACGACGCAACATCGCTCTTGAGTCTATCTTACAAGCCTTAGAAAATAAAGAAACAAATGATGCTATCCACTCCAGCTGTGAACAATTTACTCTGCTCACACCGGAAGATCTTACCACTAAACTTACAGACAATATTAACAATAGAACTGGTAGTACAGATCAGACAAATGCTAAGGACACTGCGAATACCTCTTCATACAGTGAAATTGATTCAAAAGACAAAGTGAACCATTGGATGAATCAAAGGATGAGTCCAATACAAACAAAGTCCCAAAGTAAGCGAGTCGTGAGAGAGGCCATAAGATTAGACCCGTCCAGCATGTTCAAGAAAAAAGTAAAGATAGACATTGCCAAGCCTCGTTCCAAAGTACATTGCGAAGCTGCATTCAAAAAGGAAAAGTCTGTGTCGCCGGCCAACGGCTCCGCTTCCTACGTCCCGTCCGCCGGCGCCTCGCTCTGCTACCAGAGGTACTTGGAGAACAACAAGCAATCCCAAATAAGGTCAGTCCCTCCAAACATACCTACCTGACCTACCTAACCTACTCTACTCATGTAGCAACTAGGGCTTGCATTCGAATATTCGAATAATTCGAATATTATATTCGTTCGAATAGTCGAATACTAAAATTGAAATATTCGAATATCCGATTAAAATCAAAAACACCAAACATAGAACTCCGATGTGAAACACTTGGGAGTGCCGCGTGCAACTGCGTATTGCATTCGCGTATACTATTCGTATTCATATTTCGGAAAAAGAAAATCGAAGTTTCGTTTTCGTTGTCGTGCAAAACCAACTTTTATCTCGCTTGCATAAGATTAGTGTTCACACGTAAACGAATCATAAACTTCGATTTCTTTTTTAAGAGTTCGAGCCCTGTCTATCGGTCCCTGTCGCCATATTACCGTTACTTACCGTGTTTATTTACTTGTTTTTTTGAATTTTTATTGTAGATATTGTTAAAATACCTACTCTCACCTAGATTTTGAAAACTGTTTTTTCTAAAAATTTGTGGTTGTTTTTAAATCGCCAATGTCTAGTTACAACCTTTTGTTAATTTTATATTTTAAGTTTGTTCATAACACAATTTTAAGTAAATAACACATAAAAAAAAGATGTGATTCTACTAAAAATATACTTTTTTTCTAGTTAATAGGTAGTAGAATAAAACCCGGAAAAATATCGAATATACGAATATGTATTTCAAAATTTTCGAATAAAAATAAATAAATAATGCTGGACTATCCACACAGCACTATCTAGCCCCAAAGTAAGCTACTCAAAGCTTGTGTTATGGGTACTAGATAAGATAACTGATATATTTAATACATTATATACATAGATAGATATTTTTTTTATTATACATAGAATACACCCAGACCAACAGAACAAATTTCTGCAGATCGTACACAAATTTGTTCCGAGGCGGGAATCGCACCCGCAACCTCTTGCGTCGCAGGCGGACTCTCGCCCGCTGCGCCACTGAGGTCGTCGCCATATATGCAAGTCCTACTTGCAACATTCTCACACTTGCACAAACTCGTGTTGTCATCTATGGATGCAATCTACTGTATAAGTTTTTCAAGGAAAGGTCTAATATTGCAATTGATTGATTTGCTCTTGTAAGTTCTCTTGTTTAAAGAAAATTATGTAGAGAAATAGAGTGAAGTTCAAGTTGCTGTTTTAATATTGCAGACGAGAAGAGGCCTCGCAATTGGCAGTGCTGATTACGGAGGCCTTGGAGCGAGCAGCGCAAGCAGAGGCCACAGAGCGGGCAGCCCTACAGGAGGCCTCGGAGCGGGCTGCCCTAGAGGAGGGCCCGGAGAGGGCAGCCCTAGAGCAGGCTACGGAGAAGGCAGTCCTAGAGGAGGCCACGGAGCAGGCAGCCCTAGAGAAGGCCCCGGGGCTGGCAGCCCTAGAGGAGGCCGTGAAGCAGTCGGCCTTAGAGGAGGTCATGGAGCGGGCAGCCTTAGAGGAGGCCCCGAAGCGATCAGCCCTAGAGGAGGCTCCGAAGCGGGCAGCCCTAGAGGAGGCCACAGAGGAGGCCCCGAAGCTGTCAGCCCTAGTGGCGATGGAGCGGGCTGCACAAGCGATGGCCTGCGTTGACTCGGGCGTGACGCGCGCCCTGCTGTTAGCGCCGGCAAGCGCGCGGCTGGCGGCGCCCCGGGCCTGCCGGCCGCGCGCGCCCTGCCTGGTGTGCGCGCACTTCACTCGCCGCGCCGCGCCGCCGCCGGAGGCCGAGTGCGAGGGCCTCGCCGCGGACGCGGACTGTCTCCCGCCGCGTGTGCCCGTGAGCCCCGGCCGCGGAGGACTCGCGGACCGCAGAGAGGCCTGCAGCCCGCCGCGTGTGAGCGTGAGCTCTGGTCGCGGAGGACTCGCGGACCGCAGAGAGGCCTGCAGCCCGCCGCGTGTGAGCGTGAGCTCTGGTCGCGGAGGACTCGGGGACCGCAGAGAGGCCTGCAGCCCGCCGCGTGTGAGCGTGAGCTCTGGTCGCCGAGGACTCGCTGACCGCAGAGAGGCCTGCAGCCCGCCGCGTGTGAGCGTGAGCTCTGGTCGCGGAGGACTCGCGGACCGCAGAGAGGCCTGCAGCCCGCCCGTGCCCATGTTCATGTGAGCCCCTGTGAGCCCACGATGTCACGACAGGGTTGTCTCGCGGTGGACGGTGCTGGTGTGTTGTTGTTCTGATTTGCGTTATATTTGATAGGTGTAAATAAGACTTGTACAATGTACTTACTTCTGAAATAGTTACTTGACCTCCCTATAAGGTTTTTAAGATTGGGGTAAAATCAAAGGGAATGCGTCTCGCGACTCGCGAGGAACATGTAAGTACACGATGTACGTACATTTCAAAATTGCTCACTTGTATTTTGTTATTCTAGTGTGTATAATTTTGGAGTAATCAACTGTTAACGAGAGCTCTCACTAAACTATACTCGCTTCCTAGCTACCTAATGTTTCATCATTCCCTCTCGCTGCGCTCGCGCTGCGCCCCGACGCAAAAATAGTGATAAAGAATGTTATAAGTTTAACGTGTCTGTCTGTGGTATCGTAGCTCCCAAACGGATGAACCGATTTTCGTTTAGATTTTTTTGTGTCATAGATAATTTTATCCCCAGTGTACTTAGCCATGATCTGTCGAAGGTTTTTAATTTTTTTTAAATTTTGTTCTTGTATTGAATACGTGTTAGATAAATTGTTTGTCAGCCGCAGCTAATTTATTTGTGACCTAGTTGTGTTAACTTTTATTCAGAAATCTGTAATTATAATAAGACGAGCTCTGCGGCGCGGCGCGGCGGCGGGCGAAGGTTCGCGGGTTCGATTCCCGCCTTGGGACAAATATTCCGATCTGTAGATATTTGTTGTGATATATTTGTTCTGGGTGTTTTATGTTTTATAAAAAAAAAAAACTTTTTTTATGTATTGTATTAAGTACTAGCCGCGCCCCGCGTCTTCGCCCGCGTGGAAGTGATACAAATTTTACAAATTTATTGTACACGTAGGTAGGTACACCCCTATGGGTAGTTTTGTAAAAATAAAAAATACGTGATTCATTATTTACTTTCTAGTTTATTTTCTTATATAGAGTTTTGAGTGAATTGAACCAAGGAATGATAATTTTCCTTGAAAACTTTACACCCTTTTTAACCCTCTCCGAGGTTTATCTCCCTACTCTCGTAAGGTCTGATCAGACATTTCCGTTGCCATTTTTCAGCATTTTCCTTGCAGGTGCCTGCGAATGGGAGGTTTCACCTATTTATTTATTCTCAAAGTGTGAGAGGTTTTTTGTAAATTTGATTAGCATCTTCTAGAACCTAAATTTATTTATTTAAGGACTCCCAACAGAAAAATCACATCACATACAGATTAACAAATAAAGTGGTCTTAAGTCTAGTGATTTTCTAAATAAAGGGTGCCACAGCGTGAACAAATTAAGGGTTGACTAAACATTACTACAAACAAATATTATTATACTATATAAAGTTTTAACAATATAAATTTAAAGGACAAAATAATAGGCAATCAATGAGTGGTAAAATATTAAAGTTACAGAATAAAAATAATGGAAAAAAAAGCAAGGAAACTTATAAACTAGATAGAAAAAAATTGAAAATTACTTGTAAAGGTAAATATTATGGTAAGTACTTATGTAGTGGGAGCTGAATGTGTGATCAGAACATTTAAGGTTTCAAGATTGTTGGCAGCATACATTTCTGTCTTAAATTTAGGTAGCTTGGCACTAGACATGTGCGCCGACGTTAAAATAATCGGCGGCGGGCGCCGGCCTGAAATCGGCGGCGGCGGCGTGATTTCGGCGTGAACTCGGCGCGTTGGTATGAGTAATAAATAAATAATGCTGGACAATTCACACAGCATTATTTAGCCTCAAGCTAAGCGGAGCTTGTGTTATGGGTACTAGATAACTGATATACATAATAATATACGAATACATTAGGGGGTGAATTTCTAAACTTCGAAGTTTCGTAAATTCGAAGTTCATAGCCTTTATTGGCCATTTTTCAAGTTCGAATGCGGTGGCAAAGAATTCGATTTTTTTAGTTTCTATTATTTACCTACGTAAATAAGGCACCTTACGCAGTCGCGTAACGCACACGTACTATGAAAGAGTAAGTGCGAGCTTTTTATTTCGGACTCTTGTGTAGACAAAAAAAATATCATTGGAAAATTCAATAGTTTTGTCTAGGTATACGCAAAATGTCAGATGTAGCCCTACAAGCGATCTTGTCTTCTGTCTACAGCACTAGTTCTTTAGTAAAAAAAGTTCTAAGAACATCTCGTTTGGTCTCACCTGGAAAGTCATTAAAAATTTGATTTTTAAACGAAGCTCGAACGGCTTAGCACAGTGCTTGCCCCGATGCTGCTCCCCCAAAATTACTTTTGTCCTAACGGCAATGGGACGAGCCCTGTGTCAGTTGACACGGAATTGTTTGTTACAAAAGTGCTCCAGCACTGCAGATCGTTCCCGCCTCGTAGCCGTTTCTAAATAGGAGTCAGGACATTGGTTGCAAGCATTTCCTTCATAATTATAACACTGGTAGGTACTTTATTGAATCCCGTAACTTTCCGTATCGCAACATGTCATCGGTTGGGTGCAAGGTGTTGCGCGCCTCATCAATGCCAATGCCAGTGCGATACTGCTGTCGAACAGCTTGATCATCACGGATTATCGTGTACTAGGGCCGCCAGTCGGATATCTCGCCATGCCAACCGGCGACATCATCCGGCGGGCCTTTTTCATTGCTAACGTACCAGCTATTCTCAAAACGAATGGTCTGTTGCGTGACGATGGTAAGAGGCCCGACGGTATGACACTAATCCCATAGGAGTTGGGGAGGCCTATTGTGTGGGACGCTAAATGCGTCGACACACTTGCGCCTTCCCATGTTCCGAGGACATCCGTGAGGGCAGGTGCGGGGGAAGATTTCAGGTGCAAAATGTGCAGGTCTCGACAGAGCCTACACATTTGCTCCCCTTGGAGTCGAGACCACTGGTTCTTCGGGTTTCTAAAAAATTATCTGAGCGTTGAGTCGAAGCGACGCGTGACCCGAGAGCTAGTGAGTATATGGCGCAGCGCATCAGCATAGCCATACAGCGGGGCAATGCAGCCAGCGTCTTGGGGACGCTTCCGACTGGTATTGATATGGATCAGTTGAGCTACCTGTAGGCGAAGCACGGATATTATTCTCTAGGGTAGAATAGACATTATCGACATCGCATCGTCATACATTGCGTACATTATAGAAGTAAAAGGAATGA
This sequence comes from Eupithecia subumbrata, assembly GCA_949316285.1. Taxonomy (NCBI): domain Eukaryota; kingdom Metazoa; phylum Arthropoda; class Insecta; order Lepidoptera; family Geometridae; genus Eupithecia; species Eupithecia subumbrata. Next base: position 5,642,577 of record OX438638.1, read on the forward strand.
CTTTCAAACCATTTACGCCATCGATGACAAAGTGACGTAATTTTTATCTATTCTACTCTAGACAACAATCCCCGTGCTCGCCCTGCTGTAGATTGTTTGCAACAGTCTGTAGTTAGCTCAATTGTTTCTATTGTAATTCTGCAAATCACAGATCATAATCAACGAAAATTATAGAAGCAGCTTAACCAGTTCTCTGCCAGGCTTCAGCGATTCGACCCGGAAAGGCGCTTCGTCGCTGCTATACGTACAGTGCAAGCGCGTCGGTGACACTTAATGTGGAACGTAATCAAAGTATTTTTGTATGTTTTGGATAAGTAAATCACTTTTCCGATTCTAACTCTATCTGTAAAGGGACTCGCAGATCTCGAGAATAAAAGTTATATTTTCTATCTGAACTTCGAACTTTCGAAATTGAGTTTCCAAATTTCGAAAGCCAGTTTCGAAATTGAAAAAATATAATAAGGCCTGACGTTTCGTACCCCTAACAGTGTTTGTGCTTTTGTAATAAATTTGTAAGTTTTGAAATTAATTAAATGCAATTAATACTATAAATTTAGTCTGAATCTTTCTAGTGGAATTGTCTTGGTATTTGTTAAAGTTTATATTCTTACGGTGTCATCTTCATTTATAATCGGCACCTGTATCAGTCTGAATCAGCGGCGACTTTTGATACCGTCCGGTTTGCGGTGGCTTTTGACATCGCGGCACCCTTTGACATCGTGGCGCGGCGCGGTTCTTCTTTGACTACAACTTGGTTATAGGTAGCAGGTGTCGCACAATGTAATCTATAAGTACTTATAATAAAACTGTAACAGGTCCAATTCTGTACATTGAAGATATTTTGAAAATTTTTTTTGGAGGGCATTCTATTATCGATACTGAAGCCAAAACTGTAATTTTTTTCATTCATGTCTGTCTGTCTGTCTGTCTGTCTGTCTGTCTGTCTGTCTGTTTCTTAAACGCGCATCACGCCGAAACTACTGAAGGTATTGAAATGAAATTCGGCATGATTTTAGGTCATATTACGAGGAAGGACATAGGATACTTTTTATCCCGGAATTCAGTCAGGTTCCCCTGGGAGAGGGGATGAAATTAAAATTTCTTCATCGCGCATCACGCCGAAACTACTGAAGGTATTGAAATGAAATTCAGCATGATTTTAGGTCATATTACGAGGAAGGACATAGGATACTTTTTATCCCGGAATTCAGTCAGGTTCCCCTGGGACAGGGGATGAAAGTAAAATTTCTTCACCGCGCATCACGCCGAAACTACTGAAGGTATTGAAATCAAATTCAGCATGATTTTAGGTCATATTACGAGGAAGGACATAGGATACCTTTTATCCCGGAATTCAGTCAGGTTCCCCTGGGAGAAGGGATGAAAGTAAAATTTCTTCACCGCGCATCACGCCGAAAGTGCTGCATGAGTTGGAATGAAACCTAGCACGATTTGATTTCATACTACAAGGAAGGACATGGAATACATTTGATCCCGCAATTCAGTAAGGTTCCCCTGGGAGAGAGGATGAAAGTAAAATTCTTTAACCGCGCATCACGACGGAACTACTCAATGAATTCGAATGAAACTCGGTATAATTTGAGTTCTACTCTTTGAGTACGAGGAAAGATACATTTATCCTGGAATTAAGTAAGGTTCCCCTGGGAGAAGGGATGAAAGTAAAATTCTTCACCGCACATCACGCTGAACTGCTGAATGAGTTGGACTGAATTGGTATGATTTGAGTTCAAACTACAAGGAAGGACATGGGATACATTTTATCCGGTTCCCCTGGGAGAGGGGATGAAAGTAAGATTCCTTCACCGCGCATCACGCCGAAACTGCGGAATGAGTTGGAATGAAACCTGGCACGATTTGAGTTCATACTACAAGGAAGGACATGGGATACATTATATCCTAGAATTCAGTAAGGTTCCCCTGGGAGAGAGGAAAAAGTATAATTATTTAGCCCCGCATCACGACGGAACTACTGAATGAATTCGAATGGAAGTCGGCACGATTTGAGTTCATACTACGGGGAAAGATACATTTTATACCGGAATTCAGTAAGGTTCCCGTGGAGGGGGATAATAGTCAAATTCCTGGGTCGCGCATCACGCCAAAAGTACAGAATGAAATCAAATGATGCATTTTATCTGGGATATCAGTAGGCACGGTTCTCTTGGGAGAGGGGATAAAAGTCAAAATTCATTTTATTAGAAACAGTGTTGCAAGATCGAATTTGACTAAATCAGTAGAAAGTCGAGTAGAAAATCAGTTCATTGAAACAAAAAAATCAGTAGATCTTTATCTACTGATTTTTTTGTTTCAATGAACTGATTTTGATTGGATAGAAACTTACCTACCCTTTGGTAGGTAAGTTCCTATCCATTTATTATTCCAAGACGCACCCATTAGTTAGGGTTCTACCTTAGTAGGTAGGAACCTAACTAATGAGTGCGTCAATGCCTATTTCAGGCAAAGTAAAATGTACAAATGGTCCATGCAATATTCATGAACATGATATTTGGTGGTTTAGCTGGTCCAGTTAACTGTACCACCGAAGTTTGGTTGGAGTAAGTGGTCCAATTAAACTAACTGGACCACAGAAAAATATTTTTGACTGTGGTACACAATCAACTGTACCTACCTACCTAGTAACGAAAAAAAATTTACGGTGGTCCAGTCAAATGGATCAGGAGCCCAATTCTGCAATACAATTGCTTCAGTATGACAATGGAATCGTCGCAGAATCATCACGTAGAATCCTTAGATTAATATAACTCCAGAAAGTGCGTGCGAGATAAATTTATAGTTTCAAACTTGACGCGTGTCTCTCCATCTGCATTCATCATAATTTCTTTCATCTGAGGTGGAATACCAAAACGTGTCATTCTGTGATACCCCCCCCTCCCCCTACTATGTGTGTCATAGTGAAGCGATTATTATAGTAGAATACCCCCGCTGAACGGAACCATGAGTAAGAAGTGTAACGAGTATGACATTTCTTAACACTGACGCTGGCCGATTCGTAGCTAAAAGTCGTGTAGATAAAGAATGGGATTGAAGATGACAACATGCTATCCCCCGTAGACCCTACACGATTTTTTGCACGGCGGAGTTTCATAATATGAGAGACTACGGTTAAATGTGAACTTAATTAGTCGGCAGGTAAGGCAATCGCGAACGAAGTCGCGGGTACAGCTAGTAATTAATAAAATGACGGAGTTTTCAAAGCGTCTAAAATAATACGTTCCACGCCGAATTCACGCCGATTGGCCGATCGGCGGCGGCGGCGTGGAAAATTTGCCGGCGGCGGCGGCGGCGGGTCGGCGCGGCGCACATGTCTACTTGGCACATATCAGATAAGCGGAGGTCTAAACTATCTACATAGCAAATTTCATCTAAATCGGTTAAGTAGTTACGGAGATACCTACGAGCAGAGCAGGATATCAGTTAACTAGACTAGACTAGGAGCACAACAAAACGCAACATGAGCTCATTTTTTCTGCTGTACCTAAAGTCTCATTTTCCTCTGTTAGTTTCTCCTTGCACCCGTATTTGGACTCATACAAAATAGGTACATTTCAATCCATATCATTAACTATAAGTTAAGTGTGAGTAAATCTAAGTTCTTTAAAACAAAATGATTGAAACCACAGATTGAAACTCTACGGGAAACTAGTTTTCCGCTAGTTGTATTCCGGAAGAGCCGCGAAGAGATCATTCTAAACAGCACAAATATTTGAATATCGTGCGTATCTTCACCGAAACCGAATCCCGATCGTTTTATAATACCTACCTATGTATGTGGACTAATATAGGTTGATGATGATGATTATATTTGCAAAGCCTTCCACCCGTGCCGCCGCACCGCCGCACAGCCTCACCGCCGCCGCACCGCCGCTGCCGCACAGCCGCACCGCCGCGCCGCCGCGTCGGTGGAAAACCAATATGTGAAGAGAATGTAGTAACACCTTATTTCTTAATACCTACTTGATTTAAGATTTGATTCTAGTAGGTACCTACCTATTTGTTGTTAGCTTACAGAAATAATCGATAGGGATTTCTCTAAAAAATATGTAGGTAGGTACAGTCAGCGTCAAATTAATATGACCGTCTAGAGTAGTCAAAATGATCTGAAAAACAAAGGGAATTTGATATACCTACCTACGCAGTTCGAATCACCATGATGTAAGCACCCAAGGTGTTCAAAACATCTTACCACTCATTATTTCATATTTATATGAGCAGTCAGTCACCCTGACTGCTCATAATATAAATTAATGTGAAACAAGGAGTAGTAAGATATTTTGAACACCTTGGGTGCTTACAACATTATGGTGATTCGAACTGTGTCTACCTACCTATATAAAATTGTTTTTATGTTTTTCAGATCATTTTGACTACTCTAGACGCTCATATCAATTTGACGCTGACTGTATTTATACCTACCTAAAGCCGGCTTTTGACTAGGTATGGGATATAATATAATATATCTATTACATGTTGAGCTATATATTATACCCCGCGATTGCTGTTCACACTGTAAGATATATATACCTATACCTATTTTGGAACACACAATCACAGACACATGATCAGTTGATATTGAAACGTCTGCACAATGAGATTTTACCAATAGAGACGTCATACTCATTAGAAAGAAATAAAAACATGGCGATATTTTACTATAGCCACCTGCATAGGACTATGGAACTTTATTTGTATCACTGAGTACGTTAAAAGATCACAGAGATATATAGGACCCCGTTGTCAGAAAGAGATGAACATACTGTTCACACTTTACACGAGCGGCCAGCGGGCTGACGGCCAATGACAGCCTATGACGTCATTGGCTAGCAGCTAAGGAACGAACTAGGGGAAACGGGGGTAACGAGGCACCACTAAGAAAATAAACAGTAAATTTTAAATAAAAATATTTTTTTTACGAATTATAGTATTACATTCCTAGTATAGGTACATTTATGTGAGCACACTAGAAAAAATACTTTTACTTAACTTAAGTGCCTTCTAATCGTTACATAGTATAAAACAAAGTCGCTTCCTGTCTGTGTCTGTCTGTCTGTCTGTGTCTATGTATGCTTAGATCTTTAAAACTATGCAACGGATTTTGATGCGGTTTTTTTTTAAATAGATAGAGTGATTCAAGAAGAAGGTTTATATGTATAATACATGCATAATATAGTAGAGAAACACTGATAATTTTAGAGGTTTCTTATGTGATGTCGTAAATAAATACTTTTTTTGCGCTTACATTGCAAACGCTGGCTGGACCCTACGAGATAGATCAAAATAATGTACTACAGTATTGTACACCTTAAAAAGGTCTATAAAAATTCCGGGTGGTATATATCTATCTCTTAGGGATAACCCATAATAACCAGTTTATATCCTTTACTTTTTACGAGAAATAATTGCTTATTTACGAAGCTATTTTAACATTGTGCATTTAATATAGATTCATTTGACCCTTTACAGCATGTAATTAAAGTAAATGAATATTTTCGAAGATATCATAGAATTAAAATGCAGGGACATGGCGGTTGCAGCGGTACCGGCAGGGAGGCCGATTCTGTAGTATATTTAGTATCAACTTTGCACCCGTGCAAAGCCGGGGCGGGTCGCTAGTTACTATGATAATAATTTAATAAAGTTTGATAGATGGATGGATGTTTGTTACTTCTTCACGTCAAAATTACTGAACGGATCGGGCTGAAATTTTACCTGTCTAATCAAACATAGGAACACACAACCGAATATTAAAAGTAGTTTTTTTTTCTATTTTACCTTAATTACCGGCACTGCATTCTTTATCAGTTTGTGATTTTTTTTTGTGACGTACTTGTCAGTATCTACAAAGTGTTTGGAGCATATTGTGGAGTATGCCGTTGGCATCCATTCATCGTCTCGTCTTTGGGTTCTAATCTAACGACTCGTACCCATTTCTCCCTAATTAATTCGTCTTTAGGAAATCGAAAACAAAATGGAAGCAAATGTTGAAAGTCAAATCCATCTCTTTATTATCCAACTACGAAAAATAATTGGAAAGTACTGGTGAAAAATATTATTGTTGCATTGCGTGATCATATTACCCATATCACCCTAACCTCCCTTAGCGTCGGTCGAACCGACAACACCGCACGCCATTATCTCGTTCTCTCTGTCACTCATGAATGCAACGCACTACGTCTTGTCTCGTTCGTGTAAATGGCAAAGCGGCAACGCCGCGGCAGTGATTTTTTAATATAAAATTAATGATTTTCCATTTTTAATAGACTAAACAGTACTTACAAATGGAAAGATACATCCTGCCTGTTTTTTACAGCTCTCCCAGTATAATTTTTGCACTTTCGAAACACAAAATGTGGCATTTTCGTTTGTTTTACTTTTCTCTATAATCCCGCAACGTACGTTCGTATCGCGGCGCAACGCAGGGCGGACTGAGTTCAGTCAAGTGAATTCACCTGGTTTTGTCTTGCCGCGCAGACCTCGGTAAAACGCATCTACCTCAGTTTATATATAATATCATTGCGTCTGCACGTGAACGTCAACATTCAAACTGAGGGCGAGGCAGGGGGAGGCGCGGTGTCCGGGGACGTGAGGTAAAATATACACTTTCAAAATGACCTCTAAAGCCAACAAAGCTCCAAAACGCCAAATTGACGAGGTTGTGGTTTGGATCACTTTTGCATATATCGGTCCATTTATAGTTTGGGATGAAATACCTATTTATAAATATTTTCAGCAGGACGCTGAACATTGACCCTTTCAATACCAGCATTCACAGGGCAAGGCGATGCATGACTCATCTTCTTTTGCACATGCATGATGTACCTAGTTTTACGTTTACTTGTTTTTTTTCTTATTAATTTAAATTAGTAGGTATAATTTTATTGCTTCATTAAGTAGTTACGCAAATTGTCGACGGAAAAATTTTAGTGTTCACACATAATTAGTTTATTATAATACCTAATTCTATTAGCGAATGCCTATTATTAGCTTTCTGTATCTATTTTAACTTCTATTGTATTTAGTTAAGCTGATGGCAATCCGAAATAAATAAATAAATAAATATTATGTTATAGCACAGTGTGAACGGTCTCGTACAAAATGTATGACGAGCGATAAAATATTATAATATAACCCAAGATGTAATAGGTATATATTATTAATTATTATAATTATCCCATAGCATGGGGTCTCATTCCATAGAAAAGTTTTGGTGGTTCAAAAAAATGACAATGGATGGCGTTAGGTGTATCACTTAGTAATTCAGGTTTGTGTAAACTGACAAAACAAAGAATTTCTTTCTAAAATGTCTCAACTCTTTTAGGTAAAAACCCTTGATTACCTACAATATAATTAAATTGTATGATTTTAAATCAAAACTTTCATAAATTTGAAAATTACATTACAATCGACACACTATCGTCACTGATATTATAATACTATACTAGTATCGTATAGTATTATTATATCTGTGCCCATAGTGAAAAGCCGACTTAATACCTTAATACCTATACCACAGATATTACTTATGTCTCATAGGACTATCTACCTATTACCCATCTCTAGCTACATGCATGTAGGTAGGTATGTAGCTATCAAATGAACAGAGTCGTGCTGCCAATAAAGTTATATCGCAGGCAAATATAATCAATGTTGTTTGTCAATTAGAACGAGTGCCTGTCATATTGTACATATAAGTATGTTATGTAAGTACCTACCTACTAACTAAACTAACACAGTCGCATCGCAGGCTCGAGCGAGACGCGCCCAGCGCCGCGCGTCTTCGAGTTGAGGACATTTATAATCAATTAGCGGTTAGGTATCTACTTGCTAGGTAGTCGCCTTCGTGTGGCTCGGTGCGGTACAGCTAGCTTCAGTAACCGTTCAGCACGAGCGCAGAGGCCGCGCCCGACGACGCGACGACGGGCGGAGGAACCTCGGCAGTCCGCGTGCAGTAGGGGTACAGCCGACAAGCACGCGACGGAACCCTCGGCTGCTGAGCTCTGCCAGGCCTTGGTGAGTGATGTGATGACTGATGATATTCCTACAATATGCTATCGATAGGCAACGAACGACGTAGGTAAGCAAGGTACTAGTAGTCAATTTCAATTTTCAATTATAAAAGTTCTTTATTACCTAAATAAAAATAGTAGACAGTATACATTTCCAGTGTGCGTTTAAATACCTAGAAACAATACATCATAAACATTTACAGCGTTTTATTAGCCTATGGCTTCTTAAAACTTTTGAGCGATTAACTACCTAGTAAATAAAAAAGTAAAAAAAAAAAGGTACTAGTGTAGTGGGAAAAATTCAATGGTACAAATGGTCCGGCGGTCCTAAACCGAGTGGGGTGTCAAGTCAAACAAGATCCGTCAAGTGCGAGTGTGACTCGCGCGCCGAGGGTTTCGAACGTTTATCAACAAATGCAAATATGTAGGTACTTACCAAAAGTAATTTTTCGACTTTTTTCAAAATATTTCAAAAAGTATGAAACCTACAGAAATTTGAAAAACTGATTTGAAATGTCCAAACCGATACCTTTCATTTGATACCCCACTCAGTGAGGTTGCCCCCTTTTGAAAATTATTCCCCCCCCTTGTTGAACATTTTTCAAAAAGTATTCTTTTTTTTACTATAAAAACTATCGTAGTTTGACGAATTCATTACGGATGTAAGCGGGTTAACTACGAACCTTATTTGTGTTGGAAGAACACCAACCTTTCATCCCTTAACGAGGGACATCTTCAGGGTGAGTGCGGTTCTAGACGCGCGCGTTCGTCACGGAGGTCGTCAAAATTCGTGATTGTTACGTTATTGACAATAACTTATTGTGCACGCTGAGGCGTCCTTTAAGTACCTATTACCTATAGAGTCACATAGATGACGACATCCGTGGCGCAGCGGGCGAGGGTCCGCCTGCGACGCAGGAGGTTGCGGGTTCGATTCCCGCCTCGGAACATATTTGTGTACGATTTGCAGAAATTCGTTCCATTGGTCTGGGTTTTCTATGTATAATAAAAAATATTTATCTATGTAATGTAGTGTATTGTATTAAGTATATCAGTTAAGTAGTACCCATAACACAAGCTCTGCTTAGCTTGGGGCAAGATAATGCTGTGTGAATTGTCCAGCATTATTTATTTATTTATTTTATAGATTTAAGAACCATAATAACTGTTACCAACTTGCATTGTGTGAACTCATGTTGGATGCCCTATTTAAATAAATAAATGAGAATAGAACTTGTTTTCGAACTGGTTTTTGATCGCACCTTGTGCATGAAATGAAGTATACCATTATTCCACTCTCATATTCACAACAATGGTAGGTATCAGCACTGGTCACTGTGAACTGAACCATCATCTTCTCAAAACTGGAGCCACAGAGTATTCAGTATTTTTATTGCGAAACAAAAATATTACATACAGTAAGTATTAATGTACCCTGTCAGGTAGGGTATGGCAATATATCTTAATCTAGGACTTAAGTTAATTACTAAATTAAGTATTTTGTATTTTATACAAAATAAGAGATCTTTTATGAACAATAAATAACATTTGTGTAGTTTAGAATATTACATATACATATAAATTTACTTAGGTAGGTACAATAAAACTTTTTAACAAAATAGTTTACTTTTTATAAATTTTTGTGACTAGGTTATACTTAACATCTTATAATTAATCAATATTATAACCTATTATATTATTAAGAACACTTCGAAGCTCTTCCATTGTTAAAAAGAAAATGTAGGGATTCTATCCTAATAGTTTGTCTTCAAAAAAGTCTTTTATGTCATAATAGCATTTTTTAATAAGCATTTTTTAATAAGCAGACAGTAGCCTGTGTCGCGGCTGCTTCCAGGAAGAAGAGACTGTGGAACATGTAGTGGTACACTGCACAGCCACAGAGGACGTCAGACGGGAAACGGGACTGAAGACTCTCATAGAGGAATCAAACCCGTTCACGCCGACAGAAAAGCTGAAACGAAGCTGTCAATCGCCAAAGGTCCTGCTCCGATATTTCAAGGAGCTGGCCTGGTTGGCAGGGGGACAATGCACAATACACTCTTATTTACCTATTTATATTTATTTATATTTGCTCTTAGGTATTTCGAGTCCAAATTTTCGACTGACAATCAAATACTTTTCGTAGTCACGCATGCAATGTCCTTCCTAATGCTTTACCGATTACATTTTTGAGACATGTTTGAGATAGTCGATTTTGTCTGAAGAACTTGTAATCGATTTTGATATATCGCTGCCGTAGGTGGAGAATTAGATAATTGACAAAACCAAACTGGCGAGAAAATGACGATTTAGTGTTTTTCTTCGACAAAAACTACGATAAGTTCTTTCATAGTACAAAATTTACCGTGGGTGTTTTGATAATGTTATAGGTACCTACAACAACTTTATGACTACTACCTTATAAGACGCCCACCAATTACAGTAGCAAATGGCAATGGGGAACGCAACAATGGGGATCATTCTGGCAGCCTTAGCACTGTCTAAATCTTTTGAAACTTGAAAGGAGGAATATTTAAGGCAATAAGTTTCCCCTATTCAAGTTTTATAGGATTTAGATACAATTAAGGCTGCAAAAATGATCCCCATTGTTGCTTTCCCCATTGCCATTTGCTACTGTAATTGGTGGGGGATCCATCCAAACACTTTTCGTTTATGTGCTAATAGATCAGACGTACCTATCTATTTTTACCTTTATGAGGTTTTGAAAGTAAGGTATAGGTACCTAGTTATCTAGGTACTTTACCATGTTAGTTATTCAGTTCTTCCACTTCAAGAAATTACATTGAGGTCAAAATCTCTCTAGTTAAGTGCGGCTATCCAAAATAATTGACGTTTATCAATTAGGTAGTTGATTTTAACTAGATACCTATAGAAATTATTTGAAGTCGAGCAAAACCTTTAATTTTTTATCGGTTTGAGGACTAATAAAATACAAACAACTTAGGTTTGACGTAAAAAATATTATAATTAGAAAATGAACATAAAATAAGCAACATTTTAACAAAAATAGGCATTTCTTCCAAAAAAACGATGAAAAACTTTAAGACGCTACCCAAACAGCGACACCGTAGAAAGTCCACTTTTTCGTCGCACCGTTAGCCGTACTCCGACATATTACAAGCCCAAAAAAAAAACAGTGTATAGTCAAATGTATGGAAAAAAGACTTATACAAAAATATTTTATAAAACGATCTAGGATCTTGAAAAAAAAAAATCACAAGATAGAACAAGAAAAAAAATTTTCGTCTCGAAATGCTCAATATTTTGAGTGACAACCATTAATTATTTTAATACTATATGAAAGGAAATTTTATCAACAAAAGAAATATGTAAAAAAAATTTAAATAATAACCATTTTAATAATAATAAAACCCAAAAAACACATTTTTGTAAGGCGTTTAGCGAAGTAATTGCAAAAATGATAATATTTTGCCAAAAGAATTTCAACCTTATTATTCAAACATCCCTTTCAATATATGCTCAAAATAGCTTCCACTAGCTTCATTCGGAGGCTGGATGCCTCCTCGGACGGACGACGTGAGGTTATGTAACTTTTTTCGCGATGACAGCTGGGTTCGACGGACGAATTACGATTTTCGACAACTTTTGTTTTGCGGGTTAAATAATTCATTTGTCATTGAAATAAAGTCTATATTTGATTGAAGCTAAGCCAAAAGAAATTTGCAGGAATTTTATTCATTGACAGACCTACCAATTGAGTAGAATAGATTTATAGTGGTTTTATCTCTGGTAGCTAGATAGGTAGGTAGGTACTACTCAACATGTTTACAGCACGAAAAGTATTGGTCGAATTAAAATATGTTAAGTAGGTAGGGCGATTTTGATGACCTTATATATAAATAAACAATGCTGAAAACTTAAAATAGGAGCCTACGTCCAGCAGTGGACTTATATAGGCTGATGATGATGAATTCACACATCATCACCAAGGCCGAAGCTAAGCAGAGCTTTGTTATGGGTACTTACTAGATAACTGATTTACTTAGGACCAACCATTTGCATTTTTTTTTGCCCGTAGTTCTACCAGTAGAACTACAGGCAAATTTAAATTACTCGTAGTTCTATCGGTTTGTTCTCATAAAGAAGAGAGATTCTCAAAAGGACAGATACTCAAAAAACATAATTTACTTTAAATTTTTAATAACTCATAGAAAAACCTCAACGGAGCGGTTTGTCATAACTTTTTTGTTATTGGCAATATGTGTACATTGACATCAATATAATAATTTTTTTTTTAGCGTAACAATGAAGTCAAGTAAAGGAGATGTGTAAAGACGCTAAAACGCAATAAACATGCAAAACAATTGTATTTCCAATGACAGTTGTCAAAATTAATGTTAATCGCTCATGTTAATCACTCATGAGTTCTTGGAAGGCAGCAACATAATAAAGAATACTTTATATCGGTATGAATATCAATTTGGATGGCAAGGCATGGTCTGTTGTGGTTTTTATGATTATTTTGTAGAATTACAATCTAAACTAAAACTGTCTTCATGATTGTTGCGTTTTATTTCCGGAAAATAAAATTAATTATGTAAGCGAGTAGTACTAAGATTGTGTACAAAATAATATCCGTGAAATTCATCATTCAGCATTCCAACATTCACGTATTTTATTTTTACGAATATTTTTATAGATATATATAATATATATTTTTATAGTATCGATTTATAGATTATCTTTTAAAGGGAAATGTATAAGATTCTACAACAAAACTCCAAAAGAGTTAAAAGTTGTCAAAAAATAATTTCAAACAATTTGTCAAACATATCCTTTGTTAAAAAGGCTTACTACAAAATATCAGACTATCTCTAGAGGATAAAAAGCTTGGGTATTGCTAATAGTATTGCTCCAGCTCGAAAACTAACACCCTAATAAGGTAAAGGTTTCTTGTTCGCTTCTTTACTTTACCTTAAAAAGATTGAAGTGAACAATAAATTAAAGTAATCACTTTATTTCCCAGTTTTACTCTTGAACCTTATTTGAATTTATTGACGTGTCCAAGACTCCTGTAAGGGGTAAAGGAAATAAAGCACTGTTATATTTCATTTCATATCTGATTATTTGATTGACGACCTCTGTGGCGCGGCGGGGAAAGGTCCACCTGCGACACAGGAGGTTACAGTTAGTTTGATTCCCGCCTCAGGACAAATGTTTGTACCATCTGCAGATATTTATTCCAGGTGTTCTGGATGTCTTATGTATATAAAAAATATCTATCTGTGTAGTGTATTTAATAAGTATATCAAAATAAGTATACCATAACACAAGCTCTAATTACTTTGGGGTTAGATGATGTTGTGTGGCTTGTTCAGCATTATTTATATTTAAAAAAAAATTTGGGAAAGCCCTCCAAAACCAAGTCGAAATATCTTCAACGATTGACACTTTTGTAATCCATTTAGTCCTTAGTTGTTTTGACTAAATTAGTATATTTTTTTAATGTATAAAGTAGTATCATAATGGTCGGTGATATTGTCGGCACTTTAACGCGCATGAAGATGATATAATTTTTTTAAGTGTTTCTTATTTCTATGAATAACTATCGATGAATGTAATTTTTATTATAATTGAGAAGCTACAATGAGCGACATAGGTTTTATTAAGGTATTTTACATGCAACGATAGCAAAGCCGCGGGCAAATGTTAGTTAACATTACATTATTACCTTGTGATTGTGCTATCAACCAAAATAAAACAAAAGTTTGCCTCTTCTACAACAGATAAATTTTGCATAAGTCTATGTTAAAAATCAGCGCCTCTGCTGACCACATTTGGTAATATTGACATGCAATCTGACAGTCTTACAGTCTTTAGTACCCAGAGCTGGCTCAATATCATCCTCTCTAGTAGCGTCCTCAGTATGAGTATCCTCATCGAACAAGTCTTGTCTAGACAAGGCTATGTTGTGAAGAATGGCACAGGCTACTATTATATTAGGGACATTCTCCAACTTAACCTGTAGCCCAATTTGCAAGCATGGGAACCTCCGTTTCATTACTCCAAAAAGCCTCTCAACGGGGTTGCGGGTGGCAATCTGGGCCCGGTTATATGCTTCTTGGCTTGGTGAGACGGGGTTTAGAATTGGAGTCAGAAGAAAGTTCCTACATGGGTATCCACTATCTCCCAACAAGAAAAGGCTTCCGTAATCACCTCTTTCTAACTGTGCACAAAGAGGAGAGTCATTAAATATTGTGCTATCATGTACAGAGCCAGGCCATCTAGCAATAATGTTGAGCACCATAAGCCTTGTGTCACACACCATCTGCACATTGAGCGAAAAGTATCCCTTTCGGTTACGATACATTTCAGCTTGAGGTCCTCCTGTAAATGAAAAACTATTATTTTACATGTACATTAAGTACCAGGTAATGGTGGTATTTAATAAAGGTAGGTAAACTTAGAGCTAATAACTTCAAATATTATTCACACAAATGAAGTAGGTAGGTAGATAGTTATTAGCTTTACTAACCTGGTGATTTTATTTTTATATGTGTACAGTCCACTGCACCCATGACTCGCGGCATGCTGGCAATGTTGTAGAACTCTGAAGCGATACCAATACGCTCGCTGGGAGAAGGCATTTTTATGAACCTATTTTTTAATTTGCAGATTTCCTTTGCAACTCTGTGAACAATGCGGTGTACCGTCGGTTGTTCTACTTTAAAAATATCCCCAATGACTCGCTGATATGTACCAGTGGCGAAAAATCTTAGAGCAATCAGGATTTGGTCCACTGCTTGTATCGCGTGATTCCGGTTTGTGAGAGGCTGTATATTGTGACCCATTAGCGTACACAAATGCTTCACAGTATCTTTGCTCAACCGGAACCGAGCTTTGAATTGGGCCTCGTCATACTCCTCAAAGGCGTTAAATTTCTCAACATTTCTTCGCGGCCGCCGCTCAACCATATCTTCACCGTCCGACAACGAAGAAAGTGAAGATAAAGACATTTTTGCCGATAAAATAACTTTGAATAAGTAATAATAGATTATTTGTTGCTTTATGCTAGGAACGTCCTCCCAATGTAAGATTGGTCGCGAGCAGTCTCAAATTTGAACGTGAACTTATGAATCTGAGACGTCGTTATACAGCTGATATGCCTTTGTGAATACCAAATTTACTGTAAGTCGTCGTTGTGTCTGGGTTTGGGATGATCTCAAGTGTAGCGTTCTTAAATTTTAGGATTGATGTTTCAGTATACGATTTCGTAGGATAACGACGTCTTAAACAGCTGAGCTGGTCTCAAATATGTAAGATGCGTTTGAGTATTCGGGCGTTAGTTTTCCACGACAGCGCCTAACGGCTAGAGTAAATAATTATGTAGGTAACAGTTTTTTACTCTGACTAAATCAAAATCAAAAACTCTTTATTTCCATAAATACAATAAATGTACCTACACGAAAAGGTCAAATTGTAAAACTAAACACTGACACGGAAATAAAGTGATATATACTAAGATCATTAGCTACTTTGTTGGTTGACGTTGACGGTAGGTTTTCATACTATGCGTGGTATATTTTTTTAACATAAATTATGGAGGTAGGTACTTCTTTTTTCCTTCGTTATTGGGAGTTGTTGCTTGTAAACCATCTCCAACTTAATTTGAAATATAATTTCTGCTGTTTCTACCATTGATGGCCTGCTTCTAATCTGCCTACCCCTCTTGGTACTTCCAGGGTTCCAGTTCCAGTTAAGTACGACCCTTTGTAATTGAAAATTGAAAATTGTTTATTTGTATAAAAATATTTTACATTACGTGCTAAACAGTTGGTAGGACATCCTTCTATGTACCTATGTATATATAATATACTTGTGCCAGGATGTCCTGCTTTTCCATTCAAATACAACAAATAAACCAAATTAAATTATTATTAATATTAAAATAATACATAAACCAAATTAATTATGAATAATCATTCAATAACAAATAATCTTAGTTAAAAATTATAATTTTGAACTTAGACCATTAATAATTATTTTTATATGCAGATACAAAAAATTAAAAAAACTAAGTATAGGAACTTTTTAAAGTGATAGCGATACCTATTTGATTTCTCATAATAATGTGAAATGTTGAATTAATCAAGAGTGCCTTGTGCTCCTACGGCGAGTAAATTGAGTATTTTATGTTGAACTAGCGACCCGCCCCGGCTTCGCACGGGTGCAAATGTTGATACTAAATATACTACAGAATCGGCCCCCCGGCATGCATACGTCATCCATACGTCCATTACATAACTGTCATTTGCGTTTTGTTAATCCAAGTCTGATTCTTTTTTGTTATACCACGTTTTATAGTGACTGACGTTTTATGTCAAGTCACACGGGAACGCTGTCGAACGGAATAAACAGTATCCTATGTCCGTCTCCTGGCTCTAAGCTACCTACCCACCAATTTTCAGCCATATCGGTACAGCCGTTCTTGAGTTATAAATAGTGTAACTAACACGACTTTCTTTTATATATATAGATGTGTGTGCATGTGTGAGTGTGCGTGCATGTGTGTATTGTGTGTCTGACGGCTGCTCCTGAGGGCACCGGTCTCGTAAGAGTCCGGGCAACAGGAGCTGCCAGGGAGTATTTGCAGGAGTGGGTGTACCGTGTGAGTGTGGTGCCCCCGAGGACACCGGTCTCTTCATAATCGTACCTGGTTTGTACGATCCCTGGCAAGTCTTTTCGAAGCGTAGGCATTTTATTTTTAACTTATTGACTCTATTGCCATCAGTACATACGCTTCTATTTAATATAATTTCTAACGCTTAAGGCCGATTTACACTTCAATAAGTACAGTAGCGAGTTAAGAAATTAGTTAGTTATGTAATAAATCTCCGACGATCTCCGTGGCGCAGCGGGCGAAGGTCCGCCTGTGACGCAGGAGGTTGCGGGTTCGATTCCCGCCTCGGAACAAATTTGTGTACGATCTGCAGAAATTTGTTCCGTTGGTCTGGGTTTTTTCTATGTATAATAAAAAATATCTATGTAGTGTATTGTATTAAGTATATCAGTTATCTAGTACCCATAACACAAGCTCTCCTTATCTTGGGGCTAGATAATGCTGTGTGAATTGTCCAGCATTTATTTATTTATTTATTTAAATAGTAAGTAGCGTCCAAACGGGGTTTAGTCCAGCAGTCATAAGTTGCGGTTCCGAGAAGAAGACCGACTAGTCTACGCAACTGCGATAATAGTGGTTTTACTCGACTTCCTCCGGAACTGTTGTTTTAATACAGAAAATGGACGTTGAATTGCTTGACAAAAATTTAATAATTATATATAATTATAATACCTAAGAGGAATAATGTCTAAACTTATACAAAATTGTTATAATTTTTGTCCCCGAAGAAATAACAAAAATTTCGGCGGGCACCCTCGCCGCCGGGTACTGCCGCCGCCGGGCACCACCGCCGCAGGGCACCACCACCGCGGGGCACCACCGCCGCCGGGCACCACCGCCACCGCCGCGCGATGGTCCACAACACCGTCCGGCTGGGACTGGAGGACGTCATCGGGATCGGCAGGACGACGACGGTAACATTCCACTATTCATTCATTCACCTATAGTATATACAATGTGTATTGTCGAGATGTGCGGATCACATCATTATATATATCGATAAAAATCTGCAAAAAAGAAAATGTTAGCTATCTCAAAAACCAAGCCATTTTTTTTCG
Source organism: Eupithecia subumbrata (assembly GCA_949316285.1). Lineage (NCBI taxonomy): Eukaryota > Metazoa > Arthropoda > Insecta > Lepidoptera > Geometridae > Eupithecia > Eupithecia subumbrata. The sequence goes on from OX438638.1 coordinate 5,660,342, forward strand.
AATGAAAACATCATCTGGTTTTTTCTTAATTTATTTTTAAGTAAACAGTGTATTTAATTCAAGCCTCATTTGAAAGCTAGAAAGTCTACAACGATAGTCTACTGATTACAATCGAACATAAACTTATATTTAAAAAAAAATGTTTAAGAAATATCCAAAAAAACGATTGGTGTATTTTTTTGCATGTTGTATTAAACTTACAAATTCTCCAAAAACTATGGGTCTATCTCTTTTCGTTCTCAAGTTATTCACCATTTAAATTAGGTACCTAGATATTTTCTCTCATGTACAAAGTTCAACAGGAATCTCAACTGATATTATAAATGCGAAAGTTTATGGATGGATGGATGTTTGTTACCTCTTCATGCCAAAACTACTGAATGGAACGGGCTGAAATTTTGCATACACATAATTCTAATCCTGGAATCAAACAAAGGCTACTTTTTATCCCATAAATAAGTTCCCATGGGATAGAATTCACCTTTAAACGTTTCCATAGAAACAACGCGTGCCAAGGCGCGGGCATAAATTAGTTATAAAATAAAACAAGGAAATGAAATAAAAGATAGAGAGAAATGGAAGAAGAGAGAAGCCTTTCCCCAGCAGTGGGATAGTAACGGCTCATCATAAGATGAAATAAGACAAGGTAGAAGTTTTGTCATTCTTGCTGAAAAATTTACATACCTACCTATTTGTTGTGTAGGTATGATATTATACAAATAAGTGAAATAAGTTCTGAAGTTATCTACATAAAATAAGTAATTGCATTGCGTTTTAGCGGGAGGAAAAAGTGTATGGAAATCCATTTCTAACGTGTTATTTTTTTTTTAATTTCCTAAAAGATCGGCCGGTAGCTATGGTTATTTTCGTTCGGTCAAACGACAAAAAGTTTTTACTCCAAGTCCATTAGGCCTCCGATTTCTGAACAATATTTTGAAAAAAGAATCCAAAGGCTGGCGCGGTCAATGAGGTTTTACCAAAATCATTGGGCGCGGTAAGTTCTTCTAAATATCAATTTATAATTAATTCTGCTTTTTATTTTCCTCGAAGGTGTAGTCTATAGCACTATTTATCACTCGGCAGAAAGTGCGATTCCTACCTCGTGTGTTTTAAGGCCCTCGGCTGCGCCTTGGGCCCAAAACGACACACTCGGTAGGAATGGATCACTTTCTCGCCTTGGTGTAAAATGTACTATTTATAATACATAGAAAACACCAAGACCAACGGAACAAAATTTCTGCAGATCGTACACAAATTTGTTCCGAGGCGGGAATCGAACCCGCAACCTCCTGCATCGCAGGCGAAAAAACTAGAATATTTTGGAACCAATCTGCATTTCATCATCATCATCATCATCATCGTACCTATGTTGTCCCGACTCCCGACCGAATTTCATTGTTTTGAAAAAACTAAAGACCGACTTCAATTTCCATAATTTTTACACTGTTTTTAAGTTTTGTGGGAAAATTGTTAATTCGTGATTATTTAACGGGTATTTTTCGCTTAGGTACCCTTTATTTAGATAGTATTCACACACTGTTCATACATTTATTTTCAAGCCTCTTTAAAATAAAAACTAATAAAATAACTAATTATTTCAGTACCGTTTCAATGCCACTTTATAACCAACTAGTTTCTGCCTGCGGCTTGGCACGCGTGGAGTCTATGCAAACGTTTAAAGGTTATTTATATTCCATGGGAACTGTGTATGGAATAAAAATAGCCTAGTTTTGATTCCATGATTTGAAGGACGTTCAGTTGTTTTGGCGTGAAAAAGTAACAAACATCCATCCAAACATCCATACATTTAAACGGCTTATTCCAATAATCCCCTGCCATGATCCCCTGCGAAGGGGATTTCTGGACTTTTTGTCCAATAATCCCCTGCCGGTTCAAAGAGAAGAGGCGCAGGGGATTTGTGGACAAGAGTTCCAGAAATCCCCTGATCCACTTATTTACACCGTAAGTAGTTGTTCGTTCTTGAAATAATCAAATGCAAACAACTAAGTAACCTAACCTTATAAGAAGAACATACCAAAATATTAACATTGTATTCAGGAATTTCCGACTCACAATAGGGTTTCAGCTGATTTCGAGTAGTTTTTTGTGCTGTTTTTTCGGTGTAGTCTCAGTAGTCCGGTTAAAATTAACTCAACCGGACTACTGAGTGGCTCGATGTATCAGTAGTCCGGTTGAATTAATTAACCGAACTACTGAGACTTTTTTTGCAACTGTTATTTCGGTGTTGATGATACATTGCCGGCTCAATGTACTTATCGAAATATTTTCTTTTGATCAAGTGATGGCAGTGCTGGATGCGGCAAGCTGCAGACAGCGCGTTATGGTGCTCACTAGGGGAGGCCTATGTCAGGCAGTGGACGAATAGGCAATGGTGATGACGATGATGATGAAGTTCACCATCATCATCATCAATAGCAAATGTCAAATATGACAGCGAATGTCAGAAGTGACAGCAAATGTCAAAAGTGACAGCAAATGTCAAAAAATATAGAAAATGACAGCGAATGTCAGAAGTGACAGCAAATGTCAAAAGTATATAAAATGACAGTGCTTGTATGAGTATCTAACAAGTGTATAAAGAATAGAATAGAACACAAATTAGAGGCAAGGTAGAGGGGAAAAGACCAAGAGGACGCTCACCAACCCGCTGGTCTGACCAAATAAGAACAATAACGGGACTCATTTTGCCTGCAGCCCTGAGACAGGCCGAAGATAGAGTGGTGTGGAAGCAGCTCATCAGCGTTTCCGTGAAAGCTTTTCAGGACGAGCACGACCTTCAGCAATGAAGAATACGACAGAGAAGAAGAAGAACACAAATAGGACATAGGCTCGGCATCGAACACTCCATATCTGGGAAACTACTTGTGCTAGAATTTCAGTTAATGGCTCAAAAGAACGGAAAGGTCAAACTCTACATTTTCGATGACAGCTGTCAAAATTGAAAGGGCCATATCTCTTGCTAGACTCTCAGTTAATGGCTCAAATGAAAGGTGGGAACAAAATCTAAATTTTTATGACAGCTGTCAAAATTGAAATGGCCTTATCTCGGGAAATACTCGTGCTAGACTCTCAGTTAATGGCTCAAATGAAAGGTGGAAACAAAACCTAAATTTTCGATGACAGCCGTCAAAATTGAAATGGCCATATCTCGGGAAATACTCGTGCTAGACTCCCAGTTAATGGCTCAAATGTAAGGTGGGAACAAAACCTAAATTTTTGATGACAGCTGTCAAAATTGAAATGGCCTTATCTCGGAAAATACTCGTGCTAGACTCTCAGTTAATGGCTCATATGAAAGGTGGGAACAAAATCTAAATTTTCAATGACAGCTGTCAAAAAGACACCAAAAGTCAAAAGTGACAGCAAATTTCCATTAATTGAGCCATTAACTGAGAGTCTATTACAAGTATTTCCCGAGATACGGCCATTTCAACTTTGACAGCTGTCATCGAAAATTTAGATTTTGTTCCCATCTTTCATTTGAGCCATTAATTGAGAGTCTTGCAAGAGATTTGGCCGTTTCAATTTTGACAGCTGTCATCGAAATCCTTTCTTTTCATTTGAACCATTAACTGAAAGTCTAGCACAAGTTGTTTCCGAGATATGGAGTGTTTGATGCCGAGCCTATGGCCTATTTGTGTTCTATTCTATTCTATATTCACTTGTTAGATACTCATACAAGCACTGTCATTTTATATACTTTTGACATTTGCTGTCACTTCCGACATTCGCTGTCATTTTCTATATTTTTGACATTTGCTGTCACTTTTGACATTTGCTGTCTTTGAACCGGCAGGGGATTATTGGACAAAAAGTCCAGAAATCCCCTTCGCAGGGGATCATGGCAGGGGATTATTGGAATAAGCCCATTTAAACATCCAAACATCCAAACGTTTGCATTTTTAATATTATTAGTATGATATTATATCAGGCTACAAAATTACCTATTAAAGTTCTTGGTTCATACAAACTAACACGACGAAGCTGTGCAAGATTTTCCAAAATATTAAATGGAAACGTATGAAAGCACCCCACGCGCGGGGTGACTTTTTACAGTTTTATTTTGTTTTGTTTGTTAACTTTTAAATGTTGAATAAAAAAATCTTTTCTTTTTATAGGTAAAGATTCAGATAGTTTATTGTAAAACATCATCAGAAGTAAAAAAAATACAAAATAATGTTATATTCATTATATTAAAAGACGAGGCTATGACTCGTCAAAACATGATAAATATAATTTGGCTGTAGATAATATATTGGACTATTTATTTATTTATTTAAATGGCACTCAATTTCACAAAAAACGGAGGGTTGGGGGGCGGGAGCCCCCAAACCTATGCACGAAGCCACCCCGCGCTTGGGGTGGTTTCATACGTTTTCCAGTTTGACATTGACAATGAGAAAAACTTGCATAGCTTCGCCGTGTTAATTTGTATTAACCCTCTACTTTACTAATTATGTAGCCAAATATTTATGTCATGAATGGCATTGAAACGCTATAGAAATAGCTATTAAGTATTTATTGTATGGGGCTTAAAAAGAAACTGTATGAATGGTTCCTGCTCTCCCCTACCCAGTAGGTACTAGGTACTACTACACAGGTTAGGTTGGTAAGTAGGTAGTACCTACTATTTATGCTTATGTAGATAACTAGGTACCTAGTTATCTACATAAGCAATAATGCAAGTGACCAGCTGGCAGGTAGGTAGGAAGGTATCGTTACAAATCATCAAAGGTAGGTAGGTATAGTTAATCGATTACGCTGCAAAACGATAAAACAAACATCTGTGCAAGGAATAGCTACCTGTCGCGGTCGGTAGCTGCAGTTCAGTCGCTGGACGCGCACAAACCTGTGCCGATGCAGTGCAAGTGTGCGTACGAGCCGGTCGGCGCCGGCGCAGGCCGCGCGCCGCGGGTCAGTAAACATTTCAATTGTACTAAAGTGATTAAGTATAATTTGCCTATACTAAAACCTTGGGCCGAATGTGGAGGTGAAAAGTGGGACGAGATCGAGATAAGATTTTTTGAAATAAAATATATAATGGGCCGAGTACGGCATACCTACAATGTGGGACGAAAGCAGATTTTTTGATGTGGGCCGAACTTCCGCGGGACGAGTACCTATAGAAATTCACATTCACAGTGTGAATGTGAATTTCCGTCCGTGAATTTGTGAATTTCACACACACTCGCTAATAATAATAAGTTTCATTCAATTTACGACGCAAACATTCGGCTGCCTTCATACATAATATTATAATATAACATAACGATATTGTACGGATATAGCAAGTTGATAAATAGGTAAGTTAAGTAGGTACCTACCTATAGCTACAGCGCTCCTCGCGCCTCGTGTGTGTTGTGTGCTAACTGCTAACTGCTAACTAGCTGACCACACACACAGTCTAAAGTCTAAACCTTCCATAATTCCATTGGTTTCACTTTATGGAAGTATACCTACCTACCTACCTACAAGTAGATAGATAGGCACTTACCTATTATAACTTATTTATAAGTAACACACATTTGACACGTGACATTGTAGGTAGGTTAAGTACCTACCTACCTTTTGGGTTTTATTGATTTTAACCTCATTTTATTTTTGTTGATCAGCACGTGGTCGAGAATGCAGCGGAGACAGGACTGGACGACGCGGGGGAGGGTGCGGGGCGCGGCACCGTGACGTACGGCATCGATGACGCGCCGCCCTGGTACCTCTGCATCTTCATGGCGCTGCAGGTATACCTAGATCATTATTGAATAGCTGGCGCGCCGCCATCCCCTTTTGTTCTTTGCATTCTGGATTTGTTACGTGACGTCGTCGGTCGGACTGGGGTGGTGCGAAACCCCAATTAAGTAATTTTTATTCTAAAATAAATAGAGAAGAACCAAGTTCTTGACAATGGTTCGGCGTTTGCAACTACCTCCACGTCTTCTGTCTGTGAAACTGCTCGTCAATCGCCTTGCGAGTTTGACAGTCAGGTAGTACATAATTAATTAATTACATATGTACGTAGTACGGCAAATTATTGACATTTACATTTATTCTAAAGCCAAAGATTCCTTAAAATGCGAGGATGCGTTCCGTTTTACGCAAAAAAGAAATTTTTGCATGAAATATTCCTTTGGACTCTTTTTGGCCACAAAAATATTGTGGTTTCGCCATGGTTTCGCCTATGTTTCGCTTACACAGCTTACAGGGTTATTAGTAATTTACTGTCACTGAGCAGCAGGTTCTGCCCATCATTCATCATAATAATAACATAACCTAGCAAAATCAAAATCTCTTTATTTCAACATTACATTAATTTATCGACTTAGAGGTAATCAACGTGCGGGCACAGATATTATAATACTATACTAGTAGCGAGGAACAATTCACGTCTGTACTCGTCTGTACATTGTGTAATGTATGTAGATGTTTATACTCTATCCATCGAGCTTGTAGAATTTTCAATAACAAAGCCACTGACAGTTCAATCAGCTGATGCAGGGGTAAAAAACATTTTTAATAATGTGGTTGGCTCTTGCCTGCGGCTTCGTTTGCGTATTTAGGATATACATAATTTGGTCTTATTTGATTTCTAACTGACGCAAAGAAAGAAATTATTATAAAACCTATGACATACCTAACTAAAATTGAACAAATTAGTACATAACCTACCAAGCTATACTCTTATGGCGGCTATTTTGAGCTTTGATAGATGTCTCTGGGTAGTGATATTTTATGTGAATAATAGTTGGCATAAGTAAATAAGGTAGTCTTGTGAAATCAGTACTACTTTTTATTGTTACCTATCCTTAAAAAGGAAATACAAGGTAAAGGAGATGAAATAAGACTATAAATGCAAATTATAGGAATAATTTATTGTTGCATCATTAGTTAATTTAGTTATCATCATTTTATGTATTTACTCTTTAGTATACATGTGTCTCTCTTCTGGGACATTATCATTAGTTAATTTAATTATCATCATTTTATATTTTCAATCTTTAGTATACATGTGTCTCTCTTCTGGGACATTATTGATAGACAACAATCAATTATCATCATCACTGTCAGAATCTGAGCTACTTGATGTATCTCCGGACACCTGGATGATAAATTGATCAATTACATTATCTGTAATACCATCCAGTTCCCTCATTTTTTTCTCTTCTTGTATAACATGGTCTATGCATTTTTGCCATGCTGCAGGTGTTATCAAATTCATAGATTCTTCTAATAAAATCATCAATTCATGCATTTTAAATGTTTTATTTTTATCTGCAACATGGCCTTTGACTTGCCCCCATATCATTTCTATTGGGTTTAATTCACAGTGATAGGGGGGCAATCGCAAGACTTCAATATTTTTTTCTTTTGCGAATGTGTCAGTGGCATAGGCCATGTAATTATGTTTTATTGGTTGTATCAAATCGATAAGCTCCCTTTTTATCATAGTGTCCTGGAACGAGATACCCTTGCTATTTAACCAATCTTGGATGTCAGCTTTTTTCCATTGCATGTTTGGTACTCGTTCCAGGCGACGAGAGTGATAGGGAGCATTGTCCATTACTATAACTGATTCTGGCTCAATTAAATCTATAATTTTTTTGAACCACTTTTCAAATACTTCTGCGTTCATTTCTTTGTGATAATCTCCATCACCACTTTTGCTTTCGAATATTAATTTTCCACCATTCAAAAATCCATCTTCGTTTCCTAGAAAAAAAAACAAATATTAAACTTTAAACAGTTGATTTGATGTTATTGACACAAGTTTTGATACATTTAACTGAAAGCTGCCTTTGTCCGATTATCTATTGGTGAAAACCGACCTTATTGCATCACCACCCATAAAAATATCAATGATATTACAAGATGCAATAATAATACTCAATCTATACTTATTCATACTTGACCATGGTGCTACTTCTTTGATATGTTGATGCTATTGTTTAAATAAATTATCCTGATTCATGAAAATACAACAGATAACATACCAATATGTACTATTATTAGGCGTTTTCCTTTTCCAGAAGGCCCTTTGAGTCCTGTAGAAAGGCCTTCCAGGTGTGCCTGCCTTGTTGACTGTATTGTCATGTCTTGCCACACCTTCGTTTTCGTATGACCTACAAAAACAAGAAACAATGTTAACATAACATACAAAAGTTCAGTTCAGTTCAGTTTAACGACTACATGTTTGATATTTAATATAATTATTTACTAAAAAGGATAATAAACAAAGAGTAAATTACCTTCGTTTAACCATGTTTCATCTGTATAATATATCTTGCGCCCTTCTTCTCTCATTTTGGCAATTTTTAGCAAATAATTGCGCCTCCACCTTACTATTTCATGTTTTTCAATGAGACTGCTGTTACGTGATCTTTTCAGGTGTTTTATTTTTAGCTTTGCTAAAAGCTTTGCAAATGTACTCCTTTTGAAATTTGGTAGGTCATCATCTTCGTTAACCGAATTTAACACTTTGTTTAGTGTGGGGATTTCATTTCTGAAGAAGAATTCATGCACTTTTCTTCGTATGGCACTTAGTTCAAAGTCCAAGAGTTTGTCAATTTTGGCTACTCTTGGAGGTAGAGGTGCTGGTGACTGAACGCGATGCTCAGTAGAATAGCCTTTCAGGACTTTCCACACCGTACTGACGCCAACTCCAGCGGTATCGGCAGTCCTTTTCACCATCTCCTGCTTATAGGGAAATTGGTCTCGAGGCCAAGTTTCTTCCACCAGTTTATAAATATTAATAATCGTGAGCTTCTCTGCAGAACTGAGAGGCGTTTTCTTTTGACGCTTCTTCTTGGGCGAAGCAAAGAGCTTCAACGAACTCGGGCCTGGTTCATTGCTCATTGTATCAAAACAACAAACGTAACAAACAACAAAAACTCAACAGTAACACTCAACAATAACAAAAACTCAAGAAACAACGATAAACTCAACGAAAACAACGTAACGTAAGCAGAGAGCACAAAAGGAGAGAATTACTTGAACTAACCACAACAAAGCAAGAAAGTCAAGTAAGGAAATAAAATGGCGATCGTGGGTAGTGTTACCCACTCTGTCAGAAAAACGGGGAAAATAAAGTTATGTTATCATTCGTTCATTCATTCAAATTTTATTGTAATAATTCTGTAGATTTGTATGTATTAGCACAGCCAACTTATGCATACAGTTGTTTGACGAAGCCATTTAGACAGGGCAATCGTGCGGGGGGCAAGGGGCGAGGCATTTGAAAAATCACCAAAAATAAAATCATAATGTTTTATTTATGATGATGTTTCCTTATAATAAATAATTAAAAGTTTTCATTTAACACTAGCATTGTGCTAGCATGGTGACAACCCTGGCCTGATTACCTGGTCGCGTCACTTGTCGGCAGGTTCCGCGATATCAAAGGCCTACTGTATATTATTATTTATACTGTGGCATTAGTATCTAGGTAAAGTATATGACACAATGGTGCCCATGCAGGGTGCAGTGACAGCAGTGGCTACATTATTATCCGCATACTTTACACACATAATTTTACGTACGTAGATTTACATATTTTTGTAATTTTACACTGGTTTTGCTGAAAATTCTCAAGTCTCACCCTTCGGTCTTGAAGAAAGCATTGTTCAAATCATCATCATTGTTAAATAAAAAAAACATAATCCAAGAAATAATCTTGTAAATGTAAAAATGAAACGATTTTTACTGGTAGAGTTCAATTCATAAATCAATAGTGTGGAAGATTTAGATTAGCTAGATTATTATTTGTCAATGAGGTTCCATTGGAAGGAAGGCGTTTCAGGCCCAGGCCCATTAGTAAATAGACGTTCTTAATTTTATGTCTTTACATTGACCATATTTTCTAAGCATCATTGATTTCTTAGATTCTTCCTGGGTCTATGATAATATTTAGATTTTTTTGTTTAGCCATTTTAAGGATTTCAATTATATTTATATATCATATTAATTTATATTTAATAATAAAAAACTAAAAGTACTTCATATTTTTTCTCTCATTGCAACAATTTACTGAAGAACAATTTACTCAGGATTCAGATTAAAAATAAAAATTGAAAAAAAATGCAGTAAACAAGGTTAAAAGACCATCACAGGTTGTAGACGATCTCGATTTTTTTTTATATTTACCTTTTCTTTACAAATAGGTCACTTAGATTTTTTTAAATTTCTTGTGATAAATACCCTGATTTGGCCTGTCACTTGTTTCCGTCTTGACGTGGAGTTTTGGGACATCGTGTTTACAAGCCACGATGCTTTAAACTGCACGACTATCTATCGTCACTAAAAAAAATGGGAACACACCCTAAAGCGCCCTAAAAACTACACTCAATAGGGTAGCTAAGACCAGCTGGCAGCACTCGCTCAGTGTTGAGTTTACGTTCCATTCGTTCTTCAATAATCCGGCTAAAAATAAAATACTGCTCTGTATAGGAAATAAGTATGGTCATAGTGCTATCCTAAATTGGGAAGCATAGTTCAAAAAATACCAATTGTTTGCATCCCATGACGTCAAAACTAAGATTCGTTAGGGTTGGCACTTTAACAAAAGATAAAAATATCTGGTCATTTGAATCTTCGTTTTTGACCAAATAATGACGATTTGTAAATTGCTACAACTAGATATTGCATAGATATGAAGTAAAAATTGAAAAAAGTAACAAATCTAACGGAATCTATGGGTGAAATCATTGGAATTACGTTAGGCCTGTGTCATTTCATGGTGATAACCCTAAAAATCAGCTGATTACGTTTGTTTACGAAAAATCTACAAGCTCGATGGATAAAGTATAGAGTCAAATATCTTTCAAACCGCAGGTGGTCTATTTCTGAGCTTTTCAGGAGAACTTCACGATTTATACCTCGCTATAGATTCGTCGAAATCAGCGGGGCTGCCAGCTTGACGTCAACACAAGTGAAGTGGACATCTCGTCCGCGGATCAGTTTGAGATTCGGACCAGATGGAACCTAACACAAAAGTGAAGAGGACATCTCGTCCGCGGATCAGTTTGAGATTCGGACCAGATGTACCCTAACCTAACCCAAGATAGCAGCCACATTGAAAAACCTAAATATCTCCTAAAGTACCGGGGCCCTATTTATTTTACTTAGGGCCTTAGGGGTCACTATTTCAGGACACAATTATTGCCATAGTTGAAACCACCAAATTCCATGGCGGGGCTGCTAACTCGACGGACACGCCAGGTCTTCATTCTTTTTTTTTGTAAATAAATAAATACAAAATGAAAAAAACATGTTTGTCCGGAAACCAATGAATTGCTAAAGACTGAGTGCCTGACTCACTGACGGACAACGCACAGCCCGAACCACTGGTTCTAGAGGCTTGTATGCACTACGCGTACGCAGTCGCGGGCTACAGCTAGTATATGCATGTTTTTAACACAACTTACTCAAAAAACGTTGACTTGTTCAACATCAAGCAAAATACTTAAAAAAAATTACTTATTAGTTCTAACTTCTTTAAATGAGGGTTTATTATTATTATTTTATTATTAATTATTTTGTATTCGCTATATTATGTATACTATCTTCCTTTCTGTAGCTACTCCTTCTAGCTGATTGGTTACTGACGACAGGCATATATTTCAGTTTTCATTTTATAATTTTATTCATTGATAGATATTCAGTTTTAGGCACGTTACTGATTTTCTTTATTATTTTAATTAGTTCAATTATTATGTACTAGCTGTACCCGCGACTTCGTTCGCGATTGCCTTACCTGCCGACTAATTAAGTTCACATTTAACCATAGTCTCTCATATTATGAAACGCCGCCGTGCAAAAAATCGTGTAGGGTCTACGGGGGATAGCATATTGTCATCTTCAATCCCATTCTTTATCCACACGACTTTTAGCTACGACTCGGCCAGCGTCAGTGTTAAGAAGTGTCCTACTCGTTTGACTTACTCACAGCTGGGGCCCTATTCTGCTATACTAATCGCTTCACTATGACAGGGCTATCGTCACAGAATGACACGTTTTGGTATTCCACCTTGGATGAAAGAAATTATGATGAATGCAGATGGAGAGGCGCGTCAAGTTTGAAACTACATATTAATTTATCTCGCGCGCACTATCTGGAGTTTAATTAATCTAAGGATTCTACGTGATGATTCTGCGACGATTCCATTGTCATACGGAAGCAATTGTTTTGCAGAATTGGGCTCCTGATCCATTTGACTGGACCACCGTAATTTTTTTTCGTTAGTAGGTAGGTACAGTTGGCTGTGTACCACAATAAAAAATATTTTTCTGCGGTCCAGTTAGTTTAAATGGACCACAATAATTAATTAATTTAATTGTACTATATGTAGTACTGTTAACTGGAACAGCTAAACCACCATATATCATGTAAGGCAGGAACCTAACTTATTTTTCCAGGACCCACCACCTTAGTAGGTAGGAACCTAACTAATGGGTGCGTCTTGGAAAAATAAATAGATAGGAACTTACCTACCCTTTATCTACTAATTTTTTTCTTCAATCTACAGATGATTTCATCAATCTACTGATTTTATACTCGACTTTATACTGATTTAGTCATATTCGATCTTGCAACACTGTTTCTAACAAAAAGAATGCATGAAATCGGACGACGCGTAGACCCGTCGTGATGCGCGGTTAAAAAATTTTACTCTTTCCTCTCTCCCAGGGGAACCTTACTGAATTTCATGATAAAATGTGTCCTTTCATGTCCTTTCTTGTAGTATGAACTCAAAACGTGCCAAGTTACATTCCAACTCATTACCTATGTAGTTTCGGCGTGATGAGCGGTGAAGGAATTTAACTTTCATCCCCTCTGCCAGGGCAGCCTTACTGAATTACGGGATAAAATGTATCTTTCCTCATAGTACGAACTAAAATCACGCCGAGTTGCATTCGAATTCATTAAGTTGTTCCGTCGTGATGCGCGGTTAAAGAATTTTACTTTCATCCACTCTCCCAGGGGAACCTTACTGAATTCCAGGATAAAATGTATCCCATGTCCTTCCTTGAACTCAAATCGTACCAATTCAGTCCAACTCATTCAGTAGTTTCGGCGTGATGCGCAGTGAAGGAATTTTACTTTCATCCCTTCTCCCAGGGGAACCTTACTAAATTCTGGGATAAAATGTATCTTTCCTCGTAGTATGAACTCAAATTATGCCGAGTTCCATTCGAATTCATTAAGTTGTTCCGTCGTGATGGGCGGTTAAAGAATTTTACTTCCATCCTCTCTCCCAGGGGAAAATTACTGAATTCCGGGATGAAATGTATCCCATGTCCTTCCTTGTATGTAGTATGAAATCAAATCGTGCTAGGTTCGTCATTCCAACTCATTTAGCACTTTCGGCGTCATGCGCGGTGAAGAAATTTTACTTTTATCCCCTCTCCCAGGGGAACCTGACTGAATTCCGGGATAAAAAGTATCCTATGTCCTTCCTCGTGGTATGACCTAAAATCGTACCGAGTTTCATTTCAATACCTTCAGTAGTTTCGGCGTGATGCGCGTTTAACAAACAGACAGACAGACAGACAGACAGACAGACAGACAGATAGACAGACAGACAGACAGACAGACAGACATGAATGAAAAAAATTGCAGTTTTGTCTTCAGTATCGATAATAGAGTGCCCTCGAAAAAAAATTTTCAAAATATCTTCAATGTACAGAATTGGACCTGTTACAGTTTTATTATAAGTATAGATAAAGGTTCTTTAAGCGGAAACTGTTTTAGCTTTATTTGTTCTAGTATTATGTATTGCTATACAAAAAAATAAAAATCAAATCAAATAATTTAAATACCACCTAGCTAGGGTTGGCAACCATAATATTAAATGATAACATTGTTGTGTGCAGCACTACCTGACGATGATCGGCGCGATCGTTGCGATCCCGTTCATCCTGTGCCCCGCGCTCTGCATGCAGGAGGACGACCCCGACCGCTCCAACATCATCTCCACCATGATCTTCGTCACCGGTAGGTACCTACACTGTAACGATCCCGTTCATCCTGTGCCCCGCGCTCTGCATGCTGGAGGACGACCCCGACCGCTCCAACATCATCTCCACCATGATCTTCGTCACCGGTAGGTACCTACACTGTAACGATCCCGTTCATCCTGTGCCCCGCGCTCTGCATGCTGGAGGACGACCCCGACCGCTCCAACATCATCTCCACCATGATCTTCGTCACCGGTAGGTACCTACACTGTAACGATCCCGTTCATCCTGTGCCCCGCGCTCTGCATGCTGGAGGTCGACCCCGACCGCTCCAACATCATCTCCACCATGATCTTCGTCACCGGTAGGTACCTACACTGTAACGATCCCGTTCATCCTGTGCCCCGCGCTCTGCATGCTGGAGGACGACCCCGACCGCTCCAACATCATCTCCACCATGATCTTCGTCACCGGTAGGTACCTACACTGTAACGATCCCGTTCATCCTGTGCCCCGCGCTCTGCATGCTGGAGGACGACCCCGACCGCTCCAACATCATCTCCACCATGATCTTCGTCACCGGTAGGTACCTACACTGTTACGATCCCGTTCATCCTGTGCCCCGCGCTCTGCATGCTGGAGGACGACCCCGACCGCTCCAACATCATCTCCACCATGATCTTCGTCACCGGTAGGTACCTACACTGTAACGATCCCGTTCATCCTGTGCCCCGCGCTCTGCATGCTGCAGGACGACCCCGACCGCTCCAACATCATCTCCACCATGATCTTCGTCACCGGTAGGTACCTACACTGTAACGATCCCGTTCATCCTGTGCCCCGCGCTCTGCATGCTGGAGGACGACCCCGACCGCTCCAACATCATCTCCACCATGATCTTCGTCACCGGTACGTACCTACACTGTAACGATCCCGTTCATCCTGTGCCCCGCGCTCTGCATGCTGGAGGACGACCCCGACCGCTCCAACATCATCTCCACCATGATCTTCGTCACCGGTAGGTACCTACACTGTAACGATCCCGTTCATCCTGTGCCCCGCGCTCTGCATGCTGGAGGACGACCCCGACCGCTCCAACATCATCTCCACCATGATCTTCGTCACCGGTAGGTACCTACACTGTAACGATCCCGTTCATCCTGTGCCCCGCGCTCTGCATGCTGGAGGACGACCCCGACCGCTCCAACATCATCTCCACCATGATCTTCGTCACCGGTAGGTACCTACACTGTAACGATCCCGTTCATCCTGTGCCCCGCGCTCTGCATGCTGGAGGACGACCCCGACCGCTCCAACATCATCTCCACCATGATCTTCGTCACCGGTAGGTACCTACACTGTAACGATCCCGTTCATCCTGTGCCCCGCGCTCTGCATGCTGGAGGACGACCCCGACCGCTCCAACATCATCTCCACCATGATCTTCGTCACCGGTAGGTACCTACACTGTAACGATCCCGTTCATCCTGTGCCCCGCGCTCTGCATGCTGGAGGACGACCCCGACCGCTCCAACATCATCTCCACCATGATCTTCGTCACCGGTAGGTACCTACACTGTAACGATCCCGTTCATCCTGTGCCCCGCGCTCTGCATGCTGGAGGACGACCCCGACCGCTCCAACATCATCTCCACCATGATCTTCGTCACCGGTAGGTACCTACACTGTAACGATCCCGTTCATCCTGTGCCCCGCGCTCTGCATGCTGGAGGACGACCCCGACCGCTCCAACATCATCTCCACCATGATCTTCGTCACCGGTAGGTACCTACACTGTAACGATCCCGTTCATCCTGTGCCCCGCGCTCTGCATGCTGGAGGACGACTCCGACCGCTCCAACATCATCTCCACCATGATCTTCGTCACCGGTAGGTACCTACACTGTAACGATCCCGTTCATCCTGTGCCCCGCGTTCTGCATGCTGGAGGACGACCCCGACCGCTCCAACATCATCTCCACCATGATCTTCGTCACCGGTAGGTACCTACACTGTAACGATCCCGTTCATCCTGTGCCCCGCGCTCTGCATGCTGGAGGACGACCCCGACCGCTCCAACATCATCTCCACCATGATCTTCGTCACCGGTAGGTACCTACACTGTAACGATCCCGTTCATCCTGTGCCCCGCGCTCTGCATGCTGGAGGACGACCCCGACCGCTCCAACATCATCTCCACCATGATCTTCGTCACCGGTAGGTACCTTACCTACACTAACACACAGAATAATTATAACAATCATTTATTTGCATAAAACATGAGTATGAACACGGTGCGAGCATGCAATTATGTTACAATATAAATGACCTACATGTTTTGCCATTACTGGCGTGCAAATAGGAGAGGGCACGCTGCAGATTTGTCACTAATGTGATATGTCTTATTATGTATACAATTAATCATAATACAAAAAAAAAAAAAAATATATATAAATTGTAATTGGTTTAATAAAGCATATGTCTTTATTCACAAAGAAAATTATAATATAGTTGGTATTTACAATTGAATCAATTGAGCTAACTGCAGACCGTTGCAAACAATCTACAGGTAGCTCAACTGATCCATATCAATACCAGTCGGAAGAGCGTCCCCAAGACGCTGGCTGCATTGCCCCGCTGTATGGCAATGCTGATGCGCTGTGCCAGATACTGACCAGCTCTCGGGTCACGCGTCGCTTCGACCAGACGCTCAGATAATTTTTTGAAAACCCAAAGAGCCTCGGTACCCCACGGACCTAGGGTTTCGACTTGGATTAATTGAATTGAATTGAATTGGTTTAATCAAAATTTGTCATTAAGAAAGTCATTAACGCTATAATAACATTTGTCTATGAGTACATTCTTAAGTCTATTTTTAAATACATTTGAGGTAGTACCAGAGTTACAGTTGTTTAAAAATTTAACAGCTTGATTATATATTTTGGGATACACATCTTCTGCTATCTATGGCTCGGCCTCTCTTATCATAAGTTATGTTTCACCACAGTACATATAATATTTATGTACTGTGGTTTCACTGTTTCACCCTTTAATTGTCATTGACTATTTAAATTGATTAATATTCTGACATTGTTTAATTATTCTTATTCCATTATTTTATATATGTTTTAGCTTACTTTTACAATGCCCTTATACAGCAGCTTTATTTAAATGTGAATTTAATTTAAATTATTTAATTTCTGACATTGTATCATTATTATTTACTTAGTATATTATGTTTGTAATATTGTACATTATTTTTAGTATAGTTTGACAATGCCCTTATACAGCAGCATACCTTGACATGCCCTTTAATTAATTAATTAATTATTTATTTGATCATAATCAATTATTATTATTTTTTCTCATTAATGTCTGTCTGATTTTTTTTTTCTTTGTACCTTATGGTGTTTCCTACAGCGAAATACATGTGTGTTATTGTTTAAGAATAAAATATAGAATGTAACGAAATCAAGTGTAACAACAAGTGTACCTACGATGGAAATAAATACAAATACAAATACAAATTGACTACGAACTTTACTGCTCAATAAAACAAGTCTCTTTGTAAGTAATCCTCGTAATCGTTATCTCGCCGAGTGCCTGCCTCGCTCGGCGGCGCGGGCGCACGACACGGCTCACCTACCTTGGGTTTAAGACGCCTTATCTAACCTCGGTCGGTGTAGAACCTACTCGCACTTTACGTAGTTTTCCTTAGATACTGTAGGAATCGCGGCTAGCTCTTCCCGGGATGATGATGATATAAAAGTCGAGTATATGGAACAATAGCTGTATTGTATAAAACTACGACTAATATGCTGTTATAATGAGTGCGGTTTGGATGATCGCTGCTGATGCACTGACCTCCGTAGGCGCCCGGTCCGCGCTCGCGGCACGAGTCACCTACTAGGTCAAACGGCTGATGATGCTAATAACATACCTACGTGATCGATGTATCGAACAGATACTGGATTGTCAAGTTAGAAGTTGTTAAAAGTTGTTAAACCCAGAGTTCCGTTCCGAGTAGTGTAGTAATAGTAACCAAGACATGGCCACTGTGGATCGCACTTATTAATATAGCCGAGTTCTCCGGAATGTTTGCTATACTAATTGTATCAGGCGCTGTTAAATCTGGTTCGATAGTGATATTTTGTACTTAGTATTTCTTGAAAGTTTGGAACATTTTGTACTTATAATGTTACTTTTTGATCAACTACTTTAGAGTAAGACCCCAGCGACTACGGCCGCCCGAACGTGAATAAATAAATAAATAATGCTGGACAATTCACACAGCATTAACTAGCCCCAAGCTAAGCAGAGCTTGTGTTATGGGTACTAGATAACTACAATACACTACATAGATAGTTTTTTTTTATTATACATAGAAAACACCCAGACCAACGGAACAAATTTCTGCAGATCGTACCTACACAAATTTGTTCCGAGGCGGGAATCGAACCCGCAACCTCTTGCGTCGCGTTGAATCCTTTTAAGATTTGCAAATCTAGGTGAATGCAACTGATCTTCCAGATTTATTGAAAGTGCCTACAATCAGAGGCGAGCAGTCGGCCGCCAGGCGCCATGCGCCCCCGGGAACCGCTTCTCAAACCATCTCGCACATTTCAGCTAGGTATTACGACATGTTTGATAGAAATGAAACCTAGGGTCTGAAAATTATATTAGGTAGAGTACCTAGCTTAGTTAGATTACCGACTCATAAAATAACCAGTTTCTAATCAATTTAGTTTAGGCTATCTAATCTACCCTCAAAGTATCGCTATTTGGTCTCACTACATACCTACCATGGACAAATAAAACCACATATACAAATGTTTAGGTAAGGAAGCGTACATGTACCTTACCTACCCATACTACCTACCTACGTGACCCATTTGTGTTCAATTTGTATACGGGTCAACTACGGAATCTCGACGCGCGCTGTCCCGACTAAATTTAATGGTTCTCTCATTATTTTGACGACCCCCGTGGCGCAGCGAGCGAAGGTCCGCCTGCGACGCAGCAGGTTGCGGGTTCGATCCGCGCCTCGGAACAAAGTGTACGATCTGCAGAAATTTGTTCCGTTGGTCTGGGTGTTTTCTATGTATAATAAAAATATCTATCTATTGTATTAAGTATATCAGTTATCTAGTACCCATAACACAAGCTCTGCTTAGCTTGGGACTAGATAATGCTGTGTGAATTGTCCAGCATTATTTATTTATTTATTTATATGTGAGTATTGGTAAGATACATGTTTCGAACAATTTGGTTTTAACTTTTATGCCTTACCACAGCGTGTTCGCCCCCCAGGTCTGGTGACGTGGGTGCAGTGCACGTGGGGCTGCCGGCTGCCCATCGTGCAGGGCGGCACCATCTCGTTCCTGGTGCCCGCGCTGGCGGTGCTGGCGCAGGCGCGCTGGCGCTGCCCGGCGGAGCAGGCGCTGGCGGCGCTGCCCGCCGCCGCGCGCCGCCTGCTGTGGACGGAGCGCATGTGCGAGCTGAGCGGCGCCATCGCCGTCGCCGCGCTCTTCCAACTGTTCCTGGGTACGAGTAGCTATGTCTCATGCATGCGCAGGAGTGGCGCCGCCTGCTGTGGACGGAGCGCATGTGCGAGCTGAGCGGCGCCATCGCCGTCGCCGCGCTCTTCCAACTGTTCCTGGGTACGAGTAGCTATGTCTCATGCATGCGCAGGAGTCGCACCGCAAGCTTTTTTACGTATAGGTACCTACCTAGAGGATTTTAGTAAAATGCGGCGCGTTCGGCGCGGATAGGCGCGCGGGGTTGCATACTATTTCATTTTATTTTTTATTTTATATATTAAATTTTAAGTTGATATCTGCAGTAGTTGCTGAGTTTTTAAGGAGGGAAAAAAAGACAGACAAAGCGAGACCTTATGGGTTTCAAAACCGATCTTCGATCTCGAAACCCTAATAGGTAGTCATCTTAAACTGTTAATATCAGAATCTATTAATACTGGCTTATTAAATTAAAATTAAATTAAATTAAATTAAGTCAAATACTACAGAAAATATTTATTTATTGCGCTAAATTTAATATGAGTCAATAGTCTATTTAGCGAACCCCGAAATGAGTCGTAGTACCCGGCCGCCGCGTCGCCGCCGCGCCGCCGCCGGGTAACCGAGCCGGTTGTTAGTTTATTACTGGCAGGAGGGAGTACAGTACAGCACGACGCGCGTGTTGCATTGCAGGGTACTTCGGCGTGATCGGCTCTCTGCTGCGGTTCGTGACGCCGCTGACCATCGCGCCCACGGTGGCGCTGGTCGGCCTCACCCTGTTCGACCACGCCGCCGCCGCCGCCTCGCAGCAGTGGGGCGTCGCCATAGGGTGAGACACTCCACACTCTTCTGACCGTCGTCGTCGTCGCCTCCATGGCGGCGCTGCAGCGCTGGTGGTCGGACCCGCCATCTCCTGCGTTTCAGACAGAAGTGTGACGCGGCCAGCGCGAATACTCCAGGTCGAATCGAATCAAAAACTCTTTATTTCCATAAATACAATAAATGAACACTTAGAAAAGGTCAAATTATAAAACAAAACACTGACACGGAAATAAAGTGATATTTTTGATTTCTGTCGCTTCGGTATGTAGACTAGTAAAGAAGCGACGAAGAAACCTTCGAGGTGGAGCGAAACTCGTCCCAAGCTTTTTTATCCTCTAGATAATCTGATATTTTGTAGTAAGCCTTTTTACAAAGGATATGTTTGACAATTTGTTTGAATTTATTTATTGATTAATTTTTGCAACCCACTTGGAGTTTAGTTGTAGAAGCGTATACATTGCCCTTTAAAAGATTAATTTATCTTGTGTAGCCTAGTTGTGGGCACAGCGAGTTTATCCTTATTTCTAGTATTTATATAATGAATGTCGCTATTTTTAGGGAATAGATTGATATTTCACGTAAATAAATATATAAAATAAATCAAAGATATGCGATACTAACTCTACACCGGCATCAGTAGTTGACCTACCCCGAGTAAACCCGAATTGCTTACCATGTAGCAGGTCATTGCCATTGAAATGCCTGAGCAATTGATGTAAGATTAGTTTTTCAAAAACTTTGCTGAATGTAGGCAGTACTGATATTGGTCTAAAGTTAGTGGGGTCAGACCTACTACCCGATTTAAACAATATTTATTTATTTATATAATTCGGATTGCCATCAGCTTAACTTAATGCAATAGAAATTAAAATAGATACAGAAAGCTAATAATAGGCATTCGCTAATAGAATTATAATAAACTACTTAAGTGTGAACACTAAAATTTTTCCGTCCTAAATTGCGTAACTACATAAAGAAGCAATAAAATTATACCAATTAAATTAATAACAAAAAAAAAAACAAGTAAAAAAATATGATTATTACATTTCATTAGATCAGTCAGGAAACACGCCACAATCAATAGATTAATTGAATATAAAAGCTAGATCTGGTGCAATGTTATCAATTAAAGGTTTAATAATTATTCTAACGGAAATGCCCCAGAGATCTGCAGTTTTCTTTATATTTAAAAGTTTAAAGACTATTTTAATATCTTTTTCATCAACATAGCTGAAATTAAGTTTATTTTCTCATTTAGGTACATTTTCTATAAGTAAGGACTCAGCGATTAATTGAGAAGAGTTTAGATACATTGTAGTAGAGATTGGAATGTCAGTAAAAAAGTTTTCAAAAGGTTGGGCTACTTCAATGTCCGACATCCTCTTTGAAGAAAATGGCTTAGAATGATAGACATGATGGTAGACTAGGGCGGGGTGCGGGCGGGGCGCGGGCGGGCGGGTTGTAGTTATCGTTAACCCAACAGGAATGGGACACAGCACAACATAAACAGCTAAATTTATTAAGGTCAACTTCTTGAACATTTATGTCGGACCTTTTATCGAAATGGGATCCTGCCTTCCTCCGAGGGGTCGCGTTAGCTCGGCGCGCAAGTCAATAAGACAACTACTCGGTATTCCTGCAGCAGTAGGTGTAAGGGAAAACGCGCGCCTGCCAAGCCGCCGCCGCGCTGGTGTGTTTTGTAGTTATTTAAACATGGTGATTAAGAAAATCATTTTATCAAGTCAAACTCTGCGAATTTGTTTAGAAATATTAAGTGTCCTTAGTTGAGTACAAAAAAAAGTGTGATAACAGTAGTTCGGTAGTCATAGTATTGAAAAAACGTTAGAAAAAGGGGTAACTTTGGGATCTTTTTCTATCGAGCGAAATTCATTAGATCTTGTAACTGAATGCGACTTTGACTAGACTAGATCCTTGAGTAATAATATATAATTTTTTCAGAATTGTATAAGTACACTATTTTCTAAGTATCAGATGATTTTAAAAATCACAAAAATGCGGTCTCTTCTCGCCTACCAAGCCTTAATACTGAAGTACTGAATATAATAATACTGAAGGGTGAAATTACAGTAGTTTGATCCTCGGCGCTCTCGGTGCACCCGGTGCACCCGGTGCACTCGGTGCAGTCGGTACTCTCGGTACTCTCGGTACTCTCGGTACTCCCGGTACAGGCGCTCGATCGATGCGTAACGTTCACCCCTGACCTTTCCGCCCATTATTTGTTAGTTCGCCGCACTACGCCCGCACCCGACTATCCAATCTGCTAAAATCTTCCACATACATAATATAATAGCTTCGTTTAATCCGCAAACTGTCGTTTACCTCCTCCAATAAACAACCGTCTAACAGCGATACAATACAATATTTAGTGACCTTTTTATCTGCATCTTTGAATCTATGGCATATTCGACGACCTCAGTGGCGCAGCGGGCGAGAGTCCGCCTGCGACGCAAGAGGTTGCGGGTTCGATTCCCGCCTCGGAACAAATTTGTGTACGATCTGCAGAAATTTGTTCCGTTGGTTTTCTATGTTTAATAAAAAATAATATCTATCTATGTATATAATGTATTAAATATATCAGTTATCTAGTACCCATAACACAAGCTTTGAGTAGCTTACTTTGGGGCTAGATGGTGCTGTGTGGATTGTCCAGCATTATTTAATTATTTATTTATTATTTATGGCATGAGGTGCTCACGCACACATGATTGAAAGCGGGACCCTAAAAGGCAGCCTTATCATCACTATAAGCGATCTTTCTTCGCTTTGAAATGGGATGGGCTAATACTACATGTACGAGCCCAGAACTGTAGTTAGATTAGTTAAATTGTGAAAAATATACAAGTAGAGAGATAGTGATCCGCTCGAGTCCGCGGCACGGGCTGCACACGGGCTGCACACGGGCTGCACACGGGCTGCACTGAACGTGTAGGTAGTGTAGTGGCTGATCGCGGTGTCAGCTACGCTAGTAATAGTAGTTCAATGGTGTCAGCCGAATTTTTTTGTAAAAAAATTGTGTTGTAGGTACGAGAACCGTACAATATTTACGGCTTATTCCAATAATCCCCTGCCATGATCCCCTGCGAAGGGGATTTCTGGACTTTTTGTCCAATAATCCCCTGCCGGTTCAAAGAGAAGAGGCGCAGGGGATTTGTGGACAAGAGTTCCAGAAATCCCCTGATCCACTTATTTACACCGTAAGTAGTTGTTCGTTCTTGAAATAATGAAATGCAAACAACTAAGTAACCTAACCTTATAAGTAGAACATATCAAAATGTTAACATTAAAACAAAAACTACGAAAATTGGTACTAATGAAAAGGTTAACTTAATCGAAATGTTGAAGACCAGTGATGATGAGGTCAAAAATTACTGACATCAGACAAAACAGATGACAGATGTCATTTTGACGGCTATCATCAAAATATTTGATCATGCTTTTTATATTTTTAGACGAAGTTCGATCAGCTTGGCATACTGCTTGCACCAATGCTGCTCCCCCAAAATCACTTATGTTCCAACGGCGGCAATGGAACGGGCCTCTGTGCGAGTTGACACGGGATTGTTTGACAAAACGTGCTCCAGCTCTGTGGATAATGCCCGCCTCCTGGCTGTTTCTCAATGGGAGTCAGGACATTGGTTGCAACCATTTTCTTCATATAACACCGGTACTTTATTGGATCTCGTAACTTTCCGTATCGCAAGATGTCTTCGGTTGGGTGCAAGGTGTTGCGCGCCTCATCAATGCCAGTGCGGTACTGCTGTCGAACAGCTTGGTCATCACGGATTATCGTGTACTAGGGCCGCCCCGGTCGGATATCTCGCCACTCCAGCTTTAATGACATCATCCGGCGGGCCTTTGTCACCGCTAACTCGACGAATGGTCTATTACGTGACGGAGGTAACAGGCCCGACGGTATGACACTAGTCCCATGGAAGTTGGGGAGGCCCATTGTGTGGGCCGCTACATGCGTCGACACATTTGCGCCTTTCCACCTTCCGAGATATACGTATTACGTGATATGGATCAATTGAGCTACCTGTAGATTGTTTGCAACAGTCTGCAGTTCGCTGAATTGTCATTTCAAGTGTGAATACTAATTCTAATTTATTTCGATTATCTGATTGTAATTTTTTCTTTGAATAAAGATTTTCCAGTATGACAAGCTTCCGAGATATGGGCTACTCGTCCTAGACTTCTCATTTTGAAAGCTGTTAAAATTGAAACAGCCATATCTCCGAAAAAATTCGTCCTAGAGTCTCCGTTCTTAAGTTTTTGTTTTTATAGTGCGTAAGTAGTTGGTTAGCACATTCCGGTACTGACGGAAGGATGCGGGTTCAAGTCCCGCCGTAGTCGTAAATTTTTGCGATGTTATTTAATTTCTCCGTTCTTAGTTCAAATCATAGCTATTGAAATGGTCTACATTTCCGATGACAGCTGTCAAACTTCAAACGGCCACATCTCTTAAACTACTCTTACTAGACTTTGGTGCCTACCTTTCATCTGAGTCACTAACTAAAAGTCTAGCACTAGTCTAGAATAATATCCATTATATTTTTGAAATAACCTGTCATTTTTAAATTTTAACTAACTGTAACTTCTATTTTCTGACATCAGCTGTCACTTTTTACATAAAATATTGTTTTGTTAATTTTTGTCATTTCTGACATCACCTGTCATTTTTGACATCAGCTGTCATTTTGTACATCAGCTGTCATATTTGGAATTCACTGTCATTTTTTAAAACTAAATGGAACAGTATGAAATTTAATCTATTTTCGATAATTCTAAAGTACTTAGGAAGAATTGGGCAAACTGCGCATGGATTCCTGACGAACCGCTTATTGGACGAAACGCTTGTTGGACGTTTATCCATGCAGGAAATATATGTATACCTACAGGAGAAAAATTTCTACAACCGCACATACTAATGGGACTACAAGAAATAGTTCTCCCTCGTGTTCCTATTAATGGGACAAAATAATGGGACCACGAAAAAACAGCACAAAAAACTACTCGAAATCAGCTGAAACCCTATTGTGAGTCGGAAATTCCTGAATGCAATGTTAATATTTTGGTATGTTCTACTTATAAGGTTAGGTTACTTAGTTGTTTGCATTTCATTATTTCAAGAACGAACAACTACTTACGGTGTAAATAAGTGGATCAGGGGATTTCTGGAACTCTTGTCCACAAATCCCCTGCGCCTCTTCTCTTTGAACCGGCAGGGGATTATTGGACAAAAAGTCCAGAAATCCCCTTCGCAGGGGATCATGGCAGGGGATTTTTGGAATAAGCCAATATTTACTACCTATATATTATATAGTACGTATAACTAACTAACTATTAAAATAAATAAAAACCTTTTATTTCGGACAACATAGGTACATCCATATGGGGTTAGTAACACAGTACAATACAGTAAATGATTAGTACGCACATCGAGACATATAAAAATTAAAATTAAAATGTACGCAGGACTAATTGTAAGAGTGATCTCACCAGAGTAGCGGGTTCTTTTCCGGGATCACTCTGCGAACTACTTTTCAGCATTCACAGGGCAAGGCGATGCATGACTCTTAATTTCTTTTGCACATGATGTAGTTTTACGCTTATATGTTTTTTTGTTATTAATTTAAATAGATATAATTTTATTGCTTCATTATGTAGTTACACAATTGTCAACGGATTTAGTGTTCACTTAAGTAGTTTATTATAATTCTATTAGCGAATGCCTATTATTAGCTTTCTGTATCTATTTTAATTTCTATTGTATATAGTTAAGCTGATGGCAATCCGAAATAAATAAATAAATAAAACTAGGCCTGCCCACAGCGGCGAAGAGTATCGTGATATACTAAAGATATACTAAAAGATATAATAAAGTGATTATAATTTGCCTATACAAAAAACTTGGGCCGAATGTGGAGGTGAAAAGTGGGACGAGATAAGATTTTTTCAAATAAAATATATATTGGGCCGAGTACGGCATACAATGTGGGACGAAAGCAGATTTTTTGATCTGGGCCGAACTTCCGCGGGACGAGTATGGCATAAATCCGATCTGCTTTGGTTTTCTGTTGTGACTGTCGCGCATTCTGCGGATCAGGGATGCAGATTTTTTTGCGAATGATGGCACCGAAGTCATCCGTTTCATATTCAGCAAACATCCCTATTACATAAATAAAATAAATAAATAAAATTAGTCTTTATTTCCTACTTCTTATGTAACTACTTTTATAACTATCTATTTACAATTTTTACTAAAGCTAGTAGTCGCCTGTTTTAGCGTAGGCCTCCCCCAGCTCCTTCCAAACTTTTCTATCTCTGGCCTTTGTCATCCAGTTAGGACCAACTCTCTTCACAGAGATGTCTTGCCATCTCTTCTCCGGTTGACCTCTAGATCTCTTCTTATTCCTTGGGATCCACTCTGTGGTTTTCTTGGCCCAACGGAGAGTAGAGTCGTGAAGATTATTTTCCATCCTGCACATGTGCACAGCCCAATTCCATTTTAAGGATCTTATGACCTCTACGACGTCCCTATTACATACCTACTGATAATAGACTTGCGTACACTCAGAACAAAGTTATGACCCAGCATCAGCTCGACTCTTGTGTGCCCCGCCGTGCTGTGAATGAATGAATGAATTCTTTATTGCACATAATTAATAAAATAACTTATATCTTAATAAATTAAAAATGTACAATAGGCGGCCTTATTGCTTAAAGCAATTTCTTCCAGGCAACCTTATTAGATACTACCAAAAGATACAAGTCACTTACTAGTTGGTAGTGCAGATAATATAGGAATATACTTAGGTAATACATACATAGCATACATACAATACAAATACAAACATACCTACAGAAAATTTCACACACTTACATAATATAGCTAATAACCAAGCTACATTGACATCAAAATGACAGGATAAGGCGAATTAGAAATTATAAATAAATAAAAATAAAATAAAATAAAAATTGTTTATTTCAAGTACATGACTCATACATTAAAAATACACAAAAATAATAAAAGACAATAGAATGAAAAATTAAAATGTGAAATAATTAAATAAAAAATAAATATGCGGACACGAGAGATCATCAGTGACCGGGGCACCGCCCCTTAAAAAGGGTTGCGTGTAAGTTTATCCAGTGCCCCATAAACGGAGAATCCCACCTATCCGCCAATGTGCTTAGAATGGTGTTGGGGCTGCCACGAAGGCGTTTCAAGAGCGACGCACAACGCTTTCTTATGATGGCGTGAAAGCCGTCAGTGTGCGCCTCACTGAACATACCTGATGCACTGAACACACATTATGAAACTTAAATGGCTGAAGATAGTGCTGTGAGTGCATACAGTAGGCACGAGGTACCGCCTCTGAGCCGCAGATGTAAGGTAGCAAGGTTTAAGTGATGCATGCTTGTTGCAGCACATTCACGTTGCTGACAATCTTCTCTCAGTGCATGGGGGCGGTGCGCGTCCCGCTGCCGGCGTGGTCGCGGGCGGGGGGCGGCAGGCTCGCGTGGTTCCCGCTCTTCAAGCTGTTCCCGGTGAGTCTCTCTCAGTGCATGGGGGCGGTGCGCGTCCCGCTGCCGGCGTGGTCGCGGGCGGGGGGCGGCAGGCTCGCGTGGTTCCCGCTCTTCAAGCTGTTCCCGGTGAGTCTCTCTCAGTGCATGGGGGCGGTGCGCGTCCCGCTGCCGGCGTGGTCGCGGGCGGCGGGCGGCAGGCTCGCGTGGTTCCCGCTCTTCAAGCTGTTCCCGGTGAGTCTCTCTCAGTGCATGGGGGCGGTGCGCGTCCCGCTGCCGGCGTGGTCGCGGGCGGCGGGCGGCAGGCTCGCGTGGTTCCCGCTCTTCAAGCTGTTCCCGGTGAGTCTCTCTCAGTGCATGGGGGCGGTGCGCGTCCCGCTGCCGGCGTGGTCGCGGGCGGGGGGCGGCAGGCTCGCGTGGTTCCCGCTCTTCAAGCTGTTCCCGGTGAGTCTCTCTCAGTGCATGGGGGCGGTGCGCGTCCCGCTGCCGGCGTGGTCGCGGGCGGGGGGCGGCAGGCTCGCGTGGTTCCCGCTCTTCAAGCTGTTCCCGGTGAGTCTCTCTCAGTGCATGGGGGCGGTGCGCGTCCCGCTGCCGGCGTGGTCGCGGGCGGCGGGCGGCAGGCTCGCGTGGTTCCCGCTCTTCAAGCTGTTCCCGGTGAGTCTCTCTCAGTGCATGGGGGCGGTGCGCGTCCCGCTGCCGGCGTGGTCGCGGGCGGCGGGCGGCAGGCTCGCGTGGTTCCCGCTCTTCAAGCTGTTCCCGGTGAGTCTCTCTCAGTGCATGGGGGCGGTGCGCGTCCCGCTGCCGGCGTGGTCGCGGGCGGGGGGCGGCAGGCTCGCGTGGTTCCCGCTCTTCAAGCTGTTCCCGGTGAGTCTCTCTCAGTGCATGGGGGCGGTGCGCGTCCCGCTGCCGGCGTGGTCGCGGGCGGCGGGCGGCAGGCTCGCGTGGTTCCCGCTCTTCAAGCTGTTCCCGGTGAGTCTCTCTCAGTGCATGGGGGCGGTGCGCGTCCCGCTGCCGGCGTGGTCGCGGGCGGCGGGCGGCAGGCTCGCGTGGTTCCCGCTCTTCAAGCTGTTCCCGGTGAGTCTCTCTCAGTGCATGGGGGCGGTGCGCGTCCCGCTGCCGGCGTGGTCGCGGGCGGCGGGCGGCAGGCTCGCGTGGTTCCCGCTCTTCAAGCTGTTCCCGGTGAGTCTCTCTCAGTGCATGGGGGCGGTGCGCGTCCCGCTGCCGGCGTGGTCGCGGGCGGCGGGCGGCAGTACTTCGGTGAGTCATTTTCTTGCTTCAGGTGAAGCGCACTAAGTCTGGAGATGATTTAAACGAAAACATCTTCTGAAAACTTTGTTGCGTTCAACTTAGTTTATAATTAGAGCCAGGTGTTCAGTAAACTTTGTAACTCTCAACTTGATGTTTCATAAAGTTCAAAACGCCGGTGGAATTCTGCCAAACGGTGTTACATATTTATGAATAAATATCTAAAAAGACTGTATCAATAATATACAGCGAGTGCAGTTCCAAGGGCGGGGGCGGGGGCGGGGGGCGCCGCCTGTTGCTGCTGGCACGCGCCGCACAACAACATTATCTGTTCAAGTTCGCAGCCTCGAGCTGCCAACAGTCTCGGGTAGAATGAGATGGAAGGTCGCCAGAACTGCGATGTCGCCACCGGTTGCCTCGTCCACATCTGACCTCCACATTCACCAAACAATGTCAATTCATCGTCTGTCTCCGACCACCTGCACTCTGAAGTGACAGAGATCGTTTGCGCTTCCCGTAGCACGTCCTTGCTTCTGAAATGTTGCAGTGATGTTGGTACAATGTGGTGGTCTTCCGGCAGGTGCTGCTGACGATAGGGATAATGTGGGGCGTGTGCGGCGTGCTGACGTGGTCGGGCGCGCTGCCGGCGGGGCACCCGGCGCGCACGGACGCCAACCTGCGCGTCATGCAGCACGCGCCCTGGTTCCGCCTGCCCTACCCAGGTGACGTATGAGCTGTGCGCGGCAACCCGCCGACACGGCCCGGCGGCGGCGGCGGCAGCGACGGCGCCGGTGCGTGTGCGGGGACTGTTCGACATCTCGGCTACACTACACGCCGACCGACGCCGACGCGGCGACGTCGTATCGCGTATCGGCGACAAACCACACATTACTTATTGTGGTTGCAACTTTTAAAGTCGCTCTTGTTATTTTGAGCACGAGCCGCAGCGAATATTTTCAAAGTAATATTTAAACACTGTCTTCTTGCAGAACTTCTAGAACCTTGCCGACATTACATATGTCAGTGAGTGGTGTGAAGTAGCATATTGTAGTGTTTGTTTGTAGCCTGTTCACGATGCAGCGATGGAGTACGCGGCTTCGCTTCGCACGCACTTTACCGGAATATAATATAACATATGTCCGTTCATCCCCCAGATAACGTCTACCTCCCTGACTAATTTCATTAAAATCCGTTTAGTCTTTTAGGCTGAAAAGGGAACAGACAGACAGATAGTTACTTTCTGATTTATAATATTAGTATAGTATAGTTTATGTTTATGGATGGAGCGTCTCCACTCCGTCTGTTGGGGATACCGTGAATAATAAGTACTCCAACAGTTTGATCGCAACTGAAGTTTATTAAGATTTAAGTTAACATGAAGGTTTCATACGGAAGATGAAATCACGTTTTACAACAAACATCACGTTTTTTAATAAACTGAACGACTCAGTCGCGACTGGGTCGTTCAGTTCAGTGAAGAGACGGGTTCGTGACCCGGGCCTGGCTCATTCATTAGGTATGAGTGTCACGAGACTAGAGTAGAGTAGAGAGCCGTGCTATAGGTGTGTGTGGTAAAGCTAGGTTCATAGTGCTGTGTTGGGGTGTGTCGGGGCGCCGTCTGTTGTGACTTGTGTCGCTGAGCGTTCACACTGATGTGTTGTGTTGGGGCGCAATATAATAATAACTATCTAGCACAAACATGGCGCATTTTTAGATCATTCATCGTTTGAGAGTTGTGGTGTCAAAACGTGTTGGATTTAAAATGGAATCATCTGATACTGACAGTGATTTTGATGAAAATATTCAATTTCTACTGTTGATGACTTTTCTTAAAAAAAAAGAAAAAGAAAAGTAGACATTGGGTTCATCCTATAAATTGCTTAAGAGAGACTTATAGAGTAAGTACACTATTTTGAATCTAGTTATAGGTAATAAAGAAAACCGATTGCGTTCTGGCGCGCCCCGACACACCCCAACACAGCAATATGAACCTAGCTTTACACTGCGTGTGCGCACCCGCAGGGCAGTGGGGCGCGCCCACGGTGTCGGCGGCCGGCGTGCTGGGCATGCTGGCGGGCGTGCTGGCCTGCACCGTCGAGTCCATCTCCTACTACCCCACCACCGCCCGGATGTGCGGTAACTAACTATATCTGACACACTACACTGTAGGTACACTTACATTCTACGCAACCACATCACTACCAAAATGTCGACGACTGTCATTTTACAATACAATACAATAATAATTTATTTACTAGAAAACACATTAGGTACATTTAGGCACACTTAAATATTATACAAAAAAGGAAACTTGAAGCTAATTAAATAATTAATGGGTAGGTATGTCTAACATGAATGGCTACGGCCCCACACTAGGCTCATGGCCCGTGACGGGCACCAAATTTTATTTTCCTTTAATGCAATCTAATAAACTACTTCTATCTATCGAATAATTTGGACAGTCACATAGTATGTGGTCACTGTGCATCTGCATGCTCGCCGCAACCACTCGCCGCGGTGTCCACCCGGTGCGCTCTCACGCGCTCTCACGCGCTCTCATGCGCTCTCACGCGCTCTCATGCGCTCTCCCTCGTCTGGTTCGCAGCCAGGTCGCGGCCCTGCTCGTCAGACTCCCACCGCGTCTGCCCAGTGGCCCGCGGCGACGGTCACTAATAATAATAATAATGCTGGACAATTCACACAGCATTATCTAGCCCCAAGCTAAGCAGAGCTTGTGTTATGGGTACTAGATAACTGATATACTTAATATAACACATTACATAGATAGATATTTTTATTATACATTGAAACGACCAGA
Source organism: Eupithecia subumbrata (assembly GCA_949316285.1). Taxonomy (NCBI): domain Eukaryota; kingdom Metazoa; phylum Arthropoda; class Insecta; order Lepidoptera; family Geometridae; genus Eupithecia; species Eupithecia subumbrata. The sequence continues at coordinate 5,692,259 of OX438638.1, forward strand.
ACACCTGGAACAAATATTTGTAGATCATACAAACATTTTTCCCAAGGCGGGAATCGAACCGTCCTGCGCTGCAGGCGGACCTTGATGTAAGAACATACTCCACGTCCCACGTGGAAGGTATAAATAAATAAATAAATAATGCTGGACAATTCACACAGCATTATCTAGCCCCAAGCTAAGCAGAGCTTGTGTTATGGGTACCAGATAACTGATATACTTAATACAATACACTACACAGATAGATATTTTTTATTATACATAGAAAACACCCAGACCAACGGAACAAATTTCTGCAGATCGTACACAAATTTGTTCCGAGGCGGGAATCGAACCCGCAACCTCCAGCGTCGCAGGCGGACCTTCGCCAGCTGCGCCACGGAGGTCGTATGCTTGTTTGTTGATCGAGTGCGTGTGTGTGTGTATGGCGCAGGGGCGCCGGCGCCGCCGCTGCACGCCATCAACCGCGGGCTGGGCACGGAGGGGCTCGGCACGCTGCTGGCCGGCCTGTGGGGCTGCGGGAACGGAACCAACACCTTCGGAGAGAACGTCGGCGCCATCGGCGTCACCAAGGTCAGTGCCAGCCACAGCAGGACCATCTCATGACAATATAAAACTACCCTAGTTTCACTAATTTATTACGGATTTAGTAAAACGTTGATGTTTTTCCAACACAAATAAGGTTCGGAGTTAACCCGCTTAAAGAATATCTCATGTTTATATACTTTCAAGTCGGCGGCTCTCCCACATGCATTATATCACCCACAAGCATTATATCACCCACATGCATTATATCACCCACAAGCATTAGGTATATCACCCACATGCATTATATCACCCACAAGCATTATATCACCCACATGCATTATATCACCCACAAGCATTAGGTATATCACCCACATGCATTATATCACCCACAAGCATTAGGTATATCACCCACATGCATTATATCACCCACAAGCATTATATCACCCACATGCATTATATCACCCACAAGCATTAGGTATATCACCCACATGCATTATATCACCCACAAGCATTAGGTATATCACCCACATGCATTATATCACCCACAAGCATTATATCACCCACATGCATTATATCACCCACAAGCATTAGGTATATCACCCACATGCATTATATCACCCACAAGCATTATATCACCCACATGCATTATATCACCCACAAGCATTAGGTATATCACCCACATGCATTATATCACCCACAAGCATTATATCACCCACATGCATTATATCACCCACAAGCATGAGGTATATCACCCACATGCATTATATCACCCACAAGCATTATATCACCCACATGCATTATATCACCCACACATGCATTTTATCTAGGGCTGCCATACGTCCGGATTTCCCCGGATTTGTCCTAGTTTAGAGGGCGTCCGGGGAGCGTAAAAATTTCAAGTCTTGGGCCGCCGCGCCGGGCGACGCGATTTAATTAATATTTCTAAGTCAACGCAATCAAAAGTTACAGCCGATTGTGACCGAATATTTTGAAATTTCCGAGGGAATCACATGCACATAAAACCTATAGGGTACTTCCCGTTGACCTAGAATCATGAAATTTGGCAAGAAGCGCAAGGTCTTATAGCAAAATATATGGGAAAAATTCGAAAACGGCACGGACGGTTGACCTTTGATACGGAACCCTCGGTGTGCGAGTCCAACTCGCACTTGACATTTATTTATTATACAGACTATGTTTGAAAAAAACCTATTGACATGTCCAGGTTCTGGGTTCCAAAATCCGGGGTTTTCTCTCGTCTTGTCTTGGTTGCCAAATTTTAGAGATGGCAGCCTTAATTATATCACCCACATGCATTACATCACATAAATTACATCAATCTATTTAAGGAGATAGAACATAACAGTTGCAGTTAATTGATTTTCATTTTAAACTGTATCCCTCCGTCTATATAGAATAGAAGAAGTTTTTATTTTCGCCCATAGTGCATAGTTATGGGCCCCGTTATATGAAATCTGTTTGGTGTATACTCGAGTGGTGCGGTTGTCTCGCAGGTGGGGTCGCGGCGCGTGGTGCAGTGGGCGGCGGCGCTGATGGTGGTCCAGGGCGTGGTGGGCAAGCTGGGCGCGGTGTTCATCCTGGTGCCGCAGCCCGTCGTCGGCGGCCTCTTCTGCGTCATGTTCGGCATGATCGCCGCCTTCGGTGAGGAGCAACTTCGACTCTTACGCGACGCACGGTGACTTCGCGTACCGCACTCGTCACCAGCACAGACTGGTGTCACTAGCGCGGTCCCTGACTAAGTCGTCGAAGCTGACTCATAGGTCCCTGACTAAGTCGTCGAAGCTGACTCATAGGTCCCTGACTAAGTCGTCGAAGCTGACTCAGAGGTCCCTGACTAAGTCGTCGAAGCTGACTCATATTATGGGTCCGCAAGTGTTCAACACGTTACCAGACTCGATTAAGGAGGCTGCGGGCATTGGTAGTATTAAACGTCGCCTAAAACGTTGGCTTATTGAGCAATCGTTTTATAGCTATGATGAGTTCATTAGCTCAAAATGATATTTTTTATTATTAATTCTAGTGAATGTTGTTATTTATTTATTATTTCTGTTAATTGCCTTTAGTAAGAATGCTAAAGTTAAGTAATTTTTCATGTTGTATTTAAGTAGGTACAATTGTAGAATCCCCTGCGCCTCTTCTCTTTGAACCGGCAGGGGATTATTGGACAAAAAGTCCAGAAATCCCCTTCGCATGGGATCATGGCAGGGGATTATTGGAATAAGCCGAATTGTATAACATACTTAGATAATGAATACCCTGTAACACTTAACTGCCTCGTTGGTCTAGCGGTCAGCTTGTTCGACCGCTGATTATGAGGTCCTGGGTTCGAATCCCGGGTCGGGCCAATAGTTGTTATTGGGGTTTTTTTAGCAAGAAAAATTCACAGTACCAGCCCGGAGTCAGGAAGTTAGCGGTTACACCCATGTGCCTCGGAAAGCACGTTAAGCCGTTGGTCCTGCGCCTAACCTCTCCCCGATCGTGTCGATCTGTCGTCCCATCGGATTATGAGAGTGAAGGAACAGAGAGTGCACCTGTGTTTGCGCTCACACTTGTGCACTATAATATGTCCTGCGTATCTGGCTAGTCTCCGATGAGACTGGCCGCCGTAGACGAAATTCGGCTAGGAGGACATTATTCATTATTCATTACTGTCATTACTCTGTAACATGTAACAATTTCTGTTATCAATATACAGTATAGTACAATATATATTATACTACTTCTGCATCGGCACACAGTTCATATAATTTGATTTAGTATTGTAGTATTTTTAATTTTTTTTAATTGTTGTAGGTATATTTTAAACTAGTTCAGGCAATTTTACAGACTATGAGTGGAAACTGTCTTTAGCTTCATTTGTTCTAGTTTAAGAATTTATTGTTACCTGTACATAAGCTTTTTGTTTCCCAAATAAATAAAATAAAATAAAATAAGTATGAACTGTGGTCTGTCCGTCCGCGAGACTGCGACAGTCTCGCGCAGTCTCGCGGCTAGTGTCGCGGCTAGTGACACGACACACGCACGTGTCGGCAGGTCTGTCGGCGCTGCAGTACGTGTCGCTGCGGAGCGCGCGCAACCTGTACATCGTGGGCGTGAGCCTGTTCCTCCCGCTGGTGGTGTCGCGCTGGGCGGCGGCGCAGCGCGAGGGGCCCGTGCGCTCCGGCCTCGCCGCGCTGGACGCCGCGCTCGGCGTGCTGCTCTCCACCAGCATCCTGCTGGGCGGCGCCACGGGCTGCCTGCTCGACCACCTCGTGCCGGGTGCGTACCTGCGTACTGCGTACTGCCACTGTGACTGATAAATAAATAAAAAAATAAATAAATAATGCTGGACAATTCACACAGCATTATCTAGCCCCAAGCTAAGCAGAGCTTGTGTTATGGGTACTAGATAACTGATATACTTAATACAATGATGCGTGAACGCTGCAGATATTAACACCGTATTTGTGCTGCAGAAGAGGGCTGTTCGTGCAATCTATAATGTGGGTCCCAGAGAATCCCTGCGTGATAAATTCAAAGAAATAAACATAATGACAGTACCATGTCTATATATTTACGAAAACTTGTTGTACATTCATAGAAATATCAATCAGTTCCCTAATAATAGTGATAAACATAATTTTAATTCCAGAAATAATCTAGAAGATAAAAAAGCTTGGGACGGGTTTTGCTCCAACTCGAAAAGTAACAACTAACAGGCTAAAGGTTTCTTCGCTTCTTTACTTTAGTATACATACCGAAGCGACAGAAATAAAAAAATATCACTTTAATTTCCGTGTCAGTGTTTAGTTTTATGATTTGACCTTTTCTAAGTGTACATTTATTGTATTTATGGAAATAAATAGTTTTTGATGTGATTTGATTTGATTTGTCGTGTTCTCAGGCACGGCGGAGGAGCGCGGGCTGGTGGGCTGGGCCCGCGAGATGTCTCTGGAGGCGGGCGGCGGCGCGCGCGCACCTGACACCTACGACTTCCCTCTCGGGATGACCTACATCCGCAGGTAACGCACCCTCACACACACACATATATAATAAAATGATGGGGATAGTCATTAATCTTAGAACATAACTTTATACGTATCTTTTTCTGTTTTCTTTTCTTTTTTCTCTCATTGTTTCCTGTGTTGTATGTAACCTCTCTATCTACTCTTGTCTGTTTGTGTTTTAATTGTACCTATTGTTGTATATTTTACCATCTTTGTGACACCACACTAGGCCCTGTCTGAAAATCACCGCCGCTACTCGCTGTGGCTTGTAGCGGCATAATGCTGAGACAGGGACCTTTTTGGCCCCTTTTATGTATTTTACTTTATTTTATTCCTTTTAATTATGTGTATTGGGTCAAATAAATGGATTTTCTTTCTTTTCTTTTCTTTTCTTTTTTTTTCGATAAAAAAAATAGTCATGCTCAGTATATTAACATGAAATTAAAATAATGATTCGTTGTCAATATGGTTCGTGATGTCAGTTCCTCCCCGGATCTCCCGTAGTTTCGCAGCTTCAAGCTGTTGAATGAATACTTGCTTGGCTTTCAAGACATTCTGCTCAGCACCTTTCGCCTATAATAAACTGCCGGAGTCTATAAGAGAATTACCTTGTGCAATTTGTGCATTCTTTCGGAGGAAGGTGAAAGAACTCTTGACAAAAAAATGCTATTACTCCTTTCATGAATTTATGACGGATAAATTGTAGGTAGATAACGTTGACACTGTATTATTATTATTATTTCTTTATTTGTAATGTTGTACTATTTTTCATGAGAATTGTACTAGCATTTATTTTATATTTTAAATTTTAAGACATTGCACGCCCAATAGGGCAGAATACATTGTGACATGCCATTACATTATAATTACAACTTTTATAACATGTATTTCATGCAATAAATAAAATTGACATGATTTGATTTGAAGAACTTTGATATCTACTAAGTTCTGTGCCCAAGCTGAGTTCTCTGCTTTGATCATTTGATTTTCTATGTTGTCTCATATAAGTGTCTATAATAAGTAAAGTAAAGTAAAGTAAAGTAAAAGTCATTTATTTGTTAAACACGTGTAAAAAAAAGATGAAAAATAGTATTTTTTGATTCAACATGTTTGACCAATATACATTGGTATACAAAATAATTAATAAGTATGGCAGGTCTAAATGTGATTGTAAATAACATTATAAAATTTACAAGATTATTAATTTTAGATTTGAATTTAGTATACGTAGCATAAAATTAGATTAATTAGATTACATCATTTAGAAATTCGTCAATATTATAGTAGCATTTTTCACATAAAAGTTTTTTAAATTTAGTCTTAAATAAGTTTACATTTAAGTCTTTGTAGCTCTTAGGTATTTTATTATAGATTACAGGTGCCATGCACACTACACTCTTCCTCAACATAGTAGTTTTAGATTCGTGTCTGGCTAATCTATTGTTGTCCCTTCTATTCCTAATTACAATGTCACACATTCGGGGAAACAGATTGGGATTTTTCCTGACAAATAGCGCAATTTCCAGGATGTACAAGCTTGTGAGTGTTAGTATTTTATGTTTTTTAAACAGGGGTTTACAACTATCTGTAGGTTGGATTTTAAACATAGCTCTTATGCAGCGCTTTTGCATTTTGAAAATTATTTCTTTATCAGTGGAATTACCGTAGAAGATAATTCCGTATCTGATCACCGATTCTACTGTACCATAATAAGCTGTTAATAATGTATTTTGATTAACAGTTGGGGAGAGCTTAAATAGAGCATAAGCTAAGCTGCTAACCCTTTTACTTAGAATCTCTATATGTTTTTTCCAGTTAAGCCTTTCGTCAATTTGTAAACCTAGGAATCGTGTAGAGTCAATTGCTTGAATAGTATTAGTTTGAAATGTCGATTTAATGTTTAAGGGATTATGAAGTCTTTGGTTGAAATGTATTATACTAGTTTTGTCTAAATTAATTTTTAAATTATTATTATTAAGCCAGCAAATAATTGAGTTTAATGATTCATTTATGTCCGATTCATAGGTTTCCTTGTCTTCACATTTTATAGTCACTGTACTGTCATCTGCAAATAAAGTTATTGGTTGATTTAAGGCATAGGGTAAGTCGTTTATATACAATATAAACAGGAGTGGACCTAGCACACTGCCTTGAGGGACACCGTATGTAGTACTTCTTACTTTTGATTTATATGTGACTTCATGTTTAGTTTTAAGGTTAAGTCTTGTAATTTCAGTTATTTGTTGTCGTCCCGTTAAATAAGATTCAATTAATTTTGATACATTGCCGCGAATCCCATACGCCTCAAGTTTGTTGATTAGGATTTTATGATTTACGTAGTCGAATGCCTGGGTCATGTCACAAAAAATAGAACAAATTGGTATTTTTTTATCAACATGGCATATAACACATTTCAAAAAGTCATATATAGCCATATTGATAGTTCTATTTTGTCGAAAGCCTTTTTGTTCATTGCATAGGATGTTATTTTTCTCTATATAGTCATATATTTCCCCGTAATAGTATTTTTCATATATCTTTGAGAATATTGATATGAGTGCTATAGGTCTATAGAATTCCATGCGTTCCTTGTTTTGTTTCTTAAAAATTGGTTTAACTATAGCCATCTTTAGAGCTTCGGGAAAGTTACCGGTAACTATAGTTAGATTTATTAAATAACTTAAATGTGGACAAATGTATTCACTTACAGCTTTTATTATCTTAGTGTTAACTTCATCATGGCCCGTGCTTTTAGTATTTTTTAACTTTTTAATTATTTTGCTGACGTGTTGGGGTAGACAGGGTGCCATGAACATTGATTTTTCACGTTGGCATATATTAGCTGTTACCATTTTTCCAGCTCCTTGTAATGGTACAACCTTGTCAACGAAATAGTCATTAAACAAATTAGCAATGTCAATTGGATTAGTAATATAGTCATCATTATGTTTTATTTTAAGTATATGATCTCTCGGCACATTAAGTTTAGCTTTATTTATTACCTCCCATGTAGTTTTGGTTTTGTTTGTGGACGTTTTTATTTTGTAGTTGTTTTGTGCTTTTTTAGTTAATACTATTATTTTTCTGAAACGCTTTGTATATGTTTTATATTTTGTTTTGTTTTCTGTGTTAGGTTCTATTCGCAGGGTTCGGAGTAGACATCTTTTTCGTTTACTACAAATCTTAATTCCTCGGGAAATCCATTTCTGTCTAGAAAAAATGTTTATAGTAGAAATTTTTGTCGGAAAACAGAGGTCATAGAACATTTTGAAATGTTGTATAAAGTAACAGTACGCCGTAGAGGCATCTTCAATTGTGTACATGTCAGAGAAGGTATAATTTTTTATGCACATTATAAACTTTCTTATATTTTCTAATAATATAATGTAAGTATATAATGTAAGTGTAATGTAAATTGTCGTAACTAAGTGTGCCTTGTGCGGCCACGACGGATACTGCGAGTGAGTATATAGTACTGGAATCAGATACATTTGTAGGACCCTTGTTGCAGGTGGAGGTGGACCTCGTACCTGCCCTTCATGCCGACCTACGAGGAGGGCAAGTTCAGCGCGCTACTGTGGGGGGGAGGGGGGAAGCAGAGTGAGTGAGAGCGAGGAAGCAGAGTGAGTGAGAGCGCGTCTAGCGAGGCGATACCAGCACGCACTACATACTGTAAGAATACTTTATGTCACCCTCTACATACTGTAAGAATACTTTATGTCACCCACTACCACGGGCGTAGCCAGGGAGAGGGGTTTGGGGGTTCAAACCCCGCGAAAAGTTAAGAATTAAAGATATTATCATCCTAAAGTTTTTGTTTTTATAGTGCGTAAGCCTCACACTCTGGCAAATTTCTAAGAAATTAAATAACATCGCAAAAATTTACGACTTCGGCGGGACTCGAACCCGCATCCTTCCGTAAGTACCGGAATGTGCTAACCAACTACACCACGAGGTCGAGGTCGATTTTTGCGATGTTATTTAATTTATTATCATCCTATTTCTAGATCATACAATTCAACAATTGATTACGAAACACCCTGAAGTACCTACTATCGGTACTATCTGGTGTATCCAATTTTGCGGCCAGTTCTTTGAGAGGCAATTTTTAGACAGAATATCTTTTTCACAAAGAAAATTACATTCAAATAATAGAAATAAAGGGATAAGGGGGGACTTGTTCTGTGAAAAGAAATGCAGTAACATTTTTGGACGTTAAGCTCGAGTTTGTTTATAGAACAATAAGCGTGTAAGTCGTCTAGGTCTTTTTGTAACAGCGACAGGTCAGCGGGTGATTTTACATTCTTTAGTATTTTCATATCAACCACTACATACTGTAAGTGTACTTTATGTCACCCAATACATACTATTAGTGTACTTTATGTCACCCATTACACCTGTAAGTGTACTTCATGTCACCCAATACATACTGTAAGTGTACTTTATGTCAACCACTACATACTGTAAGGTACTTTATGTCACCCAATACATACTGTTAGTCTACTTTATGTCACCCACTACATACTATTAGTGTACTTTATGTCACCCATTACACCTGTAAGTGTACTTCATGTCACCCAATACATACTGTAAGTGTACTTTATGTCAACCACTACATACTGTAAGGTACTTTATGTCACCCAATACATACTGTTAGTCTACTTTATGTCACCCACTACATACTATTAGTGTACTTTATGTCACCCATTACACCTGTAAGTGTACTTCATGTCACCCAATACATACTGTAAGTGTACTTTATGTCAACCACTACATACTGTAAGGTACTTTATGTCACCCAATACATACTGTTAGTCTACTTTATGTCACCCACTACATACTATTAGTGTACTTTATGTCACCCATTACAACTGTAAGTGTACTTCATGTCACCCAATACATACTGTAAGTTTACTTTATGTCAACCACTACATACTGTAAGTGTACTTTATGTCACCCAATACATACTGTAAGTGTACTTAAAGAAATGTTGTGTTCAGAAATCAAACTTTGAATCGTTTGTCATTATTTAAGAAACTGTAGCTAGATACTTACATAGATAGTTTGCAATAAAATGTTGATTATTAAACATAAAAATTATATAAGCTTCAAATAAAAATGAGTCTAATTTGTACCCTAACTCGAGCTCCCGCGATGTTACTTACCCTCGTTACATTATGTTCTTCTATACGAGTATACAGGGTGGAATTTTGTAATGCCACCTGAAGGGAAAGTATTCTTAATACTATTGACAGAAAATTTTACTCAAAGAAAACATACCTTTATTTTTGAAAAGACAGAAAATTGCATTCAAAGATTTTCGAAAATTTTGACTCCGTCAGAGTCAAAATCGATGCAATAAAAGTACAGGATGTAATTTTTACAGATTTTAGTCAGTTCGATTCCCGGGTGTGGCAAGCGAATTTTCGAAAATCTTTGAATGCAGTTTTCTTTATTTTCAAAAATAAAAAAACGTTTTCTTGGCGTTTAATTTTCTATCTACAGTATTAAGAGTACTTTCCATTGTGGTGGCATTACAAAATTCCACCCTGTATAATTCGACACTGTATTTCGCATCTACCCAATTTCGGTTTTGGTATTATTGTATTTCGGATGATAATATTTCCGTTACACTGTAATGAGGATGTCTCCGGCACATTACGTTCCTACATTATCTCTGGGAAGGTCGAGGCTAGGCTCGTTGCTTCTACATTGAACAGTTCAAACGTACTTTTTCAAATTTGAACGACTGAAGTATTTTATGAACTTGCTCGATAAGTTTGAACAAAAAAGTTCATGTATTGCTGAAGTTTCACCAATTTGGAATTTGTACCCTGAAGGGTTCCAAATCCATTTTTTTTTATTTTAACTATTGTAAAATTTTAACTAGTTCAGGCTAATTTTACAGACTATGAGTGGAAACTGTCTTTAGCTTCATTTGTTCTAGAATTTCAACTTTTTGTTAAATGGCTTCTGCATCTGGTTTGACACAATTCTCCCAGTTCTAGAATTTAATGATACCTAAACATAAGCTTTTTGTTACCCAAATAATAAAATAAAATAGGTGTTGGAATTAAAACGAAAATGCTCTGTATTTCAGGAACCGTTAGTAATAGACCTAGAAAATTATACAGTCATGTATTTGTTACGTTTCAACACTCTTATAATGACCAGCGACTTGTGGGCAAAGACTACCGCAGAGTGTAGCCCGCCCAGCGCTGGGAGGCGACGTGGGAGGCCCAGGATTAGGTGGCGAGACCGCCTCGACGAACGTCATCCATCGTGCGCTCTGATAGCGTTACATCCGAGAAGTGGAAGAAGAAAAGAGAGGCCTTGCCCAGCAGTGGGAGAGTTGCAGCTGAAAATAAAATAAATAATGTTGGTTACGCTAACAGTGCGTTTGCGTTTAATGTACTTATAATTATGTGTGACTTTGGATGGTTATTATCTATCTAGGTACTTTAAAGGGTTGGTTTACTCTTTTGGAAAGTGATGCACTCGCTCCTTGAGGTTTGCTCTGCAAATCTATTCAGGCGCTCGCGACCAGTATGAACTTCTCGCACCTGCATTCATGTCGCTTGTAATGGCGGAATCTTCTGTCTTCGCCGCTCACGACGCGACGGACGGTTAGTAAAAGCAAAAGTAAAAGTCAGTGAGTTAGTAGTTCAATGGTAAAAGTATATTTATTGCAATAACATGTAAAAAGATGGTAAATACAGTGGAAAAGTAGCAATGTAACTTGCCCTTTTTGGGCGTGCAATTATTTTATTAATTTATATGCAATAATTAATATAAAAAATACTGTAATTAATAAACTAAAATTAATGTTAATACATAGAATTAGTAAAGTTGATATACATAGACTTGACATAAATTTAACAAAATGAAGGTTGAATAATTTTGAACATTTTGACTTTTGTGATCGCATCGCCTCTCCAACTAAGTTAATGTTGTCGAGAGAATACAATATTCGTTTTATATCACCCCGCGGGTCGTGACGCAGGAGGTTGCGGGTTCGATTCCCGCCTCGGAACAAATTTGTGTACGATCTGCAGAAATTTGTTCCGTTGGTCTGGGTGTTTTCTATGTATAATGAAAAATATCTATCTATGTAGTGTATTGTATTAAGTATATCAGTTATCTAGTACCCATAACACAAGCTCTGCTTAGCTTGGGGCTAGATAATGCTGTGTGAATTGTCCAACATTATTTATTAACATTGTGGACCTACAAACTTTGTTGCATGAATTGTGAACTGGATTTTGGATTGCAGTGAACGATGGGAGCTGATCGTGGATGACCAGACAGGTAAGCCTTCCCAACTACTTACAGGGTTTTAACTGTCCAACGTCAGACCATCGCATTTTTAGGTTTCTTCCAATGAACCAGCGACCCTCAACTTTTGAGGAAAACCGCCGCGTATCATTTTAGCAAAATTTGGTGCACGCTGAACGATACGCACCAAATGTAATTATATTTTACCGTATTACTTTATAATACTTTATAACGCCAGCCTTAACGACATCATCCGGCGGGCCTTTGTCACCGCTAACGTACCAGCTATTCTCGAACCGAATGGTCTGTTACGTGACGATGGTAGAAGGCCCGACGGTATGACACTAGTCCCATGGGAGTTGGGGAGGCCCATTGTGTGGGACGCTACATGCGTCGACACACTTGCGCCTTCCCATCTTCCGAGGACATCCGTGAGGGCAGGCGCGGCGGCAGATTTGGCCGAAGATCTCAAGAGGCGCAAATATGCAGGTCTCGACAGAGCCTACACATTTGCTCCTCTTGGAGTCGAGACCCTAGGTCCGTGGGGTACCGAGGCTCTTCGGGTTTTCAAAAAATTATCTGAGCGTCTGGTCGAAGCGACGCGTGACCCGAGAGCTGGTCAGTATCTGGCACAGCGCATCAGCATTGCCATACAGAGGGGCAATGCAGCCAGCGTCTTGGGGACGCTTCCGACTGGTATTGATATGGATCAGTTGAGCTACCTGTAGATTGTTTGCAACAGACTGCAGTTAGCTCAATTGTTTCAATTGTAAATACTAATTATATTATAATTTTCTTTGTGAATAAAGGCTTCTGCCCTGTTACATTAAGATCTCCAAAACTACGGAACAGATCAAGGTGAAGTTTGGCGTGCATGTAGACCAAAGCCAACTTAGGTAATAGCCTACTTATTGAATCGATAGCACGCGAGCCAAGCCACGGGCAGAAACTAGTTACCATTTGATATATTATACTGCACAAGTATTTAATTGTATTTATAGTTATTTATTAAAAAAGGCATCGCCAGGGGGCTATTATTACACATCGCAGAATCATAACAACTATTGTGTTTCCACGTATTTTATTTGCTTTGTATCTATTGATAAACAATTACGACCTCCGTGGCGCAGCAGGCGAAGGTTCGATTCCCGCCTCGGGACAAATTTGTGTAAGATCTGCAGAAATTTGTTCCGTTGGTCTGGGTGTTTTCTATGTATAATGAAAAATATCTATCTATGTAGTGTATTGTATTAAGTATATCAGTTATCTAGTACCCATAACACAAGCTCTGCTTAGCTTGGGGCTAGTTAATGCTTTGTGAATTGTCCAGCATTATTTATTTATTTAATGGAGCTCTATTTTTACACGATGCACTATCTATTATAAAATAATATATTCTATCTATTGGATAAAATGGGACCGTGGAAAGGGTTCAAATAGAGGTTAATAAGTATCACGAAGAACAGAGACGCGGCGTCGAGCGTCGAGGATGCAGACAGCGGAAAAGCAAGTCAAATTATAAATTTAATTAATACAATAAAATAAGGTATGTACGAGATGAGTATGTCAAAGAATTTTAAGTTAGTTAAATAAATAAACAATTTCAAATCATAACTGGTACTTAAAATATCACAATTTGAATGTACATTTTTTTTAAATAGAAGAATAAACTAAAGTAGGTATGCAGGTAATGATAAATCAAAGGGTTAATTAGAATGAAAAGAATTTAAGTTACATTGTCAATTAGATATGAATAATGTCAATCAATACGGTCATTTAAAAAATACTCCGCTTACTGATGGTTCACGAGACTCGGCCAGACGGGAACCACGTAGCAGGGTCTACGTGGCTCGTAGCACGTCTACGCCGTAGCACGTCTACGCCGTAGCACCGCGTCTACGCCGTAGCACCGCGCCGGCAGCGTCCGTCCGTACAGCGAACGGACGCGCTGAGTGCGTGTCGCGCGCGTCGCCCGGCATACCTTCGCCTAGCGCGTCCGGACCTCGGCTAAAGTATACTACTGTGGCATACGTAGATAGTACTGTAACATAAGATAAGATAAATTTATTGGTTCACAAGAAAATAAAACGATAAAAAAGAATTAAAAAGAAAAAACAACGTGAGACCGGCAGGCTGCCACTCAGCATGCGCTGCAGGAGCTCGGGGAGCAGCTGATTACAGTAGCAAATGGCAATGGGGAAAGCAACAATGGGGATCATTTTAGCAGCCTTAATGGTATCTAAATCTTATAAAACTTGAATAGGGGAAACTTTTTGGTTAAAATATTCCTCCTTTCAAGTTTCAAAAGATTTGGACAGCGCTAAGGCTGCCAAAATGATCCCCATTGTTGCGTTTCCCATTGCCATTTGCTACTGTAACTGGGCTGGTTTTCCGTGGCACCTTAGCGTAGAGTGCGTCACTGGCCGACACACTCTTTACAATAAAATTTGGTATCCAGCTAAAATAAATTGCGTATCTATTTAAATTTTATATTGACTATAGGCTGTGGCGTATTATAAGATACTGCGCCCTTAAGGTTTGCCGCCCCATCTAATCCTAATTCTAATTCTGAGTGAGGAACTGAGATCTGCAGGATATCTTTGACGACCTCCGTGGCGCAGCGGGTGAAGGTCCGCCTGCGACGCAGGAGGTTGCGAGCTCGATTCCCGCCTCGGAACTTTGTGTACGATCTGCAGAAATTTGTTCCGTTGGTCTGGGTGTTTTCTATGTATAAAAAAATATCTATCTATGTATTGTATATCAGTTATCTAGTACCCATAACACAAGCTCTGCTTAGCTTGGGGCTAGATAATGCTGTGTGAATTGTCCAGCATTATTATTATTATCTCGCATGGGAGTGTATCGTGCATCATCCCCCTGGGCCCGGCCCCACCAGCCCCTAACCAGCACAGCTCCTTGAAGTACCGGACCAGGACTTTTGATGACTGACAGCTTCGTTTCATTATTAGTATTATTTATGGGGTATTTATCGCGTTAATTTACCTATTTTATTACCTTCACAAAAAAAATATTATTTCTCTGTAGAATGCTATCTTATTTATTTAAATGTTAGATGTATTATGTACAATGTAATGTAAACGAATTGACATGTTCTTTTATGTCAATAATTGATTGAGTTTTATTATTGTATGCATTTTGTGACATGAAATGACAGTTCTGCGTAAACAATGTGAATAACCACGCATGAGAGCAGAGGAAACGGAGATAGCGCAGCGGTGCGTTGCGTTGCGTTGCGTTGCGTAACAAGGATACATAAAACATTGAAATGACAACGTTTTTGAATCCGATGATGAACGTCCAGTTTGTTCTAAAATATGACTAAAAGTATTTATGATCCGACGTCTGTGTTTCGACTTGCAGCACAGTGGAAACTTACTATAGAAACTTGTCTCACAGAATATTTTCTTTCGTGGGTGCCTAATAACTACAATACCCTTCGCCATTGTAAGGTATTATAAATCGAGAGTTTATTTTGTTTGTATTGTTTACCTAATTCATTTATTAAGATTGCCGGTATGTGCCTTGCTTATTCTACATAAAATTATGTATAGTAAAAGTTAGTTCCCTTATACTTCGTAGGTAGGTGCAGTGTTTGTATTGTACCATTACTAAAATTCTCTCTTACATTTTAGATAGTGGTACCTACAAACACTGATCATTCATTTCCCTCTATAAATAATGTGTTTATTTTTCAGGTATTTAACTATATGACGTTATAAAGGAAACCGAATAACTAATATATAGATAATGGAAAAAGTTACTAAGATAAGAATTGAAAAAAACCAAACCCCAAGAATGAATACTTACCCTAAGTACCTATTCTAGAAAAATGTACAATTTAGGACCAAGATAAAAAAAAAATCGTCTATGGGTCTCCCTGCACGTATTAATAAAATTATACGATTCCACTGACCAACTTGACTCTTATCTCCTGTTTATACACTAGCCAAACTCGATGTAGAATATTGGTTAACAAATCACCCATACTTAACCTAAAATTCACTGTTTTGCCACGTCTTTTTATACTCAATTTACATAACTGGTCGATTTGAGATCCTTCCTTCAATAAATATTGCTTACAATTTATTATACTTATCTGAAATTCCAAGCAAGTGAGTTTTAGTTTTGTTAGTGTTGTGGTTTGTTTACAAATATTCCACATCGAGTTAAGCTAGTGAATAGATATATTATTGGTAAAGATAGAATAACGTAGAACACTCAATCCTTCTGAGTACGACTTATTACAAAATTATCTACTTTTCTACCAAAAAACATTTAGGCATGACAAATACACCTAGGGAACTCGTAAAGTTGAAGACTCCAAAACCGTTTATGTGCACACAGCAAGAGAAACCGCTAAACTACACTTGTTGCAAGACAACAGAAGCTGCTCGGTGCTTTGGATTGGAATCTTTATCTGTTCATCGCTATAATTGGCGATGACTGTAGGTAGGTAGGTAGGTACCTACCTACCGACTTTTATTGAGATCACTGATATAAATAAATAAATAACGGATAATTGTATGTCTTCACGGTACGATACCTACAATACTATTACTAATTAGACGACCTCCGTGGCGCAGCGGGCGAAAGTCCGCCTGCGACGCAGGAGGTTGCGGGTTCGATCCCCGCCTCGGTACAAATTTGTGTACGATCTGCAGAAATTTGTTCCGTTGGTCTGGGTGTTTTCTATGTATAATAAAAAATATCTATCCATGTAGTGTATTGTATTAAGTATATCAGTTATCTAGTACCCATAACACAAGCTCTGCTTAGCTTGGGGCTAGATAATGCTGCGTGAATTGTCCAGCATTATTTATTAATTTATTTATTTATTATTTATTTATATTTATTTAATACAAAATGTGTAGGTTAAGAATTGAAAAGCGCTGGGGTAAACGTGTTCTTGTCCTGAGTGGAAACCGCGACTAGGCAAACGTATTGTACGACGCAATAAGTAGGCAGATGCTGGATGCGGCTAGCTGAAGACAGGGCGATATGGCGCTCATTACAGAAGCGAACCTATGTCCAGCTGTGGACTAATATAGGCTGATGACGATGGCCTTAACGCCACCGGTAGCTTTAAGGATTTTATTTGAACAGAACAGGTAGGTGACACGTTCTTGGAACGAATTGTGAAGCCGTGGCAATACGCCTAAGCAGGTTTAAGTTAGCTGGGCTAGGTAGGTAGGTAGGTATATACAGTTAGGTACCTACCTAACTATAAAGTTCGAAAAACTATCCTAAAATGTAGCAGGGCCTAATAATAATAATAATAATAATAGTCATTTATTTCAGATGCCTAAGATGTTGGCGTGGTACCTTCCAAATTATTAGTTGGCTATTTTCATCCATGGCCGATAAACCTACTCTATTCTACCTACACCAACACCAACTGAAAAATGGAGAACCTTTTTGGTCACCCCGCCGCCATTTGCAATGAGGACTCGAACCTAAGGAAATGAAATAATTCTGCCAATCTTCAAAATTTTTTTTAATTTTTTCTGCAAAAATTAAGGAAAAACTAAAAATGCAGAGTTCCTCAAAATTTTGAGATGAATCGAATGGTATATTTCATATCATTCCTCAAATTTTTGGGACAGACCATAGGGGAAAGTTGCTATTGTTCTTTATGACTTGTCGATCCTAATCTAAGTTTTAAATAGGGTTAGTAAGTTACGAGTATAGTTATGTAAGTTTGTAAAGTTAATATGAATACATAATTTCATTTCATTTCAAGAAGAGTGTTTGTTGGTATTTTATTCCTATTTTTTTCCTGTGTATAATATGGTGTTTCCTAAAATGCAAAGTTTGTATGTTATTGTTGTAATATAAATGTATAATGTAATGACATCGAGTGTAACCGACAGTGTACCGACAGTGTACCGACAGTGTACAGTGGAATAAGTAAACAAATACGAAACACACTCAGCATAATGTTGTCGAGGTGAAAGTTCATTTGTCGAGATTCTTCTCCGCAACCGTTTACTGACACAGTCACAAGTGAGTCGGATGTTTGTCTGAATTGACTTGCATTCTCCTGAAGCGAGGGACGCGTGCGGGGTGCGGCTACCTGTGGCGCGCGCCGCTATCGACCGGCGCGGCGCCGCCCGCCCTGCGCGCCGCCGCCGCCGCCGCCGCCGCCGCCGCCGCCGCGCGCCAGTCCGCTCCACGCTCCCCGCGCGCCGCACGTGCACTCGCGATGCGCCGCGCGCCCACACACACGCACTGACACCACACCCACCAGGTGAGCCACCGACCGCCCCTCTCCCCCGCCCTCAGCACCAGCCCGCCTGTCCCTCATGCATGCATCGCAGCCGAGCCGAGGGAGCCGACCGCACTCTTGACCAGTTCATTGTAAGAAGGTGAAGTGATTAATTCGGATGCTGAAGCATTGGCTGGTTGAATCGATGCGCCGTGTTGCGGCGTCGGCGTCGGTCGCGGTGTAGGTGGGTGCGCCCCGAGCCCCGCGGGTCGCACGCAGGGCTCCCACCCGTGTCTGCACACGCTGGTCCAGTTCGTTCGCTGCAACATTGGATTGTTTGGGTAAACAATGGCCGCGCTGCTAAAATATACATCCGCTATTTTATTGGATCTCGAATGAATCGTTAAATACGTGCTTCGGAGCCGTTTCCCGTCTCTGCGGAAACATTAAACTGTATCGTATCGGTCTAGTCCCCGCTCACTCGCCGCACTCGCCGCACTCGCCGCACACCACGCATGTCTGCAGCACCGGCGCGGGCGCCGGCCGCCCCTCGCAACTCTCAACAATAACAAATAATCAAGGTATTTACTCAAAAAAACACACAAACTTCAACAATGCGTAATTAAAATGGTTTAAATACGAGTTCGATAGCAGACGATATTGAACGAAAGCTTTCAGAACTATCAATGTTCAGAAGCAAACATTCTTTGGAACTTGTGCAATTTGCCCCGGGGCGGTGCCCCGCCGTGCCCCGCGGTGCACCGCGGTCGCCCCGGGGTGCAGGTGATAAATGCGTCGAAGAACATTTTACACTAATATTTCTAAGGTTTTGTAAACCCTATGTTTACAAAATATGTTTAGGATTCTAGCATCGAGAATAGGGCGAGGATTTTATTCATTTTTACATTACTTCTGTACATACTACATACTGACATGCCTGCGGAGGACGAGCTGCTCGCGCGGCCCGGAGCCCCAAGGCGTGCCCGGAGCCCCGAGGCGTGCCCGGAGCCCCGAGGCGTGCCCGGAGCCCCGAGGCGTGCCCGGAGCCCCGAGGCGTGCCCGGAGCCCCGAGGCGTGCCCGGAGCTGGCGAGCGGTAGAGAGAACTATGATACATAATACGTACATTGTGTATCTATGAGCACAAATATGTATTTGTATCGAGTCGTTGATACAAAATATTATAGTCAGACAGGCACATGCCTGTGTTCATTATAGTCAGACAGGCACATGCCTGTGTTCATTACAATCAGACAGGCACATGCCTGTGTTCATTATAGTCAGACAGGCACATGCCTGTGTTCATTACAATCAGACAGGCACATGCCTGTGTTCATTCATCTGGATGTGAAATGGCGTCCAAACAAAACAGCTGACCCACAACAAGGCCACTTATTTAATATAAATAATAACGCGTCAGACCCCGCCCGCTGCAGCGCGCGGCGGCCTCAGGATATCTGTTCTGTTTCTCCACGTCCGACATTGTGGACCCGCACGACATACGACCGACACACGGACACAACCTGTAGCTATTCTTGTACACCATCGAGTGGGCCGTTCTCATGCGGCACCCCCGGCCCCCTCGTGAACGAGTGTCAATGATTTAATTTAATTTTAATTTATTTGGGAAACAATCAGCTTACTTAACAAAATTGGTAACTTAAGCTTAGTAGTTTCCGCTTATGGGTAAACAATATGAAATGTGTCCTTATAAAATTAAAATCCAGCAGTTCTTAGAACTAACAAACTAACGATTAAAACAAAACAATAATATGGATCGAAAAAACTTTCTCATGAACATCACTCAATAAGTATATGTATATAAATATATAACATTATCGTACATTTAAGCTAATCAAACCAAGACCAACATACAGAGCAGAATAAATTTACGTAGTATGATAATAGTTATTACAGATTTAATCTGCAAAGAGACTTATTAATCTGAATTTTTATGCCATTTTGCCTTAAAGAGAATAAATCCATAATTGTATATATGATACCACCAACCTTGGGCATATGAAACAAATAAAAGGCCAAGTTCTTAGTAGTGCAAGTATTACTTACCCTGATAAAGTCACAAAAATTAAAGGTTTTCGGTTTTTCCCTTTACATAAAGGTACCTATAGTTACATTTACTTGTGCTATAAGACCTTGCTTGTTTCCAAATTTCATGATTTTAGGTCAACGGGAAGTACCTTAAGGGCTTACGTATAGGTTTTTTTCCTTTAAGAGCATCAAATATTATTTTTTATAATTTTGTGACTACAATTTTATTGTTTTCGGTTTTTTTCATATAAATTGTGCTATAAGACCTAGCTTCTTATACAGCTGAAATGTTTGATTAGGTTGAATAAGAAGTATGATTGTTCACAGTTCTGATGCGTTACTGACTTGACTATTTAATGTGTTACTGACTTGACTATTTAATGTGTTACTGACTTGACTATTTAATGTTAATTTTATTTTATTTTTTATTTTATTTTATTTTCGATGGAAAACAAACAGCTTGTATAACTTAAATGAGTAATTTTAATTTGATAACTCCACGCGTTCCTGATAAAGATCTTGACAGGACAGACGGACAACAAAGTGATCCTATAAGGGTAATAAAGTTAGCATAGATGTGAATTTCTTGAACATAGTTAACATAAAAGTAAAGCTGGAATCGCTCAGCGGGAGCGAGGCTCAGACCCTCCGTGCTCAGCGCACGGCTGCGGTCGGGGTCTGACGCGCGCCGCCGGCTGTGTCCACATGTGTTTTATATGTGGACTTATTACGTGTTCCGGCGCTGTAAGCCAATACCTTGAACTCTGACGTTAACGACAGTGACAGTTCTTCAGCGTGTCAAAGGGCATGCCTTGACATAACCTACAAAATTGTTCTCGCACTTATCCATTTTTGCCGCCATCCATAGGCACATCATGTTTTTCCGTGTAAATTATCTCTAAAATAAAATAGAATTATTAATAAGCGCAAACGTCAAACTTTGCCATTTAGAATTGGATAGAGCAAATCTTTATTTTCGGTAGAAACAATACAGTCTGGATAAACAGTTCAAAATGAAATAGGTTCATTTTTTATTACCTCGCATAGCAGGGACTTTTCAAAAATACTCTCACGGCCCAGCAGCATGGTCGTATAAATCCTAGGGGATTTATACGACCTTTTGCTTCGGTATTTTTTTCTTGCGGACCTCAAGCTGGCGGGCCGCACCTAGATGGTCGACGGGCCGCATGCGGTCCGCGGACCGCCGGTTGCCGACCCCTGGCTTAAACTAACATTATCAAATTACGTAATCAATCAATCAGAGAACCAATTAAAGATTGTCACGTAGAGTGAGTATTTAACTAACAATATGTGAACGTAAGTAAACGACAGCTCAAACGACAACGACATGGAATATAAAGATTAGCTTATACCTTTAGCATTAACTGTGTAAGTACATCAAATGAATGTAAGCCGATGTACTCCGCAGCTACGTCACTGTTACAGTAACGTCTGGTCAGTCACTGTCGGGCTGAACTGACGCTCGTACCTACAGAATAGATCTAGGTTTAAGTAAAGTAAAGTAAAGTAAAATATATTTATTTGCCACAAGTAAACATACATTAATTTAAATAATTCCATAGACTCCCGAACTAGTATAAACTGTATTTCAGGAGTCAGTGGCTTCTCCCAAGTAAAATACATTTTGTGTTCTTATAAAGGATGTAAAGTTAATAAAGTATATAGTTGTAGTCTTAGAGATAAGAAAAATAGAATAATATTTTACTAAATGTCAAACATATTAGATTACTTACGGAGAATCTTGAGATAAGAAAATAGATAAACATTTTATGTTAAAACAATAAGCATATCGAGTTACAAAGATAAGAATTAATAAATTCCTATTAGCGGTAATTTTCTTGTATAAAAGCGTGGTTTTTCATCAATAAACATTCAGCACAGAACCAACTACAGTCGTGTTAATAACTCCTCCAACCAACATCATTTCATAGTTAATAATGTTAAGAAGGCATAAAGTTCTTATGGACAATTAATTCACGTTAATATACAAAAATAAAAAGACAAAGATAATGGAATAGAGAGGAATGGTCTATCTCTTATATCTCTATAATATACATAATATAATCTTATATGTCCATAATAATCATGATTAAGATAAAAATAACAAAGAGTTTGATTTTATACGTTAAACTATAAGTAATTTTTTTAAATTTTAATGGCGTAAATCAGTTTGCCTGCAAGAATTATTAAAAAGATCGCTTGTTCGCCATAAAAAATAATTTTGTCTAAAGTTTGTGCCAACAATAGATAAAGAAATGGTAGGACTAATTATGACACGATAATTATTAGGCGACTAAGGGATATCCACCGGGGGCGGGCAGCAGCGCCCCCTGCAGAACAAGTATACCACCGAACTGCGATCCCCGACCCGCATGCTCAGCGTGGGGATTATGGGCATTACCCCCCATGTGATAAAGCTAATAAGGCGCTTATCAGGGGGAGGCCTGCGTCCAGCAGTGGACCAATACAGGCTGTTGAGTTTGAGGATTAAGTTGAGACTAAAAATGGAGGTCAGTTTCGGATCAAAAATCTGTATCGTTATGAATTTTAATGACTTTAAGTGATTTCTCACACATGTACCTACATATATGTAAAATAGCATAAAAGAAAAAAAACCCAGTTTTTCTAAAGTGGGGTACCAATTTAATTATTATTAACATTCTCATTCTCACGCAAAATGAATAAGTAGTAAAAAAATTACAAATAAAATGTCCATACAGTTACCAAACATACAGATAGGTAACTAATTTTCTGCTCCGACTTTTATAACATTTTTTCTCATAACTTCTAAATTCGCAAAGTACTGTAGCTGATTTTTTTGTATAATATGTATGAATAGTTAGACTATGATACACAAAAGTAGCGCGTGGGGAGACAGGGGTGATGCGTGACAGTGAAAACCTTCAACGAAATAAAAAATTAGTGAAAAATATGGTATACGTGACGTTTAGCACTTACATAAAATTTATAAAACAATATAATAAATAAATAATAAAAATAATAATGCTGGACAATTCACACAGTATTATCTAGCCCATAATATAAAAATTAAATACTTAGCTGTTCCGTAAAAACATAAAAAAACCTTTTTAAAAATCAAAATCAACTCTTTATTTCTATGGAAATAAATACAATAAATGAACAATTAGAAAAGGTCAAATTATAAAACTATACACTGACACGGAAATAAAGTGATATTTTTGATTTCTGTCGCTTCGTTAAAGATGTAACATGTTGCATATCTCTGCTGAATATTTATTTCACAATATTGCATTGAAACATGCAAAGGCTTGAGTTTGGCTCCAGTAGCAGTTTGGTCTTCACCGTACTACTGACTATGAAAAAAATAATAATATTTTTGGTATTAAGTGACAAAACCCTATTGAATAACATAACTTGACTATTATCTAATAACATATAAAAAGAAGATAAATTATGATATTTGTTAAAACCATAAAAACTATCGTAGTTTGGCGAATTCATTACGGATGTAAGCGGGTTAACTACGAACCTTATTTGTGTTGGAAGAACGTTCGTAGTTAACCCGCTTACATCCGTAATGAATTTGTTAAAACCGTTTTTGATATGTGCTTGTTCTACCATTTTCCATTCCACGAGACGTCACCACACTCTCCTCGAAATAACAGTACGAGGTCTGTGGCTACGCCGTAGCAGCTACGCCGCAGCCTCTACGCCGTAGCAGCTACGGCGTAGCACGTCTACGCGGCCGCGGGCCCGCCGCCGCCCCGCCGTGACCTTGCACAGGGCACGCGCGCCGCCCGCGCCCGCGCCCGCCCTACGCAACGCATTATGTTTGTACTGTTTGTTAGTATTTCATACAATTGAATGTACGTAATGTAGTAAGCACAGATGCAATAGGCTCAGAGGCGACCATGGATAGGTAACCCCAGATAGGTGACAGGTTACAATTCTCGCAATTACAAGCGTTTTGGTTTTATTATATTAGACTAGCGACCCGCCCCGGCTTCGCACGGGTCAATGCTGATTCTAAATATACTACAGAATCGGCCCCCCGGCCGGTACCGCCGACACCGCTGTCCCTGCATTTTAAATCTGTAATATTTTCGAAAATATTCTTTTAAATGACATGCTGTGAAAGGCCATATTGATCTATATTAAATGTACAATGTATTTAAGGTACTTAATTGGATAAGGATTAATGCTGTGTTGCTTAAAATCGCTTCGTAAATAAGCCATTGTTTCTCGTAAAAAGTAAAGGATAAAAATGGTTATTGTGGGTTATCCTAAGAGATAGACATATACCATGGCGGACTTTTTTGTAGACCTTTTTAAGGTGTACAATACTGTAGTACATTATTTTGATCTATCTCGCAGGGTTCAGCCAGCGTTTGCAATGTAAGTGCAAGAAAATGTGTTTTTTACAACATCACATTAGAAACCTCTAAAATTATCAGTGTTTCGCTACTATATTATGCATGTATCTATTATACATGTTAATCTTCCTCTTGAATCACTTTATCTATTAAAAAAACAACGCATCGAAATCCGTTGCGTAGTTTTAAAGATCTAAGCATACATAGGGACAGACAGACAGACAGACAGATCTTTACATAGTATAAAACTTTGTTTTATACTATGTAAAGATTTGTTGTTTTTATATAGAGGGTGTCCCAAAACTGACCGAAATATTAATGATTGGAAATTTTACAAAAGAAAAGATTCCCTTATTTTTAAAAATAAGTAAAACAGCATTTTCCAGCAGACGACCTCCGTGACGCAGCGGGCGAAGGTCCGCCTGCGACGCAGGAGGTTGCGGGTTCGATTCCCGCCTCGGAACAAATTTGTGTACGCTCTGCAGAAATTCATTCCGTTGGTCTGGGTGTTTTCTATGTATAATAAAAAAATATATATCTATGTAGTGTATTGTATTAAGTATATCAGTTATCTAGTACCCATAACACAAGCTCTGCTTAGCTTGGGGCTAGATAATGCTGTGTGAATTGTCCAGCATTATTTATTTATTTATTTATTTACTGAATTTGAAAAATGAGTTTCCGTATCCGGTAATCGAACCCACAAAATAAAAATAAAAACATTTTGTGTTGGTATGGCACCGAGTGGTAGAGTCAATCATATTGGTACAGTCACATCTGTCTACTGAGTGGCTTGTTCGATTGTTCGATTGTTTGATTGCTGTGTTTGTATGAACGGTGTATAGACGAACTCGATCATTTGTAACGAGGCGCGGGTGTGTGTGTGACGCCGGGCGTGTGTCGACCGCGACCGCGACCGCGACCGCGACCGCGACCACCGGAAGTGATCATATCTGGGTGAGAGTGAGAATACTACACTGCTATATTTGTTTTTATAAATTAATTCATAAAGAAAATTATAATGTAATTAGTATTTACAATTGAAACAATTGAGCTAAGTGTAGACTGTTGCAATCAATCTACAGGTAGCTCAACTGATCCATATCAATACCAGTCGTCGCGTCCCCGCTACGCTGGCTGCATTGCCCCGCTGTATGGCAATGCTGATGCGCTGTGCCAGATACTGACCAGCTCTCGGGTCACGCGTTTTTTAATTAATTTATTTATCATTCTTATTTTTATACGTAACACGTTATACTAGTTGTATTTATGAAACTTATAATTTTTATTAATACTAACTACAGGTATCTAGTAGGTACATTAATAATTAATTGTAGTAAATATTAGGACGGTATAAAGCTGTACTTTTGCCTTTTGAACTGTTGATATCTCTCTTTAATTTGTAGAATATTGATTTTTTTATTTTTTGAAACTTATTTTTTTGTATCATTTCGTTACTTAACTTATGTTTTTTGGATAACTTATTCTCATTCTATTTGTGGAAGCTGCTTAGCTTAATTCTTCTATTGTTTTGTATTTAATTTTCTAGATAATTATGTAGATCACACTCTGGGGTGGCTTTTAAAAAAAGACTTTAATATTTAACCCTAATTAGTAAAAATTACAAAGTTGAGACTCGTTCGAAGTGTGAATCGAGAATGGGTAATTCCTCTTAATCTAGGTAAATGAAGACATCGCGACTGACGTCACTAACACGAGCCTCGACAAAGGATAACACTCGAAGTACGTGCAGTATTGAGGTCGGTGCAAGCGCAGCACTTTCCATAGATCAGCCTTGCGTAACAAGATGCAAAGGTCTTTGTTTCCAAAACATAAATAAATAAATAAATACGAGGTAGTGTGAATGAGAACCACACCCTTGGAACAATGGCCGCGTGGCGGGAGTGCACTCGATGTGCACTCGAGTGAGCGGGCGAGCTTAGCGCTGCCTTCAGGATCCCCGCGCCGCCGCCGCGCCGCCGCCGCGCCGGCCGGGCTGTGCAGCATGCGTACGACGCAAGCGATCACACGCACTGCACAAATCAATATCGACTGGGTACTGCGATAATACAACAGCGACACTCAATTACAATCATTCTAATAAATGTTCTATTCTATCATCTCGACCGTCCTAGAAAGAATGTCATTATTTCTACATGACTTCTACGAAATCTAGAGAAAAGGAACTTAGTCATAAGATCTGGTACTTCAACTTCTTATTTCATGGCTCGCTGTGTCTGTTCTGCCACAACTCTGCCAGTGTCCATGTCGAAAGAGTCATAAACTTTTCGGCACGCGGTCTGAAAAATCATCAATGTCATTTTGTATTAACTATCTGTCTTTAGCTACTGTGTCACTACAGTCAGCTTCGTCAAGTTGACAGATCTGACAGCTGACAATGGTTTATTTATTTATTTATTTATTAAGGAACGCCAACAGCGTGTACATAAAGCATTCTTAAAGTATGAACATATTGTCTAAGCTGGTTCTAATATATACGCTAATAATAGGTTTGGTTTGGAACAAACATCTCATAATGTTCTTCCTCCAGAAATTCCTCTTCCTACTTCCTTTAAATGCCTGCTTTCCTTCACTTTTTCTCCTTCCTTATTCTCTGTATTATGTAAATTTATAAAAATCAATAATATCAAGTTGTAAGTTAGATTTAGTTGATGATAGTAAACTTACTCTACTTAATAATAATAATAATAATGCTGGACAATCCACACAGCACCATCTAGCCCCAAAGTTAGCTACTCAAAGCTTGTGTTATGGGTACTAGATAACTGATATATTTAAGACATTATATACATAGATAGATATTTTTATACATTGAAAACATCCAGACCAACGGAACAAATTTCTGCAGATCGTACACAAATTTGTTACGAGGTGGGAATCGAACCCGCAACCTCCTGCGTCGCAGGCGGACTCTCGCCCGCTTCGCCACTGAGGTCGCCTAACTTACTTACCTAATCTAACTTTCTTCTACCTAACGCCTACTTACTTAACTAACCTAACTTCTAAATTCGGTATTTATCCTGTTTTATGTGTGTTGTTTTCTGTTATAGGTTTTGGTTTCCCAATCACACCCTCACTCAGATCACTTTGGTATCTTTTTGGATTTTTTTTATAAAATCGTAAAGGTTTATGAAATTATGACACTTAGCATTACGGACATTGACAGAATTGTGTCGACCAGACGCAGAGCCATTAACCAGAATTGAATTGAATTGAATTGACTACGTTCCGTAGTTATGAATGTAAAGTTTGCAAGCAGAATGTTTGATCGTTATGTAAATCAGATTTGGTGGAATTTTGCTTGAAAATGTTGTCACGTGGGCGACCGGAGACGCAGTAAGCTATTTCATAGTTTCGCGAAACTGTGGATTGTACGTTTAGTAACGAGATAGTCTATTAAAAGCATTGTCTAGTTTGTCTGATCGATTGCAGAAGCGACAGAGCGCTGTTTGTAGCCGCGAGTGAGTGAGTGAGTGAGTGAGTGAGTGAATCGGTCCAGTAGTTTAGGAGCCTATTCAATACAAAACAAGATCCGTCAAGTGCGAGTATAACTCGCGCGCCGAGGGTTTCGAACGTTTGTCAACAAATATGTACCAAAAGTACCGGTTAGAGACTTTGCAATTTAACGAGTACCTAAGAATAATAGGTACCAACCTACATTTCAGATGGATCTCTCTGCATGCTTCGGTTAAAGTGGGTAATGGTAATTTTTTCGACTTTTTTCAAAATATTTCAAATAGTATGTAACTTACAGAAATTTGAAAAACTGTTTTGAAATATCCAAATTAAATATCTTTTATTTGATACCCCACTCGGTGGGGTAGCTCCCTACCTAGACCTAGAAACTGGTCTCCCTCGTGGTCCTACTAGTAGGACAAAATGCTAGGACCACAAGAAAACGGTCGAGTCGTCGCGCGAGCTCGCCCGGAGCGAGACGCACGCAGCCCCTGCCTGCCTGCACCCCCGCCTGCCTGCACCCCCGCCCTCTTCACTAGTCACCAGAGAGCGCATCTCGCATCCCTAAAAGATAAATATCAAAATGTTACCGCTTCTACAACGAGACGGTCAAATCGTAATTCGCAAAAATACTATCTGGCGGCGGCGGCGGCGGCTCTCTGCACCTCAGTGAATGAACAATGCAACTTGTTACACGAACACTAACTTATTTCCGGTTGCTACGTGCAATTTGCGTCTTAAATGAAAAAGAACATGTGATGCGTTTACACAAGAGAGAATAGGCATGCCGGATGTGAAAAAATTAATAAATAATGCTGGACAATTCACACAACATTATCTAGCCCCAAGCTAAGCAGAGCTTGTGTTATGGGTACTAGATAACTGATATACTTAATACAATACACTACATAGATAGATATTTTTATTATACATAGAAAACACCCAGACAAACGGAACAAATTTCTGCAGATCGTACACAAATTCGTTCCGAGGCGAGAATCGAACCGCAACCTACTGCGTCGCAGGCGGACCTTCGCCCGCTGCGCCACGGACGGAGGTCGTCAAAATCATCGTCATATCCATATTTATTTCTGATTCTGTTTTCTGATTGTTTCGAAATAATAATGATACAGAATTATGACAATATATCGTAATACTCGCCGTCGCAAACAGCGTGAAGTGGACTGATTGTCGATTAATGGTCGACATGTTGTCATTTATAATGCGATACTGAGTGTTTCTGTGAGTGAGTGACTCATTCAGTAGAGAAGCGTCGATTTCGATGACATTCAGTGGTAGAGCGCGAGGCGGCGGGGACACCCGGTGCCCCTGCACGACCCCTGCACGGGGGGGGGGCAGCTGGGCGATGCTGCATGCGTCATGTCTCCGCTTCCTCGGATATAATAATAATAATTTAATTTTAATTTATTTGGGAAACAAACAGCTTACTTAACAAAATTGGTTGTAACTTATGGGTAACTTAAGGGTCCGGCGACGGATGAATTTCCTATACAAACGTAATACCAAAATGATTTGTAATTTGAGGATATTTTCACCATGGTCTGCTATTATTTGTATTAAAATAGTATTTATCTAGGTTCCGGACACATTTTTTTTTTCAAAATACCTTTCTGAAATGAAATTAAACCGAATCGCAATTTTACATTAAACAATGAATGTTTTCTTAGTATTTTTTTATTTTGAAAAAAAGCTTGTGGCAGGAACCTAAATAAATACTATTTTAATACAAATAATAGCAAACCATGGTGAAAATATTCTCAAATTACAAATCATTTTGGTACTACGTTTGTATGGGAAATTCATCCGTCGCCGGACCCTTAAGTAAAAATTGTGAGATTAAATTAAAATTTTATTTCCAACTCTTAAGTAAAAATTGTGAGATTAAATTAAAGTTTTAAATCAGTTTTATTGCATTGACATTGTGATTAATTTAGGTAAATAATATTTCTAAAAATAATTTCATTTATCAATTGTCATATCATGCATTGTCATTTTCTA
This sequence comes from Eupithecia subumbrata, assembly GCA_949316285.1. Classification (NCBI taxonomy): domain Eukaryota; kingdom Metazoa; phylum Arthropoda; class Insecta; order Lepidoptera; family Geometridae; genus Eupithecia; species Eupithecia subumbrata. Next base: position 5,722,211 of record OX438638.1, read on the forward strand.
CTAATTTGGGCAGCCATCTTCGGGTGAAGGCCTCCTCCATCCATTTCCATAGAGTCCTGTCTGCGTCATGTCTCCGCTCCCTCGGTACACACTCGTAGCTATTCAACTTGTATTAGACGGACGCGCCGCGTTTACGTGCCGTGCCCGTGCTCGGTGCGTTTGATGGACGCCGTCCGTCCGTGTGTTTGTTTACCGCCGCGTCCGCCGCTCTCTGTCCGCTGCCATTGGCCGCGGCATTCAGGACAGAAACTGCCCGATTCCTATCGAGTGTGTCATTATTTATTTATTTTATTTATTTATTTCTCCCGAATGATGCCTGTAGGTATAGTGCTTTACACAAAATCATCGTTTTAGGATCTTCACAATCACTCGAGTAAATTCAAATTGTAAACTCTAATGTAGCAATAAATACGCGCACGGGCGATTTTCGCTGATTCATGGTTCTTTCTCTGCGACGACCTCCGTGGCGCAGCGGGCGAAGGTCCGCCTGCGACGCAGGAGGTTGCGGGTTCGATTCCCGCCTCAGAACAAATTAGTGTACGATCTGCAGAAATTTGTTTTGTTGGTCTGGGTGTTTTCTATGTAATATAATTAAAAATATCTATCTATGTAGTGTATTGTATTAAGTATATCAGTTATCTAGTACCCATAACACAAGCTCTGCTTAGCTTGGGGCTAGATAATGCTGTGTGAATTTTCCAGCATTATTATTATTATTATATTTTTAATTATTGTTCAGAATACGGAAGAGGCCGATATCATACATACTTATGACGGATTCGGAGTAAAAACTTTTTGTCGTTTGACCTATTATGAAAAGCATCGGCTGATATTTTATAAAAAAAAAATAACATACCATACATGGATTTCCATAGGGACAATTTCTCTCTCGCTTAAACGTGATAAATGAAATTCTATAGAGTTTTCCGTCCCGCATTTTAGTACCTACTCATGCTTATGTCTGGATTGATGTCTGGATGAAAAGGATTAAGTGACGTTCTGAGCAGGTGTAGTAAAAACAATATTTTGAAACCTCCGCGATTTGAACACTTTTTACCACGATTTCCGTGATCATGGCGCATGAATCTATCTCGAAATATTGGAAAACTCAAAACTTAAATCATGATAAATATCCCGTCGTCGTACAGGAGTGCTTACGCTGCTAATGATCATGATGGATTTAAGGCGAGGATTCCCGAGCGGCCGATGCTATAAGTCCAGGAGCGCGACGCGACGCGGACGGTGCGCAGGCAGCCGACCACGATTTTGTACGTATTTAGGGGTTTTGAAAAATATTTGTATGGCATATAAAAATATTTTCTAGTGATGCATTGCGTAATAACGTTTGCAACGTTTTGGTATACATTTTGTGTCATTTATTCATTTTTATATTCACACTGATCATTCAAAGTTTCCTTTAGAGGTAACTTTGAAATTTCTTTCTATCTGGTGAAATATCACCAATCGTGTTTTTGTCTAGTGATGCACTAGAAAATATCCTCAACTATAATATGTACGAATTTCAAAACTATGGGCCTTATAGTTATTAAGGTACGGACAGTTAAAAATCCCGAAATCCGGGAATCCTCGCCTTAAAAGTTTTAGCATTACGATTAGCGCGATGGACGCGAGGCAGCGCGTAGCAGATTAAACAAACAAGATACTCGTAAATACTCTCGAATACTCGCAGCGATCCTTCGCGCCGCCGCCGCGTCGCCGCCGCCACGCCGCCGCCGCGCCGCCGCCGCGTCGCCGCGCCGCCGCCGCTGCACGTACGAACTCAACTAATGAATGTGTCATAACATAACTCGTCTACGTTGGGTAATATAATGCTCGTTCGTTTTTGTACATAAACAAAGGGAATGTTTACATATGGACGTAGCCCGACGGTAGCCAGCTCCAGTGCACAGGTGTTTGAACACTCAGTGCATGGCGTAAGAGAGCGCGCGAGCGGGGGGTCGCAGGGACATGGTATGATCAGGCATTTCACTAGATTCCTGGCGGAATATAAATAAAAATATTTGAATAATGTAGATCTCTTCAACACGAGGCGCAATGGTTTCAAGAAGTTAATTAATATTAATATTACCTTCTTCGATCAGTAATAAATACTAACACACTAACATTATGTATGATCAGTATTTATATAACCATCCTAGGTCCCACCCTGTAGTTGCCAATGCGCTTGATTTGGTACAGTCAGCGTCAAATTGATATGAGCGTCTAGAGTAGTCAAAATGATCCTGACTGTACTGACACCAGGTAATTATTTATTTTATTTTAATTTCATATTTTAGGAAAACTAACAGCTTATTAAACCATAATTTATGTTACACTTATTCAGTAACTAAAGCCTACAGTTGCCACTTATGAGTACTATAAATATTATAAACTGTTTATTAAAAACTGCTTTGGAACTGCTATATTTAAAATTTCATTGTAATCTAGATTAGTTTTTTTTTAAAAGGTACCTACCTACTACTTCTACATCGGCACACAGTACATATAATTTGATTTAGTATCGTATTTTATTTTTTTTAACTGTTGCAAAATTTAAATTAGTTCAGGCTATTTTTACAGACTATGAGTGGAAACTGTCTTGAGCTTCATTTGTTCTACTTTAAGAATTTATTGTTAACTAAACATAAGCTTTTTGTTTCCCAAATAAATAAAATAAAATAATATATGAAGTCCCGGGTAATGTTAAAACGATCAGTTTACTTAACGATTAACATATCCCAGTCCATCTCAAGGTTGCCTGGAAGAGATCACTCATAGCGATAAGGCAGCCTTTGTACTTCGTCTACTTGAACAACACAGTACCAAATCCGATTGTCCGACTTAAGGAAAGGTGCGTAATGAAACGACCGTCTCAGTAGAAGTAAAAGTTATTTATTAAAAAATCACAAACTGAGGTCACCTAAACCCGTGCGTTCTCTCCTGCGCGATCTAGCCTTCGACCAATTTTAGCAGCGCTTTCTAGTTATAATTTAACGCACTAAAGTAGGTAGCCTCGTACCTACATCATAAGCTTACTTACATTGAACATGCCACCCGCCAAGAACTACATTGACAGTTCTTAACTCTACCACCCGCCATGAGGCTAGGATATAAAAATTTTAACAAACTTTAAAAAATTTAGACAACAAACAAAAATTTAACTAGCCAACTTAAAAATACCATCGATTATACATTAGATAAACAAGTAATACAACAATACATCACTCAGTTAGTCACCGGTAACAAACATAACCTTGAAGTAGGTCTCTTTATGAGAGACTGGCCACACTTCAAGGTTACGACACGTACAACCTGGTCTGATCCAGGATGAGTAAATACCACTCTGCCTAACATCCAGCGAGCTGGAGGAAGATGGTCCTCCTTAACAAGAACGACATCGCCAATTTTGGGTTCCGGATTGAGCTTTGTCCATTTATATCTCTGCAAACAATGAACTAAATACTCATTGGACCACCTTCGCCAAAAGTCTTGCACCATCTTTTGCGTCATCTGCCAGCGTCTTAACGAACTGACATTGCTCTGCTCGTAGTCACGTTCAGGTACGATCACCAAGGGTTCACCAATCAGGAAATGTCCTGGAGTTAGCGGGGTTGCATCGTTGTGATCGTTGGGCAACATCGACAACGGCCTGGAATTTAGGCATGCCTCTATCTGCGTGAGAACGGTGGACAACTCTTCATAGGTGAGCGTGGAATCACCAATAACGCGCTTTAGATGAAATTTTGTCGATTTCACGCCTGCTTCCCAAAGTCCTCCGAAATTCGGAGCATGTGGGGGAATAAAGTGCCACGACACGCTATTGGTGCTTAACCATTTTCTTATTTCAAGGGCTACTGAAGACCCTTCAGCAGTATCGAGCTTGACAAGTTCCTTGGACGCTCCTACAAAGTTCGTCCCATTGTCGCTCCACACATCACTTACGTGCCCTCTTCGAGCCACGAATCTTTTGAAGCCAGCTATAAAGGCTTCAGCAGTAAGGTCGCTTACAACCTCCAAATGTATGGCCTTGGTTGCCATACAGACAAAAACGCTTATATAGCCTTTATACGACTTATTGCCGCGTCCCTTTGATACTCGAACATTTATTGGGCCACAGAAATCAACACCACAGTGCAAGAACGCTCTCGCCGGTGTGACTCTACTTACTGGGAATTGGCCCATAAATGGAGATTTGGTGACAGCAGCGTGTCTAACGCAAACTACGCATTTGCGGACATGCATCTTAACAAGGCTTTTAGCTGACACAATCCAATATTTTGTGCGCAAATGGTTGAGCATTAGGGTTGGACCACCGTGTAATGTCCTTCTGTGCGCTTCATCGATAACCAATTTCGTAAAATGGCTATCGTGTGGAAGAATTATGGGATGCTTGGTGTCCTCGGGAAGGTTGGATTTCTGAATCCTACCACCCACTCTCATAATCTTCTTATCATCAAGGAAAGGGCTTAATGACTTCAGCTTGTGTTGATTATCTCCCAATCCTATCTGACTCTGTCTTATACAAGAGTCTAAGGCGTCACTCAACTCTCGTGCTGTCAAGTACGGTTCAAACTTAATATCCTTCTTATACTTCAGGAACCTTCTACAGTAAGCTACAACACGTACTAATTTGTGCAAAGAAGAGTATCTCGTCCACAGGCTATCTCCAGCTGACGGATCTTCAGCGGCTGCGATATGGACCTTAATCTTCCTTTGCTCCAGCTCAGTTGACGACTTCGACCTCAGATACTCAATGTTTATCTCTCTCAACCAAGATGGACCTTGTAGCCATAAGGGGTTTTCTGCTAACTCTAAAGGGGTGCATCCTCTGGACGCGATGTCTGCAGGGTTTTGGGCTGATTGAACGTGCGACCACTGCGTGTTGTCTAACTTCGACAAAATGTCGGACGTCCTGTTGCCAATGAACGTGGACCAACGACTGGGATGACTGCTAAGCCACGCCAGCACTACAGTGGAGTCGGTCCATCCATGGATGTGACGACGTTCGATCCCTAACAAGTTGCCTACTTCCGTGATCAACTTAGACAACAGAACCGCTCCCATCAACTCCAGGCGGGGAACTGAGATCTGCATGGTAGGAGCTACCTTGGTCTTAGCCGCGACAAGGTTAACGTGTACGTTACCTTCTACATCAATAGTCCTCAAGTAGACTACTGCAGCGTAGGCGGTGATGGATGCGTCGCAGAACCCTTGAAGTTCCATACAACTGTCTTCAGTCTTAGCTTCAAGCCACCTGGGAATACTTATTTCGCAAATATTCGTAAGATTGGACTGGTATGCAAGCCATTCTCTGCGCAGTTCTTCTGGAAGCTCATCGTCCCAATCTATTCCTGCTAACCACAACTTCTGGATCATCACCTTTGCCACGACAATACAAGGTGCGACCCATCCTAAGGGATCGAATAGACGGGAGATGTTCGAAATTACCTTGCGCTTGGTTATGGGATCTTGCAACTCCGGAAGTTTCACTGAGTAGTGAAATGCATCAGATCCTTTATCCCAGGAAAGTCCAAGTACCTTCACTACCTGGTCCATCTTAATATCTACCTTTCCTTCCTGAGATCCTTGACTTTCCACTTCTTCCGCTAAATCCTTATTATTTGTAACCCATTTCTGTAGCTCAAACCCTCCTTTAGATAGCAACTCCTTCATTTCCTTAAAAATCCTTTTTCCCTCTTCAACTGTCTGACATCCAGTCAGCAGGTCATCTACATAAAAATCCTTTCTTACCTTCTCAGCCGTTTCTGGACAGTCCTTGCCTTCATCTGTCGCGACTTGCTGTAGGCTCTTTACTGCCAAGTATGGAGCTGGTACCGTGCCAAAAGTTACTCTTACTAATCTGTACTCTTGTGTTTCAGCTTCCGGATCGTCTCTCCACACTAGTCTCTGAAAATCGGCATCTTCATCCGCAACGACTACTTGGCGATACATTTTGACGATATCAGCGCTGAGGCAGATTGGATGCATACGCCATCGGATGATGATGTGGCGTAAATCCTGCTGCAGCGCAGGACCAATCATCAACGTATCGTTAAGAGAAACTCCATTCATTCCCTTGCATGACGCATCGAACACTACTCTGATCTTGGTCGTGGTTTTGTCTTCGCGTATTACGGCATGATGCGGCAGATAAACCGCGTTTGTGTTCTTACAATCCTCGCCAGTAATACGAACCATGTGTCCAAGGTCCAAGTATTCATGCATGACATCGGAATATCTTGCCTTGATTTCGGGATTCTTCTTAAAACGATTTTCAAGAAGGTGAAATCTTTTGGTAGCAATTTCTCTTGAGTTGCCGTACTTACACTGCGGATCGAAATCCCGAAACGGCAGTCGCACAACATACCTACCTGAAGAGTCTCGACAAGTTGTTCTACTGTAGAACTGCTCACACCGCTGCTCTTCTTCGCTGAGAATCCTTTCCCTTACACTAAGGGTGTCGGATTCAAGTTGCCAGAACTGCTTAAGCAATTCATCTGTACACAAGTGCTTACTTACTACATTGTGAAAGCAATGTTGATCACCATCAGCTTCAAACTGATGTGTAGGACCTGATAAGATCCATCCCAATGCTGTGCACTGCGCTGTTGGAGTGCCATTGGGTCCCTTGATCAACCCCTCTCGGATAATCTTACTGTACACGTCGGCACCGAGCAAAACGTCAATTCTGCTGGGCGTGTGAAATTGTGGATCTGCAAGAGCGACCTCAGCCAGCTCCGGCCAGTCCACATATTCTGCCTTCTCTGATGGAAGGAGACCTGTGATTGCACGTAAAACATGTGCGCGTACCTGCAGTTGGAAGCTCGGATCATGGCGCGATTCTAAGTTCATCACTACAACGTGCTTAGATGCTAATCTTTCATCGCCGCCTAAACCCGCAATGCTGTTCCTACTAAGCACCTTACGGAGACCTAGCATTTGTACTGCTGATTCTGTTACAAATGACGCTTGAGAGCCCTGATCTACAAGTGCCCTGAGCAGACGAACGTTTCCGTGGTCTGCCTGAACTCTCACAATCGCCGTAGCTAACAGAACCTGATTAGTTCCCTGATTCTGGGAGAAATGTACCTTGACATTTGACGTTGCTTCGTCCAAAGACGCCTTAACGTCGTTGACAGCTGACTTGACTTCTACTGCTAAATCAGATTTGGCAGTATCTACTAATTTTGGAGAAGCCTTTTGACTTGGGTGGAGCAGAGAGTGGTGTTTGTGCTTACAAATATTACACCTAGTGGGAGCTCGACATGTGAAAGCAGAGTGGTTTTTACCTAAACAATTGAAACATAAATTGTTCGTTTGAACAAACGAGTGCCTGTGATCATAATTTTAGTTTTGAAAATTCCTTACAGTTTGATATCTTGTGATCATTACCCTTGCAGCATGGACAACATACCTTGGCCCCAGAATCGGACCCACCAGCCGAAGTTGCGTGCATTGCTTTGGTTGAAGAATTTGGTTTCGTCTTCGACTTGGGTTCCATGAACTCGAGGGACCGGAATCGTGACTCTAAAAACTCGCGTAGTTGGTTCAAAGCTGGCATTTCATCGGAAGCACTTATTTTATATTCCCATTCCTTACGTGACTCTGAATCCAACTTTGAGCAAACTATGTAGATCACGATAGCATCCCAGGTACTTACATTGATACCCAAATTCTTCAAACCGTTCAGAGTATCATTGGTGATATCTAACAAATCTTTAACTGCACTGCACGATTCAGCTGTGATCTTGGGTTGGTTCATAAAACGCTTCAATAAACAGTTTGCCAGGTACTTTTTATTGTTAAACCGATTATTCAGTGCCGACCAAGCTTCTTGGTAGTTGGAAGCTGTGATGGGCACATGCCTTAACAGCTGTTCGGCTTCTCCCGACAAATGCCCTTTCAAATAATGCATCTTTTGTACATTGTCGATTGAGGCGTTATTATGCACCAACGAGGTGTACAAATCTTTAAAAGTTGTCCATTCTGCATAAGAACCGGAAAAAGTAGGGATTGATATTTTGGGCAATTTAACATTTAGTTGTCCCGAGGATGTGGTGCGCGAGCTTGCCGGAGCAACGGACTTAAGCAAGCTTAAAGCCTCCCGCAACTCAGCCTTATAGTCAATATACATCTCTTCAACATCCTCAAAAACATTTTCTAAAATGTACTTAGATTGACTAATGTCCTCACTACTTAATAAAATCTTAGCATGATTTTCCGCAAACGTTCGCCACTTCTCATCCAAAGCCTCGATTCGTGTTAGTATGTACGACTGTTTACTTAATCTGTCTTTTGGAAATTTTTTAAAATTAACAGAAGACTTTTCTATCGAAAGCTTAAGACTTAATTGACTTTTGATTGTGGACAACGTCATATTGACACCAAAAACCTACTGTGATTAACAAGTAAATTTAAAACCGTTCGGCACCAAAATTTTACAAGTACAAATAAATCCCAAAAATTTTACAAGTTCAAAATAATTCCTAAAATTTTTACAAGTGTTTGAAGTTCGGACCAAAGTCGGGCATAGGTTCCCCGTTGGTTACGTTTTCGCGAAATTATTCTAAGTCTTAATTATCATGCATTAAAATTTCTAAGTCCAAATTTTACGTTAACGTTAATAAGTCCAAAATAATCTTCAAATTCGTCAAAGTTAAATTTCTTCAAAACAATCACTAATTCACATCACAAAATGTACTCACAGATCACGAAGGCAAACCACTGCGTTACGTCACTGGTGTGACGTCACTGATGCGACGTCGTCGTGACGTCACTGATGCGCGCTGCCTGCCTCGTCGTCACTCCTGTGACGACACCCACTGCCAGTTGCGCCCGCTGCCCGCGTCGCTGCTGCTGGTGGTGGTGATGTCGGCGGCGCCGTCGACGTTTCGAACGCCTTGCTTGCTCCTCACTCTTCTCCTACAAATGACCGGCTCACTTGGCCAGGTCACTCTATTACCGAACCTAGGTGGATAGGTATCGGTTGCACTGCTCACTCAGCGGAATCGCCACTGCTCGCTAGTGCTTCTAATCAAAAACAAAAGACTAAATCCGGCTCGAAGGACCATGAACAACACAGTACCAAATCCGATTGTCCGACTTAAGGAAAGGTGCGTAATGAAACGACCGTCTCAGTAGAAGTAAAAGTTATTTATTAAAAAATCACAAACTGAGGTCACCTAAACCCGTGCGTTCTCTCCTGCGCGATCTAGCCTTCGACCAATTTTAGCAGCGCTTTCTAGTTATAATTTAACGCACTAAAGTAGGTAGCCTCGTACCTACATCATAAGCTTACTTACATTGAACACTACTCTTAGCATTTATTTCTGTATTGTTATCTCTTTGTGTGGTACAATAAAGTATTATCTATCTATCTATCTATCTATATCCCTGAAAAATAACCAGCAATATTCCGACGACTAGTACACACACACACACACACAGACACTACACACGAGTACACATGACTGTAGCAAGATGTCAGGAATGCCGCGGGAATACAAGTGTGTGTGTGTTTGGTAAACTAGTGCTGTTTGTGGAGAGTGGAGAGTGGAGAGTGGCCTCGTTCCATTCAGCTGCAGGCGCGCTGTTGTAGGTCGGCGCGGCGGGGCGCGGCGGGGCAAGGCGCGGCGGGGCGGGGCGCGGCGGGGCGGCGGTCCGGGGACATAGGTCTTTAAGTTATATTACCGGCCTGCACTTACTTATTTTTATTTTTATTTTCAAAATTTTAGGAAAACTTACAGTTAAGTCTTATGAATAGTTATTTACATAATACATGCCGGTACAGGCCAGCGCATGTGTGCTGAGGGCCAATTAAAAAGTAGATAGTTACTTAAATAGAGTAACAAATGAAACACAGTGAAAGTAGACGACTTTATCTTAAAATAGCAACATACCATATCATCTGAAAGTCAAAATGCCCTAAGCCCCAAAATGCCTGAAATTCATATCGGCTCTTTTATCTAATGACTGACTGAATTACTATTTACCTGTGATGTTTCATACAATCGACAAGAAAAAACTTAAAAATCGTAAGTTCAGGTCGGTTATTTGACTAAGGCCTATGTCCCCGGACCGGTTAGTGTTCAGTGCGACTGTGTAATGTAATGACTAATGAGCGTGCTCGTTTTAATGAGGCGCGCACACACATGGCGCGCGCAAACTCACACATGGCGCGCACACACTCACACATGGCGCGCAGCACACGCACACGCACACACGTCCCTACGTACACGTGTTTAGTGTGCACTAACTACGTTCAATAGTCGCCCTATTTATAGCGCGCCCGTCCCCGCCCCCGCGCCCCCGCAGGTCGCGGCACACCCCGCGCCTTCGCTAAGATTTAGATTTAGATTTAGATTTATTTGTTTAATTAAAACGGTTATCAAAACCAATTACATTAATTAATTAAAAATAATTACATTATAAATTAGGCACATACATACAATAGTCATATTATAAAATTTCGGTAGAATTAATAACAAAGAAGAAAAAAAATAAAAATTATACTAATTATGACGTTCACAAAATAATAAACAATCCTTCATTAATTTAGTCCACCTGTCAGCGAACAAGTCAACATCGGGGTAGTCGTCCAGGAGAGCGTTGAGTGCGTTGAGTACTCGAGGGACGGGTGACATGGACCGCGCCGCGGTACGGGACTGCGGCACGGCCAACAACCTATGTTTCCGACCCCGGCAGTAATTGTTTGGGACGTAGAGTCGACACAGCTCGTCACTCAGATCCGAAGCGTCAATTTTTCCGTGGAGGATCTTGCAGACTATGGCTATTTGATCAAAAGCACGCCTCACCTCTAGTGAGTTATAGCCTAAGCATCCCATCAAGAACTTGGTGGGATAAAGGTAAGGGTAGTATCCAAAGCATCGCCTGTAGAGGAACCGCAAGAACTTTTTCTGCACCTTCTCAAGCATGAGGGCGTAAGTAACCTCGTGCGGGTTCCACACACACGCGCTGCTCTCTAACTTGCTCCTAACAAGTGCCGAAAAAACAAGGCGAATAACGTGATCGCTTTCGAAGTCACGGGTATTTCTGAGGACGAACCCAAGACGCCTGAACGACTCTTTGGCCAAGGAACGAATGTGGTCATGGAATGTGAGCTTTCGGTCAAATGTAACACCCAAGTCTCTCATGGTGATGGCTCTGTTTATTGATTCGTTATTTATTTTATAATCAAAGGGAATTGGGTGCAACATTCGGCCGAAGGTCATGACGTAACATTTACTCGGATTGAATTCCATTTTGTTAACAACGCTCCACTCGAAGATGGCGTCAACATCCTGCTGCAGGGCCCGACAATCTGCTTCAGACTTAATCTCTAAGTAGAGTTTTAAATCATCCGCATACAGCAGGCTCTTCGCAATGGACGCCACAGCGGGGAGGTCGTTAACCATTATAAGGAAGAGTAAAGGTCCAAGTATAGATCCCTGGCTGACACCGGAACGCGTGTGATAGGGTTTAGATTCGTAAGAACCAAGTTTCACAAACTGTTGACGATCTCGTAGGTAATCCGCGAGAAGCCGGAGAAGTCTTGGGGCGAAGCCTATAGCACTTAGTTTGGTCAGCAGAATGTCATTGTTGACCCTATCAAACGCCTTCCGGAAATCAAAATAAAGGACATCCACCTGAAGACCACGATCCATGCTGGCAGAAACGAAGTTAACGAGGGTCAACAGGTTCGTATTGACGGAACGCATGCTTCTAAAACCATGCTGTTCATCGCATAGGAACCGGTTTACCTGTGCATAAATATATTTATGCAAGATGCTCTCGAACACCTTTGCTGGAGATGAGAGAATTGCTATTGGGCGATACTCCTCAACTAGGGACTTATTGGAACTTTTCGGAATTGGAGTTACCCTGGAAACCTTCCATTGCGACGGATAGGCTCCAGACTTGAGACCCAAGTTGAAGATGTGGTTGTGGATGTGGCTAATTAGGTCTCATCTCTGATCTTACTATGAGTGAGCTCTAAATGAATGCTTTACAAGGGTTCCAATCATTGAATTCGGCAAGAAGCAAGGCAAGACATTTGGAACAAATTCGTTTAATAGCTAGCACAAGTCAAGGGAAAAATTCGAAAATCGCGTAATAACAACCACAAATATTTTTTTTTATGCTCGCAAGGGACCAAAATATTCGAGTCATTAAGTTCAAAAAGGTGTTAATTCTTTAGTATCTATTGGTAATTCTGTAATTCTTCATTGTACACAATTAATACATAGCAAGAACTTATATAATAGGATTTGTACATAGGCGAGCTTAACCCTGAAAAGAGTTTTCTTCCAGCAAACCTTAGAGTTAGAGGAGAGGCGATGGAATAGGTAGAGGAAGTGTACAAATAAATGAATCTACTATACATATACTTATAATAAACATACATATAAAAATCTAAAATCAAAATCAAAATCAAAAACTCTTTATTTCCATGAATACAATAAATGTACACATAGAAAAGGTCAAATTGTAAAACTAAACACTGACACGGACCTGAAGTGATATTTTTGATTTCTGTCGCTTCGGTATGTAGACTAAAGTAAAGAAGCGACGAAGAAACCTTAAGCCTGTTAGTTGTTACTTTTCGAGTTGGAGCAAAACCCGTCCCAAGCTTTTTTAATATATTATATAAAAATAGGAATGACTAAATAAACAGAATAAATACCTTTAATAAAATATATAAATATTTAGTTGGTGGGAATAATAAGTACTCCAACAGTTTGATCGCAACTGAAGTTTATTAAGATTTAAGTTAACATGAAGGTTTCATACGAAAGATTTACGAGAGAATTACGTTTTACAACAAACACCACGTTTTGCAAGTAGACAATAAAATGTAGTTGACGTGAACTGGATCTGCGGCCTGACCAGAGCTGACACATGTTACTTTATACAATATCTTTATTTATTATTATTATTTATATAATTCGGATTGCCATCAGCTTAACTAAATGCAATAGAAATTAAAATAGATACAGAAAGCTAATAAGACGCATTCGCTAATAAAATTATAGTAAACTACTTAACTGTGAACACAAAAAATTTTCCGTCGACAATTGCGTAACTACATAATGAACCAATACAATTCTTCTTTCTAGCCTTTGTCGACCGGTAGACTGCTCTGGTGTAGGCCTCCTTCAAACTCTTCCATTTCCTTCTACTTTGGGCAGTTAATGTCCAGTTGCTACCCGCTATCTATTTGATTTCGTCCTTCCATCTCATTTGTGGCCGTCCCACCGGTCTTTGTCTCCCCCATGGTCTCCACTCCAAGAGTTTCTTGCACCATGATTCGCCTTGCCCTGTGAATGTGAATGTGAATGTGAATGCTGGTATTGAAAGGGTCAATGTGCAGCGTCCTGCTGAAATCATTGCCAGTTCTACTCGCTCGCACTACAAATGAATGTTGTCTATAATTAGTTCCAACATGTTGGACATGTAGTAGGGGGTTGTGTCTAAGCTGCTTACGAGGTACATTGAAGTCTAATTTGCTAAGAAGTTCTGGACAATCAACATCATTGTTGATGATATTAAGAATATAAAGATAATCAGCTATATGCCGTCTGTTTTTGAGTGGCAAGAAATGGAACCTCTTGCAGAGTTCATCATAGGTAAAAGAAAGAAATCTTTATTCACTAAGAAAATTATAATCAACCAATAGAAATAAATTACAACTAGTATTTACAATTGAAACAATTGAGCTAACTGTAGACTGTTGCAATCAATCTACAGGTAGCTCAACTGCTCCATATCAATACCAGTCGTCGCGTCCCCGCTACGCTGGCTGCATTGCCCCGCTGTATGGCAATGCTGATGCACTACCTCCACGCGTTCCTGAGAAAAGCGGGTTGATAGACGGACAGACAGACGGACAACAAAGTGATCCTATAAGGGTTCCTTTTTTTCCTTTTAAGGTACGGAACCCTAAAATATTAAGAAAATATAAACCTTTCTATATTTTAATCAAAATCAAAAATCAAAATCAAAAACTCTTTATTTCCATAAATACAATAAATGTACACTTAGAAAAGGTCAAATTATAAAACTATACACTGACACGGAAATAAAGTGATATTTTTGATTTCTGTCGCTTCGGTATGTAGACCAAAGTAAAGAAGCGACGAAGAAACCTTTAGCCTGTTAGTTGTTATTCTTCGAGTTGGAGCAAAACCCGTTTCAAGCTTTTTTATCTTCTAGATAATCTGATATTTTATAGTAAGCCTTTTTGCACAGCAAGGTTTTGACAATTTGTTTGAATTTATTTACTGATAATTGTTGCAACTCACTAGGAGTTTTGTTGTATAACTACATAGAAGTAACCTCTGGAGTCCCACAGGGCTCTATTTTAGGACCACTTCTATATGCCTGTTACCTACATGATGTTCAGAAATGTTTTAAGCATGCTAGATTTCTGATGTATGCCGACGATACAAAAATTTTTATGAAAATTAATAATCTTTCGGATTGTTTGAAACTTCAAGATGACCTTAATCGGCTTGGGGAATATTACAAATTAAATTGTATCGATGTAAATGTTCGAAAGTGCTGCTTTGTCTCTTTCACACGTAAGAGAAATCCTTTAAAACATGTTTATCAAGTATGTGGAGTAAATATCAATAAAACTGAGCAAGTTCGTGATTTAGGCATATTACTAGATGCAAAACTTACATTTTCAGAACATATAGAATCTATCATTAATAAAGCTTATAAGAGCTTAGGATTTGTCTTACGGGTGAGTAAACCTTTTTCAGATATTGCTTGTATAAAACTACTCTACTACTCGTTTGTCAGAAGTATCCTTGAATACTGCAGTGCTATCTGGAATCCGCACTATATAACGTATAGTAGTAATATTGAAAACATTCAGTATAAATTTCTTAAACATTTAAATTATAGAAAATTTTATATTCCTAAAGACTACGAAGACTCATGTAATTATCATAATCTTGCAAGTCTTGAAAATCGCCGTACACTTCTGGACATGGCTTTCCTGCACGGCATATGTAACGGATACGTTGACTGCCCTGAACTTGCCAGTAGGATATTATGTTTAAATGCCCCGATTACTCGTACTAGACACACTAAATTATTTGCTGTTTCGCGCTCATCTACAAACTATGCACAAAACACATTAGTTAACAGACTTCATAGAATTTATAATAAGAGATTTGATTCAACCGATTTATTTTATACCAGCAAGGGAGGTTTTAAAAGGGATGTTATAAAAATTTTAGAAGACACTGCGTAGAAAGTAGGTACACTTACCCATTTTTATAACTTATTTGTATTTTCTATTATTATTATTTATGTATTTTATTTGGTTACATACTTATTATTATTTTTTTTATTTACTTTAAGTGATTGTGCGATACCTATAATCTCTACCTTTGTAAAAAAGTACATGTTTTGATTTATAACATTAATTTAAACTTGCTTTTTGACTGTCTGTTTAAAAATTATCATCTATATAATGTAAATCCGTTATTGGTCGTAAGAAAAACATATAAGTATTTTAAGTTTATGTAAAATAAGGACTGTGGATTTTGTTAAAATAAATAAATAAATAAATAAATAGAAGCGTATACATTGCCCTTTAAAAGATACATTAATTTTGTGTAGCCTAGTTGTGGGCACAGCGAGTTTATGTTTATTTCTGGTATTAAAGTTATGTTTATCACAATTTTTAGGGAACAGATTTTTATTTCTATGAATGTACAACAAGTTTTCATAAATATATTGACATGGTACTGTCATTATATTTATTTCTTTGAATTTATCACGTAGGGATTCTCTGGGACCCATATTATAGATTGCACGAACAGCCCTCTTCTGCAGCACAAATATGGTGTTAATATCTGCAGCGTTCCCCCACAGCAGTATGCCATAAGACATAATACTATGGAAGTAGCTGAAATAAACAAGTCTAGATGTATCCACGTCTGTAAGATGACGGATTTTTTTGACTGCATACGCTGCAGAACTAAGTCTCTTCGATAGCTTATCTATGTGTGGGCCCCATTGAAGTTTACTATCTAAGGTTATTCCTAAGAATACTGTACTGTTTACAATTTCTAACGTTTCTCCTTTTACGTTTACATCAATCTTAACGTGTTTTACATTAGGTAGAGCAAATTTTATACATTTCGTTTTAGTTTCATTAAGCAAAAGATTATTGACATTAAACCAGTGTACTACTTTTGAGATTGCATTATTCACATCGTCAAATTTTATGTTTCGTCGTTTCATTTTAAAAATTAATGAAGTATCGTCAGCAAACAATACAATCTCATGATTATTCTTGACTAGGTGAGGCAGGTCGTTAATATAAACTAAAAATAGGAAAGGACCGAGGATAGAACCCTGCGGTACACCCATTGTAACTACAGACCCCGAAGACCGTTTCCCATTAATGTCAACTCTTTGTATCCTATCACTCAAGTAAGATGTAAGAAGATCCAAAGAAGTGTCTCTTATTCCATAGTGATGTAATTTCCTGATTAATGTTTCATGGTGTACGCAATCGAACGCTTTTGACAAGTCGCAAAAAACGCCTAAAGCATCTTGCGACTTCTCCCAAGCATCAAAAATATGCGATACTAACTCTACACCGGCATCAGTAGTTGATCTGCCGCGAGTAAACCCGAATTGCTTACAATGCAGCAGGTCATTGCCATTGAAATGCCTAAGCAATTGATGTAAAATAAGTTTTTCAAAAACTTTGCTGAATGTAGGCAGTACTGATATTGGTCTAAAGTTAGTGGGGTCAGACCTACTACCCGATTTATACAGTGGGATTATTTTACTACATTTCATTAGATCAGGAAATACGCCGCAATCAATAGATTCATTAAATATAAAAGCTAGATCTGTGGCAATGGTATCAATCAAAGGTTTAATAATTGTAACGGAAATGCCCCAGAGATCTGCAGTTTTCTTAATATTTAAAAGTTTAAAGGCTTTTTTAATATCTGTTTCATCAACGTGGCTGAAGTTAAATTTATTTTTGCATTTAGATACATTTTCTATTAGTAATGACTCGGCAATTACAGTAGAAGAGTTTAAACACTTTGTAGTAGAGATTGGAATTTCAGTAAAAAAGTTTTCAAATGCTTGGGCCACTTCAACATCATTTTTGATTGAGTAATCATTAATCTTTAAATTGTAATCATTAACGTATGTACTGACCTTTCCAGTCTCACTTTTTATAATATTCCAAGTTGATTTTATTACATTTTCACTATTTCTAATTTTCGAGCTAATATAGTTTGATTTTGCTATTTGACAAACTTTTCTAAATATTTTTGAGTAATTTTTTACTTTTTCTTTGAACTCCTGGCTAAAATTGTATTGTTTTTCACTATACAGTTCATACAACTTTTGTCTACTTTTATGTATACCCACTGTTGCCCACTCACTAAAGGTAAGTTTTTCTGAGACCATAATCGATTTGGGTGTGAATATTGAATTGAACGCATTGGTAAATTTGTTAAAAAAATTGCAATACGACTCATTTGGGTTGTTAAGTGAGTGATTAGGTGATGGTTTAGAATCCCAATTCAATATTAACCGTTCAAACCGATTGGTGGTCACAGGTATGTATGTTATTTTCTTTTTACAATTATTATTTTTTACTTGAAGTTCTAATTTTATTAGTTGACCTAAGTGGTCTGATTTTAAATTACTTATTACTTTTTTTGTAACAATTTTTTCACTTTGGCAAACAATTTAATCATAAAATATGTTTTAACAACATTTCATTAATTTTCAATATTAAAAATTATAACAAAAATAATATAAAACTTTAAAATAATTTGATCACGTGATCTTGATAAGCAAGTGTATGTATAAGAAGGGCTCCAAGAGGCAAAAATATTTAGGTGAATTATTTAAACTTTTATGTGGATTTTCGTACGAACGAAGATTGGAAAATATTGGTTTAACATGGTATAAGTTATTGAAAAATCTACATAATTTTATTTTTCTAACGGGGTTTTATTCCTTAAAGTGTTCTGATGACACCATAATTTTTCCCAATTCTTAAATAAATAAATATTTTATACCTTATAAAAACAGTCTCTAGCGGGTTGCGCTCATGCCGTAACGACATCCTATTTTCGGCGTTCAATAAAAGCTATAAAACTAGAGATAGAATTCCGTAAGCTGGGAATTTTTTATTGGAAACTTGCTCTCGGATTTTATTTCAAGTGTTTGAAAAGCAACTTCTCTTTTGTCCATCTTATTCAGTGACTAAACATTGCAGTGCGCTAACAATCCTCGAGGTACATTTCTCTATACCTACGTCATTCTCCATCGAATGAGCTATTGCACAAATTATTAGGAGCTTGTTCAAGAATACCTTTTTGAATTTGTTGACTGGGCTAATAGGGTACTTCCCATAAAAAAAAATAAAAAAAAATAAAATAAAAAAAAATAAAAAAAAAATATATTTATTTGCAAAAACATGTGTACAGAAAAAGGTAACACATACTTAGGTAGAAACAACATGCTTGACCGTTTACGGTACCTATGCAAAATTAATTAGAGAGATGACATGCAACATTAGAAACTATCTACAATTTATCATTAAAAAATTCGTCTAGGCTATAGTAACATATTGATATTAATAATATTGTACGGACGTTTTGTACATTTGAAGTAAAGTTAGTTAAGTAAGTTAATGAGTGCAAAGTTAAATCACTGATCACTTTTCAAAAATTTTTTGAAGTAATTACACGTAAAAACACATACAAAGGAAACGTTCCTTCATACGAGTAGGTTTATATCGCGTCGCGGTCAGTGTCGCACTAGTTAAGATAAGATAAGATAAGATAAGATAAGATAAATTTATTGGTTCACAAAATACAACGATAAAAAAAGAATTAAGTATAAGAAATAACATCGTGAGACCAAAAGACTGCCACTCAGCATATATACATATATATACATATATATAGATATTACGGGCGTAAATATGCCGATTCAGTAAAATTTGATACTCATGTACCTAGTACGTCTTCGTAAAAATATTTTAATTTTCTGTTTAAAAGTTTGAACATTCAGGTTTCTGTAAAGTTTAGGTAATTTGTTATAAATTTTATGAGCAATACTAACAACACTTTTCTGCATTAATGTTGTTTTAACAGGATGTGACTGTAACCTATAATTATCCCGCCTGTTTCGACTTACAACCTCAGGTAGCCGGGGAAACAGATGGGGATTAATTTTTACAAACAGAGCGACTTCTATTATGTAGAGGGACGGAAGTGTCGGAATTTTGTGTTTTAAAAATAGTGGTCTACAACTATCAGTAACTTTGTTGACTTAGTGACGTATATAAACATGAAATTTTATCAAGTTTCAAGGTCTTAAAGCACAAGTAAACAGACAAGAATAATAATAATGCTGGACAATCCACACAGCACCGTCTAGCCCCAAAGTAAGGTACTCAAAGCTTGTGTTATGGGTACTAGATACTAGATAGATTTATTTATTTATGTATATGGGCGAGGCCTCGCTCGCGCGCCGAGGGCTGCCCGTCTCATACCCTAGTGTAGTATATCTTTGTTGTATGATTTAAATACGAACCTAGTTGGTGTTCTGTTCTGGCAACACAAACTATGTTTCGTCGTTAGCCCCTCCTGATGAATTTAATTCCTATTTAATGATATTTACATAACTTAAATTTGACGTAGGTATGGTTAAGAGATTTATTGTGAGCGTATAAAATAAACGTTATTAATTGTGATTGAAACGTAAGTTAGCCTCTCCCGTGACAACCGTCAAAAATTTGGACGGTGCTCTGCACCCGCTGTTGTCTCAAGTTAGTAGAGTACAGTCCACTCTGCACCCGCTGTTGTCTCAAGTTAGTAGAGTACAGTCCACTCTGCACCCGCTGTTGTCTCAAGTTAGTAGAGTACAGTCCACTCTGCACCCGCTGTTGTCTCAAGTTAGTAGAGTACAGTCCACTCTGCACCCGCTGTTGTCTCAAGTTAGTAGAGTACAGTCCACTCTGCACCCGCTGTTGTCTCAAGTTAGTAGAGTACAGTCCACTCTGCACCCGCTGTTGTCTCAAGTCAGTAGAGTACAGTCCACTCTGCACCCGCTGTTGTCTCAAGTTAGTAGAGTACAGTCCACTCTGCACCCGCTGTTGTCTCAAGTTAGTAGAGTACAGTCCACTCTGCACCCGCTGTTGTCTCAAGTCAGTAGAGTACAGTCCACTCTGCACCCGCTGTTGTCTCAAGTTAGTAGAGTACAGTCCACTCTGCACCCGCTGTTGTCTCAAGTCAGTAGAGTACAGTCCACTCTGCACCCGCTTCTCAAACAGCGGATGTTTCATACCCACCAGCTTCGCTTGTTGCTGATACTCCTACCAAGACACAAGTAGTTATCTAGGTACCTCTCTTCTACGCTCTCGTACTTTTCATTGCTGAAGGTCGTGTTTGCTTTAATTTTTGGTTGGTAGGTATCATTAATATGATCCGCGTAAGTCGTAACTGTTAATGTATTTCATAATTAATACTCGGAAAATGTAATCCTAAACGAAGTGAGGTCTAAATTGGTAAGGGGCGGCCCGGCGGCGGCCCGGCGGCGACCCGGGCGGCGGTCTCCGTGCGAGGTCATCTTTCCGGCGCGGAGCTGGAATGACGGCCCGGCACTGCGCACTCAAACACTCGAATGTACTCGAGGGCGCAGGATATTACATGCGGAGGAAACATGCTTTGAATTCAGCCGGGTACACCTCCGTGCTTACATGAACATAGATTGACTCTACGAGTTGAATCTTCTGTTGGGCGCGGCGCAGGTGCTCCGAGGCGCGGGCGGAGTCTCGAGCGGTGCACTAGTGTGTACACCTACACACTAGTGCACCGCTCGAGGTGTGTAAGTGCCTGCACATACCTACCTAGGCGCATTGTCGAGAACGAGGCCAGGCGGCGCCCTTTGTTCAGGCGGCACCGACACGCGTCGCGTCGCGTCGCCACGAACATCCTATTGACTCGTGTCGTCTCGTCTGTCGTCATCCCATCCATTCATCCATCCGTAGTATTATATGTTTTGTTCAAAGATTCATGAAAATGTATACATTTGTACTGCAATACAGTCACCCGCCGCCCGTCTGCCCGTCTCTGTTTCCTCACTCCACTCGCGCGGGCCCTAGGCCTAGCCGTGCCCGGTCGTGCCCGATCGTGCCCGGCCGGGGGACATCCACGCATTGAATGAACTATACATTCATAATATTCAGCTTTACAAAATAAGCTTTAAAGTCAGAGCCGAGGAAAGGAAATACAATTATAATAACGGTGTGTTGTTATTGACGTGACCGATCGAGTCGAGATGGTAGCTGCAGTAGGTCGTGCTGCTCGGCACACGCCCGGCGCCCGGCGCCCGGCGTCCGGCGTCCGGCGTCCGGCGCCCGGCGTCCGGGGCCGCCTCTCTCCACGCTTGTTGGCGTCGTCGTGAGGAGCTCATTGTCAAGGGGGCTCCGCGATACGCTGCCTAATTTGGTCCACAACGTTTTAAAGATTTATCTAAAACTCATCTAATGTAGGTACTGAAACAAATCACACTACACGATAAAATATTTCGTTTTACACTATTTTGTATAGTTTTATTATAAATTACTGTAGAAAATACGAAAAACTAGCGCCACAGTGAACAAAGGAACACCTTCTGAACTAAAACATTAAAACTATACTACTACTTACTTCAATATTACGTGTTTCACAGTAGGCCCCTTTTATTCGTTGTTTCATCCATGTGTCACAGTACATAGATGTACTGTGCAATCAAACAAACTATAATTAAAAGTAAAACTCACTAAATTAGACTCATATTTTGAGTAGATGTCGCCACTAGAAGAATTAGAAGACGTTTTATAGTTTGTTAAAATACGCCAAATTATTGTAAAACGCCCTGCGGAAAAAATGGAGATAAAAAAAATCATGACCAGCCCCGCCGATACCAAACTAGATATAAACACAACCTGGTGAAGCCTGAGTCAAAATTAAAAATCCACCAATCCTCCCCCAACTTGAGGGCGGTAAAAATTTACAATAAACTCCCAGATAACACAAAATGTCTCGAAAAAAATAACATGTTCGAAAGCAAACTGAAAGCTCATAAAAAAATGTTTTTACGAACTTGACAACTTCTTCAAGGATTCTTTTAGCGACTCGCAAATTAAATTATAAATTAGTTATATTTATCTTTAGTAGAAAGGCACGATACCTGCCAGTCTTCTATTGCAACACCCTAAATGGGTACTTACTGTGATCTTAACATAAACTCACCTAATCACTAAGACCTGATTGTATGAATGCAATAAATAAAATACTGAATACTGGCGAAGGTGTTGGGCAGTGTGGTGAATGAACTCCGCACATCACAATTATACACCTTCATGATGCACAGTGTGGCTTCACATGTAGGAATGATTCACACACTGTTCAATACTAGACGCAGAGGAGCACCCCCTCCCTCGACCTCTCGCAGGCCTCCGAGCGTGCTGCGATGTGGTGTGGAGCGGGCAGGCACCGCTGCACCGCCGCACCACCGCACCACCGCACCACCGCACAACCGCACACGCACGGGTGCGGCGTCTGTTCCATTACTGGTTCGCTAATCAGACAAACAATGTTAGATGGGCGGGCGAGCTTTCGGAGACCAACAGGCTGCAGTGCGGTGTGAGACAAGAGGGTGGAGCTCACCCGAGCTCTGCGACCTGTATGTAAACTAGCCTGTGGGGCTCAGCGAAGCGCGTGTCAGCTGCTCAGTTGTTATGCAGACGACATGGCGCTGCTGTGTCCTACTGACAGCGCCCTCCGGACGCTGCCGTCCATCTGTGAAGAGTACGCCAGTAAGCATGGACTCGCGTACAGCTGTAAGAACAGTGAATACCTGGTATTCAAGGCCGCAGGTAAGGTTCCAGCGTCAGTCCCATGCTTGAGACTGGTCTTGAGCTAAACAGAGTCTATAGCTTCAAGTATCTGGGACATTTCCTTACCGACGACCTTGACGACGACCTTGACGAGCAGGTGGATACAGAAGGAGGATGTAGGCCGCTGCGCTGGCGGCGGCGGTTCGAAGTGATACGTTGTCGTGAAGGTTTGCTCAAAGCCTTCTGCCAATCGTTCTATACGGGCAGCCTTTAGGCTAGCTTTGCTAAAAGGTCGCTCAGCGCTCCGCGTGCTCAGAACAACAACGCCTTCAGGATGTTGTTGGAGCACCCAGGTTGCTGGCTTGCGCGCCATCATCCGCAACCTTCCTCCTCGCTGCTGCGCAGAACGTGGAGCCGCCAACAGCATCCTACAGATGTAAGTTAGTAAGTTAGTTCGCCCTTCACGCAGGCTTTCCACAGGGTCCTACCTAACTCTTTAGATCCTTACTTTGGGATTCTGTTCAATGGCTGCACAACTCTAAATTGTAGGTAAAGTATGAAACTATATTTTTAACTTAGGTTTTTCGGAATGTTTTATATTTTGTGTAATTTATGGACAAATTAATGTGTGAAAAGAGATTTTTTTATTTGATTTTACTTATTTATCTTGGAAAAACGCGTGTCAAGCTTAACATTAAGCTCCTCGCGACGCCGACGAGTCAGGAGAGGAGCCAGGAGAGGAGCCAGGAGGAGAGGCGCTCCACTTCCTTCAGGCCGCAATATTCCAATAGTTCCGCTCCTGGCTCATGTTCTTTGTCGTTGCATCGCACAACTTCACAAACTTTAATATGAGTAGGTTATGTCATGACATGTCCATCTCTGAACCGTTCCTTGCATATATAATTAAAATCTGATCAGAAAGTGCGCATGATATGATGTAGAAGTCGGTGATGGATGGTGTGTGGGAGGTTGTGTTGTGAGGCAGGCCCACCGCGGGCACGGACGCCAGCACTGACGCCGCGCTGCTTGCAGGATGCACGCGGTGGGCCTGCACTCGGCGCTGGCCATCCGGCGCGAGCGCAAGCGGCGCGCCGAGCAGCAGCGCGCGCGCGAGCGGCGCTGCTCGCTGCAGAGCTCCGAGTCGGGCGTCACCTCCCCGCACTGCTCCTCGGGCTCGCTCGAGCGCGCGCGGCGGCACGCGCGCCGCCTGCCGCCCGCGCAGGACAACGACATCGTCAGCTCCGTGGGCATGCTGCACCTGGGCGTGGTGTTCCTGGTGCTCGGCCTCTTCCTGGTGGGCTCCGGCTGGCTGCCCGACGACGTCACCTCCTGGAGCAACGTCGGCTCCGCGAGCTGGTTCAACGAGCTCGTCTGCTCCGGCCTGTTCGCGCTCTGCATCGGCGTCTTCCTCGTGGCGCTGCACAAGTACCTCACCAAGAGCGAGGAGGACGCGCTCGAGGAGTACGTGCAGCGCCAGCTGACGCGCTCGCGCTCCGGCCACCGGCTCGAGCGCGACGCGGAGACGGGCGGCATGAGCACGCGCCACGCGCGCCGCGCGCGCGCCACCGAGGTGGGGCTGCCCGCGCACCCCCCGCCGCCGCACCCGCTCGAGAGCGAGCTCTACCCCGCGGGGCACGGGTTCCTGAACGCGCTGGAGGCGCACGCGCTGCACCAGATCGCGGAGGAGGAGTGCGCGGGCGGCGGGGCGCCCCCCAGCCTCAGCCCGCCCTCCCCGCGCGACACGCGCGAGCTCCTGGACGCGCGCCCCGCCCCGCGCGCCGCGCACCTCCCCCGCCTCCACTGACGCCCCCGCGCAGCACGTCACATGTCATGTCTAGTCTAGGCTTGAGACTGATCATTTGTAAACTTTACTGTCTGTCTTTTACACGATTACCTTTAATGAAACTGTTTCGGTTCCGTTTCGATCGAATGTGGATTATTCAGTTAGGACACTCTGTGCCAAAACCCTCCGGCTATAGATTCGCTATCTCATTACATTACTACAACCGTCTCGCGTGTCCGTGCGCGTCCCCCCTACCCCCTGGGGGGCAGGCGGGGGGGGGGGGGCGGTGTCACGTCACGTCGTATTTGCATCTGTACGATTCGTTTGTTTATGGCTGTGAAAACCTCTCCGTTGTAGATATATTTATATTGTATTGGTACAAACTCACTTAAATAAAATATAATAATAATATTTACCATGTAAGAAAGCTATTTCACGAGCTTAGCTTCTCAATGCTCAAACGCAGAGAGGCGCGGCGCGACGCGGCGTGACGCGACGCGACGCGACGCGACGCGACGCGACGCCAGCACCGCGCCGCGTCTCCGACGCAGTTTCTTCGACTTCTCTTCTAGCTTTGGATGAAATGTTCCGAGTGCTGTCTTGTCTATAAACCATTGCCTTATTATGAAAATATTCACTTTTTGTCGTTATTTAATAGATAGGTAGTTAGATAATCAGCACAATTTTTGAATATAAATCAATATTTATATAAATAAGTAGGTACTTACGGGTAGCTTAAATATTTTATTATTAAGTTAAGGCGTAGAATTCTGCACAACTATTTTGACCTTATAGTAATTAATTATGTACGCTACAATGATTCTAATGGAAGATCTTTGAAAGAAGACGAACAGCTGAGTTTATGGTTCAATTATAATATAATGTTTGCAGCTGGTGTTATATTAGCTTAGCTAGTTACCTACCGGTAGATCTTTGCTCAAACAAACACAGGGTAGTTTATTTAGTACCTAAGGGCAACCGGCGAGGTCTCCCTCCGTTACGAAACCGGCGCATGGACGACATGTGACCGGCCGTCTCGTGCTGCCGGCTGCATGCAGCCGCCGTGCCGCCGCCGTGCCGCCGCGCCGCCGCCGCGCGAAGCGCCCTACAAACTGGACATATTTACGTTCAAATTTGGACTGAATGACTGAAAGCTGAATATCAAATCACTTTTTCTGTAATTTTTATTGTAGTGCAAATGTATCCATTATGTAAAATCACTACATAGTATAAAACAAAGTCGCTTCCTGTCTGTCTGTCTGTCTGTCTGTCCCTATGTATGCTTAGATCTTTAAAACGATTTGATTTTGATGCGGTTTTTTTATGGGATAAAGTAATTCAAGAGGAAGGTTCACAATGCGCTTTTGTACCTGTCCTGTGTCAAAGACCAGACCACTTTCTAGAGCAATGTATATAAAGCGTGTGCGGAGCTTTCATTTAAAAAAATTAAATTGTTATTTATTATTTTATTAGATTCTATAAACGCATAGCTTATAACACCGTTACAACAAACTTTTAATAGATTTAGCCAAATACTGGCAATAATGAGATCGGTCTGTATCGTCATCCGAGCGAGTGCGAGCGTTTATTTTTAGGGTTTTGATGATCGAAGATCGGTTTCAAAACCCTTATGGTCTCGCTTTATCTGTCCTTTTTTCCCTCCTTAATAACTCAAAAACTACTGCAGCTATCAACTTAAAATTTAAAACAATAATACATTTCGTGCGCCTGTATAGATTTTGAGAAAAATAAATGAAAATAAATGAAAAATGAAAATGAATATTTTCCATACAAATTGTGATGCCGAAATTTTAAAAGATACCTACAGAGTCATATGGGGTATCAAATGAAAGGTACCATTTTGTACATTTTCAAATATATTTTGAAATTTTTGTAGGTTTCATACTTTTTAAAATATTTCGAAAAAAGTCGAAAAAATACCCATTCCCCCCCCCCCTATCTCCGAAGATTGCAGAGCGATCCATGTAAAATGTATGGAGCGTTTATAGACATGGATCTATATTTTACAGGAAAAATATAGAGAAGTTTGAAAAAAGAACACTTTTTGAAAAATGGTCAAAATGGGGGGGAATAATTTTCAAAAGGGGGGGCTACCTCACCGAGTGGGATATCAAATGAAAGGTATTTGTTTGTACGTTACAAAACAGTTTTTCAAATTTCTGTAGGTTTCATACTTTTTGAAATATTTTGAAAAAAGTTGAAAAAATACCCATTCCCCCCCCCCCCTATCTCCGAAGTTTGCAGAGCGATCCGTTTAAAATGTATGGAGCGTTTGTAGATTTGGATCTATATTTTACAGGAAAAATATAGAGAAGTCTGTAAAAAGAACACTTTTTGAAAAATGGTCAAAAAGGAATAATTTTCAAAAGGGGGGCTACCCCACCGAGTGGTATCAAATGAAAGGTATCGGTTCGGACATTTCAAACCAGTTTTTCAAATTTCTGTAACTTTCATACTTTTTGAAATATTTCGAAAAAAGTCGAAAAATTTACCAATACCCACCTTAACCGAACCACCCATTTAACCGATGCATGCAGAGAGATCCATCTGAAATGTAGGTTGGTACCTACTATTCTTAGGTATTCGTTAAATTGCGAAGTCTCTAACCGGTACTTTTGGTACATATTTGTTGACAAACGTTCAAAACCCTCGGCGCGCGAGTTACACTCGCACTTGACGGATCTTGTTTTTATTTATTTATCACACAGAACACATTACAATGCCAGCTAAAATATACATACAGAAAAAAATAGTTTTAATCTACATTGTAGCGTAAAAATATGTGTGTACGTACAGCTAAGTATAATAATTAATTTTATTATTCATACTAAATGGATTTACAATAAAAAGAATAATCTAGTTTTTAAAGGACACTGGTGATAAAACTTAATTTTAAACGTTTAAAAAAAACCAACAAACCAACCGACGTCTCGAAGTAGAGACGTAATCCGGATTTTCCGGATAGGATGGTGCGTCGTCGGGTGGGTCAGTGGCAACGTCGCGGTCCGGTCTGTGCACTATGTAATCTACCCTGTGCACTATGTAATCTACCCTGTGCACTATGTAATCTACCCTGTGCACTATGTAATCTACCCTGTGCACTATGTAATCTACCCTGTGCAGGACGAACAAAGATCTATTTACGGGGTAGGAGCTGGACACACACTAGTTCTTAATGACCTATATCTTGTGCCTATTGTGTACTTACCTACTTTATTAATACTTTTACAAATTAAAATATAAGTATTTTTGATAGAGTAACAGAGTTTCGATGGTTACGAGTGCGTAACATGTAAATAAGTATGTGTAACTACTATGCATGCCTCCACGTGACTCGCGGTCGGGCGCGGCGCGGCGGCGGCGCGGCGGCGGCGCGGTGGCGGCGCGGTGGCGGCGTGCTAGAGCGGACCCTACAAGAGGCAACGTGCCGCCGCGCCGCCGTGCAGCGCCGTATGCCGCGCTGTGTCCGAGTGTCCCGGAGAGTTTAGTTCAGTGCTCTAGTGTTTCTTTGGTAGTGAATGTTTTGGTGTTGTGAAACTCGGTATGTTTTATACGCAATTTCGGTGTCGTGCAACTTTTTACGAACGCTTTTGCGCATTTTTTGTACAACTATGTATTTTAAAACTATTTTACACTTGTATTTGTAATCAGCTGAACCATCAGATAGGAAGGTAGATACTCTAGCCTCTGTTCTTGAAGAGATTACCTATCGAGGTGGACGACGGCGTCCTGGGGTCCTGGGGTCGCGGCGGGCATTGTACATGGGTAGCACTCACGTTCGATGCCCACAGCGACATTGCTGGGAGTGAGCTCCTTTCTAGTTCGAAATGCTCGAGCTCTGTTTTCGGAATCTCATTTCTCATTCATATAATAAACAGATAATGCTATTTTACAGCTCAAATGTAACTCCGGTAATTATAAAATACTAGTATGAACTAGAAATATTATTGTATTTAGACGTCTGATACCTGGAATGGTCTAAAAATAAATACTCGTAGGTTCTCTACCTTGCCCTGTATTCAAGTGAGAGCTCCTCGCTCCCTCACCTCTCTCGCAACACTGTTGCCCTGTATTCAAGTGAGAGCTCCTCGCTCCCTCACCTCTCTCGCAACACTCTTGCCCTGTATTCAAGTGAGAGCTCCTCGCTCCCTCACCTCTCTCGCAACACTCTTGCCCTGTATTCAAGTGAGAGCTCCTCGCTCCCTCGCCTCTCTCGCAACACTCTTGCCCTGTATTCAAGTGAGAGCTCCTCGCTCCCTCGCCTCTCTCGCAACACTCTTGCCCTGTATTCAAGTGAGAGCTCCTCGCTCCCTCACCTCTCTCGCAACACTCTTGCCCTGTATTCAAGTGAGAGCTCCTCGCTCCCTCACCTCTCTCGCAACACTCTTGCCCTGTATTCAAGTGAGAGCTCCTCGCTCCCTCACCTCTCTCGCAACACTCTTGCCCTGTATTCAAGTGAGAGCTCCTCGCTCCCTCACCTCTCTCGCAACACTCTTGCCCTGTATTCAAGTGAGAGCTCCTCGCTCCCTCACCTCTCTCGCAACACTCTTGCCCTGTATTCAAGTGAGAGCTCCTCGCTCCCTCACCTCTCTCGCAACACTCTTGCCCTGTATTCAAGTGAGAGCTCCTCGCTCCCTCACCTCTCTCGCAACACTCTGTACCTGAATTTGATTATTTTTAAGATTCATAATATGATAAGAAGTAAAATATTCTGCTCGAACATTCCATTCTATATGTACCTATTGATAAGTACGTTACGTAGATAGATTTATTTGATTTTACTCAATGAGCACTTTTATTAAATTTATCATCAATTTATTGGTCTTTTCATATTTACTTATCCCTTTCCCCCACGAGGCAGCCCGTGTGCCGTCGCCTCGGCCGTGGGCAGTGGGCAGTGGGCAGTGGGCAGTGGTCAGTAGTCTGGGGCAGTAGACCAATGCAACAGAATGCTACGAAAAAATTGGGGACTTTCACCGAAAACAGCCACGTGGCTCTACACTGCTATCGTTACACTAACGCTAACGACGATGGACTCGCCTGCCAGAGTGCAGACAAGCCAGAGCGGCGCTTCCATCAACATCACCGATGCTTTCAAAAGGCCTCCTCAACCTAAACAGAATGTACCTGCGTGTCCTGGTGGGAACATTGACAGACACTTCCCACTGAACGAACACTTGTTCACCATCGGAGCGACGTACAGCCTTCTCTGCAGAGGGTGCTGCAGCGACGAGGAATCAGCTGCCCGCGCAGTCCTGGAATGCGAGGGAGTAACAGCACAACGGACAGAAACACTCAAGTGGGCGACCTCACTCCGCGAAGCCTGGGAAGAGTTAGGCTGGCTGTGCTAGCTAGGACAACGCATGATGAGTTCAAATGTCCGGACCGCTGGCTCCCAGTCTGGCGCAGGGACGGGACCGGTCCGCTGGCTCCCAGTCTGGCGCAGGGAGGGGACCGGGCCGCTGGCTCCCAGTCTGGCGCAGGGACGGGACCGGGCCGCTGGCTCCCAGTCTGGCGCAGGGACGGGGCCGGTTTTGCCACCCGTTGTTTACAAAATATATCTAGGGCTTTTGGAACTGTTTGCCTGCTCAAGTGCTCAATACAATAAAAGGAAACATTCTAATTTAATTTAATTTATTTGGGAAACAAACAGCTTACTTAACAAAATTGGTTGTAAGTTATGGGTAACATAAGCCTAGTAGTTTCCGCTTATGGGTAAACAATAGGTAATACAACTAATAGGTACACTTATAATGTGTCTAATTACTGAGCCGAAAAGGCTGTTAAGTTTAAAATGTCGATATCAGAAAATCGATGTTACCTACACTCATCCTACACTACACCAAATGCTTGTTTATGATGTCAGGTAAATGTGAGTCAACTCAACGTTCCGCAGTTCAGTACCGCCAGCGCCGGAGCCAGCGCCGGAGCCAGCGCCGGAGCCAGCGCTGGAGCCAGCGCCGGGGCCGGTTTACAGTAGACGGACAGTACACGGGGTCCGATCCGAAACCATTAGAGTTAGAGAAAAGTCATGAAACGAGTTCAACTCGATTTGAGAGAAAACAAAAACGGCATGTTCAGATTTTTAAAATCTTGTACTTTTACAGGAAATCGAAACGTTTTATTTTTCAAAAAATATGTCACTGTATTTTGGAGCCAACGGATTCGGTTACTGATAACAGTGATTACCAAAGAAATGCATAGCGTGGCATTTCAAAACATTAATATTTTCTTTAAGTACGGAGAGTATTCTATTCGTACTCACATTTAAAATATAGCTATTTCCTTTCACTTTTAAAAGATAGTAAGCAACAATGTGCCGTCATGATCAAGTGGTGTGCCCCCCCCCCTCCCTGCTCGCCGCAGCCAGGACGTGCAGCATTATAATGAGGCTTTCCTCGATAACACATCTATGCCTAATCAATTTTGTAAACTGTAATTGAAAAATTTGGTAAAATCTTATTTAAAAAATGAGCTTGCTGTTTTTATTTTCTCATAAATTGAGCCCATGACTTCATGCGCGAGTTTTCTCTGATTCTCAAAATTTCTGATTTGACCATCCACTCCCATCTCAAGAGCCACCCTGGGTAGAAGACGAGGGAGGCATGAGACGAGGGAGGCATGAGACGAGGGAGGCATGAGACGAGGGAGGCATGAGACGAGGGAGGCATGAGACGAGGGAGGCATGAGACGAGGGAGGCATGAGACGCGTGCTCCGGGAGAAGCTGACAGTTCCACCGCT
Source organism: Eupithecia subumbrata (assembly GCA_949316285.1). NCBI lineage: Eukaryota > Metazoa > Arthropoda > Insecta > Lepidoptera > Geometridae > Eupithecia > Eupithecia subumbrata. Next base: position 5,753,645 of record OX438638.1, read on the forward strand.
CTTGTTGCAGATATGCTCCAGTCGCTCCTGCAGCCCAGAGAGAACCAGCGATGTAAGTACCAGCCCAGGCGGCGCGGCGGTGGCGCGGGGGGGGGGGGGGCACAGCGTACCCCCTGACTGACACGATGCTAGCCGAAACTACAAGTGTGCCCGTGACACTACTAACATCCCAATAAAGCATTATTCCCACCGTCCACCGCGCCACCGCACCACCGCGCGCCGCCCCACTGAGAGACACCGGGTCCCGGTTTGTTTATATGTGTCTAGTCGGTACCTGCCCCGGGGAAGAGGCAAGCGTGTCTCATTCACAGAGCTGGAACTAAATGTTTCCTTCACCGTACTCAAAACAATGACTCGTTAGGTGTAGGTAGTTACTCATTTCGGAGATAATAATTAAGTTTATAGTAGTGTAGTGTACTGTTGGATGGACCGGCCCGCGCCGCGCCCGCGCCGCGCCCGCGCCGCGCCCGCGCCGCGCCCGCGCCGCGCCCGCGCCGCGCCCGTGCCGCGCGCCGGTCCGTCGCGGCATCATAGCTCGTGTTTACTATAATTAGTAATCTACTATAATTAGGTGTATCTGTGTAGGGTTCGATTCCCGCCTCCGAACAAATGTTTTTACGATCTGCAGATATTTGTTCAGGGTGTTCTGGATGTTATCTATGTACCTATCTGTTATCTATAGGTAGAGTAGAGAGGGGGGTGCACGCGCTCGTAGGTAGAGTAGAGGGGGGGGGGGGCGCACGTGCTCGTAGGTAGAGTAGAGGGGGGGGGGGCGCACGTGCTCGTAGGTAGAGTAGAGAGGGGGGGGGGGGGCGCACGCGCTCGTAGGTAGAGTAGCGGGTAGCGTAGTGGAGAGCCCTTACGGAATGATGTGTGCTAGCCAAGATGATCGGCGCGATGCCAGCAGTGGCGGTGCGGCACGAGCGGCGGCGCAACGACAAGCGCGGGGGGGGAGGCGGCCGGCGCCCCAGCCAGCTGCCCCTGCAGCTCGCGCGCCCCGCCGAGGACGCCACGCCCTCGCCGCCGCACCACCGCCTGCAGGCCGACCTCTACGTCTGCGGGAAGGTACGTACGAGTACCACACACATATCTCTCTTATACTTACTTACTATATGCATTATTCAACTTCAACTAGCTTCATTCCACAGGGCAAACATTAAATCATTACGTGATGAAAACTCGAAGTCTGGTCATCGTCGTACTGAAATTAAAGTCCCTGCAGTCAAGTCTGCGTTTGCGAGGCGCTTTCGGTCTTTCTCCTATCCGTTCATTTATCGCCGTATTTTAATGCAATGTGATCTTCTTTCATGCTCCCATTTCGGAGTCAAGGAGAAGGTTTGGAAGTGGCTTCTCACATTAGACTATGACGCTACAGAAAGACTTCTTTCGATTCAAAGTTGATTCATAAGAACCAGTTTTCATCCCATTCACAGTTCTCTTCCCAACTCTTCCCATCCCTCCGTCCTGTCCATTCCCTCTTACCCTCCCCTCCCAAAACCGGCCGAATGTCGTGTTGAACTTAATTATATTAAAAGCGATAAATAATTAATAAATTTATTTGCGTTATGTGCTTAATTTCTTTTGTCTTTCTTATGTCGTTTTGATTTAAATTTAATTTTTAATTTTTATATTTTGTGTTTCTCTAAATAATATTATCTTGGTATTGTTATTGCCACGAGTGGACTGCTGCTCTGTTTAGTACTTACCTTTTATTGTTAAAACTCGTATGTAAGCCGGCCTCCCGCGACACAGGTTCTGAACCTAGTGCGGGGACCATAAGTAATCTGTATACTTTATCTTTTCTTCAGTAATAAATGTGTTTTGTTTGTTGTTTGTTTGTAAACATGTTGTTTGTTGTGCGAGTTACTTGTATGTTGTTGGTTAGTTGAGTGAATGCGGTGTGCGGTGTGCGGCAGGTCGCGCTGCTGCACGGCATCGTGGGCGCCGTGCTGCTCGGCATCGTGGTGCTGGTGGTGGGGCTGGTGCAGCTCTCGCCGGGCGCCGAGGCCGCGCAGCACCGCTACTACCTGATGGGCGCCGGCGCCGCGCTCACCGCCGGCGGGCTCATCGCCGCCGTGCTCAGGTATACCCTCGCCTCCTCGCCTCCTCGCCCCGTCTCCTCGTCTGCTGCGGTGCAGTGACGTGACCTCTGTTGCAGGTGCATCTGTCTGCATTGGTTCAACCGCAAGTACGGCGGCGACCCGGAGGCGCCGGCGTCGGCGGCGTCCGCGGCGGGGGCGGCGGGCGCGCACGCGCATAAGGCGCCCACGCCCGCCGCCGCCCCCGCGACCGCCCCCGCCCCGCACAAGCACAAGCTGAAGGCGCAGGCGAGCGTCACGACCGCCGCGCCCGCCGCCGCCGCGCACGTCACGACCGCCGCGCCCGCCGCCGCCGCGCACGTCACGACCGCCGCGCACGGCTAGCTCCGCGCTGCAACCCTACCCTAGCCTAGCTCTTCTCAACGTGCGAACGCTCGCGATGGAAAACATAAAAAAACATAAAAGAGCTTTTATCCATCTTCTTCCCTGAAACTGCACGTTTCGATAATAACAGCGTCCCGCGACACCCTATACTCATTTAATCTGTATTATTCAATATTTCGGGAATTTTAAACATAATTTGAGGGCATCATCCTGGACGTATCCACAATAGCTACTTTGCAGAAGCAACAAAAAACTCTCTTCTTCTGTCAAATATTACAAATTAAAATGCAATTTTCTGGCCGCAGTCATACAAAAGCCACCAAATGCAAAATAAAAAAATTGTCGAACTTCACGTAATGTAAGTTTGTTTAACCTTCAATGACACGCATCGCTGGGTCGCGGTCGCGGTCGAGGTCTAGGTCGCTGCATCTTCCACATTTTGTAATTGTTCATTGGTAGAACATCTTGAATGTGCCGCAACACGCCTGCCTACATAACTCATCAACAATATGCGCATGATTCAATCAAACTAAAACTGATACCTTACGTATTTATGCGTATGTACGGTAATACTGTACTGTACGGTACTATTTTATTTATAAATTTTGATCACACTGTTTGTTACCGTTCCGACTAATAATTAAATAAGTAATTGACATGAGACTATGACTGTATTACCAGATAATGTGAATGTATTACCAGATAATGTGAACGTATTACCAGATAATGTGTATGTATTACCAGATAATGTGAATGTATTACCAGGTAATAGAGCCCGCACTCTACATGTTACTAGTCAAATAACAAGACGTGACATTATGTCGATCATTAATTATAATTACCTCTGGGATGATGCCCTCGTCATGTTCTCAGGTAGATCTGAAAGGTGCGTCCAGATGAAGAAACGTATGTTTATCACGTGTAGGTACACATCATTTAACTTGTCGTTTAACATTCTTATATAAAACAAGACTAGTCAGTTCACATTATTAAAACAGTGCGATAACTATAGCAATGTTATTTAACAAATCATCCATACTGATTATGTTAATAATAACAATTTTAAATGTAGCAAATCTTCCACACTTATAAAACTTGTTAAATAAAAATGTTTATAACATATTTTGTTACTTTATCAGGGTGCACCTTAAAGTAGATAGCTCTAAATGTCACTCGATATGTATACAGTACAGATACACTTCACTGCACTCGTACATATGCGGCTGTATGACAACATTTAAGATAACGAAATACCCCATGACCTTATCCTATAGCTAATTGAAATTTTATTTTTGATAAATTTACAATTTTAATTGATATTCAGCCGCGCACGCCGCCGCCGCCCCCCGCACCCCGCACCCCGCAGTCTGCCCCTCCCGCGTCCCTCGCCTACTCGTATGTGCGGTGACGCAGGTGCAGGATGTCCGGTCAGAGCCGATGGACCGACCGACTCTCTTCGTGATTCTAATGTTGACACATATCTCCTACTCGGTATCGGTTGCCGAGGACCGACCGGCCCGGCGCGTCCCGCCGCGTCCCGCCGCATCACGCCGCATCACGCCGCGGGACGCGACGGGACGCGGCGGGCTGAACCCGCACTTTCACAAACATTATTTATTGGATGTCGTCTGTCGATGTTAGCTATAAGCATTTAATAGTATCTTAAGATCAAAAACCTATATAATGTATTAGAATGTAAGAATTTATCTCTTTATTGATTAGGATGTACATTTATTTGTGTAGACCAATTTGTAAATTTTGAATAATATTTTAGACGGTGCGGTGCACGGTGCACGGTGCACGGTTCACGGTGCACGGTGCACGGTGCACGGTGTACTGTACATAGGTAAGGTACTTGTGTACGCGATGAATGTTTGTTTCCTTGAATCGTTCGTTCGTTACTTATCTACTTATCGGAGTGTTAGTTATCCTAAGAGACTGAGAAAGTGTTCTAAAGACTATTTCAAAGAGGTGTCCTCTCGATACTTGTTCACTTGCCCACCATCCATCCATCCATCCATCCATTCATCCATCCATCGCGCGAACCATTCCCGCATTGATCCGCGCATTCAGCCGCGCCGCGCCTCGCGTGGAACCTTCACTCATGCTCATGGCAGTTCTATTCAAATATCTTTGAGGCAGTTTGCTTTGTTCAGTGGACAAGCATGTGTCCGTATGTGAATGCGAGTATGATGTTGTACTGGCTCGCTCGAGCGCGGGCGGTGCCGCACCGCCGCGGACTGATGTTGTACTGGCTCGCTCGAGCGCGGGCGGTGCCGCGCCGCCGCGGACTGATGTTGTACTGGCTCGCTCGAGCGCGGGCGGTGCCGCACCGCCGCGGACTGATGTTGTACTGGCTCGCTCGAGCGCGGGCGGTGCCGCACCGCCGCGGACTGATGTTGTACTGGCTCGCTCGAGCGCGGGCGGTGCCGCACCGCCGCGGACTGATGTTGTACTGGCTCGCTCGAGCGCGGGCGGTGCCGCACCGCCGCGGACTGATGTTGTACTGGCTCGCTCGAGCGCGGGCGGTGCCGCACCGCCGCGGACTGATGTTGTACTGGCTCGCTCGAGCGCGGGCGGTGCCGCACCGCCGCGGACTGATGTTGTACTGGCTCGCTCGAGCGCGGGCGGTGCCGCACCGCCGCGGACTGATGTTGTACTGGCTCGCTCGAGCGCGGGCGGTGCCGCACCGCCGCGGACTGATGTTGTACTGGCTCGCTCGAGCGCGGGCGGTGCCGCACCGCCGCGGACTGATGTTGTACTGGCTCGCTCGAGCGCGGGCGGTGCCGCACCGCCGCGGACTGATGTTGTAATTGACACTGTAGGTGTCTCGAATCTTTATTTAAAGCATACAATCGAATAGGGTATTGCTTACATACGTCATATAAATATAGTTTAATTAAATAATGCTTAAAGCCAAAAAGTTAGTGCCGTAGCGTACGTACGAGTAATGTAAGCTGTTCATCTTGTCTATCGGTCTGCAGCGCCGCCGTGCCAAATGTACGCGCGACTCACCCGCGCCGCCGCCGCGCCGCCGCCGCGCCGCCGCCGCGCCCTGTGACGTCACGCGGCGGCGGAGGCGGGGCTCCTGTAGGAATTGAGAATACTCAACACCGTAATAGTAGATATCTATACTTTAGTATAATGTTATTTAAATAATATAATTTAATGATACAAGTTAACATTCCACTCGCTTTGTACTTACGAGTATGTGCGGTAGGTAAGTGAGTACTTGTCATAAATAATGCAGATAAGGTTGTGTGCAAGTATTGTGGGATGTCATTATTTTTATTTACAAAGAACATTACAATTAAATAATAGAAGCAAATTAAAACTAGTAATTACAATTGAGCTACCTGCAGACTGTTGCAAACTATCTACAGGTAGCTCAACTGATCCATATCAATACCATAATAAATTTAATGCAATGTATGTATCAATATTATATTAGTAGGTAGAGCGTTTCTCTCTCTACCAGGTACTCTGGTTTATACATTATGTAGGTAGTATTTATTGTTCCTTTTGTATTTTCTTAAGTGTCAGTTTTTATAAAGTTGTGATCAGATTTTAAAATGAAATCTTTGGATATTAACAGCATTTTACAGGATCTCGCTCATTGTCTACTATTACGTATTAATTTAATGGAATCAAAATTAAAGGTAATTTCAAATAGTACTGGTATTTGCAGAGGTACGTCGTGTGATACCTTATTTTACCTTATGTCACTTTCAATGGAAGATTCATTATAAGTTGCTTTAGTTTTTGGATAATGTTTGAGAGCTCACTCACCCCCCACTCGTCCCCATCGGAGCCCACTCGTCCCCAGCGCGCATCGGCAACCAGAGCACCTTCTGCCGCGACTGCGACCAAGAACGTACTTTGTCTAGCTCCACATCTACACCACTGTACTCAAACGCACTTTGCCGGGCCTGAACCCACGCCAGAACAATATTTATTTATTTATTTATTTATTTTTGTGGAAAACAAACAGCTTTTAAACTTAAATGAGTAGAAATAATGGTACAATTTAAGCCTAAGAGTTTTCACTTATAGAACGAAAAATATGCTTAAACTAAATTTAAATAATCATAAAAAGTTAAAACAAGTATATAATTAAATGAGTGAGTAAACCTAGTTTGAAGTGGGTTGCCTGTATATAACGTACTTTGCCAGACTTCACACCCACACCAGTACAGTAGGACGTACCATGCCTGGCTCCACACCCACACCAGTACAGTAGGACGCCACGCCTGGGCTCGGGCGGACACGAGTGGGCTGACACGTGGGCTCTCACTATATCACTCGATTGGAAAGCCAATGGTACGAACGTATAATTAATTTTATTTTGATAACTTAAAAGTATAAAAGTATGTATATCAATATATTTTATAAGAATATGATATTTTTAATTTAAATTATGTCTATGCTGTTTTATATGTCATATATTTTATACAATGTCTCTTGAATAAAATGTGAACAAAGTATTTAATCGTGTTTCACTCAGTCACTCACTCACTTGTAACAGTCGCAGCTCTAACCCGCAACCTCGCTAGCGTGGCCGCGTGGCAGGTCAGGTCGGGGCCAACAGTTAGGTACGTTGTTTGCATCTACAACTTTATTGGAGCCTTTTTATAACTTGAGCCTGATTCATACTAGTTCTCGCTCCGATTCATATGATACTCATAGAAGCGATCTCTTCCAGGCAACCTTCGGACGGAAAGAATTATGTGGATTTAAGAAAAGCAGGGTGTGTACCAATTATAAACAATCTTAAATAAATATTGACAATATTATGAACGTGATGAGGAAGGAGTGAGAGGGTTATAGAGAATGTTATGAAGAAGAGAAAGGATGTGGGAATTTCGGCGTAGACGGACAGGAAGCCATTTGAGTTGAGTACGAAACTCCGAAATATGATCATAGTTACGTATACCAAAAACAAAACGTATACAGACGTTTTGTAGTCGCTCAACTTTATTAACCTGCTCCGCCTATTAAGGGCGAGCTAGCAGACTTCAGAACAATCAAGAATGGGAAGCATGAGAGATTGAGCGACCACTATTTTAGTGGCAGTAGGCCAGAAGTTGCGGAGTCTTCTCAACGAAGCAGCGGAGGCGAATATCATGCGACTCACCGGCTCACCGCATCCGTTTGAGGAACTCACATGTCACTGTCCATAAAAATTACTAGATTTCTAAAATTCTGCTAAAAGGAACTATAACGTTATTGAATTCATTTTTAGGGAGTTTGGGTTTGGGCCACTCGATTGTAGCAGAAGCGAGCTACCTATAACTAAGGTGTGTGTTTTGCTGGGGTTAACCTGGAAACTGTAGGCGACGCTCCAATCACGAATACAGATAACAGCTTTATCACACTAGCGGTTTGCGAGCGGTTGCGGGGCGGAGCGGGGGCGGAGCGGGGGCGGAGCGGGCGCGCCGCGTACACGCCGCGGATGCGCAAAGAACTTGTTGCGGACAGCAGCGTGGACGCCATTTTGTACTGTCTCGTACAAACGTTTTAGTCATAAATATTTTTTATTCGTTTGCAAAACAACACAAAGTAGTCGCTCTCTTCCATTCGATTGATTGATAATGCATCTTCCCAAATTTTTCGATGCTTTCGTTTTCGTCTCCGGCGTCTTCGAAGTAACAAAGCCAACAGCAGTGTCTCTTCATCGGAATCCATTTTGTTACTGAGTGTATTGTACGAACGTCAAACGTTGCGAATCCGCTGCGCGCCTCGGTCTCGAATTTTGCGGGCAGCGGGGCGGCGGCGGCGGCGGCGCGGGAGAGGGGCGGGCAACGCATACCTGTTCTCGAAACCAGCGGGCAGATCGCGCGGCACTGTAGCGGTGTAGTGTTGTGTTCGTGGTTGTGTTGTCGACATTCGCAAACGAAATGTCTGAAAATCGGCGACAACATCTTTTTGATTCTAATGTATTCCTAACGCTCGATTTATTGTGGGCAAAAGAAGAAGTGGATCCCTATAATAAATGGCGAGTTTTATCGAAATTATGAAGAACAGAGACACGAATTATGAAGAACAGGACGGTGATAATGACATTGCCTATATTACTGTCAATACGAATCAACAAACATTACAAACACGATTACAAACCAACGCCCGGGCGTCTTATCAAGCACAATATATACGTGAAAAATTCAAAGAATATTTTGTAAATAATCCCATTAGCTACTAATTAATTTGTAAACCATAATAAGCATTGTATAAAAATAATTTTTATATTCACCTACCTTCAATATTCAGTTCGTTTTTTATTTCTTCCCATAATTGATTAATTATTCTTCTATTTTTATGGTTCACATCTTTGCTGTTCCATATGGGTCTCCTCTCAAAGATTGCCGAAATAATTTGCTCTTGCACGTCCGAGGACATTTTGATACGTCACAAAAAAAAGTACAACACTATACTACAATGCAGACGCGCAACGCGGGACGGTCACCGCTCGACTGGAGTGCACCGCTCGTTGCCCGCCCCCGCGCCGCTCCCGCGCCGCTGTTTTCGAGACCCGGTCCATTTGACGATACGCATAAGATCCTGCCGCTCCCGCGCCGCCGCCGCCGCCGCCCCGCTGCCCGCAAAATTCGAGACCGAGGCCCTAGTGTGATACGATAAGGCTCTAAGATCAGTATTGGTGCGATGAACCGCACTGGCCAGCTCTTGTAGTGGGTCTTGGGTGAAGATAGCATACAGATGGTAGAAAGAAATCAATTTGAGAGAGATACAATTAATAAAGCATGCATATATAATTGGAGATGAAACACCGCCTTGCAGGACACCAGCATTGCTGTTGCTCCAGGATGAGAGAGTGCCGATGCAGGTAACTGCACAACCAGCCAGTCCGCCGGCGCCGGTGGAGATATGTTCATTTGTATTTTGTATTTGTACTGTTTATTTAATGGCGTTTAATTCTTTTCTTTTCTTAATCATACATGACTTATACGGAGTATGTTTTTTCTGTTCAGTCTGTGCCTAAAATTGACATGCAAAATCGATAATAGCAGATTCCATTCATTAATTATTCAATCATAAGGTTTTATCATTAAATGGTATACATTACTTACATATTACATATATATATATTATTTTATTATTACATTACAAGCCAAATTTATATAACAAGTTTAATTAGGGTAGGAAACATAAATTCATTCATTTCATGCATTTTACATTTTGTTACAACATGTAATTCTTTAAAACAAATAATACTTTAAAGAAATATGTAACAGAACTAAAATTGACATTTAAAATCACTAAAACATGGATGAGCAGGCTAGACTCTGGACTGTCTCGAAAGTGGGTGTAATGCTTGTGTAATGTTGGTGTTGCAAATTGTGAGGTTGTTCACCTTTGTTGTGATACAAGAGTATACAAGGTTGCCTCGTCTGCGATGTTGTTACGGGTCCTACGGCTGAACCCCATGAGGTGCGCCATCCATTACAGTGCCCATATATTATGTGCTTAGATCCAGAGGTGCTTTGTATAAAAATATTCTAGTTTTTGGAGAATATTGCTGTTATCAGCCGTAGGAGGTAAATTTTAGAACCATTGTGGCAATTAACTTGGACAATACAGAGATTTTGATCAGACAATTCGCTGTTGCCAATCGAACTAATTGTATTTTATCTGATGACTTATAGCTGACTTGATGGGTGGGGTCTGAGGAAAGGAAAGAGAGAGAGAACTGATGGACTATGTAACCTGGGATTTATTTAACAATGCCAGGGCTCATAATAGTCACGGGATGACTCTAGAATAGACTAGCAGTCATCCCGTGACCACGACAGAGTGTAAACCTGTTGAAACGTCGGGAAAAATAGGTAAATAAACGCGATAAATAAAATAAAATAAATAAAAATAAAAGCCTTTTATTCCTTAACCTTAAATAACATTTATCGATCGTGCTTAACGATAATAATTATATTCTATTAATTAAAAAAAAACGTATGTCAAGTATAATAGAATTAGTGTTAGAGTATAGATTTAATAAATGAATTTGATAAGTTAATTATAGATTTGTGTGTTTGTATTTCGTCAGTAGTTAGGTTAGGACCCCTCTCGGGTAAAGGCCTCCTCCAGTTCTATCCGGTGTTTGCGGTCTTTTGCAGGTACATATATATATATAAATTATGTTTTTCTGTCTTCTTGTTTTCGTGTGAGCTGGAGGGTTTTGGTCTAGCTCTCCCGCGGTGACCAGCCGTGTTGGGATGCTTGTTTTCGTCTGTTGTTTTTTCTTGTTGAGTTTTGGAGGAGGCGGCGCTAATTGCTATTGCTGTGTGTTATTTTCTTTCGTCAGTGTCGTCATATATTGTGTTATGTTTCTGTTTTCGTTGTACATTTTGTTTTTTTTTGCTGATCTACTACTGTCCCTTGTGCTCGTACTTGGCCCATTTTCACTATGAAGTGTCCTCTTCTTAGGATTTGTTTCTTCGTTAATCACTTTCAGTGAAGTACTTGGTTCTCGCACAATAAGTTTGTTGTATTTAATATATCCTTTGTTACCTTTTTCAGTTTCAGATTTGAGCTGATCCTGGAGCTGTTTTCTTTCATGTAAGATTTTAGGCGGGAAATCTTCTTTTAGGTAAAAGCCACTTTGACACTTTTTTTATGTAGTTTGTGCTTATTTTTAAGAATGGCAATTTTTTTACCATATGTGGTGAGGCCCACGTTTATGGGTCTAGGCTTCTCCACTTATTTTCCAATGCGCCTTACATGTTGGATTTCGCTTGAGTTTATTTACAATGTTGAGTATTGACTTTTCTAACTCCGAATAGTTATTTTCTTCTTCCGGAACACCGAAAAACACCAATTTCCTGATTCGCACTTCCTTCTCAAGGTGATCTAGGCGTTCTTCTTGCTTTTTTTGATTCATTTTTAATTCGTCTAGTTGTGGTTGAAGAGAGCTTAATTTTCCGTCAAGGTCGTTGATTTTTGAAGAAAGTTGGCATCTGTATCTTTGATTTGTTGTCCAATGGCAGCGATAGCCTTCATAAGGTCGTCCATTTTAAACTTTAATAAATTAAGAAAAAAAAATGTGCAAAAATGTCAAAATTAAATCGAGATTCGATCCCACGGTCACTTCCTAGTAGCAGTCTATCCCGATACGTTAAACCAACTAAGCCAGCGAGACGATAAGCATTAAGTCGAAATAGGAGTTCAGTAGCAATCTTCCAACAACGGTCTATTAGAAGTTTTTACGACGATCGTCAAATAGCACATAAGACGGAGCACAAATGAACACTGATTTTTAGTGGTTTTTATTTTATGTTTACACTGCTTTTTTTGTTATGTTGTCGTATTTTGAGGTTCTTCACTTGCATAATGTAGTGAACGTTTGTGATGTTAATCGTGTTAAACACTTGGCTGTCACTGTTTGTTATTGTTTACTGTTCGTCCATGTAGATTTTGTATTCACTGTTTTGTAGCTTCTATTTGTGAAGATACTCCGAGATAACGTGGTCACTGGTTAGGTTAGGTTAGGTTAGGTTAGGGTTAGGTTAGGTTAGGTTAGGTTAGGTTAGGTTAGGTTAGGTTAGGTTAGGTTAGGTTAGGTTAGGTTAGTCTGGACGGTTCCCGAAGCTTTGGAAGGACGGGCGGTTGTGCCTGTTGCGGAAGGAAGGTCGAGACGCAGACTCGCCTTCCGCATACAGGCCAATAGTGCTGCTAGATGACACGGGGAAGCTGCTGGAGAGAGTATTGGCTTCCCGTGTCATCCGGCACCTGGCGGGGACTGGGCCTGACCTGTCCCAGGCCCAGTATGGGTTCAGAGCGGGGCGTTCGACGATAGACGCCCTACTCTGGCTCAAGGGCTGGACCCAAGATGTTGTCAGCCAGGGGGAAAAGGCGTTGGCTGTTTCGCTCGACATTGCCAACGCCTTCAACAGCCTGCCGCACGGAACCATACGGGAGGCGCTCCGTTATCACGGAGTGCCCCTGTACCTGCGGAGGCTGTTGGCGGACTACCTCCAGGACAGGGAGGTCCTGGTTGAGGGACGCGACGGCTTGAGACACCGTCGCGTCGTCCGCGGGGTTCCACAGGGGTCGGTGCTGGGACCGCTCCTGTGGAACATTGGCTACGACTGGGTGCTCCGGGGCACGTTCCCCGCAAGTATGCGAGTGGCGTGCTACGCGGACGATACCCTGGTCGTGGTCAAGGGGAGGGACCTCGGGGAGGCGATGCGGTTGGCCACGATGGCCACTACCCTAGTGGTCGACCGCATTCGCTCCCTGGGATTGGAGGTGGCCCTCTCCAAGACCGAGGCCCTGTTGTTCCACGGGCCTCGGGGAGGGCCTCGTCCAGGAACCAGGGTGGTTCTGGACGGGGTTCAGGTCCGGGTTGGGACCCAGATGAAATATTTGGGTCTCATCCTGGATGGGAGGTGGACTTTTGGGGCCCATTTCGCCCAACTGGCCCCAAGAGTCCTGGGAGCCGCGGCCGCTTTAGGGAGGCTGCTGCCCAACGTGGGCGGCCCGAGCGCCACATGTCGCCGGCTGTACTCCGGGGTCATCCGGAGTATGGCCCTGTACGGGGCACCGGTCTGGGTGGACGCCCTCAGTCGCGCGAACCTGACCCTGCTGCGACGTCCGCAGCGGGTCATCGCGACGAGGGCGATACGCGGTTACCGGACGGTGTCCTGGACAGCAGCATGCGTGCTGGCCGGTGATCCCCCCTGGGCTCTTCAGGCGGAGATCCTCGCCGAAGTGTATCACTTCGTGGCGGCGAGGAGATCTGCCGGGGAGCGCCCAGTGTGGGAGGAGGTCACGCGCATGCGGCGGCTGGCGCGGGACGCCTTGTTGCGGCGGTGGGCGGAGGACCTGGCACCACCGGTCCCTGGTCAGTGGACGGTGGACGCCATCAGGCCGGTCCTCCGAAGGTGGGTGCGGCGGCGGTTCGGGTCGCTGACCTTCCGATTGGTGCAGGTACTTTCCGGGCATGGATGCTTTGGAAAGTATCTGCACCAGATCGCGAGACGGGAGGCGACCCCGGTCTGCCACGAATGTGGGGCGCCGGAGGATACGGCGCTCCACACGCTGGAGGCGTGTGCTGCGTGGGGTCCCATGCGGCACACGCTTTCAGCGTTCCTGGGCCGGGACCTTTCGCTGCCGAGCGTGGTGAGCGCCATGCTCGATGGCGAAAGGGAGTGGCAGGCCATGGTCTCCTTCTGCGAAGAGGTTATGTCGCAGAAGGAGGCCGCTGAGCGGGTCAGGGAGGATGACGCCCAATCTGACCCGCTCCGGCGCAGACGTCCAGGGAGACGAAGGGGGCGGTTCGCCCGCCTCCTTCGTCCCCCGTAGTGGGGCCACTGGTGGAGAGTCGGGGGACTCTCTGCCGGCTAGCACGGCTCCACGCGTCTGAGGGGTGACCTGAGTGAAAGGGTTGCTCCTCCTTGAGGCCGAGGCCCGGACCGGTTCCCTGGCCACCCGCCGGAGCGAGATGGTGAATGTTAACGCGACCCCATCTCGCCCCATGACGGCGGTGGACGTTTCACGGGGGGGTTTTAGTGGGTTCGAGTCCCACATACCCCCTTCCGTCACCCCCATGGCGGAAGGGAAGTGCGAGGGCATTTCCCCCCTCCAAAAAAAAAAAAAAAAAAAGGTTAGGGTTAGGTTAGGTAGGGTTAGGTTAGAGTGCTTACGCGTTCCCGTGGCCCTGGCACAAGGCGTGAGAAGAACACACGTGGTGGTTTTAGTCAGTATACGGAGTCTGACATAATCTCTGGGTCCCCCCGGACCCGGAGATATCCATAAAGGATTTCCCCACGTAAAAAAAAAAAAAAAAAAAAAGGGTTAGGTTAGGTTAGGTTAGGGTTAGGTTAGGTTTTTTTTTTTTTTTTTTTTTCTTTTTTTTTCTACAACCTCCAACATAATCGGAGCCTTTTTATAACTTGAGCCTGATTCATTCCAGTTCTCGCTTTTATGCTTCTCGCACTTCCATACTCTAACTGTTTCCTGTCATTCATCACCTTTTATTCTAATTACGGGTGGGATGCCCGTCTACGAGTCGAGTTATCTACATATTTTATTACACAACAGGGAATTTGGTTTCTTTATTTTACAATTTTTACATATAAATTTTACATTTTTACATATAATATTATTCTAGTACAATATTTTATTTCTATTTTTGTATACATTTCTATTTTATTTCTATTCGTTTCTTTTTGACAATTTTTATTTTATGCATTTTACTCATATTCAATAATATGTGTAAATTCATATATTATCTAACTACTTATTTCTATTTATTACTTTTATTACTATTTTTGTACAAAAGTCTATAAACTTAAATCTTTTAAGGTTGTCACTCATGATATTGCTTGCATTTTTTTTTATGACGCAATCTAACATGTTTTCGGCCTCATATCTCTCTTTACCGTAAACGGGACATTCAAAGATAATGTGTTCCGCGGATTCATGTTTTTCGGGTTCACAGATGCATGATGGGTTTTCCTTACATCCAAAGCGAGTCAGATATTCAGAAAACCCGCCATGCCCCGTCAGCACCTGTGTCATGATACTTGTGTGCTCATATTTTCGGACGACCCTGTATGCCTCAATTGCGTCTGGAAAGAATATTTTTGTTGCTGCAGCCGTACCTTCTGTCTTGTATCTCCGGTTCCATCTAAAGAGAGACTCCGTACGGATCTGTCTTTTGATAGACGAAATCGGACACGCATCGTAGTCCGGTTTCTTCTTTAATTGGAGGGCAGCATTTTAAGCGAGATGGTCTGCTCTTTCGTTTCCCTCCAATCCGGCGTGGGCTTTTATCCAAAACATTTTCACTTCTTTGTTTCGGTTTTTTATTGCCCTCAGATTTTTCCGGATGTCTACAGCTAGTGGGTGGATGGAATTCGGATTTGTTATTGACTCCAGTGCAGATCTCGAGTCACTGTATATTTCGAAGCTTTGTTCTGGGCGCTTCAGGATTTCCCGCGAGGCTTTCCATATGGCCAGGAGTTCTGCCTGATAGACCGTGCAGTAGGATGACAGTTTCAACTTGATAGCTTTGGTCTCAGCGTCATTGTTCCAGAAGGACAATGCCGCACCTACTTTGCCTTCAATTTTACTTCCGTCTGTGTAGATCCGTACTGTTTGGTTGTTATGACTGTCAACGTCCTCACGGTCCATCAGGCTTACGAATTCCAAGCACATATGTTCTGCTGGGTGAGGCAATCCTTCATAAGCCTCCATCCGTTCCACTTCTCTATCCATTAATGCCGGCTGGGGTTCCCCTCGTTTTGCCAGATACAGGGCAGCTGCCTCCTGTATTCTTAAATCTAACGGCAATATCCCAGCCAGGACCAATGCAGCGTTCAAAGAGACTGTGCGGTACGCTCTCGTGAGCTTCTGAGCAAAGCCCCTCTGAACAGCGTTGAGCTGTTTTTGGACGCACAATTTCCTAGTGGCTGGTGCCCAGGCGCTGGAAGCATACATGATCGTTGGCTCTATAACTGCAGTGTAAATTACACGTATGACATCAGGATGGAGACCCCAGCTGATCCTGGCGGCTCTGGACAACTGCTTATATATATTTAATGCCTTTTTGCAAACATTTGCAGCGTGACTATTAAATGTGAGCTTGTTGTCAATTGTCAGCCCCAGAATCTTAAACTCGTTTGAAACTCGTTTGGTTAGGTTAGGTTAGGTTAGGTTAGGTTAGGTTAGGTTTTTTTTTTTTTTTTTTTTTCCTGTCCGGGCGCTAAGGCCCGGCCCGCGAGCTATCCTGTCCGGGAGCGCCTTGTCCCGGCCCGCGAGCTAACCTACCCCTGACATGATCAGGGACTTTGTATACAATGCAAGGATTAGGGACTGGTGTTTTTATTTATTGCTAAGAACGAAGGGTTTTCTTTATTTGGGTGGTTGGGAAAGCTTATTCTATTTCATTTTCTTACTTTAGTTATAATATTCTTAATTTAAGGTTTTTCTATTTTTAATTTATGCTATACAACTTATGTTTATCCCTAGTTTTGTATTCTTATTTTATTTACAATATTATTTACTGCTGATGTTATATATATTTTAAAATATACATATTCAACAAACTTATCTATCTTTATTTCTACTTATTACAGTATTACAGATTTTTATACAATAGTCTAGAAACAAGTCTCTTACACTGTTGTTTTTCACAATGTCACTTACATTTTGCGGTGATATTTGGGTTTCTATTCTATGTTCGGCCTCATACCTCTCTCTACCAAAAACGGGACATTCAAATAATATGTGCTGGATGGTTTCCTGACTATCAGGTTCACAAATACACGATGGATTCTCTTTACATTTGAACCGTGTCAAGTATTCAGAGAATCCACCGTGTCCTGTCATGATTTGAGTCAGTACACTGTTTGGTCTTATTTCTTTAATAATTTTGAAGGCTTCGTTTGCGTCGGGAAGGAACAGTTTGGTTACCGCGGCTGTTTCTCCAGCGTTATACCTATTGCCCCATTCGATTTTGGTCTTTGATCGAATTTCTCTTTTAATAAAAGAGGCTGGGCATCGCTCATAGTGAGGCTTCGTTTTCATCTTTAGGGCTGCATCCTTTGCCAGAGTGTCTGCTCGCTCGTTACCTTCCAAACCAGCGTGTGCTTTAATCCAGAATAAAAACACAGTTTTACTTTGGTCTTTAGCCACTCTTAAGTTTTTCCGTACTTCCACTGCAAGAGGGTTTAAAGAGGCGTGGTTTGTTACGGTTTCGAGCGAGGACCTAGAGTCACTATAGATGGCAAAACTTGTTTCGGGGATGTTAAGGATCTCCCTGGTAGCCTTGCATATTGCCAGTAATTCAGCCTGGTAGACGGTGCAGTAGGACGACAGCTTCAATTTATGGGTTTTAGTCTCGGCAGACATATTCCATACGGATAACGCCGCTCCAACCTTACCCTCAATCTTGCTGCCGTCCGTGAACATTCGGATTGCGTAACCGCTGTGAATGTTCACCTGCTCTTGGTCTTCCAGGCATACGAATTCCAGGCTCATATCTTCAGCTGGATGGGGAGAATCCACCGATGACACCATCTTCTCTATTTCCCTATCTCCTAGTGTCGGCTGGGGGACTCCTCTCTTTGCCTCATACAGGGCGGCTGCCTCCTGTATTCTGAGGTCGAGAGGCAGGATTCCAGCCAGCACTAGTGCCGAGTTTAGGGAAACAGTTTTATATGACTTGCACATTTTTTGTGCGAAGCCCCTCTGGACAGTGTCCAGTTGCTTCCTCACTCCTAACTTACGAGCCGACGGTGCCCAGACACTGGCAGCATACATGATTACTGGCTCGACTACTGCCATATATATTGTGCGTATGACCTCTGGATGGAGGCCCCAACTGATCTTGGCGGCTCTCGATAGCTGCTTGTACACGTTCAATGCCTTCTTGCATACGTTTGATACATGGCTATTGAACGTGAGTTTGCTGTCTATCGTGAGCCCCAGTATCTTGATCTCCTGAGCCATGCAGATGTCAATCCCGCCCATGCTCAGGCGTGGGGTGTCATACTTCAGTTTTCTCGTTATCACCATGGCGTTGGTCTTCTGCGGAGCAAACTTAAGTTTGTTTTGGACACCCCACTTCTGAACATGCGCGAGAGTGGCATTTGCCTGTCTCTCCACCTCCAGCGCCGTATCTCCGTCAAAGACCATGACGACGTCATCAGCAAAGGCCTGGCAGTAGTCTCCTCGTTTCTCCAGTGTCTTCAGCAAAGGGTCCAGGATCAGATTCCAGAGAATCGGTCCACCTATGGATCCCTGGACGCAGCCCTTGGTGGTATGTCTGCAAATTTCTTCTCCTGCATACCTGACGAACACCTTTCTACTGTCTAGGTAGCTGTCCATTAACCTCCTGATATTTATAGGACTGTTCTCCTCCGCTAAACGGACTCTAATGACGGGCCACCAAGCACTGTCAAAGGCGCCCTCTATATCCAGAGACACCAGGGTTACAAGTCTCTTCTGGTCCAGCTTGCTGCGTATATGTTTGACAAGGGCATAGAGGGCGTCCTCAGTGCTTTTTTGTGGCATGAAGCCGTATTGGCAGGTGCTGATGTTTGGGAGGATGTGCCACTTCACTCTGTTTACCATCATTTTCTCCAGGATTTTCCCCATCACTGGCAACAACCCTATGGGCCTGTACGATTTCGCTTCCGTGTAGTTTCCTCTTCCTGGTTTTCGAAGTACTACCACGGTCGCTGCTTTCCAGGTGTTTGGAAAGTGCCCTTGCTCCAGGCATTTGTTCGCCAGTGACAGGTAGAGTCCCGGATCCTGTGTGATTGCATGTTTGCAGATGTCTGCGGTCAATCCATCCGCACCTGGGGCTTTCTTAGGATTGAAGCTGTTCACAGCTCTCTTTACCTCTTCAGCGGTAAATGGAGGGTCATGATTTCCAGCATGCTCCAATCCATTTACTTGGTCGGCTTTTTGTCTTTGTAGCTTGTGATCCTCGTTGTCCGTGTCCGTGTTATCGCACGGGTAGAAAGTTTCGGCCAGCAAAGTGGCGGACTCTTTTGCAGTAAGCGCTTTACCCTCCTTAACCAAGGGTAAGTCCTCTTGCCTTTTGGCCGTCCTACCTATCACCCGGTATATCCCCTCCCACATACCTTCCCTATCCTGCTTCTCACAGAACCTTTTCCAACTGGCTGTCTGTTCATGCTTCGCCAAAAGCTCATACTGTTCTTTCTTTCGCAGGTACTCTTCGATGACACCGTTCCTACGGATCGGCGCTGCGCAACGGATTCTACGCTTCCTCGTGCGGACTTCCCTCTTCAGCTTGGCGAGTTCTTCCGTCCACCACGGTATGGTAAGTACCTTTTTTGTTTTTAATTTCGGGATACTGCTATTACATGTTTTTGCTATCGCTTCTATATATGCTTCTACTTTTCCCTCTAATGCTATTTTATTGCTTATTTTTAATATCTCTTCTTTTGTAATTTTGTTTTCAACTAACAAATGGGCCAGTTTCTCATGAAACTGGACCCAATTTCCTTTTTTGCTGTGATAAATTCTGGTTGTTCTTTTGACACTAACTCCCTTTGCTTTTAATAACCTAATTTTAAAAATAATAACATTGTGGTCGGAACTCGTCAAGCCTTTCTCCACTCTCCAGTCCTCTATCAATTCCAGCATATCCAGTGCGCAGGCCGTCACATCGATGAAACTGGTCAGACTCCTCCCTCCTCTGACCGTGTCGAAAGTTGGCGTGTTTCCCTCGTTGGTTAGGTTAGGTTAGGTTAGGTTAGGTTAGGTTAGGTTAGGTTTTTTTTTTTTTTTTTTTTTTTTTCTCCTTTCCTTTGACATGTAATGAATCAAAGTCTGTTTTCTTTATTTCTTATATACTACAGGGGGATATATTCATGCCCAGACAGGGCTTCAGGATTTATGCTATTTTTTAATATTCTAAATGACATATTATCTTATCTTACTTATCCTAAGTTTTACAAAATTAATTAATCTATTTATCTATATAATATTATACCTATCATTTTTACATTTTGAATTAATATCTATATAAACTTATGCTGTTCTATATATTTTTCATAAATATACATACACCATAATTTTGGTACCTATTTATTTCTATTTACTACTTTTTGTGCGATATCCGTACAATATTCTATAAATTTATCCCTAATATCATTGGCTGCCATAAACTTGTTTAGGTTTTCTGTGGAGATCTGGAGGTTTAGGGATTGCTCGGTATCATGTCGTTTTAGCGCGAAGATAGGACAGTCTGTCAAAATGTGCACTACTGACTCGGCCACACCAGGTTCACATATGCACGATGGATTCTCCTTACACTTGAACCGGTTCAAGTATTCGGAGAACCCACCGTGCCCCGTGAGAATCTGCGTTATCAGGCTGGTGGCCTCAAACTTCCGCACACATTTGTACGCCAGCACAGCGTCCGGGAAGAAGAGTTTGGTGACTCCTGCTGTCGTGCCGCTTATGTACCGCCGGTTCCATTCGCGTAGCGTGTTCAGACGAATCTGACGCTTCACGTACGAGACCGGACAGTAATCATAATCGGCCCGTCTCTTGGTGTTTGCAGCAGCTTCCTTCGCAAGCTGATCGGCGCGTTCGTTCCCCTCTAAGCCTGCGTGGGCTTTGATCCAGAATAAAGATACTTCTTTGTTCTGGACCCTGCTCGATCTGAGGTTTTCACGAGCCTCCACAGCTAGAGGGTGAAGGGAGCCATTATTCGTCACCGATTGCAGTGCTGACCTTGAGTCACTATAGATCCCAAAAGACAGCTCTTTACGCTTGAGGATCTCCTGCGTGGCTTTGCATATTGCCAGAAGTTCCGCTTGATAGACCGTGCAGTAAGATGGCAGTTTTAGCTTGCGGGCTTGGATTTCGGCATCACCAACCCAAAGGGATAGTGCTGCTCCAACTTCGCCCTCAATCTTGCTGCCATCCGTGTAAATTTTTACTGTTGAGTCATGGTCTGGTTCTTGGTCTATCAAGCCGAAATTCAGGCATACGTGCTCCACCGGATGCTTCATCTGAGTGTACGGCACAAGTGTCTCGACCTCTCTATCCATGAGTTCTGGTCGAGATACTCCCCTCTTCGCCTCATACAGGGCGGCTGCCTCTTGTATGCGGAGATCGAGTGGGAGTATCCCGGCCAGGGTCAGGGCAGAGTTCAGGGAGACGGTGCGGTACGCTCTCGTCAGCTTCTGGGCAAATCCTCGTTGGACCGCGTTGAGCTGCTTCTGGATCCCTAACTTCTTTGTTGCCGGTGCCCAGACGCTGGCTGCGACATGACAACTGGCTCTACAGCCGCCGTGTAAATAACCCTGATAACTTCAGGGTTCAGACCCCAGCTGATCCTGGCGGCTCTAGATAACTGCTTGTAAATGTTCAACGCCTTCCTGCACACATTTGAGGCGTGGCTGTTGAACGTCAGCTTGTTATCTATCGTGAGCCCCAGGATCTTGAATTCCGACGACAGGCCGATGCCGACCCCGCCCATGCTAAGGAGTGGTGTATCATACTTCAATTTTCTAGTTATGACCATCGCGTTGGTCTTGTGTGGTGCGAACTTTAACTTGTTTCTGATACCCCACTCCCTGACATAGGCGAGCGCGGCATTTGCCCGTCGCTGAACCTCTAGAGCCGTGTCCCCATCAAACACAAGGACTACGTCGTCCGCGAAAGCCTGACAGTAGTCCTGCCTATCTTCTAGTCCTTTGAGTAAGGGATCCAAGAGGAGGTTCCACAAAATGGGACCCCCTATCGACCCCTGGACGCAACCCTTACTTGTGACCTTATTGTGCTCCTCTCCCGCGTACCTAACTCTGACCTGCCTATCAGATAGGTAGCTGTCCACGAGTCTTCTTATGTTGACAGGAGTCTCCTCTTCGGCCAGCCTACACCTTATTGCGGGCCACCAGGCGCTATCGAAGGCTCCCTCTATGTCTAATGATATCAATACAACGATCTTCTTTTCACCAAGTCTGTCTTGTATATGGTGTATCATGTCATAGAGGGAGTCCTCGGTGCTTCTCTTGGGCATGAAGCCGTACTGTCGGGTGTTCATCCTTGGTATAAGGTGCCACTTCATCCGCGCCACGATCATCTTTTCAAGAATCTTTCCTGGCACCGGCAACAACCCTATAGGTCTGTACGATTTTGGGTTGGTATAGTCGTCCTTGCCTGGCTTTCTCAATACCACCACTCTGTGGCATCCTTCCAGATGGTCGGGAAGTGTGAGAGAGCCAGGCACTTGTTGGCCAATGCCAGGAAAGCCTCTGGATCACTCCCTGTAGCTTGGCTGCAGATGTCAGCAGTGAGACCATCTGCTCCCGGAGCTTTTTTGGAGTTGAAGTGTTCCACCGCTGCTCTGAGCTCCTCCATTGTAAACGGTGGGTCATGAGACTCACCATGTACTGAACCGTTTACTTGGTCAGCTTTTGCTCTGGTCAGCCGGTGGTCGGCGTTATCTTCTTCCTCTCTGTCCTCCGGGTAAAAGATGTCTGCCAAGGTTTTTGCGGACTCCTTTGGGTCTATTTGCCTCCCATCTCTCACCAGGGGTATGTCCTCTTGTCGTATAGAGGTTCTACCAATCACCCTATAAATCCCTTCCCATAACCCCTCTTTATCCTGCTTCTTACAGAATTCCTTCCAGCTTTCCGTCTTTGCTTTTTCTACCTGCTCTAAAAAGTGGTTTCTTGCTTCCAGGTACTCACCTACAACTCTGGATCTTCGGGCTTCTGATGCAACTCGGATGCGACGCTTCAGGGTGATGGAATGTCTCTTCAGCGCGGCGAGTTCTTCGGACCACCACGGAAAGGTAAGCTTCTCTGCTGTTTTCTTCTTTTTCAATGTGTGTTTGCATGTCTGCGCTATTGTATCTATGTATTTAACTATTGTGTGTTCTAATTGTGTTGTGTTGGTTATTTGTTCTATTGTTTCTTTGTTAATTTAATTATCTATTTTTAATTGAGCCAATTTCTCATGAAATTGACTTCAATTTGCCTTCTTTGTATTGTACAGCCTGGTTGTTTTACTTATGCTTACCCCTTTTGCTTTTCTTAGCGCTATGTCGAAGGTGATTCCGTTGTGGTCCGAGTTCGTCAAGTCATCCATCACTCTCCACCCGTTTATGAAGGCCAACATGTCCATAGAGCAGGCAGTTACATCGGGATGGCTGGTGTAGGATATCCCTCCTCTGATGGTGTCAAAAGTGGGGGTGTTCCCTTCATTCAGCACCTGCAGGCCCAGTTCTTCGAGAATGCCCGACATTTCCTCCCCTCTGTCATCAACTACAGTGCTACCCCACCAGGTGCTCTTCGCGTTTGCGTCTCCTCCAATGATAATTCTCATCGGGCCAACCTGCTCAGTGATTTTCTTGATTTGCTCTAGGTATGGCTCTATGGGTTGAGTTGGCTCAAAGTAGAATGAAATGGCAACAATCTGCCAGGCACCGGTTCGGATCCTTACCACAACGATGTTGTTTGTGGTGAGTTCTGGGTACTGCAAGACGTCAAGATCGTGGTCGAACACAGCTATTGCCGCCTTAACAGTCCCTTCTCCTTGGTCGGTGCTCTGGTAGATTCTCACCCCTCTATGTCCTCTCATTCTACTGATGCTACCCACATACGGTTCCTGGAGCAATGCAAATGCCACCTTTTTCTTGTCGGCTTCGATCATCAGCTCGTTGGTGGCCGTTTGCATCCGTTGGAGGTTGACCTGAAGGACGCGATAAGGTTTCTCTCCGGTTGGGGTTGCGATAGAGTGTGCGCCAATGGTGCCTTTAGCAGTACGCTACAGAGGCGCGTGCCATGGCATCCCACTTTCGCCTTACTGCACACTCGTCACTGAACGCGTTATGCTCCGTTGCATCCAGCTTTGCGTGCCTGCAGTTGCAACAGGAAGGTGCTAAGCCGCTCAGCCAGTCTTCACATTTGGACCTCATATGGGGGCCTCCACAGTGGCTGCACTTTTCAATGCTCTCTCTGCAGTGGCGTCGACCGTGGCCATATCCGAGGCACAGAGAGCACTGAACTAGCGGTGATTGGTCCGCTACCTTCACTCTCTGGAGGTCGATGTGAACCTCTCCTGCCTCCACCATCAGGTTCCAGATCTTGGGGGAAACCTTGATGATGATGTGGCACATATGGGGGTTCCTGGCCCTCCTTCTGTAGCGGATCTCGATTCGGTCATCCTGTTTGTCGAGATTTCTGAGAATGTTTCCGTTTTGGTTCCTCAGGGCGTTTGTGACATCCTCGTCACTATGGAAATTTAAAACGTCTCTGAGGATCAAAAGTGGGTCTTTGTTCTGGATCTCCTCGACATTTAGGTACGACTCCGCCTTTCTGAGCCTTTCCTTTACCTTCTCCCTTTCTACCTCTGTCCGGCATCCCACTATAATTTTTCCGTCCTTTGCCTGCCTTACTCTATCCACCTGTATCCCGCCTTCTTTCGCGTTTACTGCCGATCTTATTCTGCTGAGGATCTCTTCTCCCGTTTCTTTCTCATCTTTGCAGGAGACTCTTACCGAGTGAAGCGCGGTCCGCTCATGGGGCTGCTTCCTGTGCAGGCCTGCAGCTACTCCCGCGTACGAGGTTCTTTCCTGCGTCTCATTTTGTCTTCTTATCTCTTCTTTCAGGCTCTCCATCTTTTCCATATTTTCCTTCAGCAGTTTACTATTTTCTTCTAGCTGTTTCCCTAATTCCTCTTCACCAATTATTCTTCTTCCTGTTTCCTTATTTTCTGTATCTTTACCTTTCTCTTCTTGGTTTGGCTTCTCAGTCACTGCAGCTTTCCCTTTTATGCTCTTTGACTCTGCCTCTGCCTCCTTGACTAGCTCGAACAATCGGTCTACGGCTTGTATGACACTTGCTTTAATGTCCGTTTTCAAGTTCCTCGAGAGTTCGAGGTTTGTCTTGGCTTTGCTGAGGCATGCCTTAGCTTCGGCAGTCCTATTTGGGAATCTGTCACTTTTTTGTGAAGTCGACTTTCCTTCTTGCGAGGACAGTTTTGGTTTTGGGGCTAGGCCCGTCTTCATCGGTGAGGTCGGTGTCTTGGGCTTTGGCGAAGAAGATTTCCTACCCTTCACTAGCTCCCACTCTCCCACACTCCGCCTCACGTTGCAGGTCTGCTGCTGTTCTTCCGCCCGCTGTGCGGGACCTGCCTGTTGTGAGGTACCTGGTTGCTGTATGGGACATGCCTGCTGTGAGGGAACTGCCTGGTGTGAGGGACCTGCCTGTTCCATTCGTGGTGGTGATGATGATGAATGAGAGTTCAAACTGACAGGTTGGTTCGTCTTCTTCACTGGTGTGTGAAAGGCAGCAAACATTTTGTGGTCAAAGGAATGTCGTCAATATACTCGTACACGAGTCAGTAAAATGCAAAAATAAAAGTAAGTTTGTATAAGTTGTAAATATAATAATATGTGTTTTCCTAATTCTAATATATGTTTTTCTGTTTCAGGTCGCCCGGCTGAGATCAACCCACGCGGCACTTGGAGACTCGCGGTCACAACTCTACTCCACGTGGGGGTCACGAGGTCACAAGCTAAGAGCAAGGTAAGTTTTCGCAAAAGTAGAGTTTTGTAGAGTAAAGCTCTACCAACTACTTGGTCAGGCTAGTCTAAAAGTGTCAATAAACACAAGTCAATCTACAAAAAAATAAGCAACGAAATAATATTTTAAGAAAAAATGTTTTGCTCTACCTAGAGTCACCTGGTATAAACCAGAAGGTGGGTCTAGAAATTTTCTATACAATAGAAAAAGTCCCGTTTGATTTGGAGTAAGGGTCGCCGAGATATTTTAATTTAAAAATTTTCAAGATGGCGGACAAAATGGCGGCTATGATGTGTAATCCTCGTAGTTTCGTCAATTTTGCTCCTAGAGCACTGCGATTTGGACTAGTGAAAAGAGCATTAGGAGTCGGATTCGGTGGGTGGGAATGAAAAATGGAGGGGGGGGAGTGTAAGGTGGGGGAGTGGGGGGAAGGGAATGGGTAGCTTAGGTTCAGGTGATGTCTCCACAGAAAGTCCCGACAGGCTACGACACCTTGGTCCAAAGTTACAGAAATTTGAAAATTTTTCAAAATGGCGGACAAAATGGCCGTCCAAGTCTAATTTTGTCAGTTTAAGGGCGAAGTGACCTGTGTTTGGGCTTGTTTGAAAGGTATTAACAAGCCCAGTCCAATGGTACTAATTTATATAAAATATTAAAGCCCCCCGATTTTTAAAATACAAAAAACACCCAAAAATGTACAAAAATGATACTGCAAAATTTAATTTTGGTCCGATTTCTTCGGGAAAAAGCTAAAAATACTTAAAATTATGTCTTTAATCTACGTACGGTTTTATATTAATTCTAACTACTTCCTAAGTGGTACCTCGTGGTGACCTTGAATCTTTAAAATTAAATTACTCAAAAACTAGTTGATGAAGGTACCCTGAATTTTTGCTCCCAGGTAGAGGACCTAGATGCCAACACTATAAGATTTAAAAATTTATATGTAACAGATTTATTTAAAAAGTTATTAAATGTTGAAAATTACAAAATTTAGAAAAATCGCTAATCTGGTGAAAACTTAGCTTTTTAAAATTTCTTGAAGTGCCTCCTGTATCAGCCCTCCGGTGTCCTTCAGATGGCGTGGTCCAATGGTGTCTAGCGGCACGGGGTCACTGACCTCGTGACCACGTGGTTTTTGTTTTTTTGCCGATTTCTCCGCACTCCTGTACGGGAAAAATCGGCAAGAGATGTCAATCGATGGAGGTCCAAAAGGCCTTTCAGAACGCAGTATAAAAAAGGGGGGTCGTCGCTGCCGATCCCGAGAAACTTGCGTTTTAATGTCCGAATTTTAGGTTAAAATCACTTTTTTCCATAAAACTCGATGAAACTTTGACTTATCGATGCGCCGTTTTCACTGGCGCGTGCGCTGTTAGAATGCGCTTCTTTCGATATGCAACACTTGTATATATGACACAAAAAAACTACTTTTCGCGATTTTTTTTTTTTTTTTATTTTTTTTTTTTTTTTCCTGCGGAGCGGCTCAAATTCGTGGCATTCTCGGCTGCGGATGGCCAGCGACTCGGTTAGGTTAGGTTAGGTTAGGTTAGGTTAGGTTAGGTTAGGTTAGGTTAGGTTGAGGTTAGGTTAGGTTAGGTTAGGTTAGGTTAGGTTAGGTTAGGTTAGGTTGAGGTTAAATTTTGACGGTTTCACGGGAGAGAATAAGTAGCCTTGTACTACGCCTACATATTGAGTTTTGGATTGGTGAGGATTGTGTTTTGAGTCGCGGAGGGCCAAGGCATGCCGAGGCCTTTGCGCGACGTGACGGGGAGGTTTTCGAAAGGCCCTTCTCAGGGCCCCTCCCCGCGGGAGTCGGACGAGGGAGGTGATAAGGAGGTGTGCGTCGGTTCTCCGCCCAAACAAGGCCCTTCTCAGGGCCCCTCTTCGGAGGTAAGGGCGGAGCCCGACACGGCGGAGGATATGCTGGAGGACGTGGTGGCCCGGAAGCGGCCGTCTTCCTCGTTCTTCGTGCCCGGGTATTTAGACTCGGACACGGAGACCGAGGGGACAGTGGCCGCTAAGGTCAACACGGCCTCTAGAGGGAGGAAGAAGTCGGGGAAGGCTTCGTCGGCCAGGGGGGGCTTTTTGAGGCCTCTCCCGGTCGACGAGGCCTTGACGGAGGTCCTGCTCAGCAGGAAGTATGGGAAGGAGCGCGCCGCTGCTGTCCCCGATCTCGCGACGACCGGTAGCGATACCGATGCCGCCGTGCGGGTCGGGGACATCAGCGCGCTGAGCGCTCAAGAGTTGAGGGCCCACGCTGGCGAGAAGCTCGCCTGTATCCTGGAGGTTGCCAGGAAGTCCGGCAACCTCAAGGGCGAGTTTGTCGGCCGCCTGAAGGGGTCGGCGTCCAGTCTGCGGGAGGTGGTCGATGCCCTCGCAGACCGGAGTGAAGCGGAGGAGACGCGGCGCCTGAGGGCAATGAACGGCCGTCTACGGCTGGAGACGGAGGCCCTGAAGGCCGAGGTGAAGTCTCTTCGTCGCGCCTTCACCGAGGCGAAGACGGAGGCCGCCGCCGCCTCTACTGCGGCTGCTGCATCCGCCGCTGCAGGGACCCAGGGGGCCCCCACCATGTTGCAGGTGGGGGCGGAATTGATAGAGGAGCTGAAGCGCTCCTTGACCTCAACGTTCGGGACGATGCTGAACGCCCGAATCGCGGGGATTGAGGAGCGCCTCCTGCCGGCTCCGGTCGTTCGTCCGCCACTGAGGGCGGACACAAAAGAGGTGGCCGCGCCGCTGAGGCCAACGCCACCTCAGCAGGCCCGTGGCCCAGCTTCCGAAGCGGGCAAGAGGGCGGCACCCGCCGTGGCACCTGTGCCAGTCGCGGGTCCCTCGAGGGAGGCTGCTCCGGTCGCTGTCGCCGTTCCCCGGTCTGGGGAGACCTGGGCGACGGTGACGAAGAAGGGAAAGGGGAAGGGGAAGAGTTCTTCTCCCCCCTCTGCACCTGCGCCTGCTCCAGCGGCTCGTCCCGCCGCTTCGGCCCCAAAGCCCAGGGCGGCGCTGAGGTCCCCGAAATCCGCGGCTGTCGTGCTGTCGCTACAGCCCGGGGCTGCGGAAAAAGGGGTGACCTACTCCTCCGTCCTCCAGTTGGCGCAGGAGAAAGTAAGCCTCGAGGAGATGGAAATAGGACGGGTCGGGTTCCGGCGGACTGCCACGGGAGCCAGGATGCTGGAGATCACTGGCTCCCAAAACGGACAAAAGGCCGACAGGCTCGCGGAGAAGCTCCGCGAAGTCCTGTCGGAGGTGGCTAACGTCACCAGGCCCGTGAAGTCCACGGATATCCGTGTCACGGGCCTGGACGACACGGCCACCAAGGAGAAGGTGGCCGCAGCGGTCGCCGATGCGGGCCGCTGTGATGTGCGGCTCGTCAAGGCCGGGGAGATCCGCTCCGGCTTTGGTGGCACCGGGTCAACCCTAGTTTCCTGCCCGATCCCGGCAGCCAAAGTGCTGCTGGAAAAGGGCAGACTGCTGGTGGGGTGGAGCTCGGCACGAGTGGTGGGGCTGGGGGAGCGTCCCATGCGCTGCTACCGGTGCATGGGGCTAGGGCACACGCGCCCCCAGTGCCCCGCGGCGGCGGACAGAGGTGACCTGTGCTTCCGGTGTGGAGGCGAAGGTCACAAGGCAGCCACCTGCGGGAGGGCCGAGCCACACTGCGCTATATGCGCAGAGTCTGGCAGGCCCTCCGGGCATGTAATGGGGGGACGCAGCTGCATTCCCCCAAAGACGAAAGGGAAAACCGCCGGGGCCCGGATCGCCCCCGCTCCCTCTGCCGGAGCTCACGCGGCGTTGAGCCAAGAGGTTGAGATGGCTGACTGATGGATCAGGTCGGCCATCTCAACTTCCTCCAGACGAACCTCAACCACTGCGCCAGGGCTCAGGATCTGCTCATGCAGTCCCTGGCGCAGTGGGAAATTGATTTGTCGGTCGCCGCGGAGCCGTACTACGTCCCCCCCGAAAACCATTGTTGGGCTGGGGACCTGGACGGCTCCGTGGTCATTATAGGGAAGGGAAGTGGCGTCCCCCCCCTCTCAGTCGAGGAGAGGGGTTCGGGGTACGTGGTGGCCAAGTGGGGGGTGTATGCGATAGTCGGCGCATACTTCTCCCCCAATAGAACCGCTGCAGAGCTGGAGGTCTTTATGGACCTCCTAGCCGCGGCGGTGCGTAGGCAGGCGCCACGTCAGGTCCTCATCATGGGGGACCTGAACGCCAAGGCCCGGGACTGGGGCAGCCCCACTACTGACGCTCGAGGGGAGATCGTCAGGGAGTGGGCGCTTGCCACCGGGCTGACCCTTCTTAATAGAGGGTCGGCCCACACGTGCGTGCGACAGCGAGGGGGGTCCGTGGTGGACATAACGTTCGCCACCCCCGCTGTTGCGGCACATGCCCGGGCCTGGAGGGTGATGTCGGAAGTGGAGACTCTCTCGGACCACAAATATATAAGGTTCGAGATATCCACTTCCGACGTCCAAGGGGGGGGCCGTCGTGGGGCGCGGGCGGACTTTCCGCGCTGGACGGTCAGTCGCCTCGACCGCGATCTTGCGGTTGAGGCGGCGATCGTCCAGTCGTGGTTTGCCGCGCCCACGCACCCGGAGGTGGACGTAGAGGCGAGCCACTTCCGGGATGCGGTGACGGCGGTGTGCGACGCCGCCATGCCCAGGGCCCGGCGCCTCCCCGGTCGCCGAGAGGTGTACTGGTGGAGCTCGGAGATCGGGGATCTCCGAGACGCCTGCTCGGCGGCGCGGCGGCCCTACGCCCGCTGCCGGAGGCGGCGTCACGGCCGCACCGACGGAGCGCTGTCAGCGGAGGAGCTGGCAGCCGAGAACCAGCTGTACAACTCCTACCGCGAAGCGAAAAAGGAGCTGCAGCTGGCCGTCGGTCGGGCCAAGACGCGGGCCTGGGAGGAGGCTCTGGAGGGCCTCGATAGGGACCCGTGGGGACGTCCGTATAGGGCTGCCCGGAAAAAGTTCCGGGGCCAGACGTCCCCGATTGCGGAGTCCCTAGAGCCGGAGCTTCTGGGCAGGGTGATGGAGGGGCTCTTCCCCGACATCGACCCCCTCCACACCCCGCCCGCGATGGCGGCGCCGCCCCTCCTCCCCGAGGAGATTGACCCGGCCTCCATCCCACCTGTGTCAGAGGTGGAGATGGAGGTAGCCGTCGGACGCCTGCGTGGCAAAAGGACGGCCCCGGGTCCGGACGGGATCCCAAAGCGGGTCCTGCGGATCGCCTTGGGGGAGATGAGCGAGTGGCTTCGGGAACTGTTCGACGCTTGTCTCACGTCTGGACGGTTCCCGAAGCTTTGGAAGGACGGGCGGTTGTGCCTGTTGCGGAAGGAAGGTCGAGCCGCAGACTCGCCTTCCGCATACAGGCCAATCGTGCTGCTGGATGACACGGGGAAGCTGCTGGAGAGGGTAGTGGCTTCCCGTGTCATCCGGCACCTGGCGGGGACTGGGCCTGACCTGTCCCAGGCCCAGTATGGGTTCAGAGCGGGGCGTTCGACGATAGACGCCCTACTCTGGCTCAAGGGCTGGACCCAAGATGTTGTCAGCCAGGGGGAGAAGGCGTTGGCTGTTTCGCTCGACATTGCCAACGCCTTCAACAGCCTGCCGCACGGAACCATACGGGAGGCGCTCCGTTATCACGGAGTGCCCCTGTACCTGCAGAGGCTGTTGGCGGACTACCTGCAGGACAGGGAGGTCCTGGTCGAGGGACGCGACGGCTTGAGACACCGTCGCGTCGTCCGCGGGGTTCCACAGGGGTCGTTGCTGGGACCGCTCCTGTGGAACATTGGCTACGACTGGGTGCTCCGGGGCACGTTCCCCGCAAGTATGCGAGTGGCGTGCTACGCGGACGATACCCTGGTCGTGGTCAAGGGGAGGGACCTCGGGGAGGCGATGCGGTTGGCCACGATGGCCACTACCCTAGTGGTCGATCGCATCCGCTCCCTGGGATTGGAGGTTGCCCTCTCCAAGACCGAGGCCCTGTTGTTCCACGGGCCTCGGGGAGGGCCTCGTCCAGGAACCAGGGTGGTTCTGGACGGGGTTCAGGTCCGGGTTGGGACCCAGATGAAATATTTGGGTCTCATCCTGGATGGGAGGTGGACTTTTGGGGCCCATTTCGCCCAACTGGCCCCAAGAGTCCTGGGAGCCGCGGCCGCTTTAGGGAGGCTGCTGCCCAACGTGGGCGGCCCGAGCGCCACATGTCGCCGGCTGTACTCCGGGGTCATCCGGAGTATGGCCCTGTACGGGGCACCGGTCTGGGTGGACGCCCTCAGTCGCGCGAACCTGACCCTGCTGCGACGTCCGCAGCGGGTCATCGCGACGAGGGCGATACGTGGTTACCGGACGGTGTCCTGGACAGCAGCATGCGTGCTGGCCGGTGATCCCCCCTGGGCTCTTCAGGCGGAGATCCTCGCCGAAGTGTATCACTTCGTGGCGGCGAGGAGATCTGCCGGGGAGCGCCCAGTGTGGGAGGAGGTCACGCGCATGCGGCGGCTGGCGCGGGACGCCTTGTTGCGGCGGTGGGCGGAGGACCTGGCACCACCGGTCCCTGGTCAGTGGACGGTGGACGCCATCAGGCCGGTCCTCCGAAGGTGGGTGCGGCGGCGGTTCGGGTCGCTGACCTTCCGATTGGTGCAGGTACTTTCCGGGCATGGATGCTTTGGAAAGTATCTGCACCAGATCGCGAGACGGGAGGCGACCCCGGTCTGCCACGAATGTGGGGCGCCGGAGGATACGGCGCTCCACACGCTGGAGGCGTGTGCTGCGTGGGGTCCCATGCGGCACACGCTTTCAGCGTTCCTGGGCCGGGACCTTTCGCTGCCGAGCGTGGTGAGCGCCATGCTCGACGGCGAAAGGGAGTGGCAGGCCATGGTCTCCTTCTGCGAAGAGGTTATGTCGCAGAAGGAGGCCGCTGAGCGGGTCAGGGAGGATGACGCCCAATCTGACCCGCTCCGGCGCAGACGTCCAGGGAGACGAAGGGGGCGGTTCGCCCGCCTCCTTCGTCCCCCGTAGTGGGGCCACTGGTGGAGAGTCGGGGGACTCTCTGCCGGCTAGCACGGCTCCACGCGTCTGAGGGGTGACCCGTGTGAAAGGGTTGCTCCTCCTTGAGGCCGAGGCCCGGACCGGTTCCCGGGCCACCCGCCGGAGCGAGATGGTGAATGCCAACGCGACCCCATCTCGCCCCATGACGGCGGTGGACGTTTCACGGGGGGGTTTTAGTGGGTTCGAGTCCCACATACCCACGTACCTCGCACTTCCCTTCCGCCATGGGGGTGACGGAAGGGAAGTGCGAGGGCATTTCCCCCCTCCAAAAAAAAAAAAAAAAAAAAAAAAAAAAAAAAAAAAAAAAAAAAAAAAAAAAAAAAAAAAAAAAAGGTTAGGTTAGGTTAGGTTAGGTTAGGTTAGGTTAGGTTAGGTTAGGTTAGGTACGGTGTCCTGACCGCTGCAGAGCTGGAGGTCTTATGGACCTCCTAGCCGCAGCGGTGCGTAGGCAGGCGCCACGTCAGGTCCTCATCATGGGGGACCTGAACGCCAAGGCCCGGGACTGGGGCAGCCCCACTACTGACGCTCGAGGGGAGATCGTCAGGGAGTGGGCGCTTGCCACCGGGCTGACCCTTCTTAATAGAGGGTCGGCCCACACGTGCGTGCGACAGCGAGGGGGGTCCGTGGTGGACATAACGTTCGCCACCCCCGCTGTTGCGGCACGTGCCCGGGCCTGGAGGGTGATGTCGGAAGTGGAGACTCTCTCGGACCACAAATATATAAGGTTCGAGATATCCACTTCCGACGTCCAAGGGGGGGGCCGTCGTGGGACGCGGGCGGACTTTCCGCGCTGGACGGTCAGTCGCCTCGACCGATCTTGCGGTTGAAGCGGCGATCGTCCAGTCGTGGTTTGCCGCGCCCACGCACCCGGAGGTGGACGTAGAGGCGAGCCACTTCCGGGATGCGGTGACGGCGGTGTGCGACGCCGCCATGCCCAGGGCCCGGCGCCTCCCCGGTCGCCGAGAGGTGTACTGGTGGAGCTCGGAGATCGGGGATCTCCGAGACGCCTGCTCGGCGGCGCGGCGGCCCTACGCCCGCTGCCGGAGGCGGCGTCATGGCCGCACCGACGGGGCGCTGTCAGCGGAGGAGCTGGCAGCCGAGAACCAGCTGTACAACTCCTACCGCGAAGCGAAAAAGAGCTGCAGCTGGCCGTCGGTCGGGCCAAGACGCGGGCTTGGGAGGAGGCTCTGGAGGGCCTCGATAGGGACCCGTGGGGACGTCCGTATAGGGCTGCCCGGAAAAAGTTCCGGGGCCAGACGTCCCCGATTGCGGAGTCCCTAGAGCCGGAGCTTCTGGGCAGGGTGATGGAGGGGCTCTTCCCCGACATCGACCCCCTCCACACCCCGCCCTCGATGGCGGCGCCGCCCCTCCTTCCCGAGGAGATTGACCCGGCCTCCATCCCACCTGTGTCAGAGGTGGAGATGGAGGTGGCCGTCGGACGCCTGCGTGGCAAAAGGACGGCCCCGGGTCCGGACGGGATCCCAAAGCGGGTCCTGCGGATCGCCTTGGGGGAGATGAGCGAGCGGCTTCGGGAACTTTTCGACGCTTGTCTCACGTCTGGACGGTTCCCGAAGCTTTGGAAGGACGGGCGGTTGTGCCTGTTGCGAAAGGAAGGTCGAGCCGCAGACTCGCCTTCCGCATACAGGCCAATCGTGCTGCTGGATGACACGGGGAAGCTGCTGGAGAGGGTAGTGGCTTTCCGTGTCATCCGGCACCTGGCGGGGACTGGGCCTGACCTGTCCCAGGCCCAGTATGGGTTCAGAGCAGGGCGTTCGACGATAGACGCCCTACTCTGGCTCAAGGGCTGGACCCAAGATGTGGTCAGTCGGGGAGGGAAGGCGTTGGCTGTTTCGCTCGACATTGCCAACGCCTTCAACAGCCTGCCGCACGGAACCATACGGGAGGCGCTCCGTTATCACGGAGTGCCCCTGTACCTGCGGAGGCTGTTGGCGGACTACCTCCAGGACAGGGAGGTCCTGGTTGAAGGACGCGACGGCTTGAGACACCGTCGCGTCGTCCGCGGGGTTCCACAGGGGTCGGTGCTGGGACCGCTCCTGTGGAACATTGGCTACGACTGGGTGCTCCGGGGCACGTTCCCCGCAAGTATGCGAGTGGCGTGCTACGCGGACGATACCCTGGTCGTGGTCAAGGGGAGGGACCTCGGGGAGGCGATGCGGTTGGCCACGATGGCCACTACCCTAGTGGTCGACCGCATCCGCTCCCTGGGATTGGAGGTGGCCCTCTCCAAGACCGAGGCCCTGTTGTTCCATGGGCCTCGGGGAGGGCCTCGTCCAGGAACCAGGGTGGTTCTGGACGGGGTTCAGGTCCGGGTTGGGACCCAGATGAAATATTTGGGTCTCATCCTGGATGGGAGGTGGACTTTTGGGGCACATTTCGCCCAACTGGCCCCAAGAGTCCTGGGAGCCGCGGCCGCTTTAGGGAGGCTGCTGCCCAACGTGGGCGGCCCGAGCGCCACATGTCGCCGGCTGTACTCCGGGGTCATCCGGAGTATGGCCCTTTACGGGGCACCGGTCTGGGTGGACGCCCTCAGTCGCGCGAACCTGACCCTGCTGCGACGTCCGCAGCGGGTCATCGCGACGAGGGCGATACGCGGTTACCGGACGGTGTCCTGGACAGCAGCATGCGTGCTGGCCGGTGATCCCCCCTGGGCTCTTCAGGCGGAGATCCTCGCCGAAGTGTATCACTTCGTGGCGGCGAGGAGATCTGCCGGGGAGCGCCCAGTGTGGGAGGAGGTCACGCGCATGCGGCGGCTGGCGCGGGACGCCTTGTTGCGGCGGTGGGCGGAGGACCTGGAACCACCGGTCCCTGGTCAGTGGACGGTGGACGCCATCAGGCCGGTCCTCCGAAGGTGGGTGCGGCGGCAGTTCGGGTCGCTGACCTTCCGATTGGTGCAGGTTTTTTCCGGGCATGGATGCTTTGGAAAGTATCTGCACCAGATCGCGAGACGGGAGGCGACCCCGGTCTGCCACGAATGTGGGGCGCCGGAGGATACGGCGCTCCACACGCTGGAGGCGTGTGCTGCGTGGGGTCCCATGCGGCACACGCTTTCAGCGTTCCTGGGCCGGGACCTTTCGCTGCCGAGCGTGGTGAGCGCCATGCTCGACGGCGAAAGGGAGTGGCAGGCCATGGTCTCCTTCTGCGAAGAGGTTATGTCGCAGAAGGAGGCCGCTGAGCGGGTCAGGGAGGATGACGCCCAATCTGACCCGCTCCGGCGCAGACGTCCAGGGAGACGAAGGGGGCGGTTCGCCCGCCTCCTTCGTCCCCCGTAGTGGGGCCACTGGTGGAGAGTCGGGGGACTCTCTGCCGGCTAGCACGGCTCCACGCGTCTGAGGGGTGACCTGTGTGAAAGGGTTGCTCCTCCTTGAGGCCGAGGCCCGGACCGGTTCCCGGGCCACCCGCCGGAGCGAGATGGTGAATGCCAACGCGACCCCATCTCGCCCCATGACGGCGGTGGACGTTTCACGGGGGGGTTTTAGTGGGTTCGAGTCCCACATACCCCCTTCCGTCACCCCCATGGCGGAAGGGAAGTGCGAGGGCATTTCCCCCCTCCAAAAAAAAAAAAAAAAAGGTACGGTGTCCTGGACAGCAGCATGCGTGCTGGCCGGTGATCCCCCCTGGGCTCTTCAGGCGGAGATCCTCGCCGAAGTGTATCACTTCGTGGCGGCGAGGAGATCTGCCGGGGAGCGCCCCGTGTGGGAGGAGGTCACGCGAATGCGGCGGCTGGCGCGGGACGCCTTGTTGCGGCGGTGGGCGGAGGACCTGGCACCACCGGTCCCTGGTCAGTGGACGGTGGACGCCATCAGGCCGGTCCTCCGAAGGTGGGTGCGGCGGCGGTTCGGGTCGCTGACCTTCCGATTGGTGCAGGTACTTTCCGGGCATGGATGCTTTGGAAAGTATCTGCACCAGATCGCGAGACGGGAGGCGACCCCGGTCTGCCACGAATGTGGGGCGCCGGAGGATACGGCGCTCCACACGCTGGAGGCGTGTGCTGCGTGGGGTCCCATGCGGCACACGCTTTCAGCGTTCCTGGGCCGGGACCTTTCGCTGCCGAGCGTGGTGAGCGCCATGCTCGACGGCGAAAGGGAGTGGCAGGCCATGGTCT
This sequence comes from Eupithecia subumbrata, assembly GCA_949316285.1. Lineage (NCBI taxonomy): Eukaryota > Metazoa > Arthropoda > Insecta > Lepidoptera > Geometridae > Eupithecia > Eupithecia subumbrata. Next base: position 5,790,261 of record OX438638.1, read on the forward strand.
CCTTCTGCGAAGAGGTAATGTCGCAGAAGGAGGCCGCTGAGCGGGTCAGGGAGGATGACGCCCAATCTGACCCGCTCCGGCGCAGACGTCCAGGGAGACGAAGGGGGCGGTTCGCCCGCCTCCTTCGTCCCCCGTAGTGGGGCCACTGGTGGAGAGTCGGGGGACTCTCTGCCGGCTAGCACGGCTCCACGCGTCTGAGGGGTGACCTGTGTGAAAGGGTTGCTCCTCCTTGAGGCCGAGGCCCGGACCGGTTCCCGGGCCACCCGCCGGAGCGAGATGGTGAATGCCAACGCGACCCCATCTCGCTCCATGACGGCGGTGGACGTTTCACGGGGGGGTTTTAGTGGGTTCGAGTCCCACATACCCCCTTCCGTCACCCCCATGGCGGAAGGGAAGTGCGAGGGCATTTCCCCCCTCCAAAAAAAAAAAAAAAAAAGGTTAGGTTAGGTTAGGTTTGAAGGACGGTTTCACGGAGGAGAATAGATAGCCTTGTGCTACGCCATATATTGGATTTTCGTTTGATTTTGTTTGTTAGGGTTGGGTTTTGAGTCGCGGAGGGCCAAGGCATGCCGAGGCCTTTGCGCGACGTGACGGGGAGGTTTTCGAAAGGCCCTTCTCAGGGCCCCTCCCCGCGGGAGTCGGACGAAGGAGGTGTGGATGAGGTGTGCGTCGGTTCTCCGCCCAAACAAGGCCCTTCTCAGGGCCCCTCTTCGGAGGTAAGGGCGGAGTCCGACACGGCGGAGGGAGTGCTGGAGGACGTGGTGGCCCGGAAGCGGCCGTCTTCCTCGTTCTTCGTGCCCGGGTATTTAGACTCGGACACGGAGACCGAGGGGACAGTGGCCGCTAAGGTCAACACGGCCTCTAGAGGGAGGAAGAAGTCGGGGAAGGCTTCGTCGGCCAGGGGGGCCTTTTTGAGGCCTCTCCCGGTCGACGAGGCCTTGACGGAGGTCCTGCTCAGCAGGAAGTATGGGAAGGAGCGCGCCGCTGCTGTCCCCGATCTCACAACGACCGGTAGCGATACCGATGCCGCCGTGCGGGTCGGGGACATCAGCGCGCTGAGCGCTCAAGAGTTGAGGGCCCACGCTGGCGAGAAGCTCGCCTGTATCCTGGAGGTTGCCAGGAAGTCCGGCAACCTCAAGGGCGAGTTTGTCGGCCGCCTGAAGGGGTCGGCGTCTAGTCTGCGGGAGGTGGTCGATGCCCTCGCAGACCGGAGTGAAGCGGAGGAGACGCGGCGCCTGAGGGCAATGAACGGCCGTCTACGGCTGGAGACGGAGGCCCTGAAGGCCGAGGTGAAGTCACTTCGTCGCGCCTTCACCGAGGCAAAGACGGAGGCCGCCGCCGCCTCTACTGCCGCTGCTGCATCTGCCGCAGCAGGGACTCAGGGGGCCCCCGCCATGTTGCAGGTGGGGGCGGAACTGATAGAAGAGCTGAAGCGCTCCTTGACCTCAACGTTCGGGTCAATGTTGAACGCCCGAATCGCGGGGATTGAGGAGCGCCTCCTGCCGGCTCCGGTCGTTCGTCCGCCACTGAGGGCGGACACGAAAGAGGTGGCTGCGCCGCTGAGGCCAACGCCACCTCAGCAGGCTCGTAACCTAGCTTCCGAAGCGGGCAAGAGGGCGGCACCCGCCGTGGCACCTGTGCCAGTCGCGGGTCCCTCGAGGGAGGCTGCCCCGGTCACTGTCGCCGTTCCCCGGTCTGGGGAGACCTGGGCGACGGTGACGAAGAAGGGAAAGGGGAAGGGGAAGAGTTCTTCTCCCCCCTCTGCACCTGCGCCGGCTCCAGCGGCTCGTCCCGCCGCTTCGGCCCCAAAGCCCAGGGCGGCGCTAAGGTCCCCGAAGTCCGCGGCTGTCGTGCTTTCGCTACAGCCCGGGGCTGCGGAAAAAGGGGTGACCTACTCCTCCGTTCTCCAGTTGGCGCAGGAGAAAGTGAGCCTCCAGGAGATGGAGATAGGACGGGTCGGGTTCCGGCAGACTGCCACGGGAGCTAGGATGCTGGAGATCACTGGCTCCCAAAACGGACAAAAGGCCGACAGGCTCGCGGAGAAGCTCCGCGAAGTCCTGTCGGAGGTGGCTAACGTCACCAGGCCCGTGAAATCCACGGATATCCGTGTCACGGGCCTGGACGACACGGCCACCAAGGAGAAGGTGGCCGCAGCGGTCGCCGATGCGGGCCGCTGTGATGTGCGGCTCGTCAAGGCCGGGGAGATCCGCTCCGGCTTTGGTGGCACCGGGTCCACCCTAGTTTCCTGCCCGATCCCGGCAGCCAAAGTGCTGCTGGAAAAGGGCAGACTGCTGGTGGGGTGGAGCTCGGCACGAGTGGTGGGGCTGGGGGAGCGTCCCATGCGCTGCTACCGGTGCATGGGGCTAGGGCACACGCGCCCCCAGTGCCCCGCGGCGGCGGACAGAGGTGACCTGTGCTTCCGGTGTGGAGGCGAAGGTCACAAGGCGGCCACCTGCGGAAGGGCCCAGCCACACTGCGCTATATGCGCAGAGTCTAGCAGGCCCTCTGGGCATGTAATGGGGGGACGCAGCTGCGTTCCCCCAAAGACGAAAGGGAAAACCGCCGGGGCCCGGATCGCCCCCGCTCCCTCTGCCGGAGCTCACGCGGCGTTGAGCCAAGAGGTTGAGATGGCTGACTGATGGATCAGGTCGGCCATCTCAACTTCCTCCAGACGAACCTCAACCACTGCGCCAGGGCTCAGGATCTGCTCATGCAGTCCCTGGCGCAGTGGGAAATTGATTTGTCGGTCGCCGCGGAGCCGTACTACGTCCCCCCCGAAAACCATTGTTGGGCTGGGGACCTGGACGGCTCCGTGGTCATTATAGGGAAGGGAAGTGGCGTCCCCCCCCTCTCAGTAGAGGAGAGGGGTTCGGGGTACGTGGTGGCCAAGTGGGGGGTGTATGCGATAGTCGGCGCATACTTCTCCCCCAATAGAACCGCTGCAGAGCTGGAGGTCTTTATGGACCTCCTAGCCGCGGCGGTGCGTAGGCAGGCGCCACGTCAGGTCCTCATCATGGGGGACCTGAACGCCAAGGCCCGGGACTGGGGCAGCCCCACTACTGACGCTCGAGGGGAGATCGTCAGGGAGTGGGCGCTTGCCACCGGGCTGACCCTTCTTAATAGAGGGTCGGCCCACACGTGCGTGCGACAGCGAGGGGGGTCCGTGGTGGACATAACGTTCGCCACCCCCGCTGTTGCGGCACATGCCCGGGCCTGGAGGGTGATGTCGGAAGTGGAGACTCTCTCGGACCACAAATATATAAGGTTCGAGATATCCACTTCCGACGTCCAAGGGGGAGGCCGTCGTGGGGCGCGGGCGGACTTTCCGCGCTGGACAGTCAGTCGCCTCGACCGCGATCTTGCGGTTGAGGCGGCGATCGTCCAGTCGTGGTTTGCCGCGCCCACGCACCCGGAGGTGGACGTAGAGGCGAGCCACTTCCGGGATGCGGTGACGGCGGTGTGCGACGCCGCCATGCCCAGGGCCCGGCGCCTCCCCGGTCGCCGAGAGGTGTACTGGTGGAGCTCGGAGATCGGGGATCTCCGAGGCGCCTGCTCGGCGGCGCGGCGGGCCTACGCCCGCTGCCGGAGGCGGCGTCACGGCCGCACCGACGGGGCGCTGTCAGCGGAGGAGCTGGTAGCCGAGAACCAGCTGTACAACTCCTACCGCGAAGCGAAAAAGGAGCTGCAGCTGGCCGTCGTTCGGGCCAAGACGCGGGCCTGGGAGGAGGCTCTGGAGGGCCTCGATAGGGACCCGTGGGGACGTCCGTATAGGGCTGCCCGGAAAAAGTTCCGGGGCCAGACGTCCCCGATTGCGGAGTCCCTAGAGCCGGAGCTTCTGGGCAGGGTGATGGAGGGGCTCTTCCCCGACATCGACCCCCTCCACACCCCGCCCTCGATGGCGGCGCCGCCCCTCCTCCCCGAGGAGATTGACCCGGCCTCCATCCCACCTGTGTCAGAGGTGGAGATGGAGGTGGCCGTCGGACGCCTGCGCGGCAAAAGGACGGCCCCGGGTCCGGACGGGATCCCAAAGCGGGTCCTGCGGATCGCCTTGGGGGAGATGAGCGAGCGGCTTCGGGAACTGTTCGACGCTTGTCTCACGTCTGGACGGTTCCCGAAGATTTGGAAAGACGGGCGGTTGTGCCTGTTGCGGAAGGAAGGTCGAGCCGCAGACTCGCCTTCCGCATACAGGCCAATCGTGCTGCTGGATGACACGGGGAAGCTGCTGGAGAGGGTGGTGGCTTCCCGTGTCATCCGGCACCTGGCGGGGACTGGGCCTGACCTGTCCCAGGCCCAGTATGGGTTCAGAGCAGGGCGTTCGACGATAGACGCCCTACTCTGGCTCAAGGGCTGGACCCAAGATGTGGTCAGCCGGGGAGGGAAGGCGTTGGCTGTTTCGCTCGACATTGCCAACGCCTTCAACAGCCTGCCGCACGGAACCATACGGGAGGCGCTCCGTTATCACGGAGTGCCCCTGTACCTGCGGAGGCTGTTGGCGGACTACCTCCAGGACAGGGAGGTCCTGGTCGAGGGACGCGACGGCTTGAGACACCGTCGCGTCGTCCGCGGGGTTCCACAGGGGTCGGTGCTGGGGCCGCTCCTGTGGAACATTGGCTACGACTGGGTGCTCCGGGGCACGTTCCCCGCATGTATGCGAGTGGCGTGCTACGCGGACGATACCCTGGTCGTGGTCAAGGGGAGGGACCTCGGGGAGGCGATGCGGTTGGCCACGATGGCCACTACCCTAGTGGTCGACCGCATCCGCTCCCTGGGATTGGAGGTGGCCCTCTCCAAGACCGAGGCCCTGTTGTTCCACGGGCCTCGGGGAGGGCCTCGTCCAGGAACCAGGGTGGTTCTGGACGGGGTTCAGGTCCGGGTTGGGACCCAGATGAAATATTTGGGTCTCATCCTGGAGTCCACCTCCCAGGTGGACTTTTGGGGCCCATTTCGCCCAACTGGCCCCAAGAGTCCTGGGAGCCGCGGCCGCTTTAGGGAGGCTGCTGCCCAACGTGGGCGGCCCGAGCGCCACATGTCGCCAGCTGTACTCCGGGGTCATCCGGAGTATGGCCCTTTACGGGGCACCGGTCTGGGTGGACGCCCTCAGTCGCGCGAACCTGACCCTGCTGCGACGTCCGCAGCGGGTCATCGCGACGAGGGCGATACGCGGTTACCGGACGGTGTCCTGGACAGCAGCATGCGTGCTGGCCGGTGATCCCCCCTGGGCTCTTCAGGCGGAGATCCTCGCCGAAGTGTATCACTTCGTGGCGGCGAGGAGATCTGCCGGGGAGCGCCCAGTGTGGGAGGAGGTCACGCGCATGCGGCGGCTGGCGCGGGACGCCTTGTTGCGGCGGTGGGCGGAGGACCTGGCACCACCGGTCCCTGGTCAGTGGACGGTGGACGCCATCAGGCCGGTCCTCCGAAGGTGGGTGCGGCGGCGGTTCGGGTCGCTGACCTTCCGATTGGTGCAGGTACTTTCCGGGCATGGATGCTTTGGAAAGTATCTGCACCAGATCGCGAGACGGGAGGCGACCCCGGTCTGCCACGAATGTGGGGCGCCGGAGGATACGGCGCTCCACACGCTGGAGGCGTGTGCTGCGTGGGGTCCCATGCGGCACACGCTTTCAGCGTTCCTGGGCCGGGACCTTTCGCTGCCGAGCGTGGTGAGCGCCATGCTCGACGGCGAAAGGGAGTGGCAGGCCATGGTCTCCTTCTGCGAAGAGGTTATGTCGCAGAAGGAGGCCGCTGAGCGGGTCAGGGAGGATGACGCCCAATCTGACCCGCTCCGGCGCAGACGTCCAGGGAGACGAAGGGGGCGGTTCGCCCGCCTCCTTCGTCCCCCGTAGTGGGGCCACTGGTGGAGAGTCGGGGGACTCTCTGCCGGCTAGCACGGCTCCACGCGTCTGAGGGGTGACCTGTGTGAAAGGGTTGCTCCTCCTTGAGGCCGAGGCCCGGACCGGTTCCCGGGCCACCCGCCGGAGCGAGATGGTGAATGCCAACGCGACCCCATCTCGCCCCATGACGGCGGTGGACGTTTCACGGGGGGGTTTTAGTGGGTTCGAGTCCCACATACCCCCTTCCGTCACCCCCATGGCGGAAGGGAAGTGCGAGGGCATTTCCCCCCTACAAAAAAAAAAAAAAAAAAAAAAAAAAAAAAAAAGGTTAGGTTAGGTTAGGTTAGGTTGCATACTTCTCTCCCTCCCCTCTCAGTCGAGGAGAGGGGTTCGGGGTACGTGGTGGCCAAGTGGGGGGAGTATGCGGTAGTCGGCGCATACTTCTCCCCCAATAGAACCGCTGCAGAGCTGGAGGTCTTTATGGACCTCCTGGCCGCGGCGGTGCGTAGGCAGGCGCCACGTCAGGTCCTCATCATGGGGGACCTGAACGCCAAGGCCCGGGACTGGGGCAGCCCCACTACTGACGCTCGAGGGGAGATCGTCAGGGAGTGGGCGCTTGCCACCGGGCTGACCCTTCTTAATAGAGGGTCGGCCCACACGTGCGTGCGACAGCGAGGGGGGTCCGTGGTGGACATAACGTTCGCCACTCCCGCTGTTGCGGCACGTGCCCGGGCCTGGAGGGTGATGTCGGAAGTGGAGACTCTCTCGGACCACAAATATATAAGGTTCGAGATATCCACTTCCGACGTCCAAGGGGGGGGCCGACGTGGGGCGCGGGCGGACTTTCCGCGCTGGACGGTCAGTCGCCTCGACCGCGATCTGGCGGTTGAGGCGGCGATCGTTCAGTCGTGGTTTGCCGCGCCCACGCACCCGGAGGTGGACGTAGAGGCGAGCCACTTCCGGGATGCGGTGACCGCGGTGTGCGACGCCGCCATGCCCAGGGCCCGGCGCCTCCCCGGTCGCCGAGAGGTGTACTGGTGGAGCTCGGAGATCGGGGATCTCCGAGACGCCTGCTCGGCGGCGCGGCGGCCCTACGCCCGCTGCCGGAGGCGGCGTCACGGCCGCACCGACGGGGCGCTGTCAGCGGAGGAGCTGGCAGCCGAGAACCAGCTGTACAGCTCCTACCGCGAAGCAAAAAAGGAGCTGCAGCTGGCCGTCGGTCGGGCCAAGACGCGGGCCTGGAAGGAGGCTCTGGAGGGCCTCGATAGGGACCCGTGGGGACGTCCGTATAGGGCTGCCCGGAAAAAGTTCCGGGGCCAGACGTCCCCGATTGCGGAGTCCCTAGAGCCGGAGCTTCTGGGCAGGGTGATGGAGGGGCTCTTCCCCGACATCGACCCCCTCCACACCCCGCCCGCGATGGCGGCGCCGCCCCTCCTCCCCGAGGAGATTGACCCGGCCTCTATCCCACCTGTGTCAGAGGTGGAGATGGAGGTGGCCGTCGGACGCCTGCGTGGCAAAAGGACGGCCCCGGGTCCGGACGGGATCCCAAAGCGGGTCCTGCGGATCGCCTTGGGGGAGATGAGCGAGCGGCTTCGGGAGCTGTTCGACGCTTGTCTCACGTCTGGACGGTTCCCGAAGCTTTGGAAGGACGGGCGGTTGTGCCTGTTGCGGAAGGAAGGTCGAGCCGCAGACTCGCCTTCCGCATACAGGCCAATCGTGCTGCTGGATGACACGGGGAAGCTGCTGGAGAGGGTAGTGGCTTCCCGTGTCATCCGGCACCTGGCGGGGACTGGGCCTGACCTGTCCCAGGCCCAGTATGGGTTCAGAGCGGGGCGTTCGACGATAGACGCCCTACTCTGGCTCAAGGGCTGGACCCAAGATGTGGTCAGCCGGGGAGGGAAGGCGTTGGCTGTTTCGCTCGACATTGCCAACGCCTTCAACAGCCTGCCGCACGGAACCATACGGGAGGCGCTCCGATATCACGGAGTGCCCCTGTACCTGCGGAGGCTGTTGGCGGACTACCTCCAGGACAGGGAGGTCCTGGTTGAGGGACGCGACGGCTTGAGACACCGTCGCGTCGTCCGCGGGGTTCCACAGGGGTCGGTGCTGGGACCGCTCCTGTGGAACATTGGCTACGACTGGGTGCTCCGGGGCACGTTCCCCGCAAGTATGCGAGTGGCGTGCTACGCGGACGATACCCTGGTCGTGGTCAAGGGGAGGGACCTCGGGGAGGCGATGCGGTTGGCCACGATGGCCACTACCCTAGTGGTCGACCGCATCCGCTCCCTGGGATTGGAGGTGGCCCTCTCCAAGACCGAGGCCCTGTTGTTCCACGGGCCTCGGGGAGGGCCTCGTCCAGGAACCAGGGTGGTTCTGGACGGGGTTCAGGTCCGGGTTGGGACCCAGATGAAATATTTGGGTCTCATCCTGGATGGGAGGTGGACTTTTGGGGCCCATTTCGCCCAACTGGCCCCAAGAGTCCTGGGAGCCGCGGCCGCTTTAGGGAGGCTGCTGCCCAACGTGGGCGGCCCGAGCGCCACATGTCGCCGGCTGTACTCCGGGGTCATCCGGAGTATGGCCCTTTACGGGGCACCGGTCTGGGTGGACGCCCTCAGTCGCGCGAACCTGACCCTGCTGCGACGTCCGCAGCGGGTCATCGCGACGAGGGCGATACGTGGTTACCGGACGGTGTCCTGGACAGCAGCATGCGTGCTGGCCGGTGATCCCCCCTGGGCTCTTCAGGCGGAGATCCTCGCCGAAGTGTATCACTTCGTGGCGGCGAGGAGATCTGCCGGGGAGCGCCCCGTGTGGGAGGAGGTCACGCGCATGCGGCGGCTGGCGCGGGACGCCTTGTTGCGGCGGTGGGCGGAGGACCTGGCACCACCGGTCCCTGGTCAGTGGACGGTGGACGCCATCAGGCCGATCCTCCGAAGGTGGGTGCGGCGGCGGTTCGGGTCGCTGACCTTCCGATTGGTGCAGGTACTTTCCGGGCATGGATGCTTTGGAAAGTATCTGCACCAGATCGCGAGACGGGAGGCGACCTCGGTCTGCCACGAATGTGGGGCGCCGGAGGATACGGCGCTCCACACGCTGGAGGCGTGTGCTGCGTGGGGTCCCATGCGGCACACGCTTTCAGCGTTCCTGGGCCGGGACCTTTCGCTGCCGAGCGTGGTGAGCGCCATGCTCGACGGCGAAAGGGAGTGGCAGGCCATGGTCTCCTTCTGCGAAGAGGTTATGTCGCAGAAGGAGGCCGCTGAGCGGGTCAGGGAGGATGACGCCCAATCTGACCCGCTCCGGCGCAGACGTCCAGGGAGACGAAGGGGGCGGTTCGCCCGCCTCCTTCGTCCCCCGTAGTGGGGCCACTGGTGGAGAGTCGGGGGACTCTCTGCCGGCTAGCACGGCTCCACGCGTCTGAGGGGTGACCCGTGTGAAAGGGTTGCTCCTCCTTGAGGCCGAGGCCCGGACCGGTTCCCGGGCCACCCGCCGGAGCGAGATGGTGAATGCCAACGCGACCCCATCTCGCCCCATGACGGCGGTGGACGTTTCACGGGGGGGTTTTAGTGGGTTCGAGTCCCACATACCCCCTTCCGTCACCCCCATGGCGGAAGGGAAGTGCGAGGGCATTTCCCCCCTCCAAAAAAAAAAAAAAAAAGGTTAGGTTAGGTTAGGTTTTTTTTATTTTTAGAATGTTGCAAACTAGTTAACTCATCTGATCATTTGACCAGAGAGTGTGCTAGTCTGCTTTTACTTTTTTACCTATGGTACCTGTTGCTATTAAATGCAACAACATTAATTACCTGCTAAGGAATAAAACAAAACACGATATATAAAACTTAAATCACACACACACGCACACACACACACACACACACACATATGCATCCAATCACACACAAAAAGAAATTAACATACATTTTTATCTTATATACAAATAGCAATATAACAATTCAATTTCTACATTTTACATTTCAAAAATATAAATGTGTTTATAATATAACATGGATACATATTAATTTTTCAACTGTGCAACTGTTTGATTTCCAAACAGTGCCAATTTACTTTGCCAGTAAAAATATTATTATATAAAAGATGAATACAATTAAAATATGAATGTAGTTGATGAAAATTATATAATTTTACCAAATAAAATTGTATTATTTCATAACAAATAAATAAGAATTTGAACATAAAATCAATCAAATATTAAGTATTATTGCCACTTCATTAATTCATTTTATAATAACTATTTGAAATTTTTAATTTACTCTTAAACTAAGTTTAAAACAATCTTTCCTTTCTATGCTTCATTTCCTTTCTCCTTATCTGATTTCTTTTAAATTTTTTTTATCGTTTTTTTTCCATTTTTTTATAGTTAAAGTATAATTTTTTTTTCCTCTTTTATTTTCTCATTTCTTTATCATTTTTTTTTTTACTGTTTCTTTCCTCTTTTTTTTTCCATCACCTATATTTTACAATCAAATAGATTAAAATTACAGTGAATACAGAAATATACATAATCTAAAAAATTAAATTAAATTAAAAATAAATAAAATAGCTGCCGAGAGAGCAGGTTGAAGAAATCAGTTTCATTATATTTTTGAAGAATGGTCCTCCAGTCACAGGCCTAGTATCACAACAACAGACCAGACCAGAATTTATTGCCATGTGCCCCTGTGATTTTACAAACAATAATTTTAATTACCTACAAATTATCCTTATCACAAAATACGAGCCAACTTAAGCTTTGGTTTAAGCAGAAACAATAATTTATTAGAAATTAATTATTTAAAATAATAATATAATATAATTTGTATTATTTTCGAAACCCCTGACCAAAACGAGATCAGACAAGATGTCGTGATGTAAAATGTTATGACATGTGTGGCCACCCAAGAGCCCAACTGTCGATGTCAAGATCTCAGGACTGTCAGACAACCCAAAAATAATTGTAAACAAAACAAAACAATTAAAACTGTAAAAACCCCTGCCCCCTGAATAAAATTATTGATTAAAACAATACAAACGGAGGATATCTGTCCCCTAACAACCTGGTAAGAAACTGATCCCACCGAGAACAAGGAGATGAAAGGAATTTATTCAAAATGAAGCTGATAAGGTAGGAATGCTACAATTATCACTGCTACTCCTCCAAAAATGACCCATTCTCCCTGCCAATCGTGCGAAGAATAGTCTTTGCGAACGACAAAAAGATAGGCCTGTTATTGTTGTCCCGAATCAACTGTTCTACAGTATCAACATTTATATCAGAATCCATGGCGCATTCACAGTCATGTCTTAGCAATCCAAACCACGCGCAATCTAAGAGCAAGTGTTGCACGGATTGACTAACATCTTCACCACACGAGCATAGAGGAGAGTCTGTTAATGCAAACTTAAACAAATAGGAATTAAAGCCACCGTGACCTGTGAAAATTTGTGCATAAAAGTTCTCTAGACTGATTTTCCTCAAGGTTTGGAAAGCTTGAGAAACATTTTTGAAAAATAATTTAGTAGTACTACCTGTTTGAGATGTATTGTATACATGTTGCCAATCATTAATGCTTTCCGATCTAACCTGCCATTTAGCGTAAGACAGAGGGTATTTGTCATAGAATGGTTGTCTTCTATCACTGAGAGCTGCCTGCTTTGCCAACTCATCGGCTCTCTCATTGCCCTCTATACCACAGTGTGCCTTGACCCAGTACAAAGTTATGTGTTTCCTATCCTCAACTAATCTTAAAATATTTTCCCTAATATCAGCCACTAAGGGATGAAGTGAATTGGGGTCACTGATTGCCTCAAGACTCGACCTAGAATCGCTCGCTATGCTAAAAGCAGACTCCCTTCTACCTTCGGCTATCTGAAGGACCCGCAGAATCGCACAAAGCTCCGCCTGAAACACACTGCAATAGTTCTCGAGGCGGAATCTAGTATGGCGGACCTCGCAACCTCCTGTCCAGCAGGTGACGGCACCACCAACCCTGCCCTCAAGCTTACTGCCATCTGTGTACAGCACTAGCCCATTATTCCCTAGGCTCAACGCCTCCTCCTGAGACTCGATGAGCCCGAACCTTACATTTTTTCTCTCCGCAGGGTGAGGTAGTGAAAACGGACTTTCCCTAAGTTCCATGCTTCGTCCCGGCAACCCGGCCAATGGCTCCCCTCTTTTAGCCCTATAAATGAGTGCATTCTCCTTTAATCTCATAGTTAGTGGCAACAGTCTCGACAGCAGGACACTCGACACCAAGGAAACTGTGCGGTGAGCTTTACTTATTTTAATGGCAAAAGATCTTGTAAGGCTACTTAAAATTTTTTCGGCATACCTCCTATCTGAAACATCCGCCCAGCAACTCGCTGAGTACAGAATAGTAGGCTCCACCACAGCGATATAAATCAATCTCAGAATATCAGAATTAAGACCCCATTGTGCACGTGCCGCTCTCGATAGCACCTTGTAGAAAGCAATAGCTTTGTTGGTTACAAGCTCAAGGTGCCTTCTAAAATTGAGAATAGGGTCACTTAATCCTAATATTCTGAGACTAGATCCATAAGCTATGGGGACACCTGCCATCACGAGCCTAGGAGAATGATATCTCAACTTTTTGGTGATCAAGAGTGCTTGCGTCTTCTCAGGAGCAAATCTCAGTTTCAGGTTTTCGCCCCACTGCGTGATCACGGCCAGCGCCCGGTTGACCATCCCCTCCAGCTCAACCCCATCGGCCGCGGCTGCGATCATCAAAATGTCATCCGCGAAAGCCTGAACCCTGACACCTCCATACTGTGACTGCTCTAGCACCGGCTCCAGCAGGATGTTCCAGAGGATAGGCCCACAGGTAGACCCCTGAATACAACCCTTATTGGTATCTCTATAAGCTTCTTGCCCCGCATATTTTAGTTTGATGCTCCGCTCAGAGAGGTAACTCAAAATAAGGCGCGCTACCTCGACGTCAACATTAGTAGCCCTAAGCTGTTCGAAAATCGCGGGCCACCAAGCGTTATCAAATGCCCCTTCTATGTCTAAAGAAACTAATACAATTATTTTCTTTTGTTCCAGGCTAGCACGAACAACGGACATGGCATCGAAAAGAGCGTCCTCGGCGCTCCGCTGCGGAGTGAATCCGTACTGGAAGGGGCTCAGCCTGCTCTCCTTGCCGAGCTGCCACTGCAACCTATTAACGAATAGCTTCTCAAGCATCTTCCCGAAGACCGGAAGAAGCCCAATAGGCCTATAGGACTTAGGAGTGGTGTAGGTATCTCTGCCCGGCTTAGGGATCACCTTTATAGTCGCCGCCTTCCACGATCTCGGGAAACAACCCAAACGGAGGCACTGCGAAAACAGCCCTACAAGTAGGGCTTTGTCGCATCTGTAGGCCCGGAGACAGATGTCCAGCGTGAGCCCGTCGCCCCCGGGTGCTCTCTTTGGACTCATAGTTCGCAATACCGTCTCAAGTTCTGTTTCAGTGAAGGCGACGTGGGGCGAAGCGGAGCGGGCGAGGCGGTCAGCCCAGGCCTGCACGGCGGCGCGGCGCGCGGCGTGCTGCGGCGTGTCCCGCTGCGGGTCGTCACGTCGGTAGAAGGTGTCGGCCAGCAGCGCCGCCGACTGCGTCTCATCGAGCGCACGCCCATCTTCCGCCGTCAGTAGCGCGTCCTCCGAGCGCACCCGCACTCCGCATGCCTTCATGATCCGGTAAGACCTTTGCCATATACCCTCCAGCGTCTCGCCCGTGCAGAACTCCTTCCAGCTGGCGGTCATGGCGGACTCTATCGCTCTCCTGTATTTCGTCCTGGCCTCCAGGTACTGGTCCACCACGAACCGCCTCCTGGCAGGGTTCGCCCGCGCGACTCTCTTCCGGCGGCGCACCATCTCGGCCTTCAGCTCGGTCAGCTCGGCACTCCACCAGCGGCAGGGCCTGCCTATTCTCCGAGGTCGTATGCGCGGGATAGCCCTCTCGCAGGCCGCGAGTGCGCATTCGGTATACAGGTCGGCGGCCCGGTTGACCGCTTCTTCGTCTGTCAGAGCATCCACGGCAGCACTCAGCTGGACGCTAGAGATCTCCCGCTCAAACACTTCCTCGAATAGCGTCCAATTACTCTTTGCCGTGTTGTATGTCCTCGTGCTGGCGCCGGGCGCATCCTCCTCGCGGCGCGCACTCAGCCGCAGCGTGAAGGTGACCGGCCTGTGGTCAGACAGCGCGCAGAGCGCGGGGTCGACGCGCCAGTTGGCGAGCGCGGGCAGAAGCACGGCGGAGCAGGCCGTCACGTCGATGATGCTGGCGGCGGGCGCGCCATGCCGGTAGGCGAGGAAGGTTGGCTCGTGGCCCTCGTTGCAGACTTCGAGCCCGAGCTCTGCGAACAGCTCCGCGACCGCGGCGCCGCGCGCGTCCTCCGCCGCGCAGCCCCACCACGGACTGGCCGCGTTCATGTCGCCCGCCACCACCACCCGCGAGCAAGCCATGCCCTGCACCATCCGCTTCAGTCTATACAGGTACGCGTCTAGATTCAGCTCACTATCCAGGTAAACACTTATTATTCCTATGTCTAAATTTTCAACTCTTATAATAACACCAAGCAAGTCCTCACTAATAAAATTTGTATTTTCAGAGTACCGCAGACTGGGGTCCGTGATCACTATAGCGGCCCGCACCGGGGCGTCTGGTCCTCCCGACGCGCTCTGGATCACCCTGCAGCCAGTCGGTGGTGACATGCGGCCCCTCGCACCAACGTAAGGTTCTTGCAGTATTAAAATTTTGAAGCCTCTGGTGGTGGCCTCCCTCAGACACTCGTGCGTCGCCGCCCTGCCCCTGCCCACATTGTATTGCAAGATTTTAAGATGTACGTTCATCTGTACGGACGGATCGGTGGCTTCAGCAGTACCGCACGCTGAGACGCGCTATACGGTCCCAGCGGCGCCATTCGGGACAGTCGGCGCTGTACGCGGGGTGTTCCCGGTCCGGCAGCCGGCGCGCCGCGCAGTTGGTGCAGTGCGGCCGCGCACCGCTGCGGGCAGTGCACGCGCGCGTGTCGTGCTCGCCTGCGCAGTATCCGCAGCGTGGCGCCGGCGCGTGGCACTCGGCCACGCGGTGGGAGAACCCCAGGCATCGGTAGCACTGCACCACCGGCGACTGGTCCAGCGCCACGACCACCTGGTACCCGAGCTTAACGCGCCGCCCCAGCAGTGCCCGCCACACGCCCGCGCCCACCACGACCACGACATTATTGAGCCCTGCGTTGCGCCCCTTGATGCGCCGTACGACATTGACGCTACGCTCCGGCTCCGGCACGCTCCGCAGTAGCCCCTCGTTCTGTCGGAGCAGGGCCTCCACGAGGCGCTCGTTCGTAAGCTCCGCGACGACGCCGACGAGCCGCAGCTGCGGGTCCCGTTGGTGCGGCTCCGTTACGCTGTAATCATCTCCGAGCGCGCGGATTGCACCCTCCATTACCTCTCGCTCGCGTGCGCTCTCCATCGAGATGGCGACGCCGCCGCCGCGACACTTCCGCACACCGTTCACCCCGACCCCCAGACCGATGACATCAACATTTGTTTTTATGTGTTTCAGGATATCATCGCCGGTATGAGTCGGGTTCCGCGACTTTACCATGAGCGGATGCCTCGCGGCGTGCGCATAAGACGTGCGCATGGGCGGCGGCCCCTCGCCCTCCGACCGCTGCAGCGCCACAGCCTCGCCCTCCGGCCCGGGGCCAGCAACACCGAGGGCGCCCCTTACAGGCGGCATCGGCGAGCCCGAGCACTCCGCTCGGATGGCTTGGGCCTCCTCGAGCAGCTGGCCCACCAGTCGAAGGCTGGCCGTCTCTCCGTCGGGCCGCACGTCCAGCTTGCAGCTCATCTCCTCCACGACGCGGCGCGCGGCGCAGCTCTACCGGAAGTTCCGCCTCCCAGTAACGACGGCAGTGACGACGGCAGAGCCGCATCATCCCTTCTCATCGCATCCGACCCTGGCGAGGAACCCTTGCCCATCCTGAAATGCCCGCTGCGAGACCGGCCCTTATTAACTTTAGTCTTAAATGACATAAGTATAATTATACGATGTTTAAAAAAAATTAAAATAAAAATTAAATTAAAAATTAAAAATTAAAATTAAAAATTCAATAAACAATTTTCTAAAATAAATATATAAATTATTGAAAATTTTTCCCTACGTAAGCCCCTTAGATCCCTCAGTCTGGCCCGCTGATAGAAAACCGGATACCAAAAATTATATTATATTATTAAATTAAAGGTAAAATTTTATATATAATTGCATAAAAAAAAATATTTAGGACACAGCCCTAATAACGGCGTGTTCGGCTAGAGGAGGTCCCGGCGGTGGCACCCACGAAAACCCCAACTCGCTACTCCTACCAGGTCTGAAGTTATTCAAGTTTAAATAATTCCAAGATGGCGGCCAATATGGCCGTCTCTGGTCTAACTTAGGCCCCCTTTAACCGAAATGATCTGTGTTTGGGCTTGTTAGAAAGGTATTAACAAGCCCAGTCCAATAATATTAATTTAAATAAAAAATAACAGCCCCCCGATTTTTAAAATAGAAAAAACACCTAAAAGTGTACAAAAATGGTTATACAAAATTCAATTATGGTCCAATTTCTTCGGGAAAAAGGTAATAATACTTAAAATTATATCTTAAATCTAAATTAAGTTTTATATTAATTCTAACTACTTCCTAAGTGGTACCTCGTGGTGACCTTGAATATTTAAAATTAAATTAATCGAAAACTGGTTGATGAAGGTACCCTGAAATTTTGCACCCAGGTAGAAGACCTGGATGTCAACACTATAAGAATTTAAAATTAATAGGTAACAGATTTATTTAAAAAGTTATTTAGTTTCGAAAATTACAAAATTTTGAAAAATCGCTAATTTGGTGAAAACTTAACTTTTTCGATTTCTTGAAATGCCTCCCGTATCAGCGCTCTGGTGCCCTTCAGATGGTGGTGTCCAGCGGTGTCCAGCGGCACGGGGTCACTGACCTCGTGACCACGTGGTTTTTGTTTTTTTTTTTTTTTTTTTTTGCCGATTTCTCCGCACTCCTGCACGGGAAAAATCGGCAAAAGATGTCGATCGATGGGTGTCTAGAAGGCCTTTCAGAAGGCAGTGTAAAAAAGAGGGGTCGTCGCTGCCAATCTCGAGAAACTTGCGTTTCAATATCCAAATTTGAGGTAAAAAACACCTTTTTCCGGATAACTCGTTCAAACTTTCACTTATCGATGCGCGGTTTTCACTGGCGCGTGCGCTGTCAGAATGCGCTTCTTTTAATATGCAACACTTGTATATTTGAGACAAAAAACCACTTTTCGCGAATTTTTTCCTGCGGAACGGCTCTAATTCGTGGCGTTCTCGGCTGCGGATGGCCAGCGACTAACGGTTAGGTTAGGTTAGGTTAGGTTAGGTTAGGTAAGGTTAGGTTGGGCTCAGGAACTGGCCACCTTAGGACGGTTTCACGGATGAGAGTAGGTAACCTTGCGCTACGCCATATTTTGGATTTTAGGTTGTTTTGTTTGTGAGGGTTGGGTTTTGAGTCGCGGAGGGCCAAGGCATGCCGAGGCCTTTGCGCGACGTGACGGGGAGGTTTTCGAAAGGCCCTTCTCAGGGCCCCTCCCCGCGGGAGTCGGACGAGGGAGGTGATAAGGAGGTGTGCGTCGGTTCTCCGCCCAAACAAGGCCCTTCTCAGGGCCCCTCTTCGGAGGTAAGGGCTGAGCCCGACACGGCGGAGGATATGCTGGAGGACGTGGTGGCCCGGAAGCGGCCGTCTTCCTCGTTCTTCGTGCCCGGGTATTTAGACTCGGACACGGAGACCGAGGGGACAGTGGCCGCTAAGGTCAACACGGCCTCTAGAGGGAGGAAGAAGACGGGGAAGGCTTCGTCGGCCAGGGGGGCCTTTTTGAGGCCTCTCCCGGTCGACGAGGCCTTGACGGAGGTCCTGCTCAGCAGGAAGTATGGGAAGGAGCGCGCCGCTGCTGTCCCCGATCTCACGACGACCGGTAGCGATACCGATGCCGCCGTGCGGGTCGGGGACATCAGCGCGCTGAGCGCTCAAGAGTTGAGGGCCCACGCTGGCGAGAAGCTCGCCTGTATCCTGGAGGTTGCCAGGAAGTCCGGCAACCTCAAGGGCGAGTTTGTCGGCCGCCTGAAGGGGTCGGCGTCCAGTCTGCGGGAGGTGGTCGATGCCCTCGCAGACCGAAGTGAAGCGGAGGAGACGCGGCGCCTGAGGGCAATGAACGGCCGTCTACGGCTGGAGACGGAGGCCCTGAAGGCCGAGGTGAAGTCTCTTCGTCGCGCCTTCACCGAGGCGAAGACGGAGGCCGCCGCCGCCTCTACTGCCGCTGCTGTATCCGCCGCTGCAGGGACCCAGGGGGCCCCCACCATGTTGCAGGTGGGGGCGGAATTGATAGAGGAGCTGAAGCGCTCCTTGACCTCAACGTTCGGGACGATGCTGAACGCCCGAATCGCGGGGATTGAGGAGCGCCTCCTGCCGGCTCCGGTCGTTCGTCCGCCACTGAGGGCGGACACAAAAGAGGTGGCCGCGCCGCTGAGGCCAACGCCACCTCAGCAGGCCCGTGGCCCAGCTTCCGAAGCGGGCAAGAGGGCGGCACCCGCCGTGGCACCTGTGCCAGTCTCGGGTCCCTCGAGGGAGGCTGCTCCGGTCGCTGTCGCCGTTCCCCGGTCTGGGGAGACCTGGGCGACGGTGACGAAGAAGGGAAAGGGGAAGGGGAAGAGTTCTTCTCCCCCCTCTGCACCTGCGCCTGCTCCAGCGGCTCGTCCCGCCGCTTCGGCCCCAAAGCCCAGGGCGGCGCTGAGGTCCCCGAAATCCGCGGCTGTCGTGCTGTCGCTACAGCCCGGGGCTGCGGAAAAAGGGGTGACCTACTCCTCCGTCCTCCAGTTGGCGCAGGAGAAAGTAAGCCTCGAGGAGATGGAAATAGGACGGGTCGGGTTCCGGCGGACTGCCACGGGAGCCAGGATGCTGGAGATCACTGGCTCCCAAAACGGACAAAAGGCCGACAGGCTCGCGGAGAAGCTCCGCGAAGTCCTGTCGGAGGTGGCTAATGTCACCAGGCCCGTGAAGTCCACGGATATCCGTGTCACGGGCCTGGACGACACGGCCACCAAGGAGAAGGTGGCCGCAGCGGTCGCCGATGCGGGCCGCTGTGATGTGCGGCTCGTCAAGGCCGGGGAGATCCGCTCCGGCTTTGGTGGCACCGGGTCAACCCTAGTTTCCTGCCCGATCCCGGCAGCCAAAGTGCTGCTGGAAAAGGGCAGACTGCTGGTGGGGTGGAGCTCGGCACGAGTGGTGGGGCTGGGGGAGCGTCCCATGCGCTGCTACCGGTGCATGGGGCTAGGGCACACGCGCCCCCAGTGCCCCGCGGCGGCGGACAGAGGTGACCTGTGCTTCCGGTGTGGAGGCGAAGGTCACAAGGCAGCCACCTGCGGGAGGGCCGAGCCACACTGCGCTATATGCGCAGAGTCTGGCAGGCCCTCCGGGCATGTAATGGGGGGACGCAGCTGCATTCCCCCAAAGACGAAAGGGAAAACCGCCGGGGCCCGGATCGCCCCCGCTCCCTCTGCCGGAGCTCACGCGGCGTTGAGCCAAGAGGTTGAGATGGCTGACTGATGGATCAGGTCGGCCATCTCAACTTCCTCCAGACGAACCTCAACCACTGCGCCAGGGCTCAGGATCTGCTCATGCAGTCCCTGGCGCAGTGGGAAATTGATTTGTCGGTCGCCGCGGAGCCGTACTACGTCCCCCCCGAAAACCATTGTTGGGCTGGGGACCTGGACGGCTCCGTGGTCATTATAGGGAAGGGAAGTGGCGTCCCCCCCCTCTCAGTCGAGGAGAGGGGTTCGGGGTACGTGGTGGCCAAGTGGGGGGTGTATGCGATAGTCGGCGCATACTTCTCCCCCAATAGAACCGCTGCAGAGCTGGAGGTCTTTATGGACCTCCTAGCCGCGGCGGTGCGTAGGCAGGCGCCACGTCAGGTCCTCATCATGGGGGATCTGAACGCCAAGGCCCGGGACTGGGGCAGCCCCACTACTGACGCTCGAGGGGAGATCGTCAGGGAGTGGGCGCTTGCCACCGGGCTGACCCTTCTTAATAGAGGGTCGGCCCACACGTGCGTGCGACAGCGAGGGGGGTCCGTGGTGGACATAACGTTCGCCACCCCCGCTGTTGCGGCACATGCCCGGGCCTGGAGGGTGATGTCGGAAGTGGAGACTCTCTCGGACCACAAATATATAAGGTTCGAGATATCCACTTCCGACGTCCAAGGGGGGGGCCGTCGTGGGGCGCGGGCGGACTTTCCGCGCTGGACGGTCAGTCGCCTCGACCGCGATCTTGCGGTTGAGGCGGCGATCGTCCAGTCGTGGTTTGCCGCGCCCACGCACCCGGAGGTGGACGTAGAGGCGAGCCACTTCCGGGATGCGGTGACGGCGGTGTGCGACGCCGCCATGCCCAGGGCCCGGCGCCTCCCCGGTCGCCGAGAGGTGTACTGGTGGAGCTCGGAGATCGGGGATCTCCGAGACGCCTGCTCGGCGGCGCGGCGGCCCTACGCCCGCTGCCGGAGGCGGCGTCACGGCCGCACCGACGGAGCGCTGTCAGCGGAGGAGCTGGCAGCCGAGAACCAGCTGTACAACTCCTACCGCGAAGCGAAAAAGGAGCTGCAGCTGGCCGTCGGTCGGGCCAAGACGCGGGCCTGGGAGGAGGCTCTGGAGGGCCTCGATAGGGACCCGTGGGGACGTCCGTATAGGGCTGCCCGGAAAAAGTTCCGGGGCCAGACGTCCCCGATTGCGGAGTCCCTAGAGCCGGAGCTTCTGGGCAGGGTGATGGAGGGGCTCTTCCCCGACATCGATCCCCTCCACACCCCGCCCGCGATGGCGGCGCCGCCCCTCCTCCCCGAGGAGATTGACCCGGCCTCCATCCCACCTGTGTCAGAGGTGGAGATGGAGGTAGCCGTCGGACGCCTGCGTGGCAAAAGGACGGCCCCGGGTCCGGACGGGATCCCAAAGCGGGTCCTGCGGATCGCCTTGGGGGAGATGAGCGAGCGGCTTCGGGAACTGTTCGACGCTTGTCTCACGTCTGGACGGTTCCCGAAGCTTTGGAAGGACGGGCGGTTGTGCCTGTTGCGGAAGGAAGGTCGAGCCGCAGACTCGCCTTCCGCATACAGGCCAATCGTGCTGCTGGATGACACGGGGAAGCTGCTGGAGAGGGTAGTGGCTTCCCGTGTCATCCGGCACCTGGCGGGGACTGGGCCTGACCTGTCCCAGGCCCAGTATGGGTTCAGAGCGGGGCGTTCGACGATAGACGCCCTACTCTGGCTCAAGGGCTGGACCCAAGATGTTGTCAGCCAGGGGGAGAAGGCGTTGGCTGTTTCGCTCGACATTGCCAACGCCTTCAACAGCCTGCCGCACGGAACCATACGGGAGGCGCTCCGTTATCACGGAGTGCCCCTGTACCTGCAGAGGCTGTTGGCGGACTACCTGCAGGACAGGGAGGTCCTGGTCGAGGGACGCGACGGCTTGAGACACCGTCGCGTCGTCCGCGGGGTTCCACAGGGGTCGGTGCTGGGACCGCTCCTGTGGAACATTGGCTACGACTGGGTGCTCCGGGGCACGTTCCCCGCAAGTATGCGAGTGGCGTGCTACGCGGACGATACCCTGGTCGTGGTCAAGGGGAGGGACCTCGGGGAGGCGATGCGGTTGGCCACGATGGCCACTACCCTAGTGGTCGATCGCATCCGCTCCCTGGGATTGGAGGTTGCCCTCTCCAAGACCGAGGCCCTGTTGTTCCACGGGCCTCGGGGAGGGCCTCGTCCAGGAACCAGGGTGGTTCTGGACGGGGTTCAGGTCCGGGTTGGGACCCAGATGAAATATTTGGGTCTCATCCTGGATGGGAGGTGGACTTTTGGGGCCCATTTCGCCCAACTGGCCCCAAGAGTCCTGGGAGCCGCGGCCGCTTTAGGGAGGCTGCTGCCCAACGTGGGCGGCCCGAGCGCCACATGTCGCCGGCTGTACTCCGGGGTCATCCGGAGTATGGCCCTGTACGGGGCACCGGTCTGGGTGGACGCCCTCAGTCGCGCGAACCTGACCCTGCTGCGACGTCCGCAGCGGGTCATCGCGACGAGGGCGATACGTGGTTACCGGACGGTGTCCTGGACAGCAGCATGCGTGCTGGCCGGTGATCCCCCCTGGGCTCTTCAGGCGGAGATCCTCGCCGAAGTGTATCACTTCGTGGCGGCGAGGAGATCTGCCGGGGAGCGCCCAGTGTGGGAGGAGGTCACGCGCATGCGGCGGCTGGCGCGGGACGCCTTGTTGCGGCGGTGGGCGGAGGACCTGGCACCACCGGTCCCTGGTCAGTGGACGGTGGACGCCATCAGGCCGGTCCTCCGAAGGTGGGTGCGGCGGCGGTTCGGGTCGCTGACCTTCCGATTGGTGCAGGTACTTTCCGGGCATGGATGCTTTGGAAAGTATCTGCACCAGATCGCGAGACGGGAGGCGACCCCGGTCTGCCACGAATGTGGGGCGCCGGAGGATACGGCGCTCCACACGCTGGAGGCGTGTGCTGCGTGGGGTCCCATGCGGCACACGCTTTCAGCGTTCCTGGGCCGGGACCTTTCGCTGCCGAGCGTGGTGAGCGCCATGCTCGACGGCGAAAGGGAGTGGCAGGCCATGGTCTCCTTCTGCGAAGAGGTTATGTCGCAGAAGGAGGCCGCTGAGCGGGTCAGGGAGGATGACGCCCAATCTGACCCGCTCCGGCGCAGACGTCCAGGGAGACGAAGGGGGCGGTTCGCCCGCCTCCTTCGTCCCCCGTAGTGGGGCCACTGGTGGAGAGTCGGGGGACTCTCTGCCGGCTAGCACGGCTCCACGCGTCTGAGGGGTGACCCGTGTGAAAGGGTTGCTCCTCCTTGAGGCCGAGGCCCGGACCGGTTCCCGGGCCACCCGCCGGAGCGAGATGGTGAATGCCAACGCGACCCCATCTCGCCCCATGACGGCGGTGGACGTTTCACGGGGGGGTTTTAGTGGGTTCGAGTCCCACATACCCCCTTCCGTCACCCCCATGGCGGAAGGGAAGTGCGAGGGCATTTCCCCCCTCCAAAAAAAAAAAAAAAAAAAAAAAAAAGGTAAGGTTAGGTTTTGGCCAAGTAACCTTGCGCTACGCTACATAATTAGATTTTGTTTGTGAGGGTTGAGTTTTGAGTCGCGGAGGGCCAAGGCATGCCGAGGCCTTTGCGCGACGTGACGGGGAGGTTCTCGAAAGGCCCTTCTCAGGGCCCCTCCCCGCGGGAGTCGGACGAGGGAGGTGTGGATGAGGTGTGCGTCGGTTCTCCGCCCAAACAAGGCCCTTCTCAGGGCCCCTCTTCGGAGGTAAGGGCGGAGTCCGACACGGCGGAGGGAGTGCTGGAGGACGTGGTGGCCCGGAAGCGGCCGTCTTCCTCGTTCTTCGTGCCCGGGTATTTAGACTCGGACACGGAGACCGAGGGGACAGTGGCCGCTAAGGTCAACACGGCCTCTAGAGGGAGGAAGAAGTCGGGGAAGGCTTCGTCGGCCAGGGGGGCCTTTTTGAGGCCTCTCCCGGTCGACGAGGCTTTGACGGAGGTCCTGCTCAGCAGGAAGTATGGGAAGGAGCGCGCCGCTGCTGTCCCCGATCTCACGACGACCGGTAGCGATACCGATGCCGCCGTGCGGGCCGGGGACATCAGCGCGCTGAGCGCTCAAGAGTTGAGGGCCCACGCTGGCGAGAAACTCGCCTGTATCCTGGAGGTTGCCAGGAAGTCCGGCAACCTCAAGGGCGAGTTTGTCGGCCGCCTGAAGGGGTCGGCGTCCAGTCTGCGGGAGGTGGTCGATGCCCTCGCAGACCGGAGTGAAGCGGAGGAGACGCGGCGCCTGAGGGCAATGAACGGCCGTCTACGGCTGGAGACGGAGGCCCTGAAGGCCGAGGTGAAGTCGCTTCGTCGCGCCTTCACCGAGGCGAAGACGGAGGCCGCCGCCGCCTCTACTGCCGCTGCTGCATCCGCCGCTGCAGGGACCCAGGGGGCCCCCACCATGTTGCAGGTGGGGGCGGAATTGATAGAGGAGCTGAAGCGCTCCTTGACCTCAACGTTCGGGACAATGCTGAACGCCCGAATCGCGGGGATTGAGGAGCGCCTCCTGCCGGCTCCGGTCGTTCGTCCGCCACTGAGGGCGGACACAAAAGAGGTGGCCGCGCCGCTGAGGCCAACGCCACCTCAGCAGGCCCGTGGCCCAGCTTCCGAAGCGGGCAAGAGGGCGGCACCCGCCGTGGCACCTGTGCCAGTCGCGGGTCCTTCGAGGGAGGCTGCTCCGGTCCCTGTCGCCGTTCCCCGGTCTGGGGAGACCTGGGCGACGGTGACGAAGAAGGGAAAGGGGAAGGGGAAGAGTTCTTCTCCCCCCTCTGCACCTGCGCCTGCTCCAGCGGCTCGTCCCGCCGCTTCGGCCCCAAAGCCCAGGGCGGCGCTGAGGTCACCGAAATCCGCGGCTGTCGTGCTGTCGCTACAGCCCGGGGCTGCGGAAAAAGGGGTGACCTACTCCTCCGTCCTCCAGTTGGCGCAGGAGAAAGTAAGCCTCGAGGAGATGGAAATAGGACGGGTCGGGTTCCGGCGGACTGCCACGGGAGCCAGGATGCTGGAGATCACTGGCTCCCAAAACGGACAAAAGGCCGACAGGCTCGCGGAGAAGCTCCGCGAGGTCCTGTCGGAAGTGGCTAACGTCACCAGGCCACCAGGCTAGTGATGTGCGGCTCGTCAAGGCCGGGGAGATCCGCTCCGGCTTTGGTGGCACCGGGTCCACCCTAGTTTCCTGCCCGATCCCGGCAGCCAAAGTGCTGCTGGAAAAGGGCAGACTGCTGGTGGGGTGGAGCTCGGCACGAGTGGTGGGGCTGGGGGAGCGTCCCATGCGCTGCTACCGGTGCATGGGGCTAGGGCACACGCGCCCCCAGTGCCCCGCGGCGGCTGACAGAGGTGACCTGTGCTTCCGGTGTGGAGGCGAAGGTCACAAGGCAGCCACCTGCGGGAGGGCCGAGCCACACTGCGCTATATGCGCAGAGTCTGGCAGGCCCTCCGGGCATGTAATGGGGGGACGCAGCTGCGTTCCCCCAAAGACGAAAGGGAAAACCGCCGGGGCCCGGACCGCCCCCGCCCCCTCTGCCGGAGCTCACGCGGCGTTGAGCGAAGAGGTTGAGATGGCTGACTGATGGATCGGGTCGGCCATCTCAACTTCCTCCAGACGAACCTCAACCACTGCGCCAGGGCTCAGGATCTGCTCATGCAGTCTCTGGCGCAGTGGGAAATTGATTTGTCGGTCGCCGCGGAGCCGTACTACGTCCCCCCCGAAAACCATTGTTGGGCTGGGGACCTGGACGGCTCCGTGGTCATTATAGGGAAGGGAAGTGGTGTCCCCCCCCTCTCAGTCGAGGAGAGGGGTTCGGGGTACGTGGTGGCCAAGTGGGGGGTGTATGCGATAGTCGGCGCATACTTCTCCCCCAATAGAACCGCTGCAGAGCTGGAGGTCTTTATGGACCTCCTAGCCGCGGCGGTGCGTAGGCAGGCGCCACGTCAGGTCCTCATCATGGGGGACCTGAACGCCAAGGCCCAGGACTGGGGCAGCCCCACTACTGACGCTCGAGGGGAGATCGTCAGGGAGTGGGCGCTTACCACCGGGCTGACACTTCTTAATAGAGGATCGGCCCACACGTGCGTGCGACAGCGAGGGGGGTCCGTGGTGGACATAACGTTCGCCACCCCCGCTGTTGCGGCACATGCCCGGGCCTGGAGGGTGATGTCGGAAGTGGAGACTCTCTCGGACCACAAATATATAAGGTTCGAGATATCCACTTCCGACGTCCAAGGGGGGAGCCGTCGTGGGGCGCGGGCGGACTTTCCGCGCTGGACGGTCAGTCGCCTCGACCGCGATCTTGCGGTTGAAGCGGCGATCGTCCAGTCGTGGTTTGCCGCGCCCACGCACCCGGAGGTGGACGTAGAGGCGAGCCACTTCCGGGATGCGGTGACAGCGGTGTGCGACGCCGCCATGCCCAGGGCCCGGCGCCTCCCCGGTCGCCGAGAGGTGTACTGGTGGAGCTCGGAGATCGGGGATCTCCGAGACGCCTGCTCGGCGGCGCGGCGGCCCTACGCCCGCTGCCGGAGGCGGCGTCACGGCCGCACCGACGGGGCGCTGTCAGCGGAGGAGCTGGCAGCCGAGAACCAGCTGTACAACTCCTACCGCGAAGCGAAAAAGGAGCTGCAGCTGGCCGTCGGTCGGGCCAAGACGCGGGCTTGGGAGGAGGCTCTGGAGGGCCTCGATAGAGACCCGTGGGGACGTCCGTATAGGGCTGCCCGGAAAAAGTTCCGGGGCCAGACGTCCCCGATTGCGGAGTCCCTAGAGCCGGAGCTTCTGGGCAGGGTGATGGAGGGGCTCTTCCCTGACATCGACCCCCTCCACACCCCGCCCTCGATGGCGGCGCCGCCCCTCCTCCCCGAGGAGATTGACCCGGCCTCCATCCCACCTGTGTCAGAGGTGGAGATGGAGGTGGCCGTCGGACGCCTGCGTGGCAAAAGGACGGCCCGATGCTTTGGAAAGTATCTGCACCAGATCGCGAGACGGGAGGCGACCCCGGTCTGCCACGAATGTGGGGCGCCGGAGGATACGGCGCTCCACACGCTGGAGGCGTGTGCTGCGTGGGGTCCCATGCGGCACACGCTTTCAGCGTTCCTGGGCCGGGACCTTTCGCTGCCGAGCGTGGTGAGCGCCATGCTCGACGGCGAAAGGGAGTGGCAGGCCATGGTCTCCTTCTGCGAAGAGGTTATGTCGCAGAAGGAGGCCGCTGAGCGGGTCAGGGAGGATGACGCCCAATCTGACCCGCTCCGGCGCAGACGTCCAGGGAGACGAAGGGGGCGGTTCGCCCGCCTCCTTCGTCCCCCGTAGTGGGGCCACTGGTGGAGAGTCGGGGGACTCTCTGCCGGCTAGCACGGCTCCACGAGTCTGAGGGGTGACCTGTGTGAAAGGGTTGCTCCTCCTTGAGGCCGAGGCCCGGACCGGTTCCCGGGCCACCCGCCGGAGCGAGATGGTGAATGCCAACGCGACCCCATCTCGCCCCATGACGGCGGTGGACGTTTCACGGGGGGGTTTTAGTGGGTTCGAGTCCCACATACCCCCTTCCGTCACCCCCATGGCGGAAGGGAAGTGCGAGGGCATTTCCCCCCTCCAAAAAAAAAAAAAAAGGTTCGTTAGGTTAACACGGATGAGAGTAGGTAGCCTTGCGCTACGCCATATTTTGGATTTTAGGTTGTTTTGTTTGTGAGGGTTGGGTTTTGAGTCGCGGAGGGCCAAGGCATGCCGAGGCCTTTGCGCGACGTGACGGGGAGGTTTTCGAAAGGCCCTTCTCAGGGCCCCTCCCCGCGGGAGTCGGACGAGGGAGGTGATAAGGAGGTGTGCGTCGGTTCTCCGCCCAAACAAGGCCCTTCTCAGGGCCCCTCTTCGGAGGTAAGGGCGGAGCCCGACACGGCGGAGGATATGCTGGAGGACGTGGTGGCCCGGAAGCGGCCGTCTTCCTCGTTCTTCGTGCCCGGGTATTTAGACTCGGACACGGAGACCGAGGGGACAGTGGCCGCTAAGGTCAACACGGCCTCTAGAGGGAGGAAGAAGTCGGGGAAGGCTTCGTCGGCCAGGGGGGCCTTTTTGAGGCCTCTCCCGGTCGACGAGGCCTTGACGGAGGTCCTGCTCAGCAGGAAGTATGGGAAGGAGCGCGCCGCTGCTGTCCCCGATCTCACGACGACCGGTAGCGATACCGATGCCGCCGTGCGGGTCGGGGACATCAGCGCGCTGAGCGCTCAAGAGTTGAGGGCCCACGCTGGCGAGAAGCTCGCCTGTATCCTGGAGGTTGCCAGGAAGTCCGGCAACCTCAAGGGCGAGTTTGTCGGCCGCCTGAAGGGGTCGGCGTCCAGTCTGCGGGAGGTGGTCGATGCCCTCGCAGACCGGAGTGAAGCGGAGGAGACGCGGCGCCTGAGGGCAATGAACGGCCGTCTACGGCTGGAGACGGAGGCCCTGAAGGCCGAGGTGAAGTCACTTCGTCGCGCCTTCACCGAGGCGAAGACGGAGGCCGCCGCCGCCTCTACTGCCGCTGCTGCATCCGCCGCTGCAGGGACCCAGGGGGCCCCCACCATGTTGCAGGTGGGGGCGGAATTGATAGAGGAGCTGAAGCGCTCCTTGACCTCAACGTTCGGGACAATGCTAAACGCCCGAATCGCGGGGATTGAGGAGCGCCTCCTGCCGGCTCCGGTCGTTCGTCCGCCACTGAGGGCGGACACAAAAGAGGTGGCCGCGCCGTTGAGGCCAACGCCACCTCAGCAGGGTCGTGGCCCTGCTTCCGAAGCGGGCAAGAGGGCGGCACCCGCCGTGGCACCTGTGCCAGTCGCGGGTCCCTCGAGGGAGGCTGCTCCGGTCGCTGTCGCCGTTCCCCGGTCTGGGGAGACCTGGGCGACGGTGACGAAGAAGGGAAAGGGGAAGGGGAAGAGTTCTTCTCCCCCCTCTGCACCTGCGCCTGCTCCAGCGGCTCGTCCCGCCGCTTCGGCCCCAAAGCCCAAGCCGGCGCTGAGGTCCCCGAAGTCCGCGGCTGTCGTGCTGTCGCTACAGCCCGGGGCTGCGGAAAAAGGGGTGACCTACTCCTCCGTCCTCCAGTTGGCGCAGGAAAAAGTGAGCCTCCAGGAGATGGAGATAGGACGGGTCGGGTTCCGGCAGACTGCCACGGGAGCCAGGATGCTGGAGATCACTGGCTCCCAAAACGGACAAAAGGCCGACAGGCTAGCGGAGAAGCTCCGTGAGGTCCTGTCGGAAGTGGCTAACGTCACCAGGCCCGTGAAGTCCACGGATATCCGTGTCACGGGCCTGGACGACACGGCCACCAAGGAGAAGGTGGCCGCAGCGGTCGCCGAGGCGGGCCGCTGTGATTTGCGGCTCGTCAAGGCCGGGGAGATCCGCTCCGGCTTTGGTGGCACCGGGTCCACCCTAGTTTCCTGCCCGATCCCGGCAGCCAAAGTGCTGCTGGAAAAGGGCAGACTGCTGGTGGGGTGGAGCTCGGCACGAGTGGTGGGGCTGGGGGAGCGTCCCATGCGCTGCTACCGGTGCATGGGGTTAGGGCACACGCGCCCCCAGTGCCCCGCGGCGGCGGACAGAGGTGACCTGTGCTTCCGGTGTGGAGGCGAAGGTCACAAGGCGGCCACCTGCGGGAGGGCCCAGCCACACTGCGCTATATGCGCAGAGTCTGGCAGGCCCTCTGGGCATGTAATGGGGGGACGCAGCTGCGTTCCCCCGAAGACGAAAGGGAAAACCGCCGGGACCCGGACCGCCCCCGCCCCCTCTGCCGGAGCTCACGCGGCGTTGAGCGAGGAGGTTGAGATGGCTGACTGATGGATCAGGTCGGCCATCTCAACTTCCTCCAGACGAACCTCAACCACTGCGCCAGGGCTCAGGATCTGCTCATGCAGTCCCTGGCGCAGTGGGAAATTGATTTGTCGGTTGCCGCGGAGCCATACTACGTCCCTCCCCAAAACCAATGTTGGGCTGGTGACCTGGACGGCTCCGTGGTCATTATTGGGAAGGGAAGTGGCATCCCTCCCCTCTCAGTTGAGGAGAGGGGTTCGGGGTACGTGGTGGCCAAGTGGGGGGAGTATGCAGTAGTCGGCGCATACTTCTCCCCCAATAGAACCGCTGCAGAGCTGGAGGTCTTTATGGACCTCCTGGCCGCGGCGGTGCGTAGGCAGGCGCCACGTCAGGTCCTCATCATGGGGGACCTGAACGCCAAGGCCCGGGACTGGGGCAGCCCCACTACTGACGCTCGAGGGGAGATCGTCAGGGAGTGGGCGCTTGCCACCGGGCTGACCCTTCATAATAGAGGGTCGGCCCACACGTGCGTGCGACAGCGAGGGGGGTCCGTGGTGGACATAACGTTCGCCACCCCCGCTGTTGCGGCACGTGCCCGGGCCTGGAGGGTGATGTCGGAAGTGGAGACTCTCTCGGACCACAAATATATAAGGTTCGAGATATCCACTTCCGACGTCCAAAGGGGGGGCCGTCATGGGGCGCGGGCGGACTTTCCGCGCTGGACGGTCAGTCGCCTCGACCGTGATCTGGCGGTTGAGGCGGCGATCGTCCAGTCGTGGTTTGCCGCGCCCACGCACCCGGAGGTGGACGTAGAGGCGAGCCACTTCCGGGATGCGGTGACGGCGGTGTGTGACGCCGCCATGCCCAGGGCCCGGCGCCTCCCCGGTCGCCGAGAGGTGTACTGGTGGAGCTCGGAGATCGGGGATCTCCGAGACGCCTGCTCGGCGGTGCGGCGGTCCTACGCCCGCTGCCGGAGGCGGCGTCACGGCCGCACCGACGGGGAGCTGTCAGCGGAGGAGCTGGCAGCCGAGAACCAGCTGTACAGCTCCTACCGCGAAGCAAAAAGGGAGCTGCAGCTGGCCGTCGGTTGGGCCAAGACGCGGGCCTGGGAAGAGGCTCTAGAGGGCCTCGACAGGGACCCGTGGGGACGTCCGTATAGGGCTGCCCGGAAAAAGTTCCGGGGCCAGACGTCCCCGATTGCGGAGTCTCTAGAGCCGGAGCTTCTGGGCAGGGTGATGGAGGGGCTCTTCCCCGACATCGACCCCCTCCACACCCCGCCCGTGATGGCGGCGCCGCCTGTCCTCCCCGAGGAGATTGACCCGGCCTCCATCCCACCTGTGTCAGAGGTGGAGATGGAGGTGGCCGTTGGACGCCTGCGTGGCAAAAGGACGGCCCCGGGTCCGGATGGGATCCCAAAGCGGGTCCTGCGGATCGCCTTGGGGGAGATGGGCGAGCGGCTTCAGTTCATTTCAGTTCAGTTCATTTATTTATTCCTTTTTGATACAATCGCGTACACTCGGAAAAGTCATAAACATTGGTATGATTACATACAAAATTCATCAGCAATAGCTTCGTCAATATTATAGAATGATTTACATAGCAAAAAGCCTCTGACTATTTCACAAAAACTTTTAAAATTAAGTTTCCTTACATGTAAAGGTAATTTATTATAAAATTTTATACAAAGGTAGAGAAAGCTCTTATTTAACTTCGCTAGTCTATGTTTCGGAATGACGACGTTTTCTTTTTTGCGTGTATCATAATTATGTAAATCACTTTGTAGGTCTAACTCTTCTACATGCATTTTAGCATAAATACAATTTTGATATATATATTCTCCGGTGAATGTCATGATATTTAATTGTCTAAATTTGTCCCTACAAGTCTCTAGTTTATCCATTTGCAGAATGAACCTTATAGCTCGCTTCTGCAAAACGAAAACTCTGTTGGATTGGGCCGCATTTCCCCAGGCCAGTATGCCATATTTCATGACAGAGTGGAAGTATGCATGATATACAGCCTGCGCAGCCTGTAATCCACTTAGCTGTCGTATAGTTTTAATTGCATAAGCAGCTGACTTAAGTTTTCCCACAATGGAGTCAATATGATTAATCCATGTCAACTTACTATCTATCTTAATACCTAAAAATTTAACATCATTCAATACATTCATAGAGTTTTTAACAATAGACTCCTGTGCGGGGTCAATACTTTGGCCATTTCCTAGAAAAAATCTTACTATATTAGTTTTTTCTATGTTCAAAAGTAGGTTGTTTACTTTAAACCATTCATTAATATTATTTATTAACTTATCTAATTTCATACAAATATTAAATTTATTTTTATCACTTACTATTATCGTAGTGTCATCTGCAAAAAGAACTATGTCTGATTCATATTCAACACATGTCACTATATCATTAACATATAAAATAAAAAGTAAAGGTCCCAGAATTGACCCCTGGGGTACTCCCATATTAATATCACAGGAATCTGAATAGTAACCATTGCACTCTGTCATTTGTTTTCTATTCTGTAGATAAGATGTCATAATGTTAAGCTCATTGTTACGTATGCCATAGTGCTTAAGTTTTGCTAGCAGAATTTTGTGACTGACGCAGTCAAAGGCCTTGGATAGGTCACAAAACAGACCGTACGTGTTTTTTGATCCATCCAAGTCCCACATGACCTTCTTCAATAGTGATGTTATTGCATCGCTAGTGCTTTTGCCTCTCTGAAATCCAAATTGCCTTGTATTCCTCCCTAAAAATTGTGATAAACATAACTTTAATACCAGAAATAAACATAAACTCGCTGTGCCCACAACTAGGCTACACAAAATTAATGTATCTTTTAAAGGGCAATGTATACGCTTCTACAACAAAACTCCTAGTGAGTTGCAACAATTATCAGTAAATAAATTCAAACAAATTGTCAAAACCTTGCTGTGCAAAAAGGCTTACTATAAAATATCAGATTATCTAGAAGATAAAAAAGCTTGAAACGGGTTTTGCTCCAACTCGAAGAATAACAACTAACAGGCTAAAGGTTTCTTCGTCGCTTCTTTACTTTGGTCTACATACCGAAGCGACAGAAATCAAAAATATCACTTTATTTCCGTGTCAGTGTATATTTTTATAATTTGACCTTTTCTAAGTGTACATTTATTGTATTTATGGAAATAAAGAGTTTTTGATTTTGATTTTGATTTTGATTGATAATTTTATTTGATTCGATAAAACAATAAAGCTCATTTGCTAAAAATTTTTCAAAGACTTTACTAAATGTTGGGAGCAGTGAAATAGGCCTATAATTATTAGCATCTGCACGCGTGCCCTTTTTATATAGTGGAATAACTTTGGCTATTTTGAGCAAATCTGGAAAACTACCTCTACTTATACAATCATTTATACTGTCTGCTAAGGGTACAGCTATTACAAATTTTAGTTCTTTAAGCAATGATGTAGATACTCTCCATAGATCGCATGATTTCTTACCTTTAAAGCCATCTATTATTTTGATAATATCGATTGGTGTAATAGATCTAAGTGAAAAAGTGGTAGTAGTTGGCGGAGATATACTTAGACAGGAGCTCCACAGCTTTGCTTTCAGAACGGATAAGGTCTTTCGTAAGTACATTTGCAACTTGAGTAAAAAATATATTAAAATGATTCGCTATGTCAAATGGCGTAGTTAATAATTCATTTCTGTAATTTTTTATCTTACAAAAAGCATCGCTAGCATTTAATGTTTTTCCAGTTTCTTTTTTAACTATGTCCCATGTCGATTTGATAATGTTGTCAGACGATAGAATTTTATTACGGATGTTGATTCGTTTGGCCATCAATGAACATTGTTTAAATATTTTACTATATTTACGAGTGTGTATTCTAAGGTTTTCGTCATTTGTTAGCGTCAGTAAGAAATACAAATCTTTCATGTGATTTTGAGATTTTTTTATACCGGGCGTCGCCCATTCATTGAAAAATTTCCTTTCTTTTTTTCGAACTGTTTTAAATGGCATAATAGCGTCTAAATGCTTCACAAATGCGGAAAAAAAGTCCTTATAGTTTATATTGCCTCTGTCTAAATATTCCTCCTGTAACGTTTTTTTTAGCATTTCTAGTTTGTCATTATCACAGATTCTTTTTCTCATGCGAATATTATTAGCTGCTTCATTATCTGCGTTAACAGTTATCAATTGAGCAAAATGATCAGACTTTACCCCATTATCCACGTGAGCACTTAAAACATCCACTGTTGAAAATATGTTATCAATGCATTTAGCACTATGACTTGTCAATCGAGTAACATCTGTAATGTTTTGCTTTAAATTGTAACATCCAAGAATATCTAATAAGTTTTTACATTGATTTGTATTGACTAGAAGATCTACATTAAAATCACCACAGAGTATAATGTCCTTAAAATTATTAGATTTATTTTTTGTTAGCATAGATAGGCAGATGTCAAGTTTCTCTAAGAATACAGAGTAGTCTCCATCTGGCGAACGGTAAACAACAACAATTACATAGTTTTTAATTTCAACACAACAAACTTCAAATGTTTTTTCAACAATTAACTTACTAACTTCCTTTCTAGGTTTAGCTTTAATACCATTTTTTACTAGTATGCCTGTACAGCCTCTTCCAAATTTATATCTGCAGCTAGCACTAACCAATAAGTGGTCAGCAAAAGTTATGACATTTCGTTCTTCTTCTTTCAACCATGTCTCTGTCATGCAGAAGACATCAATTTGTTCTTGCTCTAAGTATAAATCTAAAAGTAAATTTTTATTTTTTATTCCTTCAACATTTTGATGGCCTAAATTTAATATTCTCGGTTTACGTGTATTTTGATTTGTTTTACTTGTTTTATAGTTTGTATTTAAAGCTAATTTGCTAGGACAGATTTGATGTTTCATTGAACTGACACCACAAGTCTGTCCTGTTGTCGTATCTATTAGTTTAAAGTTTTAACAGTAGTCATTGAGTTTTTCTTATTATGAACGTCAGTCTGCAAAATAACTTTCAGTAGCTTAACAATACTAAGCTTTTGGATTTTAGATATATAGTTCTTATTTTTAAACAATATGAAATCAGTTTTCAAAATATTAATGTCTAGTAGTATTAGTTCATCACTTTTACAATTTGCGGTGATTAAGTTATATAGGCAAACGTTTAATCTATAAATTCTGTTATTTTGTTCCTGGCTCAGTGATTTGGAATAGGGCAAAGTGCATACTACGATTTTATTCGTTGTTCCTGTACTGTGTAGTTCTAGTAGTGCTTGTATGCTGCTTATTAGGTCAGTCTTCGTTATGCCTGCGCTTTCTCCCATTAGGATAACTATATCGTCTTCTTGAGAATGTTTTTCATTAGCAATGTTCCTTACAAGTTGATCAAAAGGAATATTCGGCATACAGCTGTTCGTAACAAGGCCTTCCATATTTCTGCTGAGCATGATGCCCATACCTGCCCCTATTCTATCACTATAGACTTTAGTTTTCTTAACATGACTTGATGGCATTGGTTCATTATGACGTGTTTCGAGTCCATGTTCTTCTATTACCACTTTATTTCTTCTATTACCACTCTATTTTTTTCTTCGGGAACTGTTCGACGCGTGTCTCACGTCTGGACGGTTCCCGAAGCTTTGGAAGGACGGGCGGTTGTGCCTGTTGCGGAAGGAAGGTCGAGACGCAGACTCGCCTTCCGCATACAGGCCAATAGTGCTGCTAGATGACACGGGGAAGCTGCTGGAGAGAGTATTGGCTTCCCGTGTCATCCGGCACCTGGCGGGGACTGGGCCTGACCTGTCCCAGGCCCAGTATGGGTTCAGAGCGGGGCGTTCGACGATAGACGCCCTACTCTGGCTCAAGGGCTGGACCCAAGATGTTGTCAGCCAGGGGGAAAAGGCGTTGGCTGTTTCGCTCGACATTGCCAACGCCTTCAACAGCCTGCCGCACGGAACCATACGGGAGGCGCTCCGTTATCACGGAGTGCCCCTGTACCTGCGGAGGCTGTTGGCGGACTACCTCCAGGACAGGGAGGTCCTGGTTGAGGGACGCGACGGCTTGAGACACCGTCGCGTCGTCCGCGGGGTTCCACAGGGGTCGGTGCTGGGACCGCTCCTGTGGAACATTGGCTACGACTGGGTGCTCCGGGGCACGTTCCCCGCAAGTATGCGAGTGGCGTGCTACGCGGACGATACCCTGGTCGTGGTCAAGGGGAGGGACCTCGGAGAGGCGATGCGGTTGGCCACGATGGCCACTACCCTAGTGGTCGACCGCATTCGCTCCCTGGGATTGGAGGTGGCCCTCTCCAAGACCGAGGCCCTGTTGTTCCACGGGCCTCGGGGAGGGCCTCGTCCAGGAACCAGGGTGGTTCTGGACGGGGTTCAGGTCCGGGTTGGGACCCAGATGAAATATTTGGGTCTCATCCTGGATGGGAGGTGGACTTTTGGGGCCCATTTCGCCCAACTGGCCCCAAGAGTCCTGGGAGCCGCGGCCGCTTTAGGGAGGCTGCTGCCCAACGTGGGCGGCCCGAGCGCCACATGTCGCCGGCTGTACTCCGGGGTCATCCGGAGTATGGCCCTGTACGGGGCACCGGTCTGGGTGGACGCCCTCAGTCGCGCGAACCTGACCCTGCTGCGACGTCCGCAGCGGGTCATCGCGACGAGGGCGATACGCGGTTACCGGACGGTGTCCTGGACAGCAGCATGCGTGCTGGCCGGTGATCCCCCCTGGGCTCTTCAGGCGGAGATCCTCGCCGAAGTGTATCACTTCGTGGCGGCGAGGAGATCTGCCGGGGAGCGCCCAGTGTGGGAGGAGGTCACGCGCATGCGGCGGCTGGCGCGGGACGCCTTGTTGCGGCGGTGGGCGGAGGACCTGGCACCACCGGTCCCTGGTCAGTGGACGGTGGACGCCATCAGGCCGGTCCTCCGAAGGTGGGTGCGGCGGCGGTTCGGGTCGCTGACCTTCCGATTGGTGCAGGTACTTTCCGGGCATGGATGCTTTGGAAAGTATCTGCACCAGATCGCGAGACGGGAGGCGACCCCGGTCTGCCACGAATGTGGGGCGCCGGAGGATACGGCGCTCCACACGCTGGAGGCGTGTGCTGCGTGGGGTCCCATGCGGCACACGCTTTCAGCGTTCCTGGGCCGGGACCTTTCGCTGCCGAGCGTGGTGAGCGCCATGCTCGACGGCGAAAGGGAGTGGCAGGCCATGGTCTCCTTCTGCGAAGAGGTTATGTCGCAGAAGGAGGCCGCTGAGCGGGTCAGGGAGGATGACGCCCAATCTGACCCGCTCCGGCGCAGACGTCCAGGGAGATGAAGGGGGCGGTTCGCCCGCCTCCTTCGTCCCCCGTAGTGGGGCCACTGGTGGAGAGTCGGGGGACTCTCTGCCGGCTAGCACGGCTCCACGCGTCTGAGGGGTTGTAGGCGACCTCTAGGCGACAACGGCCGAACTACAAGGCTAACTTGTCAATAGAGGCGCAAACAGCGAAAAACGACGAAGCATGTAAAAACCCTAAGTGCTTCAATAAACATCCGTTAGATGTCGTGTCGTTATAAACAATCTAAAAACAATCGGAAGAAGCAAAAAGAGACAAGTATCCTGGATCGCGCAAACACTTGATTCAGTAACAACTGGCTATATACAACTATCCGACATCAACTGTCGGTCGAAAGACCACCGGGCTCAGTGGACCAGATGGGTCGGGCCCGGTACAGAGGAGATCTCCTTCTGTTACTATTTGGGGGAATTCCACCTTCACCCCCAAACTGGTGACCCCGACGTGCCAGCCGTCGACTACCTCGGACGACTCCTGCCGAAACCCGACGACTGGATTCCTGAACACGATTCCTTCAACAAGCAGCGCAGCACTCCAGCCATCAATGACGATGATCATCATCATCAGCAGCAGCAGCAGCAGACATCTACCTTCGTCTCTTCTCTCTCCCTCAAGCTACCTTCCGGACCAGCAACTTCGCACCGCACCAGCATTATCCCTCAGCCTCCGCAGATCCATCGCAGCCGCCCTGACTTCCTGGTTCTGCAGGCTTCTCCCCTCCTCGATAACGCTTCGTGGAGTTCCCTAGCGGCATCATCTGGGCATACAGTCTCGACCCACCGTAGACTCACCTGGAGCACCGCACCGCGCTTCGTCCCGACTATTCGTGCGATAGCTTTTCCCTCAGGTCATTTGCTGCCTCAGTTGTTGCTGTGATGATGGCGTCCTTATCCGCATCGAAGTGTTTAACAACCCAAGTTGTTTTCCCGCATCCTGGAACTCCATTGATCCATGTTATTTTTGGTACCGACCAGTTGATCCAGCCCGCTTCGATTTCCTGGTTCCCTGATATGGACTGGGCCATTTCAAGGATTTTTTCATCGAGCATGATTTTGGTGCAACGGGCCGTGACAACCACTGGATCACCCTCTGGGGTAAGAAACTTTGGTGGTCCTTTCAGCCCCATCTCATCTTCTTTCAGCGACACGAAACCACTTATTGCACTGAAGGCTGCCATATAACTTCCTGACATTGTGCCCATGATAACTTGGGATTTGTCATTGTCGTATATAGCAGCTTCTGCCTCCTCGAGTTTCACCTTTAGTAGGTTGGTGTTTCCTTGCTCGTAGGTCTGCAGGATAGATTTGCAGGTGAGCGAATTAACGTCTATCGTCGCTTTTGTGAGAGCAAGGAACTCAAGGAATGCGTTTATCGTGTGGTCCAGTGGGCCTGTGACCGGTCTGAGATGTGGCCGATTTACCTGACCCAATTCCGCTCTTGTTGGGGGTTTTACCAGTGGTGCTTTGGGAGAGGGGTGAATTTTTGCCTCCATTGTGAAACCCTCAGATGTTTTCGAGGGCTTTCCGAGCAGAGTTTTTGTTGCCGCGCCGAACGCTTCCACTAACGCTTTGATTTGGCCTCTCTTTATGGCTATATCTTCGTGTTGTTTTTTGGATTGCATAACAGCCTCTTTTTCTGCAGATCTTTTCTCTTGAAGGCGTTCAGATCCACTGATTGCTGCTGATACAGGGTGTCCCCAGCAGTCGGTTGCAGAGCTGGAATTGTGTGCTCTTAAGAAGTTGAGGTTTTCACCTCTGTCTTCATACACAATCACCTCATGTTGTTCTGAGATTTTAATGCAACCTAGCCGGTCTGCGACTTCTCCCTTCTCATGTTCGACAACCAGTGCATCTACGCTTATTACGCGGGAGATGGGATCCGCATCTTCAGCTGTTTCTCCAAGCATGGTAAGCAACGATCTCGCTCGCGCGAAGGGTGACAAACCAAACTCAAGCTCGAGGAGTGCGATCGTTTTGTTTTTGGATCGGACTAGTCGGATGCATTGGTCTGCCACCTCTATCACGGGTAGTGCACTGTAGATCTTGTAGCGCATTGTTGTTTTGGATGTGCTTCCATTCAGGAGTGATGCAAGCCCTGGAGATATAGCCACTCGGAACCTCTTGCCTGGTCGACAGAAGCAGAAGCTTATGCCGAAACGCTCGTTGGTTCCATCCATGAAGAGAGCCACGCCTCGAGTTCGGATGCCTGCCATTCCTTTTTCTCCATGTGCGAGTAGTTTTGTAAGCGTTGAGCGATTAGCTGGCGTTGGTAGGTGGTCCTCCTGTGGAGTTGCTGCCACATGAGCCTTGTTTGTTGGGATTTGTTGAGTTTGTTGGGATTGGGGGGGTGTAGTAGGAGAGAGGGTGGAGTTTCTCTTTGCTGCAACTTGAAAGATTTTATCCACGAAAGATAGGAAATGGGGCCTAGATTTTGAATCCTCGAGAATTTCGCTTAGCTCAGACTCCACCAGATTTCGATCTATAAGGTGTTCAAGATCGTGCCTTTCTTCTAGGAAGCGAGGACAGCTCAGAATTAAGTGCCAGACGGATTCTATGACGTCTGGGTCGCACTCGCATCCTGGACTGTCCCTGAGCTTGAATCGGTGGAGATATTCTGCGATTCCTCCGTGGCCTGTTAGGGCCTGCACTTGGGTGAATGTAAGTTTCAAAGATCTTATGAGTCGATTAGGTTAGGTTAGGTTAGGTTAGGTTAGGTTAGGTTAGGTTAGGTTAGGTTAGGTTAGGTTAGGTTAGGTTAGGTTAGGTTAGGTTAGGTTAGGTTAGGTTAGGTTAGGTTAGGTTAGGTTAGGTTAGGTTAGGTTAGGTTAGGTTAGGTTAGGTTAGGTTAGGTTAGGTTAGGTTAGGTTAGGTTAGGTTAGGTTAGGTTAGGTTAGGTTAGGTTAGGTTAGGTTAGGTTAGGTTAGGTTAGGTTAGGTTAGGTTAGGTTAGGTTAGGTTAGGTTAGGTTAGGTTAGGTTAGGTTAGGTTAGGTTAGGTTAGGTTAGGTTAGGTTAGGTTAGGTTAGGTTAGGTTAGGTTAGGTTAGGTTAGGTTAGGTTAGGTTAGGTTAGGTTAGGTTAGGTTAGGTTAGGTTAGGTTAGGTTAGGTTAGGTTAGGTTAGGTTAGGTTAGGTTAGGTTAGGTTAGGTTAGGTTAGGTTAGGTTAGGTTAGGTTAGGTTAGGTTAGGTTAGGTTAGGTTAGGTTAGGTTAGGTTAGGTTAGGTTAGGTTAGGTTAGGTTAGGTTAGGTTAGGTTAGGTTAGGTTAGGTTAGGTTAGGTTAGGTTAGGTTAGGTTAGGTTAGGTTAGGTTAGGTTAGGTTAGGTTAGGTTAGGTTTTTTTTTTTTTTTTTTTTTTTTTTTTTTTTTTTGTCTCCTTTCCTCTGACAAGTGTCAGAGTCTTTTGTCCGTCTTCTTTCATTCTTGTGGTCTCTTTCATTCATTACTTTCTAATTCTAATGGGATCGGGTAGGGATCTCTTACTTTATTATGCCTAATTACACTTTCTTTATACATTTACTTTGTTTGCTTATTTTCTTATTTTTGTACATCTATTTTATATCTAAGTTACTAATATATATGTCAACAATATATATCTTAACTTAACTTATTTATCTATTTCTTTTTATCACCTTATTTGCTACATTTTTACAAAATTTAAGAAACTTATCTCTAACATTCTTATTTTCTACTATTTTCCAAATATTTTCTGCTTTTATCTCATAATCTATGAGATTTTCCGTATCGTACCTTTCTCTACCAAAGACAGGACATTCTGTTATGAGGTGCTCTACAGTTTCGGGTTTTTCCGGCTCGCAGATACACGATGGGTCCTCCTTACATTTGAAACGGTTCAAATATGCGGAAAACCCGCCGTGTCCCGTCATTACCTGGGTTAAGAGACCGTTCGGCTTAACGTGCCGGACTATACTGTAGGCTTTTACTGCGTCTGGGAAGAAAAGCTTCGTGGTTGCTGCGGTTTCGCCATCACTGTACCTTTTGTTCCATACCTCAAGCGACTCCAAACGGATCTGTCGCTTGACGTATGAAACAGGGCACAGGTCATAATCTGGCTTGGTCTTCAACTTTAAAGCGGCCTCTTTTGCGAGCTGGTCAGCTCTCTCATTTCCCTGCAGGCCCGCGTGAGCTTTAATCCAGAAGAGTGCGACGTGTTTGTTTCTGCGCTTGCACTCTTCTAGATTACGACGGATTTCGACAACTAAGGGATGGAGAGAGCGATTATTTGTGACCGCTTCTAGTGACGACCTTGAGTCACTGTAGACTCCAAAGCTGTCTTCTGGGTGTTTTAATATCTCCCTAGTGCTCCTACATATAGCCAACAGTTCCGCCTGGAAGACCGTACAGTACGACGACAGCTTCAATTTCTGGCACTTGGTTTCGATCTCATTGCTCCAAAAAGACAATGAGGCCCCGACCTTGCCATCAATTTTGCTGCCGTCTGTGTAAATGCGTACTGTTTGCGTATTGTGGGTGTCTACCTGTTCACGGTCCTCCAAACATATGAACTGCAAGTCTATGTGTTTTGCTGGGTGGGGAATTTCTGCAAATTTTGTCATGCGCTCCATCTCCCCGTCTCCTGTCACTGGCTGGCCCACTCCCCTCTTTGCCTTATACAAAGCTGCTGCTTCTTGTATTCTGAGGTCAAGGGGGAGTAGTCCAGCCAGCACCAGTGCCGAGTTGAGGGAGGTGGTGCGGTAGGACTTGCACAATTTTTGGGCAAATCCTCTTTGGACAGCATTCAGCAGCTTTTGCACTCCCAGTTTTTTAGCTGATGAAGCCCACACACCAGAGGCGTACATGATGACTGGCTCAACCACAGCAACATAGATCGACCTTATGACGTCTGGATGTAAGCCCCAACTTATTTTGGCAGCCCTAGACAGCTGCTTATAGAGATTCAACGCCTTTTTGCAAGCTTTCGCTACGTGGTTGTTGAATGTAAGCTTGCTGTCTATGGTTAGCCCCAGCACTTTAAATTCCTTTGACATGCGTACGCCGACCCCGCCCATGCTCAGGACTGGGGTATCATACTTAAGCTTACGCGTAAGAACCATTGCGTTCGTCTTGTGTGGTGCGAAACTCAGCTTATTTCTGATTCCCCAATCCCGAACATAGGCGAGGGCGGCGTTTGCTTGTCTTTGAATCTCTAGTGCAGAGTCCGCGTCGAATACCAGGACCACGTCATCCGCGAATGCTTGGCAGTAGTTGCCCCTTTTTTCCAACTCCTGGAGAAGCGGATCAAGTAGCAGGTTCCAAAAGATTGGCCCTCCTATCGAGCCCTGCACACATCCTTTGGTCGTAGACTTTGTTACCTCTTCACCTGCGTAACGCACTCTTACCGATCGGTTGCTGAGGTAACTGTCCACCACTCTTCTGATATTTATCGGACACCTTTCCTCTGCCAGTCTGGTTCTGACCGCGGGCCACCAAGCGCTATCGAAGGCTCCCTCTATGTCTAATGATACCATGGTGATGAGTTTTTTCTGTTGCAGCTTTTCGCGTATGTATTGTATTAAATCATAGAGGGAGTCTTCGGTGCTTCTTTGGGGCATAAAACCATACTGGCGAGTACTCATCCGTGGAAGAATGTGCCACTTGATCCGGTTCACCATCATTTTCTCCAAGATTTTTCCCATCACTGGCAGTAAACCTATTGGTCGACTTGGCTTCCGTGTAGTTATCTTTGCCAGGTTTCCTGAGTACTACTACGGTTGCCTCCTTCCATATCCTGGGAAAATATCCTAGCTCTAGACATTTATTTGCCAGTGATAGGAAAACTCCGGGGTTCGTGTTTATTGCCTGCCTACAGATGTCCGACGTCAGTCCATCGATTCCTGGAGCCTTTTTAGGGTTGAACGTGCTCACTGCGAATTTGAGCTCTTCGGAGGTAAATGGTGGGTCATGATAACTATCATCGCCCGGACCATTTACCTTTTCAGCTTTTATCCTGATTCGCTTGTGTTCCTCGTTATCTTCACTCTTCTTATCTTCTGGATAAAAAGTTTCTGCCAATAGTTCTGCAGACTCCCTAGGCCCTAACATTACTCCCTCCCTGACGAGTGGCAGGTCTTCGTGCCTCTTTGTTGTCCTGCCTATGACCCTATAAATAGAGTCCCATAATCCCTCCCTATCCTGTTTACCACAGAACTCCTTCCAGCTTGATGTTTGTGCATTTTTTGCTTCCAACTCATACTTCTCTTTTGCTTTCAGGTACTCTTCCACGACCATCGATCTTCGGACTGGCGCTGCGCATCGGATCCTGCGTTTCCTGGTGATGACATCCTTCTTCAGCATGGCGAGTTCATCCGACATCCACGGCAGGGTAAGTTTGTTTTGTGTTTTCTTTTTTGGTATGGTATTATTGCATGTTTTTGTTATTATATTTATGTATGTTTCTACTGTATCTTCTAATTTGGCTTTGGTATCAATTTTTTCAATATTTATTGTATTTATGTTATTTTCTGCTAGAAATTGGGCCACTTTCTCATGAAATTGGCTCCAGTTTGCTTTCTTACTATTATACTTCCTTGTAGTTCTACTTATATTTATTCCCTTCGATCTTAAAAGTCTCAATTTAAACATAACCGTGTTGTGGTCTGAACTCGTCATGCTGTCGTCCACCCTCCAGTCTTCCACCAGAGAAAGCGCATCCGCTGAGCAGGCCGTGATGTCGACAAAGCTGGAGTATGTCTTATTACCCCGTATTGTGTCAAAAGTGGGGGTATCTCCTACATTCAGTACCTGCATATCAATCTCTTCGAGCACTCCTGCCAGCTCCTCTCCTCTATTGTCAACCTTCAGGCTACCCCACCAAGTGCTTTTTGCGTTCGAATCCCCCCCTATAATAAGTTTTTTATTCCCTACTTTGAGCCTAATCTCTTTTAGATGTTCTAGATAAGGCTCGATTTCCTGGTCGGGTTCAAAGTAGAACGAAGCGACTACGATTTCCCAGGCACTGGTTCTCAGTTTGACCACTACGATATTCGTAGTGGTTAGATCCGGGCGCTGAATCACATCAATATCGTCGTCAAATACGGCGATGGCTGATTTGACGACTGCGTCTCCGGGATTCGTGCACTGGAAAATCCTCGCTCCCTTGTAGTCTTTCATTCTACCTATCCCCCCCACGTAGGGTTCCTGAAGCAGCGCGAGAGCTATCTTCTTTTCTGCTGCCTCAAGCATTATCTCATGGGTGGCGAGTGCCTTGCGCTGCAAGTTTGCTTGGGCAACTAGGTATTGTCTCGCGCTGCTTGGTGTTGATTTTTGTCTAGCTGGAGATTGAACGCCTTGGACCACTTTAGCAATAGGCCACCGTGGCCCGGGCTAGTGCCTCCCACCTCCGTCGAACTGGGCAGTCCTGGCTAAAAGCACTGTGGTCGGCTTTTTCCATTTTGGCGTGCACACAATTGCAACAGGAAGGGTTTTCGCCCGCGAGCCAGTCCGCGCACTCTGCCCGCATGTGAGGTCCCCCGCAGTGACTGCACTTCTCAACTTGTTCGTTGCAGAAACGTTTGCCGTGACCATACCCCAGGCAGAGAGAGCACTGAACCAATGGTGATTGATCCTCTGCTCTCACCCTCTGGAGATCTATTTGCACCGTTTCTGCATCGATCAATCGCCGCCATATCTTGGGAGAGACTCTCATAACAATATGGTGCGTATGCGGGTTTCTGGTCCGCCTCTTGTAGAGGATCTGCATTCTGTGCT
Organism: Eupithecia subumbrata; assembly: GCA_949316285.1. Lineage (NCBI taxonomy): Eukaryota > Metazoa > Arthropoda > Insecta > Lepidoptera > Geometridae > Eupithecia > Eupithecia subumbrata. The sequence goes on from OX438638.1 coordinate 5,834,557, forward strand.
CTTTCTCATCAAGGTCTTTCAAGATGTTTTTGTTCTGGTTTCTCAGGGCGTTTAGAACATCCTCATCCGTGTTGAACTGGAAGACGTTCCTGAGAATTACCAGCGGGTCTTTGTTCTTGACCTCCTGAACGTTCAGGTGGTCTTCTGCCCTCTTGAGCTTTTCTTTTATTATTTCCCTTTCTTTCTCTGTTTTACATCCTACTATGACCTTCCTGTCTTTTGCCTTTCTTATCCTCTCTATTTCAATTCCTCCTTCCTTGGCGTTTATCACTTTCCTTATCCTGTTTAGTACTTCTTCACTGGTTTCTGTCTCATTCTTTGCGGTAACCACTATCGAGTGCAGCGCCGTCTGCTCCAAAGGCTGTCTCTTAGCAGACGTCGCCGCAACGCCAGCGTAGGTTAACCGCTCTTGAGTCTCTTGGTTTCTTTCTATCACTTCTTTTAGTTTCTCCATTTTCTCATTGTTTTCCTCTATGAGTTGGGCATGTTTCTCCATTTTTTCCAATAGCATGGCTTCCTTTCTTCCTCTGTCTGCCTTATCTTTTTCCTCCTCTGGTTCTCTAGTCACGTCCTTCTTTCCTTTTCCTTTTACGCTCTCAACCTCTTTCACAAGCTGGAAGAGTCTGTCGATTGCTATAGTCACCTCGGTTTTTATTTCCGTCTTGAGGTTTCTAGCATTCCCAAGATTAATTTTAGCCTTCGTAACGCACGCCTTTGCCTCCGCAAGCCTATCTGCGTATTTGACTCTCCCCGACGGTGAGCTCTCTACGGCTTCCAATGAGCCTTTTTGAGCTCCCGCTTTTAGGTCATAGGAGATAGCCTTTGGCTTTGGCTTGCTTGTCGTGGACGCTGTGATCTTTCTAGGTGAGATCAACCCCTTTCCCCTTGCTTCAGGAGATTGGGATGGCGGGATAGCTCCAGCTTTTCCGGTCTCCCACTCTCCTATGCTTCGCCTAACATTTGATGGTGCTGTTTCTGCAGAGGTTACTGCCTCTGATGGTCCCGCCTTTTGCGTCTGGGAAAGGGACTTTCGATCAAGGTCAACGGTGACGTTGAGCGTTCTGACAGGTGTGCGCTGCATTGTTTGGATTTAGAGGAGACGACGAACAAAATGATATGATTGGTGTATATAATAATGTTAAAATAAGGTTTGTATAAGTTTTAAAATAATTTATCTTAATTGTACAGCTAATTTGTTTTTCTCTCTTTTTTCAGATGGTGTTATGACGGCAAGTACGGCGTATTCTATAATATTTTGTAAGTAACTGTTTCTTTTCTGTTTCAGATGGTGTTTGCAGAGGCCGATGGTGCTATGGGATATTACTTTACCGTTAACCCAGGTAAGTGTGAAAAAGAGAAAGCGTTAATGACTCTACCTAGAGTCTGTCTCAGTGTAGTGGCAAAATGCCAGCTGCTAATATAGAAGCAAGTCAAACTGAGCTTTGGTGGAGAAAGTTACGAAAATATACTCAACAAAATTTTTTGCTCTATGTAGAGTCAATCTTGGTCAATAAACCGTAATACTAAGTTTCTTACTGCTAACACAAATATCCGCGTCCAATTTGGAGCTAACGTTATAAATATTTTAATACAATAGCAATAATGACTCTACATAGAGTCCGTCTCAAGGTATTGGCAAAATGCCAGCTGCCAATAGGGGCTGCGTCAAACGGAGCTTTAATTGTCAATAAACGTCACAAAAATGTGCGGTAACCAAAATTCTTCTCTATGTAGAGTCTATTTTTCGGTCAATAAACCTTAATGCTAATATTCTTATTACCTACGCACAAATCCGCGTTCAGTTTGGAGCTATCGTTAAGAAGTTACAGGACATAAAATTTTTGGGGGGGAGGGGGGTAGTTTTTCTGGGGGATTTTAGCAATAAGGGCAAGGACCTCAAACTTTAATATTATATAAATATAATATTAAAACTTTTGTCAAAATTTAGCTATCTTGCTTAGTTTCTGAGATATTTACACTTAAAGATTAAATTTAAATTTAAAATTTGGGGGATGAAGTAAGGGGATGCTAAAAAATATGTTCACAATAAATAAATTACGTTCTGCAATTGCCAATTTTTATAAATTTTTTATCTCAATTAATAGCGAATTTGAAATAACGAACTTAAAGAGGGGGTTGAAAAAAGGGGGGGTTAATAATTTAAATTTATTGGAAATTTAATATTTAAACAAAAACAACAATGTAAGTTACAATTTTCCAAATTTAGTTGAACAAATTTATAATTTTGAAATTTTTAATTAAGGGGCGGGAAAAATTTTTTGGGGGGGTTCACACAGGGAATTAAATTTAAGGGTAGGTTACATATATTATATATATAATATATGCAAACTGGTCATAAAAAGTTTCTAACTCCAGCCGTTTTCGAGAAACAAGCGTTTTTGTCTATTTGCGGTTGGTAATTTGGTTCTAAATTACCGCGCTCGGAAACCGCTCGTCCTAAAAATCTGATTTTTTCACGGAAATATTAAACAACATAGGGACATCAAATATACAAAAAATTAACGTATGTTGTCGCTGCAGAATAAAAATAAAATCACTTACAATAAAATACTGAACTGCACTAAACTTTTCGAGTCTCTATCTCCGTCAATAATTGTCCAAATTCAGATCTGAAGGTGCCTCCCGACTGCTCTCCACGGTGTCTCTCCAGCCTCGTTTCAAAAGATGTTCTAGCGGCACGGGATCAATGACCACGCCACCACGTGGTTTTTGTTTTTCTGGCCGTATCTCGGCGCTCCTGCACGAGAAAAATCTGAAAGTTGGCAGGATTGTAGAGCACCAGGATGCCTTCCGTTCCACAGTTGAAAAAGTGTGGGTCGCAGATCTAAATCGCGAGATAATTCACTTTTTATTTTAAAAATTTCACAAAAAAGCACTTTTTTGGCGATATCTTTGTGGCCACAACACTTGAAGCAACGCGGTTTTCACTGGCATGTGCGCCTTCACTTTCCGCTTCTTTTGGTGTATCACTCGTGAATATCGAAGCACTTTTAGCTATTTTTGCGAATTTTAAAGCGCGGAGGGGCCTTTTTTCGTGGCGCTCTCGAGTGCGGTTCGAGCGCGAATGGTTAGGTTAGGTTAGGTTAGGTTAGGTTAGGTTAGGTTAGGTTAGGTTAGGTTAGGTTAGGTTAGGTTAGGTTAGGTTAGGTTAGGTTAGGTTAGGTTAGGTTAGGTTAGGTTAGGTTAGGTTAGGTTAGGTTAGGTTAGGTTAGGTTAGGTTAGGTTAGGTTAGGTTAGGTTAGGTTAGGTTTTTTTTTTTTTTTTTTTTTTTTTTTTTTTTGCTATTACCTCCAACATTATCGGAGTCTTTACCTATCTTGAGTCTGATTCATACTAGTTCTCGCATTTATTCTTCTCGCACTTTCATACTTATACTATTTCCATTCGTTCGTCATCTTTTATACTCATAACGGTTGGGATAACCGTCTATGGATCCAGCTATCTAGTCTACTAGCTATAAAAACAACGGGGGAATTTCTTTATTTAGGTTTACACATTATAAAAACTTATTTCTATTCTTACTGTACTATATCTTTGTCTTACATTTTTTTTTAGCGTCTAATTTACATATGCATGATTTATATATTCAATAATATACATTCATCATATATTGCTTAAATCTATTTATTTCTTTTATTAACCTTATTTACAATTTCAGTACTGTATTTTATTAAAATCTTTCTCTTTTCACTGTTAGTCATGAGCGCGCTCAAGTTTGCAGCTGTTAGGTCACAATTCAGTATCTGTTCGACCTCATACCTTTTAAGGGAATATACTGGGCATTCAAGTAGGACGTGCAGTGCAGTTTCTCCTACTCCTGGCTCACAAATACACGATGGGTTCTCCTTACACTTGAAGCGGTACAAGTATTCGGAGAACCCGCCGTGTCCTGTCATTAACTGGGTCATCGCACAGGTAGGTTCGAATCTCTTAATTATCCTATACGCTTCTATTGCATCCGGAAAGAAAATTTTTGTGATTGCGGCGGTTTCTCCTGATTTGTATCTACGGTTCCATTCCTCAAGCGTTTCCATGCGGATCTGTCGCTTAATGAATGAAACCGGACACTGGTCATAATCAGGTTTCTTTTTAGTGTTTAGGGCTGCCTCTTTCGCTAGCTCGTCGGCTCGTTCATTGCTCTCCAATCCTGCATGTGCTTTTATCCAAAACAAAGACACGTCTTTGTTTTGGAGTCTGCCGGTTCTAAGATGGTCTCGGGCTTGCACGGCTAAGGTATGGAGGGAGCTATGGTTGATCACAGTCTCTAAAGCTGACCTAGAGTCACTGTAGATACCAAAGCTTGACTCTGAGCGTTTTGTTATTTCTTTTGTGGCCCTGTTTATGGCGAGAAGTTCAGCCTGGTAGACTGTGCAGTAAGATGACAGTTTGAGTTTGAGGGCTTTGGTCTCAGCGCCATCTTCCCAGAAGGAAAGTGCCGCTCAGTGCCGCTCCGACTTTTCCCTCAATCTTACTGCCATCTGTAAAGATTTTTACTGCTTGGTTACTGTGGTTATCCACTTGCTGTTGGTCTACCAGACTTTCGAACTTCAGATGTACCTGCTCCGCAGGATGCCATGTTTTGCTGTACGGCACTAATCGCTCAACCTCTCTGTCTCTTAGTGCTGTATGGGGTACTCCCCTCTTGGCTTCGTACAGGGCTAGTGCCTCCTGTATTCGAAGGTCAAGTGGAAGTATCCCAGACAGCAACAGTGCCGAGTTTAGAGAGGCAGTGCGGTATGCTCTACTGAGCTTTTGGGCAAATCCACGTTGAACCACATTGAGCTGCTTTTTTACTCCCAACTTTTTGGCGGCGGATCCCCACACACCGGCCGCATATAATATCACGGGTTCTACTGTCGCGGTATAGATGACTCTGGTGACTTCAGGGTGGAGACCCCAACTGATTTTTGCCGCTCTACATAATTGTTTGTACAAGTTAAGGGCTTTTTTACACACATTCGTCACGTGACTATTAAAAGTTAACTTGTCATCTATAGTTAACCCTAATATTTTTACTTGCTGTGTCATGCAAACGTCGACCCCGCCCATGCTCAGTAGTGGTGTGTCGTGTTTCAATTTGCGTGTAATGACCATCGCATTTGTCTTATGCGGTGCAAATTTTAGTTTGTTTCGGACTCCCCACTCCTGAACATACGCGAGGGCATCGTTTGCACGTCTTTGTACTTCCAACGCTGTGTCTCCGTCGAAGACTAAGACCACGTCGTCCGCGAAAGCCTGGCAATAGTCTCCACGCTTTTCCAGGCCTTTTAGCAGTGGATCCAGGAGAAGATTCCATAGAATCGGGCCTCCGATCGAGCCTTGAACGCAACCTTTCTTTGTGGCCTTCTCGTGTTCCTCTCCAGCGTATCGAACTTTAACTCTCCTGTCTTCGAGGTAGCTGTCAACAACTCTCCGTAAGTTCACCGGGCACTTTTCCTCAGCCAGTCTGATTCGGATGGCTGGCCACCATGCACTGTCGAATGCTCCCTCTATGTCCAAAGATACTAGCGTAGTAAGTTTCCTCTGGTCTAGTTTGGACCTGATGTGCTTTATTAGGTCATAGAGAGAGTCTTCGGTGCTTCTTTTGGGCATAAATCCATACTGGCGAGTACTTAGTTTGAGGATAATATGCCATTTGATTCGTCCAATTACCATTTTCTCGTAAATCTTCCCCAAGACCGGAAGCAGCCCTATCGGTCTATAAGACTTCGGTGTTGTGTAGTCCTCCTTACCTGGTTTTCTTAACACGACAACCGTTGCCATTTTCCATGTGGTGGGGAAGTGCTGGAGTTCCAGGCACTTGTTAACTAGCGAGAGAAACAGCTCTGGTTCTTGCAGGATGGCGTGCTCACATATGTCAGCTGTGAGACCGTCGGCTCCCGGTGCTTTTTTGGGATTAAAGGTGTCCATGGCGAATCTGAGCTCCTCCATTGTAAACGCTGGGTCATGTTTTTCATCATGGCCCCGATCGTTTACTCGGGTCGCCAGTTCTCTGATTCGCCGATGGTCCTCGTTATCATCATCCTCTAAGTCCTCCGGGTAAAAGGTTTCTGCCAGAAGCTTTGCAGAATCCTTTGGATTGATCTCGGCTCCCGCTTTGACTAGTGGTAAGTCCTCTTGTCTCTTTTTTGTTCGCCCTATGACCCTATAAATTCCCTCCCAAAGGCCTTCTTTGTCTTGCTTCCCACAGAACTCCTTCCAACTAGCAATCTGCGCTTTTTTCGCTTCACTCTCATATCTTTCTTTTGCTTGCAGGTACTCTTCGACGACTTTTGCTCTTCGGATTGGCGCTGCACATCGGACTCTACGTTTCCTGGTAACGACTTCTCTCTTCAGCTTCGCGATTTCTTCAGACCACCACGGCAAGGTAAGTTTTTCATTTGTACTCTTCTTTGGTATGGTTTGCGTGCATATTTTTGTTATTATGTTTGTGTATGTCTCTATCTTTTTATCTAACTCTACTTTACTATAAATTTTGTCTATTTCTGATTTGTTTAGGTTATTTTCTGTTATTAATTGTGCCAGTTTCTCATGAAACTGGCTCCAATTTGCCTTTTTTGTGTTATAGAGCCTAGTTGTTCTCATAATATTAATTCCTGATGCCTTTTTTAATCTAATTTTAAAAGTTATGCCGTTGTGGTCAGAGCTTGTGATGTTGTCGTTTACCTTCCAGTCTTCTACCAGGTCCAGCATGTCCTGTGAGCACGCTGTTATGTCGATGTGGCTGGCATAGGTCTTCCCGCCTCTGATAGTGTCGAAGGTGGGGGTATCTCCGTCGTTGAGTACCTGCAGGCCCATTTCTTCGAGAGCTCCCGACATGTCTTCGCCCCTGCGGTCGACAGTTTTGCTACCCCACCACATGCTCTTTGCATTTGAGTCACCTCCTACAAGAATTCTCCCACATCCAGTTTCATCTTCTATTTTCTTGAGCTGCTCCAAGTATGGTTCTATGGGCTGGTCTGGCTCAAAGTAGAAGGAGACTACCGTGATCTTCCAGGTGCTTGTTCGAATCCTCACCACTACGATGTTGTTCGTGGTGAGTTTTGGACATTGTATGACGTCCACGTCGTTATCAAAAACAGCTATTGCCGCTTTGACGGGTCTGTCTCCGGGATTAGCGCTCTGGAAGATTCTGACTCCTTTGTAGGCCTTCATTGTCTTTGCCCCACCCACATACGGTTCCTGGAGCAGCGCAAGCGCTGCCTTTCTTTTACCAGCTTCAAGCATGAGTTCATTGGTAGCGAGTTCCTTCCTCTGGAGGTTAGCCTGGATCACCAGGTGAGGTTTCCCTATGGTCGGAGTGTCTCTGTCAGTTGTTGTGTTGCAGCCTGTGTCATCCTTAACAGTAGGCAACGGTGGCCCGGGCTAGCGCATCCCATCTCCTCCTTACTGCGCACTCCTGGCTGAATGCATTGTGTTCTTGTGCATCGAGTTTAGCTTGTCTACAGTTGCAGCAAGAGGGAGCTGCTCCGGAAAGCCAGTCCGGACAGTCGGCTTTCATATGCGGGCCCCCGCAGTGGCTGCATTTTTCCACTGTCTCCTTACAGAAGCGCCTGCCGTGTCCATACCCCAGACACAGCGAGCACTGGACTAGTGGGGACTGGTCAGCAACCTTTATCCTTTGTAGGTCTATGCGCACTTCACCTGCATCCATCATCCGGTTCCACATTCCAGTAGACACCCTAAGGACGATGTGGCATGTGTGTGGGTTTCTCGTCTTCTTTCTATAGCGCACCTCTACTCTATAATCTTCGTTCTTGAGATTATGAAACATGCTTCCGTTCTGATTTTTTAAGGCGTTGAGAACGTCTTCATCGCCGTTATATTGCAGAACGTCCTTAAGAATCAGAAGAGGGTCTTTATTTTTGACGTCCTCGACGTTCAGGTGTGACTCTGCTTTCTTGAGTCTCTCCTTCACCTTCTGTCTCTCTTCCTCAGTTCTACAACCCACAATAACTTTCCGATCTTTTGCTTTCCTTACTCTGTCCACTTGAATTCCTCCATCTTTTGCATTCACTGCTTCTCTGATTCGGCTTAAGACTTTTTCCCCAGTCTCATTTTCATCCTTGGAGGAGATTACTACGGAGTGCAGTGCTGTCAGCCCTGGGAGCTGCTTCCTGGGCCAGCCCGCTGCCGCATTCGCGTATGTCATTCTCTCCTGTATTCCCTGGTTGTTCTTTTCTATCGTTTCATTTAGCCTATCCATCTTGATGTTGTTTTCTTCTATTAATTTTGCGTGTTCTTCCATTTTCTTTATCAATTCGCTTTCTTTTACCCTTATTCCCTCCTGTGATTCCTTTTCCTTGGGTGGTTCTTTGGCCTCTCCCTGGGATTTCTGAACTTTACTCTGAACTTTACCCTGCCCCTTTATGCTGTCAGCTTCTTTGACTAGTTGGTACAGTCTATCTATTGCTTGCAAAACTTCAGTTTTAATTTCAGTCTTCGTGTTCCTTGATTTATCTAGGCTGCTCTTGGCTTTGACTACGCACGCTCTAGCCTCCGTGAGCCGGTCAATATATTTTGACGGCGAGCTAGTCACTGCCTCTATTGACAGTTTTTGTGTCACTATCGGAATCGTTGTCTTGGTCTTTGGCTTTTGGGGCTCAGATTCCTGAATTTTCTTCGGGGGGGTTTGGGGCTTAGTCTTTGGTTCCGATTTTCCGGCCTCCCACTCACCAATGCTACGTCTCACATTGGGGTTCTTTGTCGTCTCCGGCGTCCTGGAAGGCCCTGCCTTCTCCGTCTGGACTGGAGACATCTGATGTTCTGTGTCACGAGTGACACTTGTCCTTTTGGCTGGAGTGCGGATGCCGAATCCCATTTTTGCGAGGAATAATATGTTGCGTAATTAATTACAATAAATGGTAAAGTTAAAGAATTTACAATATAATGTAAGAGTAAGTTAAATTTGTATAAGTTGTAAATATCTTACATCAATGTTATTTCCATATGTCAATATCAGTTAAATTTGTATAAGTTTTAAAATATCTTGTGTCAATTTTTATTTCCTATGCTAATGTTTATTTTATTTTTATTGTTATTATTAATATTATTTTTGTTATTTTTTTTTTTCAGATGGCGTCTCCGGGTCCTGTCAGTCTATATGCGCAGAGAAACGGTGGGTAAGTGACAAAAGGTAAGTCGTACGTTTAGATTTTAAGTAGTTTGAACACTTAGGTTCAGGACTCTACATAGCCTATTTACAATAATAGAATAGACAAGACGGTTGAAGAAATTGAGGTATGATGCCGCACAAGATACAGAATTTATCTAGAGGTCGGAGAAATATACAAAAAACAATTTTGACTCTACAATTGACTCTACCTAGAGTCTCGTTATAGTAGCTATTTGAAGGACCTTTTAATGCTGGTGACTATAAAGAAAACCGCATTAAGATCGGACGTCTGGTTGCAGAGCTAAGACGGTTTGAATATTTTCAAAATGGCGGACAAAATGGCCGCCAAAAACACAAAGTGCCACAGCTCAGTTGATTTTCGTCCGATCAATCTGGGGTTTCTTGCGGATTATTCTAGAAGCTGTGCTCAACACTTTTGCAGCCCTGGTTTAGGTTGGTAGAGTCGATACTCTACCTAGAGTCAAGACCTTGATGGAGAGCTTGCGGAAGTACTGAGCACCACAACAAAGAAAACCCCGTCAAAAACAGACCCCCGGTTTCGGAGCTACAACGACTTTTATAAAACCAAGATGGCGAAACAAAATGGCCGCCCGGGTGCTGAGTTGCTGTATCTCAGGAACCCGTGGTCCGATCGAACTGGGGTTTTGTACAAAGGACTTAAAATTATGTAGGTCGCTCTTTCGTGAGCCCCGTTTAAGTCGGTAGAGTCAGTGCTCTACCTAGAGTCTAGACTTCACAGGGGGCCTGCGAAAGCGCCGACAACGGTAACAGAAAAAACCCCGACCTTCTCCGCCTCTTAGTTAGGGAGAAAACACAGTTTAAAGTTTTTAAAAATGGCTGCCAAAATGGCCGACTTAGGTCTAACTTCGTCAGTTTTCAAGATAAATGACCGGTGTTTGGGCTTGTCAAAAAGGTCTCAATTAGAAGAATACAATTTTGGGGTCAATTTAATTAATTTATCATAACTGTTGAATATATTTGGAAATAACAATAAAAATTTAATAAAAATCTTAAAAACTAATGGTTTTTCCAAAAAAATTTAGAATTTTTTCTAAAGTGGTCTTAAAAATATTAAGCTTCGATAAAAGCTGTCAATAAATTATCGAAAACTGTATCCCAACTGGTACCACGTGGGACTGTCAAAACTTTAAAAGGTCATAACTCAGAAACTACTTATCGCAAAAATCTAAAATTTTCAAAACTTATAGTGTGCATAAAGAGCTAAAAGATAATAATTTAAAAACAATACCTAAAAGATTTCGTTTCGGAGATAGGACCCTTCAAAGTTTGCAAAATTTTCGAAAATTCGTATCTTCGTCAGAATTTCACTTATCTTGACTCCGAAAGTGCCTCCGTGCTCGATGGGATGACGGCTACGTAGATCCGCAGACAAATTGATGAGAAGTCGTCGGGATCAGGTACCTCGTGGCCACGTGGTTTTTGTTTTTTTGCCTTTTTTTCCGCGCGCCTGCAAGGAAAAAATCGGCAAAAACGTCAAATGTGTAGAGCTCCAGAAGGCCCTCCCAGGGGTCAAATAAAAAAGGTAGGTCGTCGCTGCCAATTTTGAGGAAATCGCCTTTGAAGTTTGAAAAACTTGTAAATTTGCACTTTTTCGCTCAGAACTTTTTGGAAAAATCACTTAGCGCAAAACGGATTTCGGGGCTATATGCGCCGTCACTGCGCGCAACTTTTGATGTATCGCACTGCACTGTAACACTGAAAAATACTATTTTAATGATTTTTCCCGTGCGGAGCGGCCAATTTTCGTGGCGCTTTCGATGGCGTTTGGAGCGCGACTCGGTTAGGTTAGGTTAGGTTAGGTTAGGTTAGGTTAGGTTAGGTTAGGTTAGGTTAGGTTAGGTTAGGTTAGGTTAGGTTAGGTTAGGATAGGTTAGGTTAGGTTAGGTTAGGTTAGGTTAGGTTAGGTTAGGTTAGGTTAGGTTAGGTTAGGTTAGGTTAGGTTAGGTTAGGTTAGGTTAGGTTAGGTTAGGTTAGGTTAGGTTAGGTTAGGTTAGGTTAGGTTAGGTTAGGTTAGGTTAGGTTAGGTTAGGTTAGGTTAGGTTAGGTTAGGTTAGGTTAGGTTAGGTTAGGTTAGGTTAGGTTAGGTTAGGTTAGGTTAGGTTAGGTTAGGTTAGGTTAGGTTAGGTTAGGTTAGGTTAGGTTAGGTTAGGTTAGGTTAGGTTAGGTTAGGTTAGGTTAGGTTAGGTTAGGTTAGGTTAGGTTAGGTTAGGTTAGGTTAGGTTAGGTTAGGTTAGGTTAGGTTAGGTTAGGTTAGGTTAGGTTAGGTTAGGTTAGGTTAGGTTAGGTTAGGTTAGGTTAGGTTAGGTTAGGTTAGGTTAGGTTAGGTTAGGTTAGGTTAGGTTAGGTTAGGTTAGGTTAGGTTAGGTTAGGTTAGGTTAGGTTAGGTTAGGTTAGGTTAGGTTAGGTTAGGTTAGGTTAGGTTAGGTTAGGTTAGGTTAGGTTAGGTTAGGTTAGGTTAGGTTAGGTTAGGTTAGGTTAGGTTAGGTTAGGTTAGGTTAGGTTAGGTTAGGTTAGGTTAGGTTAGGTTAGGTTAGGTTAGGTTAGGTTAGGTTAGGTTAGGTTAGGTTAGGTTAGGTTAGGTTAGGTTAGGTTAGGTTAGGTTAGGTTAGGTTAGGTTAGGTTAGGTTAGGTTAGGTTAGGTTAGGTTAGGTTAGGTTAGGTTAGGTTAGGTTAGGTTAGGTTAGGTTAGGTTAGGTTAGGTTAGGTTTTTTTTTTTTTTTTTTTTTTTTTTTTTTTTTTTTTTTTTTTTTTATCTCCTACCCCTAGCTTTACCAGGGACCTGGTTTGCACTACTCATTCATTCAAGTTCTCTCTTTTATGCTTCTCGCACTTCCATGCTTCATACTTTATCTTTCTGATATCCTTCTCCTTTCATACATTTTCTACTTTATCTACTTTGTTTTTATTCCTAACAGGGTCATTTAAAAACACTTTTTGATATTCTTTATTGTTTTACAAAAATGTACAATACATTATTTTATATTAATAACAATGCTTTTTTTTTATTTCTTACATCTATGCTTTTATATTTGCTATACATTTATAAGAATAATTAATACAACTCTATTTCTCTTTATTGTCTTCAAAATTTTACAAACTTTTACAAATTAAATACATATACTTAACCATCTTAAACAATAACAATATTGATGTGTGGAAATATCTTAAGATATTCCAACTCAATATTTACTTATTTATCTATTTATTTCTATTTATTGCCTTACTAGCTATTTTAATACACAAATTTATAAACTTTTCTCTTATATATTTATCTGTAATTAAATGACTTAAGTTACCTAATTCCATCTTTTCTCCTGATTCTTGTTCGAACTCAAAGCGTTCGGGACCGTAGGCAGGGCACTCTATCAACATATGTGGTACCGTCTCATACTTCTCAGGCGCGCAGATGCACGAGGGACTGTCCCTGCACTTGAATCGGTTCAAGTACATGGAGAATCCCCCGTGACCCGTTAGAACTTGTGTGAGTACACCCGTGGTGTTCAGCTCTCTTACGACTTTAAATGCCGAGACTACATCCGGAAAGAACAGTTTTGTTGTGGATGCCGTGGAGCCAGAGCTGTATCTCCGATTCCATTCGCAAAGCGACGCCCTACGAATTTCTCGCTTTGCGAAGGAAATCGGAACCATGTCGTATACAGGCTTCGTTTTCTTTGATGCCGCCTCCTTGGCCAGTTGATCTGCTCTCTCATTCCCCTCCAGTCCCGCATGTGCCTTGATCCAAAAAAGTTCAACTTTTTTAGAAACTTGTTCACACATTCTTAAATTTTCTCTAATTTTCACGGCGAGGGGATTGAGAGAACTACCGTTTACTACCGCCTCAAGAGACGACCTGGAGTCGCTAAAAACTCCGAAACTCGTTTGCGGACTTCTGAGCACCTCCTCAGTTGCTTTACATATGGCCAGCAATTCAGCCTGGTAAACCGTGCAGTGAGACGACAGCTTTAACTTTTGGCTTTTAGTTTCGGCACCATTGGTCCAGAGAGACAATGCTGCTCCAACTTTGCCATTCATTTTGCTGCCGTCTGTGTAAATTTGTACTGCTTGACCACTGTTTCTTTCAACGTCATCTCGGTTTTCCAGGCATATGAATTCCAGACTCATATGGAGCGCTGGGTGAGGAGTGTCGGCAAACGTTGTCATTCGCTCGATCTCCCCCTCTTTCAATATTGGGAGTGGTATTCCTCTCTTTGTCTCGTACAGAGCAGCTGCTTCCTGTATCCGCAGATCAAGAGGTAACAACCCAGCCAGCGCCAATGCCGCGTTTAGGGAGACCGTGCGGTAGGCTTTGGTTAATTTTTGAGCAAAACCTCGTTGGACAACGTTTAGCTGCTTCTGTATCCCGAGTTTCTTTGTCGCTGGCGCCCAGACTGAAGAAGCATACATGATGATTGGCTCCACGACGGCCACATATATGGTGCGAATGACTTCTGGTTGGAGGCCCCAGCTGATTCTGGCGGCTCTGGACAACTGTTTATACACATTCAAAGCTTTTCTGCATATGTGGCTTGCATGGCTGTTAAACGTCAGTTTGTTGTCAATCCAGAGTCCCAGAATCTTGAATTCTGTGGACATGGCAATGTCGATCCCTCCCATGGTCAGTTGCGGGGTATCATACTTTAGTTTACGCGTTACAAGCATTGCATTTGTTTTCTGCGGTGCGAACTTCAGTTTGTGTTGGATACCCCACTCATGAACATAGGCGAGAGCGGCATTTGCCTGTCGTTGGACCTCCATCGCGGTGTTTCCGTCAAAAACCAGCACCACGTCGTCGGCAAAGGCTTGGCAATAATCCCCACGCTCTTCCATCCCCTTTAGCAATGAGTCGAGAAGGAGGTTCCAGAGGATGGGGCCTCCAATGGAGCCCTGTACACAACCCTTTGTTGTTTCCTTTACAACCTCCTCCCCGGCATACCTAACTCTCACTTTTCTCTCTCTCAGATAGCTGTCCATTATCCTTCTGATGTTCACCGGACACTGTTTCTCAGCCAGCCGGACTTTTATTGCGGGCCACCAAGCGCTATCGAAAGCTCCCTCTATGTCCAACGATATTACCGTGATAAGTTTTTTCTGGTCTTGCTTTGATCTTACATATTTTATCAGGTCATAGAGGGAGTCTTCGGTGCTTCTTTGTGGCATGAATCCGTACTGGCGAGTACTCATCCGGGGGATAAGATGCCACTTTAGTCTTTTGACAATCATTTTTTCCAAGATCTTTCCCATCACCGGAAGGAGGCCAATGGGTCTATATGATTTTGGGCTAGTATAGTCGTCCTTACCGGGTTTTCTAAGAACTATTACAGTGGCCTCCTTCCAGATGATAGGAAAGTAGCTTAGTTGTAGACATTTATTTGCTATAGAGAGAAAGAGATGAGGATCGTGAAGAACCGCGCTTTTGCAGATATCTGCCGTGAGACCATCAGCGCCCGGAGCCTTTTTTGGACTAAAGCTTTCCACTGACTCCGTCAATTCTTCCAGCGTAAACAGCGGGTCATACTCATCATGGCTATCGTTGTTTACTTGGTCAGCTTTTTCTCGGATCATTTTGTGGTCCGCATTATCCTCTGTTTCGAGGTCCTCCGGGTAAAATGTCGCTGTGAGTACTTCAGCAGATTCTCGGGGGGTCAACTGCCGGCCTTCCTTTGCCAAAGGCAGGTCTTCTTGCCTCTTCGTTGTTCTCCCTATCACCCTGTATATGCCCTCCCATAATCCTTCTCGGTCCTGTTTTCCACAGAACTGCTTCCAGCTTTCAATTTGTGCCTTCTTTGTTTCTAATTCATATTTTGTTTTTACTTCCAGATACTCGACGACGACCTTCTCTCTACGGACCTGCGCTGCACATCGGATCCTGCGCTTTCTAGTGGCGACCTCCTGCTTCAGTTTTGCGAGTTCTTCGGACCACCATGGTAAGTTTGCCCTATTTTTTTGTTTTATTTTTGGAATGCTATTTGTGCATGATTCCGTTATTATATTTTCATATTTTATTATGCTATTTTCTAGTGCTTCTTCTGATCTTATATTTTCAATTTCGAATGGATTATCTTGTAGCAACTGGGCCATTTTCGTATGAAACTGGTCCCAGTTTGCTTTCTGGCTATTGTATACTCTTGTGGTTCTACCTATGTTTATTCCTTTTGATTTAGTTAATCTTATGCCAAAAAGTATTGTGTTGTGGTCCGAGCTCGTCATGCTTTCGTCTAGTCGCCAGTCCTCCACTAGGCACAGGAGTTCCGACGTGCAGGCCGTCACGTCCACAAAACTGGAGTATATTTGTCCCCCCCTAACAGTGAAAAAGGTGGGGGTGGTGCCATCGTTGAGTACCTGTAAGTCCATTTCTTCCAGGGCACCTGCCATCTCGTCCCCTCTATCGTCCGTAGTTGGACTACCCCACCAGGAGTTTTTGGCGTTTGTGTCTCCTCCTATAATAACATTTTTGCGGAAGTGCTTCACGATCTTGTTCAGCTGCTCCAAGTATGGCACTATCGGTATCGGATGTGGCTCAAAGTAGAAGGACACGAGTAGTATCTCCCATGCACTTGTCCCGATCTTTACCACTGAGATGTTAGGTGTAGTAAATTCAGGACACAAAATTACGTCCAGATCTCGGTCGAAGACCGCTATGGCTGCTTTTACTGGTCCCTCATCGGGTTTTGTGCTTTGGAAGATTCTCGCGCCTCTGTAGTCTTTAACTCGGCCTATTCCCCCGATGTAGGGCTCCTGGAGCAGTGCAAAGGCCAGTTTTTTGTTGTGCGCCTCAAGCATAAGTTCATTTGTTGCCAACTCCATTCTTCGCAAATTTGCTTGAGCTACAAGGTATGGCCTCCCACTTTCCGAAACATGGTTTAAGCCGGGGACCACCTTAGCAATATGCTACTGCCGCTCTAGCTAATGCGTCCCACCTCCGCCTAATCGGGCACTCCTGGCTAAAGGCGTTGTGGTCGACTGTGCTCAGTTTTGCGTGAAGGCAATTGCAGCAAGATGGGGCTGCTCCGGCGAGCCAGTCCGCGCATTCAGCCCTCATGTGAGGTCCCCCGCAGTGGCTGCACTTTTCGATCTTCTCGGTGCAAAAACGCCTGCCGTGCCCGTACCCAAGACAGAGCGAACACTGCACCAACGGGGATTGGTCCGCCACTCTGACCCTTTGCAGGTCAATGTGAACCTCTCCCGCGTCCAACATACGGTTCCATAGAGCAGGTGACACTCGTACTACGACGTGGCATGTATGTGGGTTTCGGGTTTTCCTTCTAAACCTGACTTCAACCCTGTCATCCTCTTTGTCAAGGTTTCTATATAAGTTTCCGTTTTGATTCCTCAGAGCTCTTTGAATATCGGCATCGCTATTAAACTGCAATACGTCCCTGAGGATCAAAAGAGGGTCCTTGTTTTTGATATCCTCGACATTGAGGTGTTCTTCTGCTTTCTTAAGTCGTTCCTTTATTATTTGTCTTTCTTCTTCCGTTCTGCAACCAACTATGATTTTTCTGTCTTTTGCCTTCCGTATTCTGTCCACCTTTACTCCTCCTTCTTTAGCATTCACAGTTTGTCTTATTCTATTCAGGACTTCTTCTCCTGTCTCGGTTTCATCTTTGGCGGTGACGACCAGTGAGTGGAGTGCTGCCGGTCCAGGTAGCTGCACTCTAGTGGTCGTCGCCGTCACGCTTGCATAGGTTTTCCTTTCTAGACTTTCCCTTAGCTTTTCCATTTTCTCATTATTTTCTCTTATCAATTCTGATTGTCTCTCCAGCAAATTCTCCAGGTTGCTCGTGTCTAGTTTCTTTCCTGTTTCATCTTCCATTTTCTTTTGGGCATTCTCTTTGTTCAGGTCATTGGATTTGATCGGAGTATTCCTGCCTTTAACGGCATCTACTTCCTTTACTAGGTGGTAGAGTCTTTCCAGTGCTTCCAAGACCCCGGTTTTAATGTCGGTTTTTAGATTTCGGGAATTGTTTATATGCAGTTTGGCCCTGACAAGACAGGCCTTCGCTTCCGCCACTCTATCCGAGTATTTACTGCTGCCATGTGTTGGCGGGCTCCCCACTGCTTCCGTTGTTAGCTTTCGCCCTGTCGCTAATTTGGGCTTTGGGGGGGCCGCTGGTATAGTCGTTTTCGGGGGTGACAGGCTGGTCCTAATTGGTTTCCCAGCCTCTATTTCCGCAATGCTTCTTCTAACACTGGGTGTCGAGCTCGAAGGGCCTGCCTTATCTACATCTTGTCTAACCGTCTCCATTGAAGCGTCTTTGTTAGGAGATTTTGTCTGCTTTGCAGGTGTCCTATATCCGAAACCCATTTAATTTGTAGGAGTATGTCAATTTGTACGTTTAATTTGATATTTTTATGTTTCAGATACGCCGCGATAGATTTTCGCAACGAGTCTATAAAAAGGTTAAAAAAGGTTTGTAAAAGTTTTATACGGTAAAATAATATCTATGTTTTTATGTTACAGGTATGACACAAGAATGGATAGAGTGCCCCAACGAGTCAAAGGTAAGTAAGCAATAGATTTGTATAAGTTATATATGCATCCAGATGTTTAAAAGCTACTTAACTACTTAAACTACTTAATAATTACTCTACAATATAATTATTTTAACTCTATGTAGTGACAATGTCAAAAAAAAAAAAAAAAAAAATATTTTTGCTCTACGTAGAGTCCCGTTCGTAATGCAATTTGAAAGACCTCTTAATGCTGGTGACTAAAGAGAAAACCGCATCAAGATCGGACGTCTGACTGCAGAGCTACGACGGTTTAAATATTTTCAAAATGGCGGACAAAATGGCCGCCAAAAACACTAAATGCCACAGCTCAGTTGACTTTCGTCCGATCAATCTGGGGTTTCTTGCGGATTATTCTAGGGGCTGTGCTCAACACTTTCGCAGCCCTGGTTTAGGTTGGTAGAGTCGATACTCTACCTAGAGTCTAGACCTTGATGGAGAGCTTGCGGAGGTACTGGGCACCACAACAAAGAAAACCCCGTCAAAAACAGACCCCCGGTTTCGGAGCTACAACGACTTTTATATAACCAAGATGGCGAAACAAAATGGCCGCCAGGGTGCTGAGTTGCTGTATCTCAGGAACCCGTGGTCCGATCGAACTGGGGTTTTGTACAAAGGACTTAAAATTATGTAGGTCGCTCTTTCGTGAGCCCCGTTTAAGTCGGTAGAGTCAGTGCTCTACCTAGAGTCTAGACTTCACAGGGGGCCTGCGAAAGCGCCGACAACGGTAACAGAAAAAACCCCGACCTTCTCCGCCTCTTAGTTAGGGAGAAAACACAGTTTAAAGTTTTTAAAAATGGCTGCCAAAATGGCCGACTTAGGTCTAACTTCGTCAGTTTTCAAGATAAATGACCGGTGTTTGGGCTTGTTAAAAAGGTCTCAAATAGAAGAATACAATTTTGGGGTCAATTTAATTAATTTATCATAACTGTTGGATATATTTGGAAATAACAATAAAAATTTAATAAAAATCTTAAAAATTAATGGTTTTTCCAAAAAAAAATTTGGAATTTTTTCTAGAATAGTCTTAAAAATATTAAGCTTCGATAAAAGCTGTCAATAAATTATCGAAAACTGTATCCCAACTGGTACCACGTGGGACTGTCAAAACTTTAAAAGGTAATAACTCAGAAACTACTTATCGCAAAAATCTAAAATTTTCAAAACTTATAGAGTGCATAAAGAGCTAAAAGATAATAATTTAAAAACAATACCTAAAAGATTTCGTTTCGGAGATAGGACCCTTCAAAGTTTGCAAAATTTTCGAAAATTCGTATCTTCGTCAGAATTTCACTTATCTTGACTCCGAAAGTGCCTCCGTGCTCGATGGGATGACGGCTACGTAGATCCACAGACAAATTGCTGTGAAGTCGTCGGGATCAGGTACCTCGTGGCCACGTGGTTTTTGTTTTTTTGCCTTTATTTCCGCGCGCCTGCACGGAAAAAATCGGCAAAAACGTCAAATGTGTAGAGCTCCAGAAGGCCCTCCCGGGGGTCAAATAAAAAAGGTAGGTCGTCGCTGCCAATTTTGAGGAAATCGCCTTCGAATTTTGAATAACTTGTAAATTCGCACTTTTTCACTCAAAACTTTTTGGAAAAATCACTTAGCGCAAAACGGATTTCGGGGCTGTATGCGCCGTCACTTTGCGCAACTTTTGGTATATTGCACTGCACTGTAGCACTCAAAAATACTATTTTTGTGATTTTTCCCTTGCGGAGCGGCCAATTTTCGTGGCGCTTTCGATGGCGTTTGGAGCGCGACTGGTTAGGTTAGGTTAGGTTAGGTTAGGTTAGGTTAGGTTAGGTTAGGTTAGGTTAGGTTAGGTTAGGTTAGGTTAGGTTAGGTTAGGTTAGGTTAGGTTAGGTTAGGTTAGGTTAGGTTAGGTTAGGTTAGGTTAGGTTAGGTTAGGTTAGGTTAGGTTAGGTTAGGTTAGGTTAGGTTAGGTTAGGTTAGGTTAGGTTAGGTTAGGTTAGGTTAGGTTAGGTTAGGTTAGGTTAGGTTAGGTTAGGTTAGGTTAGGTTAGGTTAGGTTAGGTTAGGTTAGGTTAGGTTAGGTTAGGTTAGGTTAGGTTAGGTTAGGTTAGGTTAGGTTAGGTTAGGTTAGGTTAGGTTAGGTTAGGTTAGGTTAGGTTAGGTTAGGTTAGGTTAGGTTAGGTTAGGTTAGGTTAGGTTAGGTTAGGTTAGGTTAGGTTAGGTTAGGTTAGGTTAGGTTAGGTTAGGTTAGGTTAGGTTAGGTTAGGTTAGGTTAGGTTAGGTTAGGTTAGGTTAGGTTAGGTTAGGTTAGGTTAGGTTAGGTTAGGTTTTTTTTTTTTTTTTTTTTTTTTTTTTTTTTTTTTTTTTTTTTTTTTTATCCTACCCCTAGCTTAACCAGGGACCTGGTTTACAATTTTATCCTATTTCAACCCTTTCATTCCAGTTCTCACTTTTATGCTTCTCGCACTTCCACTCCTCATACTTGTTCTTTCTTTTATCCGTCTCCTTTCGTTCTTTATCTATTCTATGTATCCTACTTCTTGTTTTTTAGGCTACAGGGGAATTTAAGAGACAGTTCACATATTTCTTTATTTTGCTTAAAATGATAACATATTTCTTAATCTACTTTCTTAAAATTACAGGACACATATTTATATAATATAAATTATATAGTTGTGACCCTTTATTTCTACTTATTTCTATTAACAGCTTTGTTAACTATTTTCTCACAAAAACCTAAAAATTTGTATCTTATATTCTTATCTTCTAATATAATACATAAGTTTTCCTTTCTTATATCTACTTCTATTTCTTGTTCCAAATCGTATCTTTCTCTTCCAAACCTTGGGCAATCCGTTACCAGATGTATAGAGCTTTCCTCAACATTCGGGTCACATAGACACGATGGACTCTCCTTGCACTTAAACCGGTATAAGTAAGAGGAGAATCCACCGTGTCCAGTGAAGAGTTGGACCGTGACGGGACTTAGTGACAAGGATTTGACGAGTCGGTACGCCCTTATTGCGTTTGGGAAAAACACCTTTGTTGTCGCGCCTTGTTCCGCACTGACGTAACGTTGGTTCCATTCGCAGAGCGAGTCTCGTCGGATTTCGCGCTTCGCGTATGAAACCGGGCAGCTGTTGTAATTTGGTTTCGTTTTAAGCTTCAGTGCTGCGCATTTCGCCAACTCATCGGCCCTCTCATTCCCTTCCAATCCCGCGTGAGATTTTATCCAAAATAGGCTCAGTATTTTGTATTCCTGTCTAAGTTGGAAAATATGCGCTCTAATTTGGACTGCGAGGGGATGGGGAGACCATAAGTTGGTCACGGTCTCGAGGGCCGAGCGTGAGTCGCTGAAAATGCTGCAGCTGGGTCTCCGTCTTTTGAGTGCCTCTTTTGTAGCCTCAGCCAGGGCCAGCAACTCCGCCTGGTAGACGGTACAGCACTCATCCAGCCTCAACTTGCGGGTACTAATCTCGGCGTTGCCTTCCCAGATGGATAATGCAGCGCCGACTTTCCCCTCAATTTTACTTCCATCTGTGAAGATATTCAGGCAGTGGTCGAGGTTCTGGTCCATTGCTGCCTCGTCCGCCAGGCAGATGAATGACAACTCCGACTGAAGCGCTGGGTGTGGCATCTCTATGTACGGTAACGGTGTCTCCATATCCCGATCTCCTATTACTCGCTGGGTATGTCCTTTTTTCGTTTCATAAAGCGAGGCTGCTTCCCGGATTTTGATGTCCAGTGGAAGCAACCCAGCCAGTAATAACGCCGAGGTTAGCGAGACAGTCCTGTAGCTCTTAATAATTTTCTGTGCGAAACCACGCTGCACCGTTTCGAGCTCTTTATTTACGCATATCTTTTTTGTTGCGGGAGCCCATACACTTGCAGCGTACATTATTGTAGGCTCTACCACTGCCGTGTAGATGACTCTGATGACGTCCGGCTGGAGGCCCCATGTCACTTTTGCTGCTCTCGAGAGCTGCTTGTAGAAGTTTAGCGCTTTTCGGCAGACGTTTGCGGCGTGCGAGTTGAACGTTAATTTGTCGTCGATAGTGAGTCCAAGCAGCTTGATTTCCTTGGACATGCCAATGTCGCACCCACCCATGCTAAGACGTGGAGTATCATACTTAAGTTTTCGCGTGATGACCATAGCCATTGTTTTGTGCGGCGCGAACTTAAGTTTATTTTTGATACCCCACGTCCGAACATGCTCGAGTGAGGCATTGGCCTGTCTCTCAATCTCTAGCGAGGTCTCACCAGCGAAAACAAGCACCACGTCGTCTGCAAACGCCTGCACGTAGTCGCCTCTACCGTGCAGCTCCCTTAGGAGTGGGTCCAGGAGTAAATTCCAAAGAATTGGACCACCAATTGACCCCTGCACACATCCTTTTCCAGTAGGCTTTTCGTACTCCTCCCCTAAGTAACGGACCCTAACTCTGCGGTTTCGGAGATAACTGTCGATCACCCTTCTTAAGTTGATCGGACAGTTTTCCTCTGCCAGTCGGACTCGGATTGCTGGCCACCATGCACTATCAAAGGCCCCCTCTATATCCAGCGACATGAGTGTTATTAGTTTCTTCTGCTCAAGTTTACTATTAATGTATCGCATAAGGGTATAAAGGGCGTCCTCGGTGCTCCTCTGGGGCATGAATCCGAACTGGCGAGTACTCAATCTTGGCACAAGATGAAACTTTATCCGGGTGATCAACATCTTCTCGAAGATCTTTCCTAACACAGGGAGGAGCCCGATCGGCCTATAGGATTTCGGGGTATAATAGTTTTCCTTCCCAGGTTTTCGTAGCACTATCACGGTTGCCTCTTTCCACGGATCCGGGAAGTGGGCAAGTTCCAGGCACTTATTTACCATGCCTAGGAACATGTTCGGATCACTCTGTATGGCCTCGACGCATATGTCGACCGTGAACCCATCTGCTCCGGGTGCCTTCTTCGGGTTAAATGCCTTCATCGCAGTTCTTAGCTCAGTCATCGTGAATAGTGGGTCGCAAGACCCAACTTGCTCCTCACCATTTACCTTCTCTGCTTCAGCTCTAATTCTGCGATGATCGGCATTGTCGCCATCTCTGCGGTCCTCCGGATAGAACGTTTCGGCCAGAACCTTCACGGAGCCACTAGCATCAAGCAGTCTGCCTTCAACCTGAAGTCGCACATCCTCTTCCCTTTTCCTAGTCCTTCCTATAACCCTGTAAATCCCCTCCCATACCCCTTCTCTATCTTGTTTACAGCAGAAGTCCTTCCAACTCTCTACCTTTGCTTTACTTGCCTCTAGCTCGTATTCCCTCTTCTTTTCCAGGTACTCTTCGATGACTCCTGACCTTCGGATTGGCGCGGCGCATCGGATTCTTCTCTTCCTGTTGGCGACTTCCCGTTTCAGCTGTGCGAGTTCCTCGGACCACCACGGTATGGTAAGTGTTTGTGTGTGTTTCTTTGCTGGCATAGAGTGTGTGCATGCGTGTGTTATTGCTTGAGTGAATGTGTGTATGACTTCTTCTATTTGTTCGATGTTGTGTATGTGCTCTACTTTTGTGTGTGTGAGTTGGTGGTCAAATTTAAATTGGTTCAATTTCTCATGAAATTGAGCCCAATTGGCTTTTTTTGTATTGTAGAGTCTGGTTGTGCGTGTAATTTGTGTTCCGTGTGCTTTGTGTAGTTGTATGTTGAAAGTTATCCCATTGTGGTCCGAGCTCGTCATGCTCTCTACCACGGTCCATCCTTCCACAAGAGTGAGCATGTCCTCCGAGCAGACTGTGATGTCTACATGGCTGAAATACCGTCTGTCTCCTCTCACCGTGTCAAACGTTGGTATGGAGTCAATGTTGAGCACCTGGAGCCCCTTATCGTCCAGAAACTTCATCAGTTCCTCCCCCCTGGGGTTTGTCCTGACGCTTCCCCACCAGGTGTTCCAGGCATTCGCGTCTCCTCCAACAATGAGCCTCGTAGACCCAAGCTCTTCGATCACCCTGCAGAGTTGTTCCACGTATGGTTCCAGGGGCTCAGTTCCTTCAAAGTAGATGGAGACTAGATTGACCTTCCAGGCGCTAGTTCGGATCCCTACTACTGCGATGTTGTTGGTGGTGAACTGTGGGTATTGGATAACATCCAGGGTAGGGTCCAGTATGGCAATCGCCGCCTTAACAATCCCTTCGCCTTGTTCTGTGCTCTGGTAGATCCTAGCGCCTGGGTATACCTTCAGCTTCTTAGGGGCTCCGACGTAGGGTTCCTGTAAGAGGAGTGCTGCTGCTCTACATTTTGTGGCTTCAAGGAAGACCTCATCTGTTGCTAGCTGCTTTTTGTTGAGGTTTGCCTGAATGACCTTGTAATGGACGCCCTTAGCAATAGGCCACGGTGGATCTCGCAAATGCATCCCACTTGCGCCTCACCGGGCATTCGTTGCTAAAGGCGCCATGGTCAGTTTTCGTGGCCTTTGCTTTGTTGCAGTTTACGCAGCAGGGAAGAGTTCCACTCAGCCAGTCAGGGCATTCCGTTTTGAGGTGCGCTCCACCGCAGTGGCTGCACACATCAATTGCTTCGGAGCAGAACCGCTTCCCATGTCCGTACCCTAGACAGCGCGAGCACTGTATAAGGGGGGACTGATCAGCGACTCTGACTCTCTGCATGTCGATATGTGCAGCCCCTGCACCGGTAAGACTCTGCCAGAGTCGGGGCGACACCTTCATTACGATGTGGGATGTGAGGGGGTTCCTTGCCTTGCGACGATATCGTACTTCCATGCGGTCATCGTCGCCGCTCACACCCTTAAGTAAGTGCCCGTTTTGTGTGCGGATGGCCTTTACGACATCCTCATCCGTGTTGCTTCGTAGGACGCCGTATAGGATGACCAGAGGATCCTTATTCGTAACATCCTCCACACTAAGATGCCCTTCTCTTTCCATTATTCTTTCCTTTATCCTTCTAAGCTCTTCCTCGTTTTTACATCCCACTATTATCTTTCTGTCTTTTGCTTTCCGTATTTTGTCAATCCTTGCTCCCTCTTCCTTCGCATTCACAACCTTTCTGATCCTCTCAAAGACTTGATCCCCTGTTTCCTGGTCATTTGTAGAGGAAACTATGATGGAGTGCATGGCAGTATTTTCCGGTTCCGGTTTCTTTGGAGAACCCGCTGTGACACTCGCATAGGAGCCTCTACTCGTGTACCACTCCTGCTGTGTTCTAAGTGTATCAGTTAGTTTCTCCATTTCCTTTTTGTGTTCTTCCAGAAACTTTCCATGCTCCTCCATCTTCTTCATCAGTTCTTCCCCTTGACCTGTCATTTGGCGTTCCTTTTCGTTGGGTGGCTGTTTTGCGTCTTCTTGGTTTTTGTGCTGAGCTTTACCCTGCCCTTTTACGCTGTCAGCCTCTTTGACTAGCTGGTACAGCCTGTCGATTGCTTGTATGACCTCGGTTTTTATTTCGGTCTTCGTGTTTCTCGACTTCTCCAGGCTGCCCTTTGCTTTGACCACGCACGCTCTAGCTTCGGTGAGTCGGTCAATATATTTTGAGGGCGAGCTAGTCGCTGTCCCAATTGACAGTTTTTGTGTCACGGACGAGGTCGTGGTCTTGGGCTTTGGCTTTTGGGCCTCAGAGTCCTGCATTTTCTTCGGGGGCGTCGAGGGTTTTGTCCTTGAGTCCGTTTTTCCGGTCTCCCACTCCCCAATGCTTCGTCTCACATTAGCGTTAGCGTTCTTCATCATCTCTGGTGTCCTAGAAGGTCCTGCCTTCTCCGTCTGGCCCGGAGATTTTAGATGTTCCGTGTCACGAGTGACACTTGTTGTCTTTTTGACCGGAGTGCGATGGCCGAAACTCATTTTGCGGGAAACTAGGTAAGTTTTATTAGGTTTTTAATCCTTATAAAATATTTTAAGCAACTGTTATTATTTCTACACTAATTATTTTTACTTTCCAGATGGTGTCTCCAGGTTTCGTCAGTCTACGTGCGCGGAGAATCGGCGGGTAAGTACAATTGGGGTAGGACTCGTCAAATTTGAAGTTTGACGTGTAAAGAGCGTCAACTCCAGCTATAAAATTAGATTCTTAAAAAATAACACAAAACAAAATAAAAAAAATTTTTTGGTAGAGTCACGTGAATTGCCCAAAGTTTCGGTAGAGTCAGATGGTTTGGTCAGTGGTGTAATAAATTTTATATATGAGATTTGAGTTTCAACTTTTGTAATGTAGAGTTGACTCTACCAAGGTCACTTTTTAAGGGTTACACAAGAGCCCACTAAATCCTCTTACTTCAAATAAAAATTTTGATACAAAAAAATTTTTTGACTCTACGTAGAGTCTTGAGACTCTACTCAAAAATAGTCCGAACCAAGTCCTACAGTTTGCAAAAAACCGCACTGCTGTAGGACTTCTGGTTCCAGAGATATAAATTTTTTAAGATAGACCAAAAATCAAAAAATTTGGGGTTGCAACCCCCAGAAAAATCCCTAAAAATAGGTTATGTTGAACAGATACCTGTTTCCAATGTTAAAAAGAAAAATAACTATGGAGAGACTATTTAAAACGAAATTTTGTGTTTGGATTGTTCGAAAATTTTCTAAGTCCAAAGTCAATTTTAGGGGTAGGGGGTTGAAACTTTGTCCAAATGATAAAGGAAGGTTTGAAGACTATCCGGCTTCTGGATAGTGTGGGGGGGGGTTTGGGGGGGGGGACCCGGATAAAATGGTCAGATTTGCTCTAGCACCCCCCGTTTGGCCACAAAATGCAAAACAAGTTTATTTGCGGTTGGTCGAGAGGTAGGATGTTTTTTGGAAAATCGATGTTAAATATAATTATGGGGCTGAAAAATATGAAAAAATTACTAAGACTAAGAGGATAAAATGTTCTAACCTATTTCTGTTTTGAAAAATATTTGTTACCTGAAAAATTTGTGGGGGGGGCTCTCTAAAAATAGGGGTTGTAAAACCAACAACCGCAAATAAACAGTAAAAAATTTTTCCTGCTCACCCCTGGAGCATGAAAAATCTAGAAAAAAGCGTGGTGATTCCTGACTATATATGCAATAAATTGGCGTTTGAAATTTTGATAAATTTTACGTGCTTCAATGTTTAAAAAATTTCCAAAACTACCCCTAAAAATTCGACTTTTTGTGGACGATTTATTCAGTAACCCTTTGATTTAAAGATGTAGTGTTTGGGCTCAAATGACTCGTCGTATTTCGAGGAATATGATTCTAATGTCAAAATAATTTAAATAAGTGTTAATAAATAAATAGAGCCTAAAATTGGTACATAAGCATAAGTATGTACAAGTTAATTTAAAAAAACTAAAAATAATTATTCTAAAATACAAAAATTTATAAAAAGTCTATAAATAGGTATTCTACCTACTAATTGGTCAAAAATTAAGGCTAAAATAATACTTAAACTACCTACTTTATACCACGTGACGTCACACTTGTTCTATGCGGATCTTATAAATTCGATAACTCAGAAACCGCTTGTCAGAAAAATCTGAAATTTTGCACAGTGGTAGTCCTATATTTAAAGTAAATTTTAGAGTTCCAAACTTACAAGGTCACAGATCTTATTCCAGAAATAAAAAGGGTCAAAGTTAATTAAAGTTTCAAAACCTTGTATCTTCCCAGGGGGTGGTCCGATTTTGATGCTCGAGGTGTCGGCTGGCAGGTCTTGAAGTTCTTCACTTATGGCTGCTCCTCGATTTTTGCCCAGAAGTCTGGAACCTGGACCACGTGCCACGTGGTTTTTTGGTTTTCCGTTAATAACTCAGCGAGTTTAAATGGGAAAAATCCAGGACTCGGCTGAGTCGTAGTTCCCCTCAGGACGCGTCGATGTGCAGTTGAAAATTTGGGGGTTGTCGCTGGAAAACGAGCAGCGTTTCAGTCCGAAGATCCAGATGTTGGTGAAATTTCGGTTTTTTCGGTGTGGTGTCTCCAAAAATGGTCCGATTTGAAAAATTTTTTCAGCACTGCAATCCTTGCGACAACGCGCATCCAAAAACGTATTGCACTGCACAATTCGGTGAGAAAAACCCGTTTCAACGATTTTTCGAACGCGGAGCGGCTCAAATTCGTGGCTCTCAGGCTCGCGGCTCGAGGGGAACTCTGGTTAGGTTAGGTTAGGTTAGGTTAGGTTAGGTTAGGTTAGGTTAGGTTAGGTTAGGTTAGATTAGGTTAGGTTAGGTTAGGTTAGGTTAGGTTAGGTTAGGTTAGGTTAGGTTAGGTTAGGTTAGGTTAGGTTAGGTTAGGTTAGGTTAGGTTAGGTTAGGTTAGGTTAGGTTAGGTTAGGTTAGGTTAGGTTAGGTTAGGTTAGGTTAGGTTAGGTTAGGTTAGGTTAGGTTAGGTTAGGTTAGGTTAGGTTAGGTTAGGTTAGGTTAGGTTAGGTTAGGTTAGGTTAGGTTAGGTTAGGTTAGGTTAGGTTAGGTTAGGTTAGGTTAGGTTAGGTTAGGTTAGGTTAGGTTAGGTTAGGTTAGGTTAGGTTAGGTTAGGTTAGGTTAGGTTAGGTTAGGTTAGGTTAGGTTAGGTTAGGTTAGGTTAGGTTAGGTTAGGTTAGGTTAGGTTAGGTTAGGTTAGGTTAGGTTAGGTTAGGTTAGGTTAGGTTAGGTTAGGTTAGGTTAGGTTAGGTTAGGTTAGGTTAGGTTAGGTTAGGTTAGGTTAGGTTAGGTTAGGTTAGGTTAGGTTAGGTTAGGTTAGGTTAGGTTAGGTTAGGTTAGGTTAGGTTAGGTTTTTTTTTTTTTTTTTTTTTTTTTTTTTTTTTTTTTTAACTCCTTTCCTCTGACAAGTGTCAGAGTCTTTTTTCCGTCTTCTTTCATTCTTAAGACCTCTTTCATACATCACTATCTTATTGTAATATATGTAATATTTAATTTATAACAGAGACAGGGTGACGCTTTATTTTATTATATGGTTTACATGTTTTCTTAAAACTAACATTTTCTTTATTAAAGTTTTATATACAGTTTCTTACAATTACAGATAAAGGTTTTACAGGTAAGTTTTTGTTGTACATTTTGCTTATTTTCTATTTATACAATTGTTTCATATCATGCTTTATGTATATAGTGTATATATACATTCATCATACTTTTCTTATGCTATTTATTTCTTATTATTACCTTATTTGTTATATTTGTACAGAATTCTAATAACTTCGGACGGTTGACCTTGTCCTTTATAATCTTATGTATACTTGCTACTGTTAAGTCACAGTCCATTGCCTGTTCTACCTCATATCTCTCCTTACCATACACAGGGCACTCTAGCAAAATGTGAATCACGGTTTCGTCTTTCCCGGGTTCGCAAATACACGATGGGCTTTCCTTACGCTTAAACCGGTTAAGGTATTCGGAGAATCCACCGTGCCCAGTCACCACCTGAGTTATAACGCCAGTAGGCTGAATTTCCCTAACGATTTTATAAGCTTCTACTGCGTCCGGGAAAAATAATTTTGTAGTCGCGGCTGTTTGACCTGATAAGTACCTACGGTTCCATTCGTCAAGCGATTCCGAGCGGATTTGTCGCTTGACGAATGAAACCGGGCACAAGTCGTAATCAGGTTTTCTCTTTAAGTTGTGTGCCGCGTCCTTGGCCAGCTGGTCAGCACGCTCGTTCCCTTCAAACCCTGCATGTGCTTTGATCCAGAATAGGGTTACCACCTTATTCTGGAGTCGGGCTTCTTTGATGTTCCTCCTGACCTCTACCACTAGAGCATGAAGGGAACCAGGGTTGGTGACTGTCTCTAATGACGATTTGGAGTCGCTGTAAATACCGAAGGTGCTCTCTGTGCGTTTGAGGATCACCCTCGTGGCCTCACATATGGCTAGAAGTTCCGCCTGATAGACCGTGCAGTAAGATGGTAGTTTAAGTTTGATGGCTTTGGTTTCAGCTTCGTTATTCCATAAGGATAACGCTGCCCCAACCTCACCATCAATCTTACTACCATCGGTGAAAATTCTGACTTCTTGGTCGTTATGGTCGTCTACTTGTTGTTGGTCTATCAGGCTCACGAACTCCAGGCTCTTATGTTCTGCCGGATGCTCCGACTTGGTAAACGGCACCAAACGCTCTACCTCCCTGTCTCCTAGTCCTAGCCGGGGTACCCCTCTCTTAGCCTCGTAAAGGGCTGCTGCCTCCTTTATCCTAAGGTCGAGTGGTAGTATCCCGGCCAGCACCAGTGCCGAGTTCAGTGAGACGGTACGGTATGCCCTGCACAGCTTCTGAGCGAAACTTCTCTGCACTGCGTTGAGTTTCCTCTGCACCCCCAGTTTATCAGACGCCTCCACCCAGGCACTGGCAGCGTACATTATCACTGGCTCCACTGTTGCCGTGTAAATGACCCTTACAACCTCCGGATGGAGCCCCCAGCTAACCTTTGCTGCCCTGGAGAGTTGCTTGTAAATATTTAGGGCTTTCCTGCAGACCTCTGCGACGTGGTTATTGAAGGTGAGCTTTTGATCTATTATGAGGCCCAGGATTTTTATTTCAGGAGACATGCCTATGTCGACCCCGCCCATCTGCAGTAGTGGTGTGTCATATTTTAGCTTTCTTGTTATAAGCATAGCTTTGGTCTTATGAGGAGCAAATTTTAGCTTGTTTATGACTCCCCACTCCTGCACATGGGCGAGGGCGGCATTTGCCTGTCTCTGAACCTCCTGTGCCGTGTCTCCGTCGAAAATCAATACCACGTCATCCGCAAAAGCCTGGCAGTAATCACCCCGCGCTTCAAGTTCCTTGAGCAAAGGGTCGAGGAGAAGGTTCCACAGGATGGGACCGCCAATTGAACCTTGCACACATCCTTTATTTGTAGTTCTTACATGTTCCTCACCCGAGTACCTCACTATCACCTTTCTGTTCTGTAGGTAGCTGTCAATCATCCTCCGTATATTGACAGGGCATTCCTCTTCAGCCAGTCGGGCTTTGATAGCAGGCCACCATGCGCTATCGAAGGCCCCCTCTATGTCCAGTGATATCATTGTGATAAGTTTTTTGTGTTTCAGCTTTCCGCGTATATATTTCATCAGGTCATAGAGGGAGTCTTCGGTGCTCTTCTGGGGCATAAAGCCGTATTGGCGAGGACTCATCCTGGGGAGCAGGTGCCACTGTAGCCTTCTCACAACCATTTTTTCCAATATCTTTCCCATCACCGGAAGGAGACCAATAGGTCTGTATGACTTGGGGTTGGTGTAGGTGTCTTTACCCGGCTTCCTAAGGACTACCACTGTTGCCTCCTTCCAGATGTTGGGAAAGTGATGTTGTTCCAGGCATTTGTTCATAATTGCAAGGTTCAATTGAAGGTCACAGAGCACGACGCGTCTACATATGTCAGACGTAAAACCATCGGCTCCCGGGGCCTTCTTCGGATTGAAGCTTTCCGTGGCAGAACGTAGCTCTTCTTTTGTAAACGGCGGGTCACATTTCTCATTATGCACCCAGACGTTTGCTTGGTTCGCTATTTCTCTAGTCTGCCTGTGGATTGCGTTTTCTCCGGTTTCAGTGTCCTCGGGATAGAAAGTCTCAGCCAACACTCTAACAGATTCTCCAGGGTCTAGTGTTCTCCCGTCTACTTCCAGGGGCAGGTCTTCTTGCCGTTTTGTCGTTCTTCCTATCACCCTATAAATTCCTTCCCAGACTCCTTCCTTATCCTGCTTTTCACAAAAACCTTTCCAGCTTCCTATTTGCGCCTTTTTGGCTTCTCTCTCATAATTTTCTTTTTCTTGCAGGTACTCCTGGATGACCTTCGCTTTCCGAACCGGCGCTGCACATCGGATCCTACGTCTCTTGGTTGTGACCTTCTTCTTCATGTCGGCGAGTTCCTTGGACCACCACGGCAAGGTAAGTTTTTCGACTATTTTCTTTCTAGGTATCGCTTCTTTGCATGCTTGCTTAACTATATTCATGTATTTATTTACTATTTCTTCTAACTTTTCCTTGCTATTGATTTTTTCTATTTCTGTTTTGTTTATGTTGTTTTCTAGTTTAAATTGGTTCAGTTTCTCATCAAACTGGATCCAATTTGCTTTTTTTGTGTTATAAATTCTGGTGGTTCTCTCTACATTTGTGCCTACTGATTTTACGAGATTAATTTTAAAGGTGATGCCGTTGTGGTCCGAACTAACTAGGTCTTCTTCGACTCTCCAGTCTTCCACCATGGCGAGCAGGTCCTCAGTGCATGCCGTCACGTCGACGTGGCTAGTATAAGTCTGGTTCCCCCTGATAGTATCAAAGGTAGGCGTGTCACCCACGTTCAGCACCTGCAAGTTCATGTCTTCCAACGCCCCAGCCATTTCTTCCCCCCTGTGATCAACTACTCTACTGCCCCACCATGGGCTCTTTGCGTTGGTATCGCCCCCCATTAAAATCCTTGTTGGCCCAAGCTCCTCTTCAATCTTTTTGAGCTGCTCCAGGTACGGTTCTATGGGCTGGTCTGGCTCAAAGTAGAAAGAGACTACTGCTATCTCCCAAGCACTGGTACGGATCCTCACCACTGCGATGTTCTTTGTGGTGAGTTTTGGGCATTGTAGAACGTCAAGGTCACGATTAAAGACAGCTATTGCTGCTTTGACGTTCCCTTCTCCTTGTTCAGTGCTCTGGTAGATTCTGGCTCCTCTGTAGCTCTTCATACCTTTCGCTCCACCCACGTACGGTTCCTGGAGCAGCGCAAAAGCCATCTCTCTTTCGCTTGCTTTTATCATTAGCTCATTCGTTGCTAACTCTTTTCTTTGAAGATTTGCTTGGGCCACCAAAAAGAGTTTCCTGGTGGATGTGCTGGAGGTATTTGCTGTATTGACGCCCTTAGCAGTATGCCACAGTGGCACGCGCTAAGGCGTCCCACTTCCTCCTCACTGAACACTCCTGGCTAAAGGCGTTGTGCTCCGTTGCATCCAGTTTGGCATGTCTGCAGTTGCAGCAGGTTGGAGCCGTTCCAGCGAGCCAGTCTGCGCACTCAGCCTTCATGTGCGGGCCCCCGCAGTGGCTGCATTTCGAGATCGTCTCCCTGCAGTAGCGCCTGCCATGCCCGTATCCCAGGCACAGCGAGCACTGTACAAGGGGAGACTGATCAGCCACTCTTATCCTTTGGAGGTCAATATGGACCTCCCCTGCTTCAACCAACAGGTTCCATACCTTCGGCGACACACGAAGCACGACATGGCATGCGTAGGGATTTCTTGCTTTTTTTCTGAATCGGACTTCAATCCGGTCGTCCTCTGTGCTGAGGTTTCCAAGGATGTGGCCATTCTGGTTCCTCAGGGCGCTCAAGACGTCTTCGTCTTTGTTGTACTGCAAGACGTCCTTGAGGATCAGAAGTGGATCCTTATTTTTGACTTCCTCTACACAGAGGTGCGACTCCGCCTTCTTCAGCCTTTCCTTCACTTTTTGTCTTTCTTCTTCAGTCTTACATCCGACAATGATTTTTCTATCTTTAGCTTTTCTAACTCTATCCACCTTGATCCATCCATCCCTTGCATTGACGGCTTCCCTAACCCTCTTCAGCACCTCTTCTCCAGTCTCTGTCTCGTCTTTTGAGGATATGACTACGGAATGCAGCGCGGTCTGACTCACGGGTTGCTTTCTCGTAGGACCAGCTGCCACATTTGCGTACGTCATCTCCTCCAAGGTCTTTTGTTGTTTTGTCATTGCCTCTTGAAGTATTTCCATCCTCTCGTTACTTTCCTTCATGAGCTTGCTGTGCTCCTCCAGTCTCTTTACCAACTCCGCTTCGGGTTCGGATATGGTTGCAGAGGGGAGAGGGGAAGGAGAAACCAGTGGTCCCTCCTCTCCCTCCCTCCCCTGCCTCCTGTTTTGGCTCTCTCCATCTTTCCCTTTCCCTCCCTCCGTCTCTTTCACTAGATGGTAGAGTCGCTCTATTGCTAGTGTGACCTCGGTTTTTATATCGGTTCTTAGGTTGCGCGCACTACCTAACTGCGTTTTCGCTTTCATCAGGCAGGCTTTAGCTTCTGCTATTCTGCTGGCGTACTTGGGTTTCTCCGGCATCAGCGGGCATCCCGCCACGTCTACCTTCGGTTTTGCTTTGGGAGGTCCCGCCGGCGCCTGTGACGCTTTTTTCGGGGAGGGCTTAGGTTGGGTGTCCGTTTTTCCCGATTCCCACTCTCCAATGCTCCGTCTCACATTGGCGGAAGCGGTCAGTTCGTGTGAAGGACCTGCCTTCTCTGTCAAGTCCGGGGACTTATGGGTGTCGGGATCCATAGTCTTTTGTGCGGTTTTGACGGGTGTACGGATCCCGAACATAATTTGCAGTCACAATACGGTAAAGTAGATAGATGAAGTTAAGACGGTTAAAAAAGTTCAAATTTGGCTTAAAATAAGGTTTGTAAAAGTTATATAAGTTGACTCTACCTAGAGTCCGTGATTAAATAAGAAAATAAGGATTAAAGATTTGTATAAGTTTTAAAATACGTTTTCTACCAAAAATTAATTTCAAGAATTTTAATCGAATTTTTTCTGTTACAGGTTCGTCGCGTCGAGGTTGCTGGTCGGCGCTGTACAGAGGTAAGTATCCGTGGATTCAAAGTTCTCAGTATAGAGTACCGGCCTCCTTATGAATTTACGGAGTACCGTAAGGATAAGATGGTCGTGTCGTTAGGAACCCGAGAAACACGTATCGAAAATAAATTCAGTCAAAAAGACTCTACCTAGAGTCTGGTTTCGTCAACACTTAATAATGATTTGCTTATAATCTATGTGCCGCAAAAAACGCCGTCAATTTTAGAGTGTCGGTATGAGAGATATGAAGCTTTGGATATGGGGGGGGGGGGGAGAGAAGTTAAGGGGGGGTTGACAATTATTTTAAAGCTATCTATTTATATTATTATCAAATACGACTAACAGTTTAACAAATAACGCCTTTTCTTAAGGAAAAATAAAAATTTAAAAAATATTAAAATTCTAAAGAAAAAAGTTAAGGGGGGGTCAACATAGGATATTAAATTTGGGGGTTGCCCACATATATTATATATATAATATATGCGGACTGGTCTTAAAATTTGGCTATCTCTCACCGTTTCCGAGAAACCAGCGTTTGAATCTATTTGCGGTTTGTAATCTTAATCTAATAATTCGCGCTCGGAGACCGCTTGTCCTAAAAATCTAAATTTTTTACAAAAATGTTTGACAACATAGGGGCCACAAATACACAAAAAATAAACCTATGTTGTCGCTGCAGAAATAAAATTAAAACACTTACAATGAAAAACTGAACAGCACAAAAACTTTCGAGTCTCTATCTCCGTCAAACAAGGTCCAAATTCTGATTTAAAGGTGCCTCCCGGCTGCTCTCTACGGCGTCCTTGGGATCTCGTCCTTGAA
Source organism: Eupithecia subumbrata (assembly GCA_949316285.1). Taxonomy (NCBI): domain Eukaryota; kingdom Metazoa; phylum Arthropoda; class Insecta; order Lepidoptera; family Geometridae; genus Eupithecia; species Eupithecia subumbrata. The sequence goes on from OX438638.1 coordinate 5,869,527, forward strand.
AATTGCGTAGCGGCACGGGGTCACTGACCACGCCGCCACGTGGTTTTTGTTTTTCTGGCGATTACTCCGTCGTCCTGCACAGAAAAAATCTGCAAGTCGGCAGGGATGTAGAGCACCAGGATGCCTTCCGTTCCACAATTTAAAAAATGTAGGTCGTCACTCAAAATCGCGAGACGTATCACTTTTAAGTTTGAAATTTTTACGAAAAACCACTTTTTCGCCAATAACTTTTTGGCCACAACACTTAGCGCTGCGCGGTTTTCACTAGCGTGTGCGCCGTCACTTTCCGCGTCTTTTGATGTATAGCACGTTATTAAAACAGCAAAATTACTATTTTTAGTGATTTTTCGAGCGTGGACTGGCCTTTTTTCGTGGCGCTCTCGACCGCGGTTCGAGCGCGAATGGTTAGGTTAGGTTAGGTTAGGTTAGGTTAGGTTAGGTTAGGTTAGGTTAGGTTAGGTTAGGTTAGGTTAGGTTAGGTTAGGTTAGGTTAGGTTAGGTTAGGTTAGGTTAGGTTAGGTTAGGTTAGGTTAGGTTAGGTTAGGTTAGGTTAGGTTAGGTTAGGTTAGGTTAGGTTAGGTTAGGTTAGGTTAGGTTAGGTTAGGTTAGGTTAGGTTAGGTTAGGTTAGGTTAGGTTAGGTTAGGTTAGGTTAGGTTAGGTTAGGTTTTTTTTTTTTTTTTTTTTTTTTTTTTTTTTTTTTTTTTTTTTTTTTTCATATCACCACTATTTATTTTGTGGTGGTTTATTCTTTTGTTTTTATGTTTTCTTTAATTTCATTCTGTTTTTTTTTTTTTTTTTTTTTTTTTTTTTTTATTTTTATATATATTACATGCTGTAGTCCGCGCCCAAATGTTTTGCATGCAACATTTACAATTACTAACTGACTAACAGTACTTACTATTTTAACATAAAATCATATTATTATTATACATTACAATTTCTTATTTTTGATTGATTTCATTAACAATATTTTTAGTAAAATTATGTACATAATATAAATTCAATAAAAATTAAATATTAAATTTTATCTTTACTTTACATTGGAATTAACATCATATAATGTATTTACGGATTTCTGACATAAGTATAATTTTCTTATAATGATACAATGAAGACATTCAGGGAAATAATTAAATTTAATAAAATTACACAATGCATGAAAATTAAATTGAAATTATTATTATTAGATATAATTAAAATAAATAAAGAAAAATATTTTATTCTATCATGCAATAGTAGACCCATTTGCCTTTGCGGCTTGTCTAAGAGTTTTCTCCGCAAAAGCTAGGAAATGGGTTCGGCGGTTGTCATCGTTAATTGCTTCATTAACATTACTTATTGTTAAGTCTAGATCCATCTTGCACTCGCAATTGTGCCGCTCAAGACCATATTTCGGGCATTGGAACAAAATGTGTTCAATGGTTTCAGGGCTACTCTGATCACAAGTGCAAAACGGGTCGTCAGCTAACTTAAATCTGTGTAGGTATGCCTTTATCCCTGTATGACCACTAAATAATTGCGTACGTAACGCTGTTGTTTCCATCTTGGACAGGATCTGATATGCTCTCTTTATGTGGTTGAAGAACATCCTCGTCACCCCGCCAGTGGTTGCGCTGCTAAATCGATCTTGCCATATTTCAAGGGTTTTTTCCCTGATGGAGCGCCTCGCGAAGGACAGCGGGAACGCATCGTACGCTGGAGCTGCCTTAAGCTTTGTAGCTAATTTCGCTAGTTCATCAGCACGCTCATTCCCTATTATACCCACGTGTGCTCGTATCCAGAAGAATTCAACTCCATTCACCTCCCTGATGCCTTTCTGAATCTCTCGTGCAACAGGGTTATCCGTGCAGGGGTCAGAGATTGCTTCCAGAGCTGACCGTGAATCCGAAATGATGGTCCCACGTTCCCCACTCTCTCTCAAGTAGGAGACTGCTCTCAAAATAGCGACCATCTCGGCCTGGAAGACAGTGCAGTAGTTCGCAAGTTTTATCTTAAAGGTTTTAGTTTCTTTATTATCTTTCCAGACCGAGACCGCAGCACCAACCTTCTCATCTAGTTTGCTTCCGTCCGTATAAATTTTAAGCCAATCTCCCCCTAACAGATCAGCGTCCTCTTGGTTGTTGATAATTCCAAATTCACCATGTTTTCTCTCGGAAGGGTGTGGTAAGTCGTACGGTGTGGCCCTGTTTTCTAAGGGTCTACCTGGGAGTGATTCTAATGGCTTGCCCCTTTTGACCTCGTACAACTTGGCTTGCTCTTTCAGTCTCAGGTCAAGAGGCAAGATTCGGGAGAGCAACACACTCGACGTTAATGAGGTGGTGCGATGAGCTCTGCAGATCTTGAGTGCAAAAATTCTGGTCATATGGTCCAGTCTTCCCTGAACAAACTTTCTTTCCGCAGCAGGGGCCCATGCACTAGCAGCATACAGGACCACCGGCTCAACCGTCACCAGATAGAGCAGTCTCGTTATTTCAGAGTTTAGGCCCCACTGTGTCTTCACCACTCTGGACATCATCTTGAAGATATTAATTGATTTCCTATATGTGTTGTCTAGGTGCTCTTTAAAATTTAACGTCTTGTCTATGGTGAGGCCTAATACTTTAAGACTGTTTGACAGTTCCAGAATCCTTCCATTCAGTGCAAACCGTGGTGTATCGTACTTGAGTTTCTTAGTAATCACGACTGCCTGGGTCTTGTGTGCTGCGAATCGCATCTTGTAGGATCTTCCCCATTCAGAGACAAGCTTCAGTGCCTCGTTTACTTTTGCCTCCAGCTGGAGAGTGGTTTTTGCACTGGCCACTACAAGAATGTCGTCTGCAAAGGCTTGGATATGAGCTTCGAGCTGTCCTGCCGCTTCGAGGAGTGGGTTCAGTTGTACGTTCCATAATAATGGTCCACAGATTGATCCTTGAACGCACCCCTTGTTTGTTGCTCTGTGGACTGTTTCGCCCATGTAGCCTAGATTTACGGTCCTTTCAGATAGATAACTAACCACCAGTTTCAGCATTGACGCATCGACTCCTTTAGTGTGAAGCTGCTTGATGATTCCTGGCCACCAACAGTTATCAAACGCGCCCTCGATGTCTAAAGAGATGATGGCGACAATCTCCTTGCTTCTCACTGCCTGCCTCACCATTCCAACAGCATCGTACAACGCGTCTTCTGTACCTTTTTGTGGAGTGAATCCATACTGGTGACTATTAAGAAGCGAGTTTCTACCAAGGTACCACGCTATTCGGGTTGCAAACAGCTTCTCCAGCACTTTCCCCAAAACAGAAAGGAGACCTATAGGTCGATAGGATTTTGGGTGCGAGTAGTCATCTTTTCCTGGTTTAGGGATAATCTTTATCCGTGCTGTCTTCCACGACCTTGGAAAATAGCCGAATTTGAGGCAGATGTTAAAAATAGACAGCTGGATCATTGGTGCCACTTCAAAGCTGTTTTGGCAAATATCGGAGGTGAGTCCATCTTCCCCCGGAGACTTCTTCGGGTTCATTTTGGAATATACCATTTTTACTTCTTCAAGGGTGAAGTTCGGGCAATCCTGCGAGTGCGAATTACGGTTAAGTCCTCTAACTACCTCCAGCATTTCTGCACGGATCCTAGCTTGTTCTTCATTATCCGTCGATTCGTCATCTGATGGGTAGAAAGTTTCAGCCAATAGCTGCGCTGAAGCTAGTGGATCCAGCGGGTTAGAATTAAGGTCGCGACGCAATGCTCTCTCAACCGAGATTCCTTCACAGAGCTTCAAGACTCGGTAAGATCTCTGCCAAACAGTCTCTTTCTTTTCTCCCGTGCAGAAGTCTTTCCAACTGTCGTTTATTGCAGATTGCATCATCTCCTTGTACTCTTCCTTCGCCTTTTTATATTCTTCAATCACCATTCCTTTCCTTATCATACTTGCTCTCCTTATCCGATCCCTTCGCCTCAGAACTTCTTTCTTCTTTTCTGTTAATTTCTCTGTCCACCAAAGTAACTTTTTTCCTTTCTTTTTCACAGGTATTTGCTGCATGGTTTCCCGGCATGCTTCGAGGACCTCATTAGTGTAGCTGTCGACTACACTGTCTATTGCTGCTCCATCCATCGCGGCTTCGATCGTCTCTACATTAAGGATATCGTTGGTAAGTCTGGTCTTTAGATTATTTCGAAAAGCCTTCCAATCTGCTCTGTCCACCCTGAAGATCCTAGTTCCTGTTCGTTTTAGCTCCTGATCTGGCTTCTCCATCTTCACTTCGAAGTAAATCTGTCTGTGATCCGATAAAGTCACAGAATTCGTGTCGACATACCAGTTTCCGCATCTGTCCAGCAGTCCAGTTGAACATGCAGTGACGTCTACGATGCTAGAGTACACTCTATCTCCCCTGTAAGTATGGAAAGTCGGCGTGGTTCCCTCATTCAGAATATTTAAATCGTGCTGTGTCAAAAACTCCGTGTATTTTGCACCCCTACTGTCCTCCTCGCGGCAGCCCCACCAAGGACTTGCTGCGTTGATATCTCCGGCAACGAGGATGTTCGGGATCTCCATCTTCGAAATTATGGTCTGGATTATGCGTAAGTCCTCCTCTATATCTATAGTTTTATCTAAATATAAATTAATAATCCCTATGTTAGTTTGCCCTATTTTTACAATAACCCCAACAATAGACTCGAATATAAAATCAGCATTTTCAATTATATGAAGATTTGGATCAACAATGACAACCGCCGCGCGTACTGGTTTAGATATGTTACTGGTCTTCTTTTGAATCACTCTGAAATTTGAGGAGACATGAGCCTTAGCTCCCACGTAAGGTTCCTGCAGCATAAGGAGTGACAGTTTACGAAGAGTAGCCGCTTGTAGACACTCCTTCATGGCCGCAAACCCGCGACCCAAGTTAGCTTGACCTATCTTGAGAATCATCTGAGTGCCTTCGGCTAGCAATTGTAGCTCGTAATGCTGCGCGCCAGTCTGTCCCATTTTCTCCATTCAGGACACTCCGAAGCGTAAGCTGGATGAGAACTCTCCTTAGACTGGTTCGACTGGACGCAGTGAGCGCATCGGGGTGCGGAGTTCCGGTTCCGGCACTGTCGAGTGTCATGCTCCTCGGAGCAGTATCCGCATCGAACCTTTTCCTGACAATCTCGGGCTATATGGCCGAAAGACAGGCATCGGTAGCACTGAACTACCGGAGACTGGTCAAGGGCATGGACTGTTTGGTATCCGATGCGGAGTTCCTGGTCCCTCAGACAGTTCCACAAGACTGGACTGACCTCAAGGACCACGTTGGCTCTTGAGTTATTTCCAATCTTACTACGGCGCAGAACTTTGACTGTGGCACTTTCCGGCATCGGATCAGGCAGAAGCTTGCGATTTTGAGAGAACAGAGCCTCCTCCAGCTTTGCGTTGCTCAGATCGTTGGCAACGCCCAGGAGCTTCAGAAGCGGAAGTTTTACTGCAGGCTGGGTTACCGTGAACCTTCCTGCTGATTTCTGGATAGCTTCTCTTAGCGCCTTTCTGTCCTTTTCTGAGTCGCAGCTTACAACCACCTTCTGGTTCCGAACTTTTCTGAGACTGCTCACTCCTACACCCAATTGAATCACGTCAACCTTCTCCTTCAAATTCTGCACTACGTCAGAACTTGAGTGGAGGGGGTCCGCTGACTCTACCATTATCGGGTATCTTGGCCTCAGCAGTGCTTCTTTGTAAGAAGCACCAAGAGTCCCGACTCCCGAGTTGGCCGCAGGTGTATAAGAGAGCAGCTGTTGCGGTCTCATTGTGCTCGTCTCCAGAATGGGTTCCTGAGATCTGATCTCCTGCCTTAAGCTCTCCACCGCCAGTCTTATTGGTGATGTGGTTTCTACTGCAGCGTCCTTAAGGTCGGATAGGTCGCGCTTAATGTCATCCATCTTAGACGAAAGTGCTGCTGCTATCTCTTTGGTGTCAGTGGAGGCTCTGAGGTCCCTGAGTTCATTCGAGATCGTTTGGACTGTCGCTTGGGTGTCACCACAGAGCTCCATTATTGGTCCTAGTTCCTGTACTGTCCCCTGTCTTGTTCCAGACTCCGAGATTGCCTCGTGCACAGCGGTGCGGATTTCACTTCTGTCTAGCAGCTGCTGAGGCTGGGCGTCAGGTTTCAGCTCTAGAGCCATTGATGCCTTTTCAAGCAGGGTTTCGACAGTTCTCCGAAGTGTGTCAAGTTGAGAAGACACGTTGCCAATGTGGGTGGTAAGCTTTGACATTTCAGATCGGATAACGTCGAACTTTGAGCCTTCTTCCGGTCCGCTTTCCTTGGAGCTGGCCGTCCCTAGCTGGATGCTTCGATCGAGCTCTCTGATGGCTTGGCCCACCTCGGTGATCCCTCTGAATGGCTTCTCCGTCTCGTAACCCAACCACAGCCTAATCTCTTTTGCTTCCTTTAGAGTTCCACTAATATCCGTGCGGGCTTGGCTAAGCTCTGAGACCGAGTACTCCCACATCCTCTTGAGCTCCTTCGAGTGTGCTCTTTCGACACGTACGAGTTCTACAGCGTGTCGTGTGCGCTCTTTTTCGAGGTTGTTCATATGCCTAGCCCGCGACTCAGCCAATGACAGGATGGTCTCATAAAGGAAGTGCATACAGTCTAAGGCAGTCAACTTGCATTCCCTCTTCATATTCCCCGCCGCTTCCAACGCCGCTTTCCCTTTTTGCAGGTGGATGTTAGCCTGCTTACTAGCTGAGTCGGTTTCCACTACCGTGTTCCTCTTTGGTGTCGTGTAGAGGGTGCTCACCCTTCTTTCTGCGTCTTCGATGATGGATGAGACAATAGATGTCTCCGGATCATCCATGACGCTAGTGGGGGTATTTGAGCGAGGAATATCAACTGACTCCAGCATACGGTCCACCAATTCCATTGTATCAATGGGCTCTCGGTTTGGCTGTTCCGTGGGAGATGACAGCGGTGATGATGTTGCGGGGATATCCAAGGGTGTTGGTGTAGTCCTCTCGTCTGGACAGGACGCTGATGATCGCGTCTCAGTCTGCACATCCAGAGGCGATCCTGATGGCCTGTCTGGCAAAGATCCAGGCATTACCGCAGTAAGCTTAGACAATACCTTTTCCCTTAGGGATTTGGAGGGTTTCATCACTGCGGTGGAAGGCTTTTTGTCCTTAGCCAATTTGGCAGTTTGTGTCCTTGCCGATGACTTGCTGATACCAGACATGGTTTTTCAGGTTCGTTAAGTGAGAAAGGTGAAGCCGACTCTACCTGAGGTCGATCTTGCGAATGACTCTATATAAAATGTCCCCGGGTTCCTTAAGCCACGCCCGAGCCAGCAAAGAAAACCGCACGCTTCTAGGACAAGAACTGCCTTTGCTAGACAACTTTAAACTTTTCCAAAATGGCCGCCAAGATGGCCGACCGCAAATGAAATGCCTTATATCTCTGGAACGGGAAGTCGGAGAATTTTGGCGTAAAGAGTGTGGACTTTAGCTCACCAAGAAGACTCTGATTCCAAGATAAAAAAGAGGTGACAGACTCTACCTAGAGTCGCTCAAATTATGTAGCAAATAAGAAGCTCTTAGCTTTCCCCGTGTCAACAAAGAAAACCCCGCCTCTCTACGACAAACGGTTTGCCCGTAAATCACGTTTAAAAAATTCAAGATGGCGGCCAAGATGGCCGACAATTTACGGTTTTGGGCTATCTCCGGAACCAGACGTCGTAGAAGGTCCGTGTTTGGGCTTAAAACATTTGTCTTATAATGCTCTACACAATTATAAATGACCGATAAAATTTCACCTGAAGATTTCAGCTGAAAATGGTAAAAAGCACTATATCTGGCATATCTCCGGACCAAATTAAGCAAATTTAAAACTGAAACTGCCTCCGGTCACAGGAAAACAGTGTGCATAAATCTGCATTTAAATATGTTCCTTCGGCCTCCGCTAGAGGGTGCCACGTGCCACGTGCTTTTCAGAAAAATAGTGATAACTCTGAAACCGCTTGTTCTAAAAATCTGAAACTGCACAAAATTGTTGTTTTCGGCGTATTTTAAGTATATGCAAAAAATTAAAATAGGTTGTCACTGCAGAATTGAAATAAATTAAGTTTAAAAATTTGAAAAATTAATAAATTTTGAAAAATTGTTAAATGTTGTCTTAAAATTATCGGATCTGAAAAATTCAAAGTGCCTTCCTAGAAAGCTTTACAAGCCGCATAAAATCGCAGTTTCAGATTCTCAAAATCATGAAGCACCACTGAGCACGTGGCCACGTGGTTTTTAGAAAAACCGCTATATCTTTTTAACCACGTGTCAGAAAAATACAGTGAAAAGTGCTTTTGGTGGGGCTTGTTGAGGTCGTCAAAATGGCAAACTAAAAAGTGGGTGTTACAACTGTAGATTTCGCAGCGTTTGCAAAAAACTATCAAAATTTTTACCTTTTTGGTGAAAAATGTGTTTTTCCGCTCCAGAACTTGTTTCTGGGATATGTCCGGTTTAAAACACTGCATCCAAAAGGTAACACACCACAAATTGCACACTTTGACACAAAAAGCACCAAAATCGGAGCACTTTTACTATTTTTAAGGATTTTTCGACACGGGAGCGGCTTCCTAGAGCTGCTCACTCGGTGGCGGGTGGGCGCGGACTGGGGTTAGGTTAGGTTAGGTTAGGTTAGGTTAGGTTAGGTTAGGTTAGGTTAGGTTAGGTTAGGTTAGGTTAGGTTAGGTTAGGTTAGGTTAGGTTAGGTTAGGTTAGGTTAGGTTAGGTTAGGTTAGGTTAGGTTAGGTTAGGTTAGGTTAGGTTAGGTTAGGTTAGGTTAGGTTAGGTTAGGTTAGGTTAGGTTAGGTTAGGTTAGGTTAGGTTAGGTTAGGTTAGGTTAGGTTAGGTTAGGTTAGGTTAGGTTAGGTTAGGTTAGGTTAGGTTAGGTTAGGTTAGGTTAGGTTAGGTTAGGTTAGGTTAGGTTAGGTTAGGTTAGGTTAGGTTAGGTTAGGTTAGGTTAGGTTTTTTTTTTTTTTTTTTTTTTTTTTTTATTTACTCCTTTCCTCTGACAAGTGTCAGAGTCTTTTTTCCGTCTTCTTTCATTCTTAAGACCTCTTTCATACATCACTATCTAATTGTAATATATGTAGTATTTAGTTTATAACAGAGACAGGGTGACGCTTTATTTTATTATATGGTTTACATGTATTCTTAAACCTAACATTTTCTTTATTAAAGTTTTATATACAGTTTTTATATTAACAGATAAAGGTTTTACAGGTAAATTTTAGGTGTACATTTTGCTTATTTTCTATTTATACAATTGTTTCATATCATGCTTTATGTATATAGTGTATATATACATTCATCATACTTTTCTTATGCTATTTATTTCTTATTATTACCTTATTTGTTATATTTGTACAGAATTCTAATAACTTCGGACGGTTGACCTTGTCCTTTATAATCTTATGTATATTTGCTAATGTTAAGTCACAGTCCATTGCCTGTTCTACCTCATATCTCTCTTTACCATACACCGGGCACTCTAGCAAAATGTGAATCACGGTTTCGTCTTTCCCGGGTTCGCAAATACACGATGGGCTTTCCTTACGCTTAAACCGGTTGAGGTATTCGGAGAATCCACCGTGTCCAGTCACCACCTGAGTTATAACGCCAGTAGGCTGAATTTTCCTGACGATTTTGTAGGCTTCTACAGCGTCCGGGAAAAACAATTTTGTAGTCGCGGCTGTTTGACCTGATAAGTACCTACGGTTCCATTCGTCCAGCGATTCCGAGCGGATTTGTCGCTTGACGAATGAAACCGGGCACAAGTCGTAGTCAGGTTTTCTCTTTACGTTGTGTGCCGCGTCCTTGGCCAGCTGGTCAGCACGCTCGTTCCCTTCAAACCCTGCATGTGCTTTGATCCAGAATAGGGTTACCACCTTATTCTGGAGTCGGGCTTCTTTGATGTTCCTCCTGACCTCTACCACTAGGGCATGAAGGGAACCAGGGTTAGTGACTGTCTCTAATGACGATTTGGAGTCGCTGTAAATACCGAAGGTGCTCTCTGTGCGTTTGAGGATCACCCTCGTGGCCTTACATATGGCTAGAAGTTCCGCCTGATAGACCGTGCAGTAAGATGGTAGTTTAAGTTTGATGGCTTTGGTTTCAGCTTCGTCATTCCATAAGGATAACGCTGCCCCAACCTCACTATCAATCCTACTACCATCGGTGAAAATTCTGACTTCTTGGTCGTTGTGGTCGTCTACTTGTTGTTGGTCTATCAGGCTCACGAACTCCAGGCTCTTATGTTCTGCCGGATGCTCCGACTTGGTAAACGGCACCAAGCGCTCTACCTCCCTGTCTCCTAGCCCTAGCCGGGGTACCCCTCTCTTAGCCTCGTAAAGGGCTGCTGCCTCCTTTATCCTAAGGTCGAGTGGTAGTATCCCGGCCAGCACCAGTGCCGAGTTCAGTGAGACGGTACGGTATGCCCTGCACAGTTTCTGAGCGAAACCCCTTTGCACTGCGTTGAGTTTCCTCTGCACCCCCAGTTTGTCAGACGCCTCCACCCAGGCACTGGCAGCGTACATTATCACTGGCTCCACTGTTGCCGTGTAAATGATCCTTACAACCTCCGGATGGAGCCCCCAGCTAACCTTTGCTGCTCTGGAGAGTTGCTTATAAATATTCAGGGCTTTCCTGCAGACTTCTGCGACGTGGTTATTGAAGGTGAGCTTATGATCTATTATGAGGCCCAGGATTTTTATTTCAGGAGACATGCCTATGTCGACCCCGCCCATCCGCAGCAGTGGTGTGTCATATTTTAGCTTTCTTGTCATAAGCATAGCTTTGGTCTTATGAGGAGCAAATTTTAGCTTGTTTTTGACACCCCACTCCTGCACATGGGCGAGGGCGGCATTTGCCTGTCTCTGAACCTCCTGTGCCGTGTCTCCGTCGAAGATCAATACCACGTCATCAGCAAAAGCCTGGCAGTAATCACCCCGCGCTTCAAGTTCCTTGAGCAAAGGGTCCAGGAGAAGGTTCCACAGGATGGGACCGCCAATTGAACCTTGCACACATCCTTTATTTGTGGTTCTTATATGTTCCTCTCCCGAGTACCTCACTATCACCTTTCTGTTCTGTAGGTAGCTGTCAATCATCCTCCGTATATTGACAGGGCATTCCTCTTCAGCCAGTCGGGCTTTGATAGCGGGCCACCATGCGCTGTCGAAGGCCCCCTCTATGTCCAGTGAAATCATTGTGATAAGTTTTTTGTGTTCCAGCTTTCCGCGTATATATTTCATCAGGTCGTAGAGGGAGTCTTCGGTGCTTTTCTGGGGCATAAAGCCGTATTGGCGAGGACTCATCCTGGGGAGCAGGTGCCACTGTAGCCTTCTCACAACCATTTTTTCTAATATCTTTCCCATCACCGGAAGGAGACCAATAGGTCTGTATGACTTGGGGTTGGTGTAGGTGTCTTTACCCGGCTTCCTAAGGACTACCACTGTAGCCTCCTTCCAGATGTTGGGAAAGTGATGTTGTTCCAGGCATTTGTTCATAATTGCAAGGTTCAATTGAAGGTCACAGAGCACGACGCGTCTACATATGTCAGGCGTAAATCCATCGGCTCCCGGGGCCTTCTTCGGATTGAAACTTTCCGTGGCAGAACGTAGCTCTTCTTTTGTAAACGGCGGGTCACATTTCTCATTATGCACCCAGACGTTTGCTTGGTTCGCTATTTCTCTGGTCTGCCTGTGGATTGCGTTTTCTCCGGTTTCAGTGTCCTCGGGATAGAAAGTCTCAGCCAACACTCTCACAGACTCTCCTGGGTCTAGTGTTCTTCCGTCTACTTCCAGGGGCAGGTCTTCTTGCCTTTTCGTCGTTCTTCCTATCACCCTATAAATTCCTTCCCAGACTCCTTCCTTATCCTGCTTTTCACAAAAACCTTTCCAGCTCCCTATTTGCGCCTTTTTGGCTTCTCTCTCATAATTTTCTTTTTCTTGCAGGTACTCCTGGATGACCTTCGCCTTTCGAACCGGCGCTGCACATCGGATCCTACGTTTCTTAGTGGTGACCTTCTTCTTCATGACGGCGAGTTCTTTGGACCACCACGGCAAGGTAAGTTTTTCGACTATTTTCTTTCTAGGTATCGCTTCTTTGCATGCTTGCTTAACTATACTCATATATTTATTTACTGTTTCTTCTAACTTTTCCTTGCTATTGATTTTTTCTATTTCTGTTTTGTTTATATTGTTTTCTAGTTTAAATTGGTTCAGTTTCTCATCAAACTGGATCCAATTTGCTTTTTTTGTGTTAAAAATTCTAGTAGTTCTCTCTACATTTGTGCCTACTGATTTAACGAGATTAATTTTAAAGGTGATGCCGTTGTGGTCCGAACTTACAAGGTCTTCTTCGACTCTCCAGTCTCCCACCATGGCGAGCAGGTCCTCAGTGCATGCCGTCACGTCGACGTGGCTAGTGTAAGCCTGATTCCCCCTGATAGTGTCAAACGTAGGCGTGTCACCCACGTTCAGCACCTGCAAGTTCATGTCTTCCAACGCCCCAGCCATTTCTTCCCCCCTGTGATCGACGACTTTACTGCCCCACCATGGGCTCTTTGCGTTGGTATCGCCCCCCATTGAAATCCTTGTTGGCCCAAGCTCCTCTTCAATCTTTTTGAGCTGCTCCAGGTACGGCTCTATGGGCTGGTCTGGCTCAAAGTAGTAAGAGACTACTGCTATCTCCCAAGCACTGCTACGGATCCTTACCACTGCGATGTTCTTTGTGGTGAGTTTTGGGCATTGCAGAACGTCAAGGTCACGATTGAAGACAGCTATTGCTGCTTTGACGTTCCCTTCTCCTTGTTCAGTGCTCTGGTAGATTCTGACTCCTCTGTAGCTCTTCATACCTTTCGCTCCACCCACGTACGGTTCCTGGAGCAGCGCAAAAGCCATCTCTCTTTCGCTTGCTTTTATCATTAGCTCATTTGTTGCTAACTCTTTTCTTTGAAGATTTGCTTGGGCCACCAAAAAGGGTTTCCTGGTGGATGCGCTGGAGATATTTTCTGTATTGACGCCCTCAGCAGTATGCCACAGTGGCACGTGCCAAGGCGTCCCACTTCCGTCTCACTGAACACTCCTGGCTAAAGGCGTTGTGCTCCGTTGCGTCCAGTTTGGCATGCCTGCAGTTGCAGCAGGTTGGAGCCGTTCCAGCGAGCCAGTCTGCGCACTCAGCTTTCATGTGTGGGCCCCCGCAATGGCTGCATTTCGAGATCGTCTCCCTGCAGTAGCGCCTGCCATGCCCGTATCCCAGGCACAGCGAGCACTGTACAAGGGGAGACTGATCAGCCACTCTTATCCTTTGGAGGTCAATGTGGACCTCCCCTGCTTCAACCAATAGGTTCCATACCTTCGGCGACACACGAAGCACGACATGGCATGCATAGGGATTTCTGGCTTTTTTCCTGAATCGGACTTCAATCCGGTCGTCCTCTGTGCTGAGGTTTCCAAGGATGTGGCCATTCTGGTTCCTCAGGGCGCTCAAGACGTCTTCGTCTTTGTTGTACTGCAAGACGTCCTTGAGGATCAGAAGTGGATCCTTGTTTTTGACTTCCTCTACACAGAGGTGCGACTCCGCCTTCTTCAGCCTTTCCTTCACTTTTTGTCTTTCTTCTTCAGTCTTACATCCGACAATGATTTTTCTATCTTTAGCTTTTCTAACTCTATCCACCTTGATCCATCCATCCCTTGCATTAACGGCTTCCCTAACCCTCTTCAGCACCTCTTCTCCAGTCTCTGTCTCGTCTTTTGAGGATATGACTACGGAATGCAGCGCGGTCTGACTCACGGGTTGCTTTCTCGTAGGACCAGCTGCCACATTTGCGTACGTCATCTCCTCCAAGGTCTTTTGTTGTTTATTCATTGCCTCTTTAAGTACTTCCATCCTCTCGTTACTTTCCTTTATGAGCTTGCTGTGCTCCTCCAGTCTCTTTACCAACTCGGCTTCGGGTTCGGATCTGGTTGCAGAGGGGAGAGGGGAAGGAGAAACCAGTGGTCCCTCCTCTCCCTCCCTCTCCTGCCTCCTATTTTGGCTCTCTCCATCTTTCCCTTTCCCTCCCTCCGTCTCTTTCACTAGCTGGTAGAGTCGCTCTATTGCTAATGTGACCTCGGTTTTTATATCGGTTCTTAAGTTGCGCGCACTACCTAACTGCGTTTTTGCTTTCATCAGGCAGGCTTTAGCTTCCGCTATTCTACTGGCGTACCTGGGTTTCTCCGGCATCAGCGGGCATCCCGCCACGTCTACCTTCGGTTTTGCTTTGGGAGGTCCCGCCAGCGCCTGTGACGCTTTTTTCGGGGAGAGCTTAGGTTGGGTGTCCGTTTTTCCCGATTCCCACTCTCCAATGCTCCGTCTCACATTGGCGGTAGCGGTCGGTTCGTGTGAAGGACCTGCCTTCTCTGTCAAGTCCGGGGACTTATGGGTGTCGGGATCCATAGTCTTTTGTGCGGTTTTGACGAGTGTACGGATCCCGAACATAATTTGCAGTCACAATACAGTAAAGTAGATAGATGAAGTTAAGACGGTTAAAAAGTTCAAATTTGGCTTAAAATAAGGTTTGTAAAAGTTATATAAGTTGACTCTACCTAGAGTCCGTGATTAAATAAGAAAAACAAATAAGGATTAAAGGTTTGTATAAGTTTTAAAATACGTTTTCTACCAAAAATTAATTTCAAGAATTTTAATCGAATTTTTTCTGTTACAGGTTCGTCGCGTCGAGGTTGCTGGTCGGCGCTGTACAGAGGTAAGTATCCGTGGATTCAAAGTTCTCAGTATAGAGTACCGGCCTCCTTATGAATTTACGGAGTACCGTACGGATAAGATGGTCGTGTCGTTAGGAACCCGAGAAACACGTATCGAAAATAAATTCAGTCAAAAAGACTCTACCTAGAGTCTGGTTTCGTCAACACTTAATAATGATTTGCTTATAATCTATGTGCCGCAAAAAACGCCGTCAATTTTAGAGTGTCGGTATGAGAGATATGAAGCTTTGGATATGGGGGAAGGGGGGAGAGAAGTTAAGGGGGGGTTGACAATTATTTTAAAGCTATCTATTTATATTATTATCAAATACGACTAACAGTTTAACAAATAACGCCTTTTCTTAAGGAAAAATAAAAATTTAAAAAATATTAAAATTCTAAAGAAAAAAGTTAAGGGGGGGTCAACATAGGATATTAAATTTGGGGGTTGCCCACATATATTATATATATAATATATGCGGACTGGTCTTAAAATTTGGCTATCTCTCACCGTTTCCGAGAAACCAGCGTTTGAATCTATTTGCGGTTTGTAATCTTAATCTAATAATTCGCGCTCGGAGACCGCTTGTCCTAAAAATCTAAATTTTTTACAAAAATGTTTGACAACATAGGGGCCACAAATACACAAAAAATAAACCTATGCTGTCGCTGCAGAAATAAAATTAAAACACTTACAATGAAAAACTGAACAGCACAAAAACTTTCGAGTCTCTATCTCCGTCAAACAAGGTCCAAATTCTGATTTAAAAGTGCCTCCCGGCTGCTCTCTACGGCGTCCTTGGGATCTCGTCCTTGAAAATTGCGTAGCGGCACGGGGTCACTGACCACGCCGCCACGTGGTTTTTGTTTTTCAGGCGATTACTCTGTCGTCCTGCACAGGAAAAATCTGCAAGTCGGCAGGGATGTAGAGCACCAGGATGCCTTCCGTTCCACAATTTAAAAAATGTAGGTCGTCACTCAAAATCGCGAGACGTATCACTTTTAAGTTTGAAATTTTTACGAAAAACCACTTTTTCGCCAATAACTTTTTGGCCACAACACTTAGCGCTGCGCGATTTTCACTAGCGTGTGCGCCGTCACTTTCCGCGTCTTTTGATGTATAGCACGTTATTAAAACAGCAAAATTACTATTTTTAGTGATTTTTCGAGCGTGGACTGGCCTTTTTTCGTGGCGCTCTCGACCGCGGTTCGAGCGCGAATGGTTAGGTTAGGTTAGGTTAGGTTAGGTTAGGTTAGGTTAGGTTAGGTTAGGTTAGGTTAGGTTAGGTTAGGTTAGGTTAGGTTAGGTTAGGTTAGGTTAGGTTAGGTTAGGTTAAGTTAGGTTAGGTTAGGTTAGGTTAGGTTAGGTTAGGTTAGGTAAGGTTAGGTTAGGTTAGGTTAGGTTAGGTTAGGTTAGGTTAGGTTAGGTTAGGTTAGGTTAGGTTAGGTTAGGTTAGGTTAGGTTAGGTTAGGTTAGGTTAGGTTAGGTTAGGTTAGGTTAGGTTAGGTTAGGTTAGGTTAGGTTAGGTTAGGTTAGGTTAGGTTAGGTTAGGTTAGGTTAGGTTAGGTTAGGTTAGGTTAGGTTAGGTTAGGTTAGGTTAGGTTAGGTTAGGTTAGGTTAGGTTAGGTTAGGTTAGGTTAGGTTAGGTTAGGTTAGGTTAGGTTAGGTTAGGTTAGGTTAGGTTAGGTTAGGTTAGGTTAGGTTAGGTTAGGTTAGGTTAGGTTAGGTTAGGTTAGGTTTTTTTTTTTTTTTTTTTTTTTTTTTTTTTTTTTTTTTTTCTTCAACCTACCTCCAACTTAGTCGGAGCCTGTGCTAACTCTACCCTTTCATTCCAGTTCAGTCTTTTATGCCTCTCGTACTTTCATTCCTCATCCTGTTTCTTTCTCATATTCGTCCACATTCAAATATTTTACCTATTCTATCTAGCTACCTTATATGATACGGGTTGGGATTTCTTTATTTAAATAAGTTGACAATTATATCTTTTGTTCACTACTACAACATTTCAACTTATAGCTATCTACTATCTATTTACAATTTTCTTACTTACTAATCTACAACGACATTTCAATTTCGGGCTATTTTATATCTAATTTACAGTGATGCTGCTGCCTGCACAAATTTAATTGTGCAGCAGTGCTACTATTTTAACATTCTATTTCTATTTACTACGTTATTTATTACATATACACAAAACCCTAAAAATCTAAGTCTAACGTCCTTATTTTCTATTATTGTACATAAGTTTGCTATTTTTATTTCTGTATTAATCATAATTTCTGTATCAAATCGACGATGCCCGTATACTGGGCAGTCGACGATTACATGCAGGGCGCTTTCCTCTACGTCAGGGTCGCATATACACGACGGACTCTCCTTACACTTGAAACGGTGCAAGTATGAGGAGAACCCGCCGTGCCCCGTGAACAATTGTGTCAATATGCCTTCGGGACCTATTTGCCTTACGGTTTTATGTGCATTAATCGCATCGGGGAAGAACACTTTAGTTACAGATCCCTGAGCAGCCGTATGGTATCTGTCGTTCCATTCGACAAGAGAGTCGCCCCGTATGGCTCTCTTGGCAAATGAAACTGGGCAGCTGCCGTAGTCTGCCCTTTTTTTGAGCTTGAGTGCAGCATCCTTCGCGAGTTCGTCCGCTCTCTCGTTTCCCTCCATCCCCACGTGTGCTTTGATCCAAAACAGTTTGACTGTTTTTGATCGGCTGTCGAGCACACGTAGGTTATCACGGATTTCAACCGCTAGAGGATGGAGAGAAAAGTTGTTGACGACAGTCTCGAGTGCTCGGTTAGGTTAGGTTAGGTTAGGTTAGGTTAGGTTAGGTTAGGTTAGGTTAGGTTAGGTTAGGTTAGGTTAGGTTAGGTTAGGTTAGGTTAGGTTAGGTTAGGTTAGGTTAGGTTAGGTTAGGTTAGGTTAGGTTAGGTTAGGTTAGGTTAGGTTAGGTTAGGTTAGGTTAGGTTAGGTTAGGTTAGGTTAGGTTAGGTTAGGTTAGGTTAGGTTAGGTTAGGTTAGGTTAGGTTAGGTTAGGTTAGGTTAGGTTAGGTTAGGTTAGGTTAGGTTGGGATTGAGACATGCCAAGTAACCTTGCGCTACGCTACATAGTTTGATTTTGTTTGTGAGGGCTGAGTTTTGAGTCGCGGAGGGCCAAGGCATGCCGAGGCCTTTGCGCGACGTGACGGGGAGGTTCTCGAAAGGCCCTTCTCAGGGCCCCTCCCCGCGGGAGTCGGACGAGGGAGGTGTGGATGAGGTGTGCGTCGGTTCTCCGCCCAAACAAGGCCCTTCTCAGGGCCCCTCTTCTGAGGTAAGGGCGGAGTCCGACACGACGGCGGAGGGAGTGCTGGAGGACGTGGTGGCCCGGAAGCGGCCGTCTTCCTCGTTCTTCGTGCCCGGGTATTTAGACTCGGACACGGAGACCGAGGGGACAGTGGCCGCTAAGGTCAACACGGCCTCTAGAGGGAGGAAGAAGTCGGGGAAGGCTTCGTCGGCCAGGGGGGCCTTTTTGAGGCCTCTCCCGGTCGACGAGGCTTTGACGGAGGTCCTGCTCAGCAGGAAGTATGGGAAGGAGCGCGCCGCTGCTGTCCCCGATCTCACGACGACCGGTAGCGATACCGATGCCGCCGTGCGGGTCGGGGACATCAGCGCGCTGAGCGCTCAAGAGTTGAGGGCCCACGCTGGCGAGAAACTCGCCTGTATACTGGAGGTTGCCAGGAAGTCCGGCAACCTCAAGGGCGAGTTTGTCGGTCGCCTGAAGGGGTCGGCGTCCAGTCTGCGGGAGGTAGTCGATGCCCTCGCGGACCGGAGTGAAGCGGAGGAGACGCGGCGCCTGAGGGCAATGAACGGCCGTCTACGGCTGGAGACGGAGGCCCTGAAGGCCGAGGTGAAGTCGCTTCGTCGCGCCTTCACCGAGGCGAAGACGGAGGCCGCCGCCGCCTCTACTGCCGCTGCTGCATCCGCCGCTGCAGGAACCCAGGGGGCCCCCGCCATGTTGCAGGTGGGAGCGGAATTCATAGAGGAGCTGAAGCGCTCCTTGATCTCAACGTTCGGGACGATGCTAAACGCCCGAATCGCGGGGATTGAGGAGCGCCTCCTGCCGGCTCCGGTCGTTCGTCCGCCACTGAGGGCGGACACGAAACAGGTGGCTGCGCCGCTGAGGCCAACGCCACCTCAGCAGGCTCGTGGCCCAGCTTCCGAAGCGGGCAAGAGGGCGGCACCCGCCGTGGCACCTGTGCCAGTCGCGGGTCCCTCGAGGGAGGCTGCCCCGGTCGCTGTCGCCGCTCCCCCGTCTGGGGAGACCTGGGCGACGGTGACGAAGAAGGGAAAGGGGAAGGGGAAGAGTTCTTCTCCCCCCTCTGCACCTGCGCCTGCTCCAGCGGCTCGTCCGGCTGCTTCGGCCCCAAAGCCCAGAGCGGCGCTGAGGTCCCCGAAGTCCGCGGCTGTCGTGCTGTCGTTACAGCCCGGGGCTGCGGAAAAAGGGGTGACCTACTCCTCCGTTCTCCAGTTGGCGCAGGAGAAGGTGAGCCTCGAGGAGATGGAGATAGGGCGGGTCGGGTTCCGGCGGACTGCCACGGGAGCCAGGATGCTGGAGATCACTGGCTCCCAAAACGGACAAAAGGCCGACAGGCTCGCGGAGAAGCTCCGCGAAGTCCTGTCGGAAGTGGCTAACGTCACCAGGCCCGTGAAGTCCACGGATATCCGTGTCACGGGCCTGGACGACACGGCCACCAAGGAGAAGGTGGCCGCAGCGGTCGCCAATGCGGGCCGCTGTGATGTGCGGCTCGTCAAGGCCGGGGAGATCCGCTCCGGCTTTGGTGGCACCGGGTCCACCCTAGTTTCCTGCCCGATCCCGGCAGCCAAAGTGCTGCTGGAAAAGGGCAGACTGCTGGTGGGGTGGAGCTCGGCACGAGTGGTGGGGCTGGGGGAGCGTCCCATGCGCTGCTACCGGTGCATGGGGCTAGGGCACACGCGCCCCCAGTGCCCCGCGGCGGCTGACAGAGGTGACCTGTGCTTCCGGTGTGGAGGCGAAGGTCACAAGGCAGCCACCTGCGGGAGGGCCGAGCCACACTGCGCTATATGCGCAGAGTCTGGCAGGCCCTCCGGGCATGTAATGGGGGGACGCAGCTGCGTTCCCCCAAAGACGAAAGGGAAAACCGCCGGGGCCCGGACCGCCCCCGCCCCCTCAGCCGGAGCTCACGCGGCGTTGAGCGAAGAGGTTGAGATGGCTGACTGATGGATCAGGTCGGCCATCTCAACTTCCTCCAGACGAACCTCAACCACTGCGCCAGGGCTCAGGATCTGCTCATGCAGTCTCTGGCGCAGTGGGAAATTGATTTGTCGGTCGCCGCGGAGCCGTACTACGTCCCCCCCGAAAACCATTGTTGGGCTGGGGACCTGGACGGCTCCGTGGTCATTATAGGGAAGGGAAGTGGCGTCCCCCCCCTCTCAGTAGAGGAGAGGGGTTCGGGGTACGTGGTGGCCAAGTGGGGGGTGTATGCGATAGTCGGCGCATACTTCTCCCCCAATAGAACCGCTGCAGAGCTGGAGGTCTTTATGGACCTCCTAGCCGCGGCGGTTCGTAGGCAGGCGCCACGTCAGGTCCTCATCATGGGGGACCTGAACGCCAAGGCCCGGGACTGGGGCAGCCCCACTACTGACGCTCGAGGGGAGATCGTCAGGGAGTGGGCGCTTGCCACCGGGCTGACCCTTCTTAATAGAGGGTCGGCCCACACGTGCGTGCGACAGCGAGGGGGGTCCGTGGTGGACATAACGTTCGCCACCCCCGCTGTTGCGGCACGTGCCCGGGCCTGGAGGGTGATGTCGGAAGTGGAGACTCTCTCGGACCACAAATATATAAGGTTCGAGATATCCACTTCCGACGTCCAAGGGGGGGGCCGTCGTGGGACGCGGGCGGACTTTCCGCGCTGGACGGTCAGTCGCCTCGACCGCGATCTTGCGGTTGAAGCGGCGATCGTCCAGTCGTGGTTTGCCGCGCCCACGCACCCGGAGGTGGACGTAGAGGCGAGCCACTTCCGGGATGCGGTGACGGCGGTGTGCGACGCCGCCATGCCCAGAGCCCGGCGCCACCCCGGTCGCCGAGAGGTGTACTGGTGGAGCTCGGAGATCGGGGATCTCCGAGACGCCTGCTCGGCGGCGCGGCGGCCCTACGCCCGCTGCCGGAGGCGGCGTCACGACCGCACCGACGGGGCGCTGTCAGCGGAGGAGCTGGCAGCCGAGAACCAGCTGTACAACTCCTACCGCGAAGCGAAAAAGGAGCTGCAGCTGGCCGTCGGTCGGGCCAAGACGCGGGCTTGGGAGGAGGCTCTGGAGGGCCTCGATAGGGACCCGTGGGGACGTCCGTATAGGGCTGCCCGGAAAAAGTTCCGGGGCCAGACGTCCCCGATTGCGGAGTCCCTAGAGCCGGAGCTTCTGGGCAGGGTGATGGAGGGGCTCTTCCCCGACATCGACCCCCTCCACACCCCGCCCTCGATGGCGGCGCCGCCCCTCCTCCCCGAGGAGATTGACCCGGCCTCCATCCCACCTGTGTCAGAGGTGGAGATGGAGGTGGCCGTCGGACGTCTGCGTGGCAAAAGGACGGCCCCGGGTCCGGACGGGATCCCAAAGCGGGTCCTGCGGATCGCCTTGGGGGAGATGAGCGAGCGGCTTCGGGAACTTTTCGACGCTTGTCTCACGTCTGGACGGTTCCCGAAGCTTTGGAAGGACGGGCGGTTGTGCCTGTTGCGAAAGGAAGGTCGAGCCGCAGACTCGCCTTCCGCCTGGAGAGGGTAGTGGCTTCCCGTGTCATCCGGCACCTGGCGGGGACTGGGCCTGACCTGTCCCAGGCCCAGTATGGGTTCAGAGCAGGGCGTTCGACGATAGACGCCCTACTCTGGCTCAAGGGCTGGACCCAAGATGTGGTCAGTCGGGGAGGGAAGGCGTTGGCTGTTTCGCTCGACATTGCCAACGCCTTCAACAGCCTGCCGCATGGAACCATACGGGAGGCGCTCCGTTATCACGGAGTGCCCCTGTACCTGCGGAGGCTGTTGGCGGACTACCTCCAGGACAGGGAGGTCCTGGTTGAAGGACGCGACGGCTTGAGACACCGTCGCGTCGTCCGCGGGGTTCCACAGGGGTCGGTGCTGGGACCGCTCCTGTGGAACATTGGCTACGACTGGGTGCTCCGGGGCACGTTCCCCGCAAGTATGCGAGTGGCGTGCTACGCGGACGATACCCTGGTCGTGGTCAAGGGGAGGGACCTCGGGGAGGCGATGCGGTTGGCCACGATGGCCACTACCCTAGTGGTCGACCGCATCCGCTCCCTGGGATTGGAGGTGGCCCTCTCCAAGACCGAGGCCCTGTTGTTCCATGGGCCTCGGGGAGGGCCTCGTCCAGGAACCAGGGTGGTTCTGGACGGGGTTCAGGTCCGGGTTGGGACCCAGATGAAATATTTGGGTCTCATCCTGGATGGGAGGTGGACTTTTGGGGCACATTTCGCCCAACTGGCCCCAAGAGTCCTGGGAGCCGCGGCCGCTTTAGGGAGGCTGCTGCCCAACGTGGGCGGCCCGAGCGCCACATGTCGCCGGCTGTACTCCGGGGTCATCCGGAGTATGGCCCTTTACGGGGCACCGGTCTGGGTGGACGCCCTCAGTCGCGCGAACCTGACCCTGCTGCGACGTCCGCAGCGGGTCATCGCGACGAGGGCGATACGCGGTTACCGGACGGTGTCCTGGACAGCAGCATGCGTGCTGGCCGGTGATCCCCCCTGGGCTCTTCAGGCGGAGATCCTCGCCGAAGTGTATCACTTCGTGGCGGCGAGGAGATCTGCCGGGGAGCGCCCAGTGTGGGAGGAGGTCACGCGCATGCGGCGGCTGGCGCGGGACGCCTTGTTGCGGCGGTGGGCGGAGGACCTGGAACCACCGGTCCCTGGTCAGTGGACGGTGGACGCCATCAGGCCGGTCCTCCGAAGGTGGGTGCGGCGGCGGTTCGGGTCGCTGACCTTCCGATTGGTGCAGGTACTTTCCGGGCATGGATGCTTTGGAAAGTATCTGCACCAGATCGCGAGACGGGAGGCGACCCCGGTCTGCCACGAATGTGGGGCGCCGGAGGATACGGCGCTCCACACGCTGGAGGCGTGTGCTGCGTGGGGTCCCATGCGGCACACGCTTTCAGCGTTCCTGGGCCGGGACCTTTCGCTGCCGAGCGTGGTGAGCGCCATGCTCGACGGCGAAAGGGAGTGGCAGGCCATGGTCTCCTTCTGCGAAGAGGTTATGTCGCAGAAGGAGGCCGCTGAGCGGGTCAGGGAGGATGACGCCCAATCTGACCCGCTCCGGCGCAGACGTCCAGGGAGACGAAGGGGGCGGTTCGCCCGCCTCCTTCGTCCCCCGTAGTGGGGCCACTGGTGGAGAGTCGGGGGACTCTCTGCCGGCTAGCACGGCTCCACGCGTCTGAGGGGTGACCTGTGTGAAAGGGTTGCTCCTCCTTGAGGCCGAGGCCCGGACCGGTTCCCGGGCCACCCGCCGGAGCGAGATGGTGAATGCCAACGCGACCCCATCTCGCCCCATGACGGCGGTGGACGTTTCACGGGGGGGTTTTAGTGGGTTCGAGTCCCACATACCCCCTTCCGTCACCCCCATGGCGGAAGGGAAGTGCGAGGGCATTTCCCCCCTCCAAAAAAAAAAAAAAAGGTTAGGTTAGGTTAGGTTAGGTTAGGTTAGGTTAGGTTAGGTTAGGTTAGGTTAGGTTAGGTTAGGTTAGGTTAGGTTAGGTTAGGTTAGGTTAGGTTAGGTTAGGTTAGGTTAGGTTAGGTTAGGTTAGGTTAGGTTAGGTTAGGTTAGGTTAGGTTAGGTTAGGTTAGGTTAGGTTAGGTTAGGTTAGGTTAGGTTAGGTTAGGTTAGGTTAGGTTAGGTTAGGTTAGGTTAGGTTAGGTTAGGTTAGGTTAGGTTAGGTTAGGTTAGGTTAGGTTAGGTTAGGTTAGGTTAGGTTAGGTTAGGTTAGGTTAGGTTAGGTTAGGTTAGGTTAGGTTAGGTTAGGTTAGGTTAGGTTAGGTTAGGTTAGGTTAGGTTAGGTTAGGTTAGGTTAGGTTAGGTTAAATTTTTTTTTTTTTTTTTTTTTTTTTTTTTTTTTTTTTTCTCCTTTCCTTTGACGTGTATGCCTCGTGTATACCTCTGCTTTGATTTCGGTTTTCAGGTTCCGTGAATTGTTAAGGTGCAATTTAGCCTTGGTCACGCAGGCTCTAGCCTCAGCCATCCTGTCAGAGACTTTGGTTGATGGGCTCACGTTTGCCTCCACCGATGTTTTTCGTAGCGTCATCGTTTTGTCAAGCGAGGTTGTCTCTTTCGGTTTTGGCTTTGAAGCCTCCCCTGATTTTGTCTTCTTTGGTGGGGTTGGAGTCCTGGTCCTCGAGTCCGATTTTCCGGACTCCCACTCTCCAATACTCCTTCTCACATTTGAATGGCTCGAGTGAGCGACGACGGGAGTAAGGCTTCGTTTTCCTCTCTTATCTAATTCTGGGGCTATCTCGTCCATCGTCTTTGGTTTTGAGGGTGTCCGAAGTCCGAACATATCGTAGGTTGGAGGTTGGGGTCACGTGCGGTTTGTAAAAGTTTGTATAAGTTTTATATTAGATAAAAAAAAGGTTTGTATAAGTTTTATAAGTTATATTTTTAAAAATGTTTTAATACTACCTAAAATATAAAATTTTTATGCTTTCTGTTCACAGGTTCGTCGCGCCGGGGTTGCTGGTCAGTGCGGTAAAAAGGTAAGTACCCGTAATTTTAAACTGCTGTATATAGAGTACCGGCCCTACGTAAATTTCAAGAGAACGGCACGGGTAAGACGGTCGTGTCGTCAGGAACCCGAAAAACAAATATGAAAGCAAATTTGTGTCAAATAATATTTTGACTCTACCTAGAGTCCCGTTTTGTCAAAACTAAATTAATAATTTGCTTATACTCTATATCACGCAAAAAACGCCGTCAAGATTGGAGTATCGGTTTGAGAGATATGAGACTTTAAACTTGGGGGGGAAAGGGGGGGGGCTGCGGGAAAGGAAAAGGGGGAGTCAAATCATAAACCTTAAAACGGGGAACGTTTTTAGTATTTAATATATATTAAATACAAAACTGTGGTTGAAATTGAGCTATCTTGCTCCGTTTCCGAGATATGAGCGTTTTAAGTTTTTGAAATTAATTTGAGGGGGGGTTGATACAGGGAGGGGGATTATAAGAATGAAGTTCAGGGGAGAAAAATATGAGCTATAAGAAAAAATATTGTTTACTAGGATTCTACTAAAATTTTGATGTCATGGATTTTTACTATAAGGGGGGATGAAGAGGGGGAGGGGTTGACAATTATTTTAATTCTAATCTATTTATATAACTAACAAATTTAACTTAAGATTTAACAAATTGTGACTTTTCTTTAAGAATAAAATAAAATTTGTAAAAATTTAAATATAAACGAAAAAAAGTGGGGGGTGGTTTCACATAGAATATTAAATTTGGGGGTTTGTTACATATATTATATAATAATATATGCAAATTGACCACAAAACTTCTCTATCTCTTACCGTTTAGGAGATGCAAGGATGTTAATTTATTTGCGGTTTGTAAAAATGTTTAAAAATTTGCAACTCCTAAACCGCTACTCAGAAAAATCTAATTTAAAAACTTAAATAATCTATACCAAAGGCGTTTTAATATATCAAAAAATAAGACTACGTTATCGCTGCAGATTTGAAGAAATCAAGTGTCCAAAAAGTTTCGAAACTGCACAAAATCTAAAAAGTCAATATCTTCGTCACCACTTATCTTAAAGAAATTCCTGAAGTGCCTCCTGGGTCCTGGTAGTGTCCTCTTCAGATTTGTTTCGTCAATTAGCGCCGCGCGCCTCTCCTTCGCTGACCTCGTGGCCACGTGGTAGTTGTTTTTTTGCTGATTATTCCGCAATGGTATGCGGGAAAAATCAGCAAGTACGTCAGATGTGTAGGGCTCCAAGGGGCCCCTCCATGGGTCAATTGGTTAGGTTAGGTTAGGTTAGGTTAGGTTAGGTTAGGTTAGGTTAGGTTAGGTTAGGTTAGGTTAGGTTAGGTTAGGTTAGGTTAGGTTAGGTTAGGTTAGGTTAGGTTAGGTTAGGTTAGGTTAGGTTAGGTTAGGTTAGGTTAGGTTAGGTTAGGTTAGGTTAGGTTAGGTTAGGTTAGGTTAGGTTAGGTTAGGTTAGGTTAGGTTAGGTTAGGTTAGGTTAGGTTAGGTTAGGTTAGGTTAGGTTAGGTTAGGTTAGGTTAGGTTAGGTTAGGTTAGGTTAGGTTAGGTTAGGTTAGGTTAGGTTAGGTTAGGTTAGGTTAGGTTAGGTTAGGTTAGGTTAGGTTAGGTTAGGTTAGGTTAGGTTAGGTTAGGTTAGGTTAGGTTAGGTTAGGTTAGGTTAGGTTAGGTTAGGTTAGGTTAGGTTAGGTTAGGTTAGGTTAGGTTAGGTTAGGTTAGGTTAGGTTAGGTTAGGTTAGGTTAGGTTAGGTTAGGTTAGGTTAGGTTAGGTTAGGTTAGGTTAGGTTAGGTTAGGTTAGGTTAGGTTAGGTTAGGTTAGGTTAGGTTAGGTTAGGTTAGGTTAGGTTAGGTTAGGTTAGGTTAGGTTAGGTTAGGTTAGGTTAGGTTAGGTTAGGTTAGGTTAGGTTAGGTTAGGTTAGGTTAGGTTAGGTTAGGTTAGGTTAGGTTAGGTTAGGTTAGGTTAGGTTAGGTTAGGTTAGGTTAGGTTAGGTTAGGTTAGGTTAGGTTAGGTTAGGTTAGGTTAGGTTAGGTTAGGTTAGGTTAGGTTAGGTTAGGTTAGGTTAGGTTAGGTTAGGTTAGGTTAGGTTAGGTTAGGTTAGGTTAGGTTAGGTTAGGTTAGGTTAGGTTAGGTTAGGTTAGGTTAGGTTAGGTTAGGTTAGGTTAGGTTAGGTTAGGTTAGGTTAGGTTAGGTTAGGTTAGGTTAGGTTAGGTTAGGTTAGGTTAGGTTAGGTTAGGTTAGGTTAGGTTAGGTTAGGTTAGGTTAGGTTAGGTTAGGTTAGGTTAGGTTAGGTTAGGTTAGGTTAGGTTAGGTTAGGTTAGGTTAGGTTAGGTTAGGTTAGGTTAGGTTAGGTTAGGTTAGGTTAGGTTAGGTTAGGTTAGGTTAGGTTAGGTTAGGTTAGGTTAGGTTAGGTTAGGTTAGGTTAGGTTAGGTTAGGTTAGGTTAGGTTAGGTTAGGTTAGGTTAGGTTAGGTTAGGTTAGGTTAGGTTAGGTTAGGTTAGGTTAGGTTAGGTTAGGTTAGGTTAGGTTAGGTTAGGTTAGGTTAGGTTAGGTTAGGTTAGGTTAGGTTAGGTTAGGTTAGGTTAGGTTAGGTTAGGTTAGGTTAGGTTAGGTTAGGTTAGGTTAGGTTAGGTTAGGTTAGGTTAGGTTAGGTTAGGTTAGGTTAGGTTAGGTTAGGTTAGGTTAGGTTAGGTTAGGTTAGGTTAGGTTAGGTTAGGTTAGGTTAGGTTAGGTTAGGTTAGGTTAGGTTAGGTTAGGTTAGGTTAGGTTAGGTTAGGTTAGGTTAGGTTAGGTTAGGTTAGGTTAGGTTAGGTTAGGTTAGGTTAGGTTAGGTTAGGTTAGGTTAGGTTAGGTTAGGTTAGGTTAGGTTAGGTTAGGTTAGGTTAGGTTAGGTTAGGTTAGGTTAGGTTAGGTTAGGTTAGGTTAGGTTAGGTTAGGTTAGGTTAGGTTAGGTTAGGTTAGGTTAGGTTAGGTTAGGTTAGGTTAGGTTAGGTTAGGTTAGGTTAGGTTAGGTTAGGTTAGGTTAGGTTAGGTTAGGTTAGGTTAGGTTAGGTTA